>CM065173.1:14507182-16955516 GCA_033026295.1 Channa striata | reverse complement strand
GGTGATCTGAGTTATTCTATTCCCGAAGAGATGAGGCGCGATTCTGCAATTGGAAATATCGCCAAAGATCTTGGTGTTGATCTGAGGACATTAGCTTCACGACATGGCCGTGTTGATTTTGAAGGATCTCAAAGGCGCTTCTGTGACATTAAAATGAATACTGGGGATTTGATCACATTGGAAAGGATCGACAGAGAAAGCCTTTGTGGAAAGAAGCCATCGTGTGTTTTAAAGGTAGATCTGGTTTTAGAAAATCCACTAGAGCTTCATCGTTTAAGTCTTCATATTCAAGATGTAAATGACAACTCGCCAAAATTCAAGAAAAATTTGATTGAAATGGAAATAAGCGAATCAGCAAACAAGGGTAACCGATTCTCTATTGAGGAGGCCCACGACGCAGATGTAGGTCAAAATGCTGTTCAGAGGTATATCCTGCAGAAGAATGACAACTTTATTCTGGCTGTTGACAGTAACAAGGTTGAACTCGTATTGGAAAATACACTCGATCGAGAGAAACAAAAAGAGCTTAATTTGCTTCTCACAGCTTTGGATGGAGGTTCTCCTCAGAGATCAGGTACCGTAGTTATTCACGTCACTGTACTGGATGCTAATGATAACGCTCCAGTGTTTAGCCAGGCCGTTTATAAAGCCAGTCTTCCTGAAAACTCTCCTGTAGGTACCATAGTTATGACTGTTAGTGCTACAGACGCAGATGAAGGAGTGAATGGAGATGTGACGTATGACTTCGGACACGTATCTGATGACAATGCAAATGTATTTTCTATTGATCCCAAAACGGGAGAAATCAGAGTAACTGGTGTGATTGACTTTGAAGAAACAACATCTTTTGAAATGAGAGTGGAATCTAAAGATGGTTTAGGACTGACGTCATACGCTAAAAATTTTAATAGATGTTACTGATGTTAATGATAATGATCCAGTGATTTATCTGAAAACCCTTAATAACCCCATACCTGAGAACATGCCATCTGGTACAGAGGTCGGAATTATTAACGTGCAGGACAGAGATTCAACGAAAAACGGACAGGTTCGCTGCTCCATTCAGCAAAATGTCCCTTTAAGTTAGTTCCTTCCATCAAAAACTATTATTCTCTGGTGACCACTGGACAACTGGACCGTGAACTAGTGTCTGATTACAACATTACAATCACTGCCACTGACAGGGCTCTCCACCTCTGTCCTCCCTCCTAAAGAGCTGTTCCAGTTGTCTGCCTTGAACATCAGCGACAACCACTGTGTTTGAGGAACAGTCGTACAGCGCATATGTGACTGAAAATAACAAAAGCTGGATCCACTTTATGTTCCACACTGCTCGAGACCCCGACTGGAGACAGAACGGTACAGTGATTTATTCTCTGTTACCTGGTGAGGTGAACGTGCCCCAGTGTCCTCCTATCTATCAGTGAACGGAGACACGGGGGTGATCCACGCTGTGAGGTCGTTTGATTATGAACAGTTCAGGAGTTTCAAAGTCCACGTGGATGGCCAGAGACAACGGTTCTCCTCCGCTCAGCAGCAACGTCACCGTCAGTGTCTTCATATCGGATGTGAACGACAAATCAACCTCAGATCCTGTACCCCGCCCCGGAGGGGCTCCTTCTGGCGACCGAGCTGGTCCCCAAAGCTGCGCACGGAGGATCTCTCTGGTGTCCAAAGTGATAGCGGTGGACGCGGACCTGGACAGAACGCCTGGCTGTCCTATCACAGTGAAATCCACTGATCCGGGATTTTCAGTATCGGGTGTCCACAGCGAGAGATCAGGACACAGCGGGACATTTCCGAGTCTGACAGCATGAAACAGAACCTTGGGCAGTGAAAGATAATGGGACAGCCCTCTCTCTGCCACCTGCTCCGCGTTGTTGCTTATTTCTGATAACTTGGCTGAGGTGCCGGAACTGAAGGGATATTTTTATGATGAGAAGAATTCCAAACTGACCTCTTACCTGATCATCGCTCTGGTGTCTGTGTCCACCTTCTTTCTGACCTTCATCATCATCATCCTGGGTGTGAGGTTTTGTCGCAGGAGAAAGCCCAGACTGTTGTTGACGAGCAGTCGCCATCCCCAGCGCTTATCTGCCTCCCTAATTACGCAGATGTTGACACACAGGAACTTTACGCAGCACTTACAATTACGACGCGTATCTGACGACAGGTTCTAGAAACCAGTGACTTAAGTTCGTATCATCTTATAATGACAACACACTGCCTGCTGACCAGACTCTGAGGAAAGTCCATCAGACTTTGCTGATCCGTTTGAACATTTGGAAACATCTGTAGAGGTAGGAGTAATCAAAATCAATTAACTTATTTAAACTAGTTATGATTTTCTTCTTTTCTTCTCTGTTCATGATTTACCTTTGTTTCATTTAATAGGTGGCCAAAATATTACAAACACATTTTAACATAATGCACGGAATTATGACTGACTTTCCATTTTGAGCCTAAAAATGTATAATTATCACCTTTCTAACAGTTTCAACACTAAAACCTAAAAAACTGTAACTTTTGCAAAGGTACATTCATGCCAGGACCACTATTCTGGATTACCTTCAATTGCACAGGTGGTCGTAATGTGATGCCTTACTCGTGTATGATTTTGCCTGTTTGCCATTTTGCACCTTAGTATTTTTGTGAGTTTACTCCTAATGATTTCAGGGACGCTGTCCATGGTACTGTTAGTTTCCCCTCGCTCTGATCTCATAAACACAGAGTTTTTTCCGGTTTTTGTTTTAACCTTGCTGCCTGACTTTGAAAAACATAACACATACGTAAGTGTCGCTGCAGCTACTATACAATTATTAAATAAGACAATAAAAACACTTTCGATTACGAGGAACTGTTGCTCCTTACTTGAGCGTCTGCTTGTATCCTCTTAACATAAATTGGTCACCCGCAGTTTAATGTATCACTGTGATTATTGATTATTTTGCATGGTGGGTTTATTCAAATATTTGTCGACTTTTATCAATACACAAGATTTTTAAAGTTGAGTTAATTACAATGATCACGTCATTTTAAAATTAAAATAGATAAAATCGATTTCATCCGGGGATTATTTGTATTTTTATAAGTTCGTTCTTTTATACATGTATTATGGGAATTAGATATTACAGAGTGCTCAACATTGAAATATCAGAAATACAAAAAAAAAGATAAAGATTGTTTTAAAAAAAACATCACCAATGACAATCTGAAACACGTTGTACTTTGAACTGCCTCTAAAACGTGTAGACGCAGTCTACGGACCAGATGTCCTGCAGAAGACACTTCACAGAGTTAGCAGCCACGACTTGAAATACATGTTCACTCTATTTTCAGAGTATGCAAGCAGTAATAACCCATAAGCTCCATCAGAAAAACTTACAGACTTCTTGGTGACAAAAAGACCAAACGATCTTGTACCCGTACATATAGGTAGAAGTTGAACTGATTTTCAGAAGTGATGTATTTGTTTAGGTGCAGTTTTCAGATGCTAACTGAGAATAGTGGGTGATATTTTTTATTTCTCAAACGTGACACAGTAATTTTTAACCACCCTGTATAAACCGACAAATTTTCTTCTATCCATGAATAAATCTGATCCTTGTATTAGACTTTGATAAAGAATACCCCGTGAATATGAAAATTGACTCATGGTGTCGCTGTAGACTGACAGAAAATTAACTCGCCACTCCACCTACAACAACAGCATAGATATCAGTTGGTATTTTCCAAGGACCAGTTAAATCCTCGAATCTATTCCATCGTTCTTTTTCGCAACCATTTATATTTCTTCGGTGAAATAGAAGTTGGTAAAACCGAAGAGACATTTCTGTCAGGATGGGAAAGAAAGAATTTTCGGCAATGAGGCCGGTCTTCTGCTTCGCTTCCTTTATTATAACGCTGCGCCTCGTTAATGGCGATCTGAGTTATTCTATTCCCGAAGAGATGAGCGCGATTCTGCAATTGGAAATATAGCCAAAGATCTTGGTGTTGATCTGAGGACATTAGCTTCACGACAGGCCCGTGTTGATTTTGAAGGATCTCAAAGGCGCTTCTGTGACATTAAAATGAATACTGGGGATTTGATCACATTGGAAAGGATCGACAGAGAAAGCCTTTGTGGAAAGAAGCCATCGTGTGGTTTTAAAGGTAGATCTGGTTTTAGAAAATCCACTAGAGCTTCACCGTATCAGTCTTCATATTCAAGATGTAAATGACAACTCTCCGCAATTTAATGATAACTTGATTGAAATGGAAATAAGCGAATCAGCAGACAAGGGCAACTGATTCTCTATTGAGGAGGCCCACGACGAAGATGTAAGTCAAAATGCTGTTCAGAGGTATATCCTGCAGAAGAATGACAACTTTATTCTGGCTGTTGACAGTAACAAGGTGGAACTCGTATTGAGAATACACTCCGATCGAGAGAAACAAAAGAGCTTAATTTGCTTCTCACAGCTTTGGATGGAGGTTCTCCTCAGAGATCAGGTACCGTAGTTATTCACGTCACTGTACTGGATGCTAATGATAACGCTCCAGTGTTTAGCCAGGCTGTTTATAAAGCCAGTCTTCCTGAAAACTCTCCTGTAGGTACCATAGTTATGACTGTTAGTGCTACAGACGCAGATGAAGGAGTGAATGGAGATGACGTATGACTTTGGACACGTATCTGAAAACCATGTGCAAACGTTTTATCAATTAACCCTGCATCTGGCGAAATAAGAGTAACTGTGTAGTTGACTTTGAAGAAAGGAGTTCTTTTGAAATGAGAGTAAAGGCCAAAAGATGGTTTAGGACTGACCTCATACTCAAAGGTTTTAATAGATGTTACTGATGTTAATGACAATGCTCCAGTGATTTATCTGAAAACCCTGAATAACCCGATACCTGAGAACGTGCCATCTGGTACAGAGGTCGGAATTATTAACGTGCAGGACAGAGATTCGGAGAAAAACGGACGAGTCCGCTGTTCCATTCAGCAAAATGTCCCTTTAAGTTAGTTCTCCATCAAAAAACTATTATTCTCTGGTGACCACAGGACAACTGGACCGTGAACTAGTGTCTGATTACAACATTACAATCACTGCCACTGACGAGGGCTCTCCACCTCTGTCTTCCTCTAAAACTGTTCAGTTGTCTGTAGCAGACATCAACGACAACCCACCTGTGTTTGAGGAACAGTCGTACAGCGCATACGTGACTGAAAATAACAAAGCTGGCTCCACTTTATGTTCCGTCACTGCTCGAGACCCGACTGGAGACAGAACGGTACAGTGATTTATTCTCTGATACCTGGTGAGGTGAACGGTGCCCCGGTGTCCTCCTATCTATCAGTGAACGGAGACACGGGGGGGTGATCCACGCTGTGAGGTCATTTGATTATGAACAGTTCAGTAGTTTCAAAGTCCACGTGATGGCCAGAGACAACGGTTCTCCTCCGCTCAGCAGCAACGTCACCGTCAGTGTCTTCATATCGGATGTGAAACGACAACTGTCCTCAGATCCTGTACCCCCGCCCCGGAGGGCAACTCCTTCATGACCGAGCTGGTCCCCAAAGCTGCGCACGGAGGATCTCTGGTGTCCAAAGTGATAGCGGTGGACGCGGACTCGGACAGAACGCCTGGCTGTCCTATCACACAGTGAAATCCACTGATCCGGGACTTTTCACTATCGGTGTCCACAGCGGAGAGATCAGGACACAGCGGGACATTTCCGAGTCTGACAGCATGAAACAGAACCTTATTGTGGCAGTGAAAGATAACGGAGCCCTCTCTCTGCCACCTGCTCCATGTTGTTGCTTATTTCTGATAACTTGGCTGAGGTGCCGGAACTGAAGGATATTTCTTTATGATGAGAAGAATTCCAAACTGACCTCTTACCTGATCATCGCCTGGTGTCTGTGTCCACCTTCTTTCTGACCTTCATCATCATCATCCTGGGTGAGGTTTTGTCGCAGGAGAAAGCCCAGACTGTTGTTTGACGGAGCAGTCGCCATCCCCAGCGCTTATCTGCCTCCTAATTACGCAGATGTTGACGGCACAGGAACTTTACGCAGTACTTACAATTATGACGCGTATCTGACGACAGGTTCTAGAACCAGTGACTTTAAGTTCGTATCATCTTATAATGACAACACACTGCCTGCTGACCAGACCCTGAGGAAAAGTCCATCAGACTTTGCTGATGCTTTGGCGATTGTGATGGTTCTCCTGAGGTAGGATCAGACCAAATCAAACCATTTAATCTTTGACTGCCTTTAGTAATTTATTGTGTTGTTGTAGAATCTGATTAATAGTCGGTTAAGGGACGTCCTTGTTCGATGAATGAGTGTTATATTCTTATTGACCTTGCAAATGACTTACCACATGTTTATTTTTTTTAAACTCATCAGAACTTGCTGATGTTTTCTAACATCTGAAAGCTTCTCTATAGTACTTGTCAGAAATTATTTATTCATTTTTTTTACATTTAAAATGTTTGAAATGTAAAACAGAATATTTCAATATCGAGTCTATATTCTTACATCATCCACGAGAATTGCTGTATTTTAGTTGCTGCAAAATTTGTAAATTATACCTAAAGAAATTCAGACATTCATGTAAATTGATTCCTTTCATAGGAAATTGTTTCCTATCCGTCACCATTCTTACACAAATACATTTTCCTTTATTCTAAAAAAACGTATTTAACATATAACTAAGTAAATGTTTTGACCATGTTTTTCATCTTTTCTGCCATAAAACCTGGCATCATGGTTGAAAATAACAATAATAATAATAATAATAAATAATAATAATAATAATAATAATAATAATAATAATGTATTTTTCATTAACAGGCAGGTATAAAACTGTCAGATTATTTTTGTTTCGTGAACACGTAACTCTCCAAAACATTTGGCAGTTATCAGCATGTTACTGTTTTTCCTAATTATGTATCGATGAAAAAATCTTTATTTTCTTTGGTCTTGTTTCACCTATCTTAAGAACTCAGTCACATCTTTCTGTTCAATCAGACAGTTTCTCGTTTTAGCAGTTTAGATAATAAACTGGCGGTCTGTGTCTTCGTGCTTTAAGGTCAACTAAATTTTAAGGAACTGTCCTTGGTCCTGTAAATCTTGACAGACCCAGAATGACAAACGAATACGTCATATTTTATGATCCACGATATTTTAATTTAAAAGAGAGACATCCAAATCGTTTATGCTCACCAATATTTTATTCATGGTTTTTTTTTTTTTAGGATTAAAATCTTTGATCTCATTGTCTTTCTACGGAAAGGTCTACCCCAGAGATTCGGTATATGACTGGTTATGCGTGATTGCGTTTAAAACGTTTTTTTTAATTTTCCGAGTGAATAAAACTTTTACCAAAATAATGCACATGGAGACTTTTAGTTGGTCACAAAATTGACCCAATTGTGCTGTGAACATCTACATTTCAAACGCTAAGTAAATGGCTGTCATTCCATATGTGTATGCTTTAAGGAACTGAAAGGCGCTGCGCCTCGTTTGTGGTGATCTGAGTTATTCTATTCCAGAAGAGATGAGGCGCGATTCTGTCAATTGGAAATATCGCCAAAGATCTTGGTGTTGATCTGAGGACATTAGCTTCACGACATGGCCGTGTTGATTTTGAAGGATCTCAAAGGCGCTTCTGTGACATTAAAATGAATACTGGGGATTTGTTCACATTGAAAGGATCGACAGAGAAAGCCTTTGTGGAAAGAAGCCATCGTGTGTTTTAAAGGTAGATCTGGTTTTAGAAAATCCACTAGAGCTTCATCGTTTAAGTCTTCATATTCAAGATGTAAATGACAACTCGCCAAAATTCAAGAAAAATTTGATTGAAATGGAAATAAGCGAATCAGCAGTCAAGGGTAACCGATTCTCTATTGAGAGGCCCCGACGCAGATGTAGGTCAAAATGCTGTTCAGAGGTATATCCTGCAGAAGAATGACAACTTTATTCTGGCTGTTGACAGTAACAAGGTTGAACTCGTATTGGAAAATACACTCGATCGAGAGAAACAAAAAGAGCTTAATTTGCTTCTCACAGCTTTGGATGGAGGTTCTCCCCAGAGATCAGGTACCGTAGTTATTCACGTCACTGTACTGGATGCTAATGATAACGCTCCAGTGTTTAGCCAGGCCGTTTATAAAGCCAGTCTTCCTGAAAACTCTCCTGTAGGTACCATAGTTATGACTGTTAGTGCTACAGACGCAGATGAAGGAGTGAATGGAGATGTGACGTATGATTTTGGACACGTATCTGAAGATGATGTAAACGTATTTTCTATTGATCCCAAAACGGGAGAAATCAGAGTAACTGGTGTGATTGACTTTGAAGAAACAACATCTTTTGAAATGAGAGTGGAATCTAAAGATGGTTTAGGACTGACGTCATACGCTAAAATTTTAATAGATGTTACTGATGTTAATGATAATGCTCCAGTGATCTA
The DNA here is from genome assembly GCA_033026295.1 of Channa striata. Lineage (NCBI taxonomy): Eukaryota > Metazoa > Chordata > Actinopteri > Anabantiformes > Channidae > Channa > Channa striata. The sequence goes on along the minus strand of CM065173.1, from coordinate 16,947,054 downwards.
TCTGAAAACCCTTAATAACCCCATACCTGAGAACATGCCATCTGGTACAGAGGTCGGAATTATTAACGTGCAGGACAGAGATTCAACGAAAAACGGACAGGTTCGCTGCTCAATTCAGCAAAATGTCCCTTTTAAGTTAGTTCCTTCCATCAAAAACTATTCTCTGGTGACCACAGGACAACTGGACCGTGAACTAGTGTCTGATTACAACATTACAATCATTGCCACTGACGAGGGCTCTCCACCTCTGTCCTCCTCTAAAACTGTTCAGTTGTCTGTAGCAGACATCAACGACAACCCACCTGTGTTTGAGGAACAGTCGTACAGCGCATATGTGACTGAAAATAACAAAGCTGGCTCCACTTTATGTTCCGTCACTGCTCGAGACCCCGACTGGAGACAGAACGGTACAGTGATTTATTCTCTGTTACCTGGTGAGGTGAACGGTGCCCCGGTGTCCTCCTATCTATCAGTGAACGGAGACACGGGGTGATCCACGCTGTGAGGTCGTTTGATTATGAACAGTTCAGGAGTTTCAAAGTCCACGTGATGGCCAGAGACAACGGTTCTCCTCCGCTCAGCAGCAACGTCACCGTCAGTGTCTTCATATCGGATGTGAACGACAACTGTCCTCAGATCCTGTGCCCCCTCCCGGAGGGCTCCTTCATGACCGAGCTGGTCCCCAAAGCTGCGCACGGGAGGCTCTCTGGTGTCAAAGTGATAGCGGTGGACGCGGACTCCGACAGAACGCCTGGCTGTCCTATCACATAGTCAAATCCACTGATCCGGGACTTTTCACTATCGGTGTCCACAGCGGAGAGATCAGGACACAGCAGGACATTTCCGAGTCTGACAGCATGAAACAGAACCTTATTGTGGCAGTGAAAGATAACGGACAGCCCCTCTCTCTGCCACCTGCTCCATGTTGTTGCTTATTTCTGATAACTTGGCTGAGGTGCCGGAACTGAAGGATATTTCTTATGATGAGAAGAATTCCAAACTGACCTCTTACCTGATCATCGCTCTGGTGTCTGTGTCCACCTTCTTTCTGACCTTCATCATCATCATCCTGGGTGTGAGGTTTTGTCGCAGGAGAAAGCCCAGACTGTTGTTTGACGGACCAGTCGCCATCCCCAGCGCTTATCTGCCTCCTAATTACGCAGATGTTGACGGCACAGGAACTTTACGCAGCACTTACAATTATGACGCGTATCTGACGACAGGTTCTAGAACTAGTGACTTTAAGTTCGTGTCATCTTATAATGACAACACACTGCCTGCTGACCAGACCCTGAGGAAAAGTCCATCAGACTTTGCTGATCCGTTTGAACATTTGGAAACGTCTGTAGAGGTAGGAGTAATCAAAATCAATTAACTTATTTAAACTAGTTATGATTTTCTTCTTTTCTTCTCTCTGTTCATGATTTACCTCGTTCCATATTTAATAGGGTGGCCAAAATATTACAAACACATTTTAACATAATGCACGGAATTATGACTCGACTTTCCATTTTGAGCCTAAAAAATGTATAATTATCACCTTTCTAACAGTTTCAACACTAAAACCTAAAAACTGTAACTTTGCAAAGGTACAATTCAAGCCAGGACCACTATCCTGGATTACCTTCAATTGTACAGGTGGTCGCAATGTGATGCCTTACTCGTGTATGATTTTGCCTGTTTGCCATTTTGCACCTCAGTATTTTTGAGTTTATTCCTAATGATTTCAAGGATGCTGTCCATGGTACTGTTAGTGTCCCCTCGCTCTGATCTCATAAACACAGAGTTTTTTTTTCCGGTTTGTTTAGCCTTGCTGCCTGACTTTGAAAAAACATAACACATACTACCGTAAGTGTCGCTGCAGCTACTATACAATTATTAAATAAGAAAATAAAAAACACTTTCGAGTACGAGGAACTGTTGCTCCTTACTGGAGCGTCTGCTTGTATCCTCTTAACATAAATTGGTCAACCGCAGTTTGATATTTCATTGTGATTATAGAGTCTTTTTACATGGTGGGTTTATTCAAATGCTTATCGACTTTAACAATAAACACGATTTTCAAAGTCGAGTTAATTACAATGATCACGTCACATGGACAATTAAAATAGATAAAATCGATTTCATTCTGGAAGTATTTGTATTTTTGTAAGTTCGTTCATTTATACATGTATTATGTAAGTCAGATATTACAGAGTGCTCAACAATGAAATATCAGAAATAATAAAAGAAAAACAAGATAAGATGGTATCTAAAATAAAATAAAAAAACATCAGTCAATGACAATCTGAAACACGCTGCTCTTGAACTGCCTCTAAAACGTGTAGACGCAGGCTACAGACCAGATGTCCTGCAGAAGACACTTCAGAGTTTAGCAGCCACGACTTGAAAGACATGTTCACTGTGTTTTCGAGTATGCAAAGAGTAATAACCCATAAGCTCCATCAGAAAACTTACAGACTTCTTGGTGACAAAAGACCAAACGATCTTGTACCCGTACATATAGGTAGAAGTTGAACTGATTTTCAGAAGTGATGTATTTGTTTAAGGTGCAGTTTTTCAGATGCTAACTGAGGATAGCGTGGTGATATTTTGTTATTTCTCAAAACGTGACACAGTAATTTTTAACCACCCTGTATAAACCGACAAATTTTCTTCTATCCATGAATAAATCTGAGCCTTGTATTAGACTTTGATAAAGAATACCCCGTGAATATGAAAATTGACTCATGGTGTCGCTGTAGACTGACAGAAAATTAACTCTCGCCACTCCACCTACAACTACCGCATAGATATCAGTTGGTATTTTCGAAAGGACCAGTTAAATCCTCGAATCTATTCCATCTTTCTTTTCGCAACCATTTATATTTCTTCGGTGAAATAGAAGTTGGTAAAACCGAAGAGACATTTTCTGTCAGGATGGGAAACAAAGAATTTTCGGCAATGAGGCCGGTCTTCTGCTTCGCTTCCTTTATTATAACGCTGCGCCTCGTTAATGGCGATCTGAGTTATTCTATTCCCGAAGAGATGCGGCGCGATTCTGCAATTGGAAATATCGCCAAAGATCTTGGTGTTGATCTGAGGACATTAGCTTCACGACAGGCCCGTGTTGATTTTGAAGGATCTCAAAGGCGCTTCTGTGACATTAAAATGAATACTGGGAATTTGATCACATTGGAAAGGATCGACAGAGAAAGCCTTTGTGGAAAGAAGCCATCGTGTGTTTTAAAGGTAGATCTGGTTTTAGAAAATCCTTTAGAGCTTCACCGTATCAGTCTTCATATTCAAGATGTAAATGACAACTCTCCGCAATTTAATGATAACTTGATTGAAATGGAAATAAGCGAATCAGCAGACAAGGGTAACCGATTCTCTATTGAGGAGGCCCACGACGCAGACGTAGGTCAAAATGCTGTTCAGAGGTATATCCTGCAGAAGAATGACAACTTTATTCTGGCTGTTGACAGTAACAAGGTTGAACTCGTATTGGAGAATACACTCGATCGAGAGAAACAAAAAGAGCTTAAGTTGCTTCTCACAGCTTTGGATGGAGGCTCTCCTCAGAGATCGGGTACCGTAGTTATTCACGTCACTGTACTGGATGCTAATGATAACGCTCCAGTGTTTAGCCAGGCCGTTTATAAAGCCAGTCTTCCTGAAAACTCTCCTGTAGGAACCATAGTTATGACTGTTAGTGCTACAGACGCAGATGAAGGAGCGAATGGAGATGTGACGTATGACTTTGGACACGTATCTGAAGACCATGTAAACGTTTTATCAATTAACCCTGCATCTGGCGAAATAAGAGTAACTGGTGTAGTTGACTTTGAAGGAAGGAGTTCTTTTGAAATGAGAGTAAAGGCCAAAGATGGTTTAGGACTGACCTCATACTCAAAGGTTTTAATAGATGTTACTGATGTTAATGACAATGCTCCAGTGATTTATCTGAAAACCGTGAATAACCCCATACCTGAGAACGTGCCATCTGGTACAGAGGTCGGAATTATTAACGTGCAGGACAGAGATTCGGAGAAAAACGGACAAGTCCGCTGCTCCATTCAGCAAAATGTCCCTTTTAAGTTAGTTCCTTCCATCAAAAACTATTATTCTCTAGTGACCACAGGACAACTGGACCGTGAACTAGTGTCTGATTACAACATTACAATCACTGCCACTGACGAGGGCTCTCCACCTCTGTCCTCCTCTAAAACTGTTCAGTTGTCTGTAGCAGACATCAACGACAACCCACCTGTGTTTGAGGAACAGTCGTACAGCGCATACGTGACTGAAAATAACAAAGCTGGCTCCACTTTATGTTCCGTCACTGCTCGAGACCCCGACTGGAGACAGAACGGTACAGTGATTTATTCTCTGTTACCTGGTGAGGTGAACGGTGCCCCGGTGTCCTCCTATCTATCAGTGAACGGAGACACGGGGTGATCCACGCTGTGAGGTCGTTTGATTATGAACAGTTCAGGAGTTTCAAAGTCCACGTGATGGCCAGAGACAACGGTTCTCCTCCGCTCAGCAGCAACGTCACCGTCAGTGTCTTCATATCGGATGTGAACGACAACTGTCCTCAGATCCTGTACCCCCCCGGAGGGCAACTCCTTCATGACCGAGCTGGTCCCCAAAGCTGCGCACGGAGGCTCTCTGGTGTCCAAAGTGATAGCGGTGGACGCGGACTCGGACAGAACGCCTGGCTGTCCTATCACATAGTGAAATCCACTGATCCGGGACTTTTCACTATCGGTGTCCACAGCGGAGAGATCAGGACACAGCGGGACATTTCCGAGTCTGACAGCATGAAACAGAACCTTATTGTGGCAGTGAAAGATAACGGACAGCCCCTCTCTCTGCCACCTGCTCCATGTTGTTGCTTATTTCTGATAACTTGGCTGAGGTGCCGGAACTGAAGGATATTTCTTATGATGAGAAGAATTCCAAACTGACCTCTTACCTGATCATCGCTCTGGTGTCTGTGTCCACCTTCTTTCTGACCTTCATCATCATCATCCTGGGTGTGAGGTTTTGTCGCAGGAGAAAGCCCAGACTGTTGTTTGACGGAGCAGTCGCCATCCCCAGCGCTTATCTGCCTCCTAATTACGCAGATGTTGACGGCACAGGAACTTTACGCAGCACTTACAATTATGACGCGTATCTGACGACAGGTTCTAGAACCAGTGACTTTAAGTTCGTATCATCTTATAATGACAACACACTGCCTGCTGACCAGACCCTGAGGAAAAGTCCATCGGACTTTGCTGACCCGTTTGAGAACTTGGAAGATTCCATAGAGGTAGGATGAAATCAAACGTCTTTATGTTTGTGTTACTTTAGTAATTTATTGTTTAATTTTAGAATGTGATGTAACAGTGAAATAGTCACTCGACGAACCATGATTTTTTTCTTCTTCAAATTGCAAATGACATTGTACATGTTTAATATTTCATTTCCTGCATTAACCATCAATCTTATTTGTTGAGATTTTGACGTTTGTTCTTTTGTTTGCTCTCACTTAAATATAGTTTAACATTCATTTATAAGTTTCATTTTTAAATATTCTGCTACATTTTCTCAGTTTCAAGTTCGTGAATTGTAGTATTGATTTACTGAGTACTTTGAATAAGATATATAGTCATATTTGAAACGCCATAACAGATATAACAAAGGATTATGTTGAAATAGATTATTTTTAATGCAAAATGTGATTACTTCTGAAAATAATAAGGTTATGTGACTGTGAAACCGGGTTTTAAATGATGTGGAAAAGTAGTGACACAAATAAACAAAAAAAAATTAAAAACTCCCAAAACTGAATATACAGAATAAATGACTAACTTCAATTTTAACTTTTGGCGAAATGTTTTGGAATTCATATTCCACATGTAGACGAACAAATCTGACGCTATAGCTCAAATCCAGGAACACTTGGGCGCCTCCAAATCTTTAATAACTCCTGTCTTCTGCCAATGAGGTATAAATATTCCTCAGGCACAGCTGAGAAAGGAACTCACGTTTTCCCTTGATGCCTGTTTTCTACACCGAATACATTTAATGATAATAATTTTAATAGTAACATATACGCAGCAGAAAAATACTAATAATAAAATGTCTCCAAAAGTCACTCTTGCACCTGTACATTAACATTACATTGTGACATATCCTAAATAAGGCTATTCATCCCTCATTAAGTATTTAGTCTCTGTATCTTTATTAATCGCTGAATGTTTTGATATTAGTGTTCCTGACATAACTGTCACTGAATGTATTCAAACAATGAAACATTGAAGCAAACAAACAGAAAAAATGAAGTCAGTATCTGGGCAGCTGACACGACTTTGGGCTACAGACCATCAGGACATTAAAAACTTATTGAAATATTCAGCTTTTCACCTGAGACTTAAACATTGTATTCTAGCACTTTTTAATGTTCGGTTTGTATGGATTTAGGTGATGTCTAACTCGCGCTGGTGTTCCACGGTGTAAAGAATACTATATTTTTACAAATGAAAAAAATAAAAACGGACTTATGGTGTCGCTGTTGGCTTACAGAAAATGAACACACATCACTCCACCTACTATCAGACATCAGATGAAATTTCTAGATAATTCAATAAATCGCGGCATGTTTTCACGGCGTGCAGTACTATGAAATATTGGAATCTCTCCTCTATGGGATATATTTCATTGTTTGCCTTTAACAGCGAATAACGAAGGCTAAGGAGGTTTTGTGTGTCAAGATGGGAGACAAAGGATTTTCAGCGTTATGGCCGATCTTGCTGCCTTCTTTTATCGTAACGCTGCGCCTTGTTCATGGAGATCTGAGTTATTCTATTCTTGAAGAGATGAAACGGGAATCTGTTATTGGGAATATTGCCAAAGATCTGGGGCTTAACCCGAAGACGTTATCATCCCGAAACGCTCGTACAGATTTTCAGGGGGCACAAAAACGCTATAGTGAGATTAATCCGAACAACGGAGATTTGATCACATCGGACAGAATAGACAGAGAAAGCCTCTGTGGCAAAAAACCGGCGTGTGTCCTGAAAGCAGATCTGGTATTAGAAAATCCTTTAGAGCTTCATCGTGTAAGTCTTCATATTCAAGATATAAATGATAACTCGCCAAAATTCAGAGAAAGTCTAATTGAAATGGAAATAAGCGAATCAGCAGAAAAGGGTAACCGATTCTCTATTGAGGAGGCCCACGATGCAGATGTAGGTCAAAATGCTGTTCAGAGGTATATCCTGCAGAAGAATGACAACTTTATTCTGGCTGTTGACAGTAACAAGGTTGAACTCGTATTGGAAAATAAACTTGATCGAGAGAAACAAAAAGAGCTTAATTTGCTTCTCACAGCTTTGGATGGAGGTTCTCCCCAGAGATCAGGTACCGTAGTTATTCACGTCACTGTACTGGATGCTAATGATAACGCTCCAGTGTTTAGCCAGGCCGTTTATAAAGCCAGTCTTCCTGAAAACTCTCCTGTAGGTACCATAGTTATGACTGTTAGTGCTACAGATGCAGATGAAGGAGTGAATGGAGATGTGACGTATGATTTTGGACACGTATCTGAAGATGATGTAAACGTATTTTCAATAGATCGTAAATCTGGAAACATTGCAGTAACTGGACCAGTTGACTTCGAAGACAAAACTTCTTTTGAAATGAAAGTACAAGCTAAAGATGGTTTAGGACTGACGTCTTATTGTAAAGTTTTAATAGATGTTACTGATGTAAATGACAATGCTCCAGTGATTTTTCTGAAATACCTTAATAATCCCATATCTGAGAATGTGTCACATGGTACAGAGGTGGGAATTATTAACGTGCAGGACAGAGATTCGGAGAAAAACGGACAAGTCCGCTGCTCCATTCAGCAAAATGTCCCTTTTAAGTTAGTTCCTTCCATCAAAAACTATTATTCTCTGGTGACCACAGGACAACTGGACCGTGAACTAGTGTCTGATTACAACATTACAATCACTGCCACTGACGAGGGCTCTCCACCTCTGTCCTCCTCTAAAACTGTTCAGTTGTCTGTAGCAGACATCAACGACAACCCACCTGTGTTTGAGGAACAGTCGTACAGCGCATATGTGACTGAAAATAACAAAGCTGGATCCACTTTATGTTCCGTCACTGCTCGAGACCCCGACTGGAGACAGAACGGTACAGTGATTTATTCTCTGTTACCTGGTGAGGTGAACGGTGCCCCGGTGTCCTCCTATCTATCAGTGAACGGAGACACGGGGTGATCCACGCTGTGAGGTCGTTTGATTATGAACAGTTCAGGAGTTTCAAAGTCCACGTGATGGCCAGAGACAACGGTTCTCCTCCGCTCAGCAGCAACGTCACCGTCAGTGTCTTCATATCCGATGTGAACGACAATTGTCCTCAGATCCTGTACCCCGCCCCGGAGGGCAACTCCTTCATGACCGAGCTGGTCCCCAAAGCTGCGCACGGAGGATGTCTGGTGTCCAAAGTGATAGCGGTGGACGCGGACTCGGACAGAACGCCTGGCTGTCCTATCACATAGTGAAATCCACTGATCCGGGACTTTTCAGTATCGGTGTCCACAGCGGAGAGATCAGGACACAGCGGGACATTTCCGAGTCTGACAGCATGAAACAGAACCTTATTGTGGCAGTGAAAGATAACGGACAGCCTCTCTCTCTGCCACCTGCTCCATGTTGTTGCTTATTTCTGATAACTTGGCAGAGGTGCCGGAACTGAAGGATATTTCTTATGATGAGAAGAATTCCAAACTGACCTCTTACCTGATCATCGCTCTGGTGTCTGTGTCCACCTTCTTTCTGACCTTCATCATCATCATCCTGGGTGTGAGGTTTTGTCGCAGGAGAAAGCCCAGACTGTTGTTTGACGGAGCAGTCGCCATCCCCAGCGCTTATCTGCCTCCTAATTACGCAGATGTTGACGGCACAGGAACTTTACGCAGCACTTACAATTATGACGCGTATCTGACGACAGGTTCTAGAACCAGTGACTTTAAGTTCGTATCATCTTATAATGACAACACACTGCCTGCTGACCAGACCCTGAGGAAAAGTCCATCAGACTTTGCTGATGCTTTTGGCGATTGTGATGGTTCTCCTGAGGTAGGATCAGACCAAATCAAACCATTTAATCTTTGACTGCCTTTAGTAATTTATTGTGTTGTTGTAGAATCTGATTAATAGTCGGTTAAGGGACGTGCGTGTTCGATGAATGAGTGTTATTTTCTTATTGACCTTGCAAATGACTTACCACATGTTTATTTTTCTTTAAACTCATCAGACCTTGCTGATGTTTTCTAACATCTGAAAGCTTCTCTATAGTACTTTTCAGAAATTATTTATTCTTTTTTTTACATTTAAAATGTTTGAAATGTAAAATAGAATATTTCAATATCGAGTCTATATTCTTACATCATCCACGAGAATTGCTGTATTTTAGTTGCTGCAAAATTTGTAAATTATACCTAAAGAAATTCAGACATTTATGTAAATTGATTACTTTCATAGGAAATTGTTTCCTATCCGTCACCATTCTTACACAAATACATTTTCCCTTTATTCTAAAAAAACGTATTTAACATATAACTAAGTAAATGTTTTTGACCATGTTTTTCATCTTTTCTGCCATAAAACCCTGGCACCATGGTTGAAATATAATAATAATAATAATGTATTTTTTCATCAACAGGCAGGTATAAAACTGTCAGATTATTTTGTTTCGTGAACAAGTAACTCTCCAAAACATTTGGCAGTTATCAGCATGTTACTGTTTTCTCCTATTATGTATCGATGAAAAAATCTTTAATTTCTTTGGTCTTGTTTCACCTATCTTAAGAACTCAGTCACATCTTTCTGTTCAATCAGACAGTTTCTCGTTTTAGCAGTTTAGATAATAAACTGGCGGTCTGTGTCTTCGTGCTTTAAGGTCAACTAAATTTTAAGGGAACTGTCCTTGGTCCTGTAAATCTCACAACAGACCCAGAATGACATACGAATACGTCATATTTTATGATCCACAATATTTTAATTTAAAAAGAGAGACATCAAAATCGTTCATGCCCACCAATATTTTATTCATGGATTTTTTTTGTATGATTAAAATCTTTGATCTCATTGTCTTTCTACGGAAAGGTCTACCCCAGAGATTCGGTATATGGCTGGTTATGCGTGATTGCGTTTAAAACGTTTTTTTTAATTTTCCGAGTGAATAAAACTTTTACCAAAATAATGCACATGGAGACTTTTAGTTGGTCACAAATTTGACCCAATTGTGCTGTGAACATCTACATTTCAAACGCTAAGTAAATGGCTGTCATTCCATATGTGAATGTGCTTTAAGGAACTGAAAGGAAATGTACCACGTATTCACTTCTAATTTGATGTTATAACATTGGTAGATAATTTAGAAAGTATTTTGAAGCTAAAACATAACTCATGGTGTCGCTGTTGACTGACAGACACTAGGCAATTCTCCACCCCACCCACTACTGCATGGATAACAATCGCAGACCTTCCACATAAACCGTTTTTTATTTGGACATATTAAACCGTGAACAATTGCTTGACGTGTTGGGGTCGTGTGAGTTTTCAGTAATATGTCATTTTGTCATTTTGTTTATCTACGCTAAAAAACCTGAGAAATCTTTTGAGCCAGATGGGAGACAAAGGATTTTTGGCGTCATGGCCGATCGTCTGCTTCGCTTCTTTTATTGTAACGCTGCGCCTCGTTCATGGAGATCTAAGCTATTCTATTCCAGAAGAGATGAAAAGCGGCTCTGTCATCGGGAATGTTGCCAAAGATCTTCTTGTTGATGTCATAGCTTTATCATCCCGCAAGGCCCGTGTTGATTTTGAAGGATCTCGTAAGCGGTACTGTGACATTAAAATGAATACTGGGGATTTGATCATCTCAGAGAGGATTGACAGAGAAAGCATTTGTGGAAAGAAAGCTTCGTGTGTTTTGAATGTAGATCTCGTGTTAGAAGATCCACTAGAGCTTCATCGTGTAAGTCTTCATGTTCAAGATATAAATGACAACTCGCCAAAATTCAGAGAAAATTTGATAGGAATGGAAATACGTGAGTCAGCAGAGAAGGGTAACCGATTCTCTATTGAGGAGGCCCACGACGCAGATGTAGGTCAAAATGCTGTTCAGAGGTATATCCTGCAGAAGAATGACAACTTTATTCTGGCTGTTGACAGTAACAAGGTTGAACTCGTATTGGAAAATAAACTCGATCGAGAGAAACAAAAAGAGCTTAATTTGCTTCTCACAGCTTTGGATGGAGGTTCTCCTCAGAGATCAGGTTCCGTAGTTATTCACGTCACTGTACTGGATGCTAATGATAACGCTCCAGTGTTTAGCCAGGCCGTTTATAAAGCCAGTCTTCCTGAAAACTCTCCTGTAGGTACCATAGTTATGACTGTTAGTGCTACAGACGCAGATGAAGGAGTGAATGGAGATGTGACGTATGATTTTGGACATGTATCTGAAGATGATGTAAGCGTATTTTCAATTGATCCTAAATCTGGAAAAATTACAGCAACTGGAGCAGTTGACTTCGAAGAAACAACTTCTTTTGAAATGAAAGTACAAGCTAAAGATGGTTTGGGACTAACGTCTTATTGTAAAGTGTTGATAGATGTTACTGATGTTAATGACAATGCTCCGGTGATTTATCTGAAAACTCTTAATAACCCCATACCTGAGAATGTGTCACCTGGTGCAGAAGTGGGAATTATTAACGTGCAGGACAGAGACTCAGAGAATAACAAACAGGTTCGTTGCTCCATTCAGCAAAATGTCCCTTTTAAGTTAGTTCCTTCCATCAAAAACTATTATTCTCTGGTGACCACAGGACAACTGGACCGTGAACTAGTGTCTGATTACAACATTACAATCACTGCCACTGACGAGGGAACTCCACCTCTGTCGTCCTCTAAAACTGTTCAGTTGTCTGTAGCAGACATCAACGACAACCCACCTGTGTTTGAGGAACAGTCGTACAGCGCATATGTGACTGAAAATAACAAAGCTGGATCCACTTTATGTTCCGTCACTGCTCGAGACCCCGACTGGAGACAGAACGGTACAGTGATTTATTCTCTGTTACCTGGTGAGGTGAACGGTGCCCCGGTGTCCTCCTATCTATCAGTGAACGGAGACACGGGGTGATCCACGCTGTGAGGTCGTTTGATTATGAACAGTTCAGGAGTTTCAAAGTCCACGTGATGGCCAGAGACAACGGTTCTCCTCCTCTCAGCAGCAACGTCACCGTCAGTGTCTTCATATCGGATGTGAACGACAACTGTCCTCAGATCCTGTACCCCGCCCCGGAGGGCAACTCCTTCATGACCGAGCTGGTCCCCAAAGCTGCGCACGGAGGCTCTCTGGTGTCCAAAGTGATAGCGGTGGACGCGGACTCCGGACAGAACGCCTGGCTGTCCTATCACATAGTCAAATCCACTGATCCGGGACTTTTCACTATCGGTGTCCACAGCGGAGAGATCAGGACACAGCGGGACATTTCCGAGTCTGACAGCATGAAACAGAACCTTATTGTGGCAGTGAAAGATAACGGACAGCCCCTCTCTCTGCCACCTGCTCCATGTTGTTACTTATTTCTGATAACTTGGCTGAGGTGCCGGAACTGAAGGATATTTCTTATGATGAGAAGAATTCCAAACTGACCTCTTACCTGATCATCGCTCTGGTGTCTGTGTCCACCTTCTTTCTGACCTTCATCATCATCATCCTGGGTGTGAGGTTTTGTCGCAGGAGAAAGCCCAGACTGTTGTTTGACGGAGCAGTCGCCATCCCCAGCGCTTATCTGCCTCCTAATTACGCAGATGTTGACGGAACAGGAACTTTACGCAGCACTTACAATTATGACGCGTATCTGACGACAGGTTCTAGAACCAGTGACTTTAAGTTCGTGTCATCTTATAATGACAACACACTGCCTGCTGACCAGACCATGAGGAAAAGTCCATCGGACTTTGCTGATCCGTTTGAACATTTGGAAACGTCTGTAGAGGTAGGAGTAGTTCAAATCAATTAACTTATTTAAACTAATTATGATTTTGTTCTTTTTAATTTCCATTTTGAGACTCTTTGTTTTACAGAACGTTATGATTTACCTCGTTTATTATTTAATAGGGTGGCCAAAATATTACAAACACATTTTAAAATAATGCACGGAATTATGACTCGACTTTCCATTTTGAGCCTAAAAAATGTATAATTATCACCTTTCTAACAGTTTCAACACTAAAACTGAAAAACTGTAACTTTGCAAAAATACAATTCCTTCCAGGACCACTATCCTGGATTACCTCCAATTGCACAGGTGGTCGTAATGTGATGCCTTACTCGTGTTTGATTATGCCTGTTTACCATTTTGCACCTCAGTATTTTTGTGAGTTTACCCTTAATGATTTCAGGGACGCTGTCCATGGTACTGTTAGTGTCCCCTCGCTCTGATCTCATGAACACAGAGTTTTTTTTCCGGTTTGTTTAGCCTTGCTCCCTGACTTTGAAAAAAACATAACACATACTACCGTAAGTGTCGCTGCAGCTACTATACAATTATTAAATAAGAAAATAAAAAACACTTTCAAGTACTGTGAACTGTTGCTCCTTACTTGAGCGTCTGCTTGTATCCTCTTAACATAAATTGGTTACCCGCAGTTTAATGTATCACTGTGATTATTGATTATTTGTGCATGGTGGGTTTATTCAAATATTTGTCGACTTTTATCAATGCACAAGATTTTTAAAGTTGAGTTAATTACAATGATCACGTCATTTTTTTAAATTAAAATAGATAAAATCGATTTCATCCGGGGATTATTTGTATTTTTATAAGTTTGTTCATTTATACATGTATTATGTGAATTAAATATTACAGAGTGCCCAACAATGAAATATCAGAAATACAAAAAAATATATATAAAGATTGAATCAAAAAAAAAAACATCACTCAATGACAATCTGAAACACGTTGTACTTGAACCGCCTCTAAAACATGTAGACGCAGTCTACGGACCAGATGTCCTGCAGAAGACACTTCACAGAGTTTAGCAGCTACTACTTGAAAGACATGTTCACTTTATGTTTGAGTCTGTAGCGAGTAATAACCCATAAGCACCGATCAGACAACTTACAGACTTCTTGGTGACAAAAGACCAAACGATCTTGTACCCGTACATATAGGTAGAAGTTGAACTGATTTTCAGAACTGATGTATTTGTTCAAGGTGCAGTTTTTCAGATGCTAACTGAGAATAGCGTGGTGATATTTTGTTATTTCTCAAAACGTGACACAGTAATTTTTAACCACCTTGTATAAACCGACAAATTTTCTTCTATCCATGAATAAATCTGAGCCTTGTATTAGACTTTGATAAAGAATACCCCGTGAATATGAAAATGGACTCATGGTGTCGCTGTAGACTGACAGAAAATTAACTCTCGCCACTCCACCTACAACTACAGCATAGATATCAGTTGGTATTTTCCAAAGGACCAGTTAAATCCTCGAATCTATTCCATCGTTTTTTTCGCAACCATTTATATTTCTTCGGTGAAAAAGAAGTTGGTAAAACCGAAGAGACATTTTCTGTCAGGATGGGAAACAAAGAATTTTCGGCAATGAGGCCGGTCTTCTGCTTCGCTTCCTTTATTATAACGCTGCGCCTCGTTAATGGCGATCTGAGTTATTCTATTCCCGAAGAGATGAGGCGCGATTCTGCAATTGGAAATATCGCCAAAGATCTTGGTGTTGATCTGAGGACATTAGCTTCACGACAGGCCCGTGTTGATTTTGAAGGATCTCAAAGGCGCTTCTGTGACATTAAAATGAATACTGGGGATTTGATCACATTGGAAAGGATCGACAGAGAAAGCCTTTGTGGAAAGAAGCCATCGTGTGTTTTAAAGGTAGATCTGGTTTTAGAAAATCCTTTAGAGCTTCACCGTATCAGTCTTCATATTCAAGATGTTAATGACAACTCTCCGCAATTTAATGATAATTTGATTGAAATGGAAATACGCGAGTCAGCAGAAAAGGGTAACCGATTCTCTATTGAGGAGGCCCACGACGCAGATGTAGGTCAAAATGCTGTTCAGAGGTATATCCTGCAGAAGAATGACAACTTTATTCTGGCTGTTGACAGTAACAAGGTTGAACTCGTGTTAGAAAATAAACTCGATCGAGAGAAACAAAAGAGCTTAATTTGCTTCTCACAGCTTTGGATGGAGGTTCTCCTCAGAGATCAGGTACCGTAGTTATTCACGTCACTGTACTGGATGCTAATGATAACGCTCCAGTGTTTAGCCAGGCCGTTTATAAAGCCAGTCTTCCTGAAAACTCTCCTGTAGGTACCATAGTTATGACTGTTAGTGCTACAGACGCAGATGAAGGAGTGAATGGAGATGTGACGTATGACTTTGGACACGTATCTGAAGACCATGTAAACATTTTATCAATTAACCCTGCATCTGGCGAAATAAGAGTAACTGGTGTAGTTGACTTTGAAGAAAGGAGTTCTTTTGAAATGAGAGTAAAGGCCAAAGATGGTTTGGGACTGACCTCATACTCAAAGGTTTTAATAGATGTTACTGATGTTAATGACAATGCTCCAGTGATTTATCTGAAAACCCTGAATAACCCCATACCTGAGAACGTGCCATCTGGTACAGAGGTCGGAATTATTAATGTGCAGGACAGAGACTCTGAGAAAAACGGACAAGTCCGCTGTTCCATTCAGCAAAATGTCCCTTTTAAGTTAGTTCCTTCCATCAAAAACTATTATTCTCTGGTGACCACAGGACAACTGGACCGTGAACTAGTGTCTGATTACAACATTACAATCACTGCCACTGACGAGGGCTCTCCACCACTGTCCTCCTCTAAAACTGTTCAGTTGTCTGTAGCAGACATCAACGACAACCCACCTGTGTTTGAGGAACAGTCGTACAGCGCATATGTGACTGAAAATAACAAAGCTGGCTTCACTTTATGTTCCGTCACTGCTCGAGACCCCGACTGGAGACAGAACGGTACAGTGATTTATTCTCTGTTACCTGGTGAGGTGAACGGTGCCCCGGTGTCCTCCTATCTATCAGTGAACGGTGACACGGGGTGATCCACGCTGTGAGGTCGTTTGATTATGAACAGTTCAGGAGTTTCAAAGTCCACGTGATGGCCAGAGACAACGGTTCTCCTCCGCTCAGCAGCAACGTCACCGTCAGTGTCTTCATATCGGATGTGAACGACAACTGTCCTCAGATCCTGTACCCCGCCCCGGAGGGCAACTCCTTCATGACCGAGCTGGTCCCCAAAGCTGCGCACGGAGGCTCTCTGGTGTCCAAAGTGATAGCGGTGGACGCGGACTCCGGACAGAACGCCTGGCTGTCCTATCACATAGTGAAATCCACGGACACGGGACTTTTCAGTATCGGTGTCCACAGCGGAGAGATCAGGACACAGCGGGACATTTCCGAGTCTGACAGCATGAAACAGAACCTTATTGTGGCAGTGAAAGATAACGGACAGCCCTCTCTCTCTGCCACCTGCTCCATGTTGTTACTTATTTCTGATAACTTGGCTGAGGTGCCGGAACTGAAGGATATTTCTTATGATGAGAAGAATTCCAAACTGACCTCCTACCTGATCATCGCTCTGGTGTCTGTGTCCACCTTCTTTCTGACCTTCATCATCATCATCCTGGGTGTGAGGTTTTGTCGCAGGAGAAAGCCCAGACTGTTGTTTGACGGACCAGTCGCCATCCCCAGCGCTTATCTGCCTCCTAATTACGCAGATGTTGACGGCACAGGAACTTTACGCAGCACTTACAATTATGACGCGTATCTGACGACAGGTTCTAGAACCAGTGACTTTAAATTCGTATCATCTTATAATGACAACACACTGCCTGCTGACCAGACCCTGAGGAAAAGTCCATCAGATTTTGCTGATGTGTTTGGAGAGCCATGTGCATCCCTGGAGGTAGGAACGCCTTCAAACAAATACAACAAACATAGTTTTGTTTGCTGTTTTACTCTCTCAGATGGTTTTAACATTCGATTAGAAACATGATCTTGATCCCGTTTTTATAATATTTGCATCTTTATAAGGACGGATTTTATATTACCTTTCTGGGTACTGTGTGCTTGAACTTGAAGTGGTGTTTTAATGTCCTTTTTTTCGTTTTGATTTATTATGATTTTGTTTTTCCCTACTGTGTTGCTACTATCACGGTTACGGTTTGGAATTTAAGGACCCAAAAATGAGGCTTAACAGCGCAGAGGTGGAAGAAAAGGAAGTCAAGTTTATGAATGATGTAAGCGATGAAGTAGATCTGGTCAGGTTACATGTGGACCCGGAGAACTGGTGGAAGTTGTACAGTGATGGAGGAGTGGCAATTGATGTCGGCAGGGGGAGAGAGTGTCGACCAGATGCAGGGAATTATGACGGCAGAGGAAGCAAAGGGGAAAAGTATCAGCACAAAACTCAGAGTAACAACTAAAATACAATGTAACAACCGAAAACTGGCTAGCAGGAAAAAGCACGAAGGGAGACTATCAATAGGCTTTTTAGTCATGGAAAAAAACAAACATTCTTCTGGAATAATATCGTCGAAAACTAAAATCCCAAAACTCAAAAACTTAAAACCGACGGGGATGATTGCTGGGAATCCCCGGAAGAAAGCTAAGGCAGGAGAAAAAACTGAGGTGGGCAATAAACGAATAAAGCAAAAACACGACCGATAGTCAGGAGTCTCAAAAAGTATTTAACTCAGGCGACGAGGCGGAGTATTCAGCAGAGTGCATGAAGACAAAAAAAAGGCAGGTGAGTGAAGCTTAAGGGAGGCAACAGGTGGCGTGAGCAGGGATGGGCAAAGTAGGAGAGAAAGGCGAAGGGGAAAACAAAATGGTAACCGGGCATCAGTTGTCAGAGTGGATCCTATGACAGTTTCATACATATATTTATGAAGAAACATTGAGGTCAAAAAACAGCTAACACCAGACACGTCATTTTTATAATGTAGATGGAGATTAAGTTTATTATAGTCAATAACTAAGTAATTTAGTGCCGCTGAAAATTCATTGTGGACGTTAGTTTTTGAAAACAAAAGCTTAATCATCAGAAGTCATTATTTTTATAACCAATTTCTGAATATCTAATGACATTTCACATATCTGCCCAAACTGCATTTATAATCTAATTTGAATATTAATTGGTAAATGTATGTCATCAAAACTAAAGTATATTCAGATATCAAATTTATCAATAGAATGAAACTGTTTAAATTGGAATGACACAGAGGTGATTTTTACAGTTTTACATGGAGTGCTATCCTAGACAACGTTAGTACTAATTGTATTACCATGACTGGTTCTTATGGAACGTTATGTGTTATGTGTGTTATTTCATTAACCAGAAGAAAACAAAAGATGCCAGCTGACTTTTCGCACAAAGTGATTAACCTAGTCAACAACATGGCATCCTAAAATGAAACATTTTGGATTTTATTTAGGACCCATGTATTACTTTTAGTGTAGACAAACCCTTGTCCTGGATGTATTATAAAGAGGCAATAACATACAGTACATTAGTATATTTTCAGGGGGGATTTTAATGCAACCCCACTTTCATAAGTTTTTTTATACGAGTTAAAGATTATTTCTTTCTCTCAGGTTTTAGACTTTCTAAAGAATTTACAGGTAGTATTGGTTTTCATCTGTGGCCACACATAAAAATCATGTATTCAAGTATCGTCGATTCATAAGTGCTTAGAAATTTTGTGATGCAAAATTGACTACTGAAAACTCTTAATGGTGGTCTTTGCTGTTTTTACAGCTACTCATGCTACCGGGTCTGATGTAAATTAAAACTGTTTCAAATCTCTTAAAATAATAATTTAATAATTAATGATTTGCTTGTGGTGTTCACATATGATAAAACAAGAAAGCAGTTACTGTTTAAAATGTTCATCATTTGAGTGCAGAAATGCAACTGAACTCATAGTGTCGCTGTTGACTAATAGAGGACTTAAACTACTTCCCCACCCCTCACCCGTTCTTTGTTACTGTAGGTTTGATGATCTCCCTGTAAAATAATTCTTTGCATACTGTTTTACGCTGAACTGTCCGGATCTTTGCACGGAGGTAACCGACGCCATTCGGCTGTTTCCAGTTGTTTCTTTCCTTTAATTACAGGATGGCCTACAATGGATTTTCAGCGTTTGTCCTGTTTTACAGCCTCGCTTTCCTCTCTCTGCTGTTTCACATCGGTAACGGAGACGTAAGCTATTCTATTCCCGAGGAAATGAAATCCAGAGCTGTTATTGGGAATATAGCAAGGGACCTCGGACTGAACGTGGGGAAACTGTCTGCTCGAAAGGCCCGCATTGACAGCGAGCTGAACCGCAAACGGTACTGTGACATTAATCAAAACACTGGGGATTTGATTGTGGCTGAGAGAATTGACCGAGAGGCGCTTTGCGGAGAAAAGCCGTCTTGTATTCTTGCATTTGAGTTGGTCCTAGAGGCACCGCTTGAATTGCATCGTATTTTCCTACAAATAAACGATATCAATGATAATTCACCTGTTTTTACTAAAAATGAAATTAAAATAGAAATAAACGAATTGGCTTTAAAGGGATCTCGCTTCCGTCTTTTGGAAGCGCACGATGTAGATATTGGGCAAAATACTGTTCAAAGTTACGCCTTAGAGGTGAACAATTATTTAGTGTTGAATGTTCAGTCGAAATCAGATGGAGGGAAATTGGCTCAGCTGGTGTTGGATAAGGAGTTGGATCGCGAGGAACAGCAGGAATTCAGATTACTGCTTACTGCGATAGATGGAGGCAATCCTCAAAGAACTGGCACTGCAACAGTGCATGTGGTTGTATTGGATGCTAATGATAACGCCCCAGTGTTTAGTCAGGCCCTATACAAAGCCACTGTGCCCGAAAATTCTGCTCTAGATACTGTAGTTGTTAAAGTGACAGCAACAGATGCAGATGAAGGTCTAAATGGTGAGGTGACGTATGAATTAAGCCGTATTTCAGAAACTGGAAGAAGATTGTTTTCTTTAAATCACACCACAGGAGAGATTAAAGTCATAGGCCCAATGGACTTTGAGGAAGAGTCTTTGTATGAATTGCGTGTACATGCCAAAGATAGATATGGCCTCACCTCAGATTCCAAAGTGACAATTGAAATCACCGATATTAATGACAACGCACCTGAGATCAACTTAAAATCCCTTATGAATCCCACACCTGAGAATGTGTCACCTGGTACAGAGGTGGGAATTATTAACGTGCAGGACAGAGACTCTGAGACAAATGGACAAGTTCGCTGCTCCATTCAGCAAAATTTCCCTTTTAAGTTGGTTCCTTCCATCAAAAACTATTATTCTCTGGTGACCACAGGACAACTGGACCGTGAACTGGTGTCTGATTACAACATTACAATCACTGCCACTGACGAGGGCTCTCCACCTCTGTCCTCCTCTAAAACTGTTCAGTTGTCTGTAGCAGACATCAACGACAACCCACCTGTGTTTGAGAAACAGTCGTACAGCGCATATGTGACTGAAAATAACAAAGCTGGATCCACTTTATGTTCCGTCACTGCTCGAGACCCCGACTGGAGACAGAACGGTACAGTGATTTATTCTCTGTTACCTGGTGAGGTGAACGGTGCCCCGGTGTCCTCCTATCTATCAGTGAACGGAGACACGGGGGTGATCCACGCTGTGAGGTCGTTTGATTATGAACAGTTCAGGAGTTTCAAAGTCAACGTGATGGCCAGAGACAACGGTTCTCCTCCGCTCAGCAGCAACGTCACCGTCAGTGTCTTCATATCGGATGTGAACGACAACTGTCCTCAGATCCTGTACCCCGCCCCGGAGGGCAACTCCTTCATGACCGAGCTGGTCCCCAAAGCTGCGCACGGAGGCTCTCTGGTGTCCAAAGTGATAGCGGTGGACGCGGACTCGGACAGAACGCCTGGCTGTCCTATCAAATAGTGAAATCCACTGATCCGGGACTTTTCACTATCGGTGTCCACAGCGGAGAGATCAGGACACAGCGGGACATTTCGAGTCTGACAGCATGAAACAGAACCTTATTGTGGCAGTGAAAGATAACGGACAGCCCTCTCTCTCTGCCACCTGCTCCATGTTGTTACTTATTTCTGATAACTTGGCTGAGGTTCCGGAATTGAAGGATATTTCTTATGATGAGAAGAATTCCAAACTGACCTCTTACCTGATCATCGCTCTGGTGTCTGTGTCCACCTTCTTTCTGACCTTCATCATCATCATCCTGGGTGTGAGGTTTTGTCGCAGGAGAAAGCCCAGACTGTTGTTTGACGGAGCAGTCGCCATCCCCAGCGCTTATCTGCCTCCTAATTACGCAGATGTTGACGGCACAGGAACTTTACGCAGCACTTACAATTATGACGCGTATCTGACGACAGGTTCTAGAACCAGTGACTTTAAGTTCGTATCATCTTATAATGAAAACACACTGCCTGCTGACCAGACCCTGAGGAAAAGTCCATCAGACTTTGCTGAAGTGTTCTGCCAGTCAGACCAGTCTCAGAGGTAAGGCACACGCGTTGGCATATATTAGCCTTAATTAGAAGTTTTAAAATTCTATTTCTATGACTTTTATCCGGTCTATTTCAACGTGGATTTTATTTCACTTTAGATTACGTCGGTTTTTTACAGCCATACTTTAGTGATGCTTAAAATAAGTGCTGTCATCCTGGTTATGAAAACAATCGTTCCATCTAGTTTGTCGTCATCGCGCCCTACTTTCTTTCAACAAACAATTTATTGTTGACCTGCAATTTGTAAATTCACTTGCATTTAATTATGAATTAATTAACACTATTATTAACTACAGTAACATATACGGGCTTACAGGTCATTTTTGACCCATATACATTTGTTTCAGGAAAAAGTCTTTTTTTTATATATATTTCTGAAATGGAGCTTTAACACGTACACAGATGTGTTAAAGTTCTATCTATGTTTTTCTTTATGTCTTTATTGCTAGCGTAGACGAGACACCTCTTTCTTTTAGAATCAGGTGGCCTCACAGTGGTTGTGGTTGCGTTGGTTGATGTTGAGGCAGGGCTGTTTGAGGAGAACGCTGTTGCCGATGCCCTTTGTGTTGCTCATGGTGTGGATGGAGTGCTAGGTGAGGTCCGCAGCTCTCTCACCAAGGCTGTAGAAAGGGGTTTCAGGGCACCTGTTTCTCTTGATCAGTGTGATACTTGACAAGGGACTCCCCTAACTCCTGAACAAACATTCTCTGCTTGTTTATTTATTCATTTGGTTTAGCTCCACCCTAGGTGGATGTGAGTGGACTACACAAATGCACATACTAATTAAGCTCCAAAAGATGTTGCCACTTTTCTAATTTGAATATTTTAGCAGGACTAGCTTCAGCACCAGCCACCTCTTTATCAGACTCATGAAAGATGTCTATGTCTTTTGGATGACACTCTACATAGTCCGCCTCCTCAGAAAATTGCTCATCCATATCGCTATGCTGCTCTGTTTCCACTCTCTCATTTTCAGTAAAGATATGATACCTTGTATAAGATATGATTCCTTATATCTGGACACGTACCGGACATCCATCTAGATAACCTGACCTATTCCTCGCTGTTAGTCGCTATCCAAGGTCCTGAATGGTCTTTAGTGCATAGTCGCTTTCAAAACCATCGAAAAACACTTCATCACCAAAAATTATTTTACCAATACTATTTTACACTCGGCTAACATCTGTTTCTCTTAATATTCCAAATAAACTCGCGGCGTCGCTGTTCACTCGCAGATATGAGGAGGCTCATTTCTCCACCCACTGCAAAAGCAGCAATCAAAGTGAAAAAAACTAGAGCTGCCATTGTTGTGGGAGCGGTGTGTCTTCACTTTGCCGTAATTTTATCAGTGGCAAGGTGACATTTCGTTTTAATATCTCAATCACAGCTACAAAATGGATCTCAATGGGAAATATTTAATGCGTTATATCGTCGGCTTTGTTTTTTCCTACATTTCGCCACTGCAGACCTCAGTTATTCTATTTCAGAGGAGATGCGACCTGGATCTATTGTTGGGAATATTGCCACGGATCTCGGATTGAAGTAGGGAAATTGTTTTCTCGTAAAGCCCGTATTGATAACCAGGAAAACTACCAGCATTACTGTGATACTAACCGAAAAACAGGGAATTTGTCGTCAAGGAAAGGATTGATAGAGAAGAACTATGCGGTGAGAAGGTGTCGTGTATGCTTAAATTTGAATTAGTGCTAGAGAGCCCTTTGGAGCTCCACCGTATCTCTTTGCTGATCCAGGATATAAATGACAATTCCCCTATTTTCCCAAAGGATACAGTACAACTGGAAATAAGCGAATCGGCCAGCAAAGGAACTCGGTATCGTGTTAACGAAGCTCATGATGCGGACATTGACAAAACAACGTTCAACATTACAGTTTGCAAAATAATGACCATTTTGTTTTATCAGTTCTGGACGATGCTGATGGCTCTAAGAGCGTCGAGTTGGTGTTAGAAAAAACACTGGACCGTGAAAAAGAACATAATCTAGATTTGCTGTTGATTGCAGTTGATGGAGGCAATCCACCAAGATCTGGAAGTGTCAGCATACAGGTTACTGTGCTAGATGCGAATGATAACGCGCCCGTGTTTGACCGGGCGGTTTATAAAGCCAGTCTACCTGAAAACTCTGCCATCAATACTGTTGTGGTCACTGTAACTGCCACTGATGCAGACGAGGGAGTTAATGGGAGGTAACATACGAATTTAGTCGGATTTCAGAAAGGGCTAAAAAGCTTTTCTCACTGAACAGAAAAAATGGACAGATAAAGGTCCTAGGACCGCTTGATTTCGAGACTGATTCAAAATATGAAATGCGTATTGATGCCAAAGATAGTTTCGGGCTTTCATCCGATTCCAAGGTAATAATTGATATCACTGATGTTAATGACAACGCTCCAATTATAAATTTGAAATCATTGATGAATCCGATACCTGAGAGTGTGTCACCTGGTACAGAGGTGGGAATTATTAACGTGCAGGACAGAGACTCTGAGACAATGGGACAGATTCACTGCTCCATTCAGCAAAATGTTCCTTTTAAGTTAGTTCCTTCCATCAAAAACTATTATTCTCTGGTGACCACAGGACAACTGGACCGTGAACTAGTGTCTGATTACAACATTACAATCACTGCCACTGACGAGGGCTCTCCACCTCTGTCCTCCTCTAAAACTGTTCAGTTGTCTGTAGCAGACATCAACGACAACCCACCTGTGTTTGAGGAACAGTCGTACAGCGCATATGTGACTGAAAATAACAAAGCTGGCTCCACTTTATGTTCCGTCACTGCTCGAGACCCCGACTGGAGACAGAACGGTACAGTGATTTATTCTCTATTACCTGGTGAGGTGAACGGTGCCCCGGTGTCCTCCTATCTATCAGTGAACGGAGACACGGGGGTGATCCACGCTGTGAGGTCGTTTGATTATGAACAGTTCAGGAGTTTTAAAGTCCATGTGATGGCCAGAGACAACGGTTCTCCTCCTCTCAGCAGCAACGTCACCGTCAGTGTCTTCATATCGGATGTGAACGACAATTGTCCTCAGATCCTGTACCCCGCCCCGGAGGGCAACTCTTTCATGACCGAGCTGGTCCCCAAAGCTGCGCACGGAGGATCTCTGGTGTCCAAAGTGATAGCGGTGGACGCGGACTCGGACAGAACGCCTGGCTGTCCTATCACATAGTGAAATCCACTGATCCGGGACTTTTCAGTATCGGTGTCCACAGCGGAGAGATCAGGACACAGCGCGACATTTCCGAGTCTGACAGCATGAAACAGAACCTTATTGTGGCAGTGAAAGATAACGGACAGCCCTCTCTCTCTGCCACCTGCTCCATGTTGTTACTTATTTCTGATAACTTGGCTGAGGTGCCGGAACTGAAGGATATTTCTTATGATGAGAAGAATTCCAAACTGACCTCTTACCTGATCATCGCTCTGGTGTCTGTGTCCACCTTCTTTCTAACCTTCATCATCATCATCCTGGGTGTGAGGTTTTGTCGCAGGAGAAAGCCCAGACTGTTGTTTGACGGAGCAGTCGCCATCCCCAGCGCTTATTTGCCTCCTAATTACGCAGATGTTGACGGCACAGGAACTTTACGCAGCACTTACAATTATGACGCTTATCTGACGACAGGTTCTAGAACCAGTGACTTTAAGTTCGTATCATCTTATAATGACAACACACTCCCTGCTGACCAGACCCTGAGGAAAAGTCCATCCGACTTTGCTGATGCTTTCAAGATTCTTTGGAGCCCCTAGAGGTATGCGGCTACATTTTCAAAACCTGAATTAATCTTTTAATCGTATCGATTTTTTTTCGCATTATGTTTTAATAAGCTCTGGTTACACTACATTTCTTTAAATCATTTTGTTTAAGCTTTTTACTTATTTAACATCGTGAGTTCTGTGTTTAACTCATTTTTCATCTATTGCACGTGGCAAAGTTGGGTTGTGTTATAGTTGTTTGATTTGTGCCCGTAATACTTCTTATCTGGTAAATGTTTAACTACGCCACAAAAGTTTAAACACAATTTAATAAGTCCCCAATAACAGTAGTTAATAATAATAGTGCTGTCCCAGTAACTCTTTAGATCATCAACATTCGTTCAAAAATGCCTTTGTTATCTAGCACCCACTCATTTGTTTTGAAATAGCTCTCTGATATTCATCAGCAGCAGTTTCAAATGTCTGCAATGAATAATGCTGTAGAGTTGGCTACTATATATTTGAAAATAAAGCAGTAAGCTGAATTGCAAATAAGAGCCTATTCAGGCCTGGTTATACCCAACGCAATGCTAACACTGTGCTAGGACTCATGTGCATGAAGATGCTCCATATGCTATATATATCTATATATATCTATATCTATCTATCTATCTATCTATCTATCTATCTATCTATATATATATATATATATATATATATATATATATATATATATATATATATATATATATATATATATATATATAATGAAACAATAGCTTTTTTTTTCTCTAAGGGGCATTGACAACACACCACACAGATTTTTTCTGCTAGGTATGTAAAATCTGAAGTTCTTTTCAATTGCCCAGTAGTTCGATATCTATTGAGTTCAGCTGCGATCAACCCCAGTTTGTATTTTTGTGTGATACATGTTCTGATCATGGACAAATGACGTAACTGGTCTGATATTTATACACCTTTTCAATTGGATATGTGGATGATTTGACAGGTAGTTGATTTTCGTGCATGACTTAATGAAGAAGCAACAGACTTTTTTAAGGTGTTTGGATATGGATATTATGGAAACAATCTCTGTCTGTGGTGATGACCAAATCGGAGTGGATACACACAAGGCAGCTGTTATGGCATGTGGTACATGTACCTACCATTGTTACCTTTAGTAAAACATATGGTGGTAAGAGTCCAAACAATAACGTGGTGATCTCTTGCTGTTGGTTGTTTTATTTAAAACATATATTCCTTAGTCTACTTTGGTCTTAACGTTGTTTTAGTCATCCCTTTTAGGCAAATATCTATGAGCTATTAACCACATACTTATTATTTTATTATGTGCTTTTCCTTAAATGAACACACTGTGTCGCTGTCTACCAGTTTTCAAGGAGACATTGCAATTTCATGTATCACAACGTCCCCACCCATTGTTGTTAAGCTTCGTGGTTCCCCTTTATGGCACGGATTGTGAGAAGAACTGCAGAATATTTTGATCCTTGATTTATCTCATAGAAACCATTGGAAACGTTTTGTGAGGTATTTTAGATATATTGAAATAACGTCTCTTTGCTGTGGTTGCTTGTCATTTTAAATAATGGATCATAAAGGCTCTTCAGTACACGGTCTGGTTACCCGCTTTGTCATCTGTCTACTTGCGCTGCGGTTCGTATCAGCCGAGGTGAGCTATTCTATACCAGAAGAGATGAAACCAGGAACCATCATTGGAAATATTGCCAAAGACCTTTCTTTGAAATAAACACTCTATCAGCGCGAAAGGTCCGGATGGATTCTGACGAGAATAACGAACGATTCAGTGCTATTGATTTAAAAACCGGAGATCTGAGTGTTGCTGAGCGGCTTGACAGAGAACGTCTTTGCGGCGCTAAACCATCGTGCATTTTAATTCAGGAACTTGTACTGAGAATCCTTTAGAATTACATCGTGTAAATCTCCATGTTCTAGATATTAATGACAATTCCCCGCAATTCAAAAGGGATTTTTTGCATTAGAAATAAGGGAATCAGCAGAAAAGGGAACTCGTTTCTTAATAGAAGAAGCACACGATGCAGATATTGGTCAGAATTCAGTTCAAACGTACAGCCTTCAAAATAATGATAATTTTATTTTAGAGATTGATGAGAACAAAGTTGAACTTGTTCTAGAAAATAAACTTGATCGAGAGAGACAAGAACAGATTGATTTGCTGTTAACTGCTGTTGATGGTGGTTCTCCACAGAGGTCAGGCACTGTAATGATAAAAATCACTGTACTGGATGCTAATGATAATTCACCAGTATTTAGTCAAAGCATCTTTAAAGCCAGTATACCTGAAAATTCTCCTTTGGGTACTATAGTGGTTACAGTAAGTGCTACTGATGCAGATGAAGGCGTCAACGGCGACGTGACATATGACTTTGGTCATGTGTCTGAGACTGATGAAAACTTTTTCTATTGGCAGTAAAACAGGAGAAATAAAAGTGATCGGTGCCACGGATTTTGAAAAGAAAAAGTCGTTTGAATTGCGAGTCACGGCAAAAGATGGACTGGGATTAAGTTCCTACGCTAAGGTTTACATAGAACTTATTGATATAAATGATAACGCCCTATAATAGATTTAAAATCCGTGAGCAGTGTTATACCAGAGAATTTGTTACCTGGTACAGAGGTGGGCATCATTAACGTGCATGACAGAGACTCTGAGAATAACAAACAGGTTCGTTGCTCCATTCAGCAAAATGTACCTTTTAAGTTAGTTCCTTCCATCAAAAACTATTATTCTCTGGTGACCACTGGACAACTGGACCGTGAACTAGTGTCTGATTACAACATTACAATCACTGCCACTGACGAGGGCTCTCCACCTCTGTCCTCCCTCTAAAACTGTTCAGTTGACTGTAGCAGACATCAACGACAACCCACCTGTGTTTGAGGAACAGTCGTACAGCGCATATGTGACTGAAAATAACAAAGCTGGATCCACTTTATGTTCCGTCACTGCTCGAGACCCCGACTGGAGACAGAACGGTACAGTGATTTATTCTCTGTTACCTGGTGAGGTGAACGGTGCCCCGGTGTCCTCCTATCTATCAGTGAACGGAGACACGGGGTGATCCACGCTGTGAGGTCGTTTGATTATGAACAGTTCAGGAGTTTCAAAGTCCACGTGATGGCCAGAGACAACGGTTCTCCTCCGCTCAGCAGCAACGTCACCGTCAGTGTCTTCATATCGGATGTGAACGACAACTGTCCTCAGATCCTGTACCCCGCCCCGGAGGGCAACTCCTTCATGACCGAGCTGGTCCCCAAAGCTGCGCACGGAGGCTCTCTGGTGTCCAAAGTGATAGCGGTGGACGCGGACTCCGGACAGAACGCCTGGCTGTCCTATCAAATAGTGAAATCCACTGATCCGGGACTTTTCACTATCGGTGTCCACAGCGGAGAGATCAGGACACAGCGGGACATTTCCGAGTCTGACAGCATGAAACAGAACCTTATTGTGGCAGTGAAAGATAACGGACAGCCCTCTCTCTGCCACCTGCTCCATGTTGTTACTTATTTCTGATAACTTGGCTGAGGTTCCGGAACTGAAGGATATTTCTTATGATGAGAAGAATTCCAAACTGACCTCTTACCTGATCATCGCTCTGGTGTCTGTGTCCACCTTCTTTCTGACCTTCATCATCATCATCCTGGGTGTGAGGTTTTGTCGCAGGAGAAAGCCCAGACTGTTGTTTGACGGAGCAGTCGCCATCCCCAGCGCTTATCTGCCTCCTAATTACGCAGATGTTGACGGCACAGGAACTTTACGCAGCACTTACAATTATGACGCGTATCTGACGACAGGTTCTAGAACCAGTGACTTTAAGTTCGTATCATCTTATAATGACAACACACTGCCTGCTGACCAGACCCTGAGGAAAAGTCCATCAGACTTTTGTGACAGTTATGGGGCATCGCAGAATTCATTGGAGGTAGGCTTCTCAAATGATACAATACGTCTCTGTGTGTGTGTGATGTGTAAACACTAAGTTTTGTGTATTTTGAAACAATAATAATGTTTTTGGATTTAACGTTTATGTATCACCATGCTGAATTTGAAGTGAAATATTCAAGATGTATTTAAAGTCAAGAGTTACAGATTTTATTCAATGGGATCGGCAAAAGCGTGCCAGTAAAAATAGAAATAACATCTTTTCTGATGGCCCATAAACTGTTCAATAAACCAAATAGGATTGATTACCTTTTATGCTTGAATAAACATCAATTGCTGTCAGTGACTGTCTGAAATGAGGAGCCCATGGATAATGCCAATGTACAAATGTTTTTTTCTTCACTCGAGATTCTGTGCCATGCATTTAGTGCAGCTGCCTTCAGCTACTGGTAGATGGTGAGTTTTCGTACTTTGAGTCTTCAATAAGTGAATCGCATCTCCATTAGATTGAGATCAGGTGACTGACTTGGTCAGTGAAGAATATTAAATTTGCTTGCCTGTGAATCTCTTGGTATAAAGTAACTACTGCTATATGTGTTTGGTCATTATCTACTGCAGCGTGAAGTAGCGTCTTATCCCTTTTGTAGCATTGCTAAGTCTGAATATAGAGTATAAAATGTCCCAGTAGAGTCCAAAACGTGTTTGTATTCTACTCACGTTTCTGCAAATTCGCGCCTTCAGGATTTCTTATCACCTGCCGCTATCATTTGCCCTCAGACATTCACTGTCAGCTATTCTAGTTTGAAAAAACTCTGATAATTGACATATCTCTTTATCTGCAAAGTAATTATACGTTTTCCATGTCATGTTGGGGCTTTGTTTTTATTGTTTTTTTATTGCTATAGTATCTATAAGTAAGCACTTAATCACTGTCAGGTATTGAGAAGTGGTTTTATGCTTTTGGATGTCGTTGAGTATATAATATCTATAAAAACAGACTTGAACTGCATTTAGATCAAATAATTTTAACTTGTAGCTTTTGACCTGTTTTTCTTGTGTGTGTGTGTGTTTCTTACTTAGTGAGTTCCAAATTTTGTTAACAACAGAGTTAGGAAAATTTTGTGAAGTGAGGACATTTTGGCTGGTCCTCAATATTTTTGACCCTATAAAAGGCATTTTTGAGCGTCAAGACTGGGTTTTAGAGTCAGGGTTAGAATTAGGTTTTGTTGGGGTTAGGGTAAGGGGCAAGGGATTGTATTACGTCAGTGTGTGTCCTCACAAGGATAGAGGTACAAACGTGTGTGTGTTTGTGTGTTTGGGGTCACCCGGGCAGACAATTGTTAATTCACATTGCATGTGTTTTATTTCGCTGCTCTTTTAATAGTCTTTTTTTCAAAGTGTAAAGCTTTTCCAGGTTTTCCTGAAAGGTTCATAAGTTATTTAGGAATCTCGTTTTGTTATTGTACGGTATTTCTTCCTTGTCCAAAATGTACACGACAAACTGCTGGTTATGTGCCTATCTTTCTCTATCTGTCTATCTGTCTGTCTGTATGAAAATCCATCCGATTAATTGAGTTGATGGAACTTTACAAGCAGGGAAGCTGTTTTGTGTAATCTTTAAGACATACTGCTAGTGTCGCTGTCTACCAAGGGAAAGGGAAAATGGGCAGTATTACATCGTCAAGCGTCTCCACCACACGTTCACAGCTCATTGTTTGCCATCGCAGTGTATTTAGTCATTTTGTATTTGGTCATTGAGTGTTTGTGAGCTTTTCTGATTACACCCTTAGTAAAGCTGCATTAGTTTTGTTGTAAGGATGCCATTTATCGGACTCTCTGGCCCGTGTCTATGTCTCGCTGTTTTTGCTACAAGGGCTACATCTGTGTTATGGCGATGTGAGCTATTCTTTCCCGGAGGAACTGAAACGGGGATCAGTGATTGGAAATGTAGCGAAGGATCTTGGGCTTCAAGTGGACACACTCCCCACCGGAAGGCTCGTATTGTTTTAGAAGGAAACCGTAAACGTTATTGTGAGATTAACCTTGATAGCGGAGAACTGCGCGTTGCAGAGCGGATTGACCGGGAAGAGCTGTGTGGAACGAAGATTACATGTATTTTAAAATGTGAATTGATTCTAGAGTATCCACTTGAATCTCACCGGATATCTTTGCAAATTCAGGATGTAAATGACAATCCACCAGTTTTGTTAAGGATGTTATTAAATTAGAAATAACGGAATCAACTCCAAAAGGCTCTCGGTACAGAATAAATGCAGCTCGCGATGCAGACATTGACAAAACGCTGTGCAAAACTATATTTTACATAAAAACAACCATTTTTCTAAATGTACTCACCAATTCTGTTGGCACAAAATATAGTGAGATGATTTTGGATAGAGAATTAGATCGTGAAAAAGAGCAGGAGCTGATATTATTGTTGACAGCCGTCGATGGGGCTCTCCTCAGAAATCAGGCACTGCATCTATACAGGTCACTGTATTGGATGCTAATGACAATGCTCCAGTGTTTAGCCAGACCATCTATGAGGCTACTCTACCTGAAAACTCTCCTGTTACGACCGTCGTAGTCACAGTTAGTGCTGTCGATGCAGACGAAGGTGTGAATGGTAAAGTAACATATGAATTCAGTGGAATAAGTGACATCGCAAAACAAATATTTTCATTAGACGAACAGACAGGAGAGATTACACTAGTAAAACATATCGACTACGAAGAAGAATCAAAATTTGAAATGTTAATTGAGGGAAAAGACGGCTATGGCCTTTCCTCAGAAGCAAAAGTAGTGATAGATATAACTGACGTGAATGACAATACCCCAGTGATACATATTAGTTCATTAGCAAAGTCTATACCCGAAAACGTGTCACCTGGCGCAGAGGTGGGAATTATTCATGTGCAGGATGCAGACTCAGGTACCAACAAACAGGTCCACTGCTCCATTCAGCAAAATGTCCCTTTTAAGTTGGTTCCTTCCATCAAAAACTATTATTCTCTGGTGACCACAGGACAACTGGACCGTGAACTAGTGTCTGATTACAACATTACAATCACTGCCACTGACGAGGGCTCTCCACCTCTGTCCTCCTCTAAAACTGTTCAGTTGTCTGTAGCAGACATCAACGACAACCCACCTGTGTTTGAGGAACAGTCGTACAGCGCATATGTGACTGAAAATAACAAAGCTGGCTCCACTTTATGTTCCGTCACTGCTCGAGACCCCGACTGGAGACAGAACGGTACAGTGATTTATTCTCTGTTACCTGGTGAGGTGAACGGTGCCCCGGTGTCCTCCTATCTATCAGTGAACGGAGACACGGGGGTGATCCACGCTGTGAGGTCGTTTGATTATGAACAGTTCAGGAGTTTCAAAGTCCACGTGATGGCCAGAGACAACGGTTCTCCTCCGCTCAGCAGCAACGTCACCGTCAGTGTCTTCATATCGGATGTGAACGACAACTGTCCTCAGATCCTGTACCCCGCCCCGGAGGGCAACTCCTTCATGACCGAGCTGGTCCCCAAAGCTGCGCACGGAGGCTCTCTGGTGTCCAAAGTGATAGCGGTGGACGCGGACTCCGGACAGAACGCCTGGCTGTCCTATCATATAGTGAAATCCACGGACACGGGACTTTTCAGTATCGGTGTCCACAGCGGAGAGATCAGGACACAGCGGGACATTTCCGAGTCTGACAGCATGAAACAGAACCTTATTGTGGCAGTGAAAGATAACGGACAGCCCTCTCTCTCTGCCACCTGCTCCATGTTGTTACTTATTTCTGATAACTTGGCTGAGGTGCCGGAACTGAAGGATATTTCTTATGATGAGAAGAATTCCAAACTGACCTCTTACCTGATCATCGCTCTGGTGTCTGTGTCCACCTTCTTTCTGACCTTCATCATCATCATCCTGGGTGTGAGGTTCTGTCGCAGGAGAAAGCCCAGACTGTTGTTTGACGGAGCAGTCGCCATCCCCAGCGCTTATCTGCCTCCTAATTACGCAGATGTTGACGGCACAGGAACTTTACGCAGCACTTACAATTACGACGCGTATCTGACGACAGGTTCTAGAACCAGTGACTTTAAGTTCGTATCATCTTATAATGACAACACACTGCCTGCTGACCAGACTCTGAGGAAAAGTCCATCAGACTTTGCTGATAGTTTTGAGGCATCGCAGGATTCATTGGAGGTACGCTTCGCACACAAACATTTGTGTCTATGTGTGTCTCTGTGTGTGTAAACACTCAGGTTAGTGTGTGTTTTTTTTTTTAATTAACATTTGAAACTTTTTTGAAAAAGTTTCAAATGTTTCAAAGAAAAAAGTAAACACACTACTGGCCTTGTCAGACTTCATCGATATGTTCAAGTTGTCAGACATATGTATATGCCTTACAGTCAGCGCTGTGAACTTTTCCCGTTGGCCAATCATTCGCGTGAAACCAGCCTTTTTCATGGGCTTTGACTAGGCTTTTTCGAAAAATATAAAATAAGACTTCCGCTTTAATGGGGATAACGTTTATGCATTTCATCAATATGTCTTTACTTACGATCCTCCTCTTCTGAATCTCTTTTTTGATCACCATTCTAAATTGTACAACTTGAAGCCCAAGATTTGTTTTGGTAAATAAAGTATTCAGCAATACTTTTAGCAAACAGATTACTGTAGCACGTAAAAAGAAAGCAGCTGTGGACCGTTGGTATTTCAAATTAATTTGTTGCTATTACTTGACAATACTATGATGGGCCTCAATGCACCATATTGGAACTATCCGTGGTGCTGAGTCAAAGGCGACCCTTATGTACTGCATTCTCTTTCCCTTTGGTCGTGTGGGGATACATGTTTTAAGGAGGTAAATACACACTGGCACTTACAATAGTAGAATTATCTGCGTTTTAATTTGTGTTTGTGTGTGTTTGAATTTAAACACGGCTTACACTATTTTGATTTCTGTGCTGAGTGCCTAATTCTTAAAACCTTCGGTAATACCTTCTATTTGCTCAGAGTGTCACTGTCCGCCATCTTTTCTTCATTGTGCTACACTATATTGGCCTAGTCACTTGCACATTTCCATACAACCATTGCTGAATGCATCGAAGTCAAAGCATTCATTACCGGACTGCAGCTATTACTACGCTGAAGACTCCTTTTGGATGAATATTTTTATTTTGTAACTCCTGGGTTTGGTGGATTTGAGACTGGTCTTTTGGGGAAAATGGGATACAAAGCATGTTCAGTGCTTGGCCTGGTCGCTTTGTTTGGGACATTATTATTTGCGCCGCAAGCCGTCAGTGGAGATGCGACTTACTCTTTTCCAGAGGAGGTGAAACGTGGCTCAGTTGTTGGAAATGTAGCTAAAGATATAGGACTGGAGGTGGCAAAACTCTCTAGTCGCAAGGCTCGTATTGATGGAGATGGAAACGGCAAACGGTATTGCGACATTAATTTGAGCACTGGAGATGTCATTGTTGCTGATAGGATTGACAGAGAGGGCCTTTGTGGCAAAAAAGCATCCTGCGTTTTGAAACAAGAGCTTATTTTAGAGGACCCTTTGGAGCTGCACCGTATTAATATTCACGTTCAAGATATAAACGACAATTCACCACAGTTTAAAAAGAATATGATAAAATTTGAAATTAGGGAATCGGCAGACAAAGGAAGTCGCTATCGATTAGACGAGGCCCACGACGCTGACATCGGACAAAACGCCATTCAGGGTTATAATATTGAAGCAAATGAAAACTTCAGACTGAATGTTCTTACAAAAAATGCAGGAGGCAAATACAGCGAGTTAGTTTTAGAGAAAGAGTTGGACAGAGAACAACAGCAGGAGCTAAAGATTCTACTTGTGGCCACTGACGGTGGTTCTCCTCAGAGATCAGGTACCGTAGTTATTCACGTCACTGTACTGGATGCTAATGATAACGCTCCAGTGTTTAGCCAGGCCGTTTATAAAGCCAGTCTTCCTGAAAACTCTCCTGTAGGTACCACAGTTATAACTGTTAGTGCTACAGACGCAGATGAAGGAGTGAATGGAGATGTGACGTATGAATTTGATCACATTTCAGATGAAAGTACTAATGTGTTTACTCTTGATCAGACAACTGGTGAAGTGAAAGTAAGTGGGTCATTAGATTATGAAGAGTTGCCGGTCTATGAAATTCAAATTACAGCCAAAGATGGTCTTGGATTAGTGTCTTCGTGTACATTGATGATTGACATCACAGATGTCAATGACAATGCTCCGCTTACAATCGTTAAAACTTTAAAAATCCTATACCAGAAAGTGTCCTCCAAGGTACTGAGGTGGGCATCATTAACGTGCAGGACAGAGACTCTGAGACAAATGGACAAGTTCGCTGCTTCATTCAACAAAATGTCCCTTTTAAGTTGGTTCCTTCCATCAAAAACTATTATTCTCTGGTGACCACAGGACAACTGGACCGTGAACTGGTGTCTGATTACAACATTACAATCACTGCCACTGACGAGGGCTCTCCACCTCTGTCCTCCTCTAAAACTGTTCAGTTGTCTGTAGCAGACATCAACGACAACCCACCTGTGTTTGAGGAACAGTCGTACAGCGCATATGTGACTGAAAATAACAAAGCTGGATCCACTTTATGTTCCGTCACTGCTCGAGACCCCGACTGGAGACAGAACGGTACAGTGATTTATTCTCTGTTGCCTGGTGAGGTGAACGGTGCCCCGGTGTCCTCCTATCTATCAGTGAACGGAGACACGGGGGTGATCCACGCTGTGAGGTCGTTTGATTATGAACAGTTCAGGAGTTTCAAAGTCCACGTGATGGCCAGAGACAACGGTTCTCCTCCGCTCAGCAGCAACGTCACCGTCAGTGTCTTCATATCGGATGTGAACGACAACTGTCCTCAGATCCTGTACCCCGCCCCGGAGGGCAACTCCTTCATGACCGAGCTGGTCCCCAAAGCTGCGCACGGAGGCTCTCTGGTGTCCAAAGTGATAGCGGTGGACGCGGACTCCGGACAGAACGCCTGGCTGTCCTATCACATAGTCAAATCCACTGTTCCGGGACTTTTCACTATCGGTGTCCACAGCGGAGAGATCAGGACACAGCGGGACATTTCCGAGTCTGACAGCATGAAACAGAACCTTATTGTGGCAGTGAAAGATAACGGACAGCCCTCTCTCTCTGCCACCTGCTCCATGTTGTTGCTTATTTCTGATAACTTGGCTGAGGTGCCGGAACTGAAGGATATTTCTTATGATGAGAAGAATTCCAAACTGACCTCTTACCTGATCATCGCTCTGGTGTCTGTATCCACCTTCTTTCTGACCTTCATCATCATCATCCTGGGTGTGAGGTTCTGTCGCAGGAGAAAGCCCAGACTGTTGTTTGACGGAGCAGTCGCCATCCCCAGCGCTTATCTGCCTCCTAATTACGCAGATGTTGACGGCACAGGAACTTTACGCAGCACTTACAATTATGACGCGTATCTGACGACAGGTTCTAGAACCAGTGACTTTAAGTTCGTATCATCTTATAATGACAACACACTGCCTGCTGACCAGACCCTGAGGAAAAGTCCATCAGACTTTGCTGATGCTTTTGGCGATTGTAATGAGTCCCCGAGGTAGGACAGTGTGTCACATTTTCTTTGGCTTATTTCTAATTCAGACTGTTTTAAGTCGATTAGATTTTGCTTATTGCTTTAGTCTGTGAGGGAATTCACTACATGCTTCAATCAGAACTGTAACTGTAACTGTAATCAGAACGTTTAATATCTAAGATTTTTAATCTTATTGTTACATTTTTCACACATCAATAGCAGTGGGTACAATATTAAAGCTGATATTAGGTTTTGTACCTTTTCAGGAATGCTTGTGCATTACTTTTATTATCTGTCTGGTTATGCGTGGTATGAGACACCTACTTATAACCAAAAGCTCGTTTTGTGTGCAAACATTTTTCCAAAGCAATGCATTAACAAAAGCATTTATTTGCATGTCAGCATTACTTTTCGACACAGGACTG
Organism: Channa striata; assembly: GCA_033026295.1. NCBI lineage: Eukaryota > Metazoa > Chordata > Actinopteri > Anabantiformes > Channidae > Channa > Channa striata. Next base: position 16,909,710 of record CM065173.1, on the reverse strand, counting down.
CACGAATAATAGTTATGTCTATAGACAAAAATCTAAACAACATAACTGTCTGGAACATATACTCCTTTCGTGAAAATGTATTGTGGCACTGTGCTTTCATTATTCTAATGTAGTGCTACAGGTCTAGGAATAGATGCGTGAGTTTTTTCTTGATTTTCAGTGTATGTTTGTCATCCTTTTATCCTTTAAAAAGTCTGTTGTGGAAGCCCTAAACCAAACCATGGACGAGAGTGAAGTAATTCCATACCGATGCAAAATTCCTCATTTGTACAAGACTGCTCGTTCTTGTCTGATGATTCAATTAACTTTAAGATTCTGAAAACTGCTGGTAAAAGCATTAGCATTAGTCAAAGCATTTGTTGGTCTTCATTTAGAGACCCTAGTTGCAATTTAGATAAATTTATTTTGCCACATAACATTTAATACTATATACTTGCAAAACAACAATGGTAGTGCTTGCAATTTACATTTTTTTCCATATATTAGTTGATGAAATGTGATCTTATCTTCATCATTCACAAATATCCCCAAACACAATAATTTCTCTAACTGTGGACTTATAAATATATAAAGTCCATGAAAGTAATCTTTAACACATTCCATTAAAAAGTGTGCTTCAAAATCATTTAACAAAAAAATATATATGTGAGAGTGAGGGTTAAATCAAGTATCCTAGTTTGTGCAAAAAAAAATCTGGTCGTAAAATCTGGGAATTGTAAACATTGCTATGACTTTCCATGCTTATCCTTCGATTCGTCTGACAGTATGATGAAATGCTGTATGTTGTAACTTGTTTGGAATACTGTCCTGCCAATTTCCCTAGAATTGTTGTAAGCCAAAGATTGGAATGGAAAGTTGAATTAAGATAACTTGTACATACATCAGAAGGCAACATCTATGTTTGATATTGTTAACTAAGAACTAAGAAAAACTACGAACTATACAAATAAATCAAAGGGAAGGTAAACCTCAGTAATGCATAGTAATGATTAGAGTGGTTCAGTACTTGAGGGCATATATGTAAACTGAGATCTTGTGGTACAGAAAGATTTTCAGCAACTATCTTTGCAACAACATTGTGAATTTTCATATGATCATGAATACAGTATTTAAGGAGGTGAAATGCAAATATAAATCGGCTATGCCAGTGAAATATTTGAAAGCACATTAAACATAAAATTCCTCACAGACTGAGGTACTACTTTTGAGTGAAGTTTTTAAAACTGATTGTGAGACATTCCTCAGTACCTAGACCCATATGAGTACTTTTTGAATTTAGATATTGTATAAAAACTGCATCCATGCCAAGTCGTTATTTCTCTTCTCTTGTAACTGAGCTACAGATGTCCGTTTATGATTTAATGATGTTCGCTTTACTTGTAGTTTATTCTCAGGTGTTGAGTAAGGAAATGTTTACTTTTTCTTAGGAATGCGCATGAATTCATAATAATGGCCTAAAGTTCACTTCGTGTTTCATGCACTTACTTTACGTTGAGTAAGGGCATATAGTTTTTGTGTATTGAAGTTGTCCTATGTATATATGGTCTTAAGGTACCTCGTGTCCTTTCAGGGGATTATGAACTGACATAAATGTCTAATTTGATGTGAGGGTTATTTCTTTGTTAAGGTTTATATTTGGATAAAAATGTATTGTGTTTTACTGAGCACTGTTTGTAATATTTGCATACGAATTTATGTTGTAATATTGGAACTTAGAAGTTTTGAAGGCCTTAGATATACATATGTTCAAACTTTTTCTCACACTGCTCCCGCATTAAAGAATTCCGGATTTGTCAGTGTAGGAATGTTTGGGCTCTCAGGTTGTTTCCATGTTAGTAATTGTTTTGTCACTTCTTTGTTTGGATCCTACACTGTTTACGTTTGGATAATAGCAAACCTTTGTGGATTAATATTGAATCAGTTGCTGTGCTTATTGTTTACCGTTTTTTTATGGATTATTTATTTTTTCAGTGAATCAAATGCAGCATTAATAAGTGGAGTTAAGTACATTGTGTAACATTAGCTGTGAAATAACACCAGAGCCTCTAGAGATAAAGCAAATAATATTCATGGTAGTAAATATCAGTATCACACAGTCTTGAAGTCAGTTTAGTATTAACAACTAAATTATTTAAACAATATATAATAATGAACGTTTCTTTGATATAACCAGTGCAGTCATATTGTTCTAGTTGCTGTGCTATAACTAACGGAAACTCTTGGTGTCACTGTGCACCAACAATAGCAGAAAGTGTGTTTGGTTGATCCATTCCTCTTCGCCATTGTAAGGGGTGACTGTGATGCCATTTGATTTCGACCAGCATTTTGATGGCATTAGGACAGTAAATTGCAAGAAGGAATACTACATCCGTGTTTGGATAACGGGGCAGGAAGGGTGAAATCAACGTGTGGGAGACCATGAGATATACAATGTGTAGAGATGTTTCTGTTATTCGCCGTTATATTGTCCTCTTCATCACCCTGCCTTTTGCAAGCGGAGATGTGAGCTACTCTGTTGCAGAGGAGATGAAACGCGGATCTGTAATCGGAAACATAGCCAAAGATCTTGGTCTTGAATTGCCACATTTATTTCGCGCAAAGCTCGCATCGACACAGACACGAATGACAGGCGGCATTGTGATATAAATCTGAGCACCGGAAATTTGATTGTTCTGGACAGGATCGACAGAGAAGGCCTTTGTGGTAAGAAGGCGAGTTGTATTTTAAAGGAGGAGCTTGTATTGGAAAACCCTTTAGAGCTTCATCGTATCAGTATTCACGTACAAGACATCAATGATAATTCCCGCAATTTAGTGAGGACAAGATTGTATTTGAAATAAGAGAATCGGCCATAAAAGGAGCAAAATTCTTACTTACCGAAGCCTATGATGCAGATATTGGTACGAACACAGTACAGCGTTACAATCTGCAAAATAACGAGCATTTCACCATTAATGTGAATACAGACAGTGGTGGACGGAAACACTCTGAAATGGTTTTGGTAAAAGAACTAGACCGAGAGAAAGATGAAGAGCTAAAATTGGTTCTTACAGCTCTAGATGGCGGTTCTCCTCAGAGATCAGGTACTGCAATTATACACGTCACTGTATTAGATGCTAATGATAACGCCCCAGTGTTTAGCCAGTCCCTGTATACAGCCAGTCTCCTGAAAACTCTTTTCCAGATACTGTCGTTGTTGCAGTAAGTGCCACCGATGCAGACGCAGGACCCAACGGTGATATTACTTACAATTTTGATCATGTATCAGGTGAACATGTCTCTTTATTCTCAATTGATCAAAAGACAGGAGAGATAAAAGTTTTCGGCTCTATTGATTATGAGACGGAAACTTCAATAGAACTGCGTGTAAGAGCAAAAGATGGACCAGGATTAACCTCCTACTGTACAGTAACGATAGATATAATTGATGTGAATGACAACGCACCTGCTATAAGTTTGAAGTCATTGTCGAACCCCATACCTGAGAATGTGTCACATGGAACAGAGGTGGGAATTATTAACGTGCAGGACAAAGACTCTAAGAAAAACGGACAGGTTCGCTGCTCCATTCAGCAAAATGTCCCTTTTAAGTTAGTTCCTTCCATCAAAAACTATTATTCTCTGGTGACCACAGGACAACTGGACCGTGAACTAGTGTCTGATTACAACATTACAATCATTGCCACTGACGAGGGCTCTCCACCTCTGTCCTCCTCTAAAAGTGTTCAGTTGTCTGTAGCAGACATCAACGACAACCCACCTGTGTTTGAGGAACAGTCGTACAGCGCATATGTGACTGAAAATAACAAAGCTGGCTCCACTTTATGTTCCGTCACTGCTCGAGACCCCGACTGGAGACAGAACGGTACAGTGATTTATTCCCTGTTACCTGGTGAGGTGAACGGTGCCCCGGTGTCCTCCTATCTATCAGTGAACGGAGACACGGGGGTGATCCACGCTGTGAGGTCGTTTGATTATGAACAGTTCAGGAGTTTCAAAGTCCACGTGATGGCCAGAGACAACGGTTCTCCTCCGCTCAGCAGCAACGTCACCGTCAGTGTCTTCATATCGGATGTGAACGACAACTGTCCTCAGATCCTGTACCCCGCCCCGGAGGGCAACTCCTTCATGACCGAGCTGGTCCCCAAAGCTGCGCACGGAGGCTCTCTGGTGTCCAAAGTGATAGCGGTGGACGCGGACTCCGGACAGAACGCCTGGCTGTCCTATCACATAGTGAAATCCACTGATCCGGGACTTTTTACTATCGGTGTCCACAGCGGAGAGATCAGGACACAGCGGGACATTTCCGAGTCTGACAGCATGAAACAGAACCTTATTGTGGCAGTGAAAGATAACGGACAGCCCTCTCTCTCTGCCACCTGCTCCATGATGTTACTTATTTCTGATAACTTGGCTGAGGTGCCGGAACTGAAGGATATTTCTTATGATGAGAAGAATTCCAAACTGACCTCTTACCTGATCATCGCTCTGGTGTCTGTGTCTACCTTCTTTCTGACCTTCATCATCATCATCCTGGGTGTCAGGTTTTGTCGCAGGAGAAAGCCCAGACTGTTGTTTGACGGAGCAGTCGCCATCCCCAGCGCTTATCTGCCTCCTAATTACGCAGATGTTGACGGCACAGGAACTTTACGCAGCACTTACAATTATGACGCGTATCTGACGACAGGTTCTAGAACCAGTGACTTTAAGTTCGTATCATCTTATAATGACAACACACTGCCTGCTGACCAGACCCTGAGGAAAAGTCCATCAGACTTTTCTGATGCCTTTGGGGATTGTGGTGGTTCTCCTGAGGTAAGGGAATCAAACATTCACATTCTAATGACACCTTTATTCGATTTTCATCCCTCAGTTTTTCCTGACAGAAAAAAGAAAAACAAATATTTATAACATGTTAAGATGGTTATATTCTGAAACTTTGCTAATGTTTTAGGGAAATATTAAAAAGAAAACATACAAACAAACAAGAAAAAAATCACAATACCACAGGTTAGTCCAACTTCTCTGTCTGAAATGTAAATTTTGTTGGTATTATTTTTTTGTGTTTTTTTGTTGTTGTTTTTTTATTATTTCCCTAAAACATTAGCAACGTTTCAGAATATAATCATCTTAACATGTTTTATATCTTTGATCTTTTTTTCACTATCACATTTTCCATAGTTCCAGTCTCAAACAAAGTGTTACATTTTTCTTTTTATTTGTATGTTAATTAATTTGCTACTATGGCGTAGTTTTAACTACGTACTAGATCGGTCAATACATAACTAATTTGAAGCACGATCTTTTAGTGAAGCTCATCAAAACATAATTGCTCTTCTAACAATGTAATCAATCCGTTCATCTCACTAATATAATGCTATTTCTACCTTGCTTTTTCTCCCTATAGTGTCAAAAAAAACTTTGTTGAGATTAATTTAGCATAATAAATGCATAACTATCTATGTTACTGAAATCATGCAGTTGGACATGTGCAGTAAAGAAGTGTTATTTCATGCGTTCCTAAAATCACGATTCACTTGTTGAAAGTCATTTTAAATACAGTTCGAGCAAATTGTTTGCATGTCTTTAGATTTAAATAAACGTGATCCGTTTAATTTTCTGGTTTTAGTTGTAAGGTTTATACAGACTTTTTCAAAAGGTCAGTGTGCAGTTTCCAAAGAAGGCTCACGATGTCGCTATGTACCAGCTGTAGTAGCTTGTGTGTCAGTGTCCACCCACTATTGTCGAAGCATATTGTGATTTAAGGTCCCGCAGTTGATCGCTGAGAGAAGTAGTGATTTGGGCTTGGATCGTGTCGATTTTGGTTTAAACCCTTGGCTTTTTGTTACTTCCTGTCTAAGGCTGGTTTGTCATCATGGCCATTAGTGGATGCGCCTTAAAATACTCTGTCTCTCTTTTACTGCTCCTTTCTCTCCATTTTGTCAGTGGAGATATAAGCTATTCTTTTCTGGAGGAAATGAAGCGCGGATCCGTCATTGGAAATATTGCAAAAGACTTGGGAATAGAAGCAAACAGACTATCCACCCGAAAAGCCCGCATTGATACTTTTGGAAGCGACAAAAGGTATTGTGACATAAACCTCAGTAACGGGGATCTGACTGTTGCCGAGAGGATTGACAGAGAAGGCCTCTGTGGAGACAAAGCATCGTGCGTGTTAAAACAAGAGCTGATGTTAGAGAATCCATTAGAACTGCACCGTATAAGCTTACATGTTCAGGATATAAACGATAACTCTCCGCAGTTTAATAAAGAATTGATCCATATAGACATTAGTGAATCCGCAGTGAAAGGTGCTCGCTTTCCAATAGAAGAAGCACATGATGCTGATATAGGCAAATATTCAGTTCAGACGTACAGTCTGAAGAGGAATGAACATTTTATCCTCGGTCTCGAAACTAATTCTGTGGAACTTGTATTAAACAAGGAGCTCGACCGGGAAATTTTAAAAGAAATACATTTGGTTCTTACCGCGCTGGATGGTGGTTCTCCTCAAAAGTCAGGTACCGTATCGATTCACATCACTGTACTGGATGCTAATGATAATGTCCCAGTTTTCAGCCAGGCCGCTTATAAAGCCAGTCTACCTGAAAACTCTCCTCTAGATACTGTCGTGGTAACAGTAACTGCTACTGATGTAGACGAGGGAGTCAATGGAGATGTCACATATGATTTTGGACACATTTCAGAGGATGTGAAATCAGTGTTTAATATAGATCACAAGACAGGCGACTTAAAATTAAAAAGCACGGTTGATTTTGAAACAACACCATCGTTTGAATTGCGTGTCACAGCAAAGGATGGTTTGGGGTTAACATCCTATGCCAGAGTCATCATAGATGTTACAGATGTAAACGATAACGCCCCGGTAATATATGTAAAATCACTGAGTAACCCTATGCCTGAGAATGTGTCACCTGGTACAGAGGTGGGCATCATTAACGTGCAGGACAAAGATTCAGAGAAAAACGGACAAGTTCGCTGCTCCATTCAGCAAAATGTCCCTTTTAAGTTAGTTCCTTCCATCAAAAACTATTATTCTCTGGTGACCACAGGACAACTGGACCGTGAACTAGTGTCTGATTACAACATTACAATCACTGCCACTGACGAGGGCTCTCCACCTCTGTCCTCCTCTAAAACTGTTCAGTTGTCTGTAGCAGACATCAACGACAACCCACCTGTGTTTGAGGAACAGTCGTACAGCGCATATGTGACTGAAAATAACAAAGCTGGCTTCACTTTATGTTCCGTCACTGCTCGAGACCCCGACTGGAGACAGAACGGTACAGTGATTTATTCTCTGTTACCTGGTGAGGTGAACGGTGCCCCGGTGTCCTCCTATCTATCAGTGAACGGTGACACGGGGTGATCCACGCTGTGAGGTCGTTTGATTATGAACAGTTCAGGAGTTTCAAAGTCCACGTGATGGCCAGAGACAACGGTTCTCCTCCGCTCAGCAGCAACGTCACCGTCAGTGTCTTCATATCGGATGTGAACGACAACTGTCCTCAGATCCTGTACCCCGCCCCGGAGGGCAACTCCTTCATGACCGAGCTGGTCCCCAAAGCTGCGCACGGAGGATCTCTGGTGTCCAAAGTGATAGCGGTGGACGCGGACTCGGACAGAACGCCTGGCTGTCCTATCACATAGTCAAATCCACTGATCCGGGACTTTTCACTATCGGTGTCCACAGCGGAGAGATCAGGACACAGCGGGACATTTCCGAGTCTGACAGCATGAAACAGAACCTTATTGTGGCAGTGAAAGATAACGGACAGCCCTCTCTCTCTGCCACCTGCTCCATGTTGTTACTTATTTCTGATAACTTGGCTGAGGTGCCGGAACTGAAGGATATTTCTTATGATGAGAAGAATTCCAAACTGACCTCTTACCTGATCATCGCTCTGGTGTCTGTGTCCACCTTCTTTCTGACCTTCATCATCATCATCCTGGGTGTGAGGTTTTGTCGCAGGAGAAAGCCCAGACTGTTGTTTGACGGAGCAGTCGCCATCCCCAGCGCTTATCTGCCTCCTAATTACGCAGATGTTGACGGCACAGGAACTTTACGCAGCACTTACAATTATGACGCGTATCTGACGACAGGTTCTAGAACCAGTGACTTTAAGTTCGTGTCATCTTATAATGACAACACACTGCCTGCTGACCAGACCCTGAGGAAAAGTCCATCAGACTTTGCTGATGTGTTTGGCGATTGTGATGGTTCTCCTGAGGTAGGCTAAATGTCACGCTTATAAACAAATCTTATTTGAATATAAAGTCATGAAATCATATTAAAGTTTTCATATAGGTTATATATGTATATAAAACAAATCATTCAGCATTTGTGTGGAGATTTGGCCAATACTGTCAGATTCATCTGCTTTTGGTTTCCGCAGTTCTTTTATTTTTAGGCTGTTTAAATTACACCTGTGCTCTGTTCTTCGGCTTGGAGTGGAAATAGTAACGGTAATGGTTTCATTCAGTGTCTTTTTAATAACGTTGCAGTTTGTTCTGTGGCTGTCGCTCTGCTGCTGAGCAGAACAAGTCGAAGCTCTCCTTGGTATGGACTCGTAGTCCCCTTTGATAATGTGATCAATTTCCATGAGCATCTGATATATCAAATGTTTTAGTTAAAATATGTCCACAATTTGTGTCTTCAAATTTGGATTTTGTGATCTTTAGTGTGACTCGTTGAACGTGTCCTTGTGTTAACTGTAATCTTTGGCTAGGTTTTTCATTTACGGGGTCTTAGCTGCGGCTGTCATGTTTGCTGTTCCCATATGTGCAATTTATTGTTTCATTTCAAGAAAAAAAATCTAACACTTGATCTTTTTAAGTTTTCTGCCTTCTATATTGTTCTTATCTTGCTGCTGAATCATGTGTTAGCTTTTAATCCAAGCCTGATTATTTTTACTATACGCACACATACATTTTAAATCAGTCTTTGCAAAAACTTAAATGCAGCTCCAAAATAAGACGGTTTTCAGTTTTCCGTTTTGTGTTTGTCATTTAATTCACATTAGCCTGTTAGCTCGTTGATCTTAACAAGAGCCTCTATAGTCTCTGTCCTTGATGATGAACTTTGTTGCTGATCTTGATGATGTGCATTCAAATGTAACATTAGGCTTTGTTTGACTTTAGCTTTTTATGTTTAGACATTTCTACGTCACAAAATTTAATGAAAGCAGAATGTCTACAGAGGTTCCTTTGAAGACATACAGAATCTAATAGATTGGTGAAATGTAAAGGTAGCAGAAAATATTTAGGCCCTCTTTGTAATGTTTCAACTTTATACTGGATGTTTAAATAGATTTGTCTTCATTAATATACACTCAGAACCCCATAATGACAAAGTGAAAAAAGAATTTTAGAAAGCTGAGTAAAGTTATGAAAATATCACATGGACTTAATTATTTAGACCTTTTCCTCAGTACTTTGTAACACTTCCACAACTTCCCATGGACATAAAAAAAACCCCAAAAAACTGTTTTTTTTTCCTGGACTTGCATCTCAAGAAACAAGAACACTTCTCCACAAAGCACTTTAGTTTTCTCTGTGACTTCAGTTATTATTATTATTATGTTTTTGCCTCGTACCTCATGTGTCTGCCAAATTACTTAAATTAAATGTTTTGTGTTGGAGCATTTCTATGAGCAATTACAGCATTGAGTCATTTGCACATTTGGATTGGGGAATTTTTGGCACTTTGCAAATCCTCTCAAGCTCAGTCAGGCTGGATGGGGACCATCTGTGGACAGCCATTTTTAGGTCTCTTCGTAGATGTTCAATAGGGTTCAATTTAGGGCTTCGGCTGGACATTTACAGAGATGTGCCTAAGCTACTACTGTGTTGTCTTGGCTGTGTGTTTAGGATTGTTGTCATGTTGAAAGGCAAACCTTCAGGCTACTCCAAAGTCCTTGGTGCTGTGGAACAGGTGTTATTACTCCATTACTACCTTACTCCATTCAGATTGCTCTTTGATTAGTCCTTGGTCCCTGCTGCTGGAAAAGATCCCCACAGCATCTCGTTGCCACCACCCTGCTTTACTGCTGGGATCGTAATAGGCAGGTGATGAGCACTGCCTGGTTTATAACTTGTAGAATTGAGGCCAAACATTTCATTCTTGGTTTCATCAGACTAGTGAATCTTGTGTCTAGCAGTCTGAATCCTTAGGTTCACTTTTTTGCAAACTTCAAGTTAAATATCAAGCTCAGTTTTTAGGCCAAAGTAGAGGCTTCCTTCTATCCACTATGCCATAAAGCCCAGAGCAGTGGATGACTGCAGTTATGGTTGATCCTGTGGAAGATTACTCCATCTCAACACAAGATCTTTGGATCTTATTTAGAGTGACCATCATGCTCTTGGACACCTCTCTTACTAAGGCCCTTCTACCCTGATTGTTCAGTTTGGCTGGTGACCATCTCTTACAAGAGCCCAGATTGTGCCAAACTTCTTCCATTTGAGAATTGTTTAGGCCACTGTAATCTTGGCAACCTGCAGAGCAGCAGATTTTTATTTTTATTTATTTTATTTTTTTCACATTTGTGCCTTGTTCTTATCATGTTTCTGAGCTCTGCAGGTAGTTCTTTGACATCATAGCTTTTATTATGATACAGTATACATTGTCAGCTGTGAGATCATCTGGTGTTTGCCTTTCGAAATCATGTCAGATCAATCCAATTTACCACAGGTGGACTATATTCAAAGTGTAGAAAAATCTAAGCAACAAAATAGGAGAAATGTGAGGCATCTGAGCTAAATTTCAACTGTTGGTGCAAAGGGATTGAATAATTAGGCCAATGTGATATTTCAGTTTTTCCTTTTTCATGTCATTCATTCCTTCAAACGGATTGAAGAATGTCTAACAGATCATTTTCTGTACTGACTAGGGTACTTTTTAAAGACACATTCAACAATATATCTATATTCTTGGCTGACTTATACTTCTACGCAGGCTTGGATACATACATTGCCACCAAAATTATAGGTTAGTGTATGCAGTATTAGTCAAACTGCAGTATTTTTTTTTTCTAAGCAAGGGTTTTTTATTTTGTTTGTTTTTTTTTACAGAAAAAACTGAGATATTAATATTAAAGCTGCAAGATTAAGTGAACAGGTGGCTGGGTGTGTTTAAATTAGTAAACTATTATTAAATGCAGTATACAACCGAAAACAACACAGTCTTTGGTCAAAGACTAACATTTTACTTGGTACAAAAAAGAAAACAGATGAAAAAAGGGAATCTTATTTTAGGCCAAGAAAAAAAAGGACCTCACTTTTTATTGAAAACAATAAAAGGCACTGAGCATCCTGTCACCGTTGGATATGTTAACACGTGAGATTGCAATTTAAACGTTAATGCAATTACAATGCAAAAATGAATTACAAACGAAATTGCTATTTATGGTGTGTACTCAAGGTGTCACTATAGACCAGCGAAGAACTCAGCCTATTTTGCACAGCACCCATTGTTGGGTTAAACCTACCCTGTATCCGCCATAGCTTTCAACAAAGACGACAAAGCGTAGATGCTGATCGAGAAGTCGTTTAATTCTTGAAGCTATTCTGTTTTATATTGTGAAGTGCAAACTAGAGATGATGCATGTGTGGCTCGTTTTTCAAAGCTTTGGCTTTGTTTTTTTCCTTCTGGTGGCGCATTACGCACACGGAGACCTTAGCTATTCCGTTCAAGAGGAGCTGAAACGCGGATCTGTTGTTGGAAATATCGCCAAGGACCTTGGTCTGGAGGTGGGCAGACTCTCTGCTCGCAACGCTCGAGTTGACATGGAAGGAAGCGACAAACAGTATTGCAGGATAAATCTTGGAAGCGGAAATTTATTGGTCGAGGAAAGAATAGACCGAGAGGAGCAGTGTGGAGAGAAGCCTTCTTGTGTTCTCAAATTCGACTTATTACTAGAGAACCCGCTGGAGTTGCATCGGTTGACTCTGCAGGTGCAGGATATAAATGACAATGCGCCGGTGTTCCCGAAAGATATTGTAAAACTGGAAATTACAGAATCAGCTGACAAGGGAGCTAGGTATCGCGTTAATGCAGCTCACGATGCGGATACTGGGAAAAATTCTGTTCAGAGCTATAGTTTGGAACCAAATCCCCACTTTCTTTTCAGTATTCAAACCACAAGTTCGGGCAGCAAATATGGTGAATTAGTTTTAGACAAAGAATTGGATCGAGAAGAGCAGCAGGAAATGAAATTATTGCTCACGGCTGTGGATGGAGGGTCTCCACAGAGATCCGGGACTGTAGTCATACACGTCATTGTGCTTGATGCTAATGATAACGCCCCAGTGTTCTCTGAGGCCGTATATACAGCCACCTTACCAGAAAATTCACCTTTGAAAACCCCAGTGATCAGGGTAAGTGCAACGGATGCAGACGAAGGTGTTAATGGAGAGGTCACTTATGAATTTAGCAGACTCTCCGATAAATCACAGAAGCTGTTTTCGTTAAATGAGAGAACTGGAGAAATCACCGTGACAGGTGATATAGATTTTGAAGAGGGCTCAAAATATGAAGTGTTTGTTGAAGCCAAAGATGGTTATGGGCTCTCTTCAGAAGCAAAAGTGATTATTGATATAACAGATGTTAATGATAACGCCCCAGTAATATATTTAAAATCACCGAAAAATCCCATACCTGAGAACGTGTCACCTGGTACAGAGGTGGGAATTCTTAACGTGCAGGACAGAGACTCAGAGAATAACAAACAGGTTCGCTGCTCCATTCAGCAAAATGTCCCTTTTAAATTAGTTCCTTCCATCAAAAACTATTATTCTCTGGTGACCACAGGACAACTGGACCGTGAACTAGTGTCTGATTACAACATTACAATCACTGCCACTGACGAGGGCTCTCCACCACTGTCCTCCTCTAAAACTGTTCAGTTGTCTGTAGCAGACATCAACGACAACCCACCTGTGTTTGAGGAACAGTCGTACAGCGCATATGTGACTGAAAATAACAAAGCTGGATCCACTTTATGTTCCGTCACTGCTCGAGACCCCGACTGGAGACAGAACGGTACAGTGATTTATTCTCTGTTACCTGGTGAGGTGAACGGTGCCCCGGTGTCCTCCTATCTATCAGTGAACGGAGACACGGGGGTGATCCACGCTGTGAGGTCGTTTGATTATGAACAGTTCAGGAGTTTCAAAGTCCACGTGATGGCCAGAGACAACGGTTCTCCTCCGCTCAGCAGCAACGTCACCGTCAGTGTCTTCATATCGGATGTGAACGACAACTGTCCTCAGATCCTGTACCCCGCCCCGGAGGGCAACTCCTTCATGACCGAGCTGGTCCCCAAAGCTGCGCACGGAGGCTCTCTGGTGTCCAAAGTGATAGCGGTGGACGCGGACTCCGGACAGAACGCCTGGCTGTCCTATCATATAGTGAAATCCACTGATCCGGGACTTTTCACTATTGGTGTCCACAGCGGAGAGATCAGGACACAGCGGGACATTTCCGAGTCTGACAGCATGAAACAGAACCTTATTGTGGCAGTGAAAGATAACGGACAGCCCTCTCTCTCTGCCACCTGCTCCATGTTGTTGCTTATTTCTGATAACTTGGCTGAGGTGCCGGAACTGAAGGATATTTCTTATGATGAGAAGAATTCCAAACTGACCTCTTACCTGATCATCGCTCTGGTGTCTGTGTCCACCTTCTTTCTGACCTTCATCATCATCATCCTGGGTGTGAGGTTTTGTCGCAGCAGAAAGCCCAGACTGTTGTTTGACGGAGCAGTCGCCATCCCCAGCGCTTATCTGCCTCCTAATTACGCAGATGTTGACGGCACAGGAACTTTACGCAGCACTTACAATTATGACGCGTATCTGACGACAGGTTCTAGAACCAGTGACTTTAAGTTCGTATCATCTTATAATGACAACACACTGCCTGCTGACCAGACCCTGAGGAAAAGTCCATCAGACTTTGCTGATGCTTTTGGTGATTGTGATGGTTCTCCTGAGGTAGGCAAAATTTCACGCTTCTAAAGGAATCCTACTTGAACATGAATATTTTCTGTATTATGTCCTTTATTTTGCACTTGAAGTATTTACATTTCGAGTTGGAGAAAGTTTGCACATATAAAATGTTATATTTTCCATCTTGGACATTTCGAACCGGCTTCGTACAGATTAATATATGAACTGATAAACTGATATTAAAGCTTTCACCCAAAGTTTTCAAATCATGCGCATCTTTCAGCTTCTTTGTGGATCTACTAAATATTATACGTAATACGGGCCCACATATACATGGAGTATTTTTCAAATTTTAAATAACTTTTGCATTTCTAAACTTGTTTTTGTTTATTTTTCACTTTCATTATTATCCCATCTCCTCTCTTTTCTATCCATAAGTTTGAACTGTACCATGGCCGGTATTCTGCACTGACTATTGTCTATATTAGCAATGACAAGATAAAAAAAAAAAAAAAAACTTTTCCCGTTTTTTGATTGTTTTTTTACATACAGCTGTTGCGTGATATGAAGAACATTGCAATATACATGATTTCCATTATAACCATTAATCAGATCAAATATTCCCATCTTACCCCTCAGTATAAATAAAATTGTGGTGTTATCCTAGATTTAGTAACATCATTCTGTCTTATTTAGTAAACGTCCTCTTTCAAAGTCCTTTAGAGATTCTCACGCTCTGTCATAACGCAAAGATTACTCAAGGTGTCAGTGTGCGCTAATAAACCTGAATGCGCCGTCACTCTCCACCCCTATCACCGCATAGATATAAAGCAAGGATCTAGTTTTGTGTAGCACTGTACTGAAGCCACTTGCTTTTATGTCGGTAGTGTTAAGATTATGAATATTCTACGTAGTCTGGAATCCCCGGTTGATGCATTTTCTTCTAGATTCAGGTGTTAGTTTGGCTTTAATAATGGGACACAGCAGGTTTGCGCTTCACTACGGATTTGCTTTTGTATTGCTTCTCCTCCACCCAGTGTATGGAGATGTGAGCTACTCCATTCCGGAGGAGATGAAACGTGGATCTGTAGTCGGAAATATCGCAAAGGATTTAGGACTTGATTTGGGGAGACTGTCTGTTCGCAATGCCCGTGTCGACACTGAGGACAACGGTTTAAAGTGTTGTGAGTTAAATTTGAACACTGGAGATTTGATTGTACAAGAACGGATCGACAGAGAAGCGCTTTGTGGAAAAGGGCCTCGTGTGTCGTAAAGCAAGAGCTTGTATTGGAAAATCCATTAGAGCTGCATCGTATTAGTGTCCGCGTTCAAGATGTTAATGACAATTCACCACAGTTTAAAGAGGAAGCACTTAAAATTGAAATTCGGGAATCTGCGGTCAAGGGGGCTAGGTTTCCAGTTGGGGAGGCTCATGATGCAGACATCGGAGAAAACGCTGTTCAGAGCTACTCACTTCAGCAAAATGATCATTTCACACTAAATGTTAACACGAAGACAGGTGGACGGAAATATTGCGAATTAGTTTTAGACAAAGAATTAGACAGAGAAGAAAAGAACGAGGTTACGCTTTTACTTACTGCTTATGATGGTGGCTCACCTCAAAGATCAGGCACCGTAGTGATACACATCACTGTCCTGGATGCCAACGATAATCTGCCAGTGTTTAGTCAGAGCATCTATAAAGCCAGTCTGCCTGAAAACTCTCCTGTGGATACACTGGTTATTACAGTGAGCGCAACTGATCCAGACGATGGTTTAAATAGTGAAATTACATATGAGTTTGATCATGTTTCAGATGAAAATATCAATATGTTTTCTTTAAACTCTAAATCAGGAGAGGTGAGAGTAGTTGGAGCTATCGATTATGAAAAGGTTACATCATATGAAATGCAAATAAGCGCGAAAGATGGTCTAGGATTAGTTTCATATGCAACTTTACTTATTGAACTAACTGATATCAACGACAACGCCCCAGTAATATACTTGAAGTCACTGAGCAATTCCGTACCAGAAAACGTGTCACCTGGTACAGAAGTGGGAATACTTAACGTGCAGGACAGAGACTCAGAGAATAACAAAAACGTCCACTGCTCTATTCAGCAAAATGTCCCTTTTAAATTAATTCCTTCCATCAAAAACTATTATTCTTTGGTGACCACAGGACAACTGGACCGTGAACTAGTGTCTGATTACAACATTACAATCACTGCCACTGACGAGGGCTCTCCACCTCTGTCCTCCTCTAAAACTGTTCAGTTGTCTGTAGCAGACATCAACGACAACCCACCTGTGTTTGAGGAACAGTCGTACAGCGCATATGTGACTGAAAATAACAAAGCTGGATCCACTTTATGTTCCGTCACTGCTCGAGACCCCGACTGGAGACAGAACGGTACAGTGATTTATTCTCTGTTACCTGGTGAGGTGAACGGTGCCCCGGTGTCCTCCTATCTATCAGTGAACGGAGATACGGGGGTTATCCACGCTGTGAGGTCGTTTGATTATGAACAGTTCAGGAGTTTCAAAGTCCACGTGATGGCCAGAGACAACGGTTCTCCTCCGCTCAGCAGCAACGTCACCGTCAGTGTCTTCATATCGGATGTGAACGACAACTGTCCTCAGATCCTGTACCCCGCCCCGGAGGGCAACTCCTTCATGACCGAGCTGGTCCCCAAAGCTGCGCACGGAGGCTCTCTGGTGTCCAAAGTGATAGCGGTGGACGCGGACTCCGGACAGAACGCCTGGCTGTCCTATCAAATAGTCAAATCCACTGATCCGGGACTTTTTACTATCGGTGTCCACAGCGGAGAGATCAGGACGCAGCGGGACATTTCCGAGTCTGACAGCATGAAACAGAACCTTATTGTGGCAGTGAAAGATAACGGACAGCCCTCTCTCTCTGCCACCTGCTCCATGTTGTTGCTTATTTCTGATAACTTGGCTGAGGTGCCGGAACTGAAGGATATTTCTTATGATGAGAAGAATTCCAAACTGACCTCTTACCTGATCATCGCTCTGGTGTCTGTGTCCACCTTCTTTCTGACCTTCATCATCATCATCCTGGGTGTGAGGTTTTGTCGCAGGAGAAAGCCCAGACTGTTGTTTGACGGAGCAGTCGCCATCCCCAGCGCTTATCTGCCTCCTAATTACGCAGATGTTGACGGCACAGGAACTTTACGCAGCACTTACAATTATGACGCGTATCTGACGACAGGTTCTAGAACCAGTGACTTTAAGTTCGTATCATCTTATAATGACAACACACTGCCTGCTGACCAGACCCTGAGGAAAAGTCCATCAGACTTTGCTGATGCTTTTGGTGATTGTGATGGTTCTCCTGAGGTAGGCAAAATTTCACGCTCATAAACGAGTCCTATTTGAATATTAACATATTCAATATTTTTCCTTAATTTTGCAAATTAATTAAGTATTTACATTTCGAGTTGGATTAAGTGTGCAAATATAAAATGTTATCTTTTCCAACTTGGACATTTCGAACTGGCTTCGTATAGATTAATATTTTAACTCATAAGCTGACAATAAAGCTTTCACACCAAGTTTTCAAATCATGTGCATCTTTCAGCTTGTTTGTGGATCTACTAAATATTATACGTAATACGGGCTATAACGAATCAATCGAGGCAGGATTCAGTGTATTATCTTCTTTAGATTAGTTCGTCTTTCAAAGCAAAGTTTTACGACCTTCCGAGTTTTCAGCATTTTTATTCAAAAATAAATAATAATAAAATTAAATTAACATTAATATTGATACTCATCTGCAAAGAAATAGCTTAACAAGTTCCATTTCTTCCTCATATTTGAAATTCCAAATTTAAGTTATTGGTTTAATTGGGTGGTAAATACAAACGTCGATCGTTACGGTGATTTCTGGAAAATGTTGTGTTTGCATTATAGTTTTTTTGTTCTTTTGTTGGCATTTCGCCGCAATTCAGAAATTTCTAACAGTGTGTGCAAATAAAAAAATGAATATGAATCGTTTTATTTTATTTGTTTTTCATTTATACACAGAACAATAGTGATATTCCCCGTTTTGCTTTTCCATTACTGCTAGTTCTTTGCGTCTCTGTCCTTGGTGCTGAACATCACAACTCGGTGCTGTCCGTGGTGCTGAGCATCATCGTCGCAGCATTCTCGTCATGTATTTTCATGAGCAGCTATCATTTCAAACGCTTTAGCTACATGCATAGGCCCAATTGTTTTTCATCAGAAAGCGTGTCCTAGTTTGCTAATATTAATTAGATTTTCGGGTTTATTTTCCCGTTCCCCTTAGCTGTTGTGAAAGACAGAATGAAGAAAAAAAATCTAATTACTTGAATTAAAAAATATATGTATATACAAATATTTACATATATATATTTGTAAGAGACGTTATTAAAGGTTTTGTTCCATCGGGGATCTGTTTTACCCGTTTTAACCTAAAATCCACAATACATATTTTTTTAAAAACAAACTTAATTTACCATCTGAGCAAGGCCTATTCAATTATGTAATTACAGTCTTTAGGGTTTGTGTTTTTGATAAAAACATGTCGATTTCATTTCCAGTAGCTATATCAGTTTGAATATATATATACATACACACTTTTTTGTAGTATTTTATGTCCTAATTAAATGTGGTTTCACTCAATTATTGTGATCAATCTAAAAACGTATATGAAACTGTTATAATTCTTGTGTACTCACGGTGTCACTATAGACCAACTTAGGGCTCGACTGTTCAGCCTTTATTTGCACACCACCCATTTTCGGACTCAACTACACGGTCTTCCACGTAGCTTTTAACAAAGACGGCAAGCCGATGGAAATAATTTGTGTTGATCGAATAGCACGTTTTTAATTGATTGGTAATTTTGATTTAGTTGGATACCACAGTCTGGGAATAATGTGTATACCATCGGTTTTTCAAAGCTTTGGCTTTGTTTTTTTCTTTGTGGTGGCGCATTACGCACACGGAGACCTGAGCTATTCCGTTCAAGAGGAGCTGAAACGCGGATCTGTTGTTGGAAATATCGCCAAGGACCTTGGTCTGGAGGTGGGCAGACTGTCCGCTCGCAAGGTTCGAGTTGACATGGAAGGAAGCGACAAACAGTACTGCAGGATAAATCTCGGAAGCGGAGATTTATTTGTCGAGGAAAGAATAGACCGAGAGGAGCAGTGTGGAGAGAAGCCTTCTTGTGTTCTCAAATTCGACTTATTGCTAGAGAATCCGCTGGAGTTGCATCGGTTGATTCTGCAGGTGCAGGATATAAATGACAATGCGCCGGTGTTCCCGAAAGATATTGTAAAACTGGAAATTACAGAATCAGCTGTAAAGGGAGCTAGGTATCGCGTTAATGCAGCTCACGATGCGGATACTGGGAAAAATTCTGTTCAGAGCTATAGTTTGGAACCAAATCCCCACTTTGTGTTCAGTATTCAAACCACAAGTTCGGGCAGCAAATATGGTGAATTAGTTTTAGACAAAGAATTGGATCGAGAAGAGCAGCAGGAAATGAAATTATTGCTCACGGCTGTGGATGGAGGGTCTCCACAGAGATCCGGGACTGTAGTCATACACGTCATTGTGCTTGATGCTAATGATAACGCCCCAGTGTTTTCTGAGGCCGTATATACAGCCACCTTACCAGAAAATTCACCTTTGAAAACCCCAGTGATCAGGGTAAGTGCAACGGATGCAGACGAAGGTGTTAATGGAGAGGTCACTTATGAATTTAGCAGACTCTCCGATAAATCACAGAAGCTGTTTTCGTTAAATGAGAGAACTGGAGAAATCACCGTGACAGGTGATATAGATTTTGAAGAGGGCTCAAATTATGAAGTGTTTGTTGAAGCCAAAGATGGTTATGGGCTCTCCTCAGAAGCAAAAGTGATTATTTATGTAACAGATGTTAATGATAACGCCCCAGTAATATATATAAATTCATTGAATAACCCCATACCTGAGAATGTGTCAACTGGTACAGAGGTGGGAATTCTTAACGTGCAGGACAGAGACTCAGAGAATAACAAACAGGTTCGCTGCGCCATTCAGCAAAATGTCCCTTTTAAATTAGTTCCTTCCATCAAAAACTATTATTCTCTGGTGACCACAGGACAACTGGACCGTGAACTAGTGTCTGATTACAACATTACAATCACTGCCACTGACGAGGGCTCTCCACCTCTGTCCTCCTCTAAAACTGTTCAGTTGTCTGTAGCAGACATCAACGACAACCCACCTGTGTTTGAGGAACAGTCGTACAGCGCATATGTGACTGAGAATAACAAAGCTGGATCCACTTTATGTTCCGTCACTGCTCGAGACCCCGACTGGAGACAGAACGGTACAGTGATTTATTCTCTGTTACCTGGTGAGGTGAACGGTGCCCCGGTGTCCTCCTATCTATCAGTGAACGGAGATACGGGGTGATCCACGCTGTGAGGTCGTTTGATTATGAACAGTTCAGGAGTTTCAAAGTCCACGTGATGGCCAGAGACAACGGTTCTCCTCCGCTCAGCAGCAACGTCACCGTCAGTGTCTTCATATCGGATGTGAACGACAACTGTCCTCAGATCCTGTACCCCGCCCCGGAGGGCAACTCCTTCATGACCGAGCTGGTCCCCAAAGCTGCGCACGGAGGCTCTCTGGTGTCCAAAGTGATTGCGGTGGACGCGGACTCCGGACAGAACGCCTGGCTGTCCTATCAAATAGTCAAATCCACTGATCCGGGACTTTTCACTATCGGTGTCCACAGCGGAGAGATCAGGACACAGCGGGACATTTCCGAGTCTGACAGCATGAAACAGAACCTTATTGTGGCAGTGAAAGATAACGGACAGCCCTCTCTCTCTGCCACCTGCTCCATGTTGTTGCTTATTTCTGATAACTTGGCTGAGGTGCCGGAACTGAAGGATATTTCTTATGATGAGAAGAATTCCAAACTGACCTCTTACCTGATCATCGCTCTGGTGTCTGTGTCCACCTTCTTTCTGACCTTCATCATCATCATCCTGGGTGTGAGGTTTTGTCGCAGGAGAAAGCCCAGACTGTTGTTTGACGGAGCAGTCGCCATCCCCAGCGCTTATCTGCCTCCTAATTACGCAGATGTTGACGGCACAGGAACTTTACGCAGCACTTACAATTATGACGCGTATCTGACGACAGGTTCTAGAACCAGTGACTTTAAGTTCGTATCATCTTATAATGACAACACACTGCCTGCTGACCAGACCCTGAGGAAAAGTCCATCAGACTTTGCTGATGCTTTTGGCGATTGTGATGGTTCTCCTGAGGTAGGACCAGGTGCCCTACACACTGTTACATCTTTGTCTTATTTGTGTAATAAATACTTTTACTAACGTTGTTGCGACTACAAGGAGAGTTGTCGGTGGGACGGAGAGTCGCGCTGTACGAGCTGGGGATTGTGAGAGTTCTGTTCTGCGGGTTATTCTGTTGGGTCATGTAGAGATGTCGTGTCAGTTGCATGTTGTGTTTGTTGTGTAACTCGGATTCAGCCAGTAGCTGGAGTTGCTGTTGACACCGTGACTGTCAGTGGTGCTGTAGAAGATGATCTTCAGTCACTTTTTTCAGTTTTCTATATATGAGAGACACGGGAAACTTGAAATAAAAACTATATCATTCATCACTTTTTACAGTCAAAGCATCACATTATTGTTACTATTATCGAGTCCAGCTCTGCTCTATGGTTTAGAGACAGTAGCAGTGAAAAAGAGACAATAGGCAGAGATGGCAACAGCAGAGATGAAGATGTTGAGGTTCTACTTAGGAGTGACGAGGTTGGACAGAATAAGGAACGAGCTCATCAGTGGGACAGCGCACGTTGCCTGTGTTAGCAACAAAGTCAGATACGCCAGATTGAGATGGTTTGGACATGTGCAGAGGAGGGATAGTGAATATATTGGTAGAAGGATGTTGGAGATGGAGCTGCCAGGCAAGAGGGCGAGAGGACGACCAAGGAGGAGATATATGGACGTTCTAACAGAGGACATGAGGTTAGCTGGTGTCAGAGTAGAAGATGCCCAGGATAGAGTGAGGTGGAAAAGGATGATTCGCTGTGGCGACCCCTGATGGGAAAAGCCGAAAGAGAAGTAGATCATTTTCATAGCGTAGCTCAGTTATGGACTGGATTTAGTTACTTCGTAGTAAACGTTGTTTAGGAGTCAATTTAAAAATAATAATCTCATTTTTCTCCCGAATACTTACAGTGAGTATTTCACATTATTTTTTTCATTTTATGTGTCTCTGCCATTGCAGATGTTTGGCTGTTCTCACTGTTTCTGTGTTTGTGCTGAAACTTTCTGTTGCTCTTGTGATATGCAAAGTTCAACACTTTCAGTTTTCTCCCAATTTTCCCCTCAGAAATGTGAAAATAAGATGAAATGATCCATATTAGTGTGGTCCTTTTCTTAGTAAGTTGCTGCAATAACCTAATTATTAGTGTTTATATTCGAAGATCTTGAACTTGGATGGACTTTTCCTCTGGACCATTGTTTTTTCTCAGTGTAAGTCATCACTAAACAATGACTAAACGTTTGAATCCATGACAAATACAGTGCTGTTATGGAAAGACTTTTTCTACACTCCTGGCAACATAAAATGGAGGACTGAACTCCCAAAGCTTTAAATTCTCAACATTTGTGGGAACTAATCTAGACAATTTTGCATCAGGAATCACAAGATCTATGTGTGATTCACTTTAAAAAATTGATACTTCTGCTGTGCAATGATAATTAAATATATCCATAAGTTACATTGATATTATTATATATATTTCTTATAACACTTATTCAGATATTTTTATTACTTCATAATCAACAGTTAGAGGCAGGGGAAAGTTGGAGAAGTTTAATCTGGAATCGTTAAGACTTAAAAAAATATTTCTAGCTTTGCCTTGATGGTCTTCTAGTTTATGTTGTGGTTTATTTTCCTCAGTCACTAAGATGCATTGGTCTAAACTGAAGTCATGTCAAGACTCTTCTGGACCATTGTTCTGAAAAACAGGCGTCTATATCCACTACGTTTAATGTGCTTTTGCACACAGTGCATCAAATGGACACATCTTTCACAATACACTCACCTTTTTGTGAATTATTTCCCATCACTTGCTCAACAATGTGTATGATGAGTTTTATATGGTCACCACTGTTTGCTAGTGTAAAAAGTTACTGCTTTTTGAACTATTCTGTTTATAAAGAAAATTCAAAAAAACAGTAAAGAAGAGTTACGAGAAGATAGAAAACCTAAAAGACCAAAAAAGTGGATGCTTTAAAATGTCATGTTGATGACAGCTGGTGGGGAAACTGTTGTTACTGTGTTAGTGAAACAAGTTTATGTAAAGAAATAAATGTAGTGTTTTGGCTGTTTAAGATTTGCAGGTGATATTAACTGATGGTCAAGTTGCATGTTGATAACAGACTGTATAAGGAGTTTTAACAAATTATGATTAAGAGTAAGCACTTCTGTCTCATTGAAAGAATAATTTTTGCCACATATGCAGTTTGATCTTGTCCATCTTTCTCTTCTCAGCACATCCATGCATCAGTAAGGTCTGATTTTAGGCTGAATATTGATTTCATAGGGTTTTATAGTACATTGAAGCTTTTCAGCATATATATTTTTTATTTCTAGTAATCAGTCTCTCTTTTCATTCTGATAATTTGTTGGAGGCTGTACATTGCGGAAGGCTGTGAGAGGTTGAAGAAGTCAAAGACATATTTTCCAAAAATGTGTAAAGATCATTTTAGTTTGTGTTTTAGTCTTCGTGTTTTAATTTTGTTTGTGACTATTGGTGAGCTACAATCAGCTAAACACTATGTTAATTGTAGCAAACTTCTGTGATTCTTAACTATTTCTATATCTCACTTGTTGACCCCGCAGGCAACATTGTGTAAAGACGGCGTACAAAATGGTCAAGCTAATGTTGTTTTAAGTTAAACTAAAATATTATCAGTATTGTTATTATCACACTGCTATATTTTCATTGAACTCATGGTGTCACTATTTGCTAGTCTATAAAAAACATTTCCACTCCACCCTTTGCTGGGTAGACCATCATTCTCACTCGCCGGTGGTTTGTGGATTCAAAAAGACTTAGGGATGGTATCGGTCGTTTACCTGAACTAAACAGCATCTACTTAACTTAAAATCCTTCCGGGACTTTTATCTGGGATACATTCACTGGCATGATGGGAGGACAAATAAACGGCTTCCTCTTCTTTTTACTGTGGCAAGCTGCCTACGGGGACGTGAGCTATTCTGTTCAAGAGGAAATGAAGCGCGGATCTTTTATCGGAAACATTGCGAAGGATCTGAACCTGGACCCGAGTAAACTGTCGTCTCGAAATGCTCGTGTTGATGCAGCTGGGAATCGCAAAACATACTGTGACATTAATGTCAGTACTGGAGATTTAATTGTGGCCGAGAGGATAGACCGAGAGGAACTGTGTGGAGTAAAGCTGTCATGTGTAATAAAACGCGATCTAATATTAGAGAATCCACTGGAATTGCATCCTTTCAGTCTACACATTCGAGACATTAATGACAATGCACCACAATTTAACGACGACTTGATTAAATTAGAAATTCGTGAGTCTGCAGTGAAAGGAGCTCGATTTGTGATGGAGGAGGCGCACGATGCGGATGTAGGCCAAAACTCAGTCCAGCAGTACAGCCTGAAACAGAACGATAATTTTATTTTGGCCACTAATGGAAACACAATAGAGCTCGTTCTTGATAAAGAGCTTGATCGTGAGAAACAACAGGACATTAATTTGCTCCTCACAGCTCTGGATGGTGGCTCTCCTCAAAGATCAGGTACCGTAGTGATACACGTCACTGTCCTGGATGCCAATGATAATGTACCAGTGTTTAGTCAGAGCGTCTATAAAGCCAGTCTGCCTGAAAACTCTCCTGTGGACACTGTAGTGGTCACAGTGAGCGCAACTGATGCAGACCAGGGAGTAAACGGAGACGTCACCTATGATTTCGGTCATGTTACTGAGGATGTGAAGAAAGTATTTAGCATAGACCGTAGAAACGGCAAAATCAAAGTTAATGGTATGATTGACTATGAAACTGTAACAACATATGATTTGCGCATTAAAGCTAAAGATGGTTTAGGATTATCATCATACACGAAAGTAATTATTGATGTGATTGATATCAATGACAACACACCTTTAATTTCCGTTAAGTCTTTGGCAAATCCTGTACCAGAGAATGCACTGCCTGGTAGTGAGGTGGGGATCGTTAACGTCCAGGATTCAGATTCTGACAACAACCAGCAGGTTCGCTGCTCCATTCAGCAAAATGTCCCTTTTAAGTTAATTCCTTCCATCAAAAACTATTATTCTCTGGTGACCACAGGACAACTGGACCGTGAACTAGTGTCTGATTACAACATTACAATCATTGCCACTGACGAGGGCTCTCCACCTCTGTCATCCTCTAAAACTGTTCAGTTGTCTGTAGCAGACATCAACGACAACCCACCTGTGTTTGAGGAACAGTCGTACAGCGCATATGTGACTGAGAATAACAAAGCTGGATCCACTTTATGTTCCGTCACTGCTCGAGACCCCGACTGGAGACAGAACGGTACAGTGATTTATTCTCTGTTACCTGGTGAGGTGAACGGTGCCCCGGTGTCCTCCTATCTATCAGTGAACGGAGACACGGGGGTGATCCACGCTGTGAGGTCGTTTGATTATGAACAGTTCAGGAGTTTCAAAGTCCACGTGATGGCCAGAGACAACGGTTCTCCTCCGCTCAGCAGCAACGTCACCGTCAGTGTCTTCATATCGGATGTGAACGACAACTGTCCTCAGATCCTGTACCCCGCCCCGGAGGGCAACTCTTTCATGACCGAGCTGGTCCCCAAAGCTGCGCACGGAGGCTCTCTGGTGTCCAAAGTGATAGCGGTGGACGCGGACTCCGGACAGAACGCCTGGCTGTCCTATCATATAGTGAAATCCACTGATCCGGGACTTTTCACTATCGGTGTCCACAGCGGAGAGATCAGGACACAGCGGGACATTTCCGAGTCTGACAGCATGAAACAGAACCTTATTGTGGCAGTGAAAGATAACGGGCAGCCCCTCTCTCTGCCACCTGCTCCATGTTGTTACTTATTTCTGATAACTTGGCTGAGGTGCCGGAACTGAAGGATATTTCTTATGATGAGAAGAATTCCAAACTGACCTCTTACCTGATCATCGCTCTGGTGTCTGTGTCCACCTTCTTTCTGACCTTCATCATCATCATCCTGGGTGTGAGGTTTTGTCGCAGGAGAAAGCCCAGACTGTTGTTTGACGGAGCAGTCGCCATCCCCAGCGCTTATCTGCCTCCTAATTACGCAGATGTTGACGGCACAGGAACTTTACGCAGCACTTACAATTATGACGCGTATCTGACGACAGGTTCTAGAACCAGTGACTTTAAGTTCGTGTCATCTTATAATGACAACACACTGCCTGCTGACCAGACCCTGAGGAAAAGTCCATCAGACTTTGCTGATGCTTTTGGCGATTGTGATGGTTCTCCTGAGGTAGGACCAAGTGTCACACATCCTATTACGTTTGCCTTTTGTCACCTCACTCAGTAATAGTTTCCTCACCTTCTTTTCTCAAGCTATTTTGAGAGATTGATTTTATATGTTTTTTAATACATTTTGAATGGCGTATATGAATGTGCACTGAAATGTTCGAAAAAGATATATTTTTTTCATCATAAAATCGTTTCCCTTCTTTCAAGATCACGGTGCATATATCATTCCCGAGAAGTTCCTACATTATATTTACAGTCTGCCTTTTATGGTAACCACTTTGGTTTTTCTATACAATTGTTATGGAAACCTCTTTCAGACAAACTGCAGATGCGGTATTCATTTTCCTGAGTTTATTCACTGATCTAAGTCATTTTGTCCATATATTTGTATATGTCTAAGGCATATTTAATATTTTTTTTTTATTTAGCAAAGTTATTAGCTTGCTGTTATATTAATGGTGGGCTTGTTTATGATTCATTAGATGTAAAATTTCTTGCTGTATAGTTTTGGTGCAACATATACTCAAAGATATGATTACATGTGGTTAATTTACTACTTTTTCTGTTAAGCATTGATCTTTCTTATAGGCACTTGGATATTTATTCTGATACGTATTTGATTTAACTCTGTATTTTGGTAGTAACTGAAAATCTACTTAGTTACAAAATTATTGTGTAATATTGAAAATAGATTGCAAATATACCACCTGAAAAATATCTAAAGCTATACGTTTTTCTAACCATATGCTAAAATTATTTGCTTTGTTTGAGCTTGTTGGATGTTATTGGAGTCTTTTTTCCCACCACAGTGTAAGGTAGGAAAGTGTAAATGAAAAATGACACAGTTTTTCTCAATAACTAGTGTTTGTTAGCACACATAGCTTCTCCATTAGGGTATGGTCAGTTTTTGTTCTGACTCAGTGATCATTTGGGGTGGCCTTCAGATTTATAACACTTTAAAATGCTACAATTGTTCTACCTTTTTCCTCAACAGTGCTCACAATCAGAACGTGTGTATCTTTGTAATTACTTTATAGCTAAAGCAAAAGTAAATCTGTGATGTG
This sequence comes from Channa striata, assembly GCA_033026295.1. Taxonomy (NCBI): domain Eukaryota; kingdom Metazoa; phylum Chordata; class Actinopteri; order Anabantiformes; family Channidae; genus Channa; species Channa striata. The sequence continues at coordinate 16,882,096 of CM065173.1, read as the reverse complement.
TGTGCAAAGTTCTACTACTTGTAAAAAGATTAAGCAACTGCAATTCCCATAAATAACCAACAGGTTTGTACTGGCAATGCCCCATAAATCTGTAATGATATGCTGTAGTAGTGTGTCATAGCACAGTTTCTGACTATTACATTGACTTTTCTTTTTGTTTGTCCTAAAATAGATTATAAAGACATTTTAGGTTTGTCAGTGTAATGCGTGTTTATCACCTATAGGGGTTCATAAAATGAAACTTTGGTCAACACATTTCACATAACTTTAGACCAACATGGTCCAAGAACGGCCCTGTAGTGAAGTTTAAGCTCAGCAGCGGTTTTCTCTGTATGCCAGCTTAAATAACCTTTACGCATAAGTGCCTGAACAAAGAATTTGGAAAGGCCCATGAGAGGGTAAGTTAGGAAAAAATGTAAAGAGCAATAATCAAAAGCAATAATCACACACACACGTATATATATATATATATACGTATATATATATATATATATATATACGTGTGTGTGATTATTGCTTTGGCTTATATTGAAAATTCACATGTGGTGAATAAAAGCAGGGTACTTTAGAATGGCATATCTAAGTCTCATTGGAAAAGTATTTGTTATGCAACAACTGGGTCTCCAACCATTTCTCCATGGCATATTTTCTATGGTTGTGTATGTGACAAATAAAAGTTGAATTTTATGATACAACGCCGACTCAGGTCTGCTACAATAATTAGATGAATATCAAAAAAAATGTTTTAGATCAATACAGCAATAGCAGGTGTGTTGCGTCAATCACGTACCATAGTACTCTTATTAGTCAATAAGCAGTAGATCTCATGTTTGTTCCTAAATATCAATTCAGCCTAACACAACATCTTTCCAAGCAAAACAAATGGAAAACGTTTAGAAAAAGCTGGATACCACAACTTCCGATGTGCATTTTGTGGCTGTGGCGACTACAGATTTACAGCTTAACATATAAAAAGAGGGAATTAGGCTACCGTTTTTTTATGAATTATTTTTAGTTTTTAATAGCGTTTTGAATTAGATAGATTTAAATGAATTTAACAATGATGCTTTTCAGCGTTTTAACCGGTGTCATTATTGAACGTAACTCACGGTGTCGCTATACACCGGCCCTAAAATGATTATATTGCTCTGTTTGTGAACAGACAGTGTACACCCATTGAGACGTTTATATGTCACCCTGAGATGCTGTTGCTATTCATTTAGGTGTCTGAGCTTTGGCTGTGTTTTATGCAAAGATTCTTCGGGTTTTTTGGAAATCAGCATTGACAATGAATCCAATTCCTTTCGCGTTTCAGCCGTGCGGCTTCAATATCCTCTTCCTTTTTCTGCATGTTGCGTGTGCAGATCTGAGCTATTCTTTCCCAGAGGAGATGAAGCGAGGATCAGTTATTGGAAATATAGCAAAGGATCTCGGTCTGCAAACCGGCGCACTGTTTAACAGAAGAGCCCGCATTGACACAGAAGAGACGGACAGACGTTACTGTGAGATAAACCTGAAGAATGGAGAACTGGTTGTTGCTGACAGGATTGACCGAGAGGGGCTTTGTGGAGAGAAGGCTTCGTGCATCCTGAAACACGAGCTTGTTCTGGAGAATCCTCTCGAGCTCCATCGGATCAGTCTACACATTCAAGATATTAATGACAACTCACCGCAATTCAAAGAAGAGATTATGGATATAGAAATTCATGAGTCTGCAGACAAAGGAGCTCGTTTTGTGATAGAGGAAGCGCACGATGCGGATGTAGGCCAAAACTCAGTCCAGCAGTACAGCCTGAAACAGAACGATAATTTTATTTTGGCCACTAATGGAAACACAATAGAGCTCGTTCTTGATAAAGAGCTTGATCGTGAAAAACAACAGGACATTAATTTGCTCCTCACCGCTCTGGATGGTGGCTCTCCTCAAAGATCAGGTACCGTAGTGATACACGTCACTGTCCTGGATGCCAATGATAATGTACCAGTGTTTAGTCAGAGCGTCTATAAAGCCAGTCTGCCTGAAAACTCTCCTGTGGACACTGTAGTGGTCACAGTGAGCGCAACTGATGCAGACCAGGGAGTAAACGGAGACGTCACCTATGAATTTGGACACGTTACTGAGGATGTGAAGAAAGTATTTAGTATTGACCGAAAGTTCGGTAAAATAAAAGTAATTAGCAACGTTGACTATGAAACAGCTACATCGTTTGAAATAAGAGTCAAAGCAAAAGATGGTTTGGGATTGTCATCCTATTCCAAGGTCATAATTTCTATGACTGATGTTAATGACAACGCCCCTGTGGTCAGTTTGAAATCTTTAACCAACGTCATACCAGAAAACATCACACCTGGTACAGAGGTGGGAATTATTAACGTGCAGGACAGAGACTCTGACACAAATGGACAAGTCCGTTGCTCCATTCAGCAAAATGTCCCTTTTAAGTTAGTTCCTTCCATCAAAAACTATTATTCTCTGGTGACCACAGGACAACTGGACCGTGAACTAGTGTCTGATTACAACATTACAATCACTGCCACTGACGAGGGCTCTCCACCTCTGTCGTCCTCTAAAACTGTTCAGTTGTCTGTAGCAGACATCAACGACAACCCACCTGTGTTTGAGGAACAGTCGTACAGCGCATACGTGACTGAAAATAACAAAGCTGGATCCACTTTATGTTCCGTCACTGCTCGAGACCCCGACTGGAGACAGAACGGTACAGTGATTTATTCTCTGTTACCTGGTGAGGTGAACGGTGCCCCGGTGTCCTCCTATCTATCAGTGAACGGAGACACGGGGGTGATCCACGCTGTGAGGTCGTTTGATTATGAACAGTTCAGGAGTTTCAAAGTCCACGTGATGGCCAGAGACAACGGTTCTCCTCCGCTCAGCAGCAACGTCACCGTCAGTGTCTTCATATCGGATGTGAACGACAACTGTCCTCAGATCCTGTACCCCGCCCCGGAGGGCAACTCCTTCATGACCGAGCTGGTCCCCAAAGCTGCGCACGGAGGCTCTCTGGTGTCCAAAGTGATAGCGGTGGACGCGGACTCCGGACAGAACGCCTGGCTGTCCTATCACATAGTGAAATCCACTGATCCGGGACTTTTCACTATCGGTGTCCACAGCGGAGAGATCAGGACACAGCGGGACATTTCCGAGTCTGACAGCATGAAACAGAACCTTATTGTGGCAGTGAAAGATAACGGACAGCCCTCTCTCTCTGCCACCTGCTCCATGTTGTTACTTATTTCTGATAACTTGGCTGAGGTGCCGGAACTGAAGGATATTTCTTATGATGAGAAGAATTCCAAACTGACCTCTTACCTGATCATCGCTCTGGTGTCTGTGTCCACCTTCTTTCTGACCTTCATCATCATCATCCTGGGTGTGAGGTTTTGTCGCAGGAGAAAGCCCAGACTGTTGTTTGACGGAGCAGTCGCCATCCCCAGCGCTTATCTGCCTCCTAATTACGCAGATGTTGACGGCACAGGAACTTTACGCAGCACTTACAATTATGACGCGTATCTGACGACAGGTTCTAGAACCAGTGACTTTAAGTTCGTATCATCTTATAATGACAACACACTGCCTGCTGACCAGACCCTGAGGAAAAGTCCATCCGACTTTGCTGACGATTTTTGTAGTGGTTCTCCTGAGGTAGGCAACGTTTTCAGTATCGCTAGGTCGTTTTCATTTATCAGTTTTTGTTATATTTCTTCTGTCCAACCGTGGTGGCGACTTAATACACTAAGAATCTTTGAAGTTTCACATTTTTTTTAAACGATCAGAATCATAAACAAGTTACTATGAACGTTGCTTGGGTGCTATGATGAGAGCTTTATAGCAATGACTTCTGTTGTTGTTTCTATGACATTTTATTGCAATACAATCGCTGCGTTTTATTTTTTTCAACCTTTTTTTGGTTGGAGCTATAGTGTGTGCAGTATAATTTTTCGTTTGAGGGAGAATTAGACCTTCTGTTGGCCCAGTATTACTATTGTGGCTAATCTTTGTGTGTATGTGTTTGCATTTTACTAGTATGTTTACAAGTATTTCTTGCAATGTTCAGAATCGGCTTTTTTGGCCAAGTATCTTAACACATACACTGATTTGGCTTCCTGTTGTTCATGTTCAAAGATTTTACAAGTCCTGGAAAGTGGGCAGGGGAGCACAGATATTTTTTTTCTGCACTTCCCCCTGTCCCTTGCAGTATCTTCTTGTCTTGTTTCTCGGCTGCTTCAAACCAGAGTGTGATAGAGGGACATATGGCAGATTCAGTGACTGCAGATTACAACTGGATTAACAGAACCTGTGGCAAGTTGATCTTCACCAGCTGACACATAAATTAAGACATCTGCTGAGCCTTTCTCAGTTTTTTTTTTTTTTTTGTCCAACCTCTAATCTTGGGAGGTGATGGACTCCAATAATTGGATGTTTTACAAAGTTGGCACATAGGTGGATGATGTTATGAATGTCTAATATAATAACTTTTAATCACCAAACTATTTTTTTAATTGTAAAACTTGAAATAAAAAAACTGCATATTATCCGTTGAGATATTTCTACCTTTTAGTTATATGCCACTAGTTCTGTAGTGTTTTGTAATATTTGTTTCTCATAGCTGGACAATAACGCATAACTAGAAATAAACATGCATATAACCTCAATATGCAGATAAATGTTTTCTTTAAATCGACCTGTCTTTAAAGCTGTAACACTTTAGGGAATATTTAAAAGCACACATTAAAATTCAATCTACAGCATTTAGCTGATGTTCTATTAAAGTTATTGCGATTGGCGATTGATTATTGCGATAAATACAATTCCTACCGGTTCATCGACTACACAATTAAAGCCTGATGGTGTTTTCTAGTAAAACTTGAGAGGACTCACCAAGAAGACTCTAAGTCTCGGTTTTAGATATTTTAAAATGACTCATCTTGTTATACCCCTAAAACACTCATGGTGTCAGTATGTACCAGGAAATAGAAGTGATAACCATACTCCACCCTTTTGTCTCAGTGAATTCAAAGCCTGAATCCAATGGAGCAGACTGATCCAGCGTCCCAATGACTGCAGATTAGATTGTTATTGACTGGAAGACATCGCTATATTATCGTTGATATATTTGATTACGCATATGGTTTTGAAGTGTGGCTTTTCCTGACAGTAGCAATGGGATACAACATATTTGTGCTGAACTACAGTTTTGCTTTTGCGTTGCTTGTCCTCCACTCAGTCTGCGAGGATGTGAGCTACTCCATTCCGGAGGAGATGAAACGTGGATCTATAATCGGGAATATTGCAAAGGATCTGAGACTTGATTTGGGGAGACTGTCTGCTCGCAAGGCTCGTATCGACACTGAGGACAACGGTGTGAAGTACTGCGGATTAAATTTGAACACTGGAGATTTGATTGTACAAGAACGGATCGACAGAGAAGCGCTTTGTGGAAAAAGGGCCTCGTGTGTCGTAAAGCAAGAGCTTGTATTGGAAAATCCATTAGAGCTGCATCGTATTAGTGTCCGCGTTCAAGATGTTAATGACAATTCACCACAGTTTAAAGAGGAGGCACTTAAAATTGAAATTCGGGAATCTGCGGTCAAGGGGGCTCGGTTTTTACTAGATGAGGCGCAAGATGGAGACATCAGCGAAAATGCTGTTCAGAGCTACTCACTTCAGCAAAATGATCATTTCACACTAAATGTTAACACGAAGACAGGTGGAGGGAAATATTGCGAATTAGTCTTAGACAAAGAATTAGACAGAGAAGAAAAGAACGAGGTTACGCTTTTACTTACTGCTTATGATGGTGGCTCACCTCAAAGATCAGGCACCGTAGTGATACACGTCACTGTCCTGGATGCCAATGATAATGTACCAGTGTTTAGTCAGAGCATCTATAAAGCCAGTCTGCCTGAAAACTCTCCTCTGGATACACTGGTTATTACAGTGAGCGCAACTGATCCAGACGAAGGAATAAATGGTCAGATTAACTATGCACTTAACCATGTTTCAGAAGAAAACGAAGTTTTCAATTTAAACCCTAAAACCGGAGAGGTTAAAGTGGTTGGATCTATTAATTTTGAAAAGGAGACATCTTACGAAATGCAGATTAGCGCAAAAGATGGTTTGGGATTGGCGTCATATGCAACATTATTAATTGAAATTGTGGATGTAAATGACAACGCCCCAGTAATTTATTTAAAATCGCTTAATATCCCTATATCTGAGAATGTGTCACCTGGTACAGAGGTGGGAATTATTAATGTGCAGGACAGAGACTCTGAGACAAATGGACAGGTTCGCTGCTCCATTCAGCAAAATGTCCCTTTTAAATTAGTTCCTTCCATCAAAAACTATTATTCTCTGGTGACCACAGGACAACTGGACCGTGAACTAGTGTCTGATTACAACATTACAATCACTGCCACTGACGAGGGCTCTCCACCTCTGTCCTCCTCTAAAACTGTTCAGTTGTCTGTAGCAGACATCAACGACAACCCACCTGTGTTTGAGGAACAGTCGTACAGCGCATATGTGACTGAAAATAACAAAGCTGGCTCCACTTTATGTTCCGTCACTGCTCGAGACCCCGACTGGAGACAGAACGGTACAGTGATTTATTCCCTGTTACCTGGTGAGGTGAACGGTGCCCCGGTGTCCTCCTATCTATCAGTGAACGGAGACACGGGGGTGATCCACGCTGTGAGGTCGTTTGATTATGAACAGTTCAGGAGTTTCAAAGTCCACGTGATGGCCAGAGACAACGGTTCTCCTCCGCTCAGCAGCAACGTCACCGTCAGTGTCTTCATATCGGATGTGAACGACAACTGTCCTCAGATCCTGTACCCCGCCCCGGAGGGCAACTCCTTCATGACCGAGCTGGTCCCCAAAGCTGCGCACGGAGGCTCTCTGGTGTCCAAAGTGATAGCGGTGGACGCGGACTCCGGACAGAACGCCTGGCTGTCCTATCACATAGTGAAATCCACTGATCCGGGACTTTTCACTATCGGTGTCCACAGCGGAGAGATCAGGACGCAGCGGGACATTTCCGAGTCTGACAGCATGAAACAGAACCTTATTGTGGCAGTGAAAGATAACGGACAGCCCTTCTCTCTGCCACCTGCTCCATGTTGTTACTTATTTCTGATAACTTGGCTGAGGTGCCGGAACTGAAGGATATTTCTTATGATGAGAAGAATTCCAAACTGACCTCTTACCTGATCATCGCTCTGGTGTCTGTGTCCACCTTCTTTCTGACCTTCATCATCATCATCCTGGGTGTGAGGTTTTGTCGCAGGAGAAAGCCCAGACTGTTGTTTGACGGAGCAGTCGCCATCCCCAGCGCTTATCTGCCTCCTAATTACGCAGATGTTGACGGCACAGGAACTTTACGCAGCACTTACAATTATGACGCGTATCTGACGACAGGTTCTAGAACCAGTGACTTTAAGTTCGTGTCATCTTATAATGACAACACACTGCCTGCTGACCAGACCCTGAGGAAAAGTCCATCAGACTTTGCTGATGCTTTTGGTGATAGTGATGGTTCTCCTGAGGTAGGACCAAGTGTCACACATCCTATTACGTTTGCCTTTTGTCACCTCACTCAGTAATAGTTTCCTCACCTTCTTTTCTCAAGCTATTTTGAGAGATTGATTTTATATGTTTTAAATACATTTTCAGTGTATTTGAAAGTGCACTGACATATTGGAGTTTATTTTCTAAGTTTATTTCAACATAACATCGTTTCCATTCCTTCAAGATCACGGTGCATTTATTATTCCCAAGAAACTCCTACATACAATTTGTCCTTTCTAATAACTTTCTAATAACTGAAGATGATATTTTACAAACATAAGTTTGTCTAAATGATTTAAAATGAGCACTTGCAATTATTTTGTATGTAAAAGGTATTAGCCTAGTCAATTTCATCCACACAACATTTCCAACTTTCATAATTTATCAACACTGCAATTTACTTTAAATAATCCAAGCTTTATTTATATATTTACCGTCTACCTTTTATGGTAACCACTTTGGTTTTTCTATACAATTTTTATAAACCTCTTTCATACAAACTGCAGATGTGGTATTTATTTTCACTGATCAAAGTCGTTTTGTCTACATATTTTTTATATGTCTAAGGCATATTTTAAACTTTTTGATTTAGCAAAGTTATTAGTTTGCTGGTATATTAATTGTGGGCTTGTTTATAATTCATTAGATGTAACATGTCTTACGGTGTAGTTTTAAACTCAAAGATATGTTTACATGTGGTTAATTTACTACTTTTTCTGTTGAGCATTGATCTTTCACTTTGGCACTTGGATATTTATTCTGATACGTTTTATATTTCTCTGTGTATTTTTGTAGTAACTGAAAATCTACTCAGTTATGAAGTTATTGTGTAATATAGAAAATAGATGGCAAATATACCACCTGAAAAATATCTAAAGCTACACTTTTTTTCTAACCATATGCTAAAATTATTTTCTTTTTTTGAGCTTGTTGGGTGTGATTGGTGTCTTTTTTCCCACCACAGTGTAAGGTAGGAGAACATAAATGAAAAATGACAGTTTTTCTCAATAACTAGTGTTTGTTAGCACACATAGCTTCTCCATCAAGGTATCATCAGTTTTTGTTATGACTTAGTGATCATTTGGGGTGGCCTTCAGATGTTTGAACCTTTAAAATAATTGTTCTCCCTGTTTTGGCACAATGACAGGGGAATGGTAGAGAGCTGGCAGACATGATGGAGAGAAAGAAGGTAGATGTACTGTGTGTGCAGGAGATGAGGTGGAAAGGGCAGCAAAGCACGTAATATTGGAGGAGGATACAAACTGTTCTACCATGGTGTAGATGGGAAGAGAAACGGAGTAGTGTTCCTGAAGGGGGAGTTTGTGAACAATGTTCTAGAGGTGAAAAGAGTCTCAGACAGGGTGATGAGCCTAAAGCTAGAAATCAAAGGGGTGATGGTGAACATAGTCAATGGGTATGCTCCACAAGCTGGCTGTGAGTTAGAAGAGGAGGAGAGATTCTGGAGATTGTGTGTTAGTTTTTTGAGGAGGACCACTCAGAAAGTATTTAAAATAAGTTTCTCAGAACTGTTTCTCTCTCAGCTGTCCATGTGTTGTTGCATTCTGTTAATTAAAATGGAAAATGTCTGAGAAATTAAACTCACACAGTGGGGGACTCCATTGTGGGAATACAAATAAACTTGTTCAAGCTCATTTACTCTCATAGCTTGTAATCAATTGTGCCAATAACATACCTAAGGAAATGTCTTGCATAACTCAAAAGTGCATGTTTGACCTGCATCAGTCTTCTTCAAGCTTACCTACTCCAGAAGCTTGTTTTAGAGGAATAGTGCTATGAATAACAATTGTTGTCCATATACATGAGGTAAGACCTGCAGAACTCCTGAAGTGCATTTGTTTGACCTGCATCAGTCTTGTTCATGTTCACTTAGTCCAGAAGTTTGTTTTTGAGGAATTGAACCTTGGATGACAACCTCTGTCCATCTAGATTAAGAAATATCTTCTGCAGGACTTCAAAAGTGCATCTGAGCTCTGCTGGGTAGTTTAGGTCCAAACAGTAAATGAGTCCAAATAAAGCAAAAGCCAGTGCAATGTTCCCCAAGCCAGTGAGGACTTCCACACCTTCAGTTAGGACACCAATGTCATGTGGTTTATTTTCAGGTAGCACACCATCCTTCAATAAGACATACACTCCCATCAACATTTGCTCCACTATGTGCTTCAACGTCTGTGTCCTGTGGGATTAAATACAAGAGGGGTCACGTAAAGAAGAAATATCCAAGTGCATAAGGTGGAGTGCAGCAAGATGCAGCTTCCAAGACCAAAACTTAAACATGTATTTCAAATAAATTCCAAACACACACACACACAAAAACAGTTAATGGGGAACTAAAAATGCATATTATAAAATTTCAATTAAGATTTCTAAAAAGTAGTCAGTAAATTCAAAAAAATTACTACCAAAGAAAAACCTCTAGAAACTTCTTTGAACTGGTCCATGTCCACCGTCTTGTCTAATAATATATTTAATCTCAAAATTGTTGCATTAACAACTGCTGTAGTTAAGTTGTCCCATGATAAAATCCAGCATTTCTTATCTATCTCTAGGTGAACTTTTGAAGAACCAATATACCCAAATAACAATAAGAAACAAAATAAATAAGAAAAAACACAGAAAAGTACAGGGAATGTGGGTTTTTGAAAAAGTATTTTCTCAGTAACTCACCACATATTCCTTAACGAGGTTTTCATGGTCTTTGTTCAGGTAGGTGCAAAAACACTAAAGGATGCAAGCTGTTGTAGTATATACACGGTCAGCCTGTGGGATCAGAAGTTATAATATAAGTCAAGGTTTAAAAAAAAAACTGCATTGTTGTCAGAGCTTAAAGAGTATTGTAGTAAAAAAAAAGGTACTTTAAAAAAAAAAAGACAGACAACACAAACCTTACAGTTGGCAAGCATGACCGCTCTTATTTTTCTTCCAGCTAACCTGCCTTTGCATCTAAAGATTTCTATCAATCGTGGAGAGCATCTGTCAAGCCAAGCAAAGAATGTCGACAGCAGGGGGACAGTGGAAATCCGCATGAACTCATCAACCTGAAAAACATTTACATTTAGCAGACGCTTTTATCCGAAGCGACTTACAAGTGAGGAACAAACAAGCAATAAAATCTAAGTTAAGGAGAAAAACATTAAAGTAAAGTGCTATCAAACAAGTGTTACGGTTTCATGAGATGCAAGTAGAGAAAAAAAAGAAACAGCAGGAAGTTTTTTTTTTTGAAAAACATCAACAATACAACTCAACTGTTGTTTCAGATCATATAGGCACAGAAAATAATGACAAGAACTAGCGTCTGATCACATCAGTGATGAGATGTAGAAGACAAGCATATAATTATTTCCCACTCTGTTTATTAATTTTTCTTTCTTCTAAATGTTTGCATGTGAGCACATTGTAAGGCATACATAAACCTGATTTGATACAGGATATGGATCTCTTTTGCGGTGAAGAGAGCTGGCCATCTGCTTTTGAAGTCTGCAATCATAGGTTGTCCTTGAAGAACTTCTGTGAAAAAGTATTTTTCTCAGTCACTATATGGTCATTATTTCTCTTTTTTTCATTTCTGACAGCATTGTAATGCTCTCCTGTTCGAGACTGTCTGTGGTTTCTTCTTTTGAATGCTGTGGACAATAGTTAACTTCGGCTCTTTTTGGTTTCTTCACATTCAATGCTGCTAGGCTTCTTTTGTCAGTGGCCTTGTTCTTTAAGGAATTTATCTCAACTTCAGCACACCCGATGCCCCATAGTTTTGTCCGGAAGTTGGCCATTTATACGTGAGACTGATCTTCCACCATACCAGCAATTGAAAGACCCCTGTTCTCTCAGGCAACGATGAGTTTTAAAAAGGGCCTCTGCTACATCATTCAAATCACTGTCAGTTGGGCAATCTTTGAATTTAATGATTCCTTCTGCCAATTGCTCCAAAATGTGTGATTTCAGTTTCGGTGAAGGACTCAGAAGAGTTCCACCTGTCTTGTACTCAGCATTAGCCCTTTCAAGTTCAAGTTCAACATCATATTTGAAACGTGGAATAGTGAGAACACTTGGTCAAACCCAGTGCCTTGTAGAGTGAAGAATCTGGAGATAAAACAGGCTCTGTATTATCCGTTTCAGCTGAGGAGACTGATGACCTGTCTAATGGCTCCTGTAGCACTCGAGAATGATGTGTTAAGGTATCATCGTTCTGTACATTTCCTTGCAGGTATATCACTTTAAGACTGGCTGTGTCATTTATTTCAGAGATGTCTGATAGATTTATAAACTCGTTTCCAAAAATCAGCATCTTGATACTGAAGACGAATTTGTTGTTGTAATCCAAAACTTGTCTTTATTGTCTGGTACAATTTCTCTAAGCAGTGTGGAACCCCGTTTGGCAGAACAAGTTTTCTGGCATCATTGTGATCAAGGATGATCCTCAGCCTTACAGGCTTCATAGTCATTGTGTAGATCTAAATATTAAAAGAAACATTTAAAAAATGTTCAACAACTTGAATGAAGTGGGGTGTGTCTTTATACATCTTGATATTTAAAGGGGCACTACATACATGTATTTTGGTACAGTTACGTACATTACGTACAATTTACGTACAATATGTGGTGACAACTGTAACAATAGTTGGCATGGAAGCCACAAGCATATTTTATTATATTTTAAAATGGCCAAAAGTCAAACTCTGTAAGTCACCATGTTAAATTACCAACTACAGTTTTCTACCATTAGCTGACATCTCTAATGCCATTAAATTGCACTGGCAATTTGACTTAAGCCCCACCCCTCTCCTCGCATGCAGCAAACCCAATGTTCTGTTCCTCACAAATCATTGTTGGATATAATGACCAGGTAAAAGCATAGTGTGTAGTGCTCCTTTAATACTAATACAGACAGACAGACAGACAGACACTAACTGGCAAAAAAACTGCTTTGCATTTTTTAATTTTAACTCTACAATTAAAGAAACATCACCTAAACAATTAAGTCCTAAAAACACAAAGTATGATTTTAAGAGTCAATGTGCCATGAGCTGCATTATGAAAAATACTTACAAACATTACTTCTGTTTTCCCATCAAATCAATGTGTCTCTTCAGCGTAACCAGACGCATGCCTCCAACTGAATAGGATGCTAATGGGTAGTCATCTACAAGTTCCCCATGCTCAATAACAACCACCTCTTTTACATGGGACATGCTTAACTCATAAGCTCTAAAATGTTCTCTATACCAAGCAGTGAACTTTTTTTACTACAAAATTAATCTTGCCCTGCAAAACACAAATCACCATATTTCAGCAAACTCTGGCAGACCAAAAACCTGTGCGTGCACAACAGTCATTCCTTTGCTGTAGTTCATACCATTGTACGACACATTTGATGTCATAAGTTACTTTGTTTGATTGCAAGTGCAATGTCATTTTGCAGCATATTCACTGGCACTTATGAGTGATGTGTTACCACAAAATATGTTCTTTGATCAGAAGAGTGCAAATGAGAGGCCATCATGAGCTGATGTTTATTGGCAAGTGTGACAGGTGTGTTTTTAAAACAATAAGTATGAAGAGCAATCTGTTTAAAGAAACTGTGTTTTGCTTCAAACCTCATTGTCCATTTATGGACAAGAGGTCCAAATACGCAGATCATGAAAGGGATCATGAAAGAGATCATGAAAGCTCTAAATAATGATGCTTTGGGACAAGATTGAGGTTTGAAAAAAAGCTCTCTGTATCTTTGGCGGTGTTCACCAATTTTGCATTCAAGCTCTGCATGAAAAGAGCTAGCGTCTGATCATGCAACCAGCTCTGACATCTTCAGATCTGTCTGGCAAACACGCTACATTTATTTTAAAATCTTTCAATGAATGTATAAAGTGTATTGAAAACGTTTATCTTGAAAGAGCAGCCAACAAGTACACAATTGACTGTCTCATTTTTTTCAAATGGGTTCCAATATGGAGAAGAAAATCTCTCTCTGTGGAAAAGTCTGTGCGTTCACATAACTCACATCGAAGAGGAAATGAACTTGACGCTTTCTGTGACAAATGTGCTGGATGAGATCTATACACGTGTGTTTTAAGTGCAAACCATGTCTTAAATGTACATGGACAATTTAAATATCAGCAACGATAATGATGGCTGCTTCTATTATATTGGCAGAGTCTGTGATGTTTAGGTAATTTATACCTACAGCTCTCCTTGGTAACACAATGCCTGCACTACCACATAAACGTAAGTAAGTAATAAAATGTTTTATTAAAATACATCCTTTGACTTACCATGTATGAAGTGTATACAAAGAGCATGGGGACAGTTTCAGTTTATGAGGCAATTCTGATAAAGAACAATTTTTAATTATTCAATTAATATTTCTAACCTAACCATAAATCATACCATATCTCACCTACCATAACTTTACATTTACATTTATTGAGACATTAGTTAGAGGGCATATAACTGCATCAACACATGATAGACAGCTTTCAAATAATTTCATTTTTTAAATTGTGACTGTTGGAAAGCATTATATGACACTGTCCCAACGAGGCAGAAACTTTGACAAGATAGTTTAGCATATTGCTGCGTCATACACACGTACGGGCATACAGAAACATAAAAAGGGCCTACATGCTAGTAGACAGGTTAATAAAACACCACTACGAACAGCTGACTCACTAAATGAGTCTCTAAACGACCCAATTCCGTAACTCTGCATGCGCAGCAGAAATAACTTTAGGTTAATGATAGTTTTGTAAAATAAAAACAAGTGGTATGGATTCACGTTTGCGTTTGGAATACGGTAATAGAGCGCACAACAGTCATTAATCCAAACATGTGCTTAAAACTAAAGCTAACGTTAGACAAATCAATCCTGCTAATAAAAATCTCAATCGTGCACAATAACTACTTTTTAATAATCCCCAATCCCACAGCACTAATTACAAACAGTTATATATATTACGTACTTACCAGCAATTTCAACGATGCTTTATGATGAGACACTACATAGAGCCCCTCCAAGTCCTCATGAAACTCAGATTCCCGCCTCTTGAACTTGCGCCTTTCCGGGGTATTTGGACATGCGCAGTAGCGACTCATTGTTTTAAAACGCTTCACGCTCGTTGGATCAACAGGTGCTGATCTCATTCACGTGAAATTTCGTTCATTTATTTGCAACAGACAAGAATTAATCTTTCAGCATTAAGCAAATCAAGCACTTTGCTTCTTTTACTTTTTTGAGTGCGTTTTAAAGCTGATATTAGAACTTTAGAACAACATGGTCCAAGAACGGCCCTGGAGTCATGTTACAAAGTTGGTCCTAGCAGCATTTCGGCAGCCTATAGAAAGTTATTATACACCTAAGTAAGAATGTATTGAATTGTATTGTATTGGGGATATATTCTAGTTTAAAGAACAAAAAAATCCTGTAGTATTTGAGACAAGCCAAAGCAATAACCATGATCAAAAAAACAAAAAAAAACAAACATATTTATATTCATGTAGTATACTGCATTAGCCTCATTTATTTCTCCTGTCAAAAGTTACAAATTTTACAAGGCAGACTTGGGTGTGCTATACTAATTAGATAAATATGAAAAAAATGGTTTTAGATAAATGCACAATAGGAATCTTTTAAGTTTCACATTTCTTTTAGTTTTTTGCCATCTAATTTTATTTGAAACATCAGAATTATAAACAAGTTATTTTGTAAGTTTCTTTGGATAAAAGCCTCTGCCAAATGACTAAATGTAACAACTTTTCTTTTGGCCTTTCCTCCTTAAAGAAAATAATCTGTTCCTCCTCATCACTTTTCATGAATGTACACACAGTCACAGACATCCAGAGATACTGTTTTTACTATCCCTGTTGGATTTTATTGCTGTTGTTTCGCATTCCTCTATTAAGCCCTTCTTTTTTGTAACATGATTGCCTTTTTTGTATTTTGAAGAACTTTAAAAATTATGTCCCTTGCTTCTGACCTTGGGTGCTATGATGAGAGTAAGCTGCAGAGTGATGCTTCCGTTCTTTATAGTTCTTTATGACTTCTGTTGTGTGACATTTTATTGCAATACAACTTGCTGTGATATTGATTTTCTAAAATTGGTAGGTTTTATTGTTTTTAACATTTTTTTGGTTGGAGCTATAGTGTATGCAGTATAATTTTTCATTTGAGGGAGAATTAGACTCATTATTGGCCCAGTATTTCTATTTTTGCTAATCTTTGTGTGTATATGTTTGTGTTTTACTAGTATGTTCACAAGTATTTCTTGCAATGTTCAGAATCAGCCTTTTTGGCCAAGTATCTTAACACATACACTGATTTTGCTTCCTGTTGTTCATGTTCAAAGATTGTACAAGTCTTGGAAAGTGGGCAGGGGAGCACAGTTATTTATTTCTGCACTTCCCCCTGTCCCTTGCAGTATCTTCTTGTCTTGTGTGTCGGCTGCTTCAAACCAGAGTGTGATAGACGGTGACATAGGACAGATTAGGGAATGCAGATTACAACTGGATTAACAGAACCTGTGGCAGTTCGATCTTCATCAGCTGACACAGAAATTAAGACATCTGCTGAGCCTTTCTCAGTTTTTTTTTTTTTTTTTTTTTGTCCAACCTCAAATCTTGGGAGGTGATGTACTCCAATAACTGGACGTTTTACAAAGTTGACACATAGGTGGAGGATGTTATGAATGTCTATTATAATAACTTTTAATCACCAAACTATTTTTTTAATTGTAAAACTTGAAATAAAAAAAAGCATATTATCCGTTGAGATATTTCTACCTTTTAGTTGCATGCCCCCAGTTCTGTCGTTTTTTGTAATATTTGTTTTCTCATAGCTGGACAATAACGCATAACTAGAAATGAACATGCATATGATCTCACTATGCAGATAAATTATTTCTTTAAATCAAGCTTTAACACTTTAGGGGATATTTAAAAGCACACATTCAAATTCAATATAAAGCGTTTAGCTGATGTGCTATTAAAGTTATTGCGATTGGCGATTGATTATTGCGATAAATACAATTCCTACCGGCTCATCGACTGCACAATTAAAGCCTGATGGTGTTTTCTAATAAAACTTGAGAGGACCCACCAAGAAGACACTAAGTCTCGGTTTTAGATATGTTAAAATGACTCATCTTGTTATACCCCTAAAACACTCATGGTGTCAGTATGTACCAGGAAATAGAAGTGATAACCATACTCCACCCTTTTGTCTCAGTGAATTCAAAGCCTGAATCCAATGGAGCAGACTGATCCAGCGTCCCAATGACTGCAGATTAGATTGTTACTGACTGGAAGACATCGCTATATTATCGTTGATATATTTGATTACGCATATGGTATTGAAGTGTGGCTTTTCCTGACAGTAGCAATGGGATACAACATATTTGTGCTGAACTACAGTTTTGCTTTTGCGTTGCTTGTCCTCCACTCAGTCTGTGAGGATGTGAGCTACTCCATTCCGGAGGAGATGAAACGTGGATCTGTAATCGGAAATATTGCAAAGGATCTGAGACTTGATTTGGGGAGACTGTCTGCTCGCAAGGCTCGTATCGACACTGAGGACAACGGTGTGAAGTACTGCGGATTAAATTTGAACACTGGAGATTTGATTGTACAAGAACGGATCGACAGAGAAGCGCTTTGTGGAAAAAGGGCCTCGTGTGTCGTAAAGCAAGAGCTTGTATTGGAAAATCCATTAGAGCTGCATCGTATTAGTGTCCGCGTTCAAGATGTTAATGACAATTCACCACAGTTTAAAGAGGAGGCACTTAAAATTGAAATTCAGGAATCTGCGATTAAGGGGGCTCGGTTTTTACTAGATGAGGCGCACGATGGAGACATCAGCGAAAATGCTGTTCAGAGCTACTCACTTCAGCAAAATGATCATTTTAACTTAAATGTCCAGTCAAAGAGTGGTGGTAGAAAATACGGCGAATTAGTCTTAGACAAAGAATTAGACAGAGAAGAAAATAACGAATTTACGCTTTTACTTACTGCTTATGATGGTGGCTCACCTCAAAGATCAGGCACCGTAGTGATACACGTCACTGTCCTGGATGCCAATGATAATGTACCAGTGTTTAGTCAGAGCATCTATAAAGCCAGTCTGCCTGAAAACTCTCCTCTGGATACACTGGTTATTACAGTGAGCGCAACTGATCCGGACGAAGGAATAAATGGTCAGATTAACTATGCACTTGACCATGTTTCAGAAGAAAACGAGGTTTTCAATTTAAACCCTAAAACCGGAGAGGTTAAAGTGGTTGGATCTATTAATTTTGAAAAGGAAACATCTTACGAAATGCAGATTAGCGCGAAAGATGGTTTGGGATTGGCGTCATATGCAACATTATTAATTGAAATTGTGGATGTAAATGACAACGCCCCAGTAATTTATTTAAAATCGCTTAATATCCCTATATCTGAGAATGTGTCACCAGGTACAGAGGTGGGAATTATTAATGTGCAGGACAGAGACTCTGAGACAAATGGACAAGTTCGCTGCTCCCTTCAGCAAAATGTCCCTTTTAAATTAGTTCCTTCCATCAAAAACTATTATTCTCTGGTGACCACAGGACAACTGGACCGTGAACTAGTGTCTGATTACAACATTACAATCACTGCCACTGACGAGGGCTCTCCACCTCTGTCCTCCTCTAAAACTGTTCAGTTGTCTGTAGCAGACATCAACGACAACCCACCTGTGTTTGAGGAACAGTCGTACAGCGCATATGTGACTGAGAATAACAAAGCTGGATCCACTTTATGTTCCGTCACTGCTCGAGACCCCGACTGGAGACAGAACGGTACAGTGATTTATTCTCTGTTACCTGGTGAGGTGAACGGTGCCCCGGTGTCCTCCTATCTATCAGTGAACGGAGACACGGGGGTGATCCACGCTGTGAGGTCGTTTGATTATGAACAGTTCAGGAGTTTCAAAGTCCACGTGATGGCCAGAGACAACGGTTCTCCTCCGCTCAGCAGCAACGTCACCGTCAGTGTCTTCATATCGGATGTGAACGACAACTGTCCTCAGATCCTGTACCCCGCCCCGGAGGGCAACTCCTTCATGACCGAGCTGGTCCCCAAAGCTGCGCACGGAGGCTCTCTGGTGTCCAAAGTGATAGCGGTGGACGCGGACTCGGACAGAACGCCTGGCTGTCCTATCACATAGTGAAATCCACTGATCTGGGACTTTTCACTATCGGTGTCCACAGCGGAGAGATCAGGACGCAGCGGGACATTTCCGAGTCTGACAGCATGAAACAGAACCTTATTGTGGCAGTGAAAGATAACGGACAGCCCTCTCTCTCTGCCACCTGCTCCATGTTGTTACTTATTTCTGATAACTTGGCTGAGGTGCCGGAACTGAAGGATATTTCTTATGATGAGAAGAATTCCAAACTGACCTCTTACCTGATCATCGCTCTGGTGTCTGTGTCCACCTTCTTTCTGACCTTCATCATCATCATCCTGGGTGTGAGGTTTTGTCGCAGGAGAAAGCCCAGACTGTTGTTTGACGGAGCAGTCGCCATCCCCAGCGCTTATCTGCCTCCTAATTACGCAGATGTTGACGGCACAGGAACTTTACGCAGCACTTACAATTATGACGCGTATCTGACGACAGGTTCTAGAACCAGTGACTTTAAGTTCGTGTCATCTTATAATGACAACACACTGCCTGCTGACCAGACCCTGAGGAAAAGTCCATCAGACTTTGCAGATGCCTTTGGAGAAGTGGAAGATAATTCTGAGGTATGAGTGAAAATGGTTCTGGTCCTACAAATATTATTTTTATAATTACGGTTTTTAATCCCCCGACCCCAGCAGACCACCAAACCCATACCAGGATCTGTTTTCTTTTTAAAAAGAAATCTGAATTGTGCCATCATTTTGAGAATCATTATGTAATGCCTTTTCATATGTTAGGCATTGCATAACGTTTTTTGTATCAATAGTGTTATTGGAGTTATATTGTTTTTGTCTAATTCATAGTAATTGGGTCCCAATTTAAACTTTTGTTACTGAGTAAACATATCTAAAACTTTATTGCTAACCCTTCAAAGAATCTCATTTTAGATGAACCATGTGTTGCCATAGTTTTTATCTTTTGTTGTTTTTTATTTTTTAGAGTGTGGTTTTTGTGCTTAAAGTATATCTGTCTGACACCTCTCTTTCTCTTTTTCTCTCTCATTTCTAACATAAAAAAACTAATCAATCCAATTTCTTTTTTTCCTTTTGCGCCATGTGTAATTTCAAACTGAGACTCAGATTTTTAATGGCTTTTCAATGGCCTTTTATTCTCTCTTTCCTACTTCTCTATCGCTTTTGGTAAGAGTGTCGGCCAAGTGAACCACTGTAAAAACACGTTTACTTCACATGTAAGTCTAGGGAATTCATTTTGCCGTGATATTCAGTCTCAATCACCTATTCAGATGGTAGTTTTTTAGATTTGAATCTCGTCCATTATGTTTTCTCAGCAAGTGTGGCTATTCTTGCTTGTTTTTGTTTGAGTGTTGTTGTGTCTTGTCTGACTCTATTAACTGTAAGGATAGAGAAAACATTTAGCACGTATTTAAATGCCTTTATCAGTGTTAAAATCCATGCATCTGCTGTGTTATTGTTGATGCTTAGTGTAAAACTGTCTCCTCTGTCTCTACTGTGCCAAATAATTTTCTTTGGAATACAGTGGTGTTTTAGTTGGGAATAATGTTCCCTTTTGGGTGCCAAATGATATTCTTTGCAATACAGTGGTGTTTTAGTTGGGAATAATGTTCCCTTTTGGGTTGTCAGAAAACAGAGGATGCCAAGGCAAAACATTTAGTCTTCTGTGTTTTTTTTTTTTTTTTACGATCTTTTTTTTGCATAACACAGCAGGACATCTCTAGGCTCACAGGTGAAAACGGTGGTGTTGTGAGCAACTTGAATAGCCGTATCATTTATAGATCTCTAGTTTTATGCACATTTGTAAAAGTAGACTTACTACTTCTGGTTTCTAATTATGTCTGATCAATAAAATAACATCTTGAGTAAATGTTTCTACATCTGCACATCTCCCTTACAAGATTATGAGCCCTGAAGTAGACTTCAGAAACTTTTTGATATGAGCCAAAGTAGCTTGAATAGATAAATATTAATTAAAAAAAAATACTGCAAAGATGAATGAAACACATTCATAATAAGTTATGACACAAAACATTTCATATAACAAAACACATAATTCTACTGGTATATCTGAGCAATCAGTAAAAACTCATAACAGACACTGAAAAGTCCCACTTCTCTGACAGGTTCTTCATTTGAAGACATTCTTTTTGTGTCAGACTTTAGGATGTTTGGATTATATTCTTTATTAGAAGGAGAAACAGGCTTACTATTTTTCTCCACAAGATCAGATGTTGGTAATTTAGCAAAGTATTCCAAACTTTTACAACGTTTACACGAAAATGCAAACCATAATTATGGTACATTTAGTAAAACAAAAATCCACTTGATGATTATTCACAGTTGAAAAAGTCATACAGTGTAACAACACACCGCTTTGTACATTTTAGCCCAACAATGTCTAGTATAAAAACACTCTTGCAACACTAGGGATAGAAAATTTGCATAATGTTGGATTATTAGACACAATTGCCTAAAAATACAAAGTATGTACCTGCCTCCGATATTATACTCTGCTCTATCATAATTATATGTCTAGCTCTCTTGTGTGCAGCTATAAAATTCATTTTTGTTTTGTTTTTTAAGACATAATGTGATGAATGAGTGTGAAACTAAATTTAGTTTATAGCACTAACCAAGACTGGATCCTCACAGTAAACAACCTAATATAATAAATTAGGCTTTAATATTAAGACCTTCACAGCACATTGTTAATGATGACTGTCTTAATTAGTGTACATTGTAAAGTTTAGTGGATGTTCCCTTACTCAAAATCTGTGGATAATTGCAGTTGCAAATGTTGATTTTAACACTAATGTAGTGTCTGTAACATTTACCGTTAAACAGCAAATATATGGAAATTCAAGACAATTTAAAAAGTTCCTATTATTTCTTTTTGATCAATGGTTTGTATAAGTCGACTCACGGTGGCGCTATTCACCCACATGAAGAGATTTGAATTCCTCTGTTTTTTTGCTCTGGAAGCATATTGTATCTAGATGTGGACAGACACTGTGAACTAGCAGTAGGTTCCCATGTTGTACGAATACAGTGTGTCTTTGTTCGCTGTTAGTGGGTCTTCGTTGATGATGGATCGTAAAACGCTCCTGTTTCCAACGTGCTTGTTTTATTTCGTCCTTTTTCTGCACGTCGCGTGTGCAGATCTGAGCTATTCTTTCCCAGAGGAGATGAAGCGAGGATCAGTTATTGGAAATGTAGCAAAGGATCTCGGGCTGCAAACCGGCGCACTGTTTAACAGAAGAGCCCGCATTGACACAGATGAGACGGACAGACGTTACTGTGAGATAAACCTGAAGAATGGAGAACTGGTTGTTGCTGACAGGATTGACCGAGAGGGGCTTTGTGGAGAGAAGGCTTCGTGCATCCTGAAACACGAGCTTGTTCTGGAGAATCCTCTCGAGCTCCATCGGATCAGTCTACACATTCAAGATATTAATGATAACCCACCGCAATTTGACGAAGAAATGATCAATATAGAAATTGGTGAGTCTGCAGTGAGAGGAGCTCGTTTTGTGATGGAGGAGGCTCACGATGCGGATGTAGGCCAAAACTCAGTCCAGCAGTACAGCCTGAAACAGAACGATAATTTTATTTTGGCCACTAATGGAAACACAATAGAGCTCGTTCTTGATAAAGAGCTTGATCGTGAGAAACAACAGGACATTAATTTGGTCCTCACAGCTCTGGATGGTGGCTCTCCTCAAAGATCAGGTACCGTAGTGATACACGTCACTGTCCTGGATGCCAATGATAATGTACCAGTGTTTAGTCAGAGCGTCTATAAAGCCAATCTGCCTGAAAACTCTCCTGTGGACACTGTAGTGGTCACAGTGAGCGCAACTGATGCAGACCAGGGACTAAACGGAGACGTCACATATGATTTCGGTCACGTTACTGAGGATCTGAAAAAGATATTTAGTATTGACCGGAAGTTAGGTAAAATAAAAGTAACTAGCAACGTTGACTATGAAGCCGCTAAATCGTTTGAAATAAGAGTCAAAGCAAAAGATGGTTTGGGGTTGTCATCCTATTCCAAAGTCATAATTTCTATAACTGATGTTAATGACAACGCACCTGTGGTCAGTTTGAAATCTTTAACCAACGTCATACCAGAAAACACCACACCTGGTACAGAGGTGGGAATTATTAACGTGCAGGACAGAGACTCTGAGACAAATGGACAAGTTCGCTGCTCCATTCAGCAAAATGTCCCTTTTAAGTTAGTTCCTTCCATCAAAAACTATTATTCTCTGGTGACCACAGGACAACTGGACCGTGAACTAGTGTCTGATTACAACATTACAATCACTGCCACTGACGAGGGCTCTCCACCTCTGTCCTCCTCTAAAACTGTTCAGTTGTCTGTAGCAGACATCAACGACAACCCACCTGTGTTTGAGGAACAGTCGTACAGCGCATATGTGACTGAAAATAACAAAGCTGGATCCACTTTATGTTCCGTCACTGCTCGAGACCCCGACTGGAGACAGAACGGTACAGTGATTTATTCTCTGTTACCTGGTGAGGTGAACGGTGCCCCGGTGTCCTCCTATCTATCAGTGAACGGAGACACGGGGGTGATCCACGCTGTGAGATCGTTTGATTATGAACAGTTCAGGAGTTTCAAAGTCCACGTGATGGCCAGAGACAACGGTTCTCCTCCGCTCAGCAGCAACGTCACCGTCAGTGTCTTCATATCGGATGTGAACGACAACTGTCCTCAGATCCTGTACCCCGCCCCGGAGGGAAACTCCTTCATGACCGAGCTGGTCCCCAAAGCGGCGCACGGAGGCTCTCTGGTGTCCAAAGTGATAGCGGTGGACGCGGACTCCGGACAGAACGCCTGGCTGTCCTATCACATAGTCAAATCCACTGATCCGGGACTTTTCACTATCGGTGTCCACAGCGGAGAGATCAGGACACAGCGGGACATTTCCGAGTTTGACAGCATGAAACAGAACCTTATTGTGGCAGTGAAAGATAACGGACAGCCCTCTCTCTCTGCCACCTGCTCCATGTTGTTACTTATTTCTGATAACTTGGCTGAGGTGCCGGAACTGAAGGATATTTCTTATGATGAGAAGAATTCCAAACTGACCTCTTACCTGATCATCGCTCTGGTGTCTGTGTCCACCTTCTTTCTGACCTTCATCATCATCATCCTGGGTGTGAGGTTTTGTCGCAGGAGAAAGCCCAGACTGTTGTTTGACGGAGCAGTCGCCATCCCCAGCGCTTATCTGCCTCCTAATTACGCAGATGTTGACGGCACAGGAACTTTACGCAGCACTTACAATTATGACGCGTATCTGACGACAGGTTCTAGAACCAGTGACTTTAAGTTCGTATCATCTTATAATGACAACACACTGCCTGCTGACCAGACCCTGAGGAAAAGTCCATCAGACTTTGCAGATGTCTTTGGAGAACTGGAAGAGAATTCTGAGGTATGACTAAAAATTGCTCAAAGTCTAAAAAATACTTTTATAATTATGGTTAAATTAGGCTTTGCAATAAGTAGCCTAACTACTTTTTTACTCTTCCAACCACACCAGACCCATAAAAGGATCTGTTTTCTTTATGCAAAAAAGTTTATAATATTTTGTCAAAAGTTTGAGACTGACTAGTTAATGTCTTTTCAGATATTCGACATTGCTAGACGGTTGGTTTCATTATAACATTTTTTTAGGAATTCGGTGTTTAAGTTTTATTGTATACTCGTACGTCGGCTGAATAGTATTCATTGAATTAGATTGATTGAGTTTTGGCCTTTTATTGACTTTATTGTACCAGTTGCTTGTTCTTTTTTTTTTTTTTGGACTAACTTGCTGCTGCTCAAATGTTCATTATCCAGGTTTATTGCTGCTTTTTATATGATGTTTCTTCAGCATAATTTGCGTTTATTCATTTCCTTCTATTAACAGCTTTGGGCCCATGTTTTCACTGATTCAACATAGTTCATCATAGCATTTGGAAACAAAACCAACTGCTTGCAGTCTTTGCATCGAATTACTTAAAACAAACAAATCAACAATAAACTCATATTTACACCCTAAAAAGATTCAGTAATATTGGTTCTTTACACATGAATCTAGTGCATTAGGCTTCCTTAGCAAGTGTGTCTATTCTGGCTTGTTTTTGTTCTGAGGGTTCTTATAGTTTAGTGGTTTCTTGTCTGACCTAATTAACGGTAATAATACATAATACAAATGTAGAACTAAAACATGCTTTATCTCCAAATTGTCCAGGCTGACTCCTGTGGTAGAGAGAAATTTAGAAATTACATTTTGTTTTCTCAGATTAATGTGACAGAAGTTCAGAGAGACAACTTTTTATTAGCATACTTTCTTAGTTATTGACAGGAAATCCAGTCAGAACATGCTGTCATAAATATACTATTTCCTCTCCAATTAATTCAAATAGGTTTTCTAGTCTGGAGGTTTTTCATAACAGGAATGTGCTTTAACGTGTCTGACAGTTTTACCTGTGATATGATCTACACATATCTAAGCTATGCTGTGGGCTTTTTTGTTTTTTCATATAGTGTTAAAACACATGCATCTGTTATTGTCTTGTTGATACTTAGTGTAAAACTTTGTCTTCTCTTCGTACTGTGCAAAAGTATTTACCGTGGATTATAGTGGTGCTGTTGTAGTTGGTAATAGTGTCTTTTTTCTTCTTCTTTTTTTTTTTTTTTGGGGGGGGGGGGGTGTCAGAACACTGAAGATGCCAAGGTATGGCAACATTTAATTTGGGACACCTTTAGTCTAACAGGTGAAAGCTGAAAGACGTGTTTGATCAAGTTGCACCAACAAACTGGTTTATCTGAATTCAAGAGAGTATTTTTTGTTTAGTCAAATTATGTTTGCATTGAACTTTGATGGGTAATTTTTCATCTAAAATTACGCTAAGGAGCTGTCGGCAAATGTTTCTGTATAGGCCATGTTTAGAACAGATTCTGTCTATCTCAACTATCTTTTAAGTTTCCCGTATCTGTTTTGTAGTGATTTGAGGGAAAGTTTTATTTAAAATTTTCTTAACATCTTACAAAGTCGTGGAATTTATAGCTCTCTAGTTTTATTCACATTTATAATACTTTACATTCACTTTGTGTTTTCAAATTATTTCTGATTAATAAATTAGGATGTAGAATAAATGTCTCTAAATATATTATATTTAAATCTTCACATCTTTCTTGCAAGATTTTAAGCCCTGGACTATTTACATAAACATATATGCAAATGTTTTTCGTATAAAATAAAAAAGCTTATGGACAATTAGAGCAATACATGACTATTTTTGGTATTCTTTCCATCTGACTTGAAAACATTTTTCTTGCGAAGATACACTGTATAGAACAAACTCAAAAAACTTTGTAACATTAGCGAGAGTAAGCACTGATTTTACTAAAAAAAATAGCAAAAAATGAATGAAACACAAACATAATAAGTTTCAACACAAAACATTTTTATAACAATAGTGATAATTCTATTTGTTTATCTAAACAATCAGTAAAAACCTATAACAGAGAATGAAAAGTCCCACTTATTTGAAAAATGACAGATTTCTGTTGTGGCGATATTGTTTTTATTTCAGAGTTGATGATGTCCGGATTGTACTTTTTTGCTACGAAATGAAACTGGATGGACACTAATATATTGTTTGTGATTTGTCGTTTAGTTTTCCTTACACTTTGCTCATCTCCACTTCACTGCTATGTCTTGTTTCCTCTTCAATATGTGGCTGAATAAATTACACACAAGATGAGTCCAGATGTAGTTTGAGGCAAAACAGCAAAGGTACATTCAATATTTTGGCTGTAAATTATCCTCTCAACTGCATACTGCAAAAGCATTTTTTTACCTCCCCTACACACACAAGACACAGGTGCACAGCCTTACAAACTTTGACAAAATATTTATGGATGTCCGAAATATAAATTTAAGGGTTGAAGGCAATTTAGCGACACAGCTTGTAGTCGAAAAAAAACTGATCTGAGCTTTAAAGGACATACCTGGCTCTTATATTATATTATACACATATGTTTAGATTTCCTGCCTGCAGCTCAGTTTTGTTTAAAACGCAGTGTGACCTAACAGTCAACAACATGACATGAAAATATCTCATTTCAATAAATATGAAACAGGACGTTTATACTACATTTTTATTAATTTTGGAATACATTGTAAAACTTATTAGTTGTTGGTTTGTTGAAGCCGACCCACGGTGGCGCTATTCACCAACATGAAGAGATTTGAATTCCTCTGTTTTTTTGCTCTGGAAGCATATTGTATCTAGATGTGGACAGACACTGTGAACTAGCAGTAGGTTCCCATGTTGTACGAATACAGTGTGTCTTTGTTCGCTGTTAGTGGGTCTTCGTTGATGATGGATCGTAAAACGCTCCTGTTTCCAACGTGCTTGTTTTATTTCGTCCTTTTTCTGCATGTCGCGTGTGCAGATCTGAGCTATTCTTTCCCAGAGGAGATGAAGCGAGGATCAGTTATTGGAAATGTAGCAAAGGATCTCGGGCTGCAAACCGGCGCACTGTTTAACAGAAGAGCCCGCATTGACACGGATGAGACGGACAGACGTTACTGTGAGATAAACCTGAAGAATGGAGAACTGGTTGTTGCTGACAGGATTGACCGAGAGGGGCTTTGTGGAGAGAAGGCTTCGTGCATCCTGAAACACGAGCTTGTTCTGGAGAATCCTCTCGAGCTCCATCGGATCAGTCTACACATTCAAGATATTAATGATAACTCACCGCAATTTGACGAAGAAATGATCAATATAGAAATTCGTGAATCTGCAGACAAAGGAGCTCGTTTTGTGATAGAGGAGGCTCACGATGCGGATGTAGGCCAAAACTCAGTCCAGCAGTACAGCCTGAAACACAACGATAATTTTATTTTGGCCACTAATGGAAACACAATAGAGCTCGTTCTTGATAAAGAGCTTGATCGTGAGAAACAACAGGACATTAATTTGGTCCTCACAGCTCTGGATGGTGGCTCTCCTCAAAGATCAGGTACCGTAGTGATACACGTCACTGTCCTGGATGCCAATGATAATGTACCAGTGTTTAGTCAGAGCGTCTATAAAGCCAGTCTGCCTGAAAACTCTCCTGTGGACACTGTAGTGGTCACAGTGAGCGCAAGTGATGCAGACCAGGGAGTAAACGGAGACGTCACATATGATTTCGGCCATGTTACTGAGGAAATGAAGAAGATATTTACTATTGACCGGAAGTTAGGTAAAATAAAAGTAACTAGCAACGTTGATTATGAAGCTGCTAAATCGTTTGAAATAAGAGTCAAAGCAAAGGATGGTTTGGGGTTGTCATCCTATTCCAAAGTCATAATTTCTATAACTGATGTTAATGACAACGCACCTGTGGTCAGTTTGAAATCTTTAACCAACGTCATACCAGAAAACATCACACCTGGTACAGAGGTGGGAATTATTAACGTGCAGGACAGAGACTCTGAGACAAATGGACAAGTTCGTTGCTCCATTCAGCAAAATGTCCCTTTTAAGTTAGTTCCTTCCATCAAAAACTATTATTCTCTGGTGACCACTGGACAACTGGACCGTGAACTAGTGTCTGATTACAACATTACAATCACTGCCACTGACGAGGGCTCTCCACCTCTGTCCTCCTCTAAAACTGTTCAGTTGTCTGTAGCAGACATCAACGACAACCCACCTGTGTTTGAGGAACAGTCGTACAGCGCATATGTGACTGAAAATAACAAAGCTGGATCCACTTTATGTTCCGTCACTGCTCGAGACCCCGACTGGAGACAGAACGGTACAGTGATTTATTCTCTGTTACCTGGTGAGGTGAACGGTGCCCCGGTGTCCTCCTATCTATCAGTGAACGGAGACACGGGGGTGATCCACGCTGTGAGGTCGTTTGATTATGAACAGTTCAGGAGTTTCAAAGTCCACGTGATGGCCAGAGACAACGGTTCTCCTCCGCTCAGCAGCAACGTCACCGTCAGTGTCTTCATATCGGATGTGAACGACAACTGTCCTCAGATCCTGTACCCCGCCCCGGAGGGCAACTCCTTCATGACCGAGCTGGTCCCCAAAGCGGCGCACGGAGGCTCTCTGGTGTCCAAAGTGATAGCGGTGGACGCGGACTCCGGACAGAACGCCTGGCTGTCCTATCACATAGTCAAATCGACTGATCCGGGACTTTTTACTATCGGTGTCCACAGCGGAGAGATCAGGACACAGCGGGACATTTCCGAGTCTGACAGCATGAAACAGAACCTTATTGTGGCAGTGAAAGATAACGGACAGCCCTCTCTCTCTGCCACCTGCTCCATGTTGTTACTTATTTCTGATAACTTGGCTGAGGTGCCGGAACTGAAGGATATTTCTTATGATGAGAAGAATTCCAAACTGACCTCTTACCTGATCATCGCTCTGGTGTCTGTGTCCACCTTCTTTCTGACCTTCATCATCATCATCCTGGGTGTGAGGTTCTGTCGCAGGAGAAAGCCCAGACTGTTGTTTGACGGAGCAGTCGCCATCCCCAGCGCTTATCTGCCTCCTAATTACGCAGATGTTGACGGAACAGGAACTTTACGCAGCACTTACAATTATGACGCGTATCTGACGACAGGTTCTAGAACCAGTGACTTTAAGTTCGTGTCATCTTATAATGACAACACACTGCCTGCTGACCAGACCCTGAGGAAAAGTCCATCAGACTTTGCTGATGCTTTTGACGATAGTGATGGTTCTTCTGAGGTAGGACCAAGTGCCACACATCCTATTACGTTTGCCTTTGGTCACCTCACTCAGTAATAGTTTCCTCACTTTCTTTTCTCAAGCTTTTTTGATAGATTGATTTTATATTTTTGAATACATTTCAATGGCGTATGTGAATGTGCACTGAAATATTTGAAAAAACATATATTTTTTCAACATAAAACACATAGCCAATATTTTGTAAACGTTTATGTAAAAACGTTTTTCTCCAACTGTCTATTGTCAGTCAATTCGCTGTCCTTTGTACTGAATTTTCTTCTTTATAATCACGTTTTGGTTTGTTTGAGTGTGTTTTCATTTGGTTGGTTTTCTCAAAACGTTAAAATATTTAAAACATTTTTTAAGTTACTGTAGTTCTAAGTTCTTTTATGTTAGTACCAGCTTGTGTCCACTTTTGAATCACTTAAGCTAGCACCTATGTGCATGTATTGATTGGATAGTATAGTTACAGTACATACAGTAAAACGTTCCCATGATAAGAGAATGGTATGGACTTGTTTCTGCACAGTGTGTAAGAATATGATATAGTTTTGTAGACAGAAATTATTGACCTCACATAGCTTGCAATTGACTGGAGTGGTATGGCTTGTATAATCGAACTACTGTTGGTGTGGAGAGATCTGTATCACCAAACAGAGGGCAGAAATAGAATCAAACAATGCATGCGATGTGAGGTATCTACAGTGATTTTTTTTTTTCTTCTGTGCACTGCCTTTTGATTTGGAAAGCATACAACCCCTAAATAATTAGGTACTATTTTGGCAGTTAAGTAAAGATACTTTACTTAAGTATCTTTTTTGTACTTAACTACCTGTCTTCCTGGAGACAGACCAGACAGCGTGTCATGGGAGTTGTGAGAGCAAAACATCATAAAAAACAAACAAACAAAAAAATCTATTAGCACTGTATCCTTTGGTGCTAAATATTGTTTAGGGTTATGTTGTATGGTGCAGATGCTGATTTTACTGTCCACCCTCTGTTGCCTCAAGCATACGGTATATGTCATATTATATTTACTTCAACGTTATCAGATTTTTGTCTCATGTGGTTTATGATGCGGCTGACATTACTAACACATGTGTTGCATCTGCCTCATAGCACACTGTTTATTGTTGTAATTATTCTATCAAACTCTGGGTGACGCTCTTTAATAATGCCTGACTCATGGATTCTATGCCGTGTCTCATCCTTTCTGTGTCAGTGAAAACTGGAGTATTGGGTTAGAGCCGAGGGCTGTGTATGCTTGCGTGTTTGTGTGGGTGCATATAAAGAAGAGCAGAAGAGAGACTGAGTATGTGTGTATGTGTTTGAGTTTGTGAGTGTGTGTATGTGACTGTGTGTGTGTGAGAGAGAGAGAGACAGAGACAGAGAGAGAGAGAGAAAGAGAGAGCGTGAGAGAGAACTAGAGCAGTGGTGAAATGGGGCTAGAGGGAGGAATTCAAGCTGACAGATTCCCTAATAGCGCATGAATAACTCAGCTAGAGAAGCAGAAAACCTTTGAATTACTGCAGCATTTTTACTTTGATAGTTAGATGTACATGTTTAGGATTTAGCAGTGATGTCAACACTATATCTGTTTCTGAAAGAGTGTTCAATAATGGACCAGCGAATGGACTCAAAATGGTGGCTGCCTTTTTTATTTTTCTATCTCTTTTTGGGGTTTTCGGATGGAGAAGTCCGTTACGTTCTTCCAGAGGAGATGCAGCGCGGCTCGGTGATTGGGAATGTTGCGCGGGATCTGGGGCTGAAAGTGACGGAGCTTGGTGCCCGTCGAGCGCGGGTTGTTGCAGAAGGAACTAACCAGTTGTGTGAACTAGACACTGCGTCAGGGAGTCTTTTGATCAGCCAACGCATAAACCGAGAGGAGCTTTGCGCGCAAGCCACTGTGTGCACCTTACAGTATCAGCTCCTACTTGAAGAACCACTTCAAGTATACAGCCTAGCTTTGGATATTACAGATGTAAACGACAACAGTCCAGCGTTCGCTTCAGGGGAGATAAAACTCGATTTAGTTGAATCCACAGTTCTCGGGAGGCGCTTTCCTTTGGAGAGCGCGCATGACCCCGATTTGGGCACCAACTCTGTCCGTGAATACAAACTGAGCCCAAATGATCATTTTGCACTGGAAATGAGTGCCCAACTAAACGGCAATGCGTATCCAGAGCTTGTTCTTAAAAAGACTTTGGATCGTGAAGCACAGGCTGAACATGTACTAAAAATCAGTGGACTTGACGGTGGGAATCCAGTCAGATCAGGAACTGCTTCCATTCGAATCCGTGTTTTGGACGCCAACGATAATGTCCCAGTTTTTAGCCTAAAGGTTTACAAAGCCACTGTGCCAGAAAACTCGGCCATAGGGACTCTTATAACAACACTCAATGCCACGGACTTAGATGAAGGTGTTTATGGAGGGGTCACTTATTCATTCAGTCATCTGTCAGACAAAATGGGAGGCGTCATTGAAATTAATCCCTTGAGTGGAGAAGTTCGGGTTGCAGGTCCTATTGACTATGAAGAGGCCAGTACGCATGAGCTGGATGTTCAGGCTAAAGATGGCGGTGGTCAGGCCTCTCACTGTAAACTTATAATTGATGTAATTGACGTAAACGACAATAAACCTGTCATAGAAATAAAGTCAGCATCTGCAAAGCTGGCTGAAGACTCTAAACCAGGGACTATGGTTGCTTTGATTAACATTAATGACATGGACACTGGAAGCAGCGGGCGCGTCACATGCAGTATCCCAGACAATGTCCCATTTAAATTTATATCAGAAGTCAAAAATTATTACATGTTAGTGACTGACGGAATATTAGACCGTGAAGTTCAACCTGAGTATAACATCACAGTTACTGCCACTGATGCGGGCTCTCCCTCACTTTCCAGTGTAAAAGTTCTAACAATTGTGGTTAATGACATAAATGACAACCCCCCTACGTTTATGCATGACGAATACAATGCCAACATCTTGGAAAACCAACCTGTTGGCACGTTTGTGTTCAAAGTGGAGGCAAAAGACATGGACGACGGCTCTAACGCTAAACTCCTGTACCAAATATCAGAAACCTCTGAAGTGTCTCCTTTTCTTACCATAAATTCCGACACAGGGGAGCTCTTCACAGCACGCCCTTTTGATTACGAACAGACTGTCCATTTCCAAATCAAAGTGACAGCTCGAGATGGAGGCGATCCGCCACTTTCCGCCAGCTGCACGATAAACGTTTTCATTATGGACCAAAATGACAATGCGCCTGTTGTTCTATATCCGGTCCAAACCAGTGGCTTCATTGCTGAAGACGTGGTGCCAATTGAAGCACCTAGGGGCTACCTGGTCACTAAGGTTGTAGCTGTGGACGCCGACTCAGGCCATAACGCTTGGCTTTCCTACAAAATAATGAAAGCAACGCGGCCTAACCTGTTTATGGTGGGTCTGCATACAGGGGAAATCAGAACATTGCGGGTTTTCATGGAGGACGATGAGCCGAAACAAACTGTTGTGATTTTAGTGACTGACAACGGGCCCGAGTGTCTCTCTGCCACTGCGACAGTCAGTATCACAATTGGCGATGGGCTGCCTGTTTTAAACGAACTTTTTGAGTTCGCAGATGAATCACAGGAAAGCGACAACTTAACGCTCTATTTGATAATCGCTCTGTCAACCGTGTCCTCTCTTTTTATCCTTTTAATCAGTGGAGTGTTCTATTTCAAGCTCTGCAGGCGTGGTTACGTTTACCGTTCAACCCCAAACAGTCTCCCCGTTTTCCCCTCAACCTACTACCCGCCTAGTTTTACAGATTTTAGTCGTTGCGGTACCCTGTTGAATGATGAGCGATATGATTCCTTCCTGACCACTGGGTCGTGGAGAGGCGATTTTCGATTCAGCTCGAACACAGACAC
Organism: Channa striata; assembly: GCA_033026295.1. Lineage (NCBI taxonomy): Eukaryota > Metazoa > Chordata > Actinopteri > Anabantiformes > Channidae > Channa > Channa striata. Next base: position 16,848,624 of record CM065173.1, on the reverse strand, counting down.
TGACACACTGAAGAAAAGAAGTGCAGCTTATCAAAAGAGCACTTTAAGGCGCGCCAGCACAGACAGAGCTAGTCTGAAGGTGAGGGTTGGTGCGCCGCGTCCTTGTTACGTGGTTCAGTGAGCGTCCTCCAAAAATGAAGTTATCATTGCTCTGTAAATTTAAATTAGACTGGGCAGTAGTTTAAGATCATTCCATAAAGTTCTCCCAATGCCCTGGTGGTTGTATTGCTATAAAACACATGTTAAGATTGTGTATGTGAACATTATACTGTGGAAGTACATGTGCATGAATATGTTCTGTGACGTTGTTTTAGCCCGCTGAGCTTTAACAAACATGGCATACCAAAACTTTTGAAATAACCCTTTCCAATGAAGATTCATAGGTAAATTAATTATTCTATATTTGTTTTGTGTGGAACTGTTTTTGTCTTAACAGATCTTAACTCTAGTCTTATTAGTTTTGTTTGCCTGCCTCTTTTATTCCTCAACTCTGTCACTACACTTCTGTATCCCACCATCTTGTACAATGATGCTTTAATGTGATGCCATTGGCTTTTGTGAGGCCATCACCCCATCCCTTGATATCTTCTAAACATGAGGCAGAGGGATAATTAACAAAAACAAAGTGTTAATTTGTTAAACAACACATAACGTCTGGTTGTGTCTCATTTCTACATTAAAAATGCACAACGGACCCATTTGACCACTCTATCGCTGTCTTGTATTTTCTGACATTGAGAAAGCTGTATCTGTAAAGCTTTGCTTTGTCTTCTTAATTTGTTTGGTATGAAATTTACTTCATTTATACAAGGGATACACCACAGTCACTTTTTTTGATAATCATATGTTGTGTTTTCACAAAATAATTTGTTATATGACATACACAGATTGCACAGACCTTGCACTGTATGTTTTGAATTCAGCTATATGTAAAAAGACTGTAAAGACTTCATGTATTTACTGAAAAATAAACTTAGTGTGTTTTACTTCTCTAGTGCCTAATGATATTTTGCTCAAAACCCATAAGGGACACCAATAAAAGCTATGGTGGTTAGCATAATAAAAATCCAAGTTAGCTATGACAAGAAAAAAAAAGGAACAGCTTTCACCATCTCCTATACATCCAAATTAAGTTTTAAATAGAACTGAAAAAAGGGTTTTGACTATAGATTAATGATATTTTTCATCAAGTCTCGTGCTGCACAACATGCTTCCCCCTCAGATTTGAGCAACAACCTTTTCAAACTGACTGGTAAAAAAACTCAAACAAACCTTAGTTCTTCATTATGGCCTCAAATGTGGGCAAGACAATATTACAACAAAATACTGTCTTCTATGTTTGTTGTAATATTCAATACAATGCAACATGTTTAAATAATTAAGCTATATAAATATTTTTTTTGTTTTCTTCACCCCGAATTTCACACATAATTTGGCACGAAAGTTTTAAAGTTTAGATGAAACAAATGAATCCACCGGCTTTTATCATTAATTTTATTGAAAAGTGCTAAACGTTTTGACTTTTATTCACTGTCATCAGTGAATAAATAGCATCATGTTTTAATATTTTTGTTTTTAAATAGTAAATATTACATTGAGGAAAACGTGGTTCTTTTTAGAGTTAAAATCAAAGATTATGCTTGTTAGATATGTTTCCTAATCTAAAAAAAGATACTAAGAATGCATTAATAGTGGTAATCTTCATTCTTTCTTTTTTGAGATTAACAAGTCCTAACAAATATTCTTGACATTTCTGTCATTCAATACTATTAAATGACAGTACAAACAGAAATTACTTATAAATAAACAACAATAAACTACAGAAAGACATTTTTCTATTCACCTGTGTTATTTTGGAGCTGCACTCATGTCAGTGCTTAGTCTTACAGAACTGATAAATGCTGATGTTTGTGTCTGTGTCACGTAAAATGTCTATGGGTTTATTCCTGCCTTCTGCTGACTATGTCATGGTAATAAAGCATATAGCTTTTGTCATCAAAAGAAAATCTACGTGAATTCATGTGTTCCTGTTTGTGTTGTTGCTACAGGCCCATATGTGTGCCTAATTTCAGCAATGGTAGAATGAAGCAAACAAGCAGCACTTCTTTTTTCTTTTTCTTTTTGTATCTAGGTCACAACAACACTGTTTTAAGCAGTGTGGTCGATCTACTAGCAAAGCACTGATTTTGTCAATTAAACAGCATGGCTGATTTCAGTTAACACGAGCATCATGGGGCGTTTATCATGAACCTATCAACAGAATTCTATCCATAGTTTTGTTTCATGGAAGAACCTCTTGCAAAGGAGAGGATGGAATGCTGGAAAAATTATGACTTGTGATGAATGTAATTAGGGAGTGTGCATTTGTACCTGAACTCTGGGTTTATGCATTTAAAACACAAACTGTGCGTCTTTGGCTAGGTAATTGTGTAGGCAAATTGCCTCTGCCTCTTTATTTGATGCCATGTAATTAAAAGAGTTATTCAACTCCAGGTCAGGTCAGAGGCGAAAGCTGTCTTTCAGTGGTAAGAATTTAAAGGTGTCTAGTCTACTTAACAGTCAGTGCCCAAGTGCCCATCCTGAAGACTGACCTAGAATATTGTTAATTTGTGTTTCTTCACTATGTTGTGGAGTGAGTAGAAAGTGGAGCAGAACAGCAACATATATGAAAGAATGTGACATGATGCAATAAATGTTGGTTTTCAGGCTCCATGTTAACTTTTTTTCTTTTTCTCCTTCTTTTTGGTGCACTCCCTGAACGGACCCCCCTTTCAAAAAAACAGGTATGGTGCATTTAATTTTCATTTCTCTTTAAATCTCACACATACATACAATCACTTTCATTACTCATTACAGTCCCAACCACATAATCCGCCCTCTTTATCAACACAAAACATCACTAACCAATATTCAGTTTCTATCTCTTCTTCTTTGTTCTTTCAAAAACTGTTTTGAAAACAGAAAACATACTTAGAATTACAGATCTATGAGTTCTGTGTGATTTTACCATTGGCTTTTGTGTGCTTGTTATTGATGATCCTGACTGTTGCAGTGCAGTTGCCTAAATAATGCAGAATAAAAATGCGCAAAATGTTAAGGTCTGCTAAAATTGTATGAACACTGGGAAAATACAAGGCAAGTTACTAGCGACTCATAAAAATGAGAGAAACGGGCATTTTTGTCCGTGATTTTATGCATAGGTACGCAGAGAAGAATGTGCTGCTTTAAAATGTGTTAGTCACGTCTGTGGATGCGTGTTGCAGTACATTAATTCCACTCAAATGTAGGTCACTGGGCTGCATCGACACAGCAGGAGGAAGACGATTATCTATCTTTCCATCTATCCATCTATATATCTATCTATCCATCTATCTATCTGTTTGTGACTGCACAATTCACTTAATTTATATCGATCTTAACATTATTTAAAACAACATTAGCTCTCTTATATTACGTTAGGGCTGGAACAACTATCAACCAATACAAACTATTCCCATAAACAACTGAATCTACTTGTTTGCGTAACCAGATGATATGTAAACAATAATCAGTGCAGACACTGGGAGGACATGATATAACAATTATTTATTATAAAGATAGAGCAAATTTTAACAGACACACTATTTATTTTTTGTACTTTTTTTTTTTGAATAGTCGTGTTGTGAATGAGCACCGTTATGTTTTATGCAGTAACGGCATAATACAAAGAACAGAGAAACCGAACAGTGCAGCTGTGGTATGTGCTCCGGTATAATGGTGTTGTTTGAGTTGGTCACTGTTGGTGGTGCTGTTGCCTAAGCAAACTGCGTCTATAACGTTTGCCTTCTCACGGAGACAAAGTCACCGCCCGTCTTGGTAGGAAATCGGTTGTTTTATGCTCTAAGGCTTTAGTTTGGATCGTCGCATTGTATGGATACAAGACTACATACACAATACGTGTGTGGTAAATACTGTGAGTGAGAAAGGACCAATCGATCCCTATACGGACAGCGGTGTTTTTAGTGGCAAGACATGGATTCTGTGAGCAAATCGGCCTCGTTGGACTGTAGAGTCTCCATTTTGCTTTTCTGCGTTTTTGCCACGGTTAGCGGACAAATTCGTTACTCTATACCAGAGGAGATGAGGAAAGGACTGTTTGTAGGAGATGTTGCAAAAGACCTGGGCTTGGATGTCAAGAGGTTGATCTCTGGTCGGGCCCGACTTGTTATAGATGGCGATCACAAATATGTCGAGCTTAACGGCAACAAAGGGCATATTGTTGTCAATGAACGAATCGACAGAGAGAAATTATGCGCCAAGAAATCTCCGTGTAGCTTTAGTTTGGAAATTGTGCTCGAAGATCCTCTTGAATTATTTTCAATTACCATCGAAATACAAGATGTAAACGATCATGCACCTGTTTTTCCCAAAAAGGAAATTCTTTTGGAAATTAGCGAATCGACGCCTACAGGAACTGTGTTCTTGCTAGACAGCGCAGCCGACCCTGACGTAGGAATGAACTCCCTCCAAAGTTACTCATTAAAAACCAATGACCATTTTGTTCTGAGACAACACACACGAGACGATGGGAGTAAATATGCTGAAATGATGCTTCAGAGCAGTTTGGACCGCGAGAAACAAAGCGAACATACGCTTATACTGACAGCCGTGGACGGTGGGGAACCGCAGAGGTCTGGGACCGTGAAGATACATGTATCTGTCCTGGATGCAAACGACAACGCACCACTTTTTACGCAGTCCTTATACAGAGCCTCTGTCCTGGAAAATGTTTTGCGAGGCACTGTTATTGCTAGAGTCACTGCCATAGATGCGGACCAAGGTTACAATGGTAACGTAACGTATTATTTCACTCACCTAGAAGATGTCTTATCGTGTCCTTTCGAAATAAATTCTTACACCGGGGAGGTTAAACTGACCGGTGAAATCGATTACGAAGTTTCTCCGAATTACGAAATAAACATTCAAGCTAAGGATCCATGGGGTGTAGTGGGCGCCAGCAAATTAATTATCGAGATAGCAGACGTGAATGATAACAGTCCAGTTATCACGATGGCTTCTTTTTCTGGAAAGATTTCAGAAGATTCTACACCTGGCACCGTTGTGGCGTTGATTAGTGTCCAAGATAAGGATTCCGGTAAAAATGGACAAGTTCATTTAAATTTAGATGAAAACCTTCCTTTTAAAATAAAATCGTCTCTCAGAAACTATTACACATTGATCACGGACCAAAACCTCGACAGAGAAAGACGACCGACATACAGCATCACTCTCACAGCTACAGATGAGGGCTTACCAGCTTTGTCAAGCAGCAAAACTGTGAATTTAGACGTTACTGATATTAACGACAACGCACCGGCTTTCAGCAAATTGGTGTACATCACTCAGGTTAAGGAGAACAATTCACCTGGTGTTGCTCTCTTGCAGATCCACGCCACTGATCCAGATCAGGGTCAAAATGCACGCATATCATATTTTATTATTGACGGCGATGTTAATGGAAATCCTGCATCAACATATTTCTCAGTCAATACGGAGAGTGGAGTGATTCAGTCTTTACGTTCACTTGACTATGAACAGGTCAAAGAGTACAAAATAAGTGTTAAGGCACAAGATGGAGGCTCGCCACCTCTCAGCAGTAACACAACAGTTATTGTGCGTGTCCAAGATCAGAACGACAACCCTCCTCAGGTTCTGTACCCAGTCCAGACTGGTGGCTCTCACGTGGCTGAAATGGTGCCTCGTTCAGCAGATGTGGGCTATCTGGTCACTAAAGTGGTGGCTGTGGATGTGGACTCTGGACAGAATGCCTGGCTCTCCTATAAACTGCACAAAGCCACAGACAGGGCGCTGTTTGAAGTGGGCTTACAGAATGGAGAAATACGAACTATCCGCCAAGTCACTGATAAAGATGCTGTCAAACAAAGACTCACTGTTATAGTGGAGGACAACGGGCAGCCCTCTCGTTCAGCCACGGTCATTGTTAACGTGGCGGTGGCCGACAGCTTCCCGGAAGTGCTGTCGGAGTTCACCGACTTTGCACACGACAAGGAGTACAATGACAACCTGACTTTTTACTTAGTGTTGGCTCTGGCTGTAGTTTCCTTCCTGTTCATCACGTGCTTAGTGGTTATTATATCAGTGAAAATCTACAGGTGGAGACAGTCTCGCATCCTGTATCACTCCAGCCTCCCTGTGATTCCATATTATCCACCACGTTACTCAGACACTTTGGGGACAGGGACTCTCCAACACGTGTACAATTACGAGGTGTGCAGGACGACTGACTCCAGAAAGAGTGACTGTAAGTTGGGCAGAGCCGGTAGTCAGAACGTGCTGATAATGGATCCCAGTTCAACAGGGACGATGCAGCGGATACACAATGAAAAGAGCATCCTGGATGAACCAGACTCTCCTCTAGAGGTTAGTTAAACACCTAGACACGTTTTGTTTTCTTTTGTTTTTGTAACTTGATTAGTTTAGTTGTATTGATAACAAATAGTTATGTAGCCCACTGCGCCACGATCGGCATTTCAGCTGGTTTATATCATGTCTCTGCACATAACTTGCTAAGTTAAACATTGGAAATCATAGGGTATTGATATGTACAATTACGAGGGATAATAAATAGAGGTCTGGGGCTCTACAGTTTGGAGAGCACTCGTCAGCCGTATCTCACACAGCTACTCTGGGAAGTAAGAAAGCGGGAACGTGCTAAACGAATAGGCTGTGGATTTTCTAAAAACAATTTGATAAAACTTTTACGGCAACATACAGTGTCTTTGTTGTTGTTAATTGATGCACGATGGTGATTTGAACACAGCTCAGGATATCCGGCGATCCTTTCTGCAGATATTTCGCTGTCCATGGTGCTGAAATGCAGCCTCATAGAGAGACGTTGTCTGTTTTCTTTTGATTTTTGGTGACTTAGATTTACTTTGAAGTGATACTGGTAGAATTTAATCCAATATTTCTATATCCTACACTGCTGTGACTTCTACTATTTTATTGCTGCTACCTCAGCGTATAACTTATTTTGCTTCTAGTATCGCCTGCATTGTGTTATGATGGCGTACAAAACATTCATGATAACGTAACAATCGCCAATATAAGACCACCTTGTAGATTCATAATTGATATTTTCTAATTTTTTGCAGCATGTTTTTTTCCACATAGTTTGTGGTCACTGCACACGGTCACAGAGGGATCTGGTATTACCTGTGTGTCTTTGTGTATTTTTTTAATACAGTTGGCAAATATTTTGCTTATGTTGTCTTCACATACATTATATTGCCACCACGAAATACGTTCTATTCATAAATATTAGTTAGATGCAGAAACAGACACTGATTATATCGTCTTATTGGTCTATTTTCTGAAAGAAACGAACGAACTGTAATGAATAACCGGATGACTTTTGCCAAATAACATATTCATAGGCTTGGGTATCTTACAAACCGAAATTCGTCTTTAAACCTCTAAGTGACGCTATTGCCTGGTAAATAATTTTCACTGAGCATCGTGAGGCAGTACTGTTCCCTCCCTTGCCTTTACGTTTTCGAAGGGGAGATGATCTAGTTTTCATACGAGGCTGGACTCATCGTATACACAGTCGATTTATGCCGATACAATACCTCCTTTAGATTAATATGAGAAATTATTGAATCTTTACTGGGATGACATTTTAATTTGGTTTTTCTGGTTGATTTCACATTCTGTTTTCACATGGCCTTAGAACAAAACAATTTGGGTATAGGAGGAAGATGGCGACTGTTTGGACGACTGCAAAGAGCTGTGCTTATTTTTCTATGCATTTTTCTTATGGAAGCCGAAGCACAGATTCGGTATTCTATTCCAGAGGAGATGAAGAAGGGTTCCATTGTTGGTAACATCGCTCAGGACCTTGGTTTGGATCTGAGAAGGCTTCGTTCTGGTCGAGCCCGTATTGTGACCGGAGAAAACATCCAGTACACTGAGCTGAAGACAGACAAAGGGATTCTAGTCGTGAACGAGAGAATAGACCGAGAGCAGCTCTGTGGAGACGTGACACCTTGTAGCTTTACATTCGAGATTTTGTTAGAAAACCCGATGGAGTTGCACCCTGTGACCATAGAAGTACTGGACGTGAACGACAACGCTCCCATTTTTCAGAACAGGCATCTAGAATTTGAAATTAGTGAATCAGCTGCGCTCGGTTCCCGTTTTGTTTTAGAGAGTGCGGATGATGCTGATGTTGGAGGAAACGGCCTGCAAAACTACATTTTAACACCGAACGACAATTTTGCTTTGAAGCAACATGTTAATCCGGACGGCAGCAAATATGCTGAGATGGTGCTGCAGAAAACCTTAGACAGGGAACAACAGCCACGCCTGCATTTAAAATTGTTGGCCGTAGACGGCGGAAATCCACAGAGATCAGGTACAATAAATGTAGAAGTTAACATTCTGGATGCCAATGATAATGCCCCTGTGTTTAATCAGTCAGTGTACAAAGGCCTCAGTGATTGAAAACGCAGCAAAAGGCACTCATATTGTCACTGTGAATGCAAGCGACATAGACAGCGGTTTAAACGGTATTGTAACATATTCCTTTTCCAAATTAAAAGCAGGAGTAGCTGATTTGTTTGACATAGATGAGGCTACGGGAAGAATATATGTTGCAAAGCAAATAGATTTTGAAAAAGACAAAAAAATTGAATTCAGAGTTGAAGCTAAAGATAAAGGAGGTTTGACTGATTCAAGCAAAGTTGAAATTGAGATAATCGATGTAAATGATAACGCGCCAGTCATTAGCGTTATGTCATTCACCAGTTCTGTGTCGGAAGACTCCCCGGTTGGTACCACTGTTGGTATAATTAATGTTAAAGATTTTGACTCGGGTGAAAATGGACAAGTAAGGTGCACGATCCAAGGCGGCGTTCCCTTTCAAATTAAATCCAATGTGCGAAATTATTACGCACTGGTAACTGACTCTGCATTAGATCGTGAAAATCAATCAGAGTGTAACATCACTGTCATTGTTTCAGACGCAGGATCGCCTCCCCTCTCAACCATAAAAACCTTTTATCTAAAAGTTTCGGATGTCAATGACAATGCCCCTGTATTTTCACAAAGCACTTATACTGCGTTGATTACAGAAAATAATTATCCTGGACTTTCTGTATTGAGTATTTCTGCGAAGGACCCAGATGAAAACCAAAACGCCCATGTTTCTTACATTTTGGAAGATTATGAGACTGGGGGATCTCCACTATCTCAATATGTGTCTGTTAATGCAGGAAACGGAGTAATTAATGCAATTCGGTCTTTTGATTATGAACAAATCAAACAACTAACTTTCGTTGTCAAAGCGCAGGACGGAGGCTCTCCTCCACTCAGTAGTAATGTGACAGTGACAATACTGATCCAGGACCAGAACGACAACCCTCCCCAGGTTCTGTACCCAGTCCAGACTGGTGGCTCTCACGTGGCTGAAATGGTGCCTCGTTCAGCAGATGTGGGCTATCTGGTCACTAAAGTGGTGGCTGTGGATGTGGACTCTGGACAGAATGCCTGGCTCTCCTATAAACTGCACAAAGCCACAGACAGGGCGCTGTTTGAAGTGGGCTTACAGAATGGAGAAATACGAACTATCCGCCAAGTCACTGATAAAGATGCTGTCAAACAAAGACTCACTGTTATAGTGGAGGACAACGGGCAGCCCTCTCGTTCAGCCACGGTCATTGTTAACGTGGCGGTGGCCGACAGCTTCCCGGAAGTGCTGTCAGAGTTCACTGACTTTGCACGCGACAAGGAGTACAATGACAACCTGACTTTTTACTTAGTGTTGGCTCTGGCTGTAGTCTCCTTCCTGTTCATCACGTGCTTGGTGGTTATTATATCAGTGAAAATCTACAGGTGGAGACAGTCTCGCATCCTGTATCACTCCAGCCTCCCTGTGATTCCATATTACCCACCACGTTACTCAGACACTTTGGGGACAGGGACTCTCCAACACGTGTACAATTACGAGGTGTGCAGGACGACTGACTCCAGAAAGAGTGACTGTAAGTTGGGCAGAGCCGGTAGTCAGAACGTGCTGATAATGGATCCCAGTTCAACAGGGACGATGCAGCGGATACACAATGAAAAGAGCATCCTGGATGAACCAGATTCTCCTCTGGAGGTTAGTTGAAACATGTAGACACTTGTCTTTTTTGTCTAGTTTGTTTAGTTTAGAAGCATTGATAACGAACAGTGAAATGGTACTTGCAGCAACGAACAGCATTTTAGCTGGTTTATATCATGCTCATGCACATATCTTTCTGAGTTAAGCATTAGAAATCACAGTTTGTTGACATACAAAAAAAGTCTATTTGCATTTGTTTTTAATTTACGAAATATTTATTTATCTTTAAAACGTATTTCATGTTCTCAACATTTTCACTTGTAATTGAGGAGGAAGTCTGAGCTGTACTAACAAAATCTCTATATAACGTTAATATTTTTATATGGCATATATTCATTATTGATATTATTGATATTGTTTACATACATGCCCATCCCTCACCTCTACTTCACCTTCCTAGTCTTTGGCTCTAGAGTATCAGTACAGCTTATCTTCCTCATTAGGAGCCCATTTTATTGCTGAACAATAAATTTATGCTCGTAAAGATGTTGCATTAAAGAAACATCATTGTAAATTCACTTTACAGTTTAATTATTCTAAGCAAACGTATTACTCTGGCTCCATTATGGAGAAATAACGTTCATCTGATCCCACAAAAAAGTCAAGTTCTGAATTTTCACGATGACCTGCAAAGTAAAACTTGTTGGTCAGGAAAAAAATAATTATTTCTTTTCCGTCTAAATTGCTTTTGCTCCACCCCCACCATTACATAGAGTACAATCCCTTGAGTTAAATTATTTAATTCAGAAATTCTTCCTTTGAAACTCAGACTCTCCTTTCAGCAGACAGAAATATAATAATTCTACCAGGCTTTTAGTACTGTGGCCTCTAAGCGACGCTGTTGATCAGAAAAAAAATTTTGTATGTGCTGTGTCGTCATTCAGTCCATCCCTTTGACGTCTGTGCAGTGAAGAAAGCTCGCTGTGTTCAGTAGAGCTCAGGGACGAAGACAGTGTTACGGACGTTCCTGTAAAAATTGACGTGTTTAGACATAATCAGGAAACGGACTTATAAGAACCTGTCATATTATTTGGATATTAAAGGATAACTCTTTCGATTTATTGTTGCCAGGATGGCAACTCGAAGATCTACCATCCCCATATCTTTAAGATGGCGATTGTTTTTTGGGTTGCGACTGCAAAAGGGGCTGGTCGTGTTTCTGCTTTACATGTTTGAGATGGTAGGTGGCCAGATTCGATATTCTGTACCAGAGGAGATGAAGAAAGGCTCTGTTATTGGTAATGTAGCTCAAGATCTTGGTTTGGATCTGAAAAGGCTCCGCTCTGGGCGGGCCCGTATCGTGACCGGAGAGAACGTTCAGTACACAGAGTTGAAGACAGACAAAGGGATTTTAGTCGTAAACGAGAGAATGGACCGTGAGCAGCTGTGTGGAGACATAACGCCTTGTAGCTTCAATTTTGAAGTAATATTAGAGAATCCAATCGAATTACACAGAATAACAGTAGAGGTTTTGGACATAAACGATCACGCTCCCGAATTTCCAAACAAAGACAAGCCTATCACTTTTGAAATAAGTGAATCAGCTGTAGTGGGAGTTCCATTTCCACTGCAGAGTGCAGAGGATTTAGATGTGGGCCAAAACGCGTTGCAAAATTACATTTTATCACCCAACGACAATTTCATATTGAAACAGCATGCGAATCCGGATGGAAGTAAATATATTGAAATGGTGCTGCAGAAACCCTTAGACAGAGAACAGCGTCCAAATTTGTTTTTGAAACTGATCGCGGTTGACGGAGGAACACCTCAAAGATCTGGTACAGTAAATATAGATATAACTGTCTTGGATGTGAACGACAACGCTCCAATTTTTAACCAATCAATGTATAAAGCATCTGTTATAGAAAACACAGTGAAAGGCACAAGCATTATCACAGTAAATGCCACAGACGCTGACAGTGGTTCAAATGGACTAATTGCATACAGTTTGTCCAAAATGAAGGGGGGTGCAGCAGATATATTCAGAATTGACGAAAATAGCGGAACAATTTATGTTTCTGGTCAAATAGACTACGAGAAAGACAGAAAATATGAGGTGAGGGTAGAGGCTAAAGATAAGGGTGGACTAACCGGAACAAGCAAAGTTATTTTCGAGGTTCAGGATGTCAATGATAATCCCCCAGTTCTAAATATTATGTCGTTTTCTAGCCCCTTGTCTGAAGATGCTGCACTTGGTACAACGATTGCAGTCCTAAATATTAAAGACGCTGACTCCGAAAACAATGGGCAAATAAAATGTTCTATAAGCGGCAAACTTCCATTTAAAATCGAATCGTCCTTGACAAACTATTACAATTTAATCTCAGATCAGTATTTTGATAGAGAGTCCCTCTCTGATTACAACATAACGGTAACAGCCACGGATTGTGGCTCCCCTCCTCTTTCTAGCTCAACAACATTACATCTTAAGATCTCCGATGTAAACGACAACGCGCCAGTATTTGATAAAAATAGTTACTATGCTCAAATCACAGAAAACAATTCTCCAGGAATTTCTATATTTGTCGTAAGCGCTCGGGATTCTGACTGGAATCAAAATGCCAGAGTCTCGTATCTTTTAGATGACACTCGGGTTAGTAGTTCAGATTCTGCTTATGTTTCTCTAAACTCTGAAACTGGAGTTATCAGCGCAGTTCGCTCCTTTGATTATGAACAAATCAAACAACTAACTTTCGTGGTCAAAGCGCAGGACGGAGGCTCTCCTCCACTCAGTAGTAATGTGACAGTGACAATACTGATCCAGGACCAGAACGACAACCCTCCCCAGGTTCTGTACCCAGTCCAGACTGGTGGCTCTCACGTGGCTGAAATGGTGCCTCGTTCAGCAGATGTGGGCTATCTGGTCACTAAAGTGGTGGCTGTGGATGTGGACTCTGGACAGAATGCCTGGCTCTCCTATAAACTGCACAAAGCCACAGACAGGGCGCTGTTTGAAGTGGGCTTACAGAATGGAGAAATACGAACTATCCGCCAAGTCACTGATAAAGATGCTGTCAAACAAAGACTCACTGTTATAGTGGAGGACAACGGGCAGCCCTCTCGTTCAGCCACGGTCATTGTTAACGTGGCGGTGGCCGACAGCTTCCCGGAAGTGTTGTCGGAGTTCACTGACTTTGCACACGACAAGGAGTACAATGACAACCTGACTTTTTACTTAGTGTTGGCTCTGGCTGTAGTCTCCTTCCTGTTCATCACGTGCTTAGTGGTTATTATATCAGTCAAAATCTACAGGTGGAGACAGTCTCGCATCCTGTATCACTCCAGCCTCCCTGTGATTCCATATTATCCACCACGTTACTCAGACACTTTGGGGACAGGGACTCTCCAACACGTGTACAATTACGAGGTGTGCAGGACGACTGACTCCAGAAAGAGTGACTGTAAGTTGGGCAGAGCCGGTAGTCAGAACGTGCTGATAATGGATCCCAGTTCAACAGGGACGATGCAGCGGATACACAATGAAAAGAGCATCCTGGATGAACCAGACTCTCCTCTGGAGGTTAGTTAATCATTATTTTTTCTTCTGTGTGCTATTTTTCTTTTTTTTTTGTTTAGCTGAATTGATGATATACCGATGAATAAAGCTTAGTTTTCAGCACCATGGACAGCATCTAAGTTAGTTCAAATTTTACTATTCCGCGTTTAAATTCAGGTTTACAACTCTGGAACAGTTGTACTTCTATATTATAGTTTTTTTTTTTTACATGGTGTTGGTTTGAGTGGGTTTAATTTGCCATTACTACAATATGAAAACATTGTTTTGGAACTTTAAACATTTTATTTTGTAGCGTGAACGTCTCTAGAGTATTTAATTTTCTAATCTTAAAAAAATCGTCTTTTTTTGTATCTTTTAAAGCATTACAGAAAATATCAGGCGTTTTCATCTCCATCTTATCAGCGCACAGAACTGTTGGTGTATGATGTTTGTGAGTGATCTTTTTCACTTGTATTTATTTATTTTGTATTCACATTTTTTGCACTTTTAGAGGTAATTAAAGCTGAATATTTTTGTCTTCACCTTAATAAGGAGTTCAAATTAGTTATAAACTAGTTTATATCAGGTAACAGTCAATATGAATCCAGCCTTCGATGTTTCGATAATGAAAGCTATAGATTTCAGTGTTGCTGATTTTGGACTCTAAGGGACGCTGTTGATCAATCCATCTCTCTAACGCTACCACCCAGTCCCCTCCCTTGCTGCCGTAGCCTATGAGAGGATAAGACATTGTGTGTTTTATGTAGGATGAAATTGAGCAAAATAGTGTGGCGTCAACTGATTTCGCTATCAAAATATAGACTATATTGAAAAGTCGATATCTTTATCTATAGTCGTACCTTTTATTCTGTGTATGAAAAAACAACTTGGTTACATCGGATTAGAAGAGAGATTTTTTCTTCGGCGATGGCTTGTGGAATATTACCCTTTACTCGGTGCGTAAAATGGCGTTTTCACTGCGCACACACTTTGCCTCTTATTTTCTTCATTTTGTATTTTAATCATATTGTCAGTGGGCACATACGATATTCAATCCCAGAGGAGATGAAGAAGGGCTCCTTAATCGGTAATGTAGCACAGGACCTTGGTTTGGATCTAAAGAGGCTTCGTTCTGGTCGTGGTCGTATCGTTACTGGAGAAAACATCCAGTACATCGAGCTGAAGACAGACAAAGGGATTCTAGTCGTGAACGAGAGAACAGACCGAGAGCAACTTTGTGGAGACATTACACCGTGCAGCTTCAGCTTTGAGGTGATTTTAGAAAACCCTATGGAGCTACATCAAATTACAGTGGAAATAACAGATATAAATGATCACTCGCCTACATTTAAAAGGAACAGGATCTTTTTTGAGATCAGTGAATCAGCTAATACTGGTGCTCGATTCCCACTGCCCAGTGCGGGAGACCCAGATGTGGGTGTTAATGGCCTCAGAGAATATTTTTTGACCGAGAATGACAATTTTGTTTTAAAGCAAAACTCGAACGCAGATGGGAAGAAATATGCAGAGATGGTGCTTCAGAAACCCTTAGACAGAGAGACACACCCGAGTCTGTCCCTAAAGCTCATAGCAGTGGACGGTGGGACTCCGCAAAGATCTGGTACAGTAAACATAGACATCACAGTTCTTGATATCAACGATAATGCGCCCGTGTTTAATCAATCTGTGTATAAAGCTACAGTAATAGAAAACGCTCCCAGAGAAACTTATGTTACGACTGTTAATGCAAGTGACGCAGATTCCGGATCAAACAGTGTTGTATCATATTATTTTTCAGATCTTAATAGTGGTCTAATTGATTTGTTTCTAATAGACGAAAAAACTGGTATTATCACAATAACAGGTTCTATTGATTATGAAAAGGACAAAAAGTACGAGCTTAGAATTGAGGCAAAAGATCAGGGAGGCTTGACAGATTCTAGTAAAGTAATAATTGAAGTCATTGATGTAAATGATAACGCCCCTGTTATCAGCGTCATGTCATTCACTAGTCCTGTGTCAGAAGACTCTCCTCCTGGTACAACTATTGGCATTATTAATGTTAAAGACGCTGATTCAGGTGATAACGGACAGATAACATGCAAGATAGAACAAAATGTGCCTTTCAAAATAAAATCCACTTTAAGAAATTACTATACTTTGGTAACAGATACTGTATTAGATCGTGAAAGTGTTTCAGAGTATAACATCACTGTTGTAGCGACGGATGCTGGAATACCTTCTCTCTCAACTAAAAGAAGTTTTAACTTACAGATTTCTGATGTGAACGATAATGCTCCGGTGTTTTCACAGCGTGTTTACACTGCGTTTATAGCAGAGAATAATTCACCTGGTGTTTCTGTTCTAAAGATTAGTGCTAAAGATCCTGATGAAAACCAAAACGCCCGCGTATCATATATACTAGATGTTAATAATATAGGCGGATCTTCAATGTCGGACTATATTTCTGTCAGTGCAGACAGCGGAGTGATACACGCAGTCCGCTCCTTTGATTATGAACAAATCAAACAGATAGTTTTTGTGGTCATAGCGCAGGACGGAGGCTCTCCTCCACTCAGTAGTAATGTGACAGTGACAATACTGATCCAGGACCAGAACGACAACCCTCCTCAGGTTCTGTACCCAGTCCAGACTGGTGGCTCTCACGTAGCTGAAATGGTGCCTCGTTCAGCAGATGTGGGCTATCTGGTCACTAAAGTGGTGGCTGTGGATGTGGACTCTGGACAGAATGCCTGGCTCTCCTATAAACTGCACAAAGCCACAGACAGGGCGCTGTTTGAAGTGGGCTTACAGAATGGAGAAATACGAACTATCCGCCAAGTCACTGATAAAGATGCTGTCAAACAAAGACTCACTGTTATAGTGGAGGACAACGGGCAGCCCTCTCGTTCAGCCACGGTCATTGTTAACGTGGCGGTGGCCGACAGCTTCCCGGAAGTGCTGTCGGAGTTCACTGACTTTGGACACGACAAGGAGTACAATGACAACCTGACTTTTTACTTAGTGTTGGCTCTGGCTGTAGTTTCCTTCCTGTTCATCACGTGCTTAGTGGTTATTATATCAGTCAAAATCTACAGGTGGAGACAGTCTCGCATCCTGTATCACTCCAGTCTCCCTGTGATTCCATATTATCCACCACGTTACTCAGACACTTTGGGGACAGGGACTCTCCAACACGTGTACAATTACGAGGTGTGCAGGACGACTGACTCCAGAAAGAGTGACTGTAAGTTGGGCAGAGCCGGTAGTCAGAACGTGCTGATAATGGATCCCAGTTCAACAGGGACGATGCAGCGGATACACAATGAAAAGAGCATCCTGGATGAACCAGACTCTCCTCTAGAGGTTAGTTAGTTATCAAGCTTTCTCTTTATATTCTTATTTTTCTTTTGATGTTTAGTTAGAAAGATATTGAACTGTCGCCCGCAATCCCTTTTAGCACCATGGACAGCATAGCACTTAACAACAAATCATACTCTGAATGGTTTTCATTCTAACTTAGAACTTGAACATAATTGTAATGTTCGCTCATCCCACTGTTATACTAAAATCACAGATATCCTGTTTTCATTCACATATCTGCGTCTTAGTAGAGATAGTTAGAATAAATGTAAACTCCTAATAAAAGGGGAATAATTTTGTAATCTTGTTGAATTTTCAAACATTCTTTTTTTTTTGTTTTCTGTTCTGCGTTTAGTCTAATGTACAGTAAGCAATTACTTCTTTCCTCATATCATTATGTGCTGCATGATGTTACTGATTTTGGACTCTAAGAGACGCTGTTGGTCAATCAAACAATATTCTGTAACACACAGTCTCCTCCCTTGGTGCCGTGGCTTATAAGAACAAGGGGTAGCGTGCAATATGTTTTCTCCACTCGAAGAAGATAGACTCTCATTGATCGGTTTCTCCATTCAGATATACAGTGAATTGCATGGATAAACACTGTAATATTCAGAAGTTCATGTAGTGTCGGAATAGGCATCTTGGTCTTATCGACGTACATAAGAGTTGCTTTCGCGATGTCTTGTGGAATATTACCCTTTACGCTGTGCGTAAAATGGCGTTTTGGCTGCGGGCAGACGTGGTGTTTTCTGCTCTTCCTATTTTATTTCAGTCATATTGTCAGTGGGCACATACGATATTCAATCCCAGAGGAAATGAAGAAGGGCTCCTTAATCGGTAATGTAGCACAGGACCTTGGTTTGGATCTAAAGAGGCTTCGTTCTGGTCGTGGTCGTATCGTTACTGGAGAAAACATCCAGTACATCGAGCTGAAGACAGACAAAGGGATTCTAGTCGTGAACGAGAGAATAGACCGAGAGCAACTTTGTGGAGACATTACACCGTGCAGCTTCAGCTTTGAGGTGATTTTAGAAAACCCTATGGAGCTGCATCAAATTACAGTGGAAATAACAGATATAAATGATCACTCGCCCACATTTGAAAGAAATCGCATTGATTTTGAGATCAGTGAATCAGCTAATAATGGCGCTCGTTTTCCACTGCCCAGTGCGGGAGACCCAGATGTGGGTGTTAATGGCCTCAGAGAATATTTTTTGACCGAGAATGACAATTTTGTTTTAAAGCAAAACTCGAACGCAGATGGAAAGAAATATGCAGAGATGGTGCTGCAGAAACCCTTAGACAGAGAGACACACCCGAGTCTGTCCCTAAAGCTCATAGCAGTGGACGGTGGGACTCCGCAAAGATCTGGTACAGTAAACATAGACATCACTGTTCTTGATGCAAATGATAATACTCCCGTGTTTAATCAATCTGTGTATAAAGCTACAGTAATGGAAAATGCTGCCAGAGATACTTATGTTACCACTGTTAATGCTAGTGACGCAGATTCCGGATCAAACAGTGTTGTATCATATTATTTTTCAGATCTTAATAGTGGTCTGCGTGATTTATTTGCTATAAATGAAAAAACTGGTATTATAACAATAACAGGTTCTATTGATTATGAAAAGGACAAAAAGTACGAGCTTAGAATTGAGGCAAAAGATCAGGGTGGTTTTACAGATTCTAGTAAAGTGATAATTGAAGTCATTGATGTAAATGATAACGCCCCTGTTATAAGCGTCATGTCATTCACTAGTCCTGTGTCAGAAGACTCTCCTCCTGGTACAACTATTGGCATTATAAATGTTAAAGACGCTGATTCAGGTGATAACGGACAGATAACATGCAAGATAGAACAAAATGCGCCTTTCCAAATAAAATCCACTTTAAGAAATTACTATACTTTGGTAACAGATACTGTATTAGATCGTGAAAGTGTCTCAGAGTATAACATCACTGTTGTAGCGACGGATGCTGGAATACCTTCTCTCTCAACTAAAAGAAGTTTTAACTTACAGATTTCTGATGTGAACGATAATGCTCCGGTGTTTTCACAACGTGTTTACACTGCGTTTATAGCAGAGAATAATTCACCTGGTGTTTCTGTTCTAAAAATTAGTGCTAAAGATCCTGATGAAAATCAAAACGCCCGCATATCATATATACTAGATGTTAAAAATGTAGGGGGATCTTCAATCTCGGACTATATTTCTGTCAGTGCAGACAGCGGAGTGATACACGCAGTCCGCTCCTTTGATTATGAACAAATCAAACAGATAGTTTTCGTGGTCATAGCGCAGGACGGAGGCTCTCCTCCACTCAGTAGTAATGTGACAGTGACAATACTGATCCAGGACCAGAACGACAACCCTCCTCAGGTGCTGTACCCAGTCCAGACTGGAGGTTCTCACGTGGCTGAAATGGTGCCTCGTTCAGCAGATGTGGGCTATCTGGTCACTAAAGTGGTGGCTGTGGATGTGGACTCTGGACAGAATGCCTGGCTCTCCTATAAACTGCACAAAGCCACAGACAGGGCGCTGTTTGAAGTGGGCTTACAGAATGGAGAAATACGAACTATCCGCCAAGTCACTGATAAAGATGCTGTCAAACAAAGACTCACTGTTATAGTGGAGGACAACGGGCAGCCCTCTCGTTCAGCCACGGTCATTGTTAACGTGGTGGTGGCCGACAGCTTCCCGGAAGTTCTGTCGGAGTTCACCGACTTTGCACACGACAAGGAGTACAATGACAACCTGACTTTTTACTTAGTGTTGGCTCTGGCTGTAGTTTCCTTCCTGTTCATCACGTGCTTGGTGGTTATTATATCAGTCAAAATCTACAGATGGAGACAGTCTCGCATCCTGTATCACTCCAGCCTCCCCGTGATTCCATATTATCCACCACGTTACTCAGACACTTTGGGGACAGGGACTCTCCAACACGTGTACAATTACGAGGTGTGCAGGACGACTGACTCCAGAAAGAGTGACTGTAAGTTGGGCAGAGCCGGTAGTCAGAACGTGCTGATAATGGATCCCAGTTCAACAGGGACGATGCAGAGGATACACAATGAAAAGAGCATCCTGGATGAACCAGACTCTCCTCTAGAGGTTAGTTAGTTTTCTAGCTTTCTCTTTATGTTCTTATTTCTCTTTTGGTGTTTAGTTATAAAGATATTGAACTGTCGCCCGCAATCCTTTTTTAGCACCATGGACAGCGTCTCACTTAACAACACATCAAACTCTTAATGGTTTTTCATTCTAACTTAGAACTTGAACATAATTGTAATGTTCGCTCTGTTATGCTAAAATCACAGATATGCTGTTTTCATTTACATATCTGAGTCTTACTACAGATAGTCAGAATAAATGTTAACTTCTAAAAAAAGGGAAATAATTTTGTAATCTTGTTGACTTCTCAAACTTTTTTTTCTTTGCTGTGGTTAGTCTAATGTACAATAATTAATTACTTGTTTTCTCATATCATTATGTGCTGCATGATGTTACTGATTTTGGACTCTAAGAGACGCTGTTGGTCAATCCAAAATATTCTGTAACACACAGTCTCCTCCCTTGGAGCCGTGGCTTGTAAGAACAAGGGGTAGCGTGCAATATGTTTTCTCTACTCGAGGAAGATAGACTCTCATTGATCGGTGTTTCCATTCAGACTTAAAGTGAATTGCATGGATAAAAACCGTTATCTTCAGAAGTTCATTTAGAGTCATAATTAGCAGCTTGGCCTTCTCAACGTACGCAAGGAGTTGCTTTCGCTATGGCTTGTGGAATATTACCCTTTGCTCGGTGCGTAAAATGGCGTTTTCACTGCGCAAACACTTTGCCTCTAGTGTTCTTTCTTTTGTATTTCAATCATAATGTCAGCGGCCACATACGATATTCAATCCCAGAGGAGATGAAGAAGGGCTCCTTAATCGGTAATGTAGCACAGGACCTTGGTTTGGATCTAAAGAGGCTTCGTTCTGGTCGTGGTCGTATCGTTACTGGAGAAAACATCCAGTACATCGAGCTGAAGACAGACAAAGGGATTCTAGTCGTGAACGAGAGAATAGACCGAGAGCAACTTTGTGGAGACATTACACCGTGCAGCTTCAGCTTTGAGGTGATTTTAGAAAACCCTATGGAGCTACATCAAATTACAGTGGAAATAACAGATATAAATGATCACTGGCCCACATTTGAAAGAAATCGCATTCATTTTGAGATCAGTGAATCATCTAATAATGGTGCTCGTTTTCCACTGCCCAGTGCGGAAGACCCAGATGTGGGTGTTAATGGCCTCAGAGAATATTTTTTGACCGAGAATGACAATTTTGTTTTAAAGCAAAACTCGAACGCAGATGGTAAGAAATATGCAGAGATGGTGCTTCAGAAACCCTTAGACAGAGAGACACACCCGAGTCTGTCCCTAAAGCTCATAGCAGTGGACGGTGGGACTCCGCAAAGATCTGGTACAGTAAACATAGACATCACTGTTCTTGATGCAAATGATAATAATCCCGTATTTAATCAATCTGTGTATAAAGGTACAGTAATGGAAAACGCTCCCAGAGACACTTATGTTACGACTGTTAATGCTAGTGACGCAGATATCGGATCAAACAGTGTTGTATCATATTATTTTTCAGATCTTAATAGTGGTCTAAGTAATTTATTTACTATAAATGAAAAAACTGGTATTATCACAATAACAGGTTCTATTGATTATGAAAAGGACAAAAAGTACGAGCTTAGAATTGAGGCAAAAGATCAGGGAGGCTTGACAGATTTTACTAAAGTAATAATTGAAGTCATGGATGTAAATGATAACGCCCCTGTTATCAGCGTCATGTCATTCACTAGTCCTGTGTCAGAAGACTCTCCTCCTGGTACAACTATTGGCATTATTAATGTTAAAGACGCTGATTCAGGTGATAACGGACAGATAACATGCAAGATAGAACAAAATGCGCCTTTCCAAATAAAATCCACTTTAAGAAATTACTATTCTTTGGTAACAGATACTGTATTAGATCGTGAAAGTGTTTCAGAGTATAACATCACTGTTGTAGCGACGGATGCTGGAATACCTTCTCTCTCAACTAAAAGAAGTTTTAACTTACAGATTTCTGATGTGAACGATAATGCTCCGGTGTTTTTTCAACGTGTTTACACTGCGTTTATAGCAGAGAATAATTCACCTGGTGTTTCTGTTCTAAAGATTAGTGCTAAAGATCCTGATGAAAACCAAAACGCTCGCATATCATATATACTAGATGTTAATAATATAGGCGGATCTTCAATCTCGGACTATGTTTCTGTCAGTGCAGACAGCGGAGTGATACAAGCAGTCCGCTCCTTTGATTATGAACAAATCAAACAGATAGTTTTTGTGGTCATAGCGCAGGACGGAGGCTCTCCTCCACTCAGTAGTAATGTGACAGTGACAATACTGATCCAGGACCAGAACGACAACCCTCCCAGGTTCTGTACCCAGTCCAGACTGGTGGCTCTCACGTGGCTGAAATGGTGCCTCGTTCAGCAGATGTGGGCTATCTGGTCACTAAAGTGGTGGCTGTGGATGTGGACTCTGGACAGAATGCCTGGCTCTCCTATAAACTGCACAAAGCCACAGACAGGGCGCTGTTTGAAGTGGGCTTACAGAATGGAGAAATACGAACTATCCGCCAAGTCACTGATAAAGATGCTGTCAAACAAAGACTCACTGTTATAGTGGAGGACAACGGGCAGCCCTCTCGTTCAGCCACAGTCATTGTTAACGTGGCGGTGGCCGACAGCTTCCCGGAAGTGCTGTCGGAGTTCACTGACTTTGCACACGACAAGGAGTACAATGACAACCTGACTTTTTACTTAGTGTTGGCTCTGGCTGTAGTTTCCTTCCTGTTCGTCACGTGCTTAGTGGTTATTATATCAGTGAAAATCTACAGGTGGAGACAGTCTCGCGTCCTGTATCACTCCAGCCTCCCTGTGATTCCATATTATCCACCACGTTACTCAGACACTTTGGGGACAGGGACTCTCCAACACGTGTACAATTACGAGGTGTGCAGGACGACTGACTCCAGAAAGAGTGACTGTAAGTTGGGCAGAGCCGGTAGTCAGAACGTGCTGATAATGGATCCCAGTTCAACAGGGACGATGCAGCGGATACACAATGAAAAGAGCATCCTGGATGAACCAGACTCTCCTCTAGAGGTTAGTTAGCTTTCTAGCTTTCTCTTTATATTCTTATTTTCTTTTGATGTTTCAGTTAGAAAGATATTGAACTGTCGCCCGCAATCCTTTTTTAGCACCATGGACAGCGTCTCACTTAACAACACATCAAACTCTTAATGGTTTTTCATTCTAACTTAGAACTTGAACATAATTGTAATGTTCGCTCTGTTATGCTAAAATCACAGATATGCTGTTTTCATTCACATATCTGAGTCTTACTATAGATAGTCAGAATAAATGTTAACTTCTAAAAAAAGGGAAATAATTTTATAATCTTGTTGACTTTTCAAACTTTTTTTTCTTTGCTGTGGTTAGTCTAATGTACAATAATTAATTACTTGTTTCCTCATATCATTATGTGCTGCATGATGTTACTGATTTTGGACTCTAAGAGACGCTGTTGGTCAATCCAAAAATATTCTGTAACACACAGTCTCCTCCCTTGGAGCCGTGGCTTGTAAGAACAAGGGGTAGCGTGCAATATGTTTTCTCTACTCGAGGAAGATAGACTCTCATTGATCGGTGTTTCCATTCAGACTTAAAGTGAATTGCATGGATAAAAACCGTTATCTTCAGAAGTTCATTTAGAGTCATAATTAGCAGCTTGGCCTTCTCAACGTACGCAAGGAGTTGCTTTCGCTATGGCTTGTGGAATATTACCCTTTGCTCGGTGCGTAAAATGGCGTTTTCACTGCGCAAACACTTTGCCTCTTATTTTCTTTCTTTTGTATTTCAATCATAATGTCAGCGGCCACATACGATATTCAATCCCAGAGGAGATGAAGAAGGGCTCCTTAATCGGTAATGTAGCACAGGACCTTGGTTTGGATCTAAAGAGGCTTCGTTCTGGTCGTGGTCGTATCGTTACTGGAGAAAACATCCAGTACATCGAGCTGAAGACAGACAAAGGGATTCTAGTCGTGAACGAGAGAATAGACCGAGAGCAACTTTGTAGAGACATTACACCGTGCAGCTTCAGCTTTGAGGTGATTTTAGAAAACCCTATGGAGCTACATCAAATAACAGTGGAAATAACAGATATAAATGATCATTCGCCCACATTTAAAAGGAACAGGATCGTTTTTGAGATCAGTGAATCAGCTAATACTGGTGCTCGATTTTCTTTGATTAGTGCGGGAGACCCAGATGTGGGTGTTAATGGCCTCAGAGAATATTTTTTGACCGAGAATGACAATTTTGTTTTAAAGCAAAACTCGAACGCAGATGGAAAGAAATATGCAGAGATGGTGCTTCAGAAACCCTTAGACAGAGAGACACACCCGAGTCTGTCCCTAAAGCTCATAGCAGTGGACGGTGGGACTCCGCAAAGATCTGGTACAGTAAACATAGACATCACTGTTCTTGATGCAAATGATAATACTCCCGTGTTTAATCAATCTGTGTATAAAGCTACAGTAATAGAAAACGCTCCCAGAGACACTTATGTTACGACTGTTAATGCTAGTGACGCAGATTCCGGATCAAACAGTGTCGTATCATATTATTTTTCAGATCTTAATAGTGGTCTAAGTGAATTGTTTCTAATAGATGAAAAAACTGGTATTATCACAGTAACAGGTTCTATTGATTATGAAAAGGACAAAAAGTACGAGCTTAGAATCGATGCAAAGGATCAGGGCGGTTTGACAGATTCTAGTAAGGTGATAATTGAAGTCATTGATGTAAATGATAACGCCCCTGTTATAAGCGTCATGTCATTCACTAGTCCTGTGTCAGAAGACTCTCCTCCTGGTACAACTATTGGCATTATCAATGTTAAAGACGCTGATTCAGGTGATAACGGACAGATAACATGCCAGATAGAACAAAATGTACCTTTCAAAATAAAATCCACTTTAAGAAATTACTATTCTTTGGTAACAGATACTGTATTAGATCGTGAAAGTGTTTCAGAGTATAACATCACTGTTGTAGCGACGGATGCTGGAATACCTTCTCTCTCAACTAAAAGAAGTTTTAACTTACAGATTTCTGATGTGAACGATAATGCTCCGGTGTTTTCACAAGATGTTTACACTGCGTTTATAGCAGAGAATAATTCTCCTGGTTTTTCTGTTCTAAAGATGAGTGCTAAAGATCCTGATGAAAACCAAAACGCCCGCATATCATATATACTAGATGTTAATAATGTAGGGGGATCTTCAATCTCGGACTATATTTCTGTCAGTGCAGACAGCGGAGTGATACATGCAGTCCGCTCTTTTGATTATGAACAAATCAAACAGATAGTTTTTGTGGTCAAAGCGCAGGACGGAGGCTCTCCTCCACTCAGTAGTAATGTGACAGTCAAAATACTGATCCAGGACCAGAACGACAACCCT
The DNA here is from genome assembly GCA_033026295.1 of Channa striata. NCBI lineage: Eukaryota > Metazoa > Chordata > Actinopteri > Anabantiformes > Channidae > Channa > Channa striata. The sequence continues at coordinate 16,823,019 of CM065173.1, read as the reverse complement.
CCTCAGGTTCTGTACCCGGTCCAGACTGGTGGCTCTCACGTGGCTGAAATGGTGCCTCGTTCAGCAGATGTGGGCTATCTGGTCACTAAAGTGGTGGCTGTGGATGTGGACTCTGGACAGAATGCCTGGCTCTCCTATAAACTGCACAAAGCCACAGACAGGGCGCTGTTTGAAGTGGGCTTACAGAATGGAGAAATACGAACTATCCGCCAAGTCACTGATAAAGATGCTGTCAAACAAAGACTCACTGTTATAGTGGAGGACAACGGGCAGCCCTCTCGTTCAGCCACGGTCATTGTTAACGTGGCGGTGGCCGACAGCTTCCCTGAAGTGCTGTCGGAGTTCACTGACTTTGCACACGACAAGGAGTACAATGACAACCTGACTTTTTACTTAGTGTTGGCTCTGGCTGTAGTCTCCTTCCTGTTCATCACGTGCTTAGTGGTTATTATATCAGTCAAAATCTACAGGTGGAGACAGTCTCGCATCTTGTATCACTCCAGCCTCCCTGTGATTCCATATTACCCACCACGTTACTCAGACACTTTGGGGACAGGGACTCTCCAACACGTGTACAATTACGAGGTGTGCAGGACGACTGACTCCAGAAAGAGTGACTGTAAGTTGGGCAGAGCCGGTAGTCAGAACGTGCTGATAATGGATCCCAGTTCAACAGGGACGATGCAGCGGATACACAATGAAAAGAGCATCCTGGATGAACCAGATTCTCCTCTGGAGGTTAGTTGCAACATTTAGTGTCTTGATTTTTCACATTGTGCATATTCAAATTGAAATGGCATTGTAGTTTGTTGACATTTAATCACAAACATGTTTTTTTTGTTTGTTTTTTTTGCAACAACGGATACGCATCTTGTCTCATGAGTCCCTTATGGCTTAAGAACTTTACTACTAGTAGTAGCCTTTCCATATAATAATATCAATAATAATAATTATTATATATTTTACTGATAACGTAAAAAATACAAAATAGGCATTATAAATACAATAAGCATTAAACTTATTGTTTTTTTGTCTCTTTCCCACGTCCTTATTCATTTGTCTTGTGGTGTTCACGATCTGGACTCTAAGCGACGCTGTTGAACAAGAATATAATGTGGGCTTTTGGCCTCCTTGTCTCAGTCCATAGCTGTCCTTTGTATCATTACAGTCTAGCAGGAGTAGCGGGACCACCAACGCATATAGTACATAAAAGAAAGGCATTTTGTTGGTTCTATCGATTGTTTTTTTCTTTTTTTATTTCTTGTATGTGGACATTGCAAAACGTGGAGATTGAATGTTTCTGAATTCCGATCTTTGCACTCTCGGTCTTTTTTAAACGTCCTTGTCGACATGGCGTATGAACAACCACTTTGCAAATGGCGGTTATATTCCGGACCTCAGTGGGTAATTTTTATTTTTTTTCTTTACCTATTTAATTCCGTAATTTGTCAGATCCGATACTCTGTACCAGAAGAAATGAAGAAGGGTTTTCTTGTCGGTAATGTAGCACAGGACCTTGGTTTGGACCTGAAAAGACTCCGCTCTGGGCGGGCCCGAATCGTGACTGGAGAAAACGTTCACTACACAGAGCTGAAGACAGACAAAGGGATTCTAGTTGTGAGTGAACGTATAGACCGAGAACAGCTTTGTGGAGACATAACCCCATGCAGCTTCAGCTTTGAAATAATTCTTGAAAATCCAATGGAGCTGCATCATGTCACTATAGAGGTGTTAGATGTAAATGATCATCCTCCGGTATTTAAAAAATCTGATATTACGTTAGACATTAGCGAGTCAGCTAACGTTGGGGCAAAATTTCTGTTGGAAAATGCAGAGGATCCTGATGTTGGAGTAAATGGACTGCAAAACTACATTTTAACCTCAAACGACAATTTCGTTTTAATGGAGCGTGTAAATCCAGACGGGAGTAAATATGCAGAGATGGTGCTTCAGAAACAGTTAGACAGAGAAATCGTTCCCCATCTCTCTTTGAAGCTGATAGCAGTAGATGGTGGAAATCCACAGAGGTCTGGCACCGTAAACATTGACATAAAGGTGTTAGATGTTAATGACAATGCCCCTGTGTTCAACCAGTCTGTGTATAAGGCCACAGTGGTAGAGAACGCAGCGCAAGGCACAAATATCGTTTCTGTCAACGCTACGGACGCAGATAGCGGATCTAATGGCCATATTACATATTCAGTTTCGAACGTGAAAAGCAATATAGCTGAATTGTTATCGATAGATCAAAACTCGGGTGTATTGTCTGTTTCTGGTCCTATAGATTTTGAAAGGGATAAAAAATATGAACTCAGAGTGGATGCCAAGGATCAGGGCGGTTTGACAGATTCTAGTAAAGTGATAATTGAAGTCATTGATGTAAATGATAACGCCCCTGTTATCAGCGTCATGTCATTCACTAGTCCTGTGTCAGAAGACTCTCCTCCTGGAACAACTATTGGCATTATCAATGTTAAAGACGCTGATTCAGGTGATAACGGACAGATAACATGCAAGATAGAACAAAATGCGCCTTTCAAAATAAAATCCACTTTAAGAAATTATTATACTTTGGTAACAGATACTGTATTAGATCGTGAAAGTGTTTCAGAGTATAACATCACTGTTGTAGCGACGGATGCTGGAATACCTTCTCTCTCAACTAAAAGAAGTTTTAACTTACAGATTTCTGATGTGAACGATAATGCTCCGGTCTTTTCACAGGATGTTTACACTGCGTTTATAGCAGAGAATAATTCACCTGGTGTTTCTGTTCTAAAGATTAGTGCTAAAGATCCTGATGAAAACCAAAACGCCCGTATTTCTTATATTCTGGCTGATTCAAAAATTGACCCGTTTCCAGTTTCACACTGTGTATCAGTCAATGCAGCAACCGGGGTGATTCAAGCAGCGCGGCCGTTTGATTACGAGCAAATTAAACAGTTACTTTTTACCGTTATAGCGCAGGACGGAGGCTCTCCTCCACTCAGTAGTAATGTGACAGTTAAAATACTGATCCAGGACCAGAACGACAACCCTCCCCAGGTTCTGTACCCAGTCCAGACTGGTGGTTCTTACGTGGCTGAAATGGTGCCTCGTTCAGCAGATGTGGGCTATCTGGTCACTAAAGTGGTGGCTGTGGATGTGGACTCTGGACAGAATGCCTGGCTCTCCTATAAACTGCACAAAGCCACAGACAGGGCGCTGTTTGAAGTGGGCTTACAGAATGGAGAAATACGAACTATCCGCCAAGTCACTGATAAAGATGCTGTCAAACAAAGACTCACTGTTATAGTGGAGGACAACGGGCAGCCCTCTCGTTCAGCCACGGTCATTGTTAACGTGGCGGTGGCCGACAGCTTCCCGGAAGTGCTGTCGGAGTTCACTGACTTTGCACACGACAAGGAGTACAATGACAACCTGACTTTTTACTTAGTGTTGGCTCTGGCTGTAGTCTCCTTCCTGTTCATCACGTGCTTAGTGGTTATTATATCAGTGAAAATCTACAGGTGGAGACAGTCTCGCATCCTGTATCACTCCAGCCTCCCTGTGATTCCATATTATCCACCACGTTACTCAGACACTTTGGGGACAGGGACTCTCCAACACGTGTACAATTACGAGGTGTGCAGGACGACTGACTCCAGAAAGAGTGACTGTAAGTTGGGCAGAGCCGGTAGTCAGAACGTGCTGATAATGGATCCCAGTTCAACAGGGACGATGCAGCGGATACACAATGAAAAGAGCATCCTGGATGAACCAGACTCTCCTCTAGAGGTTAGTTCAATGACATCATCTTAACGATATACGAACCCCTGGTGTTGTGCACTCATATATTACCAAATATATCATATATTTAAAGATTATTTTTTAATCAATTAGTGTATGAGGTTAAACATTTGAAATGCTAAGAGCCACACGAAGGTTAGAATGTTAATTTTTAATTTTAATTCAATTTAATTTAACTTAATCTATATAACGCCAATTTACAATATTTCAAGGCAGTTTACAGACTGTACAGATAGTTAGAAAAAACTTAACAAATCCCCACTGAGAAAGTGGAGAGGAAAAACTCCCTTTAACAGAAGAAAACTCAGTGATTCAGTGCATCAATGGTTGGTCCCCCAGCAGTCTAAAACCATAGCAGCATGTCTACAGCTAACTAAACTTTATCAAAGAGGAATGTTTTGAGCCTATAGTCTTAAAAGTAGAGAGGGTGTCTGCTATCCACATCTGGACTGGGATCTGCTTGCACAGGAGAGAAGCTTGATAGCTAAACGCTCTTCCTCCCATGCTACTTTTGGAGATTCTGGGAAGTTGGTCTATTAGGATGATATGGTACTAGGAGATCTTTTAGGTCCGAAGTAGGGTTTAAATTCTATTATACATTTGGGAGGCCAATGGAGAGAAGCTAATGAAGATGAAAGATTATTGCTCTTGCCATGACCAGTCAGTAATCTTGCTGCAACATTTTGATTAATTGCAGGTTCTTTAGGGAGGTAGTGGGCCATCCAGAAAGTCGTGAATTACAGTAGTCCAATTTGGAAGTAACAAATGCATGAACTATTTTTTCAGCATCACCTTGAGACAGGATGCCCCTAATTTTGGCAATTGTCTGTATGTGGAAGAAGGCTTTTCTAGAGATTTGTTTTATGTGTGAGGTAAATGATAAATCCTGGTCAAAAGTGACTCTGAGATTCCCTGCAGTAGTACTGAGGCCCAGAATTATGTCATTTAAAGTCACCATAGGGTTGGACAACATGTTTCAGTTTGGTTGGTTTGAAAAATAGGTTATCCAGGACTTTCAGTTTGAAGCATGTCTGAGTTTGATTAAATGCAGTTTCATCTAAGTTTTTAGATAAAGAACAATTCAAATTTGTTGTTTTTTCTAATGTTGCCTAGAAACAAGTCCATTATAGAATAAAAGAGAAGATTGATCCTTTGAAACTTTTGTCAGTGTGGTTTCTTTCATTATGATGAACTTAAAATCCTGACTGCAAAAGTTCTTTCAAACATCTTCCAGTCTCTGTTCTTTCAACAGTGTCAAATGCAGCACTAAGATTTAAAAGAACACAGAAACAAGTCCATTACAACTACAAGAGAAGATTGTTGGTGATTTTAGTCAGTGTGGTTTCTTTTATGAAATTTAAAAACTGTAAGATTTTCAAACAAGTTTGGTTTGTAGTGATCAAACAAAAACACTTTTTTATTTTCTAAAACACCTTTTTTTTTTTTTTTTTTAATGGAGGTTTCATTACAGCTACCTTATAGGCTTCTGGTACATATCCTTTTTCTAAAAGTAGGTGATCTATCTAATATGAATGTGTCTAATAAGGGTAGAGTGTCCTTGAGCAGTCTAACTGCTAGCAGACATGTTGTTGGTTTTGATGACATGATATTTAAAGTTAGCTCAGCGAGATTCATGTGTGAAAAGCAGTTTAAAAGGGATTGGCGCTTTACTGATGATTCATATTCTGTTGTATTTTTGGGGAGGGTTTGATGATTTTTTTCTCCAATAGCTACAATATGATTCGTAAAGAAAGACATGAAGTCATTGCTGCTCAGCGTAAAGGGAATACCAGTTTCAACTGAACTACGACTAGCCTGGCTACAGTACTGAAAAGAAACCAGAGGTTGTTCTTATTTTAATGATGAATAATATGCTGTTCTAGCTTAAAAGAGGGCAAATTTTTACATTATTAAAGAGTTTTTCTAGGCTAAGCGTCCTTCGTGTCAATGAGTGTAAGGCCACTGTCTTTCTAGTTTTCAAGATGCCTGCTTTAAATTGTGATTTTGCCAGTAACACTATTAAGATTGTTTGTTCAGATTCACTGCCATTCACTATCAAGGATTGAGCCTAGTGATGATGAATAATTATGAGTCAGGTAATCAACTTGTACAGGAGTAAAGTTAATGAAGCTACTCACAATTATATTGGCATGTATTAAAGTAAATGAAGAAATAATTTCCTTAAATTTGTTCACAACCTTTTCAGATAAGCTGAAGTGGATTTTTTTGTTCAACTGCTGAATAGCCTATTTAAGTAAATTCAAATGTTATTAGAAAATGGTTAGACAAAACTGAATTATGAGGAAATGCAGTTAAGTTATCAGATTCAATGACATATATAAGGACAAGGTCTAGGGTGTGACTAAAATAATGAGTGGGTATATTTAAATTTTGAAAAAAAAAAACTATTGAATCTAATAATGAAATAAATGCCGTGTTGAGGCAATTACTGTCAGCGTCTACTTTAATGTTAAAGTCACCGACTATGATGATTTTAACGGTACTAAGCACCAAGTCTGCTAGAAAATCTGAATATTCAATCAAAAATTCAGAATAAGGGACTCGAGAACGGTACAGTTTAACAACTAGAAGTGGATTTAGATTTTTCCAGGGAAACTTAGAAAAGCTTAGAAAGGCTAAGAGTAAGGCTCTCAAATGACTTATAACCATCTTTAGGTCTCGGGTTTTGGTAAGCTCGAGCTGCTACTCCTCCACCTCGGCTTCTGCTTCTAGGAACACAATAATTAATATGAGATGGGGGGGTTGACTTATTAAAATTGGCAAATACTACCTGCTGCAACCATGATTGAATGTATAAATATTAACTAAGCTAACACATCTTTTTGTGTACAGCCTTTGCTGTTATTTTTTTATGTTTTTACATCTCTTTTTCATTTGTTGTACTTTTCACATTTGCTTTTATGACTGTTTTCATCATTTTACCACATTCCAGATGCTTCTTCAGCACAACGGACAGTGACATTCCTATTTTTGCCATGTCCCTAATAACTTATTGCTTGTTGTCAAAAATTCAGCGTTTTATTTGTATAACTTAAAATTTTGTTCAGATCTCATTATCAAGATAAGGCAATAGTTAACATTTGAACACTTGATTCATACAGCCAAATTAGATTAATTCCCCCTATAAAGAGTTCAGGGATTGAACTCTGAGTGACGCTGTTGGTTAACAAAACGAATTTGTTTTTCACAGCCAGCCTCTCCCTTGTTCACAGTCGTACTTCATGAAAGAGGAGATACTGTCCTTCGTGGGAAATCTGGGCATTTAGAGACATTTTTACACATTTATATACGGACCGTTACATTTTTTTTTAGTGGACTACAACCCCATGTTAATTTTCTTCAAGTTAGGACCCGTTATTTGTCAAGATCTGTTGTTTTTGTCATGGCGACCCCATGCCAAATCTATTCTAGAAATCCAAGGCGACACCGGCTTTGTATATTACGATGGGAAGTGGTATTTGTCATTTTGCTTACTTTCATGGGTGAGACAGTTTCAGGCCAGATTCGTTATTCTATTCCAGAGGAGATGAAAAAGGATTCCTTTATTGGTAATATCGCACAAGATCTTGGTTTGGATCTGAAAAGGCTCCGCTCTGGCCGTGCCCGCATTGTAAGTGGAGAAAATGACCAGTATGTCGAACTGAAGACAGACAAAGGGATTCTAGTTGTTAATGAGAGACTAGATCGAGAGGAGCTTTGTGGAGACGCAACACCGTGCAGCCTCAGCTTCGAAATCATTTTAGAAAATCCAATCGAACTTCATCGTGTGACTGTCGAAATTTTAGATATAAATGACAATGCTCCTTTCTTTCCAAATAAAGACATCGGGTTTGAAATAAGCGAATCTGCCACAACTGGTGCAAAATTTCCCATTGAAAGCGCAGTTGATCCTGACGTTGGACTAAACGCATTGCAAAATTATATTATAGCTCCTAACAGCTATTTCGTTTTAAAACAACATGCAAATCCTGACGGCAGTAAATATGCTGAACTGGTGCTGCAGAAGCCATTAGACAGAGAGGAAAACCCCAGCCTCCCTTTAAAGGTAATAGCTGTGGACGGTGGAAATCCTCAAAGGTCTGGCACTGTAAATATAAATATATCTGTTTTGGATGTAAATGACAATGCGCCTGTATTCAACCAGTCAGTTTACATTGCCGTTGTCGTAGAAAATGCAGCAAAAGGAACCTCCATTACAAAAGTTAACGCTACTGATGCAGACATTGGGACCAATGGAGATCTAATATTCAGTTTTTCGAAAATCAAAGGTGTAAAGGTTGATAAATTTAGTATTGATGAAACAACAGGGGTGATATCAGTAGCTGGGGTAATTGACTTCGAAAAAGAAAAAAAGTATGAGCTCAGGTTAGAGGCCAGAGATCGAGGTGGTTTGACTGGTACTAGTAAAGTTATAATTGATGTTAATGACGTCAATGACAATGTTCCAGTTATTAATATAATGTCATTTTCCAATATTGTATCAGAAGATGCCCCTCTCGGCACAACAATAGCTGTCATTAATGTCAAAGATGCTGATTCGGAGAAAAATGGACAGATAACATGTGCTCTTGACAAATCGCTTCCTTTTAAAATCGTGTCATCCTTAACGAACTATTATAATTTGTTGGCGGATCAGCATTTTGATAGAGAGACTGTATCTGAATATAATATTACAATACTGGCAAGTGATTTGGGGTCTCCTGCCCTTTCTAGCTCTGTCATGTTACAACTTAAAATCTCCGACGTGAATGATAACATTCCTTTGTTTGAAAAGAACTCATATTCTGCGTACATCACAGAGAACAATTCCCCTGGACTGTCCATCACCACTGTAAGCGCAATAGACTCTGATTGGAATCAAAACGCAAGAATCTCCTATTTCCTTGAGGATATAAAAATCAACGGTAATCCAGTGTCCAACTACGTATCAATAAACACTGAAACTGGGAGTTTAATGGCAGCATGTTCGTTTGATTATGAACAAATCAAACAGATAGTTTTCGTGGTCAGAGCGCAGGACGGAGGCTCTCCTCCACTCAGTAGTAATGTGACAGTCAAAATACTGATCCAGGACCAGAACGACAACCCTCCCCAGGTTCTGTACCCAGTCCAGACTGGTGGCTCTCACGTGGCTGAAATGGTGCCTCGTTCAGCAGATGTGGGCTATCTGGTCACTAAAGTGGTGGCTGTGGATGTGGACTCTGGACAGAATGCCTGGCTCTCCTATAAACTGCACAAAGCCACAGACAGGGCGCTGTTTGAAGTGGGCTTACAGAATGGAGAAATACGAACTATCCGCCAAGTCACTGATAAAGATGCTGTCAAACAAAGACTCACTGTTATAGTGGAGGACAACGGGCAGCCCTCTCGTTCAGCCACGGTCATTGTTAACGTGGCGGTGGCCGACAGCTTCCCGGAAGTGCTGTCGGAGTTCACTGACTTTGCACACGACAAGGAGTACAATGACAACCTGACTTTTTACTTAGTGTTGGCTCTGGCTGTAGTTTCCTTCCTGTTCATCACGTGCTTAGTGGTTATTATATCAGTGAAAATCTACAGGTGGAGACAGTCTCGCATCCTGTATCACTCCAGCCTCCCTGTGATTCCATATTATCCACCACGTTACTCAGACACTTTGGGGACAGGGACTCTCCAACACGTGTACAATTACGAGGTGTGCAGGACGACTGACTCCAGAAAGAGTGACATGAAATGTATGCAAACCATGAGTCAGAGTTTAGTCAGTGTGGATGGAGCTGGGATCGATACTCCACAGGTGGAAAAGCATCTATCAGGCGACTGTTCTCAAATGTCAACTTTGGTGAGTGACATATTAAGTTTTCCGTTTAATATATTTTCATTGTTTAGCAACATACTGTTAAGAGCAAATGTACGTGCGTCTGCACAAGTTTTTCTTTAGTCTCGCTGTCCGTGGTGCTGTAACAGTTGGTGATTGATTTTGGTCGAAAAAGAAAACTTATTTTTCTTTGCCACGTTTTAAACTTATTCATTTATTTTCTTTGTAGAATAAAAAAAATCATCTTGTTTTTTAAGATGATCAAAACTGTTATTGAAGTTTTGAATATAGCGTTTTTCACACAATTAAATTAATGTAACAGCACAAAAAATACTAACAATAATCTTCATCCAATATAATATTTCACATATCCAGTATGCATTGTATACAGAGAAAGAATCATAGATTTCATTATTTTTTTTCCGACCCTTATCACTTTGGTTCGTAATGATTTGTTAGTATAAAAATACTTACTCTTTCACAATTGTAGGGTAAAAACTGTCAATGAAATCTGAAAAAAAACAAGTGATTTTAAAAATAAAACATTTGTGGAAGAAAATTCATATAATTTAATCATGGAAGGCTAAAATCGTATTGTTGTCATGTAGTTGCAATTGTTTTATATACATTTTAGAAAAACTTTAAAATTGCCCTACACAATTTAAACATTTGCTGATAATATGCTCCAGGTACATTACTGTGCACGGTCTCTGAGCGCCGCTGTTGATACATCACTGACACTGTCCATCTCAGCCGAGCAGCGGTCCACCCCTTCAGTCCTGCTATTCTTTTACTGCCTGGGAAAGAGAAAGAGCGGCTCATTATTTTATCGGATAGACAAGCATTACACTTTCAGGTTGTGGATTTTAATACATATTTCATATTGGAACCGATTGAAGCTGTTTTGCGTATTGGATTTACGATGACTTGTATGTGGATAAGCGGTGGCACAGGAAAATGGCAGACACTGGTATTTACTCTTTGTTTTTTCACGCTGGGCTCAGTGACAGGACAGGCTCGGTATTCTATACCAGAGGAGCAGGCCGAAGGATCTTTTGTTGGAAACATCGCTAGAGATCTAGGCTTGGATGTGGCGAGGCTCGTGTCAGGTAAAGCTCGTATTATCGCAAAAGGAAGCCAACAGTATGTTGATTTAAACCGAGACAAAGGCACCCTTGTTATTAAGGAGCGAATCGACCGAGAAGAGCTCTGTGGAAAGACGACGCCATGTAGCTTTAGTTTCGAAGTCATTTTAGAAAATCCGATCCAGCTTTACCGGGTAACAGTGGAGGTGATAGACATTAACGATAACAGCCCGTCTTTCCCAAAAGACGAAATAAATCTGGAAATTGTTGAAAGTGTTGCACCAGGAACTCGCTTTTCTTTGGTGAGTGCCGATGACCCCGATGTTGGAAAGAATGATATTCAGAAATATACACTTAAACCTATAGATCATTTTAAACTGGAGGTACAGAGCCAACAGGATGGAAGCAGATTTATAGAAATGGTTTTACAAAACCCGTTAGACCGAGAGAAAGAGGAGAGTCACACGCTGGTGCTGGTTGCTTCAGATGGCGGTGATCCCCATAGATCAGGGACAGTGCGCATTCATATCACTGTGCTGGATGCTAACGATAATGCTCCAAAGTGCAGTCAGGCTGTTTATAAAGCAGAAGTCAAAGAAAATTCACCTGAAGGAACAGTGGTGACCACTGTTAGTGCCACTGACGCAGATAAAGGCGTAAATGGTGAAGTGACGTATTCAATCCCTCATGTCGCTAAAGACGCAAAGCAGCTTTTTGTTGTAAATGTTAAAACAGGGGAAATTAAAGTTGCAGGAAAACTAGATTTTGAAAAATCCAAAACGTATCAATTAAACGTGCAAGCGAGAGATCTCGGGGGATATACAGATACGTGCAAAGTAATTATTCATCTAATTGATGAGAATGACAATGTTCCGACAATACAGCTTATGTCATTTTCTAACTCAGTATCTGAGGATTCTCCCCCAGGAACAACTATAGCTGTTGTTAACGTCGATGATGAAGACTCTGATGGTAACGGTGCTGTTAAATGCTCCATCAACTCTGACATGCCTTTCAAAATCGAGTCTTCTTTAAGTGGTTATTACACCATAGTGACCGATAACTTGTTAGACAGAGAAAGTATTGCAGAGTATAACATCACTATAACGGTCTCTGACAAAGGCTCCCCGCCTCTGTCCAGCAGTAAAACCATCAATGTAAAAGTGTCTGACATAAATGACAGCCCACCTCAATTCGATCAATCAGAATATAGTAGGACTGTACCAGAGAACAACTCTCCTGGACTTTCTGTGTTTGCTCTCAGTGCTACTGATGCAGACTGGGGCCAAAATGCTCGGATTTCTTACTTTCTGGAGGAGAAAGAAATTAACGGGCTTCCAGTGTCTTCATTAGTGTCAGTAAGTTCAGAAAATGGCGTTATTCATGCAGTGAAGTCTTTTGATTATGAACAAGTCAAGTGGTTTGAATTTAACGTAACTGCTCGTGATGCTGGATCACCTCCTCTGAGTTCGGTGGCTACAGTTAGAATCATAGTCCAAGACCAGAACGACAACCCTCCTCAGGTTCTTTACCCAGTCCAGACTGGTGGCTCTCAGGTGGCTGAAATGGTGCCTCGTTCAGCAGATGTGGGCTATCTGGTCACTAAAGTGGTGGCTGTGGATGTGGACTCTGGACAGAATGCCTGGCTCTCCTATAAACTGCACAAAGCCACAGACAGGGCGCTGTTTGAAGTGGGCTTACAGAATGGAGAAATACGAACTATCCGCCAAGTCACTGATAAAGATGCTGTCAAACAAAGACTCACTGTTATAGTGGAGGACAACGGGCAGCCCTCTCGTTCAGCCACGGTCATTGTTAACGTGGCGGTGGCCGACAGCTTCCCGGAAGTGCTGTCGGAGTTCACCGACTTTGCACACGACAAGGAGTACAATGACAACCTGACTTTTTACTTAGTGTTGGCTCTGGCTGTAGTCTCCTTCCTGTTCATCACGTGCTTAGTGGTTATTATATCAGTCAAAATCTACAGGTGGAGACAGTCTTGCATCCTGTATCACTCCAGCCTCCCTGTGATTCCATATTACCCACCACGTTACTCAGACACTTTGGGGACAGGGACTCTCCAACACGTGTACAATTACGAGGTGTGCAGGACGACTGACTCCAGAAAGAGTGACATGAAATGTATGCAAACCATGAGTCAGAGTTTAGTCAGTGTGGATGGAGCTGGGATCGATACGCCACAGGTGGAAAAGCATCTATCAGGCGACTGTTCTCAAATGTCAACTTTGGTGAGTGACAATCATCTCGTTTTCAACGATTTTTTCTGGGGTGTGTTAAATTCTGTGATTTGTTCGCTGTCCATGGTTCTGAAACTGCTGCCGTTTCAACTGCATGGTATTTGTAACCCGTCGTTTTCTATTGGTATTATCTGTATAATTATTATTTTAATGAACTCGAGACAAAATTTTTAATTCAGATTTCCAGCTTTGAGTCAAAATGTATACACAGTTTGCTACTCACATTCAGATATTTGCCTTTTAACGCTTTAACGCTTTATCAGGCTTTACATCTGCTTTCAGTAAGAATCAATACTCCATATGAATTTAACTTTGAAAAACTAACAAAACTGGGAAAAACAATTAAGTGTTGAACAGGAATTTTACCTTTATCTTCTTATTCTGAACTCTCACATTTAATTATATGTGTTTTCAGTGTTAGAACAACAATACTTTATGTGAATATTTTGCTGTTAGTTTCTAACTGATTTTACAATGCAATTTATGTTTCACTGTCAATATATTTATTATAACAGTATGAATATAGTCTTTTTTTTTAAATTGGAAAATTATGTGATTTCACCACCTTTATAAATGTAAATTGATGTGCCTTTTTTGGAACAGAGCATTCCTAGATTATCAAAATATCCTCTGAATGCGCCTCCATGTAGAGTTTTTCCCAAATTGTTTAATATAAATCTCGCAGGAAACATTTCAATTTGTGTCACGATTTAACCAGAAACCTGCAACATGCACAGACAATACATTACCGTGTAAGGGCTCTGAGCGCCGCTGTTGATACATCACTGACAAAGTGTCTGAAGAGGCGGTGCAGTGTTTCTACCCTTTAGCTCCCTCAGTGTTTTCTGCTGGAAAATAGAACGAACACAGTCTGGTTCGAGTCTGTCTTTCTGCCAAATATAACGTCAGCGTTTCACTTTGTTTACTGATTCAGATTTTTTTGCTCAGGAACATTTTTTTTTTCTTTCTGACTCTATTGGATTTACGATGACTTGTATTTGGATAAGCGGTGGCAAAGGAAAATGGCAGACACTGGTATTTACTCTTTGTTTTTTCACGCTGGGCTCAGTGACAGGACAGGCTCGGTATTCTATACCGGAGGAGCAGGCCGAAGGATCTTTTGTTGGAAACATCGCTAGAGATCTAGGCTTGGATGTGGCGAGGCTCGTGTCAGGTAAAGCTCGTATTATCGCAAAAGGAAGCCGACAGTATGTTGATTTAAACCGAGACAAAGGCACCCTTGATATTAAGGAGCGAATCGACCGAGAAGAGCTCTGTGGAAAGACGACGCCCTGTAGCTTTAGTTTCGAAGTCATTTTAGAAAATCCGATCCAGCTTTACCGGGTAACAGTGGAGGTGATAGACATTAACGATAACAGCCCGTCTTTCCCAAAAGACGAAATCAATTTGGAAATTGTTGAAAATGCTGCACCAGGAACTCGCTTCTCGATGGAGAGTGCAGACGACCCTGATGTTGGAAATAATGATATTCAGAAATATGCCCTTAAACCCATAGATAATTTTAAACTGGAGTTACTAAGCCAACAGGATGGAAGCAGATTTATAGAAATGGTTTTACAAAACCCGTTAGACCGAGAGAAAGAGGAGAGTCACACGCTGGTGCTGGTTGCTTCAGATGGCGGTGATCCCCATAGATCAGGGACAGTGCGCATTCATATCACTGTGCTGGATGCTAACGATAATGCTCCAAAGTGCAGTCAGGCTGTTTATAAAGCAGAAGTCAAAGAAAATTCACCTGAAGGAACAGTGGTGACCACTGTTAGTGCCACTGACGCAGATAAAGGCGTAAATGGTGAAGTGACATATTCCATAGCTCATGTTGCAAAAGAAACAAAACAGCTTTTTGCTGTAAATGTTAAAACGGGGGAGATTAAAGTTGCAGGTAAACTAGATTTTGAAAAATCCAAAACATATCAATTAAACGTGCAAGCAAGAGATAACGGGGGATATACAGATACGTGCAAAGTAATTATTCACATAATTGATGAGAATGACAATGTTCCTACGATACAGCTTATGTCATTTTCTAACTCAGTATCTGAGGATTCTCCCCCAGGAACAACTATAGCTGTTGTTAACGTCGATGATGAAGACTCGGATGGTAACGGTGCTGTTAAATGCTCCATCAACTCTGACATGCCTTTCAAAATCGAGTCTTCTTTAACTGGTTATTACACCATAGTGACCGATAACTTGTTAGACAGAGAAAGTATTGCCGAGTATAACATCACTATAACGGTCTCTGACAAAGGCTCCCCGCCTCTGTCCAGCAGTAAAACCATCAATGTAAAAGTGTCTGACATAAATGACAGTCCACCTCAATTCGATCAAACAGAATATAGTAGGACTGTACCAGAGAACAACTCTCCTGGATTCTCTGTGTTTGCTCTCAGTGCTACTGATGCAGACTGGGGCCAAAATGCTCGGATTTCTTACTTTCTGGAGGAGAAAGAAATTAACGGGCTTCCAGTGTCTTCATTAGTGTCAGTAAGTTCAGAAAATGGTGTTATTCATGCAGTGAGGTCTTTTGATTATGAACAAGTCATGTGGTTTGAATTTAACGTAACTGCTCGTGATGCTGGATCACCTCCTCTGAGTTCGGTGGCTACAGTTAGAATCATAGTCCAAGACCAGAACGACAACCCTCCTCAGGTTCTTTACCCAGTCCAGATTGGTGGCTCTCAGGTGGCTGAAATGGTGCCTCGTTCAGCAGATGTGGGCTATCTGGTCACTAAAGTGGTGGCTGTGGATGTGGACTCTGGACAGAATGCCTGGCTCTCCTATAAACTGCACAAAGCCACAGACAGGGCGCTGTTTGAAGTGGGCTTACAGAATGGAGAAATACGAACTATCCGCCAAGTCACTGATAAAGATGCTGTCAAACAAAGACTCACTGTTATAGTGGAGGACAACGGGCAGCCCTCTCGTTCAGCCACGGTCATTGTTAACGTGGCGGTGGCCGACAGTTTCCCGGAAGTGCTGTCGGAGTTCACCGACTTTGCACACGACAAGGAGTACAATGACAACCTGACATTTTACTTAGTGTTGGCTCTGGCTGTAGTTTCCTTCCTGTTCATCACGTGCTTGGTGGTTATTATATCAGTCAAAATCTACAGGTGGAGACAGTCTCGCATCCTGTATCACTCCAGCCTCCCTGTGATTCCATATTACCCACCACGTTACTCAGACACTTTGGGGACAGGGACTCTCCAACACGTGTACAATTACGAGGTGTGCAGGACAACTGACTCCAGAAAGAGTGACATGAAATGTATGCAAACCATGAGTCAGAGTTTAGTCAGTGTGGATGGAGCTGGGATCGTTACTCCACAGGTGGAAAAGCATCTATCAGGCGACTGTTCTCAAATGTCAACTTTGGTGAGTGACATTCATCTCGTTTTCAACGATTTTTTCTTGGGTGTGTTAAATTCTGTGATGTGTTCGCTGTCCATGGTTCTGAAACTGCTGCCGTTTCAACTGTATGGTATTTGTAACCCGTCGTTTTCTATTGGTATTATCTGTATAATTATTATTTGAATGACCTCGAGACAGAAATTTTTAATTCAGATTTCCAGTTTTGAGTCAAAATGTATACACAGTTTGCTACTCACATTCAGATATTTAACCTTTAACGCTTTATCAGGCTTTTACATCTGCTTTCAGTAAGAATCAATACTCCATATGAACTTAACTTTGAAAAACTAACAAAACAGGGAAAAACAATAACGTGTTGAACAAGAATTTTACCTTTATCTTCTTATTCTGAACTCTCACCTTTAATTCTATGTGTTTTCAGTATTAAGACAACAATACTTTGTGTGAATTTTTTGCTGTTACTTTGTAACTGATTTTACAATGCAATTTATGTTTCACTTTCAATATATTTATTATGACAGTATGAATATAGTCTGTTTTTGAAATTGGAAAATTATGTGATTTCACCACCTTTATAAATGTAAATTGAGGTGCCTTTTTTGGAAAAGAGCATTCCTAGATTATCAAAATATCCTCTGAATGCACCTCCATGTAGAGTTTTTCCCAAATTGTTTAATATAAATCTCGCAGGAAACATTTCAATTTGCGTCACGATTTAACCAGAAACCTGCAACATGCACAGACAATACATTACCGTGTAAGGGCTCTGAGCGCCGCTGTTGATACATCACTGACAAAGTGTCTGAAGAGGCGGTGCAGTGTTTCTACCCTTTAGCTCCCTCAGTGTTTTCTGCTGGAAAATAGAACGAACACAGTCTGGTTCGAGTCTGTCTTTCTGCCAAATATAACGTCAGTGTTTCACTTTGTTCACTGATTCAGATTTTTTTGCTCAGGAACATTTTTTTTTCTTTCTGACTCTATTGGATTTACGATGACTTGTATGTGGATAAGCGGTGGCAAAGGAAAATGGCAGACACTGGTATTTACTCTTTGTTTTTTCACGCTGGGCTCAGTGACAGGACAGGCTCGGTATTCTATACCGGAGGAGCAGGCCGAAGGATCTTTTGTTGGAAACATCGCTAGAGATCTAGGCTTGGATGTGGCGAGGCTCGTGTCAGGTAAAGCTCGTATTATCGCAAAAGGAAGCCGACAGTATGTTGATTTAAACCGAGACAAAGGCACCCTTGTTATTAAGGAGCGAATCGACCGAGAAGAGCTCTGTGGAAAGATGACGCCATGTAGCTTTAGTTTCGAAGTCATTTTAGAAAATCCGATCCAGCTTTACCGGGTAACAGTGGAGGTGATAGACATTAACGATAACAGCCCGTCTTTCCCAAAAGACGAAATCAATTTAAAAATCGTTGAAAGTGTTGCACCAGGAACTCGCTTCTCTTTGGTGAGTGCAGACGACCCCGATGTTGGAAATAATGATATTCAGAAATATACCCTTAAACCTATAGATCATTTTAAACTGGAGGTACAGAGCCAACAGGATGGAAGTAGATTTATAGAAATGGTTTTACAAAACCCGTTAGACCGAGAGAAAGAGGAGAGTCACACGCTGGTGCTGGTTGCTTCAGATGGCGGTGATCCCCATAGATCAGGGACAGTGCGCATTCATATCGCTGTGCTGGATGCTAACGATAATGCTCCAAAGTGCAGTCAGGCTGTTTATAAAGCAGAAGTCAAAGAAAATTCACCTGAAGGAACAGTGGTGACCACTGTTAGTGCCACTGACGCAGATAAAGGCCATTATGGTGAAGTGACATATTCAATCCCTCATGTCACGAAAGACGCAAAGCAGCTTTTTGTTGTAAATGTTGAAACGGGGGAGATTAAAGTTGCAGGAAAACTAGATTTTGAAAAATCCAAAACGTATCAATTAAACATTCAAGCCAGTGATCACGGGGGATACACAGACACGTGCAAAGTAATTATTCATCTAATTGATGAGAATGACAATGTTCCTACAATACAGCTTATGTCATTTTCTAACTCAGTATCTGAGGATTCTCCCCCAGGAACAACTATAGCTGTTGTTAACGTCGATGATGAAGACTCTGATGGTAACGGTGCTGTTAAATGCTCCATCAACTCTGACATGCCTTTCAAAATCGAGTCTTCTTTAACTGGTTATTACACCATAGTAACCGATAACGTGTTAGACAGAGAAAGTATTGCCGAGTATAACATCACTATAACGGTCTCTGACAAAGGCTCCCCGCCTCTGTCCAGCAGTAAAACCATTAATGTAAAGGTGTCTGACATAAATGACAGTCCACCTCAATTTGATCAATCAGAATATAGTAGGACTGTACCAGAGAACAACTCTCCTGGACTTTCTGTGTTTGCTCTCAGTGCTACTGATGCAGACTGGGGCCAAAATGCTCGGATTTCTTACTTTCTGGAGGAGAAAGAAATTAACGGGCTTCCAGTGTCTTCCTTAGTGTCAGTAAGTTCAGAAAATGGTGTTATTCATGCAGTGAAGTCTTTTGATTATGAACAAGTCAAGTGGTTTGAATTTAACGTAACTGCTCGTGATGCTGGATCACCTCCTCTGAGTTCGGTGGCTACAGTTAGAATCATAGTCCAAGACCAGAACGACAACCCTCCCCAGGTTCTGTACCCAGTCCAGACTGGTGGCTCTCACGTGGCTGAAATGGTGCCTCGTTCAGCAGATGTGGGCTACCTGGTCACTAAAGTGGTGGCTGTGGATGTGGACTCTGGACAGAATGCCTGGCTCTCCTATAAACTGCACAAAGCCACAGACAGGGCGCTGTTTGAAGTGGGCTTACAGAATGGAGAAATACGAACTATCCGCCAAGTCACTGATAAAGATGCTGTCAAACAAAGACTCACTGTTATAGTGGAGGACAACGGGCAGCCCTCTCGTTCAGCCACGGTCATTGTTAACGTGGCGGTGGCCGACAGCTTCCCGGAAGTGCTGTCGGAGTTCACTGACTTTGACACGACAAGGAGTACAATGACAACCTGACTTTTTACTTAGTGTTGGCTCTGGCGGTAGTTTCCTTCCTGTTCATCACGTGCTTAGTGGTTATTATATCAGTCAAAATCTACAGGTGGAGACAGTCTCGCATCCTGTATCACTCCAGCCTCCCCGTGATTCCATATTATCCACCACGTTACTCAGACACTTTGGGGACAGGGACTCTCCAACACGTGTACAATTACGAGGTGTGCAGGACGACTGACTCCAGAAAGAGTGACTGTAAGTTGGGCGGAGCCGGTAGTCAGAACGTGCTGATAATGGATCCCAGTTCAACAGGGACCATGCAGCGGATACACAATGAAAAGAGCATCCTGGATGAACCAGACTCTCCTCTAGAGGTTAGTTAAATATGATTTCACCCATATCTAGTGATTCCATTTTGTCCTTGACCTCATTTTCAGCACCATGTACAGGATCCTAGTCTTAGTTAATTGAAAATCGAGTTGTTTTATTTGCTATTTTGGACCCTTCGAGCTCTTCAGTGTATCATTCAAATTCAACAATAAAAAAAAACTTTTTACATTTAAGTTGACAGTTAAGAAACAGCTTTTCTTCTCTATCGAATTTACCTATATGTATAATTAAGTGACACACGTGTAGGTAGTCTTGGACTGAAAAATTACCATTATCCGTTTAAAGAGTAAAATACGAATATAACACTTTCTTTTAACCTGATTTGAGGCTTGTTTCAGTACCACTAGTGATGGACAGTTCTTCTTATAGGACATTTAAATTAGGTGAAAATTTGTCCTTTAGTGTCGGTACACACATTCATACGGTTGTATGTTCCCAACTTGTAATTTGCTCAGGAAGTTCTGTGTTTTTTTATTACTTTTAAAATATTGAGATTGTTTGCCCTTTTTTTTTGTAGAGTATGAAAGCAAATTCATTGCAATGACGAGCACGTTTTTTCACCTATTTGTTTTTGTGAGGCATTTTTTTTCTCTCTCACTTATTCGCTTATTCACAGACAACCAACATGAAATCGAGCATACCTCACTTTCTGATTTAACGCAACACATCCATACATAGAATTGACCACCTAAATCAAAGTCACTGTTAATTTATTAGACTTTCAATGTTGGTTGTCTCTTGCACACTTATCATCTTTGCAAAGGATTTTTCTTGAACCATTTCACTAGTTATTTTCATATCGGACTCTAAGTGCCGCTGTTGGTCTTTAAAGAACATTTGAAGCTTTTGAAATACTGTTGTAGCCCCAGGTTCCTGTTAGTGCAACCTGGAGAGCAGAACGTTCGGTCTTTATTTTCACCGATGAGTTTTAGAATGATGCATTCGTTTGCACGTTGTGGATTATAAACAGGGATAAAAGAAACGGTACGGCATCAGAGACAGCCTTTTCCGACGTTCCTTGTGTGCAGCTGGATTGTTTTTCACGGAAATATGTTTTTATCATCAGCGAACTCACGGTTAAATGGCAAGTACAAGCCTTTATGCTTGCTTTTCTTATTGGGGTGACAGTTTGCCAGATCCGCTACTCTGTTCCAGAGGAGATGAGAAAAGGCTCCTTTGTAGGAAATGTGGCTGAAGATTTGGGCATCGACGCTAAGAAACTAAGGTCAGGCGCCGCCCGAATTGTCAGTGGCGACAGCAGCGAGTATATTAGGCTGGATGAAGACAAAGGGATTCTGGTCGTGGGAGAACAAATAGATAGGAACAGCTCTGCGGGCAAACATTGCCCTGTAGCTTGAATTTTGAAATGATTATGACGAATCCTATGCAACTACATAGTGTTGTAGTGGAAGTGTTGGATGTTAATGATAATGCGCCGGTGTTTCATGACAAAGAAATGCATTTAGAAATACTAGAATCTGCTGTTGTTGGTACCGAAATATTACAAGTAAGTGCCACTGACCCTGATGTTGGCATAAATTCTTTACATGGCTATTCCCTACACCCAACAACACATTTTAATATTAAGGTCTTGTCCAGCCCAAATGGTCATAAATATGCGCAGGTCTATCTTTCTAACGCTTTAGATCGAGAGCAAGAGGAAAAACTGCTTCTCACGCTAACAGCAGTGGACGGGGGCGAGCCACAGAGATCAGGGACACTGAAAATTCATGTAACTGTCCGAGACACAAATGACAATGCCCCCGTTTTTACCCAATCCATTTTTAAGGCGTCTGTTAAAGAAAATGTTCCAAAAGGAACATTAGTGGTGACTCTGAGCGCAACCGATGCAGATGAGGGAATGAATGGCCGTGTTACATACCATTTTAATCGCATGTCTACTAATGCTGCTGAACTGTTTCATCTGGATGAAAACAGTGGTGATTTAACTATGAATGGAATGCTTGATTATGAAGAGAATAAAATATTTGAGATTGGCGTTCTGGCCAAAGATCAAGGCGGACAAAGCACATCCACAAATGTAATAATTGAACTCGCGGATGTAAATGATAATGCACCTGTAATAACAATAACCTCGTTTTCTAGTGCTATCGCTGAGGATTCTCCCAGTGGAACTACTGTAGCTATCATAAACGTGAAAGATGTAGATTCAGGCAAAAATGGAAAAGTAGACTGTTCAGTTGATGGCAATATTCCCTTCACAATCCACTCATCTCTGAAGAATTATTATACTCTAGTAACAAACGGTGTCCTTGACAGGAGCGTAACCCTGATTACAATATCACTTTCACGGCTGTGGATGATGGTAGGCCACCACTCTCAACTAACCAGACATTAACACTTCGAGTATCCGACGTGAATGATAATGCCCCGTATTTGAACAAAGTTATTATGAAGCTTATATATGGGAGAATAACTCCCCAGGATTGTCTGTATTATCCGTCAAAGCACGTGACTCTGACTCGGGGCAGAACGCACGAGTCTCTTACCTACTTACTGACACGCAGTTCAATGGCAACCCCATATCCACTTACATATCTGTTAATGCAGAAAGCGGAATTATACAGGCACTTAGGTCGTTTGACTATGAGCAAATTAAAACTATGAGTTTTTTTTTGTAAAAAGGGCAGGATGGGGTTCCCCACCTTTAAGCAGCAATATAACTATTCAATTAAATATTCGAGACCAGAACGACAACCCTCCTCAGGTTCTGTACCCAGTCCAGACTGGTGGCTCTCACGTGGCTGAAATGGTGCCTCGTTCAGCAGATGTGGGCTATCTGGTCACTAAAGTGGTTCTCTTTGGTGAGTGCAGACGACCCCGATGTTGGAAATAATGATATTCAGAAATATACCCTTAAACCTATAGATCATTTTAAACTGGAGGTACAGAGCCAACAGGATGGAAGTAGATTTATAGAAATGGTTTTACAAAACCCGTTAGACCGAGAGAAAGAGGAGAGTCACACGCTGGTGCTGGTTGCTTCAGATGGCGGTGATCCCCATAGATCAGGGACAGTGCGCATTCATATCGCTGTGCTGGATGCTAACGATAATGCTCCAAAGTGCAGTCAGGCTGTTTATAAAGCAGAAGTCAAAGAAAATTCACCTGAAGGAACAGTGGTGACCACTGTTAGTGCCACTGACGCAGATAAAGGCGTAAATGGTGAAGTGACATATTCAATCCCTCATGTCACTAAAGACGCAAAGCAGCTTTTTGTTGTAAATGTTGAAACGGGGGAGATTAAAGTAGCAGGTAAAGTAGATTTTGAAAAATCCAAAACGTATCAATTAAACATTCAAGCCAGTGATCACGGGGGATACACAGACACGTGCAAAGTAATTATTCATCTAATTGATGAGAATGACAATGTTCCTACGATACAGCTTATGTCATTTTCTAACTCAGTATCTGAGGATTCTCCCCCAGGAACAACTATAGCTGTTGTTAACGTCGATGATGAAGACTCGGATGGTAACGGTGCTGTTAAATGCTCCATCAACTCTGACATGCCTTTCAAAATCGAGTCTTCTTTAACTGGTTATTACACCATAGTAACCGATAACTTGTTAGACAGAGAAAGTATTGCCGAGTATAACATCACTATAACAGTCTCTGACAAAGGCTCCCCGCCTCTTTCCAGCAGTAAAACCATCAATGTAAAGGTGTCTGACATAAATGACAGTCCACCTCAATTCGATCAATCAGAATATAGTAGGACTGTACCAGAGAACAACTCTCCTGGATTCTCTGTGTTTGCTCTCAGTGCTACTGATGCAGACTGGGGCCAAAATGCTCGGATTTCTTACTTTCTGGAGGAGAAAGAAATTAACGGGCTTCCAGTGTCTTCCTTAGTGTCAGTAAGTTCAGAAAATGGTGTTATTCATGCAGTGAAGTCTTTTGATTATGAACAAGTCAAGTGGTTTGAATTTAACGTAACTGCTCGTGATGCTGGATCACCTCCTCTGAGTTCGGTGGCTACAGTTAGAATCATAGTCCAAGACCAGAACGACAACCCTCCCCAGGTTCTGTACCCAGTCCAGACTGGTGGCTCTCACGTGGCTGAAATGGTGCCTCGTTCAGCAGATGTGGGCTACCTGGTCACTAAAGTGGTGGCTGTGGATGTGGACTCTGGACAGAATGCCTGGCTCTCCTATAAACTGCACAAAGCCACAGACAGGGCGCTGTTTGAAGTGGGCTTACAGAATGGAGAAATACGAACTATCCGCCAAGTCACTGATAAAGATGCTGTCAAACAAAGACTCACTGTTATAGTGGAGGACAACGGGCAGCCCTCTCGTTCAGCCACGGTCATTGTTAACGTGGCGGTGGCCGACAGCTTCCCGGAAGTGCTGTCGGAGTTCACTGACTTTGCACACGACAAGGAGTACAATGACAACCTGACTTTTTACTTAGTGTTGGCTCTGGCGGTAGTTTCCTTCCTGTTCATCACGTGCTTAGTGGTTATTATATCAGTCAAAATCTACAGGTGGAGACAGTCTCGCATCCTGTATCACTCCAGCCTCCCAGTGATTCCATATTATCCACCACGTTACTCAGACACTTTGGGGACAGGGACTCTCCAACACGTGTACAATTACGAGGTGTGCAGGACGACTGACTCCAGAAAGAGTGACTGTAAGTTGGGCAGAGCCGGTAGTCAGAACGTGCTGATAATGGATCCCAGTTCAACAGGGACGATGCAGCGGATACACAATGAAAAGAGCATCCTGGATGAACCAGACTCTCCTCTAGAGGTTAGTTAAATATGATTTCACCCATATCTAGTGATTCCATTTTGTCCTTGTCCTCATTTTCAGCACCATGTACAGGATCGAATGGTTTTATTTGCTTTTTTGGACCCTTCGAGCTCTTCAGTGTATCATTCAAATTCAACAATAAAAAAAACTTTTTACATTTAAGTTGACAGTTAAGAAACAGCTTTTCTTCTCTATCGAATTTACCTATATGTATAATTAAGGGACACACGTGTAGGTAGTCTGGGACTGAAAAATTACCATTATCCGTTTAAAGAGTAAAATGCGAATATAACACTTTTTTTTTAACCTGCTTTGAGGCTTGTTTCAGTACCACTAGTGATGGACAGTTCTTCTTATAGGACATTTAAATTAAGTGAAAATTTGTCCTTTAGTGTCGGTACACACATTCATACGGTTGTATGTTCCCAACTTGTAATTTGCTCAGGAGGTTCTGTGTTTTTTTTTACTTTTAAAATATTTGAGAGATTGTTTGCCCTTTTTTTTTTTGTAGAGTATGAAAGCAAATTCATTGCAATGACGAGCACGTTTTTTCACCTATTTGTTTTTGTGAGGCATGTTTTTTCTCTCTCACATTGCTTATTCACAGACAACCAACATGAAATCGAGCATACCTCACTTTCTGATTTAACGCAACACATCCATACATAGAATTGTCCACGTAAATCAAAGTCACTGTTAATTTATTAGACTTTCAATGTTGGCTGTCTCTTGCACACTTATCATCTTTGCAAAGGATTTTTCTTGAACCATTTCACTAGTTATTTTCATATCGGACTCTAAGTGCCGCTGTTGGTCTTTAAAGAACATTTGAAGCTTTTGAAATACTGTTGTAGCCCCAGTTTCCTGTTAGTGCAACCTGGAGAGCAGAACGTTCGGTCTTTATTTTCACCGATGAGTTTTAGACTGATGCATTCGTTTGCACGTTGTGGATTATAAACAGGGATAAAAGAAACGGTACGGCATCAGAGACAGCCTTTTTCCGACGTTCCTTGTGTGCAGCTGGATTGTTTTTCACGGAAATATGTTTTTTATCATCAGCGAACTCACGGTTAAATGGCAAGTACAAGCCTTTATGCTTGCTTTTCTTATTGGGGTGACAGTTTGCCAGATCCGCTACTCTGTTCCAGAGGAGATGAGAAAAGGCTCCTTTGTAGGAAATGTGGCTGAAGATTTGGGCATCGACGCTAAGAAACTAAGGTCAGGCGCCGCCCGAATTGTCAGTGGCGACAGCAGCGAGTATATTAGGCTGGATGAAGACAAAGGGATTCTGGTCGTGGGAGAACAAATAGATAGGGAACAGCTCTGCGGGCAAACATTGCCCTGTAGCTTGAATTTTGAAATGATTATGACGAATCCTATGCAACTACATAGTGTTGTAGTGGAAGTGTTGGATGTTAATGATAATGCGCCGGTGTTTCATGACAAAGAAATGCATTTAGAAATACTAGAATCTGCTGTTGTTGGTACCGAAATATTACAAGTAAGTGCCACTGACCCTGATGTTGGCATAAATTCTTTACATGGCTATTCCCTACACCCAACAACACATTTTAATATTAAGGTCTTGTCCAGCCCAAATGGTCATAAATATGCGCAGGTCTATCTTTCTAACGCTTTAGATCGAGAGCAAGAGGAAAAACTGCTTCTCACGCTAACAGCAGTGGACGGGGCGAGCCACAGAGATCAGGGACACTGAAAATTCATGTAACTGTCCGAGACACAAATGACAATGCCCCGTTTTTACCCAATCCATTTTTAAGGCGTCTGTTAAAGAAAATGTTCCAAAAGGAACATTAGTGGTGACTCTGAGCGCAACCGATGCAGATGAGGGAATGAATGGCCGTGTTACATACCATTTTAATCGCATGTCTACTAATGCTGCTGAACTGTTTCATCTGGATGAAAACAGTGGTGATTTAACTGTGAATGGAATGCTTGATTATGAAGAGAATAAAATATTTGAGATTGGCGTTCTGGCCAAAGATCAAGGCGGACAAAGCACATCCACAAATGTAATAATTGAACTCGCGGATGTAAATGATAATGCACCTGTAATAACAATAACCTCGTTTTCTAGTGCTATCGCTGAGGATTCTCCCAGTGGAACTACTGTAGCTATCATAAACGTGAAAGATGTAGATTCAGGCAAAAATGGAAAAGTAGACTGTTCAGTTGATGGCAATATTCCCTTCACAATCCACTCATCTCTGAAGAATTATTATACTCTAGTAACAAACGGTGTCCTTGACAGGGAGCGTAACCCTGATTACAATATCACTTTCACGGCTGTGGATGATGGTAGGCCACCACTCTCAACTAACCAGACATTAACACTTCGAGTATCCGACGTGAATGATAATGCCCCCGTATTTGAACAAAGTTATTATGAAGCTTATATATGGGAGAATAACTCCCCAGGATTGTCTGTATTATCCGTCAAAGCACGTGACTCTGACTCGGGGCAGAACGCACGAGTCTCTTACCTACTTACTGACACGCAGTTCAATGGCAACCCCATATCCACTTACATATCTGTTAATGCAGAAAGCGGAATTATACAGGCACTTAGGTCGTTTGACTATGAGCAAATTAAAACTATGAGTTTTTTTGTAAAAGGGCAGGATGGGGGTTCCCCACCTTTAAGCAGCAATATAACTATTCAATTAAATATTCGAGACCAGAACGACAACCCTCCTCAGGTTCTGTACCCAGTCCAGACTGGTGGCTCTCACGTGGCTGAAATGGTGCCTCGTTCAGCAGATGTGGGCTATCTGGTCACTAAAGTGGTGGCTGTGGATGTGGACTCTGGACAGAATGCCTGGCTCTCCTATAAACTGCACAAAGCCACAGACAGGGCGCTGTTTGAAGTGGGCTTACAGAATGGAGAAATACGAACTATCCGCCAAGTCACTGATAAAGATGCTGTCAAACAAAGACTCACTGTTATAGTGGAGGACAACGGGCAGCCCTCTCGTTCAGCCACGGTCATTGTTAACGTGGCGGTGGCCGACAGCTTCCCGGAAGTGCTGTCGGAGTTCACTGACTTTGCACACGACAAGGAGTACAATGACAACCTGACTTTTTACTTAGTGTTGGCTCTGGCTGTAGTTTCCTTCCTGTTCATCACGTGCTTAGTGGTTATTATATCAGTCAAAATCTACAGGTGGAGACAGTCTCGCATCCTGTATCACTCCAGCCTCCCTGTGATTCCATATTACCCACCACGTTACTCAGACACTTTGGGGACAGGGACTCTCCAACACGTGTACAATTACGAGGTGTGCAGGACGACTGACTCCAGAAAGAGTGACTGTAAGTTGGGCAGAGCCGGTAGTCAGAACGTGCTGATAATGGATCCCAGTTCAACAGGGACGATGCAGCGGATACACAATGAAAAGAGCATCCTGGATGAACCAGACTCTCCTCTGGAGGTGAGGCCTTCAACGTACTATAACAACTAAAAGTTTACACATATCCAGTCACTGTGTCTTCATTGTCCCCTTTAATGCTTGATTTGCTCTGTGTTTCATGGAACTATTCTTCTCAGAAAAGTATACGTATGTGTTGTCATATTTACTAAAACTATTACATATGCTATGTCACATTCGATTTGATCCGGTGTAGCTTGAAATGACACTAAACGTTTCGTTTCAAATTTTCAAATGTATACATTGAGTTTGGGTTTAAATACATAAGGCGAGGTTGTCAGAGAAGTGAAGCGTTTACATATATATATATTTTTTATATAATATATATTTTTTCAGTTTTCATATTTTTATATTAATTCCTCTTTTATATTGTGCACATGACATTCATGCTTTAGACAGTAAGGGACGCTGTTGGTCAGTTAAACAAGTATGCAGAGTTCTTTCTGTGGAGGCAGAGCTTTCATTTTACCGTTTAGCAGAGGGGAAAAAAACAGTCTGCGTGTTTAACAAAAAGGGCGAAGGCAAGAAATTCAGTCGCAGCGAGGGATTTGAATTCAAAGGATTTCTCTATGCATTTACGGATTACTTGATGCAGCTATTTCAGTTTTGTGGATCTTTGTGTCATCGTTTTTTTCGTGCCATGGCTTTTGTAAAAGCCCCTTCCTTTATGAAATGGGGCTTATACTGCAGTTCAGTGTGGTGGCTTCTGCTGTACCTGCCGTGTCTCAGTCAGGTCGTGTCTGGTCAAATCAGGTATACAATTCCAGAAGAACTAAAAAGGGGATCGCTCATTGGTAACGTAGCTCAAGACCTTGGTTTAGATGCACAGAGGCTCCGTTCTGGCCGTGCCCGAATCGTGACAAGACAAAGCATCCAGTATATTGAGCTGAAAACAGACAAAGGCGTTTTAGTGGTGAACGAGAGAATAGACCGAGAGCAGCTTTGTGGAGACGTAACACCGTGCAGCTTCAGCTTTGAGGTCATTTTAGAAAATCCTATGGAGCTGCACCAAGTAACAGTAGAAATAACAGACATAAATGACAATTCCCCGACATTTACAAAAGAGGAAATTAAATTTGAAATAAGCGAGTCAGCATCAGTGGGCTCACGATTTTTACTAGCCAGTGCAGACGACGCTGATGTGGGCAGCAATGGTCTGCAGAAATACATATTAACAACTAATGGCGTGTTTGGTTTAAAGCAACATTCTAATCCAGATGGCCGAAAATATGCTGAGATGATCTTACAAAAACCCTTAGACAGAGAAGCCGAGCCAAGAATGTCGTTGAAGCTCATTGCTGTTGATGGTGGAACTCCGCACAGATCTGGTACAGTAAATATAGATATTACAGTGCTAGATGCCAATGATAATCCTCCTATTTTTAACCAGTCTCTCTATAGAGCCAGTGTCTTGGAAAATGCTTTGAAAGGCACATATATCACTACAGTGAATGCAAGTGATGCAGACAGTGGATCAAACGGTGTCGTTTCGTATAAATTTTCAAACATTAGAGAGCAGCTCGCTCACATATTTCAGTTAGATGAACTTACTGGAACTATAACACTTGTAGGGCAAGTTGATTATGAAAAAGATAAGAAATATGAATTTATGATTGAAGCTACTGACAAAGGAGGTTTGACAGATTCAAGTAAAGTGCTAATAGAAATCGTTGATGTCAATGATAACGCACCTGTCATAAATGTTATGTCATTTTCCAGCCCCATGCCGGAAGATTCTGCCTCGGGTACAACTGTAGCAATTATTAATGTTATAGATGCAGACTCAGAGCAAAATGGTCAAATTATTTGTACAGCTGAGAAGGGCCTCCCATTCAAAATAAAATCAACATTAGCTAATTATTATGCATTAGTTACAGACTCAACATTTGACAGAGAATTTGTACCGGAGTATAATATAACTGTACGAGCCACAGATTCAGGATCTCCGTCTTTGTCAACCACAACAGTATTACAACTGAGAATCTCTGATGTGAATGACAATGCTCCATTGTTTGATAAAAATAGCTACGTTGCGCACCTTACAGAAAACAATCCCCCTGGCTTGTCTATATTTTCTGTCCGTGCCCGGGACATTGACTGGAATCAAAATGCTAGAATATCATACTTTCTAGAAGAGACAAAAATCAACGGTAATCCAGCATCTTCTTATATTTCCATAAATACTGAAACTGGGGCCGTTCATGCGGTGCAATCCTTTGACTATGAGCAAGTTAAACAACTTCGGCTGGTTGTGAAGGCGCAGGACGGAGGCTCTCCTCCACTCAGTAGTAATGTGACAGTGACAATACTGATCCAGGACCAGAACGACAACCCTCCGCAGGTTCTGTACCCAGTCCAGACTGGTGGCTCTCACGTGGCTGAAATGGTGCCTCGTTCAGCAGATGTGGGCTATCTGGTCACTAAAGTGGTGGCTGTGGATGTGGACTCTGGACAGAATGCCTGGCTCTCCTATAAACTGCACAAAGCCACAGACAGGGCGCTGTTTGAAGTGGGCTTACAGAATGGAGAAATACGAACTATCCGCCAAGTCACTGATAAAGATGCTGTCAAACAAAGACTCACTGTTATAGTGGAGGACAACGGGCATCCCTCTCGTTCAGCCACGGTCATTGTTAACGTGGCGGTGGCCGACAGCTTCCCGGAAGTTCTGTCGGAGTTCACTGACTTTGGACACGACAAGGAGTACAATGACAACCTGACTTTTTACTTAGTGTTGGCTCTGGCTGTAGTTTCCTTCCTGTTCATCACGTGCTTAGTGGTTATTATATCAGTCAAAATCTACAGGTGGAGACAGTCTCGCATCCTGTATCACTCCAGCCTCCCTGTGATTCCATATTATCCACCACGTTACTCAGACACTTTGGGGACAGGGACTCTCCAACACGTGTACAATTACGAGGTGTGCAGGACGACTGACTCCAGAAAGAGTGACTGTAAGTTGGGCAGAGCCGGTAGTCAGAACGTGCTGATAATGGATCCCAGTTCAGCAGGGACGATGCAGAGGATACACAATGAAAAGAGCATCCTGGATGATCCAGACTCTCCTCTGGAGGTTAGTTGAGTATGGTTTGTCCAAATACAGTGATTCCTTTTTGTCCTTGTCTTCATTTTCAGCACCATGTACAGCATCCTAGTCTTAGTCACTTGATAACCGAATTGTTTTTTATGCTTTTCTGGACCCTTCGAGCTCTTCAGCATGTCATTCAAAGTCAACATTTTTTCACTTAAAAATACAGTGATTTGTCTTGATAAGTCACTTATACCATATTTAGTGTGATGTCAGTTTAAATGATTGTGAGAGATCTGTTGTTTACTCTTACTTTAGATAACAGCACCATGTCAAGTCATCACCCAAATCACTGTCACAACTCGACTGTGATTGTAATGATAACATTTGAATGTCAAACATGGCAACACAAGATAATCTGTGACTGTGAAAATCAACATTTGTTATTTTGTTAGGTTACAGTCAATACTGACTAATGTCTTCAAGTAGTCCTGGTGTTTTTGTGTTTCTGTTGATAGGACCAATATTCGTGAGGACATTTTTGTAAAGTGACAACATTTTGGCCAAAAAGGGTTTTTGAGGTTTAAAAATACTCAGGACCGTGCAGTCAAGACTGGGTTTAGGGTCAGGGTTAGA
The DNA here is from genome assembly GCA_033026295.1 of Channa striata. Taxonomy (NCBI): domain Eukaryota; kingdom Metazoa; phylum Chordata; class Actinopteri; order Anabantiformes; family Channidae; genus Channa; species Channa striata. Next base: position 16,791,355 of record CM065173.1, on the reverse strand, counting down.
ATGAGATTTTGGTTAGGGTTAATGTAAGTGGCTGATTGTATTACGTCAATGAGTGTCCTCACAAGGATAGAGGTACAAATGTTGTTTTTTTTTTTTTTTCTGGTTGTTTTTTCTCTGGCCAATCTTTTATCTTTTCACCATCCAAAAACATTTATGTTAGGCTTGTCGGTGACTCTAAATTGCCTGTAGGTGTGAATGTGACTGTGCTTTTTGTATGTTTCTGTGTCAGCTTTGAAATTGACTGGCAACCTGTCCAGATTGTAGCCAGCCTCTTGCCTGATGCGAGCTCTAGCACCCTAGTGACAGAATAGGCAGTTTAGATAATTTTGGGTTGATTAATATATTATGCATATGCATATGGATCAATATGGGATGATGTATCAAATGAACTAAAGAACATCACTCAGTTGACCCTCTAATGTGTTGACCATTTCTACTCAGTTGACCTTTTAGAGCAAACGCAGATGAAGCATGGGCAAGTGGTGAAAACTGCGGATGGATGTAAACATCAGTGTATTACATTACAAGGACCTTCATTGTTGTCTCACTGTAGCACATTTCTACAGCTTTTCAATTTGACTGATTTTAGCATTGTGATATGCATGAAGAAATTGTTAGTCAGGGAAATACAACTATCACTGGGTAGCTATCAAACACACATGTGAGTGACTAAACACATTATCTTTTTTTATGAATTTAAAAAACTGAAATATGAAAAGGTGATTTTAAATCAAAGCCTCCATTAGCATATTCAAGTAGAGAGAGGTATTTCAAACAAATAAAACTGGTCGTGGTCTGAAGAGGGGACTACACTTTTCCATGGTTGTGCATTTACTTACTATTTTGTTTTTCACCTCTGATATTTGTAAGACTATGGAGACTTTATAATCCTTGTAGTATTGTGTCGTAGATAAATTGAGCTGGGCATGCTGGACATATTTAAGATGAAGTAATTTGAATGTTTGTATGTTTTTCTTATTTTTCTTCATATTATATTTCTCACGCTAATTTAACAGGGACCTGCTGATATAATGACTGTTTTGAGGCTTTAGGCCATCAGTGAGCTAATATTTTTACACAATATCTTTAGCCATTTATAAGTTTGAAATGCTTAATTTAAAAAAATCAGCTTTTCATTTTTAACAGTCCCATGATATAAGGTTTTATTAACAGAACCTTTTTTGTTTTAATTGAGGTTTACAAGAGGTTATGGGCAGTGTTTTTTACATGAGTGCAGCACAGCCATGGAGAACAGCTCAAAACAGAAACCAAACGGAACCCAGAGTACTGCTCTTCAGCTCGCTGTGCTGTTATCAAAACTGACAGAAACCAACAATGGTGAAATGTTAAAGTGGAGAACACACAATATTCATATTTAATCACTGAATTTTCAGTGATACGTAAATGAATATATGTATTGCCATACATGTACATATGCTGTCACAATCAGATTACATTTAATACGTGGAATTGTCTGTCCAAGACAACAAAAATGTTTTGCAGCATTATAATTTGGTAGACTTTGAATCAAAGTGCTTTATACTTACATACATATCATTATTATTAGTTATTATTAAATGTATTAGTGTACCTCGTCCAGTTCCTTCCTCTGTTTGCCTCTAAGGGACGCTGTTGATCAGTAAAACGGCGTGTTGTGTTATTCAGATTGTGAGGAAGGACAGAAAAAGGAGAGGCTTGTCCTCACACAACGAGCTGGTCGACGGAAATACAGTTCAGTTGCAGAAACCGTTTTGTTTGATAGTCGAATTCAGCAATATTGAACTGGAATAAATATTGCACCAAAGTATTAGGGTAAGGACTTTTGTTTACGTCACATTAGGATTTTAATCTTGCCGAAATGAGGATAAGCCAGCATCGATGCGAGCAGTGGTTGTTCCGTTGGACACTTACATGGCAACTGCTTATTTTTGTTCTTATGATTTCCATCGTCAGTGGCCAAATCCGGTATTCAATACCGGAGGAGATGAAGAAAGGCTCCCTGATCGGGAATGTAGCCCAGGACCTTGGTTTGGATTTGAAAAGGCTCCGTTCTGGTCGGGCCCGTATCGTGAGTGGAGAAAACAATCAGTACACCGAGCTCAAGACAGACAAAGGGATCCTTGTCGTAAATGAGAGAATAGACCGAGAAGAGCTTTGTGGAGAAGTGACACCGTGCAGCTTCAGCTTTGAAATTATTTTAGAAAATCCAATTGAGCTTCACAGGGTAACGGTGGAAATATTAGACGTAAATGACCATGCGCCAACGTTCAGAAATAATGTAATTAATCTTGAAATTAGTGAATCTGCAACAATAGGATCACATTTTGATCTAGAAAGCGCATACGATCCCGATGCAGGGATTCACGGATTGCAAAATTATGTTTTATCCCCAAATGATAATTTTGTTCTAAAGCAACACTCCAATTCTGATGGAATAAAATTCGCGGTAATGATATTACAGAAGCCTTTAGACAGAGAATTAAATCCACAGTTTTCTGTAAAACTAATAGCAGTTGACGGTGGAACTCCGCAGCGATCTGGTACAGTAAATATAGAGATCACTGTGCTTGATGTTAATGATAATCCTCCTAAATTTAATCAGTCACTTTATACTGCTACTGTGACAGAAAATGCTCCCAGAGGCACTTACATAACTACTGTGAATGCTTCGGATGCAGACAGTGGGCCGAATGGTTTGGTAACATATGCATTTTCTGATGCAAAGGGCAAGTTTGGCGAACAATTTAAAATTGACCGTTTCTCCGGCAAAATAACTGTTGCTGATAATATTGATTTTGAAAAAGACAAAAAATATGAAATAAGAGTGATTGCCAAAGACCAGGGTGGCTTAAGTGACGCAACAAAAGTTGTCATTGAGGTGACAGACATAAATGATAATGCCCCAGTCATACACATTATGTCCTTCAGCAGTCTGATTTCAGAGGATGTCCATCCAGGGACCACTATAGCTGTTTTTAATGTTAAAGATGCAGATTCGGAAAGAAACGGTCAAATAACGTGCTCAGTAGATTATAATATGCCTTTTAAAATCCAGTCTTCTATAACTAATTATTACAACCTGCTTTCAGAAGTGCATTTTGATCGTGAAACAAAGCCAGAATACAACATAACAATAACAGCCACCGATTCAGGGACACCTCCACTATCGACTAAAATATCTCTAAATCTTAAAATTTCTGACGTAAATGACAATGTTCCGCTCTTTACTAAACCTAGTTATTCTGCTTACATCACAGAAAACAATGTTCCTGGTATGTCAATATTTAGTGTCACTGCAAAAGATTCAGACTGGAACCAAAACGCTAGAATTTCATACTTTCTGGAAGAGACGCTGGTCAGTGGTAGCCCAGTTTCTTCATATGTGTCCATTAACTCTGAAAGTGGAGTGATACATGCCGTGCGATCTTTTGATTATGAACAGATAAAGCAGCTGATATTTATTGTAAAAGCGCAGGACGGAGGCTCTCCTCCACTCAGTAGTAATGTGACAGTGACAATACTGATCCAGGACCAGAACGACAACCCTCCTCAGGTTCTGTACCCAGTCCAGACTGGTGGCTCTCACGTGGCTGAAATGGTGCCTCGTTCAGCAGATGTGGGCTACCTGGTCACTAAAGTGGTGGCTGTGGATGTGGACTCTGGACAGAATGCCTGGCTCTCCTATAAACTGCACAAAGCCACAGACAGGGCGCTGTTTGAAGTGGGCTTACAGAATGGAGAAATACGAACTATCCGCCAAGTCACTGATAAAGATGCTGTCAAACAAAGACTCACTGTTATAGTGGAGGACAACGGGCAGCCCTCTCGTTCAGCCACGGTCATTGTTAACGTGGCGGTGGCCGACAGCTTCCCGGAAGTGCTGTCGGAGTTCACCGACTTTGCACACGACAAGGAGTACAATGACAACCTGACTTTTTACTTAGTGTTGGCTCTGGCTGTAGTTTCCTTCCTGTTCATCACGTGTTTAGTGGTTATTATATCAGTCAAAATCTACAGGTGGAGACAGTCTCGCATCCTGTATCACTCCAGCCTCCCTGTGATTCCATATTATCCACCACGTTACTCAGACACTTTGGGGACAGGGACTCTCCAACACGTGTACAATTACGAGGTGTGCAGGACGACTGACTCCAGAAAGAGTGACTGTAAGTTGGGCAGAGCCGGTAGTCAGAACGTGCTGATAATGGATCCCAGTTCAACAGGGACGATGCAGCGGATACACAATGAAAAGAGCATCCTGGATGAACCAGACTCTCCTCTAGAGGTTGGCATTTTCGTTCAGTAACGTTTAATGAATGTCTAAATCTCTTTCTGTTTTGCTCTATTTGATAATTGTTTGTTAAAAGCACACTCATAACTCATATTAGCTTTCCATGATTTAAACGTATCTCATTGTGAAACTTCTTGTTCTTCTCTGCTAACTTGAGCGTTTCATATTTTAGATTAACCAGTGATGTTTTTAAACTCTTCTTCATAACAACCAATGTAAATTGGAAATATATTGAAATTGCTAATTTCCTTTAAACACGGTTTTAAAATATGAATTAACATCAAATGCTTTATGCTTTTGTATTATCCATTTGAGGTCGGGCAGAGTCTGTCTTTTCATTGCTCCTATTCTTCCTGCGCCTTTCAGCACCATGGACAGCACAATGTGATGCCTTTGTCTGTTCGCTCACTGTCCCCTTGTTAATGTGTTGCGTTTCTGTATTTGTATAGATGGTTCTCTGTGTGTGTTTGTCTCTGCCTGTGTGTGTGTGTGTGAACCAGAAATGTTAACAAACATATATAATTTACAGCGCTGGCATTTAATATCTAATTTCGTTAGCCACTGATAAGTAGGAATTTTTCTCCATATTTTGAGTAAACTATCAGGATTCCTATGAAAGACACGCTCAAGACAAGAATGTGTATGTGCAGTTCATTGCATCCAACTCACAGGGACGCTGTTGACCAACTTGCTGAGATTTCCCTGCTTATTTTAGCTGTACCTCCCCCCTCAAACCGGGAGGTAAAGGAGACAGACAAAAACGTGAAAGAAGGAACCGTTTGTTATCAGGAGATTGTCGAATTGCGAGATTGCAGACGAGTTTTCAGGATTCTTGTGACGGTGGATATCTTTGGATTTTATCTTTATATTTCAGCTGAAAATCGTTTTACTTGAGGATGGATTTGATGGAATTTTATGTGGACGGGAGAATATTGAGCAGAACAATGACACGGCAAGTACTGCTGTTTATGTCACTTGTTTATCTCTGCTCGGTTTCTGGGCAAGTCAGTTATTCCATTCCCGAAGAAATGGCGAAAGGCTCTTTAGTCGGTAACATAGCACACGATTTAGGTTTGGATGGGAAACGGCTGAAATCAGGGAAAGCTCGCATATACACAGGAGAAGGACAGAATACATCGAGCTGGATAAAGAAAAGGCCGTCCTTCTAATCAAGGAGCGCATCGACAGAGAATCGCTATGCGGACAGACGACGCCCTGTGCTCTTGATTTTCAAATAATTTTGGAGAATCCTATGCAATTTTACAGCATCACTGTGGAGATCACTGACATTAACGATAACGCTCCCTCTTTTAAAAACAGCGAAATGAAGTTTGATATTAGTGAGACGGTTCAAATTGGATCGAAATTTGTTTTAGAAAAGGCAATTGACGTCGATGTGGGTATTAATGGGCTTCAGGGTTATTCGCTGAGTTCAAGTGAGATATTCACTTTAAACCCTCCTAGAATTAGCAATACTAGGAATGTTGAGATGGTTTTGAAGAAGAATCTTGATCGAGAGAAAGAGGAGCGACTCACTTTAGTTTTAACTGCTAGAGATGGCGGCGACCCACAGTTGTCTGGGACAATGCAAATTGTTATTACAGTATTAGATGCAAACGACAATGCACCCGTATGTATTCAGGCGGAGTTTAAGGCTAATGTGAAAGAAAACGCGTCAAAAGGAACTGTGCTAACAGCGGTGAGCGCATCTGACGCAGATGAAGGAACACATGGACACATTCAGTATTCATTCTCTAATGTTCCAGAGGGCGCAAATAATATGTTTCATGTTGATAATGAAAACGGTGTGGTGACCTTAGTGGGAAAACTTGATTATGAGAAATTTCGGCACTATGAGATAGATGTTCAAGCATCAGATGAAGGTGGTAACTCAGACGTCTGCAAAGTTATGATTGAGGTTATGGATACAAATGATAATCCACCAGTAATCAATATCATGTCAGCGTCACCCAGTGTATCTGAAGATGTTAAGCCAGGGACGGTGATGACAATGATGAACATTCAGGATCCAGATTCAAATGAAAATGGCAAGGTTCATTGTGTTTTAAATGAAAATGTTTATTTTACAATAACGTCAACATCAAATAATTTCTTTACCTTAGTGACAGACAGTGAATTAGACAGAGAGACATCCTCTGAGTATAATATCACGGTGACCTGCTCGGATGAGGGAGTACCCTCCCTCTCCAGCAGTGTCACTCTCACCTTACAGATCTCTGATGTGAACGACAACGCTCCTGTCTTTGAGAGGAGCTCATATGAGGCCTACATAGTAGAAAACAACACACCAGGTCTCTCGATATTCACAGTGAAAGCCACAGACGCTGACTGGAACCAGAATGCGCGTGTTTCTTACATACTGGAGGACTCCTCTGTTAACGGAGTACCAGTCTCCTCATACGTGTCCGTTAGTGCTGATAGTGGAGTCATCCATGCAGTGCGCTCTTTTGACTACGAGCACATCAAAGATTTCCAGTTCCGCGTCAAAGCGCAGGACGGAGGCTCTCCTCCACTCAGTAGTAATGTGACAGTCAAAATACTGATCCAGGACCAGAACGACAACCCTCCTCAGGTTCTGTACCCAGTCCAGACTGGTGGCTCTCACGTGGCTGAAATGGTGCCTCGTTCAGCAGATGTGGGCTACCTGGTCACTAAAGTGGTGGCTGTGGATGTGGACTCTGGACAGAATGCCTGGCTCTCCTATAAACTGCACAAAGCCACAGACAGGGCGCTGTTTGAAGTGGGCTTACAGAATGGAGAAATACGAACTATCCGCCAAGTCACTGATAAAGATGCTGTCAAACAAAGACTCACTGTTATAGTGGAGGACAACGGGCAGCCCTCTCGTTCAGCCACAGTCATTGTTAACGTGGCGGTGGCCGACAGCTTCCCGGAAGTGCTGTCGGAGTTCACTGACTTTGCACACGACAAGGAGTACAATGACAACCTGACTTTTTACTTAGTGTTGGCTCTGGCTGTAGTTTCCTTCCTGTTCATCACGTGCTTAGTGGTTATTATATCAGTCAAAATCTACAGGTGGAGACAGTCTCGCATCCTGTATCACTCCAGCCTCCCTGTGATTCCATATTATCCACCACGTTACTCAGACACTTTGGGGACAGGGACTCTCCAACACGTGTACAATTACGAGGTGTGCAGGACGACTGACTCCAGAAAGAGTGACTGTAAGTTGGGCAGAGCCGGTAGTCAGAACGTGCTGATAATGGATCCCAGTTCAACAGGGACGATGCAGCGGATACACAATGAAAAGAGCATCCTGGATGAACCAGACTCTCCTATAGAGGTTAGTTTTCTATAACGTACACATTTCCTTGATCACAACTTGGTCCGCATTTCAACTTTAGTACATCACTTAACTTTTTACTTTATCTTTTACTGCTGGAGTCTCTATGACCTGTGTTGTGTTCTTTCTGAGTCAGTACCATGGACAGCGCATAAATGGTCACCCTAGTAAAATGTCTCACTAGATAAAACATTTATTTTTTTCCGTCTCAGTCTCTATCTGGGTGTTTTTCTCTGATTTTTCATGTGAGTTTGTTTCATCTATTAAGGCTAAGAAAGTTTATTTCTTTATCTATGGACAGAGTTTTGGCCAAATGCCGATTGAATTATGCGTATCTGCTCGGCATGAAGTGTTTCATTAATTAGCACCACGGTCACAGGCAAAACATAATATCATAACAGCAGTTCATCAAGACTGTAGTAACATGTCCCACTGATTATATTTTTATTTTTTATGCCCTTTCCTTCTTGGTATTTGTGGCTGCGTGTGTGTCTAAGCAGTTCTTATGAGTATACTGTCTGTGCGTGTTTGTCATTGATATATCTTAGCTGTAATATTGCTCTGTGATCTTATTTAAATTATAATTTAGTTTGTAGGCTCTCCATTTGACATCCTCGGTCACAGTATTTGGTGTCTACATATACTCTGCTCAAATATATTATTTTTTCTGCTTCTCACCATTTTTGTAAAGTGTGTATTTTTGGAGAACACCATGTAGTTAATTTCCGTAAACAGAGAGGGACGCTGTTGTCCACAGAGTTGCTGAGGAAGGATTTGTTGTAGTACCTCCTTTTACTTCACCATATCACACGGAGAAATAGAGAGGCGGTCTTAACATTCTGGATTAACATGAACGACGAAGCGCTGCATTGCTGGATTCTTTTTTCATTCAATTTAAGAGATTCTCAATCTTTGGGACCGTTTACATACATCTAAATAACAGTATTGGAACTTAGGACGTAAGGACGTACGATTTTCTCATTTCTCTGCACTTGAGTGTCTCCAGGAACGATGGAATGGCAAATGTTGTTCTTTATGTCTGTGCTCTCGGTCAGCGTCGTGTATGGGCAGGTCAGCTACTCCATTCCCGAGGAGATGGCAAAGGGGGCTCTTATAGGCAACATAGCCCAGGATTTAGGTTTAAGTGTTGATAGATTGAAGTCTGGCAAAGCTCGTATTTATACTGGTAACTCTGAGGAATATATCGAGCTGAAAAGAGAAAGAGGAGCACTGCTTATTAAGGACAGAATAGATCGAGAGGCTCTGTGCAGTCAAACAATGCCTTGCGCCCTCCATTTTCAAATGATCCTGGAAAACCCGATGGAGTTTTACACGGTGACTGTCGAAATTACCGACATTAATGACAATCCTCCTATATTTGAGAGAGGGGAGATGAAATATGAAATAATCGAATCATCCCTTGTTGGAGCGCGATTCGTCTTGGAGAAAGCCATAGACGAGGATGTTGGTATCAATGGCTTGAGCAGCTACGCCCTAAATCCCACGGATAATTTCGCTCTGAAAACCATCAGTCGAGGGGATGGGACTAAACATGTGGAGATGGTTTTACAGAAACCCCTAGACAGAGAGAAAAATGAGCATTTATCGTTAATACTAACAGCTCTTGATGGTGGTGAACCGCAGCTTTCTGGGACAATGCAAATAATCATAACTGTGTTAGACGCAAATGACAATGCGCCGGTGTGTTTAAAGCAGGAATACAAAGCAAGTGTTGCAGAGAATGCTCCTGTTGGCAGTGTAATTACTACGGTACAGGCTACTGATGTAGATAAGGGCAATAATGGGAAAATAACATATATGATTCCAAAATCAACGGGTGCAAGCCTCTTTGAAATCGATGCTGATCGTGGAGTTTTGACCCTAAAAGGCAATGTAGATTATGAAAAGAGGAGACTTTACGAGCTAGATGTTCAGGTATCTGACCAAGGAGGATTGTCTGATGCATGTAAAGTAATTGTAGACGTTATTGATACAAATGATAATCCTCCTACTATTAACATCATGTCAAAATCAAACACAATATTTGAGAACGTGAAAACGGAAACGGTTGTATCTATGCTTAATATACAAGATCCAGACTCAAGTGATAACGGGAAAGTCATGTGTGTTTTAAATGAAAATATTCCCTTCTCCATTAAATCTACGACAAATAATTTCTTTACCGTTGTCACAGACAGTGAGTTGGACAGAGAGAGAGCTTCTGAATATGATATCACGGTGACCTGCTCGGATGAGGGAGTACCCTCCCTCTCCAGCAGCGTCACTCTCACCTTACAGATCTCTGATGTGAACGACAACGCTCCTGTCTTTGAGAGGAGCTCATATGAGGCCTACATAGTAGAAAACAACACACCAGGTCTCTCTATATTCACAGTGAAAGCCACAGACGCTGACTGGAACCAGAATGCGCGTGTTTCTTACATACTGGAGGACTCCTCTGTTAACGGAGTACCAGTCTCCTCATACGTGTCCGTTAGTGCTGATAGTGGAGTCATCCATGCAGTGCGCTCTTTTGACTACGAGCACATCAAAGATTTCCAGTTCCGCGTCAAAGCGCAGGACGGAGGCTCTCCTCCACTCAGTAGTAATGTGACAGTCAAAATACTGATCCAGGACCAGAACGACAACCCTCCTCAGGTTCTGTACCCAGTCCAGACTGGTGGCTCTCACGTGGCTGAAATGGTACCTCGTTCAGCAGATGTGGGCTACCTGGTCACTAAAGTGGTGGCTGTGGATGTGGACTCTGGACAGAATGCCTGGCTCTCCTATAAACTGCACAAAGCCACAGACAGGGCGCTGTTTGAAGTGGGCTTACAGAATGGAGAAATACGAACTATCCGCCAAGTCACTGATAAAGATGCTGTCAAACAAAGACTCACTGTTATAGTGGAGGACAACGGGCAGCCCTCTCGTTCAGCCACGGTCATTGTTAACGTGGCGGTGGCCGACAGCTTCCCGGAAGTGCTGTCGGAGTTCACCGACTTTGCACACGACAAGGAGTACAATGACAACCTGACTTTTTACTTAGTGTTGGCTCTGGCTGTAGTTTCCTTCCTGTTCATCACGTGCTTAGTGGTTATTATATCAGTCAAAATCTACAGGTGGAGACAGTCTCGCATCCTGTATCACTCCAGCCTCCCTGTGATTCCATATTATCCACCACGTTACTCAGACACTTTGGGGACAGGGACTCTCCAACACGTGTACAATTACGAGGTGTGCAGGACGACTGACTCCAGAAAGAGTGACTGTAAGTTGGGCAGAGCCGGTAGTCAGAACGTGCTGATAATGGATCCCAGTTCAACAGGGACGATGCAGCGGATACACAATGAAAAGAGCATCCTGGATGAACCAGACTCTCCTCTGGAGGTTAGAATAATTTATTATAGTTTCAGTTTCACCATTCTGATTTAGAATGCATGTAACCTAATTTTTAATACCAAAAATTCTAACAAATGATTTTAAGTGACGTACGTTAAGTAAGATTGTTTCCCAGACATTAACAAATTCAGCTAGTTCATTTTCTTACCTCTGATTTTTTTGATATAAAATCGCTACTATAAAGTAGGTGAGCTATTTTTTATACATGAGGTATTTTTCACGTCTTACTTTTTTGTTTTATTTTAAATTTACATATTAGTCAGTTCAGTTCTGCAGACAACGACAATGTTGATGGAAATAATACATTCACACATTAAACTTTTTTTTTCACATATATTGATATTACTGCTTTTACTAATTATACTCCATTACTCGTCATTACTTATAATTTATTGATCTCCGAACTTTTCATCGTTTTTCCAGTAATTGAATTGGAATTTGATTGACCTTTTGTTATTGGCACACACTCATTTTGTGATTTATATATATTCTTTGACCTTTATTCTTTTAAGTTTCCTTAAATATGTCTAAATAATAAATGTGTATTAATTAGTGATTTCTATGGAATGTTCAATTTGTTTCCAAAGCAGCTGTACTGTATAAGTATTTGTTCGAGTGATTTACAGGGAGATTTCCCAGAAGTGAATTTTATTTGATATCCTGCACTTTTGTAGGATGTACTCTTAGGGCCGCTGTTGACCTGAAAGTTGATGAGTGAGAGCAGAACTGTAGCAGCACCTCCCATGAAACGTCGACATTATGAAGAAAGAGCAGGACAGAATACACGGGGCCATTTCTGCTTGTGAACAGTTATTGAAAACGAAAAATATATTTTCACTTCCATGAGATTTGATACCAGGGATTGCTTTTTGAAGGTTTACCTTGACGCTTGGCATTGGAATATATGGAATGTCTTGTTTTTATCTAACGTTGAGTCCGCGGAGCCTCGCTGGGGATAAATTACATAGAACAATGAATCGGCAAGTATTGTTGTTTATCTCGCTGCTTTTATTCGGTTTTGTCTCCGGGCAAGTCAGTTATTCTATTCCTGAGGAAATGACCAGAGGATCTTTAGTGGGCAATGTGGCACAAGATTTAGGTTTAGAAACAAAGCGTTTGATAACGGGTAAAGCTAGAATCTACATAAGGAACAGCGACGAGTACATCGAGCTGAACAGAGAGAGAGGAGTCCTCCTCGTCAAAGAGAGAATCGACAGAGAGGCGCTTTGTACAGACACTGCGCTTTGTGCTTTACATTTTCAGATTATTTTAGAGAGCCCTATGGAATTCTACAGTGTGACAGTCCAGATCACAGACATCAATGATAATGCACCGACCTTTGAAAAGAGTGAAATGAAGTTTAAAATTAGCGAGTCAGCCACCACCGGGGCTAAATTTGTTCTGGAAAGGGCGGTGGACTTTGATGTTGGAATCAATGGTGTTCATAATTACGAATTAAAGCCATCAGACAATTTTGTTTTGAAAGTCCACAATAACGCTGATGGCAATAAAAATGTTGAGATGGTGCTACAGAAGCCTTTAGACAGAGAGAAACAAGAGCAGATATCTCTTGTGTTAACGGCCGTAGATGGAGGAGAGCCGCAGATGTCAGGAACGATGATGATTCTGATCACAGTTTTAGACGTTAATGACAACGCTCCTGTTTTTACACAGCAAACATACAAAGCTACAGTGACCGAGAATTCACCGAAAGGAACAGTCGTAGCTACAGTTACAGCCGTAGATGCAGATCAAGGCTCCAATGGCAAAATTACATATTCAATAACAAATACTGTGGAAAATGTTAGAAAAATGTTTGAGGTAAACAATGATAATGGCGACGTTACTTTAATTGGAAACATTGACTATGAAAAAACAAGACATTTTCAAATAAATTTACTGGCTACTGATGATGGAGGACTCACAGACTCTTCCAAGTTAATTGTTGATGTCCAGGATGTAAATGACAACAAACCTGAAATTAATATAATGTCGAAATCAAATGTGATATCAGAAGATGCTAAACTTAATACAGTTGTGACAATGATAAATATTGAAGATAGAGACTCAGAGGGAAACGGAAAAGTTCAGTGTTTTATAAATGAAAACGTACCTTTTACTTTAAAGACATCAACAAATAATTTCTACAGTTTAGTGACAGACAGTGAGTTGGACAGAGAGACTTCCTCTGAGTATAACATCACGGTGACCTGCTCGGATGAGGGAGTACCCTCCCTCTCCAGCAGTGTCACTCTCACCTTACAGATCTCTGATGTGAACGACAACGCTCCTGTCTTTGAGAGGAGCTCATATGAGGCCTACATAGTAGAAAACAACACACCAGGTCTCTCTATATTCACAGTGAAAGCCACAGACGCTGACTGGAACCAGAATGCGCGTGTTTCTTACATACTGGAGGACTCCTCTGTTAACGGAGTACCAGTCTCCTCATACGTGTCCGTTAGTGCTGATAGTGGAGTCATCCATGCAGTGCGCTCTTTTGACTACGAGCACATCAAAGATTTCCAGTTCCGCGTCAAAGCGCAGGACGGAGGCTCTCCTCCACTCAGTAGTAATGTGACAATCAAAATACTGATCCAGGACCAGAACGACAACCCTCCTCAGGTTCTGTACCCAGTCCAGACTGGTGGCTCTCACGTGGCTGAAATGGTGCCTCGTTCAGCAGATGTGGGCTATCTGGTCACTAAAGTGGTGGCTGTGGATGTGGACTCTGGACAGAATGCCTGGCTCTCCTATAAACTGCACAAAGCCACAGACAGGGCGCTGTTTGAAGTGGGCTTACAGAATGGAGAAATACGAACTATCCGCCAAGTCACTGATAAAGATGCTGTCAAACAAAGACTCACTGTTATAGTGGAGGACAACGGGCAGCCCTCTCGTTCAGCCACGGTCATTGTTAACGTGGCGGTGGCCGACAGCTTCCCGGAAGTTCTGTCGGAGTTCACTGACTTTGCACACGACAAGGAGTACAATGACAACCTGACTTTTTACTTAGTGTTGGCTCTGGCTGTAGTTTCCTTCCTGTTCATCACGTGCTTAGTGGTTATTATATCAGTGAAAATCTACAGGTGGAGACAGTCTCGCATCCTGTATCACTCCAGCCTCCCTGTGATTCCATATTATCCACCACGTTACTCAGACACTTTGGGGACAGGGACTCTCCAACACGTGTACAATTACGAGGTGTGCAGGACGACTGACTCCAGAAAGAGTGACTGTAAGTTGGGCAGAGCCGGTAGTCAGAACGTGCTGATAATGGATCCCAGTTCAACAGGGACGATGCAGCGGATACACAATGAAAAGAGCATCCTGGATGAACCAGACTCTCCCCTAGAGGTTAGTTTTCTGTAACGTACACATTTCCTTGATCACAATTTGCTCCGCATTTCAACTTTAGTACATCGCTTAACTTTTTACTTTATCTTTTACTGCTGGAGTCTCTATGAGCTGTGTTGTGTTCTTTCTGAGTCAGTACCATGGACAGCGCATAAAGGGTCACCCTAGTAAAATGTCTCACTAGTTAAAACATTTTTTTTTTTCCGTCTCAGTCCCTATCTCGGTGTTTTTCTCTGAGTTTTAATGTGAGTTAGTTTCATCTACTCAGGCTTGTCGTTAAAATGTAAAAAAAGGTTTATTTCTTTATCTATTGACAGAGTTTTGGCCAAACGCCTTTTGAATTATGCGTAGTTGCTCTGCATGAAGTGTTTCTTTAATTAGCACCAGAGGCAAAACATAATATCATCAAGCAATTCATCAAGGCATACTGATTACATTTTTCTTTTTTGTACCCTTTTCTTTCTTGGTATTTGCGGGTGCGTGTGTGTCTATGCAGTTCTTATGAGTATATGTGCGTGTTTGTCATTGATATATCTTAGCTGTATTATTGCTCTGTGATCTTTTTTAAATAATCATTTTATTTTGTTGGCTCTCCATCTGACACCATTGGTCACAGATAAGTATCTGGTGTCCACATATACTCTGCTGAAATATATTATTTTTTCTGCTTCTCACCATTTTTGTAAAGTGTGTATTTTAGGAGAACACCATGTAGTTAATTTCCGTAAACAGAGAGGGACGCTGTTGTCCACAGAGTTGCTGAGGAAGGATTTGTTGTAGTACCTCCTTTTACTTCACCATATCACACGGAGAAATAGAGAGGCGGTCTTAACATTCTGGATTAACATGAACGACGAAGCGCTGCATTGCTGGATTCTTTTTTCATTCAATTTAAGAGATTCTCAATCTTTGGGACCGTTTACATACATCTAAATAACAGTATTGGAACTTAGGACGTAAGGACGTACGATTTTCTCATTTCTCTGCACTTGAGTGTCTCCAGGAACGATGGAATGGCAAATGTTGTTCTTTATGTCTGTGCTCTCGGTCAGCGTCGTGTATGGGCAGGTCAGCTACTCCATTCCCGAGGAGATGGCAAAGGGGGCTCTTATAGGCAACATAGCCCAGGATTTAGGTTTAAGTGTTGATAGATTGAAGTCTGGTAAAGCTCGTATTTATACTGGTAACTCTGAGGAATATATCGAGCTGAAAAGAGAAAGAGGAGCACTGCTTATTAAGGACAGAATAGATCGAGAGGCTCTGTGCAGTCAAACAATGCCTTGCGCCCTCCATTTTCAAATGATCCTGGAAAACCCGATGGAGTTTTATACGGTGACTGTCGAAATTACCGATATTAACGACAATCCTCCTATATTTGAGAGAGGGGAGATGAAATATGAAATAGGCGAATCATCCCTTGTTGGAGCGAGATTCGTCTTGGAGAAAGCCATAGACGAGGATGTTGGTATCAATGGCTTGAGCAGCTACGCCCTAAATCCCACGGATAATTTCGCTCTGAAAACCATCAGTCGAGGGGATGGGACTAAACATGTGGAGATGGTTTTACAGAAACCCCTAGACAGAGAGAAAAATGAGCATTTATCGTTAATACTAACAGCTCTTGATGGTGGTGAACCGCAGCTTTCTGGGACAATGCAAATAATCATAACTGTGTTAGACGCAAATGACAATGCGCCGGTGTGTTTAAAGCAGGAATACAAAGCAAGTGTTGCAGAGAATGCTCCTGTTGGCAGTGTAATTACTACGGTACAGGCTACTGATGTAGATAAGGGCAATAATGGGAAAATAACATATATGATTCCAAAATCAGCGGGTGCAAGCCTCTTTGAAATCGATGCTGATCATGGAGTTTTGACGTTAAAAGGCAATGTAGATTATGAAAAGAGGAGACTTTACGAGCTAGATGTTCAGGTATCTGACCAAGGAGGATTGTCTGATGCATGTAAAGTAATTGTAGACATAATTGATACAAATGATAATCCTCCTACTATTAACATCGTGTCAAAATCAAACACAATATCTGAGAACGTGAAAACGGAAACTGTTGTATCTATGCTTAATATACAAGATCCAGACTCAAGTGATAACGGGAAAATCGTGTGTGTTTTAAATGAAAATATTCCCTTCTCCATTAAATCTACGACAAATAATTTCTTTACCGTTGTCACAGACAGTGAGTTGGACAGAGAGAGAGCTTCTGAGTATAATATCACGGTGACCTGCTCGGATGAGGGAGTACCCTCCCTCTCCAGCAGCGTCACTCTCACCTTACAGATCTCTGATGTGAACGACAACGCTCCTGTCTTTGAGAGGAGCTCATATGAGGCCTACATAGTAGAAAACAACACACCAGGTCTCTCTATATTCACAGTGAAAGCCACAGACGCTGACTGGAACCAGAATGCGCGTGTTTCTTACATACTGGAGGACTCCTCTGTTAACGGAGTACCAGTCTCCTCATACGTGTCCGTTAGTGCTGATAGTGGAGTCATCCATGCAGTGCGCTCTTTTGACTACGAGCACATCAAAGATTTCCAGTTCCGCGTCAAAGCGCAGGACGGAGGCTCTCCTCCACTCAGTAGTAATGTGACAGTCAAAATACTGATCCAGGACCAGAACGACAACCCTCCTCAGGTTCTGTACCCAGTCCAGACTGGTGGCTCTCACGTGGCTGAAATGGTGCCTCGTTCAGCAGATGTGGGCTATCTGGTCACTAAAGTGGTGGCTGTGGATGTGGACTCTGGACAGAATGCCTGGCTCTCCTATAAACTGCACAAAGCCACAGACAGGGCGCTGTTTGAAGTGGGCTTACAGAATGGAGAAATACGAACTATCCGCCAAGTCACTGATAAAGATGCTGTCAAACAAAGACTCACTGTTATAGTGGAGGACAACGGGCAGCCCTCTCGTTCAGCCACCGTCATTGTTAACATGGCGGTGGCCGACAGCTTCCCGGAAGTTCTGTCGGAGTTCACCGACTTTGCACACGACAAGGAGTACAATGACAACCTGACTTTTTACTTAGTGTTGGCTCTGGCTGTAGTCTCCTTCCTGTTCATCACGTGCTTAGTGGTTATTATATCAGTCAAAATCTACAGGTGGAGACAGTCTCGCATCCTGTATCACTCCAGCCTCCCTGTGATTCCATATTATCCACCACGTTACTCAGACACTTTGGGGACAGGGACTCTCCAACACGTGTACAATTACGAGGTGTGCAGGACGACTGACTCCAGAAAGAGTGACTGTAAGTTGGGCAGAGCCGGTAGTCAGAACGTGCTGATAATGGATCCCAGTTCAACAGCGACGATGCAGCGGATACACAATGAAAAGAGCATCCTGGATGAACCAGACTCTCCTCTAGAGGTTAGTTGTACAGATTAGCTTTTGTACTGATGTTTTTGCGTGTAATCCCATTGATATTAATGTCTTTAAGGCAATTCCACAATTTTAAGAACCCTGGACAGCATCTTCTAATATAGTTTGTTTATTAAAGTTGCCTTTTTCAGTTATCTGTGCCTGATGATGAGTTTCACTGAGAACCCATATCTAGTTTAGACATAAAACAACTTTAACATGTACACATGTGTTTTTTAGTATTTCATTGTTTCCGTTTTATTAGCAACAGCTCATACATAATTAGTTTAACTAATTTGCAAACTTTTAAACTATGGGAATTTTATTATATATATTTGTTTTACCTCTTGAACTCACGCTATTTTTTAAATATCCCACGTTTTTTACTGATTTTATGTTAAGCAATTGACTAAGATTTTCCCATGTTTCTTCCATTTTAAGTTCTCCAGTATTAAGCTTAGTCACTGGTTCTGTATCATGAACCATTGTCGGTATTTGAAGGTGCATCGAATTCACTGTCTCCGTCTCAGCGTAGGTATTTAAGTGCAGAGAGAGCATGCAGTGCTTGACCATAATTTACAGTATTTAATTATTTTAATCTTCTTTTGTTGTTAATAGTTTATTTAATTCACACTGCTATTTTAACTTACACCTTCGTTCTGGTGTTATATATGTGTTTGGGGACAAGTTATTATAAATCCGGATTTTGATAAAAGTTCTAAATCTGAAACACAGCCAGCGGATTTGCCACTCATTATTTGCAAACATTTACATTTAAATACATTGTCGTTTTAACACGACATCAATTTAAACGTTCCTAACAATTTGTTTTGTGGGCAGATTAATTTATATAAGAATCCTGTAGTTATGCATTTTGAACTCTTAGGGCCGCTGTAGACCAGAGTGTCGATGACTGAGAGTGAGCCTGTAACAGAACCCTCCCATGTAACCTCGACACAGATCAGTGAGAACACGACAGGAAAGAAGGGACATTCTGGATTTGCACAATATCAGACCAGAGAAAGGATGACCTCAAAATATTCTCTTTAGACTGTGTGGGTTTTACATTTACGAGGAACACATTTGACGCTGACGTGGATTTTAATTTTTGAGATATATTACGGGACTTTGGAACCTTCTAAAATATACATGGATAGAACAATGACAAAAGAAGCGCTATTGTTTACCGCTCTCCTTTCCCTTGGAGCGGTAATTGGACAAGTGAGCTACACAATACCAGAGGAAATGCAAACTGGGTCTTTAGTCGGGAATATTGTGCAGGATTTAGGTTTGGAAACCAAACGTCTCACTTCTGGTAAAGCTCGAATTTATACCCGAGACAGCGACGAGTACATCGAGCTGAACAGAGAGAGAGGAGTCCTCCTCGTCAAACAGAGAATCGACAGAGAGGCGCTGTGCAGACAGACAACACCGTGTGCTTTACATTTTCAAATTATTTTAGAGAATCCGATGGAATTTTACAGTGTTACTGTACAAATTACTGATATCAATGATAATGCACCAACCTTTGAAGAGGGGGAAATCCGATTTAATATAAGTGAGTCAGCTATTATCGGCGCAAAATTTGTGCTGGAAAGGGCGGTGGACCTTGATGTTGGAATCAATGATCTCCAAAGGTACGAATTAAAGCCATCAGACAATTTTGTTCTGAAAGTCCACAATAACGCTGATGGCAATAAAAATGTTGAGATGGTGCTACAGAAGCCTTTAGACAGAGAGAAACAAGAGCAGATATCTCTTGTGTTAACGGCAGTAGATGGAGGAGAGCCGCAGATGTCAGGAACGATGATGATTCTGATCACAGTTTTAGACGCTAATGACAACGCTCCTGTTTTTACACAGCAAACATACAAAGCTACAGTGACCGAGAATTCACCGAAAGGAACAGTCGTAGCTACAGTTACAGCCGTAGATGCAGATCAAGGCTCCAATGGCAAAATTACATATTCAATTACAAATACCTTAGATGATGTGAGGAAAATATTTAACATAAACAAGCGCAATGGTGAAGTTACTTTGATTGGAAACATTGACTTTGAAGAGTCGAGAAGCTATCAGATAAATATGCGTGCAAGTGATGATGGAGGACTCACAGATTCGTGTAAGTTAATTGTTGATGTCCAGGATGTAAATGACAACAAACCTGAAATTAACATAATGTCGAAGTCAAATGTGATATCAGAGAATTCTGTGGTAAATACAGTCGTTACAATGATAAACATTGAGGACACAGACACCGGACAAAATGGAAAAGTCCAGTGTTTTATTAGCGAAAACGTCCCCTTTAATTTAAAGGCAACAACAAATAATTTCTACAGTTTAGTGACAGACAGTGAGTTGGACAGAGAGACTTCCTCTGAGTACAACATAACGGTGACCTGCTCGGATGAGGGAGTACCCTCCCTCTCCAGCAGCGTCACTCTCACCTTACAGATCTCTGATGTGAACGACAACGCTCCTGTCTTTGAGAGGAGCTCATATGAGGCCTACATAGTAGAAAACAACACACCAGGTCTCTCTATATTCACAGTGAAAGCCACAGACGCTGACTGGAACCAGAATGCGCGTGTTTCTTACATACTGGAGGACTCCTCTGTTAACGGAGTACCAGTCTCCTCATACGTGTCCGTTAGTGCTGATAGTGGAGTCATCCATGCAGTGCGCTCTTTTGACTACGAGCACATCAAAGATTTCCAGTTCCGCGTCAAAGCGCAGGACGGAGGCTCTCCTCCACTCAGTAGTAATGTGACAGTCAAAATACTGATCCAGGACCAGAACGACAACCCTCCTCAGGTTCTGTACCCAGTCCAGACTGGTGGCTCTCACGTGGCTGAAATGGTGCCTCGTTCAGCAGATGTGGGCTACCTGGTCACTAAAGTGGTGGCTGTGGATGTGGACTCTGGACAGAATGCCTGGCTCTCTATAAACTGCACAAAGCCACAGACAGGGCGCTGTTTGAAGTGGGCTTACAGAATGGAGAAATACGAACTATCCGCCAAGTCACTGATAAAGATGCTGTCAAACAAAGACTCACTGTTATAGTAGAGGACAACGGGCAGCCCTCTCGTTCAGCCACGGTCATTGTTAACGTGGCGGTGGCCGATAGCTTCCCGGAAGTGCTGTCGGAGTTCACTGACTTTGCACACGACAAGGAGTACAATGACAACCTGACTTTTTACTTAGTGTTGGCTCTGGCTGTAGTTTCCTTCCTGTTCATCACGTGCTTGGTGGTTATTATATCAGTGAAAATCTACAGGTGGAGACAGTCTCGCATCCTGTATCACTCCAGCCTCCCTGTGATTCCATATTATCCACCACGTTACTCAGACACTTTGGGGACAGGGACTCTCCAACACGTGTACAATTACGAGGTGTGCAGGACGACTGACTCCAGAAAGAGTGACTGTAAGTTGGGCAGAGCCGGTAGTCAGAACGTGCTGATAATGGATCCCAGTTCAACAGGGACGATGCAGCGGATACAGAATGAAAGGAGCATCCTGGATGAACCAGACTCTCCTCTAGAGGTTAGATGCTTAAATATTTTATTTACGATATATAATATTTAATCACGCAATTTTTGGTAGAGAAAAATATCAGCGAAACATTTTGATATTGTCGTATTTTTTACCCTGGTCTCTGTTAAATTTTATTTTTTTTTCTTTTATGTTATTGGATAATTTAAAACTCAGATCGGTTTTCAGACGTCCTTGCTAACTTCAGTTGAAGTATAACAGCGTTTTTTCTTTACACTTGCTCATCAGAGTAAATAATATTAATATACCTCTGCTTATGCAATAATGTCCATCTGGCATAATTAAGCGAAAGGTTTCTTAGTTTTGGTATTTGTATCTTTTTATTTCGATTTGACTCCATAGTGTACGTTGCCTTATATCCATTTGTGTTATCAGAAGATAAGAGAACGATATCGTTTTTCGCTGCTTTATTATCATTACTCATCATCACTTGAAATAATAAGATTTGTTGAAACTTTTGTTTTCATCTTTTTGCCTTTTAATTTAACTGGACATCTGTCTAAAAACGTTTTTGGGTGGTTTCAGTCAATAAAAAGGGGGATGTAAGTACTTAACACCACATGTTAGAGGATTATCTGTGTTGGTGAAGCAATTTGTTCAACTTACCCCTTCATTTATTACGATTATTATTCAGATTTTTCTACGTTTGAAACTTATATTTAATGACTAGGCAGTCGTTTTTGTTGGAGCTGTGCAGTTTTATAAATTGAACTCTTAGGGCCGCTGTTCACCAGAGTGTCGCTGGTTGCCAGTGGGCTTGTAACAGTACCTCCCATCAAACGTCATTATGAGAACAAAACAAGACGGGAAAGACGAGGCACGTCAGTGATGCAGAAATGTTCTAAAATAGACATCGACCTTTGAAACCGTTTTTTTTTTCTATTTGTGTGCATCATTGGCGCCGAATTAACTTTATTAATTGGGATTCGTGTCATTTTAATGGAATAAACACACTGAACCTCACTGGAAATATTCAAAGAGAACAATGACAAGGCAAGTGCTGCTGTTCATATCTATCCTCTCTGTCCGCTCGGTTTTTGGGCAGATCAGCTACACTATACCCGAAGAGATGACAAAAGGATCATTAGTAGGTAATATTGTACATGATTTAGGTTTGCAATCCAAACGTCTGACGTCCGGTAAGGCTCGAATTTATACCCGAGACAGCGACGAGTACATCGAGCTGAACAGAGAGAGAGGAGTCCTCCTCGTCAAACAGAGAATCGACAGGGAGGCGCTGTGCAGACAGACAACACCGTGTGCTTTACATTTTCAAATTATTTTAGAGAATCCGATGGAATTTTACAGTGTTACTGTACAAATTACTGATATCAATGATAATGCACCAACTTTCAAAAAGAGTGAAATAATTTTTAAAATTAGCGAGTCAGCCACCACCGGGGCTAAATTTGTGCTGGAAAACGCTATCGACTTCGATGTTGGAACTAATGGTGTTCATGGCTACGAATTAAAGCCGTCAGACAATTTTGTTCTGAAAGTCCACAATAACGCTGATGGCAATAAAAATGTTGAGATGGTGCTACAGAAGCCTCTAGACAGAGAGAAACAAGAGCAGATATCTCTTGTGTTAACGGCAGTAGATGGAGGAGAGCCGCAGATGTCAGGAACGATGATGATTCTGATCACAGTTTTAGACGCTAATGACAACGCTCCTGTTTTTACACAGCAAACATACAAAGCTACAGTGACCGAGAATTCACCGAAAGGAACAGTCGTAGCTACAGTTACAGCCGTAGATGCAGATCAAGGCTCCAATGGCAAAATTACATATTCAATTACAAATACTTTAAATGAAGACAGAAACATCTTTGAGATAAACGAGGAGAAAGGCGAAGTCACGTTAAATGGAAACCTTGACTTTGAAGAGTCGCGAAAATATCAGATAAATATACTTGCTAGTGACGATGGAGGACTCACAGATTCGTGCAAATTAATAGTCGATGTTCAGGATGTAAATGACAACAAACCTGAAATTAACATAATGTCGAAGTCAAATGTGATATCAGAGAATGCTGAACTTAATACAGTTGTCACAATGATAAATATTGAAGATAGAGACTCAGAGGGAAACGGAAAAGTTCAGTGTTTTATAAATGAAAACGTACCTTTTACTTTAAAGACATCAACACATAATTTCTACAGCTTAGTGACAGACAGTGAGTTGGACAGAGAGACTTCCTCTGAGTATAACATCACGGTGACCTGCTCGGATGAGGGAGTACCCTCCCTCTCCAGCAGCGTCACTCTCACCTTACAGATCTCTGACGTGAACGACAACGCTCCTGTCTTTGAGAGGAGCTCATATGAGGCCTACATAGTAGAAAACAACACACCAGGTCTCTCGATATTCACAGTGAAAGCCACAGACGCTGACTGGAACCAGAATGCGCGTGTTTCTTACATACTGGAGGACTCCTCTGTTAACGGAGTACCAGTCTCCTCATACGTGTCCGTTAGTGCTGATAGTGGAATCATCCATGCAGTGCGCTCTTTTGACTACGAGCACATCAAAGATTTCCAGTTCCGCGTCAAAGCGCAGGACGGAGGCTCTCCTCCACTCAGTAGTAATGTGACAGTCAAAATACTGATCCAGGACCAGAACGACAACCCTCCTCAGGTTCTCTACCCAGTCCAGACTGGTGGCTCTCACGTGGCTGAAATGGTGCCTCGTTCAGCAGATGTGGGCTACCTGGTCACTAAAGTGGTGGCTGTGGATGTGGACTCTGGACAGAATGCCTGGCTCTCCTATAAACTGCACAAAGCCACAGACAGGGCGCTGTTTGAAGTGGGCTTACAGAATGGAGAAATACGAACTATCCGCCAAGTCACTGATAAAGATGCTGTCAAACAAAGACTCACTGTTATAGTGGAGGACAACGGGCAGCCCTCTCGTTCAGCCACGGTCATTGTTAACGTGGCGGTGGCCGACAGCTTCCCGGAAGTTCTGTCGGAGTTCACCGACTTTGCACACGACAAGGAGTACAATGACAACCTGACTTTTTACTTAGTGTTGGCTCTGGCTGTAGTTTCTTTCCTGTTCATCACGTGCTTAGTGGTTATTATATCAGTCAAAATCTACAGGTGGAGACAGTCTCGCATCCTGTATCACTCCAGCCTCCCCGTGATTCCATATTATCCACCACGTTACTCAGACACTTTGGGGACAGGGACTCTCCAACACGTGTACAATTACGAGGTGTGCAGGACGACTGACTCCAGAAAGAGTGACTGTAAGTTGGGCAGAGCCGGTAGTCAGAACGTGCTGATAATGGATCCCAGTTCAACCGGGACGATGCAGCGGATACACAATGAAAAGAGCATCCTGGATGAACCAGACTCTCCTCTAGAGGTTAGAAAACATTTATTATTACAATTGTTTTACAACTCAACGTCACAAAAATAACATTGTACATAGTACTTTGATCAACACTCCGTAGAAGACTCTAGTATTCAACTTTCCAATCAGCACCATGGAAAGCGAAACATTACTTGTCTTCCTTTAGTATTTGTATTAGTGTTTCTTTTTCATTTTCTTTTTTTTTTGGCTTCTCTGTTATATGAAAGCGATGCTTTCTTGTAACAATATTCAATTAGGTTTCTTACAATATTTTTAACGTGTTTGTGTTGAGAAATATAAATACACAAACAGATTTTCTCGTAGAGATTAGTCCTTTTGTTATGAAGAAATGCTATTTTTGAATGGTAGTGGCACAGAAAAAAACTGACTGACAAAATGGGTTTCAGCACCACGGAAAGGGCTAGGCACGTTATTGTATTTGATATTGCATTACCCTTTTAAGGGTTTGTAGTATTTTTGTTTGTGTGTGTGTGTGTTCTGTTGTCACACTGACAAACCCCACACGTTTCAGACAAACACGGGCGCTTTGTGCGCTTGCGTGCGTTTTTGTGTGTTAACGTAGGAAGAAATAATTGCATTGAACAGAACACCCTTCTATTCCATTGTAGATATTTATCCCTTTTAATGCAAGTGGATAAGGTTCATTTGTGCAGCCTGCATATAGCAAATGCCCCAAAGCACGCGTGCGTGCGTGCACAAAACATAGAGGTACCGTGGGTTCTTTTTCGCGGTCCACTTGGCTGCAGTAACTCCTTAAATACAGTTGACATACACGGAGCTCATTTAGATTGACCTTTCCCTTTAGTTTTTGTTGCTATTGCACTTATTTATTCCACGATTTTTAGTCTATCATGACATTCTGTGCGTGTTTTTGCATCACTTGAAGAAACCAGTGCTTTAACCTAACCATGCTTTGACTCCTGAAGTCCCTGTCTTGTGTAGTTTCGTGTTTTGTGCTCGTAGGGACGCTGTTGGCCAATGTGTGTTAGTTGCACAGCAGATTTCAGCAGCACCTCCCATATCATATAGGTTTTTCGACTGCAAGATCGGCACAATACACAGCCTTCATTGTCGAGAGCATTACACACGGCCAGAGAGGTTGGACATGTTTTAATTTGTTACGTTTCTGTTGACGTTTTTTATCAACAACCCTACTGCGTGTGGAATAAGATTTTCAGTTTTTGCGGCTTTTTTTTTGTGATGTCTTGTTATCATAGGGATTATCCAAATAACACAATGAGACGGCAAGTACT
Organism: Channa striata; assembly: GCA_033026295.1. Classification (NCBI taxonomy): domain Eukaryota; kingdom Metazoa; phylum Chordata; class Actinopteri; order Anabantiformes; family Channidae; genus Channa; species Channa striata. The sequence continues at coordinate 16,765,416 of CM065173.1, read as the reverse complement.
ATTGTTCCTTTTGATGCTTTCTCCGTTTTCGATCCATGGGCAGGTCAGCTATTCTATTCCCGAGGAAATGTCGAAAGGCTCACTGGTCGGCAACATTGCACAAGACCTAGGGTTAGATTTAAAGCGCTTGAAAACAGGAAAGGCTCGCTTGCACGTTGGAAACAGCGCAGAATACATCGAGCTGAATAAAGAAAAGGGGTCCCTTCTCATCAAAGAAAGAATAGACAGAGAGGCATTGTGCAAACAAATAACTCCGTGTGCTTTACATTTTCAAATCATTTTGGAAAACCCCATTGAATTTTATCGAGTTACGGTGGAAATAACAGATATTAATGACAACGCCCCGATGTTCAAAATGACAAATATGTTATTCGAAATAAGCGAATCAGCTTCTCGAGGATCAAAATTTGTATTAGACAAAGCACTGGATGCTGACGTTGGAATAAATGGGCTCAAAAGCTATTCCCTTAACCCAACAGATAATTTTGTTTTAAATCTAAAAGATAACGCAGGTGGAGAAAAGGAAATAGAAATGGTCTTGGAGAAACCGCTGGATCGTGAAAAACGAGAGCAACTCACTCTTACACTAACGGCTGTCGACGGGGGTCAACCTCAGCTGACAGGGACGGTAGAAATACATGTAACTGTATTAGATGTGAATGATAATTCTCCAGTTTTTACGCAGTCAACGTACAAAGCGACTTTAATTGAAAACACCCTGAAGGGAACGCCATTAGTCACCGTTAAAGCCATCGATGTAGATCAAGGCACAAACGGAATCGTAACGTACTCCATTTCAAGTGACACGGAGGGAATTTTGGAATTATTTGAAATACATGAAAAGAGTGGAGAGGTACGTGTGATTGGCAACGTAGATTATGAAACATCTAAACATTATAATATACAAATTAAAGCTATAGATCAAGGTGGACTCTCTGACTCATGCAAAATATTATTTGACATTGTTGATGTGAATGACAATAAACCAATAATAGATCTGATGTCAACTACACAATCGATACCGGAAGATTCCACGTTTAAAACAACTGTTGCTGTGATGAATGTGCATGATGCTGACTCGGATAATAACGGAGGGGTTAAATGTTATTTGACCCAGAGTGTACCTTTTCTAATTGAAAACACATCGACTGGCTTCTATAGCATTTTAACAAACAGTGAATTGGACAGAGAGACATCCTCTGAGTATAATATCACGGTGACCTGCTCGGATGAGGGAGTACCCTCCCTCTCCAGCAGCGTCACTCTCACCTTACAGATCTCTGACGTGAACGACAACGCTCCTGTCTTTGAGAGGAGCTCATATGAGGCCTACATAGTAGAAAACAACACACCAGGTCTCTCTATATTCACAGTGAAAGCAACAGACGCTGACTGGAACCAGAATGCGCGTGTTTCTTACATACTGGAGGACTCCTCTGTTAACGGAGTACCAGTCTCCTCATACGTGTCCGTTAGTGCTGATAGTGGAGTCATCCATGCAGTGCGCTCTTTTGACTACGAGCACATCAAAGATTTCCAGTTCCGCGTCAAAGCGCAGGACGGAGGCTCTCCTCCACTCAGTAGTAATGTGACAGTCAAAATACTGATCCAGGACCAGAACGACAACCCTCCTCAGGTTCTGTACCCGGTCCAGACTGGTGGCTCTCACGTGGCTGAAATGGTGCCTCGTTCAGCAGATGTGGGCTATCTGGTCACTAAAGTGGTGGCTGTGGATGTGGACTCTGGACAGAATGCCTGGCTCTCCTATAAACTGCACAAAGCCACAGACAGGGCGCTGTTTGAAGTGGGCTTACAGAATGGAGAAATACGAACTATCCGCCAAGTCACTGATAAAGATGCTGTCAAACAAAGACTCACTGTTATAGTGGAGGACAACGGGCAGCCCTCTCGTTCAGCCACGGTCATTGTTAACGTGGCGGTGGCCGACAGCTTCCCGGAAGTGCTGTCGGAGTTCACTGACTTTGCACACGACAAGGAGTACAATGACAACCTGACTTTTTACTTAGTGTTGGCTCTGGCTGTAGTTTCCTTCCTGTTCATCACGTGCTTAGTGGTTATTATATCAGTCAAAATCTACAGGTGGAGACAGTCTCGCATCCTGTATCACTCCAGCCTCCCTGTGATTCCATATTATCCACCACGTTACTCAGACACTTTGGGCACAGGGACTCTCCAACACGTGTACAATTACGAGGTGTGCAGGACGACTGACTCCAGAAAGAGTGACTGTAAGTTGGGCAGAGCCGGTAGTCAGAACGTGCTGATAATGGATCCCAGTTCAACAGGGACGATGCAGCGGATACACAATGAAAAGAGCATCCTGGATGAACCAGACTCTCCTCTAGAGGTTAGAAATTATACAGTTTCACTATATTATATCTGCATGTTAAAATACAGTATGTGTCTGCTCTGTGACAATAGCATTTCAGCACCCTGGACAGAGACACTATTGTCTCTTACATCCCACTTTTTCCGTCTTTTTTCTTTCCTTCATACTGTTGCAAAATTATACTTTTAAATTAGAATTTATTGAGTTTTTGTAAGTAGCCTTTTCCCTGATTTAACTTAAATATATATTTTCGAGTTGTTTAGATAATTTCAACTTCTTTCAAGTTTAAAGATTTAAACACCTAATGGATTTTAATACGAGAGATGCCTATTTTTTCTGTTCATAGATTTACCTTGTTTGCAGTTTCACTCTTTGAACTCAGTGGGCCGCTGTTGGTTAACGTGTTGCAGTTATAGACAGTATTTGAAACAGATCCTCCCCAGTCATTTCGGTATTGTGGAAAAACACAAGGCTAGGGGAAACACTGTTCGCGGATATATTGGCTCTTGGATTTACACAGTACGATTGCACCCTCCTTAAACTTGTGTGGATTACATTTTTATATATTTTTTTTTTTCACATCGAGATTTTTATTGTTGTCACAATTATATACGGTTTTTGGGGCATAATACACAGTGTGGACGTAACAATGGGACGGCAAGTATTGCTTTTCATCTCGCTTTTCCCTTTCGCCTTAGTTCTCGGACAGGTCAGCTACTCTATTCCTGAGGAAATGGCAAAGGGATCCGTAATAGGAAACATAGCACGAGATTTAGGTTTAGACGTGAAAAGACTAAAGTCGGGTAAAGCCCGTTTATTTACAGGCGACGGTGCAGAATACATCGAGCTGAGTAGAGACAGAGGAGTGCTCCTCGTGAAAGAAAGGATCGACAGAGAGTCTCTCTGCAGACAGACGACGCCTTGTGCTTTACATTTGCAAATCATTCTAGAAAACCCGATGGAGCTTTTTCGAATAATAGTCGAAATAACTGATATTAATGACAACAGTCCTACTTTTAAAAATGACGAAAAACGTTTTGAAATCAGCGAATCAGCGGTGATAGGGTCTAAATTTGTGTTAGAAAGAGCAGTTGATGCAGACATTGGCATAAACGGTTTAAAAAATTACAGCTTAAAACCTACAGATAATTTTGTACTGAAAATACAAAGTCAGCCAGACGGGAATAAAAAGGTCGAAATGATTTTACACACAGCTCTAGATCGAGAGAAAGAGGAACGAATGTCTCTCTTATTAACAGCTGTAGATGGAGGAGAACCTCACATGTCTGGAACAGTAAAGATTTATGTGACTGTGCTCGACGCAAACGACAATGCCCCTGTTTTTACGCAGTCGGTCTACAAGGCAGTTATAGCGGAAAATTCTCAGAAAGGAACAACACTGACAGCAGTCAGCGCATCTGATGCGGATAAGGGAGCAAATGGGAAAATTTCCTATTCAGTGTCCACTACAATGGACAGTGTGTCTGATATATTTACAATTAATGAAAATGGCGAAGTCACATTAGTTGGTGAGGTTGATTTTGAAAAATCTAAGTACTATCAAATTGATATTGAGGCTAAAGACAGCGGTGGTCTTTCTGATTCGACTAAAATTATAGTTGATGTTATTGACATTAACGACAATAAACCGATAATCAATATACTTTCCAAGTCTGAATCAATTCCTGAAAGCTCTCCCCAAAATACAATAGTAGTTATGTTCAGTGTTCTTGACCCAGATTCGAGTAACAATGGTCAAGTAAATTGTAGAATCAATGGCAATATCCCATTTACTATTACAACTTCCTCAAATGATTTCTACAGTTTAGTGACAGACAGTGAGTTAGACAGAGAGACATCCTCTGAGTACAATATCACGGTGACCTGCTCGGATGAGGGAGTACCCTCCCTCTCCAGCAGCGTCACTCTCACCTTACAGATCTCTGATGTGAACGACAACGCTCCTGTCTTTGAGAGGAGCTCATATGAGGCCTACATAGTAGAAAACAACACACCAGGTCTCTCTATATTCACAGTGAAAGCCACAGACGCTGACTGGAACCAGAATGCGCGTGTTTCTTACATACTGGAGGACTCCTCTGTTAACGGAGTACCAGTCTCCTCATACGTGTCCGTTAGTGCTGATAGTGGAGTCATCCATGCAGTGCGCTCTTTTGACTACGAGCACATCAAAGATTTCCAGTTCCGCGTCAAAGCGCAGGATGGAGGCTCTCCTCCACTCAGTAGTAATGTGACAGTCAAAATACTGATCCAGGACCAGAACGACAACCCTCCCCAGGTTCTGTACCCAGTCCAGACTGGTGGCTCTCACGTGGCTGAAATGGTGCCTCGTTCAGCAGATGTGGGCTACCTGGTCACTAAAGTGGTGGCTGTGGATGTGGACTCTGGACAGAATGCCTGGCTCTCCTATAAACTGCACAAAGCCACAGACAGGGCGCTGTTTGAAGTGGGCTTACAGAATGGAGAAATACGAACTATCCGCCAAGTCACTGATAAAGATGCTGTCAAACAAAGACTCACTGTTATAGTGGAGGACAACGGGCAGCCCTCTCGTTCAGCCACGGTCATTGTTAACGTGGCGGTGGCCGACAGCTTCCCGGAAGTGCTGTCGGAGTTCACTGACTTTGCACACGACAAGGAGTACAATGACAACCTGACTTTTTACTTAGTGTTGGCTCTGGCTGTAGTTTCCTTCCTGTTCATCACGTGCTTAGTGGTTATTATATCAGTCAAAATCTACAGGTGGAGACAGTCTCGCGTCCTGTATCACTCCAGCCTCCCTGTGATTCCATATTATCCACCACGTTACTCAGACACTTTGGGGACAGGGACTCTCCAACACGTGTACAATTACGAGGTGTGCAGGACGACTGACTCCAGAAAGAGTGACTGTAAGTTGGGCAGAGCCGGTAGTCAGAACGTGCTGATAATGGATCCCAGTTCAACAGCGACGATGCAGCGGATACACAATGAAAAGAGCATCCTGGATGAACCAGACTCTCCTCTAGAGGTTTGTCTCATATCATGGCATAACACTCCTAGTGACAGCTCTTCATTTAGTGGTTAATAATAATTTAATTCTTCAAAGTTTATTTTTTCCATACTTTAAACCTTTAATCCACCGTTTCCTTGTCAAATTTTATTTACATCAAATAGCCGTTGTAACAACCACAACTATTTGGCAGCAGTCAAGTTTATGTTCTCTTTAAAATAAAAATCCAAAAATGCTTTAATTAATATATATTTACTTATTTGTAGATTAAAATCAAGATTGTATAATGAAAAAGCCTGTAGCTGACACACAGTGATTTCACTCTTTACCGACGTTTACATGCTGTTTGCTTTCACTCAGAGAGAAGAGAATATGTGGATTATAAACGTATAGCTTTTTTTAAGTATCATTTATGCTTGTGTATACCTGGAACACTCTTGCATTATATTTATTGTAGACAAGTAACACTTTTGTTTTTCACCTGATTTGCTTTTGAACAATAGTCAAAAATTCTCCCCCGACAGTTTTTTCAATGTTGTTTATGAGGTTTTTCATTTGTGGACTTTTTCGAATTTCCTTACGGTGGATTTCTTTCACTTAACTTCAATATTTTGTTAGGGATATAATGAAATTGACCTGCTTCTACTCTGCACAAACATTGAAATAACTAACCAATCTTATTTGATTTTACATTTATTTATTTTGCAGTGAACTGTGTAGTACCCTTGTTAAAGGGCCAGGAAAACCTTTTACAATGAGTTTCAACTGGCTCTAGTTGGGGATAAGAGAATAGCTGGAAATATTTGGCCATTTGCATCATAGTTGCTATGCACAATCTCGCAGTATCTCAACTCTGCTCAGACTTGACGCAAATATGTAGTCTAACTTATCAGCTTGATGATTTCTGACAAAAGGGTTAAAATACATATTTTAGTTGCTGAAAAATACATGTAGAGTTTATGCCCTGTGATTAATTATAATCCTAACTGCCAAAAACAATATTAATGACAAATAACATAAAACAAATTCCATGGTTGCCTAATGTACTTTTTCTCTACCTCAGGAGCAGAATGAAGTCATTAAACAATTTGATTTATGTCTTATATTTAAAGGGTAAATGTTAAGTTGCCAATATGTTTGTAGATACTATTTGATACTTTAACTGGTAAACTCAACAAAACCCCTTTTAATATAGGTTAACATTAAAAAGACAAATCTGCTGTCTTAACCTTAACAATTACGATCCCAGTTTAATAATATCTACATTGTGCCTTTGTCATAAAACTGTCTTGTTAATAGAGGCCTTATACATACCTTTTTTTTGTTGTTGTTTTGTAAGTAATGTAGAGGAATCTGTTAATAGTTGTAATGACAGTAAGTCGTATTTGTTTTCAGCCGAATCATGTCTTCTCTTCTGCAGTACAAGGGTTTGGACTCTCAGGGCCGCTGTTGACTAATGCAGAGTTTTTCTCCATGATGTGATGCATTACAAAGAGAAAGGGTCACACTTACAGCACACAACCGTCGTCGCAGAAGCCCGGAGATATTAGCGCCGCGATGTGCTGATTCTGGATTAAAAAACAGGGCGATACTCTTTGTGAAACCTTTCTCGTGGACACTTTCTAACAGGGGTACCAAAGCGGCTTGGAATATAGTGCTTTTCTATCTCCAAAATCTGTGAGGATTAAAATGTGGGGCAGAACAATAAGACGGCAAGTACTGTTGTTTATCTCGATCGTTTCTCTCAGCTCAGTGTTTGGGCAGGTCACCTATTCCATTCCAGAGGAAATGACTAAAGGATCTGTAGTTGGTAACATAGCGCAGGATTTAGGGTTAGATGTAAAAAGACTGAAGTCAGGGAAAGCTCGCATATACACAGAAGACAATGCAGAATACGTCGAGCTGAATAAAGACAGAGGAGTCCTTCTTGTGAAGGAGAGAATTGACAGAGAGGCGCTCTGTGGGCAGACAACACCTTGCGCTCTGCATCTCCAAATTACATTAGAGGACCCGATTGAATTCTACACAGTTACAGTTGAAATTAATGACATAAACGATAATGCCCCTAGTTTCAAAAAAGATGAAATGAAATTTCGAATTAGCGAGTCTGCTGTTATTGGAGCAAAATTCGTGCTAGAAAGAGCTTTGGATTTGGATGTCGGTGTGAATGGACTGCAGGGTTATTCGCTTAAACCGACAGACAACTTTCATCTAAAGCTACAAAATCAACAAGATGGAAGTAAAAAAGTGGAGATGGTGTTGCAGAAACACCTAGACAGAGAAGCGCAAGAGCGTCTGTCTCTGACACTCACAGCTACAGATGGTGGCGAGCCTCAGATGTCAGGAACAATGCGAGTGGAAATTTCGGTGCTAGATGCCAATGACAATGCCCCAATATTCACGCAAGAGGTTTATAAAGCTACTGTCCTGGAAACTGCTCCAAAGGATACTGTTTTAAGTACTGTTAGTGCTGTAGATGCAGATGAAGGTTCTAATGGCAAAGTGTCTTATTCAATAACAAACACGTTGGATGATGTTCCTTTTATGTTTAAAATTGACGAAGAGAAAGGTGTGGTATATTTATCTGGAAACCTTGATTATGAAAAGGCCCAGAGATATGAAATACACGTGCAAGCTAGTGACGATGGAGGGCTAACAGATTCCTGTAAAGTTGTTGTTGAGGTGACTGATAAAAACGATAATTACCCGTCTATTAACATTATGTCTCAAACAAATTCAGTATCAGAGAATTCTAAACCCGGAACTGTGGTAACTATAATTAATGTTCAAGATCCTGACTCTGGAGAAAATGGCAAAGTTGACTGTAATATACAGGAAAACATGCCATTTCTGATGAAACCAACGTCGAAAAAATTTTTTAGTATAGTTACAGAAAATTATTTAGACAGAGAGACATCCTCTGAGTATAATATCACGGTGACCTGCTCGGATGAGGGAGTACCCTCCCTCTCCAGCAGCGTCACTCTCACCTTACAGATCTCTGACGTGAACGACAACGCTCCTGTCTTTGAGAGGAGCTCATATGAGGCCTACATAGTAGAAAACAACACACCAGGTCTCTCTATATTCACAGTGAAAGCCACAGACGCTGACTGGAACCAGAATGCGCGTGTTTCTTATATACTGGAGGACTCCTCTGTTAACGGAGTACCAGTCTCCTCATACGTGTCCGTTAGTGCTGATAGTGGAGTCATCCATGCAGTGCGCTCTTTTGACTACGAGCACATCAAAGATTTCCAGTTCCGCGTCAAAGCGCAGGACGGAGGCTCTCCTCCACTCAGTAGTAATGTGACAGTCAAAATACTGATCCAGGACCAGAACGACAACCCTCCCAGGTTCTGTACCCAGTCCAGACTGGTGGCTCTCACGTGGCTGAAATGGTGCCTCGTTCAGCAGATGTGGGCTATCTGGTCACTAAAGTGGTGGCTGTGGATGTGGACTCTGGACAGAATGCCTGGCTCTCCTATAAACTGCACAAAGCCACAGACAGGGCGCTGTTTGAAGTGGGCTTACAGAATGGAGAAATACGAACTATCCGCCAAGTCACTGATAAAGATGCTGTCAAACAAAGACTCACTGTAATAGTGGAGGACAACGGGCAGCCCTCTCGTTCAGCCACGGTCATTGTTAACGTGGCGGTGGCCGATAGCTTCCCGGAAGTGCTGTCGGAGTTCACCGACTTTGCACACGACAAGGAGTACAATGACAACCTGACTTTTTACTTAGTGTTGGCTCTGGCTGTAGTTTCTTTCCTGTTCATCACGTGCTTGGTGGTTATTATATCAGTCAAAATCTACAGGTGGAGACAGTCTCGCATCCTGTATCACTCCAGCCTCCCCGTGATTCCATATTATCCACCACGTTACTCAGACACTTTGGGGACAGGGACTCTCCAACACGTGTACAATTACGAGGTGTGCAGGACGACTGACTCCAGAAAGAGTGACTGTAAGTTGGGCAGAGCCGGTAGTCAGAACGTGCTGATAATGGATCCCAGTTCAACAGGGACGATGCAGCGGATACACAATGAAAAGAGCATCCTGGATGAACCAGACTCTCCTCTGGAGGTTAGAAAACTTTACACTTAAACATTTTTTTCAACTTATGTAAATCAAAACATTAATTTGAAAAACTGCAGTACTTTCAGCAACATTCAGAAGAAAACTCTAGAGTACGTATTCGACTTTCCCTTTCAGTACCACGGACAGCGAAACTTTACGTCTTTTTTTCCAGTAGTTGTATTAGTGTTTTTTTTTTCCATATCCTTTTATTCTAATTTAAAAGCAATGCTGTGTTGAAACAATAGTCAATGCAATTTTTATCCACTTTAATTCAATATTATACAAGCATTTGTTCCGAGATATATAAAAAGACAAACATACTTTTGTTTTCAACCCTATCCATTATCAGTGTCACGTTCCATTTTACCTGTTCTCATTGCTATCACTTGTTGTAATTTGTATTTTGAACTCAAAGGGTCGCTCTTGGCAAGCATGTTGTCGGATATTTATTTATTTTTTCCCTCTGTGAACTGCCCCTTTTTGTCAGGACGTTAAACGTAATGTGAGGGAGGCAGAAGACACAGTCGAGCCTCACAAGGAGAAGTGCGACGAAACATGTGAATTGATACGTTGTGTTGTTGCTATAAGAAGCGTCAACGATTTTCCTCTATTATTTTTTTGCTATTTGCCTTTGTTTTCCTTATTGCAATGGGAATGTCTTTGTCTCAATGGTGGTAGGAAACGAAACGACGTCGGCAAGAACAATGAGACGGCAAGTACAGTTGTTTTTCTTGGTCCTGTGCCTCAGCTACGTGCTCGGGCAGGTCACCTACTCCATTCCTGAAGAGATGGCCAAAGGGTCTGTAGTTGGTAACATAGCGCATGATTTAGGCTTAGATCTTAAAAGGCTGAAATCAGGTAAAGCTCGCATCTATACAGGAGGCAGTGTGGAATACATCGGGCTGAATAAAGACAGGGGAGTCCTTCTTATCCAAGAGCGAATAGATCGAGAGGCTTTGTGTGGAGAGACGACGCCTTGTGCCTTGCATTTCCAGTTAATTCTGGAAACTCCAATGGAATTATTTCGTGTAACAGTGGAGATTACTGATATAAATGATAATATTCCCACTTTTACAAATAAAGAAAAACGTTTTGAAATCAGCGAGTCTGCCGTGATAGGATCGAAATTTATACTTGAGAAAGCAATCGATTCGGACATTGGAATGAATGGCTTACAACAATACTCACTTAATCCAACTCATAACTTCATATTAAAACTAGAAAATCAGGCAGACGGGAGTAAAAAGGTAGAAATGGTTTTACAGAAGCCACTAGATCGAGAAAAGCAAGATTACATTTCATTGTTGTTAACCGCTGTAGATGGGGGAGAGCCGCAGATGTCAGGAACAATGCAGATATTTGTCAGTGTATTAGATGTAAATGACAACGCACCCACATTCGCTAAGCCTCTCTATAGAACAAAAATATTAGAAAATGCTCCAATCAGCACCACCGTGACCACTGTAAGTGCATCCGATAAAGACATTGGCTTAAACGGAGAAGTGTCATATATGATATCCACTAGCAAACGTTATTTATCTGAGCTGTTTAAGATCAATTCAAAAAATGGGGAAATTACACTAATTGGCAATATAGATTATGAAAAAACAAACATTTATCAAATGGATATCGAAGTTGTAGACAGCGGGGGGCTTTCTGATTCCACCAAGGTGATAATTGATGTTGTTGATATAAATGACAATAATCCTCATATAAACATTGTTTCAAAATCTGATTCTGTTCTGGAAGACTCATCTTCAAACACCGTTATTGCTATGTTAAGCATAAACGATCCAGATTCTGATAACAATGGAATAGTTCAGTGTAATATAAATAATAATATTCCTTTCAAAATACAAACTACATTAAATGGGTTTTATACTTTAGTAACAGACAGTGAGTTGGACAGAGAGACATCCTCTGAGTATAATATCACGGTGACCTGCTCGGATGAGGGAGTACCCTCCCTCTCCAGCAGCGTCACTCTCAACTTACAGATCTCTGACGTGAACGACAACGCTCCTGTCTTTGAGAGGAGCTCATATGAGGCCTACATAGTAGAAAACAACACACCAGGTCTCTCTATATTCACAGTGAAAGCCACAGACGCTGACTGGAACCAGAATGCGCGTGTTTCTTACATACTGGAGGACTCCTCTGTTAACGGAGTACCAGTCTCCTCATACGTGTCCGTTAGTGCTGATAGTGGAGTCATCCATGCAGTGCGCTCTTTTGACTACGAGCACATCAAAGATTTCCAGTTCCGCGTCAAAGCGCAGGATGGAGGCTCTCCTCCACTCAGTAGTAATGTGACAGTCAAAATACTGATCCAGGACCAGAACGACAACCCTCCCCAGGTTCTGTACCCAGTCCAGACTGGTGGCTCTCACGTGGCTGAAATGGTGCCTCGTTCAGCAGATGTGGGCTATCTGGTCACTAAAGTGGTGGCTGTGGATGTGGACTCTGGACAGAATGCCTGGCTCTCCTATAAACTGCACAAAGCCACAGACAGGGCGCTGTTTGAAGTGGGCTTACAGAATGGAGAAATACGAACTATCCGCCAAGTCACTGATAAAGATGCTGTCAAACAAAGACTCACTGTTATAGTGGAGGACAACGGGCAGCCCTCTCGTTCAGCCACGGTCATTGTTAACGTGGCGGTGGCCGACAGCTTCCCGGAAGTGCTGTCGGAGTTCACTGACTTTGCACACGACAAGGAGTACAATGACAACCTGACTTTTTACTTAGTGTTGGCTCTGGCTGTAGTTTCCTTCTTGTTCATCACGTGCTTAGTGGTTATTATATCAGTCAAAATCTACAGGTGGAGACAGTCTCGCATCCTGTATCACTCCAGCCTCCCTGTGATTCCATATTATCCACCACGTTACTCAGACACTTTGGGGACAGGGACTCTCCAACACGTGTACAATTACGAGGTGTGCAGGACGACTGACTCCAGAAAGAGTGACTGTAAGTTGGGCAGAGCCGGTAGTCAGAACGTGCTGATAATGGATCCCAGTTCAACGGGGACGATGCAGCGGATACACAATGAAAAGAGCATCCTGGATGAACCAGACTCTCCTCTAGAGGTTGGTTCTTTTAGATTCAGTTTAAATTGTCAAGTGTTTGTCTCTTCTCTGTAACTGATAATCTGTTTTCTTGCGGTATAAATAATCAGAACAGTGGACAGAGGCACTGTTATGTTCTTATCTTCTTCCCTCTACAAAAAAATTGAGAAAGGCGTGTACATGTGTTATTCTAAGTAATTTTTTGTAAACATTCTAGTGTAAGCAGAGGTCATTGTTGGGCCAGTGGTTTCTAAATGTATTGCATTAAGCCCGTTTGGACATAATATGTAGAACTGAAGGCTAACCTATATTACTATCATAATTACAGCATATATTTATCTCCACTACGTATCTGTCTGTTTGTCTGTTTGTCTTACATAAACAGCTGCTGCATTTTCCTTCGACATTGTAAACGTAATTTTCCTTTCCCTCTTCGTACATATACCAAAATACCCAACAGTTATTTCTTTCTATTATTTCACGACGGCCTGGATGAATATATTTTAGCCAAAATTTTAACTAGTTATCCATTTACCACGTGTTTACTCAACTATTCGTTTGACTTTGTCTCTTGATACATACACTTTAAAATCGGGAGCTGTTGTGTTCATTGCTTGTTAAATCTGTATTTTCTGTAGTTCGTCAGTGTGTACTCTTAGGGCCGCTGTTGGCCAGTGTGTTGATGTTTCACGCTAGGTTTGAAGAGCAGCCTCCTCCATCACGACGATACGAGAGAGAGAAAGATAAAGACGCAGTCTCACATAGTCGGCGTATTCTGAAAACAGGACTGCACAGAAATCTCCCGTTGTTTAACCGATGTGGATTATTGTGGAGTAACATTTTTTTTTTCCATAAAGCGCAGTGGACAGTTAAGTTCAGGTGATCCTGGAGTAAAATATCCCTATTACATTTCGCAAGCATAATGTCGGACAGAACAATGAAACGGCAAGTACTGGTGCTTTTCTTGGTCCTTTCTCTGTATTCAGTGCTCGGCCAAGTCAGCTACTCTATCCCCGAGGAAATGTCGAGTGGCTCTTTAGTCGGCAATATTGCTCAGGACTTAGGTTTAGATTTAAAACGGCTAAAATCAGGCAAGGCTCGGGTTTATACAGGAGACAGTGCAGGGCACATCGAGTTAGATAAAGAACGGGGACTACTTCTTATCAAAGACAGAATAGACAGAGAGGCCATTTGCAAACAGACTACGCCTTGTGCTTTACATTTTCAGATCATTTTGGAGAACCCCATGGAGTTTTACAGCATCACAGTCGAAATTATAGATATTAACGACAATCCTCCTACCTTTGAAAAGGATGAAGTCAGTTTTAAAATCAGTGAATCCGCTGTAATTGGAGCCAAATTTGTATTAGACAGAGCAATTGATGTTGATGTCGGCAAAAATGGCCTTCAGAAATACGAGCTTAAACCTACTGATAATTTTGTACTTAAACGGGACAGTCAAGGAGATGGAACAGAAAAGGCTGAAATGATTTTACAGAAGCCTCTAGACAGGGAAAAGGAAGAGTTGATATCTTTAGTTTTAACAGCGTTTGATGGAGGAGACCCACAAATGTCGGGAACAATCCGTATTTTCATCACGGTGTTAGATGCCAATGATAATGCGCCTGTTTTTACTGAGTCCACCTACACAGCTATAGTTTATGAAAATGCCCCAGTAGGGACGGTTGTCATCAGTGTCACTGCATTAGATGCAGATTATGGAAACAATGGCCGAATAAAATATTCAATCACAAACAGTTTAGATCAAGCCCACGTGCTGTTTCAGATAAATGAAGACAGCGGCGAAATTCGATTGATGGGAAATATTGATTATGAAAGTGCACGGAATTATCATATTAACATACGAGCAAGTGATGAAGGTGGACTTACAGATTCATGCAAAGTCATAGTTGAAGTGGTTGATATTAACGACAACAAACCAGCCATTAATATAATGTCAACATCAAACGTGATATCTGAAAACTCCAGCCCAAAAACTGTTGTAGCAATGATGAACGTTCAAGACCCAGATTCAAATGAAAACGGCAAAGTTCGTTGTTTTATCAACGATAACATTCCTTTAACAATAATGTCCGCATCCAATAATTTCTACAGTTTAGTAACAGACAGTGAGTTGGACAGAGAGACATCCTCTGAGTATAATATCACGGTGACCTGCTCGGATGAGGGAGTACCCTCCCTCTCCAGCAGCGTCACTCTCACCTTACAGATCTCTGATGTGAACGACAACGCTCCTGTCTTTGAGAGGAGCTCATATGAGGCCTACATAGTAGAAAACAACACACCAGGTCTCTCTATATTCACCAGTGAAAGCCACAGACGCTGACTGGAACCAGAATGCGCGTGTTTCTTACATACTGGAGGACTCCTCTGTTAACGGAGTACCAGTCTCCTCATACGTGTCCGTTAGTGCTGATAGTGGAGTCATCCATGCAGTGCGCTCTTTTGACTACGAGCACATCAAAGATTTCCAGTTCCGCGTCAAAGCGCAGGACGGAGGCTCTCCTCCACTCAGTAGTAATGTGACAGTCAAAATACTGATCCAGGACCAGAACGACAACCCTCCCCAGGTTCTGTACCCAGTCCAGACTGGTGGCTCTCACGTGGCTGAAATGGTGCCTCGTTCAGCAGATGTGGGCTATCTGGTCACTAAAGTGGTGGCTGTGGATGTGGACTCTGGACAGAATGCCTGGCTCTCCTATAAACTGCACAAAGCCACAGACAGGGCGCTGTTTGAAGTGGGCTTACAGAATGGAGAAATACGAACTATCCGCCAAGTCACTGATAAAGATGCTGTCAAACAAAGACTCACTGTTATAGTGGAGGACAACGGGCAGCCCTCTCGTTCAGCCACGGTCATTGTTAACGTGGCGGTGGCCGACAGCTTCCCGGAAGTGCTGTCGGAGTTCACTGACTTTGCACACGACAAGGAGTACAATGACAACCTGACTTTTTACTTAGTCTTGGCTCTGGCTGTAGTTTCCTTCCTGTTTATCACGTGCTTGGTGGTTATTATATCAGTCAAAATCTACAGGTGGAGACAGTCTCGCATCCTGTATCACTCCAGCCTCCCTGTGATTCCATATTATCCACCACGTTACTCAGACACTTTGGGGACAGGGACTCTCCAACACGTGTACAATTACGAGGTGTGCAGGACGACTGACTCCAGAAAGAGTGACTGTAAGTTGGGCGGAGCCGGTAGTCAGAACGTGCTGATAATGGATCCCAGTTCAACAGGGACGATGCAGCGGATACACAATGAAAAGAGCATCCTGGATGAACCAGACTCTCCTCTAGAGGTTAGACTGTTACTTCAAGGTTTCAAAGGCTCATCTTTTTGTTTTACTTGATATAACCTTGTTTTAGTAAAATAAAATAGAAACAAAGCAAACTCTTTTTTTTTTTGAAGTTGTTGACGGGTTGATACACTTTTTTTAGTATGATCTTTTTTTGATTTCGAGCCAGTGTTAATACGTTGTCTGAAGTATCAGATTATAAGATTATTTTACAAATTGCATTTTATATTTGTATTTAACAGTTTGCATTTCCTAAATTTTAAAGGGGAGAGTAAAACATAGATATTTTTTAAGTTAAAAGTGAGTTTAAACAATTTCTAATAACAAATTAATTAAAGGCAATGTCTAATTAATTTATTAAGAGGGATGCAAACGTTTTACTATACAACTTTTATAATTTTATCATACCTTTTTATACACACTCCTTGACCATTTGTTTTACTTATGGCTTGTAGGGAGATGCAAACTTTAAGCTCAAAGTAACATAATATTTTTACACCTTTAAGCCAGTGCAAATGTTCTTTCACCCTCATAAGTAATAGAAATGATCAAGGAGTGCATAAAAGAGGTATAATAAACTAAAAGGTTTGCACTCTCTTAAATATTTAATTAATTTATATTGAATAAATATGTTTACAAGCACACACGTCACATCACACATCAAATTTTATGTTGAAAACAACTATTTTTTTACACTCTTTACCATTTTAAAATAAGCTGATGCATATCTTTACATCCAACTGTACTTCGAACTGTTGTTTAGCTCAAGTTGTAGGTTAAATAAACGGTCATTTCAAAAAGGTAGAACAAGATCTTATTGAGACTAGCACAGTTGTTCTACTTGTAGTAAATAATAATATTAATCATCGTCTTCACCACCACACCACCCTGATCATAATGATGATTTTTATATTTTTTTTACAGACACATTACCCGTGTCTAATATCCAGTTTATGCTGTTTGGTGGGTTGAACAGAAAGGGCCGCTGTTGGCCAGCGTGTGGCAGTCTTTAGTAGGGCTTGTTGCAACTTTCCCTCCCCTTTAGATTTTGACATTGTAGACAATGAAACTGGCACTAACATCGTGCCTCGTTAAACCAGAAAGCTGCTCAACTGCTCAAGGATATGAACAATTAGATTTCTTAAGATAGGAAAGGGAATTTCATCAGTGCCTGTCCCTGAGGATTACAGATTTATTAAACGGACGTTGGAAAACCCCGACAAACAATGAGACGGCAAGTACCGTTGTTGATTTTGGTTCTCTCATTTTCTTCGGCGCTCGGGCAGGTCAGCTACTCTATTCCCGAAGAAATGGAGAAAGGTTCATTGGTCTGTAATGTCGCTCAGGATTTAGGATTAGATGTTAAAAGGCTCAAATCGGGAAGAGCTCGTGTTTATTCGGGAACTAGTGCAGAATATATCGAGCTAAACAGAGAAAGGGGGGTGCTGCTTATTAAAGATAGAATAGACAGGGAGACCTTGTGTGGAGAAACGACGCCCTGTGCTTTACATTTACAAATGATTCTCGAAAACCCGATGGAATTGTATCGTATAACAATAGAAATCACAGACATAAACGACAATGCTCCCAGCTTCGCATCGAGCGAGAAACGTTTTGAAATAAGCGAGTCAGCTGTTATTGGCTCTAAATTTGTACTAGAGAAAGCAATTGATGCTGACATAGGTGAAAATGGTCTACAATCATATTCGTTTAAACCAACAGACAACTTTGCATTGAAACTAGAGAATCAGGCAGACGGAGGCAAAAAGATAGAAATGGTTCTGCAGAAGCTACTAGATCGAGAGCACCAGGACAAAATCTCACTGTTGTTAACTGCTGTAGATGGCGGAAAACCTCGAATGTCAGGCACAATGCAGATAACTGTTAATGTGTTAGATGCAAACGACAATGCACCAATTTTCAGTAAGTCAGTGTACAAGGCAACGATAACCGAAAATTCCCCACGGGGAACGAGTGTTATAGTTGTTAGTGCATCTGACAGAGATGAAGGCTCAAATGGAGAGATATTATACGCAATTTCCAATAGTAAGCGTCGTCTATCCGACTTGTTTCAGATAGAAAGAAAAACAGGAGAGGTTATCTTGATCGGTGAGATAGATTATGAAAAAACAAAGCTCTTTCAAATAGACATCGAGGCAACAGATAATGGAGGTCTCTCTGATTCCAGTAAGATCCTAATTGATGTAATTGATGTCAATGACAATAGTCCTCAGTTAAAAATACTTTCTAAATCAGACAGTATTTTGGAAGATTCTATTGAGAATACTGTCATTGCTATGTTAAGCGTAAATGACCCAGATTCTGATAGAAATGGAAATGTGAAGTGTGATATTAATGATGCCATTCACTTTAAAATACAAAAGACAATGAATGGATTTTATAGTTTAGTTACTGCAGTAGAGCTGGATAGAGAGGTCGCATATCAATTTAATATCACGGTGACCTGCTCGGATGAGGGAGTACCCTCCCTCTCCAGCAGCGTCACTCTCACCTTACAGATCTCTGATGTGAACGACAACGCTCCTGTCTTTGAGAGGAGCTCATATGAGGCCTACATAGTAGAAAACAATACACCAGGTCTCTCTATATTCACAGTGAAAGCCACAGACGCTGACTGGAACCAGAATGCGCGTGTTTCTTACATACTGGAGGACTCCTCTGTTAACGGAGTACCAGTCTCCTCATACGTGTCCGTTAGTGCTGATAGTGGAGTCATCCATGCAGTGCGCTCTTTTGACTACGAGCACATCAAAGATTTCCAGTTCCGCGTCAAAGCGCAGGACGGAGGCTCTCCTCCACTCAGTAGTAATGTGACAGTCAAAATACTGATCCAGGACCAGAACGACAACCCTCCCCAGGTTCTGTACCCAGTCCAGACTGGTGGCTCTCACGTGGCTGAAATGGTGCCTCGTTCAGCAGATGTGGGCTATCTGGTCACTAAAGTGGTGGCTGTGGATGTGGACTCTGGACAGAATGCCTGGCTCTCCTATAAACTGCACAAAGCCACAGACAGGGCGCTGTTTGAAGTGGGCTTACAGAATGGAGAAATACGAACTATCCGCCAAGTCACTGATAAAGATGCTGTCAAACAAAGACTCACTGTTATAGTGGAGGACAACGGGCAGCCCTCTCGTTCAGCCACGGTCATTGTTAACGTGGCGGTGGCCGACAGCTTCCCGGAAGTTCTGTCGGAGTTCACTGACTTTGCACAGGACAAGGAGTACAATGACAACCTGACTTTTTACTTAGTGTTGGCTCTGGCTGTAGTTTCCTTCCTGTTCATCACGTGCTTAGTGGTTATTATATCAGTGAAAATCTACAGGTGGAGACAATCTCGCGTCCTGTATCACTCCAGCCTCCCCGTGATTCCATATTATCCACCACGTTACTCAGACACTTTGGGGACAGGGACTCTCCAACACGTGTACAATTACGAGGTGTGCAGGACGACTGACTCCAGAAAGAGTGACTGTAAGTTGGGCAGAGCCGGTAGTCAGAACGTGCTGATAATGGATCCCAGTTCAACAGGGACGATGCAGCGGATACACAATGAAAAGAGCATCCTGGATGAACCAGACTCTCCTCTAGAGGTTAGTCATGCTGGGTTGTTTTATGTTGTGACATTGTTTGTAGGCAGAATAACATTTGAACTGTTAATCGTCGTAGATCAGGGAACGTTTCAGCACCTTGGACAGTGAACCTGAGAGCACAGTTCTACAACAATTGTTTTGTAGATTCCTTTATATTTTTTTTGTGCCTGTAATGGCCTGTTTTATTTAGTTTTCAAATTCCATGATAAATTGAAATAATTGAAATATCAATTATTATATATATATATTTGTTTTTTTGCAAGTTTGGAAGACAGTATCTGTTTTTCTCATTTTTCCTTATCAAACTGGCATTTTTTTTTTTTTTGCTATGTTCTTTTTGCACTTTCCCAGTCTGAACTCATCGGGCCGCTGTTGCCCAGCGTGTTGCAGCTGTGAACTGCTTTATTAACATCCTCCCAGTCATCTTCCTGACATAACACTGAGACATAGTCTCAGACGCTGCATATACTTCTCGGAGATCAGACCACGGACATGTTACGCTGGATATCTAATGTTTTGCTTTGTTAATGCAAACACATTTCTTTTATATTTTTTAAAAACGCTCGGCGGAATCTTATTCGTAAAACGGAAATATTACACTGTTCTGTGACAAAGGTCTCGGGCACAACAATGAAACGGCAAGTACTGTTAATAATCTCCATCTTCTGCCTCAGATCTGTATTCGGGCAGGTCAGCTATTCTATTCCGGAGGAAATGGCAAAAGGTTCTTTGGTTGGTAATATAGCACAAGATTTAGATCTAGATGTGAAACGGCTTAAGTCGGGTAAAGCTCGTATATACACAGGCGATAGTGCTCAGTATGTTGAGCTGAATAAAGAAAGAGGAGTCCTCCTTGTTAAAGAAAAAATAGATCGCGAAGCGCTCTGCAGACAGACAACGCCTTGTGCTTTGCATTTTCAAATTACTTTAGAGAATCCGCTAGAATTATTTCCAGTTACTGTAGAAATCACCGATGTTAATGATAATGCCCCCGTCTTCCAAAAGGAGGAGAGACGATTTGAAATAAGCGAGTCTGCAGTCATCGGTTCAAAGTTCATGCTAGAAAGAGCAATTGACCCTGATATCGGACTAAATGGTCTTCAGGGATACACTCTTAAACCGAGTGATAATTTCATGCTAAAACTACACAGTCAGTCTGATGGAAGCAAAAAGGTAGAAATGATTCTACAAAAACCACTGGACCGAGAAAGACAAGAACATATCTCTTTAGTTTTGACAGCTGAGGATGGAGGGGAACCACAAATGTCAGGAACAATGCAGATTCATGTTACAGTGTTGGATGTTAACGACAATGCCCCTGTTTTTAGTAAACCTATTTACAAAGCAAGTATTACAGAAAACTCCGCAATAGGAACACTCGTCACGAAGATTACCGCTTATGATGCAGACAAAGGCTCGAATGGAGAAGTGACCTATGCTGTAGGAAATAGTATGGATGCTGTTTCAAAGTTGTTTCATATTAATAGTGACGGGGATGTGATTTTAGATGGTCTAATAGACTATGAAAAAGAAAAGAATTATCACATCGACATAGAGGCGATTGACCAGGGCGGGCTCTCGGATTCAAGCAAGATAGTAATTGATGTAATTGATGTAAATGATAATAACCCTATTATAAATATGATATCAACTTCAGGATCAGTACCAGAGGATTCTGCCCAAAAAACCGTGATAGCTTTGTTAAGTGTAAATGATCCTGATTCTGAAACTAATGGTAAAGTCCATTGTGTAATAAATGAAAATGTGCTATTTGAAATAAAGTGCACGTCTAATAATTTTTATAGTTTACTAACAGACAGTGAGTTAGACAGAGAGACATCCTCTGAGTATAATATCACGGTGACCTGCTCGGATGAGGGAGTACCCTCCCTCTCCAGCAGCGTCACTCTCACCTTACAGATCTCTGATGTGAACGACAACGCTCCTGTCTTTGAGAGGAGCTCATATGAGGCCTACATAGTAGAAAACAACACACCAGGTCTCTCTATATTCACAGTGAAAGCCACAGACGCTGACTGGAACCAGAATGCGCGTGTTTCTTACATACTGGAGGACTCCTCTGTTAACGGAGTACCAGTCTCCTCATACGTGTCCGTTAGTGCTGATAGTGGAGTCATCCATGCAGTGCGCTCTTTTGACTACGAGCACATCAAAGATTTCCAGTTCCGCGTCAAAGCGCAGGACGGAGGCTCTCCTCCACTCAGTAGTAATGTGACAGTCAAAATACTGATCCAGGACCAGAACGACAACCCTCCTCAGGTTCTGTACCCAGTCCAGACTGGTGGCTCTCACGTGGCTGAAATGGTGCCTCGTTCAGCAGATGTGGGCTATCTGGTCACTAAAGTGGTGGCTGTGGATGTGGACTCTGGACAGAATGCCTGGCTCTCCTATAAACTGCACAAAGCCACAGACAGGGCGCTGTTTGAAGTGGGCTTACAGAATGGAGAAATACGAACTATCCGCCAAGTCACTGATAAAGATGCTGTCAAACAAAGACTCACTGTTATAGTGGAGGACAACGGGCAGCCCTCTCGTTCAGCCACGGTCATTGTTAACGTGGTGGTGGCCGACAGCTTCCCGGAAGTGCTGTCGGAGTTCACTGACTTTGCACACGACAAGGAGTACAATGACAACCTGACTTTTTACTTAGTGTTGGCTCTGGCTGTAGTTTCCTTCCTGTTCATCACGTGCTTGGTGGTTATTATATCAGTCAAAATCTACAGGTGGAGACAGTCTCGCATCCTGTATCACTCCAGCCTCCCTGTGATTCCATATTATCCACCACGTTACTCAGACACTTTGGGGACAGGGACTCTCCAACACGTGTACAATTACGAGGTGTGCAGGACGACTGACTCCAGAAAGAGTGACTGTAAGTTGGGCAGAGCCGGTAGTCAGAACGTGCTGATAATGGATCCCAGTTCAACAGGGACGATGCAGCGGATGCAGAATGAAAAGAGCATCCTGGATGAACCAGACTCTCCTCTAGAGGTTAGACTGTTGCAATATATGATAATTCTTGTTTTGTTTAAATCTATTTCTTCCTCTGTATATTTGTCGAAACCTGTTTTCTTTAATAATCCACACCTATTTTTGTTCAGCATCACAAATAGGAGTAGAATATATGTTTTTATTTGCATTGCAAAACCATGGATAGAACATTTTTTTATGTCCAATATTTTCCACTTCATGATAAGCACTTAATTTTTTACCTCACAAATTAAAAAAATATGTATTTGTAGTTTGATCTTCATCAATCTGCTGCAATTCTGGTTAGTTTAACATTTTTTTCTGCAGTTTTATGTTTTGAACTCTTAGGACGCTATAGCCCAGCATGTTTAGTAAGAGTTTTTGCTCAGCGGTGCCTCCCCATTTTACAGAGAAAGGTTTCAGAGCAGTCGGAGGGTTCGACCTAAAGCATTTATTTCTTCTGGACTGTCTTCTATCTTTGAGGATTATGCCCTGATATTTCGCTATTCTTTTGGACATATCATTGGATCGTTTTGTTTAACGTAAACCCGTTGTTTTCTGCCTTTGACGTGTTGTCGAAAGGAACAATGAGACGGCAAGTACTGCTTTTAACCTCGCTCCTTATTTTCAGTCCGGTATTCGCGCCAAGTAAGCTACTCGATTAACGAAGAAATGCCTGTGGGAGCCGTGGTCGGCAATGTTGCAGTGGATTTGGGTTTAGATGTACAGGAACTAAAATCACGTAATGCTCGTGTCTATTTTGGTGACAACGGAGAATGCGTCGAGCTGAATAAAGCCAGAGGAGTCCTCGTTATCAAAGAAAGAATAGACAGGGAAACACTCTGCGGACAGACGATGCCTTGTGCTCTGCACTTTCAGATTATTTTGGAGAGACCCATTGAATTCTACAGAGTAATGCTTGAAATCGTAGATATTAATGATAATCCGCCCGCTTTTGAGAAAGGCGATGTTAAATTTCAAATAAGCGAGTCTGCAGTCATCGGATCGAAATTCGATTTAGAAGGGGCGGTGGATTTAGATGTTGGCATTAATGGTCTGCAAACCTACCGCCTAGAACCGACAGATAATTTTGCTTTAAAGCTACACAATCAAGCAGACGGATCGAGAAATGTTGAGATGGTTTTAAAACAACCTCTTGACAGAGAGAAAAGCGAGCAATTGTCTCTAGTGTTGACGGCTGTAGATGGAGGAGACCCGCGAATGTCTGGAACAATGCAGATTCTGATCACGGTGCTGGATGTCAATGATAACGCACCTGTTTTCACAAAGCCTGTGTATAAAATCACTGTTCCAGAAAACTCACCAAAAGGCACAATTGTGACTACAGTTAGTGCATCAGATGCTGATCACAGATCTAATGGGAGAATAAGGTATTCGATCAGAAACACCTTTAGATAATGTGAAACATTTGTTTGAAGTAAATGAACAAACTGGTGAGGTGACATTAACTGGAAATATGGACTATGAAAAGTCAAGAACTTATCAAATAAATGTGCGTGCAAGTGACGATGGAGGACTAACAGACACATGCAAAGTAATAGTCGACATTGTAGACGTAAATGATAATAAACCACTAATAGATGTAATGTCTAAAACAAATGTCATATCTGAAGACATTAAAATCAACACTGTCGTAACAATAATTAACATACAAGACTTAGACGACGGCGAGAATGGAAAAGTCAAATGTACAATAAATCAAAATATTCCATTCTTACTTAATTCTACAGAAAGTGGTTTTTACAGCTTAACGACGGACAATGAATTAGACAGAGAGACATCCTCTGAGTATAATATCACGGTGACCTGCTCGGATGAGGGAGTACCCTCCCTCTCCAGCAGCGTCACTCTCACCTTACAGATCTCTGATGTGAACGACAACGCTCCTGTCTTTGAGAGGAGCTCATATGAGGCCTACATAGTAGAAAACAACACACCAGGTCTCTCTATATTCACAGTGAAAGCAACAGACGCTGACTGGAACCAGAATGCGCGTGTTTCTTACATACTGGAGGACTCCTCTGTTAACGGAGTACCAGTCTCCTCATACGTGTCCGTTAGTGCTGATAGTGGAGTCATCCATGCAGTGCGCTCTTTTGACTACGAGCACATCAAAGATTTCCAGTTCCGCGTCAAAGCGCAGGACGGAGGCTCTCCTCCACTCAGTAGTAATGTGACAGTCAAAATACTGATCCAGGACCAGAACGACAACCCTCCCCAGGTTCTGTACCCAGTCCAGACTGGTGGCTCTCACGTGGCTGAAATGGTGCCTCGTTCAGCAGATGTGGGCTACCTGGTCACTAAAGTGGTGGCTGTGGATGTGGACTCTGGACAGAATGCCTGGCTCTCCTATAAACTGCACAAAGCCACAGACAGGGCGCTGTTTGAAGTGGGCTTACAGAATGGAGAAATACGAACTATCCGCCAAGTCACTGATAAAGATGCTGTCAAACAAAGACTCACTGTTATAGTGGAGGACAACGGGCAGCCCTCTCGTTCAGCCACGGTCATTGTTAACGTGGCGGTGGCCGACAGCTTCCCGGAAGTGCTGTCGGAGTTCACTGACTTTGCACACGACAAGGAGTACAATGACAACCTGACTTTTTACTTAGTGTTGGCTCTGGCTGTAGTTTCCTTCCTGTTCATCACGTGCTTAGTGGTTATTATATCAGTCAAAATCTACAGGTGGAGACAGTCTCGCATCCTGTATCACTCCAGCCTCCCCGTGATTCCATATTATCCACCACGTTACTCAGACACTTTGGGGACAGGGACTCTCCAACACGTGTACAATTACGAGGTGTGCAGGACGACTGACTCCAGAAAGAGTGACTGTAAGTTGGGCAGAGCCGGTAGTCAGAACGTGCTGATAATGGATCCCAGTTCAACAGGACGATGCAGCGGATACACAATGAAAAGAGCATCCTGGATGAACCAGACTCTCCTCTAGAGGTTAGAATGTCAGGATTATAATAATGCAACGTATTGCTTAATTTTATTAGTTTATTTCACTGATGTTATTTACAGTATTTACTGAATATATCGCTTCAGTACCACAGACAGCGAATGACATCATTCTTGCTATTTTTTTGACATGAACATGTTCAACTAATAAGATCGTTATTTTCTTTACGCTGCAGATGTTTTGTTTTTGTTTTTTCTTGGGGTTTTTTGGCCTTTTTGTTGTTGCTGTTGTTGTTTTGGTAGCCTAATTATTTTCGTTATTTTGAAAATTGCATTTGGGAACATGTTGCCAGTGGAGTAAGACAACAGCAGCAGTGTTTGCTTCATTGTCTATGTAAGTGATTGGCATCACAGTGTTTTTGTTCACTCATGTAGTTTCACACTGTGAACTCAGTGGGCCGCTGTTGACCAGCGTCTTGGCGTTTCAAACCATATTGTACAAGGACATCCCTCTCCTCTCATAACAGAGATTGACTCGGAACCATACCGCACACCCGATAGTGGATTAAACACTTTCCACGGAATATCAAACTGTAGCTATCTGGTCAGGTGTTGACTGAAATTACCATTTTGTGGGTTTGAATTTAATCCGTAACCGGACCATAAAAGGATCAGCCTACGTTATTTTGCTTCGACGGTGGTGTCTGACAGAACAATGAAACGGCAAGTACTGTTGTTTTTCTCGGTCCTCTGTGTCAGTTCAGCGCTTGGCCAAGTCAGCTACAATATTCCCGAAGAAATGGCCAAAGGCTCCTTGATTGGTAACATTGCGCAGGATTTGGGTTTGGATGTCACACGTCTTCAAACGGGTAAAGCTCGAATTCACACAGGAGACGGTGCAGAATACATTCAGCTGGACAAGGAAAAAGGACTCCTCGTAATCAAGGAGAGAATAGACCGCGAAGCTCTCTGTGGCCAGACAACGCCTTGCGCTTTGCATTTTCAGATTGTTTTACAAAGCCCAATAGAATTTTTTCCAGTTACTGTCGAAATCACAGATATTAATGATAACGCGCCTGTATTTGAAAAGGATGAGAGAAGATTTGAAATCAGCGAGTCTGCAGTAGTCGGCTCTAAGTTCATGTTAGAGAAAGCAATAGATCCTGATATCGGATCGAACAGTCTTCAGAGCTATATATTAAAACCCAATGATAATTTTGTGCTCAAGTTGCATAGTCAATCAGATGGAGGCAAAAAGGTAGAAATGGTTTTACAAAAACCTCTGGATAGAGAAAAACAGGAGTTTGTGTCGTTAATGTTGACAGCTGTGGATGGAGGACAGCCACAGAGATCTGGTGCTATGCAAATTCATATAACAGTTTTAGATGCTAATGACAATGCTCCTGTTTTCACGCAAAATGTCTACAAAGCAAATGTAAAAGAAAACTCCTTCACTGGAACTGTCATTACGAAAGTGAGCGCCTCCGACGCAGACAAAGGCTCCAATGGAGAGGTTAGCTATGTAATTGGCAATAACATGAGAAGTATTTCAGAATTATTTCGCATTACAGAAGACGGAAGTCTTATCTTGAATGGGCATATCGATTATGAAAAGGCCAAGAAATACGAAATTGATATAGAAGCAGTTGATCAAGGAGGTCTCTCGGATTCCAGCAAAGTTATCATTGATGTAGGTGATATAAATGATAACAGTCCCGTTATAAACATGATTTCATCATCTAATTTAGTAGGAGAGGATTCTCCCTCCAGCACCGTGGTGGCTGTAATGAGCGTAAATGATCCTGATTCTGACGAAAATGGAAAGGTCCGCTGTGTAATTAACAAAAACACACCATTTAAAATTAAATCGACATCGAATAATTTCTACAGTTTAGTCACAGACAGTGAGTTGGACAGAGAGACATCCTCTGAGTATAATATCACGGTGACCTGCTCGGATGAGGGAGTACCCTCCCTCTCCAGCAGCGTCACTCTCACCTTACAGATCTCTGATGTGAACGACAACGCTCCTGTCTTTGAGAGGAGCTCATATGAGGCCTACATAGTAGAAAACAACACACCAGGTCTCTCTATATTCACAGTGAAAGCCACAGACGCTGACTGGAACCAGAATGCGCGTGTTTCTTACATACTGGAGGACTCCTCTGTTAACGGAGTACCAGTCTCCTCATACGTGTCCGTTAGTGCTGATAGTGGAGTCATCCATGCAGTGCGCTCTTTTGACTACGAGCACATCAAAGATTTCCAGTTCCGCGTCAAAGCGCAGGACGGAGGCTCTCCTCCACTCAGTAGTAATGTGACAGTCAAAATACTGATCCAGGACCAGAACGACAACCCTCCTCAGGTTCTGTACCCAGTCCAGACTGGTGGCTCTCACGTGGCTGAAATGGTGCCTCGTTCAGCAGATGTGGGC
Source organism: Channa striata (assembly GCA_033026295.1). Taxonomy (NCBI): domain Eukaryota; kingdom Metazoa; phylum Chordata; class Actinopteri; order Anabantiformes; family Channidae; genus Channa; species Channa striata. Next base: position 16,737,622 of record CM065173.1, on the reverse strand, counting down.
TATCTGGTCACTAAAGTGGTGGCTGTGGATGTGGACTCTGGACAGAATGCCTGGCTCTCCTATAAACTGCACAAAGCCACAGACAGGGCGCTGTTTGAAGTGGGCTTACAGAATGGAGAAATACGAACTATCCGCCAAGTCACTGATAAAGATGCTGTCAAACAAAGACTCACTGTTATAGTGGAGGACAACGGGCAGCCCTCTCGTTCAGCCACGGTCATTGTTAACGTGGCGGTGGCCGACAGCTTCCCGGAAGTGCTGTCGGAGTTCACTGACTTTGCACACGACAAGGAGTACAATGACAACCTGACTTTTTACTTAGTGTTGGCTCTGGCTGTAGTTTCCTTCCTGTTCATCACGTGCTTAGTGGTTATTATATCAGTCAAAATCTACAGGTGGAGACAGTCTCGCATCCTGTATCACTCCAGCCTCCCTGTGATTCCATATTATCCACCACGTTACTCAGACACTTTGGGGACAGGGACTCTCCAACACGTGTACAATTACGAGGTGTGCAGGACGACTGACTCCAGAAAGAGTGACTGTAAGTTGGGCAGAGCCGGTAGTCAGAACGTGCTGATAATGGATCCCAGTTCAACAGGGACGATGCAGCGGATGCACAATGAAAAGAGCATCCTGGATGAACCAGACTCTCCTCTAGAGGTTAGAAATATATTATGATAAACCCCACACCCACCACCACCCTTCTTCTTGCTATATCGAATACTTTTATCAAATTTCATAACCTGTTGGTGAAGCAGCTTGCGATTTTTCAGCACCTTGGACAGCAACATTTGACACTTTTGCGTTAGCTTTGACATGTCATGGACAGTGTTGATCTCATACTTTGAATATCGTTGAAATATTTCGAAAACATTTTGTAGATTTTTAAACATGTTTTTTTATTGAGATATGTTTACATTGTGCTGCTTTGTTTTATATTTACATTTCAGTCCTTAATTTTATTTTCGCTGCTTTGTAGACCATCATCTAAAAACACAATCTTCTGCAGTGTTATTATTTGAACTGAGTGGGCCGCTATTGCCTAATGTGTGGTAGTGGTATCATATTTACAGCAGTACCGCCTCTTCGTTTCTGTGTGTTAGAGAGAAAGAGCCAGCGCACACCGCATTGTCTTCTGTAGAAGCGACGATTCACTCGACGAAACACGTATTTTGCTCATGATCTAAAGACTGATTTTGCTCCATATTTTATTTTAAACCCTTTCCACCTTCCAGACGGATTTTACACATTTTGTCGCGATATATTCGAACAATGCCACGGCAAGTACTGTTATTTGTTTCGATTATGTCTCTTAGTTCAGTCTTCGGGCAGGTCAGTTACTCTGTTCCGGAAGAAATGGCAACGGGCTCCTTGGTTGGTAATATAGCTCAAGATTTAGGTTTAGACATTAAACGATTGAAATTGGGTAATGCCCATGTTTATTCTGGTAACAGCAGAGACTACATTGAGCTGAACCGGGACAGAGGAGTCCTCCTAATCAAAGAGAGAATAGACAGAGAGGCGTTGTGCGGCGACACCACCCCGTGCGCTTTGCATTTTCAGATCGTGCTGGAGAATCCTATGGAATTTTACAGTGTAACAGTGGAAATTACAGACATAAATGACAATGCACCATCTTTTGAAAAAAGTGAGATTAAATTCAGAATTAGCGAATCTGCAATTGTCGGGGCGAAATTTCAATTAGAAAGAGCAGTTGACTTGGATGTAGATAAAAATAGTCTACAGAGTTATGTGCTTAATCCGACTGATAATTTCTCACTAAAACTTCAAAACCAAGCAGACGGTACGAAGAATGTGGAATTGGTTTTACAAAAATCTCTAGACAGAGAGAAAAACGATTTCATTTATTTGCTGTTGACGGCCGTAGATGGAGGAGAGCCACAAATGTCTGGCACAATGCAAATTATCATTACAGTGCTAGATGTCAATGACAATGCTCCTGTTTTTACCCAGCCTATATACAAAGGTACCGTAGCTGAAAACGCAGCAGCAGAAACAATTGTGGCTACTGTCACTGCTTCAGATGCTGATCATGGTTTAAACGGAAAAATAACATATTCAATCATTAATACTTTGGATGACGTCAGACATATGTTTAAAGTCAATGAAGACAATGGTGAAGTTAGGTTGACTGGACATTTAGATTATGAAAGGAAAAGAGCTTTTCAAATAAATGTGCGAGCAATGGATAACGGCGGACTAACAGATTCCTGTAAAGTCATTGTGGATATATTGATGTGAATGACAACGTACCAACTATTAAAATTATGTCTAAATCAGCTGTCATATCAGAGAATGCAAACACTAACACTGTTGTCACAATGATTAACATACAAGACCCAGATTCAGGTGAAAATGGTAAAGTTCAATGTTTTATAACTGAAAATATTCCTTTCACATTGAAATCGACATCAAATAATTTCTACAGCTTAGTGACAGACAGTGAGTTGGACAGAGAGACATCCTCTGAGTATAATATCACGGTGACCTGCTCGGATGAGGGAGTACCCTCCCTCTCCAGCAGCGTCACTCTCACCTTACAGATCTCTGACGTGAACGACAACGCCCCTGTCTTTGAGAGGAGCTCATATGAGGCCTACATAGTAGAAAACAACACACCAGGTCTCTCTATATTCACAGTGAAAGCCACAGACGCTGACTGGAACCAGAATGCGCGTGTTTCTTACATACTGGAGGACTCCTCTGTTAACGGAGTACCAGTCTCCTCATACGTGTCCGTTAGTGCTGATAGTGGAGTCATCCATGCAGTGCGCTCTTTTGACTACGAGCACATCAAAGATTTCCAGTTCCACGTCAAAGCGCAGGACGGAGGCTCTCCTCCACTCAGTAGTAATGTGACAGTCAAAATACTGATCCAGGACCAGAACGACAACCCTCCTCAGGTTCTGTACCCAGTCCAGACTGGTGGCTCTCACGTGGCTGAAATGGTGCCTCGTTCAGCAGATGTGGGCTACCTGGTCACTAAAGTGGTGGCTGTGGATGTGGACTCTGGACAGAATGCCTGGCTCTCCTATAAACTGCACAAAGCCTCCGACAGGGCGCTGTTTGAAGTGGGCTTACAGAATGGAGAAATACGAACTATCCGCCAAGTCACTGATAAAGATGCTGTCAAACAAAGACTCACTGTTATAGTGGAGGACAACGGGCAGCCCTCTCGTTCAGCCACAGTCATTGTTAACGTGGCGGTGGCCGACAGCTTCCCGGAAGTGCTGTCGGAGTTCACCGACTTTGCACACGACAAGGAGTACAATGACAATCTGACTTTTTACTTAGTGTTGGCTCTGGCTGTAGTTTCCTTCCTGTTCATCACGTGCTTGGTGGTTATTATATCAGTCAAAATCTACAGGTGGAGACAGTCTCGCATCCTGTATCACTCCAGCCTCCCTGTGATTCCATATTATCCACCACGTTACTCAGACACTTTGGGGACAGGGACTCTCCAACACGTGTACAATTACGAGGTGTGCAGGACGACTGACTCCAGAAAGAGTGACTGTAAGTTGGGCAGAGCCGGTAGTCAGAACGTGCTGATAATGGATCCCAGTTCAGCAGGGACGATGCAGCGGATACACAATGAAAAGAGCATCCTGGATGAACCAGACTCTCCTCTAGAGGTTAGAATTTAGCGTTCCTCTTTCGTTTAAATCCCACTTCAATTGGTTTGCGTGTTTTTTCAGCACCTTGGACAGAGACACGTTTTCACGTTAAAAACTGCGTATATTTTCAGTTAAGTTTTTCTGTCTTTTTAAACTGGCTTTTTTTTTAACCATACATCTCATGTTCTTCATGTAGGTGTCACTGTATTTGTCAGTTACGTGTACTTCAACAGTATTCTTTACACGCAGGACAACTGGTTTTTATTTAAACTTAAACATGTTTTGTTTTTGGTTTTTTTGACATTTCAGATGCAGTTTTACTTTATCAGCTCAGAGTGCCGCTGTTGGCCAGTTTGTATCAGATTTACCGCAGAGTCTTTATACGTCTCACCATGTCTTTATTTTGGAGAGAAAGAGGCGGACAAACCACATCGTCTGAAATTAACCAGAGATGCACAACGACGAATTCTATTCACTTACTTGGATTATATTTTAAAATCAGCGATGATTTTGATTTGAGGAAAACAAATGTCCACTAGGCGTTGATGGTTTGCACTGGTTTATCGTCGGATAGAACAATGAGGTGGCAAGTACTGTTGTTTTTCTCGCTCTTCTCTCTGAGCTCTGTGCTCGGACAGGTCAGTTACTCCATTCCTGAAGAAATGCCCAACGGTTATCTAGTAGGTAATATGGCAAAGGATTTTGGTTTAGATGTAAAAAGACTAAAGTCCGGTAAAGCTCGTGTTTTTACTACAGACAGTGACGAATATATTGACCTGAACCGGGAAAGAGGAGTCCTCCTAATCAAAAATAGGATCGACAGAGAGGCACTATGTGGACAAACGACGCCATGCGCTTTACATTTCCAGATTATACTAGAAAATCCGATGGAATTTTACAGTGTGACTATTGAGATCACTGATGTTAATGATAACCCTCCATCGTTTGAAAGGAACGACGTCAAGTTTAAAATAAGTGAATCCGCTGTTCGTGGAGCTAAATTCATATTAGATCGGGCCGTTGACCCTGATGTAGGCTTAAATGGATTGCAAACGTACAAGCTTGAACCGTCAGACAATTTTGTTGTTAAATTGCATGATCAAACAGATGGCGCGAAAAACGTAGAGATGGTTTTAGAGAAACCTCTTGACAGAGAAAAACAGGAACGTCTGTCTTTAGTTTTGACGGCGGTGGATGGAGGCGAGCCACAGATGACAGGCACAATGCAGATTCTAATTACGGTTTTAGACGTGAACGACAATGCTCCGGTTTTTACAAAGTCTATTTATAAAGCCTCTATAAACGAAGATTCTCCAGTAGGAACGGTCGTAGTGACAGTTACTGCTACAGATGCAGATTATGGATCTAATAGTAAAATTACTTATTCAATTTCAAGTATGTTAGATAATGCCCGTGGGTTGTTTGAAGTGAATGAGGAAAGTGGTGAAATTCGGCTGAAAGGAAAATGTTGATTTCGAAAAAACCAAAACATTTCAGATAAACGTTCGTGCAAGCGATGATGGGGGACTAGTTGACTCCTGTAAAGTAATTATTGACGTCGTAGACATCAATGACAATAAGCCTGATATTCATATAATGTCCAAGTCAAATGTGATTTCAGAAGATGCAAAATCCGGTACTGTTGTGACAATGATAAATATTCAGGACGCAGACTCGAATGAAAATGGAAAAGTCCAGTGCAGCATAAACACTGACGTGTCTTTTGTACTCAAGTCTATAACAAATAATATCTACAGTTTAGTGACAGACAGTGAGTTGGACAGAGAGACATCCTCTGAGTATAATATCACGGTGACCTGCTCGGATGAGGGAGTACCCTCCCTCTCCAGCAGCGTCACTCTCACCTTACAGATCTCTGATGTGAACGACAACGCTCCTGTCTTTGAGAGGAGCTCATATGAGGCCTACATAGTAGAAAACAACACACCAGGTCTCTCTATATTCACAGTGAAAGCCACAGACGCTGACTGGAACCAGAATGCGCGTGTTTCTTACATACTGGAGGACTCCTCTGTTAACGGAGTACCAGTCTCCTCATACGTGTCCGTTAGTGCTGATAGTGGAGTCATCCATGCAGTGCGCTCTTTTGACTACGAGCACATCAAAGATTTCCAGTTCCGCGTCAAAGCGCAGGACGGAGGCTCTCCTCCACTCAGTAGTAATGTGACAGTCAAAATACTGATCCAGGACCAGAACGACAACCCTCCTCAGGTTCTGTACCCAGTCCAGACTGGTGGCTCTCACGTGGCTGAAATGGTGCCTCGTTCAGCAGATGTGGGCTATCTGGTCACTAAAGTGGTGGCTGTGGATGTGGACTCTGGACAGAATGCCTGGCTCTCCTATAAACTGCACAAAGCCACAGACAGGGCGCTGTTTGAAGTGGGCTTACAGAATGGAGAAATACGAACTATCCGCCAAGTCACTGATAAAGATGCTGTCAAACAAAGACTCACTGTTATAGTGGAGGACAACGGGCAGCCCTCTCGTTCAGCCACGGTCATTGTTAACGTGGCGGTGGCCGACAGCTTCCCGGAAGTGCTGTCGGAGTTCACTGACTTTGCACATGACAAGGAGTACAATGACAACCTGACTTTTTACTTAGTGTTGGCTCTGGCTGTAGTTTCCTTCCTGTTCATCACGTGCTTGGTGGTTATTATATCAGTCAAAATCTACAGGTGGAGACAGTCTCGCATCCTGTATCACTCCAGCCTCCCTGTGATTCCATATTATCCACCACGTTACTCAGACACTTTGGGGACAGGGACTCTCCAACACGTGTACAATTACGAGGTGTGCAGGACGACTGACTCCAGAAAGAGTGACTGTAAGTTGGGCAGAGCCGGTAGTCAGAACGTGCTGATAATGGATCCCAGTTCAACAGGGACGATGCAGCGGATACACAATGAAAAGAGCATCCTGGATGAACCAGACTCTCCTCTAGAGGTTAGAATTTATAACTGAAGTAAAGCAGAGCTTTTTGGTATATCCAGTACAGACAGAAACATCTATCTATCCATCTATCTTTCATTCTGTTTGTCTTTCTTAATGTCCATCGTTGATCTTATCTCAGCCTATATTTATGTAGAAATTTGTGCAATCTCGTTTCACGTCTCTAAGCGCCGCTGTTGGTTAGTGGGAGTAAAATAAAACGTCTTTCCCGAGTGAGGTCCTCTCTCGTTTGTCTGATGTTTTGAGCTCTTTTAATCGGAGAAATAACCTGACAAAGATCACTGTCCTGCACTCAGCAAGAAGCTCATGATCACACATTTGATCACATTTTGACAGAGCGGATTGTCTTTTTTTCTCATCTGATCTTGCGCCAGGCCTCGCTAAGATGCGTGTTCTTTGTTGTGTGGCCGGAATGAAATCATTTTCATGGTGGCAGCTGCTTCTCTGTATTTGTGTCGCAGAAATGGCTCACGGACAGGTCCGTTATTCTATACCCGAGGAGATGGCAACAGGCTCGATTGTTGGGAATATCATTCAGGATTTAGGTTTGGATATCAAGCGGCTGAAATCTGGTCGGGCTCGGATATTTACCGAGGACGGCAGTGAATACGTTGGTCTGAATGTAGAAAAGGGAACTTTGGTCGTGGCTAAACGGATAGACAGAGAGGAATTGTGTAAGCAAGTGTCTCCCTGCTCTCTTCATTTCCAAATAATTCTAGAAAATCCAATGGAGCTGCATCGAATTGATGTAGAGATCACAGATATTAATGACAATGCTCCGTTTTTTTTGAAAAAGGAATTCAATTTCCAGGTTAGTGAATCAGCCTTACCAGGAGCTCGATATTCACTTGAGAGCGCCAGAGATCCTGATGTGGCACAAAATACCATTCAAACATACAAACTCAATCCCACTGAGAATTTCAAATTGAATGTTGTTTCTCGTCCTGATGGAACAAAATATATTGAAATGGTTCTGCACACGTCGCTTGACAGAGAAAAACAAGAAGAGCATAAATTAACCCTGACAGCTTATGATGGCGGTACTCCACAGAAATCTGGTTCTGTTAAAATAAATATCGCTGTTTTGGATGCAAATGACAACGCACCAGTGTTTAGTCAATCGGTTTACAGAGTGACAGTTTCTGAAAACGCGTCGAAAGGCGCCGTAATTTTAAGAGTCAGTGCCACGGATGATGACAAAGGAGCAAACGAAGAGGTAAATTTCTCATTCTCCCACCATACTGATAGTGCATCACCTCTGTTTAATATGGACCCCCACACTGGGGAAATGACGGTGGTTGGTGTTTTAGATTACGAAAAGGCAAAACATTATGAAATAGACATAAAGCTACAGATAAAGGTGGTCTGACAGACACAAGCAAAGTGTTAATAGAAGTGACCGACCTGAATGATAATGCTCCTGTCATAAGCATAATTTCTCTGTCCAATCCCATAGCAGAGGACTCGGCTCCAGGGACTATCATAGCAATGCTCAATATCAAGGACTTTGACTCAGGTAAAAATGGGCAGGTGAAGTGTTTTCTTAACTCAGACTTACCTTTTAAAATCAAGTCATCATCGCCAAATTTTTATACCCTTATGTCAGACGATGTTTTGGACCGAGAAGCAGTGCCTGAATATCATATAACAATAACAGCAATAGACGAGGGTTCCCCACCTTATGCGACAAACAAAACTATTCATTTACGAATATCAGACGTAAATGACAACGCCCCAATTTTCCCACAAGTCTTTATGACCGCTGTCATCACTGAAAATAACTCACCTGGCATGTCACTCCTCTCTGTCAAAGCTAGTGACAAAGACTTTGGTAACAATGCGCGCATTTCCTATTTCCTTGAGGACAGCCAACTAAACGGCTTGTCAGCATCAGCTTATTTTTCAGTGAATGCGGAGAGTGGAGAGATACTTGCTATTCGCTCGTTTGACTATGAGCAGACAAAACAGTTCCACATTCGCGTCAAAGCGCAGGACGGAGGCTCTCCTCCACTCAGTAGTAATGTGACAGTCAAAATACTGATCCAGGACCAGAACGACAACCCTCCTCAGGTTCTGTACCCAGTCCAGACTGGTGGCTCTCACGTGGCTGAAATGGTGCCTCGTTCAGCAGATGTGGGCTATCTGGTCACTAAAGTGGTGGCTGTGGATGTGGACTCTGGACAGAATGCCTGGCTCTCCTATAAACTGCACAAAGCCACAGACAGGGCGCTGTTTGAAGTGGGCTTACAGAATGGAGAAATACGAACTATCCGCCAAGTCACTGATAAAGATGCTGTCAAACAAAGACTCACTGTTATAGTGGAGGACAACGGGCAGCCCTCTCGTTCAGCCACGGTCATTGTTAACGTGGCGGTGGCCGACAGCTTCCCGGAAGTGCTGTCGGAGTTCACTGACTTTGGACACGACAAGGAGTACAATGACAACCTGACTTTTTACTTAGTGTTGGCTCTGGCTGTAGTTTCCTTCCTGTTCATCACGTGCTTAGTGGTTATCATATCAGTGAAAATCTACAGGTGGAGACGCGAGCGCTTGTTTTACAAATCCAGCAGTAATCTCCCCGTTATTCCATATTACCCGCCCCTTTACGCAGACGTGGGAGGTACCGGTACGTTGAAGCAAGCATTCAGCTATGAGGTGTACGGAACTGCTGATTCCCGGAAGAGTGTTCCAGACATTAAGTGTTCCAGACCTTTCAGTCAGAGCACCCTGAGTGTTGACCACAGTACCAGGACAGTGCCAAGACATGAAACAAATTCAGAGAATATGCTCACAGAGGTGAGATCAGCAGCCTCTTCTTTGTCTTTCCAAAATATCTCACTCATTGTTTGGACACGCGTTTCGTTACTTTAATCGCTTTTTAAAAGTCCTCCTTGACTTCAGACTATTCTTATTGTGCCTAATAGTCTATAAATCTAACAGATAACCCTGTTATTAATTATTTTTGCTTTCAAAAAGGGTATGTCCATCTATTTCAGCGGTTTTATGTTTGTAAGGTACAGTGTGTCCAGTGTTTATGCTTTTTGTTTTCTTTAAGGCTATGGATACAATATAGACACATTTTTTGCCTTTTTCACTTTGATTTTATTTTATATTTATGTGGATCAACTTATTGCAAAAAAACACTATTGCATTTTTCGGGTGCAATATGATGATATTTGCAAAAAATAATCAATTTCTACTTTAACAAATTGATTCATCATATGTGTGATGTAATAACCTGAAATGGTTTGAAAGAACAACATGGAAGATGCAATGAAAGGAATTAATTCTGGGCTTTATCCCTGCTAAATATTTGCTGTTACACAGACAGACAACCACACACTGCACTACTTTCCAATGACCTAGATTCCATCATAACATGGTAGAGATAGGACACACAGAGAAAACAACAGGAATGTATGCATAGGAGTAGTTAAGTCAGATTAATAATTTAAAGTGCAAAGAGAACAGTGACACAGTAATATTAAGAGATTTCAAATTTAGTAGAAAGGAAGCGACAACACTAACTGCTGATGCTGGGCCAGATTGATGTGAGTGAGAAAACAGTATGATGGAGAAGAAGAGGGGGAGGGGAAGAGGCACGTGGTAACCGGCACAGTCTCAACCATCCGTGCGCAGCATTGGTAGTAGTGATGCACGGCAGCCATTTTGATGTGCAGCCCTTTTTGTCTGGTGAAATAGATAAGTGAAATACGCTAAACACTTATGCAACACTGCAATTACTGAATAAGCTGTGAAGGACAGAGTCAGAGTAAGACATGTCTACATAAGAGAGACAAGAGATAACAAGAGCAACAGAGAAATCCCTGTATGTTATATAACAAGTGGCATGATTGGAATCAGGACAGATGCAGGATGATTTTAAAGACTGAGAAATTTGCCTACTGTATTGAAGTCTAGCAAATCCTGTAAAATAATGATTTAATCTGGATCATCTGGACTCATAATAACACTTACAGACACTTTATCAGGCCATTACTTTGTGGAAGATCCTCCATCTGTGTGTTTACATATGTGTTTCATATGAAAATGCACAATGTAAATTTTCACATTAATTGATTGGTTAACTGGGCACAAATAACCATGTGATTATAGATGTGTGTGTGTGTATATGAACTCTGAAATGTTTAGAAAAAAATACTTAATGCCAGTTTAAAAAATGTGATAAAAGGTTGTAGGAGGTGGCTGAGGTCAGTCCTTCTGTTGTGAGGTTTTCTTAGTTTTGTTTAGTTTCTGAGTAATTGCTGCATCTACTGGAATCATTGTTGCTCTGGCTGGTGTATGTGTCAGCCAAGTCTGGATGATGTTAGCGGTGTGTATGTGTGAAAACATAAGTTGACTAACTTCAAAGTTAACTTCTAGGTTAATTGTGTTATAGCCCATATCCGCTGGAAACAGTGTGTAATGGTTATGAGCCCACATCTGTGTCTGCTTTACCTGTTTCAACCGTGTTTAACACATTATGCCTCATTTTGTCAGCTTTATAGTGGTGAATGTTTTAACTGAGAACCATAAATTCTGCAGACTACACTGTCTCCGTAGGGGTCAGAGCTCAAAGAAACTGTTTGCAACCGTCTGAATAGTTCAATATGTTTTCTACCTTGCAGCTCCTTATTGTGGTGTTTTACCTCATTTTTTTAAAGTTAGAAACCTACCATGGAGCTGTCGTTGGCCTTTTTGGATAATCACACACAGAAGTTCCTGTAGTTCCCACACTAAAACCTATGTTCAGGTGTCCCACCTTCTTCGCCAGCCTGTCTGCTGAGCAGCTGTGTGCCTGTGTGTATGCTGGTGGGGCGTATCACACTGTGCACAGTATGTGTGTTTGGGAATGCAATTTGTACTTCAACCATTTATTCATTTTTGATTTGAAGACATCAACATGCATAACATACACATACTGTACATGCAACCCATAATATTGTTCATGTGATGACTGCTGCTCCGTGCCTCTTTGTTTGTCTTTCACTGTGAAAACAGGCAAGCATAGCTACAGCAGAAGGATATGTTTTCTTATATAAACACTGAATCATGACTGTACAGCCATTTTTAATAATGAATGACTTACATCTACAAAGTTAGTGATATAAGATCTGGTCAAAAATGTGTACATAGCATATTTATTGTTTTCACTAATGAACATTTTAATTTTATTCTGGGTGCATTAATATGATCACAGGACAAATTTGTGTAGAATTTGTTCCTATTAAAATTAAAACATACTAGCATGCACCAATATGCTTAAATTAAATGTAGATTTTGGTTGGGTGATGTTTGGTAGTCTAGCACACTGTGTGTTTTCTTATGGTCATACAAAAGATGTGATTGGAGGCGTCTTTGGGTCACAGAGGTGGAAATGTGAAGTTCAGTGCTGGTTGTTTCAACAGGAAAAATTACATTTGCACTTACCAGTGTAAAATATGAGTCAGTAAGAACGTTGTGTCAAGCTCACAAAGACTTGCAGTTATATTTGCATTGGCTTGACTTCTTGAATTGATATTTGTTACATTTCTACATCACGGTGGGATAAATGTGTGTCCTTTGATGAAACCTTGAACACTTTTAATGCAAATCGAGAACAAAAGATTCCCTTGTAGTGGAACAAAGACAAAGTTTGATGCTAATTGTCATCACACTGCAGCCTTATTTAATGTTATTAAATTTTGCAGTATGATTTCTATGTAACTATGATGAAATTGTGTTCACTTCTTAACTGAGCAATTACAATAATTTCAGAAAGTCTCTCTTTACTCCATCATTGTGCCACTTTGTTGCTAAAACTGGGCCCGTGGTTTTCTACAGTCTCCCTTTTTGCTCCTGATTTCATTTCTGCCTTCCTCCCCTCCCCCTCTCCAGCTGCGCCACTCTGCTGCATAGAGACAGAAAGAGACATAGAGAAAGGGAGATGGAGATTGCTCAGTGTAGGACATTTTGTTCAGTCTATAAAAAGACATTAAAGACCATAGAGGTTTGATTCATCCATGTGTCATCGTATTAATGACAGGAAGAACTATCCCTTTTGTACCTCAATTTCAGAGATTCAAGATATTATTTTATATGCAGCAGTCCATAAGTATATGTTTTATTTATAGAAACATATCTGTGTGTGTGTGTGTGTGTGTGTGTGTGTGTGTGTGTGTGTGTGTGTGTGTGTGTGTGTGAGCGAGCATTGCCTGTCTTCTTGTCCTTTGTCGTCTTCTTCATACTCCATGTTTTTTTTTAGTAGTGTCTTTTTCTGACACCATGGCCAGCTTGCAGGAAGCAGGGTGGGATGAGAGCAACCTAGGTGGGATGTGTTACCATAGCAACAAGCTGACTCACTGGCAGGACTGTACCATTTTCTTTTAAGCCACAGGGGGTCTGCAGCAGATGCAGCCTCTAATGTGGGATAACACCATGTCTGGGTTGACAGTGGAGGGACTGGAGGCACCCCTACTTTTGAGCAAATAGATTCAGCATCCTCAGACCTGGGGTGTCTAATGATGAAGAAAGGAGGACAATAATGGCTGTTTGTTTTCAGTTGTGTCCAATTTTCATTTTGTGTTCCCCATTTCAGCAAACACGTTTCATTGAATGTGTATTGGCTAAAATTAAGTAATTTCTTATTCACTTTTCTGGTTCTCTTATGTGAATAATAAAGTCAACAATTTATTTCTTTATTTTACTTGCTTTAATAGGTTTTTATAAGTGGCCTGTTTATTTTTCAACCCGTGTTTTGAAGCAATGCTGTGATCTACATGTGATCATTTAAAATATGTTATACATTATCATTTTATACTACACAACATTAGTCGAATATAAAATATGGTGCTTGCTTTGTCTAAGAACCATTTGCTTTCACAAAGACTCACACACAGCATTTGCAAAACACAGGGTCACAGTGCACAGAATCTCATTAAAAAGACATGGATTTTCTCAGGGCATCGCCTCGAGGCCCCCTGGTGTTGCAATGAGGGTAGTGGCCTTGTGCAGCAGAGCAGTGCAGTATTTTTGTTGTGATTCATGTGCTGATGTAAACAGGATTTCCCAAGTCTTCCATCACTTCAGCAATAAGCATGTTAGTATTGTGGTCTGAGCTGAAGTGGTTGTATTCTACATATTTATGTTTGAAAGGGGAGCTCTTTGTTGTACCCAGTTTCTATGAAAACATACGTTTCTATGAATGTACAGTGTGTTTTTGCTAAACCTGCCACAGTGACCTGCAATGCTGAACTGTGCAGTGACCTGCAACGCTAGTGTCACTCTCTGTCAGCAGGGGAAAATTAGTGCCTTTCTCTTTCATAACGATAATAATTTTTTATTTTATAATGCTTGTATGAACAAAAATATGATGTCTTTTCATTTTGTTCAGCTTCCTAATGAATACTCCCAACTCGTGCACATATTCACACAGGTGGCAATGTGCCCCTTTTTTATGCTTTTTCACTCTTTCTTAATCTGACCTCTGAGCTCTTCAACATTAACTAATTAAAAATATTTACTATACAATTGTCAAAACATATAAAACATCAAGTTTTGCATTTGTTTGTGTCCTTATAAGCAATGCCACATGTTTTCCTTGTTTTCATTTTATTTTCTTACTGAATGTTTATTTTTGTTGTTATTATGAAAAGCTGACACAGGTGCACAACAAAAAGCATAAACGTTTCCACATTTTAAATACTTTTATAGTTTTTATAAAGTATAATCATTAGAGATTTTTTTAAGAAAAATAAATAGATATGACATTCTGTGTGAATCACCACAGTTAATCACAAGTAAGTATGTTGTTTTATTTCCCAAAGCCAGACTCTGTTTGCTGATACCCAGTCTAACCGACATCATTTCTGTCTTGTTTTTTCTTCCATGTGTCCCCTTTGTTGCCTGGTGCTGTTCCTGTTTCCTCCTTTGTTCCTGTCACACCAAATAAGGTAAGAAAATTTTCTATAGTCACAACAATGCCATCAAACACATACACTAGTTCAAATTTCAATGATTCGTTAAACAGCACACAGTGCTAATTTTATAATTAGTATTTTTAACCTTACAGTAAGAGAAACACAACCTTAAAACACACGGGTTAGTTTTACAGTGTGCTTACATCAGCCGTTTATTAGCTTTTCCTAAGCTACATAGACAGACTTCAGGTGTTATAATTTCTCAGATTCTATTGAAGTCAAAGTGGTTATTGGAGTCATACTGGAGTGCATGATAAGAGGAGGTGGTTCTAAAGTTTTTGCTCCTCATTCCGCATTATGGAGCCACCTGAACCATGTTGCATTTCAGTACAACTATGGACTCAATAATAAACAGAGAGCTGAATTATCACCTTCTAAAAAACTTAAAAACTGAGAAATGATAACATTGTAAAAGTAGAACTAATGGCAGAGCTGCTGTTTGTGGTGTTAGTGGTGATGTTACACAGAGTTACACTTATCATCACATGGGCATTATGTACAATATTATGGATTAGTTGACAAATGTAATGCTAGATTCTTTTTTTAGGATTTCAGCCCCTCTGTACATGCCCTATTTTCAAGAGACAGAAAAACTAGTTTACATTTAAAGAAGTCTTAGTAGGTTCATCTCTGTCCACTAACAGGCTTACATGGTTTAAGGAAAGTATTAGCACTGAAGGCCAGCTGTTAAAGTAACTTGTGTCTGATAAACATTTGGGTGCAAAAGTTTGCATCTCCTTATTTTGAAACGGCAAATATAGCTAAACTAACAAAAACTAGGACCTAACAAAAACTGTTGCACCCCCATCAGTAAATAAACTAAAAATTTGCAATGTTTTTTTTATTAAATGAAGATTTGTATTAGCTGAATATCCATTAAATAAATGATGAGCATGTTTTGTTTTCTTCATTAATTTGTTTACTGTCTTTGCCTTTTCAAAATAAGGGGATGCAAACTTGCAGTGGATATATTTTTCAGCACTGGTACAAATGTGATCCTATAGAAAAATGGAAATGATGTGACACAAATGTTAAGAACATAAACTAAATTTAGTCACAGGGGAAACAAAGACCAGTAAATTATTCATTCAAATTTCTGGTTATTATTTCCAGTATTTTTTAAGGTACTATGCAATGTTGATGTACCAATTGTCATTCAATTTTGAGGTGTTCTTCGCAGACACAGGTTTGACTCTATTAAGTACAGCTAACTCAATGCAGTGTAACACAAAAGGCCTACATTAAATCATATGTCATAAATGTTTTAAGCGTTTTGTTGAAACGTCACACACTGGCAACAGAGCGTATTAAGTATATAATGCAGACAGGCACCACACATGACAGCTTTTAAATGTCAAACAACATCTAATGCAGCAGTATTAAAACATAAACTGTTGCCAATGTATGGCTAACAGTTATAGTATATAGAGCAGAGTTGTATAGCGCTGCAACTACATGTGTTTTGTTTTTTGTTTTTCTGATCACTCATTTTCTATTTAAAGTTAAAGTTTAAAATTTTAGGTTACATCTGTTTGTTTGATATATGCTGATATGTCCATGGCAGACCCTGTCTTCCAGTCAGTGTGTTGTTGGCTTTAGAACAGGGAGATCAAATATTATTAAGCTTTAAAAAGGAAACCACCTTGGTCTGTGGAACAATGTGTCCTCTAGCTCGATGCCTGACAGTGAACACAAGTATTTATGTTTTCCACGCGTGTACCTATGTGTATATCAAATCCATGTATTCTTCCAACTGTGGAAACAGACCCTTATCAGAGGTCTGCTTTTTGTAGTGCCTAAAATATCAGCCTTAACGTAAACATTTATCATGATCTAAAACCTTCAATTGGTGCTGTATCCCTCTGAAAATGCGTTTGCAGCAGCCTCCTCCTGTGTTCAGTGATGGAGGCTGCGCTTCTTGTTTTGCTCACTGCCTGCTGACGCGTCTCCTGCAGCAGCCTCAGTTGGCCGCCTGTGTGGCGCTGTCCGCACCCGTGGTGCTGAAATCAGCTGCAGCGCTCTCCCCCTCCCTCTCACACTTCCTCTCTACAAGTCCCTCTCTCGCCTACTTCCATTTAGAATAGGTGGTTGTTACAATTATCTTTTTAGGCGTTTTGACCCTTTATGTTATCTGTCAGAGTTTAAAATGCTGTAATTGAACATGTGATCTCCATCCATAAAATGCGTAAATGCAAAATGCGTACTGTAACACCTTTAAGTGTCTGTCATTAAAATGTATATAAGATGGGGGATATGCTTTGAAGAATGCTGTTTGTGTGTGTGTGTGAGAGAGAGAGAGAGAGAGAGAGAGAGAGAGAGAGAACGGAAGTAAGCGCCTTCCTACACAGTCTGTGCTCCCCCTCCCCTTTCATTTGCTCTACAGACCTCCATACGGGTATTTTACGTTGGCTGCAGACGGAATGATCTGTCTGAGGCTGCAGAAAGCTGTAGAAACGTAGTGACGTGAGCAGGCTGCACTGTCTTTGTCTGACCACAGGAAGGCAACGACGAGCCTTATCAGCCACAAAGGCATGTGCATGCAGCCAAGGGGGGAGATGGATTAACACAGAGCAATATAAGTGATCACAGGATGATTACTCATAATCTAATATCGACAGCTATTAGTACTAATTGGTATATTATATCAATCATCTCAATATTTACAGTTATGCTCCTCAATTGCACATTTTACAATTTTAAAATTGTTTAATGTTATGTGAGGACTATTAAATAAGAAGTAGTCAGTGATGTTTTACTGTAGTCGCAGTAATAACCAGGATAATTTTTCAGTGGCTCATACTTTTACGTCACTGATCTGTAGATGCTCATTGAGGCCAGCATTGGTAGAAATAGGTTTACTGTGTCCGCCAATGACATCCAGAGCTGTACAAAGAGATCTACTCCCTCTCACCGAGTAGCGTCTGCGCCGTAACCATTACGTTGCTGTGCACAGGAGGAGAGGGTTATGCAGACACAAAGCATGACTCTTATGTATTTTCGCGCTTATACATTGGATTTTACACCTTCTCTCCTGAATCAAATAGGAAGTTGGAATTGGAGTGAAGCGATATGGGATTTATGGAACGAGGAATAATGGGGAACAAACTGCCAGCATGGCAGGTTTTATTGTGGTGGCATCATTTCTTTCTATTGTGGAGTACAATAGACGGACAGACTCGCTACAGCATCCCAGAGGAACTCAAACAAGGCTCTGTGGTAGGAAATCTAGCCAAAGATTTGGGTTTGGTTGTATCTGAACTGTATCAGCGTAAATTGCGGATAACCTCGGAAGCCGGTAAGCAGTATTTTAGTGTGGACCTGGGGAAGGGAGAGCTGGTGGTGACTGATAGGATTGATAGGGAGGAACTGTGTGCACAAAAACCGTCGTGTTTGTTGCCTTTGGAACTAGTCATTGACAACCCCCTGCAACTGCACAGAGTTGAAATTGAAATTCAGGATACAAACGATAACTCTCCTAGTTTTCTTAATCAAGAGAAAGTGGTGAAAATTGCAGAGCTGGTAAATCCAGGCGCACGTTTCCCTTTGGAAAGTGCTCAGGATCCTGATGTGGGTAGTAATTCTGTACGTTCTTACCTCATAAGCAAAAATGACAATTTCAAACTGGCTGTTAAAAATCACAAAGATGGAAGAAAGATTCCCGAACTTGTTCTTGAAAAACCTCTTGATAGAGAAAAACTACCCGTACACAGACTTGTCCTCACCGCTGTAGATGGAGGAGATCCGGTGCGTTCAGGGACTTCTGAAATCACAGTAATTGTACTTGACAACAACGACAATGCACCGCAGTTTGACAGACAAGTATATGAGGTTAATATTAGTGAAAAAGCAACACCTGGAACTGAAGTGTTGCAGGTTAAAGCTACAGATGCAGATGAAGGACAAAATGGAGAAATTGAATATTTTTTTGCAGAACAAACTCCGGTTCGGATTTTATCTTTATTTGCAATTGAACCTTCTACTGGAGCTATTACTGTTAAAGGCATTTTAGACCATGAAACTAATTCTTTACATAGATTTGACATAACTGCTAAAGACAAAGGTAATCCGGAAATGGATGGGCATTGTGGCATCGAAATTAAAATAGTTGACATTAATGACAATATACCTGAAATTATTGTGACCTCTGTGAGGACGCCTGTTGCAGAGGATTCCCCAATCGGGACAGTTATTGCGTTAATAAGTGCAAGAGACCCAGATTCAGGTGACAATGGTAGGGTTACCCTGAGCGTGTCTTCAAAATCCCCGTTCAAGTTAAATCCATCGGTCTCTAACCATTACTCATTAGTGACGAATGGGCCACTTGACCGTGAAAAAAACAGCCAGTATAATGTCACGATAATTGCTACTGATTATGGAAAACCCTCTTTATCTAGTGAAAAGAAAATACTTGTTGAATTACTAGATGTAAATGACAACCCACCAGTTTTCTCTCAACCTTCCTATGTGGTTTATGTTAAAGAAAATCAGGCTCCCGGACATATTTTATGCTCACTATCAGCAGCCGATGCTGATTCAGGTAACAATGCCAAGATTTCCTACATCATCTTGGACTCGAAAGTGCAGGACGTGACTGTCTCATCTTATGTTTACATCAACTCAGATAACGGCAGCATCTACAGCATGCACTCGTTTGATTATGAGAAGCTTAAGGTGTTTCAGATTCAGGTTCAGGCAAAGGACCAGGGCTCTCCGTCCCTCAGCAGCAACGCCACAGTCCATGTTTTTATCCTGGACCAGAACGACAACGCCCCCGCTGTTATTTACCCGTCCTCCGCTGCCCTGGGCTCCCTCTCTCATCAGAGGATGCCCCGCTCCGCTAAAGCGGGTCACCTGGTCACTAAGGTGACGGCCGTGGACGCTGACTCGGGCCATAACGCCTGGATCTCCTACAGACTGGCGGAGGCCACAGACGCCTCTCTGTTCACTGTCAATCTGTACACAGGGGAGGTGAGGACTAAACGCGCTGTGTCCGAGCAGGACGACTCCTCTCAGAGGCTGCTGATAGAGATCAAGGACGACGGGGAACCGGTCCAGTCCTCCACCGTCACGGTGTCCATCCTGCTGGAGGACGGTCTCCATGAGCCCATCTTAGACCTCCGACAAAAAGCGGCCGAGCCCAGCAAGAAAAAAGGGAGAATCACCCTGTATTTGATTCTGTCTCTGGCCTCGGTGTCCGTGCTGTCTCTGGTGACTTTTCTCATCTTAGCGGTGAAATGCATCAGGAACAGCAGGAGCAGCGGTAGTTGCTGCATGAGGCGGAGCGAGTGTGATGATTACAAGAACCCCAACAGAAACCTGCAGATCCAGCTCAACACTGATGGACCTATAAAGTACGTGGAGGTCCTGGGAGGAGACATGTTGTCTCAGAGTCAGTCCTTCAGGTCCTGCATGTCTCCAATGTCAGAGTACAGTGATTTCACTTTGATTAAGCCCAGCAGCACCACTGACTTTAAGGAGGTGATCAGTGTCCTGGATGCGTCTTTACCTGACAGCACCTGGACCTTTGAGAGTCAGCAGGTGAGCCCATGAAAGAATTTTTTGTGTCCTCGTAATATTTCAATGTTCATATCTGAAAAATCTGTCGTATGTATTTGTCGTCTAAAAATAATATTTTAATGAAACAAAAATGTAAAGGTCTACAGTGAGCTGTAGTTGATTTAGTCAAGTTTTCACTCAGGTAAAATTAGAGTAAAAAATATAAAATGAATCTAAGCAAAATAAATATGTTAAAGACAAAAGCCAATACAATATTAGACGTGCCTGTTTCCATCGCCGTGTGTAAATATTTCAGCACCACGAATGTGGACAGCGATTCTTTGCTGTTTCGTGTGTGAGCAGGTCTGTTTATTTCCTACCGCGGATCATACCACTGTTACATAACTTTGATTTAAAATCACAATTGAAACAACTGTCTCACTTCGACGTTTGTGGTTGTTTACTTCTGAAGTTGCTTTATCTTGGTTAATTTTCCTTTGTTTCTCTCTTACTTTATAAAAAAAAATACATCTATACGAAAATCGTTCCTTCGTGTTATCTTAAGCCTCATAAAGTAAATAAAATTTACCCGAAGTCAAAGTGGAGGCACACAGAGACAATGGGTGCTGCCTCTTTAAGAGTGTCGATCAGATTGGCTCTCATTGGGTGGTGGATACCGATGCTCTGCACCAATAAGATTCCAAACTGTACAAAGCAATCTAGTCCCTGCCCCCATGCAGCATCAGCACCGTAACACTCACAATGCCACGAGCTTGAGTAAAAGGAGCAATGAACTCACATTTTACAATATGAAAACATATTTTACCGCCATGCTTAATTTGTGAAAATGCCTCTGTTGGGATAATACCTGTCATTATGGATTTCTGGATTTTTCTGTTCACTATATCGATTGGAATTATTCTGTTATAGCGGAATAGGGATGACAAAGACAATGGGATACCGAGACTGGAGATGGCAGGCTCTTTGGTGGCAATATTTCTTTCTTTTCTGGACTACAATAGACGGACAGACTTGTTACAGCATCCCAGAGGAACTAAAACAAGGCTCTGTGGTAGGAAATCTAGCCAAAGATTTGGGTTTGGGTCTGTCTGAGATTTTTGACCGTCAGCTGCATGTCGCCGCTGAGGCTGATAAGCAGTATTTTACTGTGGATGCGGGGAAGGGCGAGCTGGTGGTGAATGACAGAATAGACAGAGAGGCTTTATGTGGACAAAGCGCCAGCTGTGTGTTGCCTTTACAGGTTGTAATTGAAGATCCATTACAACTATTTCGTGTTGAGGTAGAAATACTAGACATAAATGATAATGCACCTAGATTTCCATCAAATGATATTACACTAGAGATAGCGGAGTCTACCGGATTAGGGGTTCGTTTTCCATTAGAAAGCGCCATTGACCCAGACGGTGGCAGTAATTCAGTGAAGACATATAAAATTAGTAATGATGAATGTTTTAATATTAGAGTTAAAGAGGTCGCTGGAGGAAGGAAAGTCCCTGAGTTGGTTTTAGTCAAACCTTTAGACAGAGAGAAAAGGGCTGATCATAAGCTTTTACTCACAGCTCTAGATGGAGGCAATCCTGTTAGATCAGGAACTGCTCAGCTAGTTGTTAAAGTCCTTGATATCAACGACAACGTTCCAGCTTTTGAGAAAACATTATATAAAGTTTCTATTGTTGAAAATGCCGCAGAAAATACATTAATAGTGCAAACAAAAGCAACAGACATTGACGATGGTCAAAACGGAGAAATAGAATACTCATTTGGAGCGCACACATCAGATGCTGTACTCTCTATTTTTAATATTAATAATATATCTGGGCAAATATTTCTCATAGGAAAACTAGATTTTGAAACTACAGCAAATTATCAATTAGACATAAGTGCAAAAGATAAAGGCAGTCCCAGAATGGAGGGGCATTGCACAGTGCATGTTGAAGTTTTAGATGTTAACGATAACGCTCCGGAAATAATTGTTACCTCTCATCCAAAACCGGTGCGCGAAGATTCGCCAAATGGGACAGTTGTGGCTTTGGTCAGTGCCCGAGATCTTGACTCTGGTGAAAACGGTAAAGTAAAATTACTGCTCTCCAGTAAATCCCAATTTGCATTAAAACCATCGTTTTCTCACAATTACGCACTGGTTACCAGCGGTATTTTGGATCGAGAAAATGTGTCTGAATATAATATTGAGATAACAGCCACAGATTCAGGCTCTCCTACTCTGTCGAGTACTAAAATTATACCTGTCAGCATCACTGATGTAAATGACAACCCCCCCGTCTTTACCCAGCCCTCCTATAATGTGTATTTGAAGGAGAACGGTGTACCGGGCTCTATACTGTACTCAGTATCAGCATCTGACCTGGATTCTGGTGAAAACGCCAAAATCTCTTACTCCATACTGGACTCGAAAGTGCAGGACGTGTCTGTCTCATCTTATGTTTACATCAACTCAGATAACGGCAGCATCTACAGCATGCACTCGTTTGACTATGAGAAGCTGAAGGTGTTTCAGATTCAGGTTCAGGCAAAGGACCAGGGCTCTCCGTCCCTCAGCAGCAACGCCACAGTCCATGTTTTTATCCTGGACCAGAACGACAACGCCCCCGCTGTTATTTACCCGTCGTCCGCTGCCCTGGGCTCCCTCTCTCATCAGAGGATGCCCCGCTCCGCTAAAGCGGGTCACCTGGTCACTAAGGTGACGGCCGTGGACGCTGACTCGGGCCATAACGCCTGGGTCTCCTACAGACTGGCGGAGGCCACAGACGCCTCTCTGTTCACTGTCAATCTGTACACGGGGAGGTGAGGACTAAACGCGCTGTGTCCGAGCAGGACGACTCTTCTCAGAGGCTGCTGATAGAGATCAAGGACGACGGGGAACCGGTCCAGTCCTCCACCGTCACGGTGTCCATCCTGCTGGAGGACGGTCTCCATGAGCCCATCTTAGACCTCCGACAGAAAGCGGCCGAGCCCAGCAAGAAAAGCGGGAGAATCACCCTGTATTTGATTCTGTCTCTGGCCTCGGTGTCCGTGCTGTCTCTGGTGACTTTTCTCATCTTAGCGGTGAAATGCATCAGGAACAGCAGGAGCAGCGGTAGTTGCTGCATGAGGCGGAGCGAGTGTGATGAGTACAAGAACCCCAACAGAAACCTGCAGATCCAGCTCAACACTGATGGACCTATAAAGTACGTGGAGGTCCTGGGAGGAGACATGTTGTCTCAGAGTCAGTCCTTCAGGTCCTGCATGTCTCCAATGTCAGAGTACAGTGATTTCACTTTGATTAAGCCCAGCAGCACCACTGACTTTAAGGAGGTGATCAGTGTCCTGGATGCGTCTTTACCTGACAGCACCTGGACCTTTGAGAGTCAGCAGGTGAGCAAAACACATCCACTGATCTTAACAATAAAGAAATTACAGGCGGGCTGACTGCTCTTCATGTAAACAAAACGCTATGCAATTATTTATTTGTCTGTCATACATCGTGTTTGTTAATTTCAATATATATTATTTTAGTATAACGATTTCTCCCTGATTAAATTTTAGTTTAGTTTAGAAAATAAACTGTTAAGTGCTGAATAATTTTCAGTCATGTGCTCACAGTAAAAGACTGCTGTGCTAAAAAATGGGAAAAGCCGAAAGAGAAGTAGTAGTAGACTAAGAAGAATTCAGCACCACGACAGCGGACAGCGACTATGAAACGCATCCTTTGTCATGCAGTTTTTTTTCCTTCACGTTTTTTTGTCATGGGAATGTTACATCTTTTGTTGAATTGTTTCGTTTGAGTGGATTGAGAAACAGATAGACAGGCAGGTAGATAGATATATTTTTTTTTTCTTTTAATTATCATAATTGAGCCATTTTCTAGCCCAGATATAGAAAGAGAAGTGATGCTGTCACTTTAAGAGTGTGGATCTATTTGCCTCTCATTCGACGGTAGATGTGGATGCTGTGCACCAATAAGATTCAGGACTGTACAAAGCAATCTAGTCCCTGCCCCCTTCCTGTCTCAACGCTGCATCACTACAATGCAATCGGCTCTAGGACAAGAAGCAACGAGGTCGCATTTTCTGATATGTGAAATTTAAAATTTTACCTTGCAGCCATGCTTAGGCACTGCGGTATTTTTTCCTCAGGTCTTTTTCTTACTATCGTAGATTCTAGCTTTGCCATGAACAGGATCTCGATTGGATATAATGTCTTATAGCGGATAAAGGATGACAAAGACAATGGGATACGGCGAGTGGAGATGGCAGGCTCTTTGGTGGCAATATTTCTTTCTTTTCTGGACTACAATAGACGGACAGACGCGTTACAGCATCCCCGAGGAACTAAAACAAGGCTCTGTGGTAGGAAATCTAGCCAAGGATCTGGGTTTAGGATTATCAGACATTTATGACCGTAAGCTGCGGGTCGCCTCTGAGGCTGGTGAGCAGTATTTTACTGTGGATGCGGGGAAGGGCGAGCTGGTGGTGAATGACAGAATAGACAGAGAGGCTTTATGTGGACAAAGCGCCAACTGTGTTCTACCTCTGCAAGTGGTTATTGAAAACCCTTTGCAGTCTCATCGAATTGAAGTGGAAATAAGAGACATAAACGACAATTCCCCTACTTTTCTGACACGGGAGATAAACCTTAAAATACCAGAATCCGTTGGGCTTGGAAAACGTTTTCCTTTAGAGAGTGCAGAGGATGCTGATGTTGGAAGTAATTCTCTGAAAACTTACTCACTAAGCAAAAACGAATATTTTTCTCTAAAATTTAAAGAACTTAAAAATGGCAAAACTGTTCCAGAACTTGGTGTTAGAGAAGCCACTAGACCGAGAAACAAATAATCTCCATCAACTGCTGCTGACAGCATTAGATGGAGGAAATCCAGCCAGATCTGGAACCTGTCAGATCATCATAACTGTACTTGATAATAATGATAATTTTCAGTGTTTAATGAAAGTCTGTACAAAGTTTCCTTAAAGGAGAACAGCACTAAAGGAACATTTGTAATTAAACTTAAAGCTGCAGATGCTGATGAGGGTCTTAATGGTGAAGTTAGATATTCGTTTGGGTCTCACACTTCAGACATTGTGTTATCAGCATTCGACATCAACGATGCAACAGGAGAAATTATATTAAAAGGAGGATTAGATTATGAGAGTTCGAAATCATACCTTATAGACATAACTGCTAGAGACAAAGGCGTGCCCGAAATGGAGGGTCACTGTCGTATACAGGTGGACGTGGAGGACGTAAACGACAATGCTCCAGAAATTGTTCTCACTTCAAATCCTAGCCCGGTGCGCGAGGACGCACCGACTGGAACAGTTGTGGCTTTAATCAGTGCGCGAGATCTAGACTACGGTGACAACGGGAAAGTAACATTAAAGCTTGTGAAACGTTCACCTTTTAATCTAAAACCATCTTTTTCTAATAACTATGAACTAGTTACAAATGGTGCTTTAGACCGTGAAAGTATCTTAGAATATAATATTGAAATAACAGCCACAGATTCAGGCTCTCCTCCTCTGTCGAGTACTAAAATTATACCTGTCAGCATCACTGATGTAAATGACAACCCCCCCGTCTTTACCCAGCCCTCCTATAATGTGTATTTGAAGGAGAACGGTGTACCGGGCTCTATACTGTACTCAGTATCAGCATCTGATCTGGATTCTGGTGAAAACGCCAAAATCTCTTACTCCATACTGGACTCGAAAGTGCAGGATGTGTCTGTCTCATCTTATGTTTACATCAACTCAGATAACGGCAGCATCTACAGCATGCACTCGTTTGACTATGAGAAGCTGAAGGTGTTTCAGATTCAGGTTCAGGCAAAGGACCAGGGCTCTCCGTCCCTCAGCAGCAACGCCACAGTCCATGTTTTTATCCTGGACCAGAACGACAACGCCCCGCTGTTATTTACCCGTCCTCCGCTGCCCTGGGCTCCCTCTCATCAGAGGATGCCCGCTCCGCTAAAGCGGGTCACCTGGTCACTAAGGTGACGGCCGTGGACGCTGACTCGGGCCATAACGCCTGGATCTCCTACAGACTGGCGGAGGCCACAGACGCCTCTCTGTTCACTGTCAATCTGTACACAGGGGAGGTGAGGACTAAACGCGCTGTGTCCGAGCAGGACGACTCCTCTCAGAGGCTGCTGATAGAGATCAAGGACGACGGGGAACCGGTCCAGTCCTCCACCGTCACGGTGTCCATCCTGCTGGAGGACGGTCTCCATGAGCCCATCTTAGACCTCCGACAGAAAGCGGCCGAGCCCAGCAAGAAAAGCGGGAGAATCACCCTGTATTTGATTCTGTCTCTGGCCTCGGTGTCCGTGCTGTCTCTGGTGACTTTTCTCATCTTAGCGGTGAAATGCATCAGGAACAGCAGGAGCAGCGGTAGTTGCTGCATGAGGCGGAGCGAGTGTGATGATTACAAGAACCCCAACAGAAACCTGCAGATCCAGCTCAACACTGATGGACCTATAAAGTACGTGGAGGTCCTGGGAGGAGACATGTTGTCTCAGAGTCAGTCCTTCAGGTCCTGCATGTCTCCAATGTCAGAGTACAGTGATTTCACTTTGATTAAGCCCAGCAGCACCACTGACTTTAAGGAGGTGATCAGTGTCCTGGATGCGTCTTTACCTGACAGCACCTGGACCTTTGAGAGTCAGCAGGTGAGAGAGAGTAAATCAGTGTCCCATGCTTGTACAAAATTCAATCTGTTTTACATGTTCAGTCTTTTTCTGCATTTGAGGTGATTTAATATTGGTGCGTAATACTTTTTAGCGCGACTCTACAGTTTATATTTTCAAAATGATGTTAACATTTGACAGATCAGTAGTGTTTTCTCTGACTTTAGTTTTTTCACACTTTTGAAACTGTACATCCTTATTCATCTCTGTAGTACGGTTCTACAAACCTCCTTAAACATCAAAACGATAAAATAATTTAGTGCTTTTAAATAACATTTTAGATTAAATGTTTAGGACTCACATATTTCAGCATATGTCAGTCCTAAACACAGACTCACATATTTTAGTCATGTCACGTTTATAGACTCAGGCTGATTTGAATTTTTATATGACTAGAAAACTTATATATATTAAGCTGCCTTATTGAACTATTAAAATGGTCCAGAAACTCAATTATGTTTACATATTTTTTGTTTGGACACATAGCAACATTGAAATCAGTGGATTTTTATACACTGCAGCTCCAATGAAGTTACAAAAAATAACAAAACGTTTATTTTCATTTAACACAAAGAAAAATATACTTTAAAAGCACATGCTTGTGGCAACTGAACTGTCTCTGACATGCATTTGCTTTTTCATCTTATTGGCTGTAGGGCTGATGCTTTGCACCAATAGAATTAGGAGTTGTACAAAGAGATCTACCCCCTCCTCCATCCATTCTTCTCACTGAAGCCAGTTCGTCGCTTATAGTCCGAGATGAGAGGAGGGTGCGTTAAATGAGACGAGATAAAATACATGAAATTTCTATCTCATGATGCACATGCAGAGAGATTTTTGGAGTACGGCAAGGTTATCTTTGATGGAGTTTCACATTATCTTCTTTTGTCTACACTATAATTCGATGGGAACTAAGGTTATGCTGTAACCTATCGGGATGACAAAGAGAACGGGATACCGAGACTGGAGATGGCTGGCGCTTTGGTGGCATCATTTCTTTCTCTTTTGGACTACAATAAACGGACAGACCCGTTACAGCATCCTAGAGGAGATGCAACAAGGCTCTGTGGTAGGAAATCTAGCCAAAGATTTGGGTTTGGGTCTGTCTGAGATTTTTGACCGTAAGCTGCGTGTCGCCTCTGAGGCTGGTGAGCAGTATTTTACAGTGGATGCGGGGAAGGGCGAGCTGGTGGTGAATGACAGAATAGACAGAGAGGCTTTATGTGGACAAAGCGCCAACTGTTTTATACCTCTGCAGATTGTGATGGAAAACCCGTTACAATTACACCGGATAGAAGTGGAAATAAGAGACGTAAATGACAACGCTCCAAGTTTTCTCAAAAGCGATCATATAATAGAAATAGCTGAATCTACTGTTGTAGGTGTGCGTTTTCCCTTGGAGAGTGCAGACGATCCCGATGTTGGGAATAACGGATTAAAAACGTACACGCTAAGCAAAGACGAGTGCTTCAATATAAAAGTAAAAGAAATTGAAAATGGCAGGAAAATACCAGAACTGGTCTTAAATAAATCGTTAGATCGCGAGAAAAAAGCCGTTCACACTTTATTTCTCACTGCTATGGACGGAGGCAATCCTGTCAAGTCTGGCACATCTAAAATAACTGTACGAGTACTTGATATTAATGACAACGTGCCGTTATTCGAAAACCCTTTTTATAAAATTTCCGTTTCAGAAAACGCCGCAAATGGCTCTTTTTTAATTACGACAAAAGCAACCGACATAGATGAGGGTCCGAATGGAGAAATAGAGTACGCACTTGGGGTACACACACCACCGTCGATCCTGTCATTATTTCATATCGATGCTGTAACTGGAGATATATTTTTGAAGCAGCAACTGGACCACGAAAGTCAAACTTCGTATCGAATAGATGTTAGTGCAAAAGACAAAGGGTTTCCAAGAATGGAGGGTCACTGTAGTGTCCAGGTGGATGTCTTAGACGTAAACGATAACGCCCCAGAAATTGTGTTGACTTCCCAACCCAGTTCTGTTACCGAAGACTCTCGCAGTGGCACAGTTGTAGCTTTACTCAGTGTCCGAGATCTCGACAACAGTGATAACGGCAAAGTGACGTTACAGCTTCCAAAAGGGTTTCCGTTTGCTTTGAAATCTTCTTTTTCTAATAATTTCGCGCTGGTTACAAGTGGTGCTTTGGACCGAGAGTCTTTCTCAGAATATAATATTGAGATAACAGCCACAGATTCAGGCTCTCCTCCTCTGTCGAGTTCTAAAATTATACCTGTCAGCATCACTGATGTAAATGACAACCCCCCCGTCTTTACCCAGCCCTCCTATAATGTGTATTTGAAGGAGAACGGTGTACCGGGCTCTATACTGTACTCAGTATCAGCATCTGACCTGGATTCTGGTGAAAACGCCAAAATCTCTTACTCCATACTGGACTCGAAAGTGCAGGACGTGTCTGTCTCATCTTATGTTTACATCAACTCAGATAACGGCAGCATCTACAGCATGCACTCGTTTGACTATGAGAAGCTGAAGGTGTTTCAGATTCAGGTTCAGGCAAAGGACCAGGGCTCTCCGTCCCTCAGCAGCAACGCCACAGTCCATGTTTTTATCCTGGACCAGAACGACAACGCCCCCGCTGTTATTTACCCGTCCTCCGCTGCCCTGGGCTCCCTCTCTCATCAGAGGATGCCCCGCTCCGCTAAAGCGGGTCACCTGGTCACTAAGGTGACGGCCGTGGACGCTGACTCGGGCCATAACGCCTGGATCTCCTACAGACTGGCGGAGGCCACAGACGCCTCTCTGTTCACTGTCAATCTGTACACAGGGGAGGTGAGGACTAAACGCGCTGTGTCCGAGCAGGACGACTCCTCTCAGAGGCTTCTGATAGAGATCAAGGATGATGGGGAACCGGTCCAGTCCTCCACCGTCACGGTGTCCATCCTGCTGGAGGACGGTCTCCATGAGCCCATCTTAGACCTCCGACAGAAAGCGGCTGAGCCCAGCAAGAAAAGCGGGAGAATCACCCTGTATTTGATTCTGTCTCTGGCCTCGGTGTCCGTGCTGTCTCTGGTGACTTTTCTCATCTTAGCGGTGAAATGCATCAGGAACAGCAGGAGCAGCGGTAGTTGCTGCATGAGGCGGAGCGAGTGTGATGATTACAAGAACCCCAACAGAAACCTGCAGATCCAGCTCAACACTGATGGACCAATAAAGTACGTGGAGGTCCTGGGAGGAGACATGTTGTCTCAGAGTCAGTCCTTCAGGTCCTGCATGTCTCCAATGTCAGAGTACAGTGATTTCACTTTGATTAAGCCCAGCAGCACCACTGACTTTAAGGAGGTGATCAGTGTCCTGGATGCGTCTTTACCTGACAGCACCTGGACCTTTGAGAGTCAGCAGGTGAGCCCATAACAATATATTTTATGTCACCATGACATTAGAATTTTCATATTTGAAAACCGCCTCACGTATGCATTGTCCAATTATAGTGTTTTCAAGGAAAAGAGTCGGCCATGATGTTTTATCAGTTTGATATATGAGCTCTGTTGTATTATTTAGTCAAATTTTCATTTAGGGAATTCTGTTATAATGTGCGCAAAAAATAATTCGATACTTTTAGCTGCTCTTGATTTCATTACTCCATTAATCCAAATTGCCAAAAATATTTAGACGACATAATTATGTTTTCCATGTTCTTCGGTATTATATTATGCCATTCAAGAGTAATTTAAAAATACTTTAAAATTTTGGATTTAATTTTAATCTAAGCATAAAAGTGTTTTATCTTACTGGTTTATACGTGTTTTGTTGGAGTTTATGTGAGTGAGAGTGGTATTGAGAGGATCGTGTGGCTTCGTTATTTGAGCGTGTAATTTTCTGAGAGTATGCGTTTCCTTTTAAAATATGAAGAACATGTTGTTTTACCAGCACACATTTAAACACAGAGAAACATGATGGATTTTCCTCTTTTTACACACACACCAGCGTATAGGCCGATTCTCTCAGTGCAGCTGTGTCTTTAAGTGCAGCGTTCACCCAATCTCTTATTGGTTAGTAGTGAGAGGCTTTGTGCACCAATCGTGTGCAGAACTGTACAAAGAGATCTACCCCCTCCCTCTTACATCCTCAGCACCGTAAACGTTAACAATGCAAAGAGCTGGAGGACGGTGGGCAATGCTTCATAACTCGGTGATGGAAAGAACATCGCTAATTTAATCTTCAGACATGAATCAAAAATCCTCATCTTCTTTTATGCAAATCGTTGACACACATTCCTACTGGATATTAACTTTGATTTTCTCGATGGGAATTAAAATATTCTAACGGATCGGGGATGACAAAGACAATGGGATACCGAGACTGGAGATGGCAGGCTCTTTGGTGGCAACATTTCTTTCTCTTGTGGACTACAATAGACGGACAAACCCGTTACAGCATCCCCGAGGAACTAAAACAAGGCTCTGTGGTAGGAAATCTAGCCAAAGATCTGGGTTTAGGATTGTCGGAAATTTATGATCGTAGACTGCGTGTCGCCTCTGAGACTGGTGAGCAGTATTTTACTGTGGATGCGGGGAAGGGCGAGCTGGTGGTGAATGACAGAATAGACAGAGAAGCTTTATGTGGACAACGCGCCAGCTGTGTGTTGTCGTTGCAGATAGTTGTGGAAAATCCTTTAAATTTATATCGGATCGAGGTAGAAGTAAAAGACATAAATGATAATTCACCCAGGTTTCACACAAAAGAAATGTCTTTAAAAATTGCTGAATCTGCAGCAGTGGGAACTCGTTTTCCCTTAGAGAGTGCAGATGACCCTGATGTCGGCACTAATACTGTTAAATCATACGCACTGACTAAAAACGAGTGTTTTTCGTTAAAAATCAAGGAAGTTGAAGATGGGAAAACAGTCCCCGAGTTAGTGTTAGAGAAACCTCTTGACCGAGAGAGGAAAGCAGTTCATCAGCTGCTACTTACTGCACTAGACGGCGGAAACCCAGTCATGTCTGGCACCTCGCAGATCACAGTCTCTGTGCTTGATAACAATGACAATTTCCCTGTATTTGAAAAAAACATATATAAAGTTTCTTTAGATGAGAATACTATAAAAGGAACATTTGTAATAAAAATTTCAGCCACTGATGCTGACGAAGGATCAAACGGAGAGGTTGAATACTCTTTTAGCGCGCGGACACCGGATTCTGTTTTATCAGTGATGGAAATCAATTCAATAACTGGGGAAATATATTTGAAAGGAGAATTAGATTATGAAACCGTCACGTCCTACAAAGTCGAAATAACTGCAAAAGACAAGGGCATTCCTGAAATGGAGAGTCACTGTCGTCTACAGATGGATGTTGTAGATGTTAATGATAACTCTCCAGAAATTGTTCTCACCTCTGAACCGCAACCAGTGCGCGAAGATGCTCCGAGTGGCACGGTAGTGGCTTTGCTCAATTCACGTGACAGTGACTCCGGTAATAATAGCAAAGTAACACTGAAACTTCCTAAGGGTTCTCCTTTTAATCTAAAACCATCATTTTCTAATAATTATGCGCTGGTTACGTCTGGTCCTTTGGACCGAGAGTCTTTCTCAGAATATAATATTGAGATAACAGCCACAGATTCAGGCTCTCCTCCTCTGTCGAGTACTAAAATTATACCTGTCAGCATCACTGATGTAAATGACAACCCCCCCGTCTTTACCCAGCCCTCCTATAATGTGTATTTGAAGGAGAACGGTGTACCGGGCTCTATACTGTACTCAGTATCAGCATCTGACCTGGATTCTGGTGAAAACGCCAAAATCTCTTACTCCATACTGGACTCGAAAGTGCAGGACGTGTCTGTCTCATCTTATGTTTACATCAACTCAGATAACGGCAGCATCTACAGCATGCACTCGTTTGACTATGAGAAGCTGAAGGTGTTTCAGATTCAGGTTCAGGCAAAGGACCAGGGCTCTCCGTCCCTCAGCAGCAACGCCACAGTCCATGTTTTTATCCTGGACCAGAACGACAACGCCCCCGCTGTTATTTACCCGTCGTCCGCTGCCCTGGGCTCCCTCACTCATCAGAGGATGCCCCGCTCCGCTAAAGCGGGTCACCTGGTCACTAAGGTGACCGCCGTGGACGCTGACTCGGGCCATAACGCCTGGATCTCCTACAGACTGGCGGAGGCCACAGACGCCTCTCTGTTCACTGTCAATCTGTACACAGGGGAGGTGAGGACTAAACGCGCTGTGTCCGAGCAGGACGACTCCTCTCAGAGGCTGCTGATAGAGATCAAGGACGACGGGGAACCGGTCCAGTCCTCCACCGTCACGGTGTCCATCCTGCTGGAGGATGGTCTCCATGAGCCCATCTTAGACCTCCGACAGAAAGCGGCCGAGCCCAGCAAGAAAAGCGGGAGAATCACCCTGTATTTGATTCTGTCTCTGGCCTCGGTGTCCGTGCTGTCTCTGGTGACTTTTCTCATCTTAGCGGTGAAATGTATCAGGAACAGCAGGAGCAGCGGTAGTTGCTGCATGAGGCGGAGCGAGTGTGATGATTACAAGAACCCCAACAGAAACCTGCAGATCCAGCTCAACACTGATGGACCAATAAAGTACGTGGAGGTCCTGGGAGGAGACATGTTGTCTCAGAGTCAGTCCTTCAGGTCCTGCATGTCTCCAATGTCAGAGTACAGTGATTTCACTTTGATTAAGCCCAGCAGCACCACTGACTTTAAGGAGGTGATCAGTGTCCTGGATGCGTCTTTACCTGACAGCACCTGGACCTTTGAGAGTCAGCAGGTGAGCAGAGAATAACACACCTGCATTACGCTTTATTATTTGATGGATTCCTTTTGCAAAATGCATTTTATTGTTTCAGAAGATTCTAATTGAAAAGAGATTTATTGGCTCTAAGAGGAGCCTAAATCTGTTTGAATTTTCTATTTGCATTTAGCAGGAGATGTGCCTATTCTAAAAACAGATCCTGCGTATGAACAATGAAAAAATAACAACCGTGGGGTAGCTAATAATCAGTTTTACATGCAGATACTTTTTAGAAGTGGTTTAGTAAGTTCTTTTTTCATTACATTTTAAATTCTGAACTTGCACTGCACTTGTATTGTGATTTTGATTAGATCTTTTCCAAAACATTATACGCTATTTGTGAGTTGTTTAAAATATATTTTCCACACAAACGTTTTAATTAAATTTATATATGATTAGTTGGCAGCAGTCATTTACAAACATGGTCTCAATTGCATTTTGGTAGTTTTTTTTCCAATTATTTTTTTTTTTTAATTTTCATCTGCTGATTTTTTTAAATCCACCGAGACAATAGTCCTGTAATTCTGGCTTGACGTTAAATACGTCAAAATGCTTTGTACCCTTGAGGAGGTGCCGTAGCTTTGTGGGCAGAGCAAAATGTGATTGGATAAAAAAGGCGGATGCTGTGAGCCAATAGCATACAAAACTGTACAAAGAGATCTACTGCATCCCCCACTCACTCTCAAACACGGTGACACTCAGGGTGCTCGGAGCTGAGGAGGAGATGCGCTCATTCAAAGGCGAATGGATTTTAGAATTTCCTATAAATTATTTAAATGGCAAATTTACGTGGGAGTGTCAATTCTTGCGATGGCTTTCGTTGCTGTTTTGTTCTAATGAATATCTCTATGGAAAATAAAATACTTTAACGGATCGGGAATGACAAAGACAATGGGATACCGAGACTGGAGATGGCAGGCTCTTTGGTGGCAACATTTCTTTCTCTTGTGGACTACAATAGACGGACAGACACGTTACAGCATCCCCGAGGAACTAAAACAAGGCTCTGTGGTAGGAAATGTAGCCAAAGATCTGGGTTTGGGAGCATCAGACGTTTTTGACCGTAATCTGCGTGTCGACTCTGAGGCTGGTAAGCAGTATTTTACTGTGGATGCGGGGAAGGGCGAGCTGGTGGTGAATGACAGAATAGACAGAGAAGCCTTGTGTGGACAAAGCGCCAGCTGTGTGTTGCCTTTACAGGTATTAACAGAGAATCCACTACAGCTCCACCGGATAGAAGTAGACATAAAGGACATGAATGACAATTCGCCAATATTTTCATCAGAGGAGCGCTCTTTGAAGATAGCGGAATCCACTGCCACAGGCATACGATTTCCTTTGGAAGCAGCACAAGATCTGGATGTTGGTAGTAATTCCGTGAAATCGTATACTCTTAGTAAAGATGAGTGTTTTAGTTTAAGGATTAAAGAGTTGCCCGGTAATCGAAAGGTTCCGGAGCTAATATTAGAAAAATCACTTGATAGAGAAAAACAAAGTGTACATCAGTTATTGCTGACAGCATTTGACGGAGGCAGTCCGGTCAAAACCGGAACTACAAATATCATAGTTACAGTCCTCGACAATAATGACAATGTCCCTGTTTTCAAAAGGCCGCTGTATAATGTAACTATACATGAAAACAGTGTCAAAGGTTCCGTTCTAGTAAAAGTTGAAGCAACGGACGCAGACGAAGGTGTTAATGGGGAAATTCAGTATGTATTTTCTGAGCACACACCGCAGTCAGTGTTGTCTATTTTTCATCTACATCCAAGCACAGGTGAGATTTTCTTAGTAGGGCTGTTAGATTATGAGAGTAAAGCAATACATGAGATAGATATCACTGCAAAAGACAAAGGTGTTCCAGAAATGGAGGGCCACTGTCGTGTACAAGTAATAGTGATAGATGTTAATGACAATGCCCCAGAAATAGTTCTTACTTCAAAACCGAATCCCATACCAGAGGACGCACCAAGAGGTACAGTAGTAGCTTTAATTAGAGCACGAGACCTTGACTCCGGTGACAACGGGAAATTGATGTTGAATCTCCCAAATGGGTCTCCCTTCAGTTTGAAACCATCATTTTCTAATAATTATGCGCTGGTTACGTCTGGTCCTTTGGACCGAGAGTCTTTCTCAGAATATAATATTGAAATAACAGCCACAGATTCAGGCTCTCCTCCTCTGTCGAGTACTAAAATTATACCTGTCAGCATCACTGATGTAAATGACAACCCCCCCGTCTTTACCCAGCCCTCCTATAATGTGTATTTGAAGGAGAACGGTGTACCGGGCTCTATACTGTACTCAGTATCAGCATCTGACCTGGATTCTGGTGAAAACGCCAAAATCTCTTACTCCATACTGGACTCGAAAGTGCAGGACGTGTCTGTCTCATCTTATGTTTACATCAACTCAGATAACGGCAGCATCTACAGCATGCACTCGTTTGACTATGAGAAGCTGAAGGTGTTTCAGATTCAGGTTCAGGCAAAGGACCAGGGCTCTCCGTCCCTCAGCAGCAACGCCACAGTCCATGTTTTTATCCTGGACCAGAACGACAACGCCCCCGCTGTTATTTACCCGTCGTCCGCTGCCCTGGGCTCCCTCTCTCATCAGAGGATGCCCGCTCCGCTAAAGCGGGTCACCTGGTCACTAAGGTGACGGCCGTGGACGCTGACTCGGGCCATAACGCCTGGATCTCCTACAGACTGGCGGAGGCCACAGACGCCTCTCTGTTCACTGTCAATCTGTACACAGGGGAGGTGAGGACTAAACGCGCTGTGTCCGAGCAGGACGACTCCTCTCAGAGGCTGCTGATAGAGATCAAGGACGACGGGGAACCGGTCCAGTCCTCCACCGTCACGGTGTCCATCCTGCTGGAGGACGGTCTCCATGAGCCCATCTTAGACCTCCGACAGAAAGCGGCCGAGCCCAGCAAGAAAAGCGGGAGAATCACCCTGTATTTGATTCTGTCTCTGGCCTCGGTGTCCGTGCTGTCTCTGGTGACTTTTCTCATCTTAGCGGTGAAATGCATCAGGAACAGCAGGAGCAGCGGTAGTTGCTGCATGAGGCGGAGCGAGTGTGATGATTACAAGAACCCCAACAGAAACCTGCAGATCCAGCTCAACACTGATGGACCTATAAAGTACGTGGAGGTCCTGGGAGGAGACATGTTGTCTCAGAGTCAGTCCTTCAGGTCCTGCATGTCTCCAATGTCAGAGTACAGTGATTTCACTTTGATTAAGCCCAGCAGCACCACTGACTTTAAGGAGGTGATCAGTGTCCTGGATGCGTCTTTACCTGACAGCACCTGGACCTTTGAGAGTCAGCAGGTGAGCAGAGAATAATATAAAAAACAATACATATACATATTTTTGAGATTGCACTAACTTCAGTGACCACAAAAAACAGTTGCATTTTTTAGACAATATATATACAAAGATTTTGAAATCATAATTTTATTTCAGTTTTGGTTATTATATACATTTTTCCACATTTTAATTAGAGCTGCTGTTGTTGCTGTTGAACGCTGAGCACATATTTGAGCAGAGTGTTTCAGCACCACAGCTGTGGACAGCGACACGGGTCAGACAATAGGCTCGGCTGATAAAATTCACTAGGGGGATTTAAAAACATGAAAGTGTTGCTATAAAACTTTATTGTCTGTTTTAAATTGTTATGTTTAGTCGACATGTTTTACATAGACACTGTTGATAATATTTACACATTATAAACGCCAAAGAAATAAACCTGGTCTCATTGAAATCGATCTTTCACACACATAGAGGTTTTTAGTAAGAGACACTGATTTTTTATTTTTTTTTTACATGTATATAAATTATCGAAATGTTTTGCAGTACCTCCATAGCCTGTCCCATTCTTTCCATTCAGTGCAGAATGGTTATTGTGTCTTTAACGATGCTGCTCAGTGTTCCTCTCATTGGATGTGAGGGATAAACGCTGCGCACCAATAGCATTCGGAACTGTACAAAGAGATCTACT
Source organism: Channa striata (assembly GCA_033026295.1). Classification (NCBI taxonomy): domain Eukaryota; kingdom Metazoa; phylum Chordata; class Actinopteri; order Anabantiformes; family Channidae; genus Channa; species Channa striata. The sequence goes on along the minus strand of CM065173.1, from coordinate 16,700,049 downwards.
CCCTCCCCCATGCAGCTTCAGCACCAACATCACACTGTTCTGAGTGGGGGAGAGTAAGTGCAAGGTGTATATACTAGGAATACGAGATTTTAATTAATATTTGTCATTGACCATGAATAGGCGTCTTTTTACCAGAGTACGTCGCGCTCTTGGGATGTGGACTGACTTTATGTTCTTTTTTCGTGCGGATTGTAAATAATGCATTTTACTAAATCGGGAATGACAAAGAGAATGGGATACCGGGACTGGAGATGGCTGGCGCTTTGGTGGCATCATTTCTTTGTTTTGTGGACTACAATAGACGGACAAACCCGTTACAGCATCCCCGAGGAACTAAAACAAGGCTCTGTGGTAGGAAATCTAGCCAAGGATCTGGGTTTAGGATTATCAGACATTTATGACCGTAAGCTGCGTGTGGCCGCTGAGGCTGGTGAGCAGTATTTTACTGTGGATGCGGGGAAGGGCGAGCTGGTGGTGAATGACAGAATAGACAGAGAGGCTTTATGTGGACAAAGCCCCGGCTGTGTTCTACCTCTGCAAGTGGTTATTGAGGACCCGCTACAGTTGCATCGGATTGAGGTTGAAATCCGAGATATTAATGACAATTCTCCGAGTTTCATTTCAAATGAAATATCTTTAAAAATAGCTGAATTAGCAGCTGTTGGTGCACGCTTTCCGTTGGAGATTGCAAAAGACCCCGACGTTGGAAGCAATTCAATTAAATCATATACCCTTAGTAAAAATGAGTGTTGTTCCCTCAAGATTAAAGAAATCGAGGGTGGCAAGACTGTTCCTGAACTTGTTTTGGAAAAGCCTCTAGATCGAGAGAAAAAAGCTGTCCACAAAATATTACTAACAGCACTAGACGGAGGAAATCCAGTAAGATCTGGAACCTCCCAAATAACAATAAATGTGCTTGATATAAATGATAATTTCCCAGTGTTTGAAAAAAACGTTTACAAAGTCAGCCTGGGTGAAAGCAGTCTAAAAGGAACTGTTATTATAAAACCCAAAGCAACCGATGCAGATGAAGGTTTGAATGGTGAAATTGAATTTTTGTTTGGTTCTCGGACACCAGATTCAGTTTTGTCAGTGTTTGATATAAACCCTGTAACAGGTGAAATCGCCCTGAAAGGTGAATTAGACTATGAAACTACAAAGTCGTATGACATTGATGTGGTTGCAAAAGATAAAGGCAGTCCTGAAATGGAAGGCCACTGTCGCGTGCAGGTTGAAATTACTGACTTCAATGATAATGCTCCAGAAATTGTCCTCACTTCTCAGCCAAAGCCAGTACGCGAAGACTCACCGAGTGGCACCGTGGTGGCTTTGATCAGTGCACGGGACCTTGACTCTGGTGAAAACGGTAAAGTCACGTTGCAGCTCAGCAGCGGATCTCCTTTTAGTTTAAAACCATCATTTTCTAATAATTATGCGCTGGTTACCATTGGTGGTTTAGACAGAGAGAGCTGCTCGATCTATGAGGTTGAAGTAACAGCCACAGATTCAGGCTCTCCTCCTCTGTCCAGCAGCGCAATTATACCTGTCAGCATCACTGATGTAAATGACAACCCCCCCGTCTTTACCCAGCCCTCCTATAATGTGTATTTGAAGGAGAACGGTGTACCGGGCTCTATACTGTACTCAGTATCAGCATCTGACCTGGATTCTGGTGAAAACGCCAAAATCTCTTACTCCATACTGGACTCGAAAGTGCAGGACGTGTCTGTCTCATCTTATGTTTACATCAACTCAGATAACGGCAGCATCTACAGCATGCACTCGTTTGACTATGAGAAGCTGAAGGTGTTTCAGATTCAGGTTCAGGCAAAGGACCAGGGCTCTCCGTCCCTCAGCAGCAACGCCACAGTCCATGTTTTTATCCTGGACCAGAACGACAACGCCCCGCTGTTATTTACCCGTCCTCCGCTGCCCTGGGCTCCCTCTCATCAGAGGATGCCCCCGCCTCCGCTAAAGCGGGTCACCTGGTCACTAAGGTGACGGCCGTGGACGCTGACTCGGGCCATAACGCCTGGATCTCCTACAGACTGGCGGAGGCCACAGACGCCTCTGTTCACTGTCAATCTGTACACAGGGGAGGTGAGGACTAAACGCGCTGTGTCCGAGCAGGACGACTCCTCTCAGAGGCTGCTGATAGAGATCAAGGACGACGGGGAGCCGGTCCAGTCCTCCACCGTCACGGTGTCCATCCTGCTGGAGGACGGTCTCCATGAGCCCATCTTAGACCTCCGACAGAAAGCGGCCGAGCCCAGCAAGAAAAGCGGGAGAATCACCCTGTATTTGATTCTGTCTCTGGCCTCGGTGTCCGTGCTGTCTCTGGTGACTTTTCTCATCTTAGCGGTGAAATGCATCAGGAACAGCAGGAGCAGCGGTAGTTGCTGCATGAGGCGGAGCGAGTGTGATGATTACAAGAACCCCAACAGAAACCTGCAGATCCAGCTCAACACTGATGGACCTATAAAGTACGTGGAGGTCCTGGGAGGAGACATGTTGTCTCAGAGTCAGTCCTTCAGGTCCTGCATGTCTCCAATGTCAGAGTACAGTGATTTCACTTTGATTAAGCCCAGCAGCACCACTGACTTTAAGGAGGTGATCAGTGTCCTGGATGCGTCTTTACCTGACAGCACCTGGACCTTTGAGAGTCAGCAGGTGAGCACAAAACCACTGCACATAGTGTAAAATAGTGTTTTAAAGGTGAGGTGAAAAAAGAGGTTTTTGTTGTTGTTTTGTTTAATTATACACAGTGCATTATCTTTTATTTTATTATTTTACTGTATTGGCTGTACTAATATTTATTCCCAATCTCATATTTGATTTTATTTATATATTTATTTTTTGTCAGTTTGAGCTTGCATTTAGTTTTTTTAACAGTATTTTGTTAAAAAACTTAAAGTTTGTAAAGTGGTTTAATATCAAAATGGGCATTGTCTTAGGGGAGCGTCAGTTTAGAAAGCATGCCCCCCGGCGGATGCAAATAGAAATTCTACAACTAACAGCTGCTTCATTCACCACAGTTTTGACTACGGGAAGCGTTCAATGAAAGCACGTGACTTTCTGTGTCTGTGTGTGTGACGTATAAATACTTACCTATATTTATTTATGTTGACAATTTAATCTATTAGTTTTTTAATTGCCATAACACTTCCTCTTTTGGGCTTTTTGGCCCCTCAAATATTCATGATAACACTGAAGTTGAAACTTGCGAACAAGTGGAAGTTGAGTTAGTGAAAAGTTTTCTGTGTGTGTAACAGAGAGAGAGAGAGAGAGGGAGAGAGCTGGTCCAGCCCTGTCTTCCATTGAGGGGGAAGGCCTGTGTGGCCTCTCCCCGCCCATGAGAGGGCTGAGGCATTGGAGACAGCGGAGAGTTTCAGCGGAGAAAGAAATTACTTTGATTTTCGTTCTCGTTTTTTTTTCCCCAATGTCGACCGACATGATCAAAACAAAACTTGCCATTGCTCTGTTTTGGAAACGGAAATGCTTATCAAAGGCACGGGCTGTCTCGTTTTAATACAACTATGGATATGTTACGATAAAAGACGAAGTTGAAAACTTTCCCATTGCGCGATCCTCGGAGCGCAGCACAATGGACTCCAGGCAGAGAAAGCGCTCCGGAGGAGGGAGGCTGTGGAGGCTTTGGTTTTATCTATCGTGCCTCTCCTGTGCCTCCGCTCAGCTCAGCTATTCCGTTTCGGAGGAGTTAAGGCCGGGCTCTGTCGTTGGAAATATCGCTAAAGATTTAGGTCTTACTGCTCAGCGCATTGCTCAGAGGAGCCTGCGTCTGGTCACGGAATCCACGACGCAGTACTTTGAGGTAAAGGAGGAGACCGGCGAGTTGGTTATCAAACAAATCATTGACAGGGAGCAGATGTGCGAGCTGAGTTCAGCGTGTTCACTCCATCTTCAGATACTTCTGGATGCTCCTCTGCAGATATATCGCGTTGTTGTGGACATTGTGGATGTTAATGACAACGCGCCACGGTTTTCAACCAGTAACATTTCGTTGGAAATATCAGAGGCGGCCGTGCCCGGAACAAGGTTCCGTTTGGAGAGCGCACACGACCCAGACGTGGGTACCAACTCCTTGCGCACTTACCATTTAGCCGGAAATGATTTCTTTGTTTTAAATGTGGAAACTAAAAGTGATGGCAGCAAGTTTCCAGAGCTGGTGGTTGATAAACCTTTGGACAGGGAGACGCAGGCCTCGTTCCGCCTGTTGCTCACTGCTGTAGATGGGGGTCATCCGGAGAAATCTGGCTCAACACTTCTGCTCATTAAAATCCTGGATGTAAATGACAATGCGCCCGTCTTTGACGAACCGGTAAAGAAAGTTAAGCTACTAGAGAACGTTGCACGGGGCACTTTAGTGACAAAATTGAACGCGACTGACGCGGATTCAGGCAACAATGGAGAAATATCTTACTTGTTTAGTAAATACACTCCGGAACGAGTTCTCAAACATTTCACTGTGGATCCCAAAAGCGGGGAGATCCATGTTAACGATGATATGGATTACGAAAAAGCAGCTGTGTACCACATCACAGTGCAGGCCAGAGATGGTGGATCTCCTGCTATGGAGGGCTCCTGCAACGTCATTGTTGACATCATTGATGTGAATGACAACGCACCAGAGGTGACACTGACGTCACTGACCAGTCCCATCAGAGAAGACTCAGCACCAGATACTGTGATAGCTCTCATAAGTGCACGGGACGTGGACTCCGGCGTGAATGGGGAAGTTACACTGACTGTCCAACCAGGTTTGCCATTCAAACTGCAGAAGTCCGCTTTTGGCATGCATTACAGCCTCATCACTGCTGGCAACCTGGATCGAGAGACTGTTTCAGAGTACACAGTCGTCATCAAGGCCACTGATGCAGGTTCCCCTCGTCTTTCATCACAAGCCACCTTTGTTGTGAAGCTTTCTGATGTAAATGACAATGCTCCCATCTTCTCTCAGTCTTCATACTCTGTGGACATCCCAGAGAACAATGCTCCTAGTGCCCCCATCGCTGCTGTTTCAGCCACTGACCCAGACCTTGGTGACAATGCTCGCATCTCCTACTCCATCCTTCCTACCATGGTCCAGGGCTCCCCTATTTCATCTTATGTCTACATTAACCCAGAGAGCGGCCACATCTACAGCATGCGCTCCCTGGATTATGAACAACTTAATGCTTTCCGTATTGAAGTGCAGGCCCGGGATGCTGGGGTTCCCCCACAGACAACCAATGTCACTGTGCATGTGTTTGTGGTAGATGTAAATGACAATGTGCCAGTGATTGTTCATCCCTCCTACCCAAAAGATAAACCACTACAGCTCACTGTGCCCCCATCTGCTGGCCCAGGGCACCTCATAAACAAACTTGTGGGGGTGGATGCAGACAGTGGGCACAATGCATGGTTGTTTTACTCCATTGCTCCTGGACCAAATGCTGGCATGTTCCATATTGGAGTACACACAGGGGAGCTCCGCACAGCTCACAAGTGGGCTGAGGAGGAAGGGGGCTCAGCTTATGACATTATGGTCATCATCCAGGACAATGGTGACCCACCAAGGTCTAGTTCTGTGAACATTACAGTGACTGTGGATGAGAAGAGCACCATAAACAAAGCTCCAGCAAGCCCTCGGCACACACCCTTTTACCACCGCACTGGGATGTCGGACATCACCTTGTACCTCATCATCTCTCTAGCCTGTGTATCAGCTGTGTCCTTTATTACCTTTGTCATCCTCATGGTACGCTGCCTTAGGCACCGTGGCCCAGGTCTGGGAGACTCTGACTGCTGCTGCTATGGTCACCACAGGTCTACCCGCTACCATCAGAGGTCCAGCAAGGACCTGCACTTGCAGCTCAACACTGATGGGCCAATACGATACATGGAGGTTGTGGGGGGCCCCCAGGAGCCACATACGCGCACCTACAGACCTTGCTACTCTACCATATCCAGCCGCAGTGACTTTGTATTTATGAAGACACCCATGCTGAGTCACAACAACACACTCAACATGACACTCAGCAGAAAGCACCTTATGAACTCAGCCGGCGAGGTGAGGGATGAAGTGGGAGAGCAAGCTTTGGTGGAAAATACCTTGTGGAGAAAAAAAAATGAGATGTTTCAGTTTGAAGGTTTTGAAGATGCACATCTATTTAAAAGGGTTTTATATGTGCTTTTATGCTGTAATGGTATATTTAAAGGTTGGTAACATGGGTCTGATGCTTGAGTCTTGACTATAAAGCAATAGCCTAGATTTGCCCAGTTTCAAAGCTGCAATATTCTATCTGAAACCCTCTCTTGTTTTAGCAAGGTGATCTCTCCTAAAATGTCTACATGGTGAAAAACCTTTTAAGCTTTCTTGTTGTCCCACTGTACAGGACAGGCCGAGTTAAAAACAGCTTCAATGTTTAATGTAACCCAAGGCTTGCAAATATACCTACTATCTCTGACCTCCATTTACTGAACTGGGAGAGAAGAGCTTTGTGAAGATGGTGACATGTAGAAAGTAGGTAGTTGCAGATGGGTAGAAAGAAGTATAGAAAGAAGTAAGTGTAAGTACCAGATGGAGAGGAGGTGACAAACAGATGAAAATAGGTCCTCGTGTTGGCTGAGTGGAATGACTGGGTGACACAGGGGGTGGTGAAGAGGAAGGGGCTAAGGAAAGAAAATGTTAAATGGGGTGGGGGAAAATGGTCAAAGAATAAAGCAGTAGCTGAAAAACAGGAATTCGTAGGGTCAGTGGCCTGACCCCTGACTTCCTGTTGTCCTCTTAGCCTTTGGTGATTGGTTCCAGGCATCACATGAGTGAGGCTGCTCTTGCTGTGTGAGCAACCATTTCTCAATTTCATGATTAGATCCTCCCCTGCATGTGTTCAGTGTGTGATGTGAAGAATTCAACCACACGAGTTCAATGGTTTAATGCAAAGGAAGCACAGTCCAGCATTTTCTATCTCCGTGTTCAGCAGAATGATTTGTTTTGGCCTCAGCCCTTGGTCCTGATTAGTGAAGGTCATAATTGTCGCTGTGATATTTTAGTCATAGCTATTTCTCCATACAACAGGATGTTTACTTTGGTGACTGTATAAAATCTTTCAAATTATCCCTTTTGCCATGGCATAGTCTCTCTCTCTCTGTTGAATCAGATAGTCCCTGAGGTCAGCACAGTACCATCTGTCTCCCTGCTGTAGTGACACGTGTGCAATGAGGACAACAGAGAAAAAGGGATAGAGGGATAGATAAAGGGAAAGGCGAGATGGCTTTAAGCATGTGTGCCACAGTGACAGACGGCACAGACTATAATGGCTTTAGAGCAGCAGTCATCACTGTGGGTGTTTATATGCGTGTGTGTGATTGTATGAACATACTACAGGGAAGAGAAGTCTTTCAGTAGTGTGTAATTTTAGCAGGACCTGGGGTCCTAAGTGCCTTCCCACTGCCCTTCTTTGTATCCTCCATTCAGTTACAATGGGCTGTTTTTTTCATACGTTTCAGTACGTAAACATGTGCTGACACAAAATGATTAAGATACATTTTTGTTTGATTTATTCTTTTTAAAATCACCTAAATCATTAGCAAATAAATGTAAATATTGCTTCTGTTTTGTTTGTAACATGTAAAAGTTTGCAATTTGCCATGATAAGAGGAACTTTTTCTCTCAGGAACCCACAAGTATCTTTTACTTTTCTTATGATCAGAATATTCTCATTGTGGGTGAGCTTTTCAGTCTTGGAGTCTATGGGACTTTATAAATGTTGCCACATGTACCAAGTTAGGCACAGTCTTTTGTACCACACATTGTGTGTTTCCCGTGTGTCAGGAGCTATGCCTTTCCTTATGGTGATTTAATAGTGTAATGATCCAGCAGCTTAAACAGCTTGATTTCCAATGGCAAACATATTGTTTGGCATTGAGTCTGGGAAAAAGCACGAGGGAGGGAACGAGTAAGACTTAACTGTATGTGCTGAATGTCAGGGTTTGTGTGTGCTAAAGATTATCGGACCATTATCAAAAACAACGTCCTCTTTTCTAACAAAGCACCATGTGCAGCCAACCCATGGTTCTTAACACCATCACAATTTGTGTGTATCTTAGGAAACTGGATCCCCTGCAAAGAAAACCAAGCAGACATGTTGGCTGCCTAAGTTATTTTGAACTGACAAAAGCAGTAAAACACAGACTAACAAAGTTAGTACAAATCTTCGTTCATCAAAAATTAAAGTTAATTTTCATTACTCACTCAGAATGCAAACTTTTGCATTTTTAATATGTTACTAAAACTCATTTTATACCCTTTATTTCTCTTATTTCTAAAGATGCAGGAACTAGATGAATGTGTAATGTTAGCTTTAGGTTTGCAACACCGTATGTGCAATTTCAATTTAAGGGGGATGCAAAGTTTTGTACCCACGTGACTGTGTTTTTTCACCTGTCAGTTTAAGAGAGAAAGGAAAATGGATGATTTAGTAATTTTTTTACAACAATATTTGTGTATTTTTAAAAAGTAGTTAACTGGTATATCAGAGATTTTAACTTCACAGGCTTATGAGCATTGTGGAGTCCAGATGTGCCCATGTGTAGATTAGTCAAAGTTTTACCCCCTGATCAATCCACTGCTCACATTATGGATATATATCTCCTCCATATTGAAGATGGTATTGGTATTTTAATTGACACACATAATGGTGCAGTTGGATACGAGTCAGGCTGTAATTCACTTAGAGTTAAAAGTTCTTGGATTAAACTCAAGACCTAAGAAGCATACTGGCCGTGTTTAAAACTTTCAGGTTGGTGTGAACGTCTTTCAGCTGACTAATCTCTTGTCTCTCTACATTGGTATCTATTCTACTCTAGATCTAGTATCTATCTGACCCATTGTATCTCCATTGCCTTTAGATTTCACTTATACTCAAAGAAAAACAAGTATGGATTTTCAATACCCCCATAAGTAATCAACTAACTTCAGAAACTTTGTAGTAAGGAATCAAAAATAGCTAAATATGTTCAGATAATTTGTTTTTTCTGGCAAATGTCTAAACAATGTTAACATAACAAGATAGCTTAACTGTTTGTGGTTTGGCTGACTAGTTAAATGTTTCTTACTGTGACTTTTTCTCGAGCACCAAAATTGCATTATTTTGTATACTAAGTGTCTTCTTGTGTTGTTCATGTGTAGATCAACTCTCTATACTGAAGGATACAGTTTAACAGCAAATCAGTTATTTACATTAGGCAAGTTGAGGCCCAAGCACTATCCCAGCACAGAGACTGTAAACCTTTATTCACATACCTGCAATGGGTTCTGACCTTGGAAATGAAAGTGTGTGTCTGTGAATGTATGTGTGGTGAGAATGAGTCACACAGCTGGAATGCTGGGCCTCGCTGTGCACGTTTGCTTCCAACTGGTACTGATCTTAAACTCTCTACCAAATTCAGACATTCCCACAAACACGCGTGTCTCCCTATGTCTATTTTTACACTCGAAACATTGACCACGCTTCTCTGAGCAAGTCCTCCTCTTCTAATGCTTAATCCACTGACAGCTATTTCCACTCAATGCCAAATCGAAGTTTTTTGGGAATTGATGTCCATAGAAATCGTTTTTTTTACATACACTGATAGACTCAACCATGATACCATCTTTTACTCCAAAATCGAATTTGCTGTTGATTCTCTGTAATTCCCTTCTCATGTGGTAGCAGCTAGCTCCCCACCTATAAACTGGTGCATTTGTACATGTACATGCTCTAACTATGGTAGTCGCCTGTTTACCCTGCAGTACCCACCTTGCTGTACAGGTATTTATTCTCTGCTGCTCTCTTGCATCTTTCCATAATTCCTTCAGAAAGAACAGCTCTTTTAATAATGCAGCACATCATCCTGCCGGCCTCTCTCTCCTGGGAGCTCTTGTGTCGATTAAGTGGTAGAATCTGGAGCCAAGCCAAGGGTCTATTCACCGCATCACTGCACAACAAGAGAGCCAGAGAGCGAGGGAAAGAGCTAGAGAGATGAAAAAGGCATGGTGACATGGCCGCTGAGATAGTGATGGACAAGCGTGCAGTAGGCTTGGAGACATTAATAGAGAGTAGCAGGGACATATAGAGATGATGCTGCTAAGCCAGCACTGTGGCTTTATTTGTATAATCTCTATAACAATTGGCTTAAACAGACTCTCTTGAAGGAAAAGATTTTGAGAAGCTAATCTGTCTTTGCATCAAATCACTTATGGCTGATTGCTCATGTGATCATGTGTCTTTTGTGATAGAATTCGATTTTAGTTTTGACTTGTGTCTCATGAGCAGAGCTCCAGTTTTTATGTTTTATGTTGTCTGTAGCTTTGATTGTGTGTTTTTGTGTATGTGTGCACTCATCTGCAGCACTTTATGCCCCTCTGGTCTTGGAACAACATGGATGGCTGAGCATACACATATTAGTTGCCATATGTAGGCCTTTATTGAGAATAAAAAAAGGTTTTCTAAATCAAAAAGACACAAAAATACACACGAACACCTTCACACACGTGTCACCGTAAGGCCAATGTCTTCTGGACAGGGTGGTCCACCTGAGAAGCTTCTTTCTGTAATTGTAATAAAACATACATTTCATGTTGCATCTTCTGTTCCCTTCACAGCAAAAACCCCCCAACAATGACTGGCGCTTCACACAGGGACAGAGACCCGGACCTAGCGGGTGAGTAAACTGACACACTCACACTCACTCACTGGGAAAATGCCCAGTAATGTCAAGGACATGTTTTTTGTGCTGCATAAGACAAGCTTATCAGACTGATAGTAGTGAAGGATGAGGAATAAACAACGAAGGGGGGGTTGTAGTAGAAGCACTGAAGCCTTAGGATGTCAACATCCAAATCACAATGCAACCATCTGAACCTGACTTTGAATTAAATGGTCGTGTTGGTGTAAACTATGGTTGCATTTTACTGCATGATTCAGCTGATTATGATGCCTGATTTACACTCCTGAATGAGCATCTTTGCCTCTTTCCAGGCTGCTTTATAAAATGGCTGCCACAGCTTCCACTCTCCCTCCCCTCCCCTCCTGTTCCTCTCCTGTCTGCACTCTCTGAGCCTGTGCGCCATCACTCAGTGCCGCTGATGAGGGACGGTGGCCAGAGCTAGTGGGGGGATGGTATAGCATATTTATCCTTCTTGCTCTCTCTGCATCACACTGACTGAAGTTACATTTTTGACAACAGCTGAAGTGTGTTCCTGTATTCAGCGTCTTTTAGTGAGTGTGTCATGTGTTGCCATTTGCTCTTGTTGTGTTGGCTAAAACGGAGTGAGTGCAGTAACAGTGTTACAACAATGATTGCACAACACCTGCTATGAGTCAAGCTTTCTCCCTGAAACATACCAGCTGGGGTATAAAAGCTCTGTTGGGCCAAGACAGGAAAATGATAGACACACAAGCACAAGCCACCACCATCTCTGAATAGCACTGGGATCACGGACACACTGCACATTCTTCATGTTCATCTGTGGTATTTAGAATTGATATGACAGAGATTGGCAGCACAATTCCGCAGCATTTTTTCATTTCTTAATACTAACCCCCATTTTCAGTCAAATACAAAATGGTTCTTTCAGGCTGTATAACTTGTTGTGTTTTTAGTCCCCACATGCCATACGGTACACACATACGATGGACGCCGAAGAATGGGACAAGGTACCAATTGAGACGTAAACACTGTATGGTCCCTGTCTGTCCTTAGCGGCTGATTAGTGTTTTTTTTTTTCAAATCAGCGTTTGCTGGAAGAGGAACCTGATCAGCTGATGAGGGCAGAGGGGGGCTAAAATCTTTTTAGGTAGTGCACTGCAGTTGAGTGCTGTGCTGTGTGTAGATGTACCTAACCCATAGCTTCTGTTAGTCTCCCTAAAAGTTTGATGGGGTTTGTTGATCGATGTGCATAGGCCACAATGCCTGCTGTGGCATAGAAAGGATTGTGACACTTTTCAGTTTGCGTGCAGTGTTTTGTAGATTTGCTATGCCTTGTATGTGTGCTCCACATATAGTCATTGTAGTCTAAAAGCTATTGTTTTTCTCTTCTTGCAGGCCACTGGCTTACCATACAGTGTTGCCTGTGATGTATGTCTGTGATGGTTGTAGCTCAACATCACCACATGTGGCTTTTTCATGTGATTTATCACCTGAACAACAACAAGACAAAGACAATGAAAACAGCTGCCCTACGATTGATTTCTTTACAATGCCTGGTTGAAAAGTTCCTCAGTGAAGTAAACAGCACTCCACTTTTAACTTCTGTGGTCAAAATGAAGATGAGAAGGGCAGCTATCTTAAATTAGGTTTAATGTTTGTGTCTGGAAAGTTGTATAAAAAAACAAGAAAAAGCAAACCTGGAGATAAAAAAAAATATCACGTAAAGCTGCAGCAGGAAAACAGTGTCTGGCCAACGAGCACATCCCTTTTGCTCACAGGAAGTGATAATCCTGACCACAGGAAACACTTAACACAACCACAGGATGTGATAAGTGCAGAGAAACAATAAAATGGCCCAAATGAAGCATCCCTTTTAATCTAACATGATGTGAAGAGGCACAAAATGGCTGTCCTGCCTTTACTGGCCGTGGTCTTACCCAGCCTGTTTCTCATCGGTTGCCTGGCACAAGACATTGATATTTCTCTCCCTCACTTTCTCTTTGGCACCAAAGTAAAAACCACTTCAGAGTTTTGGCAGTGCAATCTGGCAACCTGCTCTTAAACAGAGCCCAGTTGTTTTGTTAGAATTTCTTTTTTACTTTTTCCCTCATTGAATCCTCTTGCTTTCTCTTCATTCCCCTGAGCAGACCAATTTGTCCAAGGTTTTTAATGGTGGTTTAAATAGAAATAAGAGCCCCTCTCTATCTATCCCATGTATTTAACACATTATATAGATTCATATTGTCTTCTTCTGCTCATTTATTAGTGAAGCCTGTCTTTGTTAGAAGTGGAACTAGCAACCTCAGTGTCATTGTTATCCCAGATGTATTACTGACCTTCTTTGGAGCCTTACATGCCAGCAAATATTTTACCCATGTCCCTGTGGGTCAATGACCCTTCACTAAATGCTATTTACCATTCAGAAGGCTATGGGAGTACTTAAAACCATATATACTGTGTTTGCCCCAGAACAACAGCATTGAAAGTAGTTTTACAGGATATTTATATTACTTGTGCACGGCTTCTAATATAGTGAAGTGGCATATATTGTTTGTTTCTGACGTACTGTTCCACCAGCATAGACATTACAGTAGTTTTATTGCTGAACCAAACCCACCATATGAATATCCTAATGTAAAGGCTTGTTTGGGAACAGAAGCACAGGTTTGTGACCTAGTTGTTAGTTGTGTCGTTGTTTTGGTGTGTCCAAAGTGTGGGAATGGAAATAAGTAGGTGAGCGTAGAGAGATGGCAGGTCTGCTTTCTACTTTGTTGCCCCCACATGCAAATTGCAGACTTCAAATAAACAAGCTTTTAAAGGTGAAGTTTGCCCAGATGGAAATGTTCAGTGCTCACTGAGCACAGCATGGGTGACCATGCAGACAGCTATTTCCTGTCAAAGGTGGGATCATTAAATATTTTATCAGGTTTACTAGAGGACGCAGTGCTCATGGTCATACCGGAGAGAGTGGAAGTGTTGTACAAGGTTTACTGTGTGTGAATGCACAAACATGCTTGCTACTCTGTGTCTGTGTGCAGACACACTTGTTCCTGCCTCCTACAAGAGTGTGTTTTACAGTGTGCATTTGTTTGAGACACACCCTGTTTTGTAAACTCTGCATTACCTTCGTTCTTCTCAGGCCGTGTTCTTCACCGTCAGCTGCTTTGCCTTTACATCATAAACCACTGTCAAACTGTCAAGCCACTGAGCTAAACACACACAGACGCACTGCAGAGGACAAACGACCACTTATTTCCATTTGTTTTTTCCTCACTTTCTCCACAGGGCAACTGGAGGACCTGAGGTTGCCATGGGAACTGGCCCCTGGCCCCAGCCCCCAACTGAAGCTGAGCAGCTCCAGGCCCTGATGGCTGCTGCGAACGGTGAGTCCTTCACCTTGTCACCTTCTTATTCATCTCTACTGATTCATCTCTTGTTTCCCAAACCTATTTCTGTCTGTACATCTCTTTACCCAGTGTGTGTGGGCAGTGATGGTTTACTCAAATTCCTGTTTAGTTGGAGGGCAGCTAGCCAGACTTGCTCATTGATAAAACTCAGTTTCTGTTTCATTGCAATGTCCTTCCCGACTACATAAAAAAAAAAAGTACATGGAGCCCCTAGAAAGACCTGGTTTATAAATACACATAAAATGTGATCTTATCTTTATCAAAACAACACATAATCAGACATACACACAAAACATTCACAGTCCATGTCAAAAAGTAAATTAGCCTTGGATTTAATAACTGGTCAAACCACCTCTCTGCCTCTTCAAATCATTTAGTAGCATGAGTAGCAGTAGTACTAGCAGCAGTTATAGTTTCTCTAGCTGTGGACTGGTGAATAATTCAGAAAGATTTCTTTTGTAACACAGTTTTATGTAAATCACTTAATTCATAAATATAGGTCTTCTGCAGTCTCTTTTTGTGAGGATGATTCATCAGCAGATGCTTCTTGTGAAAAGGGAAATATTGAGTATTTTCTAAGTAGCTCTAAACCACAGCTGAAGTTCACATACTTTTATTCAATATGGACCAAAACTTCTCTCTGCATAATTACTTCAAATAAACAGTTTGTTCACAGTTGTACCAAAATTTGAGCATAATTTAAGATGAAATTTATAAGAGATACATAAACTCAGGCTTCACCTTGGCTCACTTCCCCCTTTCTGAGGATAGCTACCTGAAGCTCTTCTGATAAATGGTCAGTCAATAGTCAATGTGTTGAATTCAACAACATGACAGAGCTACGTGTTTCCACTGTACACACTGATCACATGCAGTGTTTTTCATAAGCAGAAGGTCGGAGCTGCAGGTGTCAATATTCCTTCTCTTCCTGTCCCATTCCTCTGTTCCTGCCTGACCAGCACAGAGGGGACACACAAACACAGTAATTCATCTTTGGCCTGTTACTGTAGGATGCTTAGCAATCAGATGGAAAAATACACCTAGAAGTTGCTTTGAAAGCCCATCGTGCAAAACCAAGAGCCAGGCAAAGACAAAATAACCCAGGAATAGAGGAGTTGTCTCTCCAACTAGATATATTTCTAGTATAAATAGACAATGGATCAAGACATTGTTTCCAGTGTTTAACCATTGACAAATCGGTTCTACCCTCCCCCCACACACACCCGCCCTCCTCTCTATCTTCTCTCTGCTCTGGATATTGTCTGCATTTTTTCTTTGGAGTGAACAGAGAAAATGTTTGGTCTTGGGCTGAGTGGAACCCTGCACATCAGCACAAAGCGTGAACAGTCAGATCAGGAAGGACCGAAAAGACACTGCATCAAGAATCTGTCCTTTACGCTTAATGTCACTTTTAACAGTGTGTGTTAGCAGCACAACATCACAATTTCTAGAAGACAGAATATCATGACGTTTCCAGTAGAATGGCTCTGGTCATTGCAGCTAGCTTTACAGTTTATGTGCATCTGTGCATTTAGGTTGAGAGAAAGTACAGGATGGGGGAGGGAGCGTTTGTGTCTCTGGCTCTGCAATGCAGGGGCTGTGAGACTGTTGTGAGCTGAGTGTATACGTCATGTGCACGCAGTTTCATTATCCCTGTTGCCAAAAAAAGGAATACCTCTCAATACTATTTACTTGATTTACTTATTTTCATTTACTACAAACTCATTTTTAATCAGATTTTCACACTAAATCTCCCTTTAATCAAGTGATCACCTCTGATAGATCTTTACAGTATAATGTTATTAAGCACCAGTTTATTACTAACACACTCATATTTTCTAACACTCGTTTTCTAACAAGTTTCACCCCTCTCTCCTCTCCCTCCTCTCGCTCCCCTTATTCCCCCACTCTGTCTCTCTTCCCCCCAGAAGTGAGCGAGGCTACGGCCACTCTGGGACCTGGCACTATGGGTCTCAGCACCCGTTACAGCCCCCAGTTCACTCTGCAGCACGTCCCGGACTACCGCCAGAACGTCTACATCCCTGGCAGTACAGCCACCCTCACCTCCAACCCCCAGCAGCAGCAGGCCACGGCCCAGCAGGCCACCCAGCAGGCCCTTCCTCCACCCCAGGCATCGGCCCAGCCGGAGCCCCCTAAGGCCGCCCAGACCCCTGCCTCTAAGAAAAAGTCCACCAAGAAGGAGAAGAAGTAGATGAAGACAGACACAGGTGGAGGAATGATAAACCCGGCCTAATCTGATAAGAAGTTCAACCCCCCACACCCTCCCCATTAGGTATCTTACTGCCCTGCTGTCACTCATGCTCGCCGCGGTCTAAATAATGACAGCTGATCACTTTTGACCACACGAACGATGCTGAAGGTCTTTGGAAAGAGTCTCTTAAAGAATCTGAACGTGTCGAAGGGTGTTGCTGGTGTTGGTAACCTGTGCTGTGGTTAAGGTCCAGTATTGCTATGATCGTTGAGTCAGTAGATATCTTTGGCAGGGAATGGGGGGTTACTGTGATATGTTTTCTTCTTCTTTTGGCAAAAATCAAATGGACAAAGAGATTCAGTGTAAGGAACCTTGCTGGGACGACAAGGCTATGCGCAGTGATGTATTCAGAGTTGAACTGTAAATGTTTTTCATGTTGAATTTATTGTGCTCTTTCCCCGAGATGGAAAGCCAGCTATTGTAAAGTATGCTAGTTGCCATCCATTAGATTCCAATATAGGGCCAGCCTTGCAGGATTTTAAAGCATAAGCCTATGAATATGAGGCTCCTATTTGACAGGTATTACAAACTCTTCTGCATGCTCTTTAAAGTGAAAACCACATATACTAGTTTAGAGTTGGAAACTATGCATTCCAAAAGCAAGGAGGAGGACAACCTGAATCTATTATCCTCCCTCCAATCGCAGGTCAACATAATGCACATGTAGCATTTACTTGACAAAAAAGTGAACATTACTTTTGTAATCATAGTTTAAAAGATAGGATTTTAATTGCCTGATATTTTTATGACCTGAGCATGCACCCAGAGGAGGGGCTGTCAGAGGGTGGAGTGTGACACGGGCCATGCTGTCCATGCAGCTGGTACAGCAGCAGGGACTGGCTTCTTGCATTACACTTCCAGATGGGCTCGGACATGTTCTGCACCTTTTACCAGCCTCTCCTCTTCAAACCCAGCTTGTGTCCTCGCCTCATTCACTACCCCACAATAAGAGCCAAACATAAAGAAATGCACTGTTTTTATTCTGAAGATGACAAGATGTAGGGGTAGGAATCACTTCGGTCTTTAGGGAAACGTGTAAATGTGGTAAACTTGCTTAGGTGCTTAGGAGTTTCTAGCCACTTTGCAGGCCTCTAGGGTCTTGACAGTGTATTTCCCCTCACTATCCTGAAGTGCTGAAGAACCCTCTTGATGTGGCACAATAAAGTGTTTGTTTTTTTTTTCTTTGGGAGATAATGATTCAATAGCATAGAAGAAGTGTTTGTATAAGATATGAAGTCCTTGCTGTCCATCTGTCTGTCGGGCCCATGGCCAGATACAACTGCATGAGAGAAGACAGCTTGCAGGCTGGGTCAGGGGGGATGGAGGGGCTGTGGTGAGGGGTACACAGATTGAGGTGGCACCTTTACGTCAACCAGGGGGGTGGAAAACAACCTTGGCTCTACCAACTGAATGTACAAATGAACAGCTGTTGACCTGCCCACCCCCTAAACTTTCTCTAATGCACTGACCCAGGTAGAGGTCAACAGAGCCAAGCACAGCAGCCACTGTTGGTGAGGAGATGCCACTCAAGATCCCTTTCAAAAATCCCTCTGCCACTGAAAGCGATGGGAAACCTCAGTTTTTCTACCACTCACCTCTGCCCTCCACTCCCTGGTCTTGTGAGGCTCTTCCCCGCTGTAAATAAACACAAGTCCTGTCGATGGTATGAGCCAGTTGTTTGTACATTAGGGACCGCGTCCAACATTTTCAAAATAAACGTCCCTCTCCACAAGGCGTGGCTTACTACTGGAATGTGTTGCATTTTGTTTTTCAAGAAAATTAAGAAAACCTCAGTTTATTAAAAAAAATAAATTCCAAATTCTGAGATGTTCTTCAACAGTTTGTGTTGCAATGTAGTAACTAAGCACCATGAAAGCCAACTAACACTTCAGTGTAAATAAATGAATTAAAGATAACTTTAGATAAGTAAACAAAGTGACACACGTAGACTAGCTAACTTGTGACATGTGTTGCGCATATTTTTGTGTTCATTTTCTCTCTACTATCTTTTATCACCCTGTAAAGAAAGAAAACAAAAAAAAATGGAAATGTTTCTATCCTTCTGTAACCTCTTAATGTTCTTTTACGGTGATTTTATCTTGTGCATTTGTGAACGAATGCCTCTCATTCTCTTTCTGTCCATATGAACAAATTATAAATATTATATATGTGTAAGTCCGTCCGCTGCTGAATTAATACTAATCTATCCTGCTGTATTATCTTTCTTATCAAATGCTTAGTCCCCACGCTATACCCCTGTGTTACTCTTATTTTTATGCTAATATTTATATTGCTGTTTTATTTTCTCTTGGACACTGACATTTCAAATAAAAAGATTCTGAAATCATTAAATAATACTGCCAGTTCTGTGTGTTTCTCCTTAACTAACTGCTACTTTTTAATGAGATAACTCTGTGTATCGAACTACTAAGATTCCCCACTGAAACACATCAATTGCTTAAAAGATCCAGTGGAAGTTGAGTTTCCACGGGGCTTTTTGTTTGTGTGACCCACACTGGGCAAGGCTGCAGAACTGTCAGTGAAGCTTTGCTCTTTGTACATAATGAATTAGGAACATTTAACAGTCTAATTGCATAGTACATTATTTGCTTTTCTTAAAAATCCATCACATAGTTTTTCATTTTGAAAAATTTGTAGCATGTTTGTGAAATGTAAAAAAGCGAAAGGTTGTGTCTGTATTTACAAAATACAACTTATTCCAAGCGCTCAGTCCCGTCCACTGGCATCAACACTAGATCCACATGTTCTTTCTATTCTCTTAGGGAACATGATACCCTGCTCAGGCTCTTTGGGGCTTTCTCAAAGTCCAAGGTCTTACACAATAACACACTTCCCTATAAATAGCCAATGGGAGATGTCACTGAGCAAAACAAAAGGAGCAGGCTTTGGCTTGTGCAGATGTTGGGGGATGAAAGGTGGGAATCTTCCAGAGGGAAAGAAATGATGTAAGTGTTGCTCATGAATCAGGAGTTATATCCATCCTAATGCCAGCTTATGCACATTTTATGAGTCAAGGTTTCTGCCTGAAATATTACACAAGTAAACCTGAAGATGTTTGCCTACATATAGTCTTCAAACACATTTTAAACATTTAAGTCTAATAAAACAAATGCTAACTCATCTATTCTATTTTAAACAGCAGCATTCCAACACCAAACCTTGCACATGCACATACCCAAAATGGCCGACTCCTCTCCTCCCTTCTTTCATTGTTATGTGGTTGCTACAGCAACCGTCAGCCTCTGGACTGGATGCTTTTCTCTGATGCCCACATCTTCATTTCTATTCTTTGCTGTAGCCATCACTGGCTCTGCTGAGGGCCTGGCTGAGCTGAATGACCTAGAGGAGAACAAACATATTCAGCCATTAGTTAAACCTGGCAACACACAGGGAGACATATGTAGAAAACATGGCATAGTTAAACGGAGAATATCCCACGCACGAACAGAAGTGGTTGAGTCAGACATAATAACACACTGGCTTTGTACCAGTTTGATCCAATGGAGAGCTACACTATGAGCTTCCATCTGAGAGCTTTTCTAATTTAGGGTAACAATCAAAGGAAACTGGAATATTATTCATATGGGTATACTATAATGCATACTGTATACTATTAAGGCTTAAAATAGCTTTAGAGCCACTTTGTCAGCCAGTGTTTGTCATCCTGTGACTCACAGAGACTCCTGGTTTCCTTGCTGTCCCCATGTATCATCCGTGTCCCGGACGGGAGACAGAATGGAGAGATTGTTCTCTTTTTTTTGCCCCCCTCCCTTTACTGGCCCCTACTCTAACTCACTAGCTTAATTAAGCACATTCCTGTTGATTATACACACAGAGAATACACAGTAGAGTGACACACACAATCACACACTGAAAAATACTTACAACTAGTGATGAATAGCGGAGGGGAAGTTGTAGCAGATTGAAACTTGACAATGGACTGTCTGTGTGGGGTAATAACATTAGTCAGACGGCCTGGGCACATCCTGAACGTGACACACATACATGTAACCAGGCCTGTGGTGACGTACAATACAACAACAACAACAACAGTGTAAAAAGTCAATTTCTTGGATCAATCATAATCACATTTATTCTAATTTGACTGGGTTCTCATCAGAATGCTGGAACAGAAAGCAGGATTGCCTCTCTTCCCTCTCACTGTGTGAACTCTCAGGAAGTTCCAGGGAGAGGAAATGGGAATCTCATTTCAGGCTGAGGAGGATCACCTCTGATCCATGTGAGGAAACATCAGGACGTGACGAAGCAAGCTGCTTGTGGCGGGACAGGAAGTGAGTTTCCGCGCTCATTTTACCCACCACTCCTACCGCTAGTGCAGCAAAAGGAAGCAACCCTCCCCTTCACCCCCCATTGCTGCCGTCCTCTCTTCTTCCTTCCCCTGCCCCCCCTATGCCCTCCTTCCTTTCATCCTGCAGCTGTCTGTGCAGTGTGTTGGGTCACCACATGTTGGAGGACAGAGCTCTGCTCTGTGGACATACACAGTGGAAACAGCAGGGATAAAGATCAGCTTTATCTTTAGCAGACAACAACTCTGCAATGGGATGTACCCATTAACAGCACCACAGTCCATATGAACAAGGCCTAAATCCGGATGACACACTTAATCAAGATTAGATTTGAACGTTTCAGAGACCTAGAAACAGACAGCAGTGGGTTAATGTGAGTTCTCCTCATGCAGCGCAGAGACAGAGAGAAAGGGATTCTGCTGTGTGTTGGATGGATGTTCCTAATAAAAATTAACAGGGGGAAAGGAATGGATTCTTTTTTCTCTATTGGCACACTCCGCCAGCTCCAAAAATAAACCCTGACTGTCCTGCATAAGTATGAAAACACATTCTATACATGACTTTAACTCTTTATGTTATGCTAAAAACACTATATCTGCCAGATATTTTAAAATGACTTTGTTTGTATTTGTTATTACAGCAGAAAGGAATGTGGCCATCAAGCTGAGTAACAGAACGTCCACTGGTCTTTGGCAGAAAGAAGAGGAGGCGATCATTAAACAGGAGCATTGGAGCACTGGAGCCTGAACGTTGCTAAGGCTAACACTAACCTGATTTAAAGAGACACAGTAATGTGTTGGCTGCTGGATCCACTAATTCACAGAGATGGAGCTGTGGCAATGTGGTGGAAGGACACAATGCTCCCTTTGAAAGCAGCAAACCCTTTTCTCTTCATCTAAAAAGCCCCCTCTCTGCTCACTTTCTTCAGCTCCGTCTCTCCCTCTCTCGCCTCATCTCCTTTGCCAAGAGCTATCGCGCCTGTTTTCTCAGCTGGGAGGATGGAAATCAGACAGAGAGGAGACTGGGCGACAGGAATGAAGGGGGAAAGACAGACTGAGGGACAGTGAGAGTTGGATTTAGGGTGACAGTGAGTCAGGAGTAATTGCTTTGCTATGGTTTTGCTGCAGTGAGAATGGAAGAAGGGGAAAACAGGTGGTACATCATGTTACTTTACTGAGTCACAAGCCTGTAGTCAGGTGTGTGAAACCAACAGAAGTACGCAAGTGGTAAGATCTCATCGCTTGGACTAAAAATACTGTCACGTAGCTTTTCACCCACTCAACAAGATAAAATGTGTGCGTTTATAAAGGATCAAAAGCTTCCATCTGGTGCAATGTGGTTTGAGGACAACTTCTGCCCCCATCCTGTCTCTATACTCTGTAACACACACACACACACACACACACACCATTCAACTATAATCCCAACTGCTTACTACAAGCTATACAACCCATCAGTGCCCCCTCCCCCTATACAGTGTGCGTTGAGTGTTCACACATACAGCTACCACACCCCCAGCACACTGAAGAGCATTTAATCCATTTCCTCTACCCCTCCAGTTGTTATGGAAACGCAAAATTCCCCATTTGACTCATGAGAGAAGGAAGGGAAGAGAGAGGACAGCAGAGACTAAAATATGTAAGGATGCAACAAGGAGGACAATAAGCCAAAAACACATCTTTGGCATCACTGTGTATGAAGGATTTTGTGCTGCATTTATGACATTTTGGACATGCCAAGGAATTAGTTGTTAAACTAAGTGTGTGTGAGTTCTCAGAGCTGTGAACACACAGTTCCTCAGACACGCAGACACTTACACAGAGGCATGTCGACAACTCAGCACCATGGCGACAGGTGTTGCTGCGGAAATGGTGCAGCTGCTGCATGGATATTTCAGGCTAATAAGCGTGCACAATCAGGCTCCTCTCTGCTGCCACCTCCCCTCCCCATCACTCTGCTCCATTCCCTGAACCCACACACCCTTGCCTGATATTAGCGGCTGGAATGCAGCTCAGAGGGAAGTCCATCCTGAACACACAATTGTGTTGTTACAAATTCAACTGGTTGTTTGATAAAAGAGCCACAGATTATTCAGCCACTGCTGTCATGAACAGAAAACACCCCCCCCCCCAAAAAAAACCATTGTTGCCTTTAGAGGCAAAATTATTTTCTTAGACATGAAAACACAAAAAAACTAATTTCAAGTAGACAGGTGATTCAACAGGGCTGAAGGTCTGTAACTCTTACTTCACAGCTATGCTGTCACACTGCAGTGGGAATCCAGGACATCGACTTTACCTGGATGCAGTTTTCCAACTAGTAGTTACTTAAATAAAATATCTGGTTGTATAAACAATACATTTTGTGGAGCTTTAATGCTGCTGCCATGTGGATTTTAGAATTTTAGACAGAAACAGAACTTTTCCCCATTTTCAATCATTTTGTGCAAAGTTGGTTAAAGATTCACACACACTGAACTTCTTCACTGAGACATGTCTGTAAAGTAAAAGAAACATCCTTTCAAAATTAATAAACCATTCAGTTGATTGTCTTATTGTCTACTTTTGTTGTTTTTCATTCAAATGTCAGACTACAAATCAGTGATAAATAGGCAAAAAAGACCCTTATGATTTATTCACTAAAAGTTTAACACAAAAATAAATACTGTATAAGAAAACACAACTGTCAACAGACGTTGATTCTTAGATTTTTCAGTTCTCCATTTCCCAAACTCAACCAGAAAACATAAAATCACCAAGCAATGGAATGTTTTAAGAGCTGTACCTCATATTCTTAACAGGACCTGGATGTTACTACTGCTGCTGGGATACGAGGGACGCTGGGTCAGCCAGGAGCCAAGACCTTTGTCAAGATTTAAACCCACCAGCTGCGGAGACATAAAAAGCTGGAAATTCATTGAAGAATCAACTTAGGACCTGTTCCACCATCTATTAAATGGATCATAAGAATGCAAAAAAAATGATAGAGCTAAAAGGCTTTGATGACAATATGCAGAACACAGGCGATATGTGGTGCAGTTTCTGTGCTTTTTGACGCAGTGCAGTCAGACTGTGCACAATTCAACTTCCCAAGTGAGTTGACTGTGTCATTTGGAAATCTGCATAAATCATGAATTGCTTGTGTGTTTGTGTGTGTGTGTCGGCAGCAGGCAGAGGAAACGACCCTCAGTGAAGATTAATTAAAAAATACGGCAGGATGTTCTGAGAAATGACGAGGGGGAAAAGGAGGGAAGAGAAGACAAACAGACTCCAGTGCCCTAATTTACTGCTCTCATAGCACGTCACACACCCGCGCTCATCCCTTTCTCTTTGTTCTCACATTCCCTTCAAGTGTGCGTTTCTGTCAGCACACACAGAATTCATTTGATTCAAAATCCATCAATTTCTCACATTCCTTTCTATCACTGTCTCCCCACAGCCATTTCCTTGTCTTTCATTTGCTAACCTAGATAACTAGACACACTCTGCCCTAGATAAAATGGAGGTCTGTCAGTCTCCCTTCTGTGACCCCGCCTTTCCTCCATCCAGCCCTTTCCTGCCTTCCTCCCTCTCCCCTGTCAGTGACCTCTCTGTGTTTCCATCGGAGGTGGCGGTGCAGGTCCAGAGTGCAGCGCTGTTATTCCTCTGCTTGTGTTCATGAAGCTTAAATATTCATGTGTCTGCTCCGCGCAACATCAGATGATGTCGGCCGGCAACAGACTCTCAGTTTCCATGGCAACCTCCACCATCCGTTCCCTTAGCACCCCCTTGACTCAGTTGGGTGGCAGGGAGGCAGGGAGGGATAGCGGCGGTGGTGATTACCTCCCTGGCAACATGTAGCAAAAGGGGGGTGACACGTTAGCGTCACAGGGAGCTGATCACTAAGAGGTGAGACAGAAAAATAAGGGGAAGAAAAGGCAAAGAAAGTACAAATGATTAACGGTGATTAGAGGAAAGCAGGAAACAAGAAGAAGACAAAGCCGGTTATAGTTTAGTGATTGCACGCTAATAGAGAAATGAACAAAACAAACAAGTTTCAAAGCTGTCTTCCTGCCAGCTCTGCCTTCCGACTGGTCTCTTCCTCTGTGTCACCTCTTTGTCCTTTCTCTGGCTCCCCCTATAAAGAAACAGTCGGCACAGAGACTCTAAGCTGCTTACTGTAATACAGCTTCACAATGGCTTCTAATGCTCCTCTTTTACCCCCCACCCACCGGGCCTGTCTGGAAAACGGATTGTAATGCAGCACACTGCCCTCTACCCACATGTACATCTTTACAGTAGCAGCTGTTCTGAACAGCAAGTCACACCACTTTACCCCTTCCTTTCTGCAGAACAGAATGTCTGGACTAGACTTTAAATGGAACACTTGACCCATCTGTCCCTTGCATTGTCAGTATGGACCTATGACTCATGCTGCTTTTACTGTCCTGCTGTAATTGTCCACCGGTCTTAGCTCAGTTGTTGTTTACAGGCCGGATCTTTTATTGCCTTTACTCCCGTCGTTATTTTATGCTTGACTGAGTATCATCCACCGCGGCTGTTACACACGGTTTAATATGCCTCTTGAACTGCAGCTCTATGTTCACATCTCTATCTTCTTTGTCTATATGGGTCATTTCTGTCTCATTGCAATGTTTTTTATTTTCCTTTGATCATGTCAGCATGAGAAAATATGAGCAGCAGGGAATAGAAAAGGAAGGAGACAAGAAATATGTAGACAAGAGGAGGTTGAAAAGCATGAAAGTGAGTAGGGAAAAGATGAGGGAACCAAGAAAGATATAAAAGAGGAAACAAAGTGAGCAAGAAAAGAAAAATCAAGGAAAGCCAGTAAGGATGCTAGTTTTTGCCAGCATGCGGTAACCATGGTTACCAGAAAAGAAAGTGATGTCATTGCCTCTAGTAGGTGCTCAGCAAGAAAGGGTTATTTTTGGGGTGTAGGAAGTGTGAGTCTGTCACCCACAGCAGTTCATTGTCTCACATCATGTGTATCTGGAATAGTTTCATTTTACCTTTAAAGACAACTGCAAAACAATAGGAGGAAAAAAGTATTTTTGTTTCCACTACATATTCTGAAAATGTTATTGAGTGTACAGTGATAAAGAACAGAGAAAAGCAGTCGATCCAGGAGGGAAAAAGCAGCTGGAAGAAGCAAACGAAGGGGATTTTTGCACTAGAGACGACTGAAATCATTAACTCATTTTATCTAGATTTGCCTTTATTTCAGTGATAAGATCAAGCGAAAGATTGTGTCTGGTTTTAGATCAAAGGGTCAACTGTGAACAGAAACATTTCTGCTGAAAAAAATCTGCCTGAATCTTTGACCTCTAAATGTCACTTTGGATGTAGGCTGCTCATATTTACCCCCATCTTCCGACATGGGGGTGATACCTTATATAGGACACACACTTAAATGCCACACCCAGAGGAAGTCAGACTGCTGCCGACTCAGCTAATGTAGGTCAACTGAAAGACAGTTTCCTACCCTACATGTGTGCAGACAGACACACATGAACAAGCACAAAAACCCATTTTTTCATCGTTCTACCTTGAAATGAAAGTTCACATCTGAGTCAATAATATAAACAACGAAACAGTGTGTGTAAGTGCAACACAAGGGAAAAGAAACGCACAGTAAACAAACAGGACGAACTAGTCCAGGGGTCATGGGGTCAGACCCTTGTGATTAGAGCCTGACTAGTCCAGACATACAAAGCCTGGGGGCTCCCACGTGGATATCAGCATCACTACAACCTGCTCACATCATCGTCATTAGTTATCGTCTAGTCCACCATCACGCCCTGTCTTCTTCATGGTCCAGAATATCAGAATATTTTAAGGTAAAGATGTAACTTTTGTTCCAGTTTTTGTCTCATCAGGAATGACCATTCATGTCTCCACCCTAAACGAGCTATAATCACTGTTTTTCTCTGAAAAATATGTATCTTATCACCACACAGAGCAGCTTCTCTTTTTTATAAACACCCACTATCAGCCACACAAAATCTCTCTTTTCACGACAAACCATCAGAAAACACCACAGGAAACGCACTTTTCTCCTTTCCTATTACATGCATCCAACACGTACTGATTCACAATAACGCTTCTTATCAGTCATTTGTGTCTCTCATATAAACACACAGCTCACACAGCAGCACAACACTCACAGTGTGAAGTTATGGTGCTAAAAATGACTATACGGTATCAACTTATCACTATGTGTGCTGTGTCCACGCTGATGTAGTCCATTCTGCTGCTGATATTTATGACTCTAGACAACAAACTAGCCTAGACAACAACTAACTCTTACACAAATACTCTCAGCAGATGCATGGGTATGCATCTGCTGAGAGTATTTGTGTAAGAGTCCTGTGTATGTGAGGATGTGAAAAGTAGGAGAGTACATATAGAGGAAGCATTGTGCTCATGTATATGACTGTGTAACCCGTGGTGCCTATTAATATTCTGTTTGCATCAGCTTTCAGCACAGCCTGCAGAGCCCACAGACCCTCCTCTCTCTCAGCCTCTCTCTATTTTGGGGAGAAATACATCCCCCAGAAAGAGAGAGCGAGAGAGATGATGATGATCCACTGGGATGAGCCATGACATTGTGGATTATGAGCAGCAAATGTTCAAAAATGAAAATTGTGGGTGGTGGCAGGATTTACAGTATGTGTATTTAAGTGTGTTGAAGTGGGTTAGGGATTGTGAGGTTCATGGTAACTTAGGGCAGACGGAGATGAAATTGCAGGGAAATTCTGCAAAAAAATGTGGTAAACAAGCCTGTTGTATCCATTTCTCACAGTTAACGGCTTGAGAAAAGTTAATCTTACTACTGCACAGAGGCAGCTGATGAGTAGAAGAGAATCGAGGCAAAGGGAAGAAAATATGCAGAGTTTGAGGGGGGAAAAGAGAGATGGTCTCAATTTAGGAGGAATACATGAATCATTATTAGACTTTCAACAGGAAGGCCTGATTCAGATAAAGCACAGTTCTCTCCACAAAAGCCCCATCTGCTCCTTAATGGGATTTAACGCTTATGTTGTCTTGGGTTGTATGTGTCGGACACTCTTAGATCTGACAAACACAGCAATAACCAAATATATCAGAGTCCTTTTCAAGAGTTCAGGTTGATATGAGGGACAATCAGAAGGACAGGGGAGTGCAGGGGAGACAGAGGATAAAGGATCAAGAAACACACTGAAAACTGTGAAAACTGAGAATGTTTAGGAACAGCAGTCGATGATGCAGACCTCTGCATGACACACAGACCGTGTCGGCACCCCGGTGCTTCAGGTTGACGACGGGCAGCACTGCGATGATAGAGATGTCACTCAGTGTGCGGTAGCACAGCCAATCAGTTGACACTCGCTGGCCCATGCTAATTGTCTGCTAATTGCGTGTCACATGGAGAGTGTTAAACAAGCAGCCAAGTAATTTGATCAAGGAGACATCATATCATTAAGATATGATGTCGGATGCAGGGACACTGAATGAAGCAGGCAGAGGCATGTTTACACACCGAGAGACTCGCATGTGAATGCATGCATTCACTGACAGGCAAATTCAAATTGATGCAAATAAGCACAGACACACATTCGGCACATATTCAAATATACATGCACAGTCATGTACATGTACAAATATTCACAAACATTAGTTTAACCCCTTTGTTTTGGCTGTCAGCAGTGACTCAAACCCTGTTTCTCTGCAGTGTAAATGCCAGTTCCACATAGAGTGTATTTGTCTCTAGCAGGAAAGTTGAGAAATGGCCAATCTAAGCAAATGAAGTGGGGCTTTAATCCACATTTCTTAGAAACTGAGACAGACAGAAAGAGAGAGAAGCTTGGGAGGGTACAGCCAAGTTAAAAACAAATGAAACACGTTTTTCAGGGCCCTGGCAATGAGGACGCTAAACTCAGCCAGAGAAATGCACGCACTAAACGTCTGGGTGAGGGGAAAACAGAAAGGCTTGATAAGGAAGAGACGGACAGACAGAAGGACAGAGAAAACATACAGGAGCAACACGGTATGTTTAGACCATGTCAATCTACGGTGTTTCTTTATTCTCCACAGATGAGGTCACATCTATGTCCCTCCTCCCTCTGTCCTCCAGGAGGTGGAGGGGGGTGGATATATGCTCCGAGGTTCCCTTTGCTACCTGGAGACCGACAGCCTCCCTTGTCCAGCCAATCAGACGGCGTGAAAAACAACCTCCTGCTCTTCCATTGGTCCACTGCTCCCGGGAACTCATTCCACTATCAATGGCTGTGTCATTGTGTCGTCTGGCAATGCTGAAGCCAATTATACTGCCCCGTTTCTTTGTTCAGACCTTTTTTCCTTCAGCGGACCCCCTTCACTCACACTCACACACACACACACACACACACACAACTCCCCAGAATGTCAATATAAGAGGCTGAGGCAGTCTGGGATTTCAGAGGTTCACAAACGCATAGTAATGAGACATCAAGCCCTACACAAGTCATTCTGACCTACCTCCTACACTGACCGTAACCAACTACTAAAACATTATTAACCTACTAAATAAATAACATTTTTACTGTAATGTGAATAAAACCTAATATATTCAAAATTTAATTCACAGAAATCTTCTACCTTCCCGGTTTCTGTACAAATACAGTGAAAGTAACTGCAACATTAGGCATGAAACCCTGTAATAAGTAAGTAAAGGTGTAGATGCCCCGTTTGCCTTCGACAACTGATGCAGCATCCTGTTCCATTCTAGGAAAGTATGCTATTCTTAGAAATTAAACATAAACCGTTTAACTTAGTGGGTTCATTTTTTAGAATTTAACAATCCACTGATATTCCTGTCCTGTCTTACACTGATATAAGCTCATATGTAATAGAAATTTAACTCCAAAACAGGAGTTTGCTTTGCAGCTCCCTGCACAGGATGTGCTCACATGTTTTTAGAGCCACGTGTGTGAGCACACATTTGAACACACCCACAGGCTCAGTGTACTCATGGACGAAAGTCTGCCAAACAAACTCAGCTGAGAGGATGCATTCACGGCACACACATGAACACACACGAGCAGGTCATCAGTATCAGCCGCAGAGCTGCCAGTGTCCACAGCTTCTCAGTCTACAGACCTGTTGTTTGTGAGCTAATCAGGTCATCACGGCCACATTTCCTCCCATCTACCCTCCGTTTTATTCCACCATCTTTTTTTGATCTGCTCTTCTGCATGTTCTTGATTTCATTCATTCTCAGACCTCCCCACTCCCCCTTCCTTTTTTTTTTAAACTGTAGTGGTCACTCACGCTTTCTTCATGAGTTTGGAAAACCTTTTTATGTGAGTTTCCTTTTTACTGTGTTGTCAAGAGGATTTCCCCTCACCACTTTTAAATACCTCAACGCCCTTCTTGGCTCTTTTTGCCCCAGCATTCCCTTCATTCCCACACTGATCCTTTCATGTAGAAGAAAGTTATTTTACTTGCAGCATATATATAAATGCAATGTTCAGAGAGAGTTTACGTTCTTCTTTGCATAAAAGAAAACACTGAGTTGAGATGGAAAGAAAGGTGTAAAGGCCGACAACAACTGTGTCAAGATTTCCAAGATAGAAAACAAAAGTCAAAATGTCTAGTTTGGGGTCAACTATTCTGCATTTATTCTATGATTTCACTGTGGTATAAACGATGGAGTGATTTCATTAAAAACAGTGTTTATCCGTTAAGTCTAAAACACGACTGAACAGTTTGAGGGGAAAGAAAAAACCTCCTTCCGTTCTAAACACGCTTAATAATCTACCACACAGACACATGCAAATCACTTTACCAGCCCTTGTATGGAAAACAAGGAACACAGGCACAGCGGTACTTAATAAAAAGAACTTTATAGTTGACTTTTATTAGGATCACATGCTGGAAAGTAACTACCCATTATGTCTGTCTTCAAAGAGACAGGAAGAGTGACAAACACACACATGGGTACAAAGAAACTCTGATATTTTGATTTACTGTATTCTTTAGTGTCCAGCCATTCCTGCTCTATGGCTGACACATGTGTGTTTGTGTCCAAAGAACAATCATAAATGATGAAAGGAAGTGAGGGCTTTCTGCTAGGTTAACAGGGCAGTTAATGAGCGGAAAGGAAACCAGTATCAGCTCAGGTTCACTAAAGAGCACAGGCACAGGAGAACTGGTGGGAGAAAGTTTCCTTATTGTCCAGGTGTGCGACATGAGATGATTTCCAAAAACAGAACTCATTATTTTCTTAAAAAACAGTTACATCACAGTTGAGATGATGCATTTGAAATTTGAGGGAAATAAAAACTGAGTGCTGACAAAGCAACTTCAGATTTTAAACAACACAACACCAGAAAGTACTTTAAATTTTAGGATAAGAATGAAGAATATTATCCATAAAGTCATCCGGATAGTTTCAGCACAAACAAACACCACATTCTGAGTCTTAAGTTTACTGACACATGTACATGTATGAGGTGAAATTGGGGTCACATTGCAAAACATGTGTGAATATATGAATAATAATGTGAAAATTATTTTAAAACTGAAAAAGAGGATCCAACTATTTGAAATTAAGGTCCGAATCCAAAAAAAGGCTTCCTTTTGAAACTTGCTCTGCAAACATTGAACAGTTTTGAAGAGCTTCAAACTCAGTTTTTTCAGAAATACAACACTGTTTCCAGAGTTTCAAATCTGCTCATACTGACCCTGTTTTAAATGCTGCAAGAACTGTGCAAGAACTTTGTTGAATGTTTGCAGAGATAGTTTCAAAACTTTGTAGAGACAGATTTGAAGCATAAAAAAATATATAAATTTTCATTTATTTGGATCTTAATTTGAAATATTTGGATCCCACTTTTGAGTTTTAAAAGCACAATTTTCACATTAAACTTTTTCTTTCAAATCCTAGTTTTCAGTGTTTTGAATTGTGGCCCCAATTTCACCTCATATAGTACATGGAGCAGCAGAGAAAATAAGTACAGTAACTTCCTGGTGTATTTAATATAACACTTCCAGATGATAAAGGACATTATTGATGTGGTTCTTCTTCCATTTTTTGTAAAAAACAGATACAAAAGTTTTGGCCTGGACATGACAGAAAGAAACTGAACGATTTAGGAGAGGAGGAAGAAAAGGAGCGGAAAAAAAAATCATCTCGCTTCATTGTAGAAAGCTGAGGCCAGGGAAAACTTGCCCAACTATTTTTTTTTCCAGACTTGTATCTGTGGTAGCTGCTATGACACAGCAGGACATTTTGGGGGTATTCCCAGACAGGACTGACCAACAGAGGTTGTCCACTAAAGGGAGGAGATTAGTGGAAATCATGACTTATATCATATTTTAGGAACCATTTCCAAGTCAGTGCTGCCGTCTTTATCTCTTGGGGTATAATTCTGCATTTTTGGAGCTATAGCGAAAGCTGAATCAAGTCTCTTCATCACTGAACTTCGTCAAGGGATATCAGTTAACACATTATCTACTAGCCATTAGCAACACAGGTGCAAAATACAAACAGAACTGGGGGTAGTTTGCTTTACGTTCTGCTAATTCAGGGACAAGACTAAACAAAGACAAATTAAAAGACGCACTTAATTCTGCGTTTAGTTTTAAACTTTACCTGCCTTGCAGGAGCTCACTGTTAATCAGTGGAGCACTCACTGTAATATTTCTTTCTAAAGGATTAAGTAGTTGCTATGAAATAAACACAACTGCAAATTAAGGAAAGACTTTGGAGGTTTTTTTTAGCTGATGTAGAGCAAGAAGAATATAAGGTTACAAGGAAAGAGGTTTAGTGATAGCAAAAAGGAATTGAGAAAGGAGACATACATGAAAAACATGCAAGTTATCACAAGTCTTTTGCACATCCCCTTTTGGTTTACTGGTCTTGCTGAGGGATCATGCTGAAAACTGGCAATGTTGGAATATGTCTGAAAATCCTAGTCATGAAAAATATGTAATTCTACTGTTTATTCACTCCTCTTACATCCTTTGGCAATAAAACACGTTTTCCAAAGAGCAGTGACTATCTGGTATTTTACTGCACAATGTGTTTACATGACAGAGAGCGAGGAGGGGGGAAGAAAAGGGAGGAGAAAAATATATTTTAGCAGATATACAACAGAGCTAAAATGTGAACATTATCACACCAATACATCAACAGAAGTAGTGCAAACTCTTAGCATGTGGATCAGAAGTGACACGACCAAAGAATTACTCAAGATACTTTTAATAGTTATGTGTAGCAAACAGAATAACTATGTGCAGTATTCTGTATACAAAGAGCAATCTCTGGAAAAAAAAAAAAGTCTTCATTCAAATACATTAAAACAAACGGTAAAAATCTGAATAGGAAATAATCTCTTAAAAAAGAAAGAAAGAAAAGGACTGACTCAAATTAGAAACAATATTCCAGTGATGTCCTGATATCAGTTTCGTTTTTCCCCCTATTTTGCTGAAAACAGCCACTTACCAGTATCAGCTACACACCTGGAATCAGCCATGTCTCTCATTTGAACACAGCTACAACATATACTGTACTTGATAGCAGGTTTTTCACCGAATGATTCAGAGTCACCAGTCCTTTCTACAGCTAAAGCACTTAAAGACCCCCTCTTCTCTTTAAACACCAGTACGTCGTTGTATAAAGATGTTTGGTATTTTTTAATAGAACATATCGTGCAGACACTGGTGCTAAGAAAAAAAAAAGTTTTTCAGATTCTATAAATGATTCTTCTAAAGCAACAGCAATATGAAGCATTGACCTTGAATCAGTGGGTTGACAAAAACCACTCCTGTCCACCCACTGGTTTGTAAATCCCGAGGCTGGCTGGGGCTAGAGTGTGCACTACAGTATTGTGTTTGCATAGGAATAAATATTGCATGGAGCAGCTGACATCCCCTCTCAGGACTCCTGTCAGAAAGTACAGCACATCATCATGGCAACACGTATAATGATGGCTGCTAATTACAACTAGAAGCACAGGCAGACATTCGTAGACTGCAGTCGCAGCTCAGTGTACAGAAAGTGGGTGAACAACGAACACAAACACACATAGTTGTCTCAGCAGTTTTGGGCAGGTTTCCAGTGTGCTATATCCTCAGCAGAAAGACCACAGAACTGTTCCTGAAACCTAGCATTTATGACAGCATGGTTAGTACCGTACAGTAATTACAGATGGCAACACACACATTCATGTGCGCACACACACACGCACAAACACAAGGATTCAACTCTGTACAAAACACTAAATATAGATGGCTTAATTCACATACACACACACACACACTCATACACACAGACATCTAAACTGCTTGGGCTACGTTTATATGGAGACACCCTTTAAGAAAGAAAAATGTGTTTTTTTTGGTTTGACTCAACTTCATCCTCCAACATAACTCTACTTCACTCTAGGATTCACGGGAATGCGCATGGATGAAATCAGGTTTACGTCAAAAGATGTGTGTATAACTTGTGAACATTTGTGGCAATATAACTTGGTGCGTGTAAATTATGCCCATTTTTCTGTGAAATCCACTTTATGTGCAGCAGTGAGTTAAATATCTTCCCAGTGAAAAAAATTAAATTAAGACGCACTAAAACCCTCATGTGATGACTGTTATTGGAATCGTCCACATATTATGCCAGTGCTATCTGTGATTGGAAGTGAAATGACAAGACTGGATCTCTATTGGTTGGCACTTTTTTCAGCAAACAGCAAAAATTATTAACATTTACAAACAGTGGCATACAGTATATGACAATTACACAGCATTGTTTTATAGACTTAAAAAAAGAACCACAAAGTGGTCTTGGCTGTAACTTGCAGGGGAAGCTCTACGAAGCACCTGCAGGATGTGCCAAATGCCAGACAGTCCCACTCCAGTTTGGTGATTTTGAAATTCCTCGCTACAGAAAAAAAAATAATAAATTGGGTGGGATCCCTCCTGAGTAACTCTTTGGAATTGCTTGAGATGCCTTTTATGAATGACCAGTCAAACTATTGATTTAGAAATACAGAGAAATACACAAAAATATATAAAGAGACATGTTCACATGCTGAAACAAGCTATTTTGTTTTTTCATTTTATATTGGCTAAGATTCCACAGTTGATAGACAGAATTTAGGGTGAGAGCACTGACTCCATCCTCTGCCTCTCCATGTTCTCCCAGAGGACACAGTCAGTGCTGACATAAAAGATGGTCCTGCTAAGACAAAGGTAAAAAAATAACTGCACACAGGCCTGTTTTCAGCAAGCTAGTCTCAAACTGATAGTGGCCCCTGGAATGATGAAGAATTATATACGTGTTTGGATATTGCTGGCCCTGTGGGATATGAAAAAAAAACTTTCTGCATAAGCTGACTAATTAGACCGAGAGGGAGCTGCATCCAGTAATTCCTCCAATGACTCAGATCCTTCCAGTTGAGGCTCCTCTTTCTCCTCAATCTTTTTCTTCTTGGTGGGGAATTTACTTGATGAAGGCGTGTTTTCCTGCATCAGCTCTCTGGCCAGGATGTTGGTCACTGCATGACCAGCTCGTTTTTGGTTGGCTGAGAAAGAGGAAAAACAGAGAGATAAACAAATGAAAAGACTTTGTGTTAGATATTGCAGCAACTTCCTCCAGCAATGCTAAAGTGACATAGCTGATAACCATGCACCACAGACATGCAAAAACACGGTAGTTAGCCGTACAACACAACATCAGCAGGTAGATACTCGTTCATTTAACCCAAAATTTAAAAGACAAACAGCAGCTACTGGGCTGCACACCAGAGGACAGATGGGTTTCAAATGAGAAAATACAAAAACTTGTCTTCTCTCCAAAACACACACATGCATTAGCATGACACGATCACACAAATTGTATGTATACGCGTGAATATGACTGATATCTGGACCAACACACTGCTAACAGAGAAACAGAACAACTGTGACAGATTGTGCCCTGGGGATGGTGTCATTTTTATTCTTCTATCCGATTACTCTGTTTTTTTCCTCTCTTCTGCCCCCCACACACACACCAGAAGCAGCCTTGCGTTGATCTGTCCTTCGTCTCCCTCTGTTCTGTACCACTCCTAATTCTCCTGCATGGGAAGGCAGCTGTGCGGCAGCAGCCATTTTGAATTATATAGGTCAGTGGGAGTGTTGGTGCGTTTTGCTATTTTATGCTTACTGCATGTCCAGAGCTCGACAACAGAAGACCCTATTAATAAAATGTTCAAATCAGTACAGGGCATTTTTGTTTTCATTCTACTGATGGGGATATCATCATGATGGCAGCCAGTTAAAATCCACATGCAAATGAACCATGGTAACTCACACAACAAGCAAAGACTTTATTCATGGTTCTGACGGAGCACAAAACACACAAAACACACTTTGTTACCGAACAGGTCTCCAGAACCAGCTGTGACAGAGACACTATTGACTCTATGGAGAAAGAGAGGGAGGATTGGGACACTGAGTGTAATGATCACAGTTGACTTATCATCTTTGCATGTGAGGGTCGGCTGTATTGGTGAGCACCAACAGGTGTCGTGTCAAATTGTCACGACACACACAAAACCCACTAATTTTTTCCCACCAACTGAGAACAACTTACCTCTTTCTCTATCTGCTCCCATGTACGTACCATGTCAGCTGTCTATCTTGTGTCTTTCCAAACACCTCCCTTAAACTAATTAGAAGTTATGCAAATGACCCAAAAATTAAGTATGTGTGTCAGTGTGGGCATTATTATGTATATGTGCCAAGGCTGTTCTAAAAAATCCAACCCGCAGAGAAAACCTCTTCAAAGGCTGTCAACCCAGATCCCATCCTCTGTCATCCTCCTCCTCTCCCTCTTGAGTATGAAGACAGAGAGGAGGAAGACAGTAGGATAAGACTCAGCATCACAGAGAAGTCATATTGGACGCAGCATGGGGAAAAAGATTAATTTCGACAGAAACCTGCAGATTAAAGTAAGTCGAGGAAGATGCAGTACATATTTTTGCTATATTTAAAAATGTAAAAAAAAAAAAAAAACTTATTTCACCCAGAACATATCTCAGGATCCAACACGAACTGTAAGCATGAGCACAGCCAGTGACAAAAAGACAAGTGGATGCTCAAATACACCTTTCCCTCCCCACAACAAACAGCAAGCACAGTAAAATGCTCTGCTGTGGTTATAAAAATATACTTCTAATAAAATCTCTGCATCTGAAAATGTGACAAATGAACCCTCAGTAAAAACAACAAAATCCTTATGCTATAATATTTATTTCTGTTCAACATTTATTTTTAGTGGAATTATATTGATTTAATGCTCAATAAAATCCACCAAGAAGACTACATATCAAAAAGGTTTCATCCATGGATGATGTTTATAAAGTCAATAGGAACCAAGTCAAATAGCTGTGATGATAATTAATGGAATTAATAAAGGAACATGCCAACGAGAAATGCATTAATCCATTTCTCTACACCTTTTTGACTGTCTCCCATCTTGCCTGTGACTGTCAGAGCTCAACCCTAACAGCAGCTGCAGCTTTTAAAACATATTGCTAAGACCAGAGAATTTGTAAGACAATAGTAAACAGCCAATTTGTTGGGGAAAGCAAGACAATTATGGGACAGCATGAGACATTTATTTTAGACAGTGCCTGTGAGGTCTCATATCTGAAAGTTGCAGCTTGCATTTAAATCGACACTCCGCATGCACTTCAGTTTGCCATGTGGATTACTGTGCTACTCGGCGTATGAAAACAGCTTTGGCAGTGTAAAGACAGAGAAAATAACCATTGCTGACGGTTTTTAGATTCATATAAGATTCAAATTTTTTTGGAGCTTGGCCCATATTAGCTACTGAAAAAACTCCAAGAAACTTTGATTATGACCATTGTTTTTATCTGTACTTCACTAATTGGTGGAAGTGCAGCAATAAAAATCACTGTAGCACTCCTTTAAAACTCTCAGCATGTACGTCTAGCTCTGATGTTGACTAAATGATCCACACACTTGGCACAACACCAGATTTTTATAACAATAGGAAATGAGACTTAGAACAAAGACTTTTTTAGGTCTGTTTACTGCTGGGCATACGATTAAGTGGGTGTGCTTTCACACTGAGGGCAGATCAGTGCTACAAAGAGCATAGTGAAAAGATCATCTGTAACACATTACACTCCAGGAGACTCAATAATGGCTGCCTGATGACCAAAAAGAATACTTTGCTCTACTGTGTGTGTGTGTGTGTGTGTGTGTGTGGAAAATATAAAAAGGGACAGAAGAGATCTGCAAATCTAAAGCAGTCAGTGGTTTGTTAAGGCACTGAGAGACTATGCAATTCCTCTCTCAGAGTATAACCACCCACTTAACAATGAATGTGAAATGTGCATTTTGTGACAATGAATATGACCAATCTTTCATCTTTGTACTCAAGTTAAGCTGCTGCAAAGCCAAAATAACATGACAAAACAATATTGACACAACAAGCATCACTATGTGTTTGCAGATGCAGGCTGGACCTCTATCAGTGGCCCCAGTTTAGCAGAGACTCATATCGCCCTCCTCAGGCTGCACTGCGTAACACACTGCTACTCTGCACTAGAGGACTGTGGGAAAGAGTGACGTCATGCAGCACCACTACTGGCTAGCGTGTGTGGGTTAGTGTTCATGTGAAAGCATGCATTTCATGGCACCGAATGGGCTCAACTGGTGCATGTGCATGGCTTTCCTTTTTTGTCTCAGTGGGTATTAAGTATGTCTGTGAAAACATTAGAGCTTGAGTAGCGGCTTGACTGATGCGCTCCCTCCTATCAGTCTGAATCATCTCCTCTGTTTATCTCTGAAAAGACAGGGTTTTTTTCCTTCTCTTTTTTAAGAGCAGACTGTCTGGAGAACCAGCGTGTGTCATCCTCTTTATCTCAATCACTGTTGTTATTGGTGTTTTGTCTACTAGTTGCTCCTGTGATTGGTTGTTATGGAAAAGGTTATGACCCAGCAGATGGGTCTATAGTGAGAGTTTAGGCACGCCCCCCCCTTCCACAAATTAGTCCATTTAGATTTCTTTAAACACATACACACACACAAAAATTGGCTGCATTCTTTCAAAGACACAGAATCTTAAGTTTTGGAGTGTCTCAGTGTTTGAAAAGTATGCAAGGTTGTCTCTCCTCTGCAATGCATGTGTTTGTTTGGTGTATGTATTGGTATGCACACATACATATGTGTCTTTGTATTGGCATGCAAGCATCTGGTGTGTGTGTGTGTTGAATGGGAGGGCAGACAGATGGAGGGCAGACAGCTGTGGATACTCCATGCAGTCTGCTCATTATATGCAACCAACACACACCGTGAACTGAGGAGCAGGTCAAAGGTGAGGGGGAATATACTCTTGGCAGCCTCGTGGCTTCCATTCAGTCACACTCTGTGACACAATGAGCATGACGATACACTCAATAGGCCCTTAGTATTCATTTAACTACAAGCTGGTGACGTTTGCAGTCGCAACAGCTGTGAGGAGAAGAAAGAAACAGGAAAAGAAGGGGGAGACAGACTTTGTGTAGTGAAGACCCTAACAAACATTTATGATCAATGGTTTTGAGCGGAATATAATAACATAAAATATGTACTGCAAGAATTCTGTTTAGTGTTAGCATGTGATAGGTATGAAAATTTAATGTCTGTACTATATTTTTATCAGAATAGAGTAGCAAGGAAATATATAGATTGGCACTGGCCCAAAGATGGTCCACAAATGTTCTTTACTGAGACTATTCATTGCAATCTGATCTGTAGTCAATAGAGGTAAAAAGACTCCCACTTAATTATTAATTATATTTTATAGTAATAAAATTAAGCGAAGCAGCTGGATGCATAATAAGTACAATATTTTACAAAGTTGGGAAGGACTAAATTAATAAAACCACATTTTGTGTTTTATGCCAAGGTAACAAATCATACCCAGAACAGAGTGACCAATATCTGGTTACTCTAGTCTTAAAATATATTTTTTACTTTGGATTAAAAGGGAAAAGAGACATCTGTATATGCCACGTGTACTGTGATAGTGTAGCTATGATGTGACAAAAGCGTAAATTAATTTAGCACTGTTATCTATGATTACTAACGGATGTATTCAAAAATCTTAAAATAAAATAAAATCAACACCTTGCGGCCACCGCTCATCTAACCCTGCAGCTTATTATAATTGTCAGTCAACTTACTTTTGGGTCCTTTTATTAACTGCTGTTGAAATGATTGACAAATACTGACACGTCTAGGTGAAGTCATTTCCACCTGCTATGCTGTGGGATGTCTGCTCCTGATATAATTGATCATTTCTTCAGCTACAGTTGGCTGTGACCAGTGAACAAGCTGATGGTATTGATGGTAATGTGAGTTGCATTCTCATGAAACAGTAGCTGGGTCTGGGCTGCGTGGAGTAGTTGACGTGACTAATGTGACAAGCTGGAGAAGCTTTAAGGATAAACAGCCTCACTTGTATTCTGAATCTACAAAAGGAAGCAATTTATATTCTTGCAACTGAGCCAGAGGATATACAGTACATTTAAAAAGTATTTAGACCCCCTTCATTCTTTTCAAATTTGTTATGCTGCAGCCTGATACGACAGTTGTTCAAAGTAATTGTCTTCCTCGTTAATCTGCACTCAGTCCAAATAATGAGAAAGTGAAAACTTTTAGAAATTTTAGAAAGGTCTCTAAC
Organism: Channa striata; assembly: GCA_033026295.1. Taxonomy (NCBI): domain Eukaryota; kingdom Metazoa; phylum Chordata; class Actinopteri; order Anabantiformes; family Channidae; genus Channa; species Channa striata. Next base: position 16,659,646 of record CM065173.1, on the reverse strand, counting down.
TTTTTAAAGAAAACTGAAATATCACATGTACTGTACTCTACACATTTAATGTTGAAGCACCTGTGGCACCAATTACAGCTTCAAGATTTTTTAGGAAGTGATGGAACAAGTTTTGCACATTGGGAATTTTTGGCCTTTCTACTTTGTGAATCCTCTCAAACTCAGACAGGCTGGATGGGGACAGTCACATTATTGTGGATTGCAATAATGCAGCGTATGAGCTCCACATTTTGCTCTGATACAATATGCTCTGTCAGTGGTGTGGCCTCCGATAAGGTGTGTGCCTTTCCAAATTGTTTCCAGTAAATTTCATTTACCACAAGGGGCAGAAGCATCTCAGCAATGATCAAGAGAAATGGGAGGCACCTGAGCTAAACGTCACGTGTTACTGCAAAGGGTCTGTGATATTTACTTTCTCCTTTTCATTAATTTGCAAACATTTCAAAAATTCTGTTTTCACTTGTTACCATGGGCTACTGAATGTAGAACATTTTATGAGTGTAGTATCAGGCCACAACCCTACAAAGTTGTAGTAAGGGAAGGGGGTCTGAATACGCTGTACCTCCTTCCATTTAATTTCCACTAATTTAAGACCTCTGACTCAAACATGTGCACACCCATATACACAATATAAAAAGACACCCTCCTATGGTGTGGCTGAAATACTGAAGGCTGTCAGAACCAAAGTGGGCAACCAGAAAGCTAAAAAAAAAAAAAAAAAAAGATATACAGCCTAAACATTTGCCCCAAACTTAGGCAAGAGCAAATCAGAAAAACAGCTGAGGAAGACGAGAAACAGAAAAGAGGTATTAAGCATGAATGTGACACCACTTCTATTTTCCTACTCTTTTCTACCACAGACAAGTAGGCGTACGGAGGAAAACTTGCTCTCATTACTCTCATTCTTTCTTTCATGCACACATTCAGGTATTTCCTGTTGGGAGTGTGAGTTGGCCAAACAGCATTATGGGTGACTGACTGAACCCACAAGTGGGCCCCATTCTTACTCACACTGCTCATTCCTCACTCCCTCTTCTGCCTCCATTTCCTGCTCTAACTGATGTCTTAGTCACTTTAGTGGGGTCGAGTCTGGGCAGTTTGTTACTAGATGACTCTGCTGCTCTTAGAGATTTTTAAAAGGACCAATGTTTAGAAATTATCATAATTAATGTTTTACTACATGGTACAATTATAGCCAACAGGCAATATGAATGTGTTTAGCAGTAATGCACAACAAAAGATAGACCGAAAGGAAGAAAAACACAAAGGAAAAGAAAGCATGCAGTCTAGCCTCTGGCTCTGAGCTCTTTCAGACTGCAGCACTGCTTCACATCTGGCTTCTATTGAAGAAGGGATTGGGTTGCCCACACTCTTCCCCAACCTCTTTTATGTGTACTCTACCCACACAAGTGAATATGAATAAACACACACGCACGCACACACACACACACACTTAATGGACATTGGATACTTTCCCACTCACATAGCTACACACAAGTTTCCTAACAACAGGAATCATGTTACAAAGTTAGTATCCCAACAACTCAAATTACCTCATTTTCATCGATATGCTCTTACCAGGCCATAAAATACATAATATGTGCTACACATACACACAAGAATTTAGTGTCTTCCTCTCTGTCTAGTCTCTAAAATGACTATGCTATATGATCAAAAAAGCTGAATTGGGAAGAGGGACAGACAGTAGAGTACGCACCTCACACCAGTAAAGGCTCGAGTATGCATAGCGTATGTTTTCACACACGCACACAAACCTCTGGCTGGCCCACTAATGAGAAAAACAGTACTGCAATTCTGTTATTCCAAGATACAGTGGAAAGTTGACTGATTTTATATGTGCATATATTTACACGAGCTGTGAAATATTTTGATTCCTCAGGTTTTTCATATAACATGTTAAATACAGTGCACTACATTAACAAGCCCCAGCTGGTTGTAATATCAAAACCATGCTCACAAGTACATGTCTAACGATCAGATTTAAAGTGAGCACATGAGCAACCTTCTCCCTCTTCAGCATATTATTTGGAAACAGCCTAACACATTTTCTGAGTGTGACTTTAAGAGATTTAGTTTAACTATTTGCTTAGTACTTCAGCCCGTTGTTAAAATATGTTCTGCATACTTTCCACTAATTGATCTCTGCTTGGTTCTACAATCATACTTCTTATACTTTCCTATTGCTCAGCCACACCCTCATTGGTTGCTCCCCTCTTATGTATCTTGCAGCCCACACCCACCCTTGGCACCGTTCATCTTCTTTTACTGTTGTGCCAACCACTGGTGGCTTCTCCCCCCACTGCAACTATAGCCAGAAAAAGCTCTCATAGTCCACAAAATAAAACATGCAACTGTTGGAACAAAGACAGAGGAAGACGAGCAAATCTGTATTGTGTTGACAGAAACATAAAGAAACGGTAAACGGTGAGTGTCTCCCACGAGGGGTTTAGTACAGTGTGAATGCCACAAATCTGTGAAAGGAAATCTATGAATCAAATATCACATGACACTTTAAATATCTGCAGGTTAAAATGAGATTTACTGTTTATAATGCGTACCTGCTGGCCGGGGCCCTCTCTTTCTCCTGAAAGCAGCGCCAGACTGCAGTGCCTCCAACAGGCCATCCATGATACCAGTTTCATCATCCTCTGTAAACACGAACAAACATGATGTCAGCACAGCAAACAGCTTAAAATCAGTAAGTGGAGTCAGAATTAAACTTAAGAAAAAAAAAACAAACATGTTTTATGTCTTATATTTTACAACCATGTTATTTTCGATCAGGTCACATTTGCAGCCATTTCCTTTTCCAACACTCTGGGTGTGATTGGGAGTTTCTCTAAACCCTTTACCTATCCCTGTTTTTTCCTGACACACCAACAAACATGTTGACGTGTCAGAGCCACGTGTCCACATTGCAGAATTAGCTAGATTAACCCATATAGGCAGTGACCTAGTTTAAGTCTTGTAACTGCCAAGGGCTATAATGTGCAGTTTCTGATTTATTCTGTAAAGCAATCTAACATGAAAGACAAAGACCTGCACGTAAACATTCAAATCTGTAATTGTGGCTTACAGTTAAACTGCATGGGCAATCTCATTGATTGCGTGTGTGTATACACTGTCTGCACAGCTTCAGTGTGGACTGAGCAGGGGAGGGTGTCATTCAACGGGGGAAAACTCCATGGAAATAGTTCTGTGTGTACAAAAGTGTGTGAGTGTTGTCATGATAGTTTTGTGGGCAGAACTCAGTGGCACAGCTCAGCGCTATAGCAGATGGTTTTAATTAGGATAAGGGGGCAGTGGGGTCTGGGGGTTAAAGGTTTATGTCGTCATCTCCCAACCCCCAAGCACAAACACATTCACACAGTATTAAATCCTGCAGTAAGCCATGAAGCAGATGGACTGTGGTCTCAGCTGTCATTTACAGAAAGACTCTCCCCACACTTCCCATCCTTCCATAGCTCACCTACACCTCTCAATGTCCAAGTCTTGGAACTGCACAGATTACGATGATGTAGGTCATGTTTTTCTCCTTCCGGGGAAACACATCTGGCACATTTCCACCTACACTAATCACATGGCTAGCTTAAACCACTGGTGGGAGCACACAGACACACAGACCTATTTGTAAAAATGTACAAGAGGCGGTAGAAGGACCACACAATGATCTGGCTGTGTATAAAACACGCTTACAGTTGGCTGAGAGTCCTAGGGCCTGTGCCCTCAACAGCATTATACCTACAGCTATACAGTGTTTTTGTGTGAAACTCACTATAGAGAAGGGTTAAATATTAGCAACAACCAAAACTTACAGCATACACATACTCCACATACACAACTACACTGCATAAACAGGAAGGCGTTAACATCCACACAGACACACACAAAGGGAGGATGGCGTCTTGTGTGGAGCAATAGCACCTCTAATGGATATTCACACAATAACAGATGGGGTATGGAAATAATTACAGAGAAGAGAGGAGGAACAACAACAGAAAATGAAAAGAAAAAGAAAGGCAATTTTCATGTCAAATGTAAAACTTATTTTTACATAGCTTATATATTAAAAAAAATGTTGCAAGACTTAAGGCGATTCAGACTGATCTTATCTGATTCTGTGCCTTTCCCCTCCTCTAACCCCCAACACAATCTAATCTCCAAGACAGCATCTGCTGCCCTGCTCTCCTCTTTTCCTTACCCTCCCCCACAATGCTCTCTCACACTTGCTTTCTAAATGGAGCACGGGCACCCCCAGTGGCAGTTCCCATACCAGCATCTTTGGAGAGGTATAAAGCACAGATGAACACTCCCTTTTCATATTGATAAAAATAAAAAACACCCAAAATACCAATCTCAGAGTAATTACACCTAATTGTTAAAATAAGGAATGGTCACTTTTCACATAAGCCTCAGGAGTGACAGTCAGGAATTGATTTTTTATTACACAGGGAGAAAGTGTTTATTAGATAAAATCTGAGTAAAGGCCCTACACTGAAGCAGAGATGGTGAATGTTGAAGTGTTTGGGTGTGACTAAGTACAGTGAATGTTGATCTTATTTTATAAGCGCCACATAAAGTTAGTAAAAACACTCACATTAGACTCACATTACCTAAAATCACATGTTTAGCGTGTGTCAAGTGAGGCTCCACTGAATAAGCGTCTGTCTATTTCACAAAGGAATGACAAGGCCACATACCACAAACACACACTGACCTTCCATGGTACAAACAGCAGCTGGGAAAATATGTTTACACATTCAGAGAATTCATGAGATAGTAAGGATATGTGAGTGTGAAGCAGGGAACCAGAAAGATTTCAGCACAAGAGTAGCTGCTGAAGGCAACCATTGTGAAATAACTATCCAGTATGAGGGTTATAAACAAATACTAAACAAAGACCAGGTGTGTGAGTGCAGGATCTGTGTGTGGTTGAATTAAAATGAGGAGGTGCTGCACCAAAGGACCAGCCAAATATGCCACCTGTATGCAAATCATATCTGGCCCACTAATGCACATACACGCACTCATTTCTGAAGTCCTATTATGTTCCATTTGTGCATGCCTGCAGGGGCTCTGCATGAAATTTGACTATCTTACTTCCTGCCACAAAATGTGTGCTCCAAACTTTTATTACTGACACAATATATTCCAAATGGGGCCTTACTGGTTGCAGAGTCTTTAAATGAACAACAGACACGTGGGGGAGGGAAAAAAAACAAGAAGAGGGAGTAATGGAACAAAAGCAGAAAAGACAGGAGATGAGATGCCATTTGGAATGTAGAGCACTAGTAAAAAGGCCAGGAAGGCTATTTGTAAATGACGACAAAAACACAGACACACATTTTGGCCAACATAATTGTCCAACATATAGAAAGCAAAAGAGAAACACTGACAGGTAAAAGACACCGTAATTCTGTAACACACATACACTAAAGCTGTTGCAAAATTTGAGTGTGCAACTGAGGAGTCCCAGGAGAACTAAACTGCAGCCAAACTGAAGAGGAATGTAGTGAAACTAGGTCACAGTCTGAAAGAAGGGAGAAAAGTGTCTGTGCATAAATGTGTCTGCAAGGCAGGATTTGAGTATTTGCTCTGTGTGTAAAGGAATGAGTGTGGGAGAAAATGTGTGACTTACACAGACAGTATGCTGATAGCCTTTTTTAAGTATAACAGCACAGTACAGAGAGGAGGAAATATGTTTTTGGTGATAAAGAGACTTAAGATTTCTTGTATGGAAGTGAATCCCTATTTCATCAGTGGAGCAAGTACAGACTGAACAGCTCCTTGTATCCTGTATGTCACTTTCTGTGTAGCCTTATTGTTACCTACTTCAAAACACAGTCATAAACATTAGATTAACTTTGGTCTATAAATATGATGGGCTGCCCTTTCACAAACAGACACACACAAAGACACAAGTTACACAAGCTGACAAAAGCATGGACTCTGACTGCCCCCAACTGGAATCCCAGGGAAATACAAAATACTTTTTGTTGAGCATTTCTCTCTTTTTCAGTCACATACAGGTGATCAGATATAATGCAGCAATTATGACCTGCGTTGATGTCAAGGAGCTGGCTCTTCTTGAGTTTCTCCTCCTTCTCCTTCTCTGCTTTTTCTTTGGCCAGCTTGGCCCTCTTGAGCTTCTCTTCAGCCTCCTTCCTCTTCTGATTCTCCTTGACTGCTTGCTAATGTGTGTGTGTGCGGGGGGGAGAGATAGAAAAGGTGTTAAATGCAAGAGGACAGCTGTCTGATGGACGTCTGTGTGTGTAAACAAAACTTTAAATGTCAGTTTTCCATAGAAACTGGTAAAACAAGCTACCTACTGCAGATGCTGTCCCAAAAGGCACAGTTAATGTATAAACAGATAATATGATGGGAGTCACCAATTTTCATTATTGTGGCAATACAAACAGGTGCAGTCTTTTTTCTAAACATGCTTTGAGATTCGTCATTCATCTGTCCCTCTTTCATCTGCATGCTTTTCTCTACTCGTGCAAATTTCTTTGTACAGTATGTATAACATTGTTCTTTGAATGAGATCACAATTAGGTTTGTTGAATGAGACACACGCACACATACACACATACACACCTGGAACATGTTTTTAAAGTTATGGATATCGCCAAAGAATTCCTCTACAGACATTTTTTTCGGGTCAAAGACGAAGTACTCTCCCAGGTCAATAAATTGCTTCTCCATATTTTTATGCATCAGATCAAGCTTCTCATACTGCTCTTGGGCGACACTCACAAAACTGTGGATACATTGCGTCAAGGAAGACAGAGCCAATATCCTTATATATTAACAAGACAGTAAGTTGATCATTTATAATATATAAATAAGTTAGCAAGAGGATATGGACATCTTCTCCACAAAAAGGTCATTTTCATTCTGAGGAGGGGGGAATGTTTCCAAATCTTTCTCCAGGCTCTTGATCTGACGGCCCATCAACTCTAGATTCTTCTGAATAGTCTCTGCAGAAACTACAGGGGATATTTTTAAAATATTAATCATGCAGTTTGCTTTGCACTCATGTACTGCACATAGCTTAAGATGAACATAGAAAGTGTGTTTTTTCATAACTAGGAGAGGTTCGAATAAGGAATACAGACGACCATGCAATGTCACTAGAAGGATTGATCAAGGCATCAAAAAATGAATGTCAAATCTAAAACATGAGTTGTTACAGAGGAGACTACAATACATAAACTACAAAATGTAAATGGAGGTCAGGTACCTCTGCTGGCCTTTTCCACATGTATAAGCTCATCTGGAAAGCTCATGACATCACTATGCTGCTCTTGGCAGACATCAGCAAGGAAGTGGAGCAGCGTTTGTTTGAGATCAGCTGATTTGGTGTCACGAAGCTGATTGGAAGAAGGATCAATTAAAATGGTTGACAGAAAGGCAATTAATCTGAAGTTATCTGCATGTGCTGCATTAAAGGGACAATACACAGTGGTCAAATTTAGCCAGATATATAGTGTTCATCCAGTTTTATTGGTTTATGTGTGTAGAATACAGTTTCTGTGCTCTATTGTACCTTGCACAAGTATGATATGGAAAACCCGAATGCCTTTCCGTTGCGAGAACCAGCATTCATGTAGTTCCCAACAACTAGAATGATCTGTAGCAACTTGGAGAAGGTCTGGCTTTTCCTGAGCTCCTCACAGGCTGCCGTCACTGAGACCACATCTGGTTTGATGTTGTTCAGCTGCTCCTCAAACTGCAGTTTGAACAGGATGGCCTGAAGCCGTGGCATCAGTCGTTGAACACTGGACATCTGGAGACAGAAATAGATTTGAGATCCCTTTTTGGTATGTTTTACCACATTGTGTGTGTGTGTGTGTGTGTGTGTGTGTGTGTGTGTGTAGCATGTGAGTGAAGGGAACTTCACCCATTACTCACACTTGCCACAGTCGAACAAAGCAGTCTGTGTTTAACAATATTGAAGCTTGTCTGTGTGTAGCATATTGACAACTCACTGTATAACTCAATATTAAAGTTCTCTATGTTTTATTTGCAACCACATTGCTTTCTGATTTTGTGTCCTTCCTTACCACTACTCCAAACTGTTCTGATTCAGCCAAGTCGTCATATTCATCCTTCATCTCTCCCAGGACATTCAGTTGCTCTTGTGCTGGAAGTTGTTTGACAAGATTCTACATGGGAGTTTAAGAAAAATATACATTAATAAAACTTTCACCAATCAAATTCTTCTTTTGTAGAGGAGTACAGTAATCTACACTAAATGTCATAACGAATACATATCAACCTTATATACTAACACTTTTGGAGCTTCGTACCTGAACCATGGACTCTGTGAGGATCTTCTCATTGACCTGCAGGATGGCATTCTTTATCTCTTCATAAGGAAGTCGGAACGATCCCAGGAAAATAGCTGTATAAGCAAAGAAAATAACCAAAATTTAATAAAACTAAACAAAAATAAACTGAATCTGCTTCTCTTTTGGTTTTTAATGGAGTTTATTAAATGTGTTTAAAAGGCAGTATTATTGGTGGACATAAACAACATGGACATTTGTTAATAAACTCACAAAGGTTCTGTGAAGCCTTTGAGTCAAGAATCTTCAGCTCCTTCACCTTCTTCTTCTGTGGCTGCGTTTTGTCGTCATCCTGCTCCTTTTTGGCTGAAGTAGTAGAAAAAAATTGGAAGGGTTGTCAGAAATTACATCTCCTGGACATTGTCTTAATGTAGGATGATTAGTACAGCTGGTTGTGTGTAGAATAAATGTTACAAAAAGGACAGCAGTGAAATAGATGGGATTTAGTATCGAGAGAAAGTAGATTCGAGGGATAGACAGAGGGCCTATGTGATGGTTATATATACTGAAAGACTTGGCAAGGCCTTCACCTTTCCTCCACCTCTCCCAACAGTGAACTGTCATGGAGGTGTTGGGTAAATTGTATCAGTGGCCTTGGGTTAAACTGGACCCCGATGTGCATTGGGGGAAACATGACATTTCTTAGCTGTAAGGCATTTAAAGTTTGCACTCATCTTAACCACATACAACACAATGTACCACACGTACACAGACTTGACAGATTAACCTGTTCTGACAAGGTCAGGATTGTGACTGTAACAATGTGTCAGCGTGGGGTTAGATGTGCACTAGATGAGAATCAGGAGTGACAGATGGGGTCGGGCACGTAACAGCCCACTGTAGGGGCATATTACATCTAAGGTCAGCAGTGTACAGCATGTCACTTTTACTCACTCTTACTTTGCCAATATTATCTAAGCACTTACACTCAATTTAACTTTCACCTGAAAATGCAGCACAAACACTGCATATCATGGTAAGGACTGAACATAGAACAACAAAACTGTCAATGACAAAACAATATGATAAACAGCTTAGTCGTTTTTAACAGGCATTTATTGTATACAACTTATTCTGTGGGTATAGCTTCTCAAATGTGATAAAATTCCCAATGTGAATGGAGAATTCTTCAGCTGTGGGTCAAAAAGAGGCTGATTGAAAAAAATGAAAAATTTGAAATTGCAAATAATTGTTTTTTAAAGAAACCGTGTCAAGGCATCAACCATTCCTTTACACTGTATACAAAAAAACAACGACCTCAGCCACTAACCCCCTGTATACATACTTATATCTGTATGTTGAAGAGTATGAGCATGTCCCCTGCTTACTTCTGCTCCACAATCTTTTGGTTTAGTTTTTTACTTGTGTCTCTGTGGCCTTGTCATTGTCCCATCTTTGTACAGAGCAGACAGGAACAGAAAACAAGAATCACTATCTAGAAAACCTCCAACAATGCTGGTGACGCATGTATAATACAAGCATGCTGTCTCTCCTTCTGTCATTTTCAGTCTGAAACATTCAGTCGATAAGTACAAACAAGGTCTGCCCTGGGTGCTCTGCTGCCCACCTGTTGACTGTGTGTGGTGATGGCCTCATGTAATGACACTAGAATACAAAGCTCTGTTCAAAACAACTAGATGTTGTGAAAAAAGTTTTAGATTTATGGTAAAAACATAATCATTTATTTTGATATGGCTTTTGTTAACCCTAGGTCACTGTAGTGCCTGTGTGGACTTGTTTTCCCCCATTCTCACAGTCACTCCACTAACCTTTTTTGCATTTTAACTCTAGTTTGCTGGATTAGTGGAATTCTGTCATTTGAAATGGGCACACTAATTATTTTTCATACGTAAACAGGAAAAAAAGCCTGATAACTCATTAGTCTATTCTTCCTCCCATATGCACAGTCAAACGGTGCTTTGTCTTGATGTGAGGACCCAACCGGTCCAGCAGTCTCTTAACAAGTTTAGGCCTCTTAATGAGCTCTTCATCCCTCTGTTGAACCATTCATTCAGACACACTAAACAGTCAGAAAACTGTGACCTCAATAAGCACCATTGTCTGTCTCTGTGTCAGCTTCCGCTTTATAAAAGCCCTCTTTGTGTCAAAGTCTGAGTCAAACTTTGCAGGTCTACCTGTGTATTTGAATTTCATCAATGTAGTCAGCTTTATGTATCACTATCATGAATCCATTATACTATTGTGTGTCCAACACCCCAGCTGTGGACCCTGCCAAGAGCCGGAAAACATCACAGGAAGTTAACCATTATGCCGGAAAATCCAACAGGATCCCAAGAGGAAACAACATAAATATCCTTGCACAAACAAAACCATGGTGAATAACAGATGAATAGTGAGGACAAAAAAACAAAGGAAGTGACAAGCATCTACAAATAAACACCCTAGGATGAGACACAGACTGCCAGTGTGATCTGTCATCAACAAAGTGGGGTGTATTACACCACTGAGAGGAATTAAGCATAATTATGAGATCATCAGTAAGAGCTAAGTCTCATGTATACACAAAAGAGACATACTAAAGCCCAGAACTGAACATCTAATCTGGACACTACATAATCTTATGGAGTGACAATCCCTGTTAGTCTGGCATCAGATCGGTGATGGTTTTAAGTCACTAGGTCAGTATGTGTATCTGAGAGAGATGGAGAGCCAGTAAGGGAGTGTGTGTGTTGGTGAAATGGATCTGGGCTGCTCCAGCCAATGGAATCAGGCTTAGTTATTGTTGACATCATGGCTGATTCATAAAATGGGGTCTGTGTGCAGATTGTAAAATGGCTGCTTTGTGGTTTCCACATGCACAGCTCATTTTATTTATGAGCTAATGGCACCTCTAGTGGTAGCTATGGAACACTGCACTACGTTACACTTAGTCACTGTGGGGGAGGAGGGGTGATGACTGGTAGAACACGTGTGCCTACAAACACACAAAGACATACTACATATGAAGACAGCTGTGGAGTGCTGACATCTTAACGCACAATTTATTGTCCCAGCTGCCTTTTTGTTATACCGTCCCACAAAAAAGGCTGCTTTTCTGGGAACAAATCAATATCACTGCTTTGAACACGAACACACACACACACACACACACACACACACACACACACACACACACACACACAACCACAAACTTCTGTTTCCTGGAACACCTCCCCCTCGTCTCTCCAACAGCTGCTTGGCACTGAGAGATGATGGAAAAAGGGGGGGAGTTATCTGTGTGGCTTCGTCTGTGCACAGAAACACATGTATGTGTCAGGAAAGGGAAAAAATCTTCTATTCCTGACTTCTGTTTTTGCTTAAGTGTATGCAAGAAAGACAAAAACAAGCAGAGAGATGGAGGGGAGAGGAGGCAAAATCATGACGAGTGAAAAAGATCCAGAGATCTCTGTTAATATGTAACAAAGTGTGTGTGCGTGACTGTCTCCAGCTCCACAAAGAGGAGTCTGTTTATCTGTCAGCAGACCGGAGTGTGTCCTTCCCTCCCTCTTCCCCTCTGTTTCCCTTAGTCCTTAAAAGGAGAAACTTGGGTAGTGGAAAAGGTGATGGGTAACCATGCTTGGAGGAAGAAAGGCCAAAAACAGGGGGAACAAAAGAAAAAGAAAAATGGTAGAAAGAAAACCAATCAAGCTAGACAGAAACACAAGGAAAAAGAAATACATGTATGCTAAACTGATTTCTAATCAGTCTGAAACACACAATGGCCTTAACTCAAAAAATAGAACAGACTCTTTCTTTTCAGTTTTTTCTATGGTCTATTCATCCTCTGATCACCACTCCCTGCTTGCAGAGCGTGGCGATTTATTTTTAAACCCACTAAAAGCTTTCAGATGATCTGTTCTATTGTATGTCTATGGTACCAAGAGTTCTGTACATGGGTCCTCTGGTGGCAAAAGAGGAGAAATGCGTAAATCTCACTTTATATAACTCAAGAAAACTTTTTTCCATTCAGCATTCCAGGGCTGCAAATTGTGTAAACTAGAACAGAGCAGAGGGTTTATAGTTTCAACATCAATATCTGTGGAGTGAGCAGTTCTTTGGAAAAAGCTGCTGAGACAGAAACATTCTGAGACACAAATAAATCTTGTGCCAACTTTAAACATTAACAAAGGCAAAATAATTTTTAGGGAAACTGAATATGAACATCTCATAGTAACAGTTTTAGAGAAGATAATACCCTCACTAAAAGGGATATAAGACAAAAAAGTAAACGAAAGAGAAGGGAGCACAAAGTTCTTTGTCTGAAGTAAACAGAAGGACAAAACTATGCAGACAGAAGGACAGCTGTAGCTTTGGACCCTTTAAACTTTAAATGTCCAACATTCTGTCACTAACCCTTTATAAAAGTGTGTGGTGTGTGTGTATGTTGCAATGTAAGGGTTTTTGACACAAGAATAGGGGGGTTTCCACGGTAACCTTGAGTCTGAAAGAGCCCCTTCATCCTGTTTTTTCATATGAAAGGAAATGAAAAGAAAGGATACTTGGCTGTGTGTGTGTGTGGCTGTGTGTGTGTGTGTGTGTGTCTGTGTGTGTGTGTGTGCATGACTGTGTGAAAAGGACCAGATGGCAGGGTGGGGCAGTGAGGAGGGGGGACATGGGCAGGATGTAGGAGGGTCAGCAGGCAGGGGGAGGGCATATGGGAGGGGCTAAGACTGTGCTCACTTGCGCTCCCCTGGCGTATGAAGAGTGTTACTGCAGCAGATTGTCTACAATGATCTAAGTTGGATATAATAAAATAAAATTTGCTTCAGATATATAAAAATCAGCTAATATTTAAGCCCTAATTATCTGGAAAATCAAAGTTACAGAAGGTAATTTTGCTTTATCATCATGTCATTAACCCTGACCTGTTGGTTCTCACCTAAACACCTTCAACAAAAAACACACTCCTGTTTTGAATTATTACTTCTGTCCATTTTTTAAAAAAACTATTGTTAGAAAAAATATCATTTCTGGGTCTTAAATTAAATTGTGCGAAATAATTAATTAAATAATATTTTATTACTCTTTAGATCCCCATAATAACGAATTGAAGGTTTATATGATAAAGTAAACTCAAACCATTATTCTATGTAATGTAATAATGTTTCAATTTGTAGTACCAACAAGTTACACGCAGATGTTAATTTTCTCTTTACATATGGATGACAGACAACTTCACTGTACTAAACACTGTAAGAATTCTATACACACAATCTAGCAAATACCTTCACTGTTAAATACTTGAAAAGCAAATTTTCTTTTACTTGAACTAAAAAAAGCAACCACATATTTATTACAAGATGTTTGACTCTTTCACTTATTAAGAAGTTCCATAGTGCATTGTAAAGTACTGTTCTTTATTAGTATTTTATCTAAATGTACTGGCTACAGGAGACACAAAGTGTGAATCTGTTGGTGAGATCACACTTTTTACGTGAGGTCACAGTGCCCTCCACTGGCAAAACTAGTGTACTGCTGCTACACAGTGTAAGGCTGGGAAAGGCTGAGCCTGGATCCACTCCATCTTCTTCACACACCATGAAAGTTATTCTGTTATGGTTGTATGAAAAAACAATAAAACATAAATGGGGGCTACATACTGACGAGCCACAACAGTACAGCAGTACAATCTAATGCAATTAAAATATCTCAGTTTTTAAGTTGAAACTGTCAGAAAGGTGATAATTCTAATTTGTGTTTATTATTGAGGCCACAGTGGGTGGTGAGAGCCTGCGTTTGTGTGTACATGTCTTTATTGCCTTGTGTGGACATTTTGGCTAGTCCACACAACTTAAAAGAGATAATTAAGGGTCGAGACTGGGTTTAAGGGTCAGGGTTAGGGTTAGGTATCCAGTTGTGATGGTTAGGGTTAAGGGAAGGGACTAGGGATTGCATTATGTCAATGAGTGTCCTGACCAGTATAGAGAGAGACACGTGTGTGTGTGTGTGTGTCTGTCTCGGTTACAAAAGGGGAGCAAAACAACTGAAAAGAGTGTGTGGAAATATTCTGATGAAAAAAAGAAAGGACCTGGGTTACAAATGTATACAAAAAGGTCCATTTACGTTTTTGTGTGTGTGTGTGTGTGTGTGTGTCAGTGCTGTTCTCTCAGGGCCATTCTGACCTCTCTGTGCTCTTCTGGCCATGAAGGTCTTCAGTGATGACGCACACACAGCACATAATGGTATCGCTGATGAGACACACATACATACACACGCAGAGTATGCTGCCTGCATTGCTGATAAGGTGCACTACAGTCAACACACCGACACAGCACTACCTTGAACTCAAATTCGCACTTGCTGAAACCACACAAACAGCCCATAAATCCCCACAGCAAATAACAGAGGACACAGACAGACCCTCTCTTACACACACACACAAGCACACACAAGGAGAGAGGTGAGCTGCTATGTGGTTCTTATTAAATCAGTCCTATATCAGCCAGTCTCCTTGGGACAGCAGGAAAGATTTACTACAGCAATTACACTGCCTAATTACAAGGAGGAGAGATAGAAGGAGTGGAAGAGACTTACCAGAGTGTAATGGAGAGAAGGAAATCAAATAAAAAAAAAAAAGCCAGAGCAAATAAAGGTGTGAAAACTGAGACGATGAGTGAGCAAATAAGAGTAAGAGAGATAGAGAGCAGTTAGTTTAAAGGGTAAAGACTATAAGAATGTGACCTTGAGACAGCTACACCACCTGAGTATTGACTGGGGTACATGGAGATGCCCAGAAACACAGAGGGCCAGAGTTCAAACTCACAAAACAGCTTTGTGTGTTTGTGACTGACTAACTGACGGAGTGACTCACTGAGTATGAAAGTAGTTTTTCTTTGGTACTCTGGTAGTCTGTGCGGTGCTTTGGTTTTTGTTATTCACATTGTGATTGTCCTTGAAGCTGCACAGGCATCCACAGCACAGTGCACCCTCTACGGGGAGGAGAGTGAATTACATTATTAAGCAGACACTCTGTCATGATCTTTGTACCTTTGCCGTGAATGGCATGTGGTGACATTTCTGTATCTGTGAGAGTGATAAGTGTAGAGTTCTTACATAAAACCATCTGTGCAGTCTGACATGTTGAATATAGCCTACAAGAGTTTCCATTACTCTTACTCTTATTTGAAGGTTGAATCATGTCAACTGGACTTCTTTCTTCTTGGATGGAAACATTTGCCTCCTTATCCAAGCAGCTTCTTCAGTCTTACTGCAAATAACTTTTATCTCTTTAGGGAAATAGAGTTCGCGCTTCTGCCTTACCTTAAATATAAAGAGGGATTTTAAATTTAAATAGAGGCTCTGAAGTTGGCATGAATTTGAGCTCTTGCTCACAGACACTTCGTTCCAAAACTTGCTTGGACTCATGTACTGATATTTCTCTGCTACTTAAGTGTACTGTCCATCCTGACAGTTGCTATGATATATGCACAACCATGAAGAAAGTCTAATTTACATGGGCACAGAGGTAGAAATGAAAACTTATAAATTGGGTTTCTATCTCAATTAAAAAGTTAGATGAACTGTAACACACATTTACCCCATGAGGCATATTTTGCCCTGGGCAAAAAGGATTAGGTGAAGTGCTCCTGTCAGAACTCAAATATTCATAATTCCCTTATACAAAGATAGTGGACAGACAGCAAGAGGGAGCAAGGAGGAGCAAGAAAAAGGAAGAATGTAGAAAAGAGCATGAGTAAGTGATAGAGAAGCACTTTATGAATACAAGCAGTTATGACTTATGCAAAGCAAAATAGATGAAAGGCAGACAGAGAAAAATGAAGGTCTACTTGGTGTCATGCCATGGAGGACAGTTAAAAGCTCATAGGAAGGTTGGAGTGCACACTCATCCTCTGTTAATCGCTCAGTTTTTGTCCGCTCGTCTCCAGCCATCCATCCCTTTACTCATCTTTATCTCTGCTTCAGTGATGAGGACAAAGAAAAGCACTCGCTCATTTGCTCTCACCCTAACCAGTTCTCTCTCCCCGGCTTTCTCCTTCTCTTGGCTCTTTAGGCAAGGCTCGCAGGCCTGATTAGCAATTGTGACTTGACCGCATGGTGGAAAGATTGGCACACATGCACAAACAGACACACATGACAAAGAGGGGGACCGATTTTGCTAGGTCTAATAGACCCGTGAGCAAGGCCCAGAGACAATGCGGGGGCTGAAGAGGAAGGGGGAGATCTGCTTTCCTAATGTCAACCATTGCTCACAGGATGCACACATGAACTTGAGAAAGTGTATCTATCTGTGGGTGAGAGGACTGGGCTGTTTTGATGCTTGTCACTGTGATCGCTTTCTTTCAGTCAACATTTTAATATAAGGGAAGGAGAGTAATAGTGGAGGCGAAATAAGTAACAGTAGAGCGATAGTGAAGGCAGTAATGTGGGAGAGAGATGGAGGAGCAAAAACGAAACAGTGAAAGGCCATGTAGCCAAACCTGAAAGAAAGAAGAAAGGGCAGAAGAGCAGAGTTCTAGAAGTCCTTTGCCTCCACTATGATGATTAACATGCTCATTTTCATATACATACAGACCTATTCCCCACCCCCTCAAAATGGACAGTGTATTTCATATACAGCTTTGCAGTCCACACCACTGTGAACAGAGTGAGCATTTATTTGCATTGGTTTATGTGAAATGATCTCTTTGCTGGAAATGCTCTGGGAAAACTACTGCTGTTTTTTTGAAATACATCAATAATCCTGGATCATAGTCAAACTAACTAGCTGGAGGGGGGATGACAGCTATGATCTAGCAACCTTCACCTGTGTGCAGGAACCTGGGGAAAAGACTGTGTCATCAAAGATGCACTGAGGTGCTGCAGGGTTTCAGTTTGTGAAATCAGTTTCACCACCTCCCAAAAATAGAGAGAGAGAAAAAAACATCTCCTGAAATAAACTAAAGAAAGGAGATGTATATTTAAAGCAGACAGATGTGCAAATCATCTCCTAGAACATCTGCCTGCTGGCCTCTGTCAGGAATGGGCTTTAGTTGGGGCAAGACCAAAAGACACCAACAAAAACACACATACACAAGAGTACACACCGAATCCCACCAATCAGACAGTTACGTGAGGCCGGTCAAATCAAAACATTTAAGAACCAACACACAATATGGCATAAAAGCAGGCACGTCATCTATGTGAGTGGCAGCCTTTATGCTTCCTCAATGCATTCCTTGAGAGAATGTGTGGAGATTTTCAAGGTTTTGTGTAACAAACAAACAACTTATGTCCAATGCATGCTGCATATTTTTTTTAAATGAATAAGTCTACTAAATTAATGTACAGCAAGTCTTTTTGTCTGATCTGTTTTTCCTATATAATAAAAAAACAGTAGAGCACTGGTGTCAAACAACATTTCAATAAGCAGTTATGCTTCAAATATAATTTATAAGCAAAAAAATGGCAATATTCCTTTATTCTACCTGTTGTTTATACTGTGACCTAGCATGTATGTGTATGTGTGTATGTCTAGTGAGGTATCACTCCTCTCTCTGTCTTGTCTCTTCTCATGCCTCAGTGAGTGTGTCAGTCTGCATTGCCCCTCTTTCAGAAGCTACTGAGAGATGGCAGCACCATTAAAATTTAACCCAATATCCAACCACTCACCACATACTGACAAGAGAGAGAGAATGGCAGAGATAGCCAGACAGGCATACAAGGATATACAGGCATACATCTACCCAAAGATATGCACACAGGCACACACACACACTCATTCCCAAGGAGTCACTCAGATGTGATAGTAAGAAATGGGGAGCGACGGAGCGAAAGATCCTATACAGATGGAAAGTAAAGAATAAGATGGAACAGATTACTGCTCGAAAACCACACACACTCAGACATGTAATGCATAGACGGCTATGGAAATGAGTGGCAACAATTTAGCGAGGGAAATGGAGAATGTATGTGGGCCCTACATCCTATCTTTCTGCACTATCCCTCGCTCTAAACTCACATTTCCACACTTTCTATTACTTTCTCCTTCATCAGCTGTGGCTTCTCATTTCTGCAAAAGCAATGCTTCTTTTACTTTCCCTCCTCCTTTCTACATCTATCACTCTCTGTTCAATATTTTTGACACTCAGCTTTTTCATTTTTCTGTTCTCTCTCTCTCTCTGTCATTTTCCCATCTGTCTACCTCTCTCTAAGTTTCTGTCCTTTTCTGCCCCAGTGGAGTGTGGGATAGCAGGCAGTGCTGGGAGGCCTATGGTCTCTTAATTAAGAAGCAAGGCAGAACGAGGCCACAGTTAACAAGGACACACACACACGCACACACACGTTAGTATTGCTTTACATGTAAGGACTCCAATTGTCCTCAAATTCCACTGCTAAAGTGAATCATCACAATGACCTGGGCTAACACTGATCAAGATCTGACCGACCTCTTAACCCTAATACTAAGCCCTTAACCTGCACCTTGAAAAACTATGAATCGGGCATAATTTCTTCACTTCGCAATAGCTTCCTTATTAATATGGTCTCAAACTCTAATTCTGCTTTACAAATATAGAAGCACTTAATAAACACTCAGTATACTCACCCAAAGAAACAGAGCAACAGGCACTGTTAAAGATCATTGTGCTCAGGTCACACACCCACACACCCACGACTTCCTCTTCTTTCACACATCACAACACCTAATCAGAGGCTGAGGACCTGGGTTGAAATCTGCAGGGCTAGGACTCAATCAGCTAGTGCAATCAGACAACGCACACACACAGACATACACACACACACACAGCTACAATTACACACAAGGGCGACACACACATAATAAGCCCTGAGCTAACGGACGAGAGGAAAGCCATGATATTATTCAGTCTACCTCATCACCACTGTAACCAACACACATACACACACAGAGGAGGCGGGATAGAAGTAGCTATTTTGAGAGCGCGTGCGTCCGTTCTCTGCGAAGGTGACTTTGGGCTGGCTGGAGTGGTAATTGGGTACACATACAAATGCCTTTTTCTTCCTCTTCCCCACGTTCACTTCAAACTCTCCCACTCCACTCCTTCTTTCCTCCCACCATGTTCCCCTTCTTTCCCTCACCAGAGCCCCTGAACGTGATTACAATTCCAACATGAGTTAGGGGTGAACAGAAAGAGCAGTGGAATGAAGAAAAAGTGAGAGAGACAGATGACTGACTTGGAAAACAAAGGGTAGAGAAAAGCTCTTGAACTGGATGGTTTAAAAAAAACTGTGCAGATACTTACATTCATACATTAGCATTTGCCCAATGCACACAAATGCACAATCCTATATATATATGTGTACACATATCAATGAGTCAGCTGGAGAGCAAGGCAAAGTAGGAAAAAAAACATGACATGTCACTCAGACTGTCACCCTGATCTTTTCCGTTGAGACACATGAAGAGACACAGACACAGTGCAATGGCCATCTCATTTCCTCAGACGAGTGACATTTTCTCCCTCTCCTTTCTGCACTCTGTTGCTGTGCTGATAAAATTAGCATTCCTCTCTTCCTCATTTTCTCCCTCCCTCAATGACTGGACCAGAGGTGAAGACCACAGGGAGGGAGGAAAGGAGAGGGAATGAGAGACAAGAAGAAAGATGGAAACAAAAGAAGACTTTTAGCAATATAAGAAAAAGTCTGAGAAAGACGAAATGACAAATAAACTGGAGCAAAGTGTAAACGGCTGAATAAAAGATACTAACAAAGACAGTTAGATGCAGTGAGAAATTCCAATTTAGAAAAAATATTGAGCATGTGGACAGTGGACAAGTGGACAGACTGCAAACTTGTGAGGAAAGTAATGTGTGTTTGTGTGTGGGGGGGCTTAAGGGATTCAAATCACCATGACAACCCTTCCTCGGTCTTCTTGCCATACAGTTGCATGATGAACTCCTGTTACTTTAATGGACCTTGGATGAAATGGATGAAATTTAAACTCACTATTGCAGTCTGACACTCAAGTAGTATGTATTTAAAACCTATTTTTTTACTAGAAAAAAAGACAATGTGCATCATCAATTGTCAGCCAAACAATCGTGACTGAGCTTACTTTGTTTATTGCCTGAGCAAAGTCTACGTCCATGCATGTGGGTGGGACACAGAAATCAGAATCTGTGCAAGATTCTACAGGGACAGGGCTAGAAGGCCCACAGAGTATAATTAAAGCCAGAGAGACAACTGCAGCAACTTTATGGGGAGACAAAAAAAGAGGAAAGGGAGAAAGAGAAAAAAAAGGAGAGTCTGACCTTTAAAAACACAGTGACAGTGAAATAGTGAGAGATGAGGTGTAATGGAAGATAGGATAGAGGGAGAAAGACTGAATTAGATTATGCTGAACCGAATGTGACAAAGAAAGAGCAAAAATAGTGAGAGACAAAACAGGAGAGAAAACATCATTGGGCTGAGTTGTTTATGGGGGAGGGCCAGCAGGAGGGACAGTAGAGGAGAAAGACGGAGAGGGAGAGGGACTAGGAGAGAAAGCGAGGGAACGAGAGAATCCTAATCAGAAATCTGAAGAACAAAATAATAAGGCTGCCTGACAGCAAATGTCAGCTCAGGGAGGGTAGCAGATGGAGGGAGAAAGAGAGAGAGAGCAAGAGAGACAGACACAAAGGCATACGGAATGAAGGGAATAGGTAGGAGAGAAAAGAGGAGAAAAGAAACATTCAGATGGAGACAGGTGGGGATGGAGTGACGGAGACACTTCCCCATCTCTGCTCCCTGCAGTAGAAATGAACACAATCTTTCTGATGCTAAGAAGCAACACATCGCCTAGAAAGATATTCCCCATCTCCCACTGCAGGGAAAGAGAGCCGCCAGGTCAGCCGGGTGAATCCTCATATGAGCGTGTATACGTGTGTGTGTAAATTGTGTGCTCGTACACTTACACAGTCAGTGCATGGCTGAGAAATGTTGCCCTTGAGCTAACCTTGGCAGTTGCACTATAGACAAGCCTTGCTTTAATTCTAAAATCAAACGGCACGCATTTCTATCTCCCAAGTTACTTACAACTTGACGATGAGACACATCATAACATTACATTTAAAATGTGCTTCCTTTGTACTCAGATCATCTAAGAGACATTGATACATTTTTCAACAAAACTAAAATGAATATTTATTGTATACATCGTTATTATAAGACATTCACACATCATTGGGAATTTGGGAATTCTTAACAAACAAATATAACTGTCTCCAATTTACAATTCTATAACTCAGTGATTACTACAACTAAACTTTGGCTGCAGTCTTTAAAATTTAAACACTCAACTGTGTCAAAAAGCCAAGCAAAAGTCAGCAGTGAATTAGATAATATATGCACTGTGTCAGGGTGAACACGAGCAATGTGAATCTTAAAAGAAAATCGCACTTTAATAAGTTAAACTGTTCTTTTAAGTTATTCTGGGTCAACAGGGGTGGAGCCAGGGTTATTCTGAAGCAAAAAAATTACAGATTGCCACTCACATTTCAAAGATGTTCTCCGCCAATTTTGCCAGTTGCAAACAAATTGCCTTAACTGCATTAATTTTAAATGTTCACCTAAGAACAAAGCAAATGTTGTTTGGTGGGTGATTGCTATGTGGCTATGTGTTTGGTTATTAAGGGTTGAAAACTATTTCTTGAGAAGACTCACAATTTTGTTTCACTGTAGACGACCCTACTCATTTTTAGTTCAGAAAGAAAAGCAGGTGCGAATATTACTTTTAACAAAATCAAACTGCCACCTGTTACTCTCACATAACAACAGGTCTTACATGCTCAGTTAAACATTGAGGCATATTATATTAATATTTTAATCTTTTTTGAGAACTCCCAGATTCAGAGGTAAAAGCAACCTTCCCTATCAGCCTAATGTTAGCTCAACCTGATACAGATTAGATCTGTCAATATTATTTTAATGCTTTTCAGTCATCATTAAAGAATACTTACCAGTAACTTGTCACTAGATAAGAACGAGAACACGTGCAGTTGTCACAAATATAATTAAATGTCATGATGACATTTTCACTTTAAAATTGAGCTCAATTGTACAGGTACTGGCTTGATATTTCTTCTGTTTTTTATGCTAAATTGTCATAAAACCCACAATCACAGTACAGTGAGACTTCTCATATATTACAGCAGTAAAATGACTAAAAATGCATTTTTAACTCAAATAGGTGAAACAATACCTCACGGATAAATGTGCTGTAATGAAAGGTTGTTTTAAACAAACCTACATCTTAGACCAAGTTGCTGGTGATCCTGGTTACTTGTACTTAAAAATAAGAAACTGTACATTTATTCAAAATGCAGTGTTAGCTTTATCTAAGTAGGACTGTATAATATATGCTTACATTTCTATTAGCTTAAGGATTAGCAATGGACACTGTGAAATTTCACCTAGGGACATTCATTCATTCCTGAGTTAAATCACTTTAAGAGAGGGTCAAAAAGAGATGGAGGTAATCAAATACTTAAAAAAGCTCTTCCTGCTTTTCTCATAAACGACCAGTCTCACCATTACAGCTCAACCATCTTCCTCACTAAGAACATCCTCCCAATCACTCGTTCTCCTGTTCTCACCCTCCCCTTTTCTCTCTCTCGCTAGATCCAGTGAGTAATGGCTGGAGCAAAGGATAGTGGCAGAGAGCTATAAAAGTGTAATTTGCTCTATTTTCTTCAGGAAACCAAATTCACTTTCTGTCCCGCATTACAATCTGTTAACATTCAGATGGCCAGCATTGCAGGCAGCGCATTACCCACCTACACTCGCTACTAATGACCCTCACATGGAGTGCACACATACACACATTGGCAACCAAGGAGAGCAAGGGCACAAGCTGTAAGAGTATAAAAAGTGCAAAGGGTATACATGTACACTTGCGTGTGCACTTGCAAAAAGTTGTAACGAACTGAGAGAGGCCAAAAGGGGGAGGGAGAAGGAAAGAGAGAGAGAGAGATTGTATAAATAGAAAAGGTAGATTATTTAAAACTCTTTGTAGAGAGGCAAAGTATGTTTATTTGAATTAAAATTAGGTAACTTGTTCAAGCTCACTTTTTTGCTCCTAAAGAAGTGAAAAAGAATTCACAACGGCAAGCTCTTCTTCTCCTTTAATCAGCCTCTCCCTTTTTAATTCTCTTGTTCACATGTCCATTCTCTAGCTATTCCTTCCCTACTTTATATTCCTCTGTGTAAATCTACCAAGCTTGTGTTCCCTTATTCCATCTCTGTATGTCCTTGCGGACTTCTTCCATGCTCGTCTCTCTCCTTTCCCAACTTGCCTGCCAATTCTCTCTCATACTCTCATCTCATCATCCCACCCTCACAGCAATCCTTTCTCTCTTTCTCTATCCCTCTCCTCCATTTCCACTACTCCTCTCTCAGGGAGCTAATAGCCTCCTCCTTTGTTCTTCAAGAACAGCAGGGAACAATGGCGGAGTGGGGCTTGTCGTTGTGGCAACAGGCATGAGACAAGAGAGAGAGGGAGGGAGACAAAGAAGAAAGGCAGAGAGAGAAAGAGCAAGCACAGAGGGGATGCTGGTTGTTAGCCGGGCGGCAGGGAAGCGAGCGCTGGCTAATTACACTCGTTTCTATGCACACCGCAATTAAACCCTGATGCACACACATACACCGCCCGCGCTCAGAATATCCACCGCCAGCCAAACACACACTCACTCTGCAACATCAGAGAAAGAACAAGCAAGAGAGAAGGTGGCAGAGAGGCAGAAAAGGGGGAGGCTGGTAAGGGAAAAAAGAAATGACATTGACTATTTTAAATCAATGCTGCTGGTTCTCTCATAGAGCAGAGTAACAGGTCATTAAACTTCTAGATCAAACATAATCAGTTTCATCAATTCTATTTAAATGTCAGTTATTACATTCTGCACCTAAATCTAATAGTCAAACTTCTCATACCAGCTAACTAACCATTACTGAATTGTAACAATTTGCCCCCAGTTTTAAAACGTTATCACTTTAATTTTTCCTCTGTCTTTTATCAGTTGTATTTCTCTCTGTCTGGATGTACTATTAGTAATCTCTATCCATCTAATCAGCTCAACCCGCTTCATCTCTCCACATGATGATCATGGACTCTCTGGAGATGAAGAGGTTTAACTTCAAACAAATTAACAAAGTTAATTGGAGTTAAGTGGAGGGAATGATGGAGAGGTTGAAAAAAAAATTGCAGAGAAAGAGTAATAGAGATGGAAATGGGGAGATTTACATCCAGGTCACACCACGCTGTAGGGTAGAACATATCTTCTGTCTCATACACCCATTGCCAGTTTCCTTCATCCTGTCCGCACCCTAACACTCTTCCATTAACACATGTCTAGGAGAAACATGTGTTCCACACCGCGTGCATATCTACTCTATTTTTCATGCTTTTCAATGCTTGCCCAAAAGCTGCATGTGTGCATTAAGAGTGTCGGGTGTTCGTGTTTAAGAGCACAAACGTGTTACTACATGTCTGAAGACCAGCTGATGTGACAAGTTTTTAGTGTAAACAGCAAGAAACAGGCAAGAAAAGAGCATATGTGTGATCGCACAAGCATACCAATATTCACACACAAAGCGTAACTTCACACAGCAGCATGAACACACACACATACAAATGTAGGCTGCCAATGAGGCAGATGAGGAGTGAAAGGAGTCACATTAAACAGCCAAACTTGTCCTGTTTCGCTTTCATAGCCTCAGTCCATTTTCATAATGCATTAAAACCACCACTGAGAAGTGAGGGAGCCATGGAGAGGAAAGGAGAAAGATGAGGAGGGGGTAGAGAGAGAGGGAGGGAGGAGAGAAAAATGAAAAAAGAGGGAGATGGGACTAGAAACATCCTCAAAGTAATCTAAAGCTAGTGGATGCATGGGGGTGCAACGACACAAGATAAGGATGAGGGGAATGGAAGAGTAAGAAAAGAGAGCTTGTCTCAGAGGCAAGATATAGGAATAGAAAGTGTCTGATAGAGGTACAGACAGATTAGGGAGGTGGATAAAAAAAAAAAAAGATTCACTGATAAAACCAGTTAAGATGACGGCAAGAGATGGGGAAAATGATTTAGTCACAAACTTTACAGTATAAATGAATCTGCTTTTCTAATGCATGTGCAAACAGTATTGCATGTTGTTTATGTGGCTACATAGTGGCAGGGGCAGAAGGTTTCTCTGTTTCAGCACCAGCAGGCAGATGAGAGTTTGGGGCCAAACAGCCTGGAGGCAGAGCTGCCTTTGTTTCTCTCTCTCTTTTGCTTTTTCTGTGTGTCTGAAAACATTTTGAACGCTGAAATTCAGAAAATAAATATATAGGGTGCAAAGATTAACTGATATCTATCAAAAAACAATATTAGGAATCACAGATACGGCTTCATCAGTTAAAAAACACAGATCTAAACCAGATTATGTAGAAAGTCTGTCTAAAATCGACCCAGCTGTCAATAAACACAATCCTTCGCAAGTTCCTTCTTCTTTTGGTGCTTTGGTGTTTCTCTGTGTTCCTGTAGAGTGTTTGTGTGTGTGTGAACACACACACGACACACCTTTCTGTCTGAATCCACAACAAACCATCTTGTAACCACACTCCTGTAGAAAATCAGATGCTAACCCACAGTGCTGCAATGATGATTTGCAGCTTTTCATTAAAAAATACACCTTGACACTGTGATAAGGTGATGCAGCAGGCTGACACAGTAATCATGTTTTGATTTGTTTTTTATTGTTTTGATTATCTTTTTTAATTGCCAGAAAAGATTGGTTGGACAAGTTCTCAGATTTTCTACTGAAGTCAATGTATTACCATTACTATTAGCCTTGTAATGGTGATACATTGCCTGTATTTTAAAAATGTTGTAATTGTAAAAATGGATAAACAAAAATGTTGCATTTGTAAAAGTAGAGCTGAACTGCTTTATAAATTGACAAGTGATTAATCCATAGTCATAAGAAATCTACAAAATCAAATCAACTCATTTAATATGGAGAGATATACATCCTGATTGTCAACACATTCTACCAGTAATTAGAAGGAATATCAACATGCTGGTTATCAGTCAATTGTTAGTAATTAATGAATTTTTATTAAATGTTTAAAGAATAGACACCCACACCCGGTTCTATAAGCTATAAGCTTTGACGACTGTCCCTAATCTTCCAGCCTCCAACCCATCTTAAAACCAAAGAGTTCCAATGCAAATCACTGGCCGAAGAAAGTCAAACAACTGACAAGCTAAAATGAAGATATAAATAAGTGCCCCTTGGGTAAAAAGTGAATTTCACAAGTATCACTAATAATATTTTGAAAAAGTTGATTGAATGTGTTAATATGCAAACACATTATGCATTAGAATTTGATAAGCTTATAACATACCAACGTCTGCTATTCTGAGCTGGCTTTGGAAACTTTTTTGATTCAGTAGAGGATGAAAGTCAACTTGCTATAATTTCAAACTTGCTTCAGGTATATCATCCATCACAGCTACAGTCCCACTATGCCAGCTTTTCCCCCCCACTCTCTTTGACAAAGTTACATTATTTTAATCACGAAAACTGCCTTGAAACTCGAAATGTGATGTGTTCATGACCTGGAAAGAGCCTTCAAACTCACATTAACTCAAATTATCCTTACATTATGCTCATCCTATTGTTTGTCTCCAAAGATTTATTTTTTTGGACAACCTCTGATATCTCATGAATATATTAGAGTGTAGCAGGAAACTCTCTACACATTAGTATAGAAAGACAACTTTGGCAAAATTCTAAGTTCATATAAGTTTAATGATGACCCATTTGCCTATGCCTACTTTAAACTCTTTACAAGCTGAGTTTTTGGGGCTGCTCAAATGAGCAGAAACAAACAATGCGATAAAGGTATGAAAAAAGATGACACAGAAGCAACCTGCACAATCAATTCAATTTCCAATAAGTCTGAATAACATCTGTGGAGGCCTTTCGTCAGTTGGGAAGGTAAGGGTAAAAGAAAAAAAAAAAAAAAAAAAAAAAAAACAACACCTGAATAGTGGCTGAGATGTCCAAAATCCTATCTCCTCCAAGTCAATGGTGTGAAGGCTATCTCACACACACCTGACAGAGACAGAGTGCTGCCAATAGTGCCAGAGGGAACAAGGAAAGGGAGGGTGGCAGACAGTAAGAAAGAAAAGCAGGGTGCAGAAAGCAAAAGATAAAAGAGAAGGCAAGAAATGTGGAGATAGATTAATACTGGTGGGTCAACAGATGGGCCATAACTGTTTTAATTCAAATACTTGTTTCTCATTATGACTAAAACTGACAGAAGGTGAAGAGGCAACATTTTGTATTGAGTTTGTGTGTTAGGAAGACTGATGACTGAAAGAGGCAGAGTCTTAAAGCATTAAGAGCTCCAGCAGACATTCACTAAAACTTTAATCAGGCATTAATAAAAACGAAATCATTACAGTCTAGGTGAGCATCAACACGTACCTCGCTAAATTTCGGCAGACAGACAAAGACACACAAAATTACAGTTTGGAAACACTTATGAAGACATAAATGATGACATTGTATTTTGCCTGTTTTTACTCCTCTGTTCACCTCTTCTTTATCGCCTTATAATTACCATTCTAGCTTTAAAATCGCTAAGTAAGATAAAGCACACAAAGGTTAGGGTTTTAAAAGTGCACACATTTTAAAATGAGCAGCTAGATGGTTGGAGGAGGGAATAAGCTGGGAACAAAGTCTTAAGCACAAAGGTAGCCACTCAACACTTCTGAAAGAAGAGCAGCTTCATAGTGATGAGTTGAGACTTGAGACAAGCAATTGTAAGTAGTGCAGATACCCAGTGTTCATCAAAGAAATAAAGAAAAACTATGTAAAATAGAAGCCAGACACAAAATGGGCATTTAGAGAGGCCCACCTGAATGCCATGGTCTTCTTGAAAGAGTAGCAGAGCTATAGAAATCTCTCTAACACTCTTTCTCTCTTTGACAAAGCTAGGCTGGAAAGATGAAAGCACTGAATGAAAGACTACACAGCACCTTAAAAGACAGGATAATGGTGGCACAGAAAGCAGAAAGGAGAGGCAGAAAACAAGGGCGAGGACTAGACTGAAAAAGTCATTTTGTGGATGTTCTTAGAACATACGAAGGGAAGGAAGTTGAAGGGAAAAAGAGTGAGGGTGGATGACGAGTGGGTGAGAGTAATAAGCAACAGGGAGGATAATAAGTAAGGCAGTCAGAGAAGGCGAGAGAGAGGGCAGAGAGTGAAAAGAGAAAAACTGAACGAGAAAGTAATAAAGTCAGACAAATCATCAAAATTACTTTTCTTTCTTAGTTCTGAATAATCCTTGCCCTATATACACAATCAGTGTGAGATATGTGTACGTGCATGGGTGTACACGCATTTGAATGGATCACGCACTGATAACATTACACTCCTTAATTCCTAATTAATCCTTCTAAACTGGATTATGGCACACAGCATGACAAGGCCAGGATTCCAAACTTCGCTCTGATGACTGTGTGTGTGTGTGTGTGTGTGTGTGTGTGTGTGTGTGTGTGTGTGTGTGTGTGTGTGTGTGTTTCATTTAGTGGTTTTTCAAATTTTAGTCTCATAAGACATGGCTGTCCTTGTTGGAAAATGAATCCAACAGTATCTGCAGTCCGCGAAGACAAACTCAAACTCACTCTCTCTCTCACACACACACACACAAATGCGCAAGAAAGTCCCTAGACCACAGGTTTTGAAATGCTTATGAATTATTGTCTTGAGTGGCAATACCTCTTAGCATTATTTACACATTTTAACTAAGGACTCGTGGGGGATTCGTGCTTATGCACATTACAGACACAGATCCCCTGACAAACACACTTGTCCTGGTTAGAAAGCTGGCACACAAAGTGTCCCCTCCAATGTATTCTGCATTACACTGCAGTCTGAAGTAAAACACAAGAGCTCTACATACACCACACTACATATTAATGAATACATTTTATCTTCCATTATACTTTGCAGCCAAGTTGAGTGTTGCATGGCACAATAGCTTCCATTTACTCCCACCCCATGTTAACTCGAGGCTTAAGCTATATACCAGCAAAGGAGACTATGTGCTCCTGTAGTGAGTAAATCCCAAATAATAGCAAATGTGCAATGGTTATGTTTCGCTCAAGTGGATTTGGTAGAGACTGTGTAGCCTTCTGTGGATATTTTGGCTTTTTGGTTAGAAGTAAAGGGTAAGTGGCTACCCAGTGCTGACTCTCAAATAGCCCTATGAAGTTGTGTGGACAAGCCAAAATGTCCTCACAACAATGGTATTGAAACATAATTCATCCACACGAGGCAATAAAGACATGAACACACACGCACACTATAAACTTATACACTAACAACATACATTGGCATGTTCCATGGATTTCGAATATGGGCAGTGACCTCACAGTCCTCTGTCCCCTTCTAAACATCCATGACAACAAATTTAATATTTTAATAAATTAAAACCATGTTAGTGTTATAGTTTTCTGCAGTGATCTAAGAATGTAATGAACCTAAACTCAACATTATTGCTTTAATATGTAATTAACCATCTTACAATACTAAGCGTATTGTTTACAGGATACAACAATGGTCCAACCATTTGATGTTACTGAAACTTTTACACAGGATCTTCACATTACATAACATCGAAACAGGGGGAAAAGAAATGTAAACTGAACAACCACAAAAAACAGCCACTATAGTCTAGGAAAGCAGAGGGTGATTTTGGCAGGTTTTGAGAAAGCTGGCAACATTTGGATCACAACATAAATTAATAACATGTAACATATTGTATTGCATGTCGCTGTGTGCATCTTTTCTGTGCTCATTAAAGCATGCAAGCTACAGCAAAGATTGGGGAGCAGAAAGGGGAGGCGGTGTGATGGATGGATGGGGTGAGTTGGGAAGAATTAGCATGCTTTCATGCGCTCTATGCCTCAGTGGAGCACCACGGGGCTTGTTGATGCCTCTAAGTGCTATGCAGTATTAAGCAGACAATCTCTAAGGAGCCCCAGTGGCATAGTGTTTGTGTGTGGTGTGTGCTGACTGACCACTAACTGTGTACAGTTAAGTACCAAGCCCTAAATAACCTATTTGGAGAACAGAGAGAAGGGAGAGAAGTGGAGACATTCAGTGGAGAGCCAAACATTGTCAGAAGAGCGAGGCATTAAAATGCTTGCTGTGATGTGCTTTACCTCTAAGAGAGAAGAGGCAGAGGGAAAAAAAAGAGCAAAAGCAAAGATTAAAAAGGCAGGGGAAGGTCTCTGTCCAGCCTGTCTGTTCTCTCCTCTGTAGTGCACTGACAGACAAAAGACTCTGGCTGGGCACACATGTTAATCAAGTCACCTTTTGTTAGGAACAGCAGTGTTATCGTCCCTGCAGAGGACCCTAATCAGCTGTATGTCATGACCACCCAAAACAGCTGAGCTCTGCCCAGTTATGCTCCTAAAGCTAACTGAACTCTGTTTCCTCAGTTTACCTCACTTCAATCTCCATCTCCTCAATCACTTTATTCGCATGTCTCTTCATCTTCACTCATTTGTCATTCCTTCATTTCCTCCCTCAGTCTTTCCCGTCGTAAACAGATCACTCCTGCTTCCATACATTGTTCACTGAACCTCAGTCACTCTGTGCCTCTCTCCTTCACCAAGCCCTCAATAACATCATCAGTCTTCCCTCTCCTGAACTAAGATTAGTCTGCATCAGTCTATCTAGTTTCAAAAGTCATATTGTTATTTAGAATAAACTTTAGCATTTCACAAATAAGTGAAAAACAGTATGACTAAACTATAGGATTTGACTTTCAGAATCCAGGGCTCACGCTTCTCCCATCCACCACTCAGTGTTTGTTTTTGGATTTTGTATTTTCTTGGCAAACAATGCAGTGGCCTTCATGTTTATTTCTTTTAACTAGCTTCAATCAAGCAGCAGACTTGTAATCATTAATCCAGCTCCCAAAAATTTGCAGTTTCCAAAAGAGGCGACAAGCTTTTATCTTTATTGGATAAGCCAACTTCCTCATGAGCCAACAAACAACTATGGTCTTAGGAACTTTCTCTTACAAGATGGCAGTGCTGCATCAAGTGCTGTCCACATTTTTCCACGGAAGAAAGAGAACACCGTATGGTTGTAGTTCTACTCTTAACACTTTTCAGGCCTGAATATCCTTACTTAACTTGGGAAAACACTGTTCATATTATAGTTTTATTATAATGAATTCAAATTAATAGAAACCCTGTCTCATCACTTTGTTTTAAGAATCATCAAAGTGATTCTGCCAACACCTATTTTATTGTATAATTAGTAGTTATGCACAATGCTTTTGCTCTCTCAGTAATAAATACTTATCTTCTTTGAGGCCAGTAACGAGAAAAACTGTGAGAAGGGAAAATTTCTGAACAAAAATGATCATGAAACTTTGAAAACAAAAGCTCTGGGTTTTTCACAAACTTTCAAAAACAAACTTAAAAAACCGTTCTAGGAGAAATCTTTAGAAGTCTCTGGCCTAACACTCAATTCAGTGAAACAGACAGGAGTTGCTGCTGATGCCATGTGCATTCACAACAAGTACTGAAAGGTTCACTCTGCCTTCTACACATCTACATCATAACAGCTCTAGCAGACAAACCCCCACTAGTACAATACAAATACAACTGGAAGCAGAAACAGCACACACACCTAAAATACAACACGTGTCATGTACTTCAGCTTGTTGAGCTATGGCCCTTCTTCTGATTACCTCGTGCCAGTTGCCACATTATTTTTTTTTTATTCTCCAACAAAACAGTGTTTGGCAGATTTTCAGTCAGACAGGTATTTTTTTTTCTCTTAAAGTGGTCAAAAACAAACTCAGCAACAATTAGAGAATTCAGTGGGGTTTAAGTCAATCCAGAGGCTTTGTTCAAGCTAAAATAAAATTTCATATGTTCTGGTCCGACTCCGATTTTCTGGTCTAGTCAAGCTCTACAGCCCCATGCTACAGGTTCACTCAGGTCAAACAAAACAAACTAGGAACTCCATTAAAAACAGTGACAAATTACTCATCTGCTTTCTCTCATTTTTTTTTACTGTTAGTCCCTTGATATCCTGCTACTATTACCCAGCTTTGCTAGTCTCAGTTTCACCCTGCAGTTAATCTGCTGGGTGGAGTGATGAGCGCTTGGGGAACCGATAAGATGAAGGAGATGAAGCAAGATGGGGAATGAGAGGAGGGGGGAGTGGATGGGAGAGAGGGATGGCTATGCATTATTAAGCATACAGAGTGGAGTTTTTAGGGGATAAATGTGAAAGCATGTTTAGGGACAAACCTTTTCCCTTCTGCCTCCCCCACCTTATTCCTTCGCTCATTCCTTGCTCTCCCTCCAACTCTCCGTTCCCCACGAGAACTGCCACATCTCTTATTCAGTGGAGAGGTTAAAAATTCAAAGGTAGGAGGGGGGTGGTATAGGAGAGAAAGGAGTACCTGAAAATGGTCAAAATGAAGGAAAGTCTTTAGGGAGTTTCTCAAGTGCTAATCTAGAGAGCTCCTTGCTTTGATTAGGCAAGTGCGTGGTGAGAGGTAGGTGGTGGTTGTGGTGGGGGAGCATGACAACGGGGGAGAAAGAGGGAGCAAAAGAGGGTGTAGACATACTTTTTTTTCAAGCAGTGTAGCGTAGTGTAGCACACAGCATGGTGAAAAATTAAGGTGCCTGCAGGGCAAAGCAGAACTCACGTTTCACAGAACATGACACATGCAGATACAGGGTAATGGAGCAAGGGCTTCAGCATGCATCTACAAACACAAATGTGCAAAGAGCACAAAGCCAGGTGCAAATCAATTGCCAGGACTAAAACACACAGCATAACTGCACTTGCATAAACACTGCATGCGAGTCTAATTTCTTGTTCGTATACACCCATGAGACACATGTTCTAATCTAATCTACCGGTAGTAGAATAAGGTCAGAAAGTGAGGCATGGTGTTGTCAATAAAGCCTTGTAAATACCATCATTGTCTGGTGTAAATGCCACTGGATTATTCAATTCATACACTCCTACATCTAGAGGCTAGGGGGCATGCTAAACCAACAACATTATAAGCTGGGTGGGTTACAGCACACACCAACAAATTTGTGCACTCATGTGGCAATAAAAAAAACTTTGGTAAATTGATAGTTTTAATATGTGCGGTTGTGTGGCATCCCCAAAGATATGGTCCGAGTTATCAGCATTATCATGCTATCAGACTAATAGCATCCTAATAACTCAGTGGCTAGCTAACACCGTATCAGCAGCAGCTTAAAGCTACTGTTGAACAACTCGACTGAGATAGAGGCTCCGGACGTTAGGACATTTGAAAAATGCCTCTGTTGCTGCCATCTATCTTTCCTTTTCTCATTTTACAGCTTGCTTTATCTACAGCTCAGCCAGTCTTCAGTCATTTTTCAGCTTCCATCATTCGTTCCTTCCCTCTTTTCATAAGAACCCCTTTATCCGGCAGAGATAAGAGGGATGAGGAAACTGGGAGAGAAAGAGGAAGAGGAGGGGGAAGATGGGGGTTAATGCTCCTATCTTGTCAGCTCCATCTTTGAAGTGTTTGCTCTTTACCGCTCCATTTTTATGTATGTTATCAGTGACATCAAAGTGAGCCAAGTCTGCTGTGTGTGTATGTGTTTGTCTATGTGTGTGTCACTGCCCTCAGGAACAGGTAGCTAATATTAAAAAATAAAAATAAAACAGAGTTGCTGTCACACAGTAAACAAGGCAACCACAGTCAATCAACACTACTGGCTGTATACACTTTGACTCCTTCTCCTTGCTTTATCTGCACCTTTACTCAGAATCCGCTTCATAGATGAGGCCTCTGTATTTTACCTTCACAAAAGAAGGTACGTACACACAATATCCATATATAAGGAAAAACAGAGGGGGAGGAAAAATATGTATGTTGCTGTGACCAATAGGAGGAAAGCGGTAAGGAAGAGTGGGTGGAAGGAGTGTAGGTGTATATGCATATATTCCTTCATTACCACATCCTATCATCGCTGTTCATGTTTTATTTCCCTCTTGGCCTGGGTGACAACAGACTGAATCATGAACACTGGGAATACCTAGCATCTGTAACAAGCTTTTAAGCTTATTAAGCAATCCCTTAATTAATCTCACATACACACACACGCACACACAAATATAATACACAATACACAAACACACAGAGAGGCTTTCTGTCCATGCTCAGCTGTCATATCTCTGAGAACAGTTAGTAAATAGTAATGGTGTTGGGATGAGAGATTGAAATGCTGGCTAGCTGGCTGACTGGTTAGGAGAGGAGTGAAGCAAGAAAGGCCCATTTCATTTAAAAAAAAAAAAAAAAAAAAACGGATAATCTCCAGAAAGGAGAAAAGGCAGCAAGGAGATTAGGCACACACAGCCGTAATGCTCCGGCATAAGAACACTTAGCTCATTTGCATGTAAAACAGTGGGAGAGAGAGATGTAACGAGGGAGGGATGAAATGAAGAGAATGAGTGGGACAAAAGCATGTGTTAGTTTGTGTGAGCGTGCTTACATGTGTATGCATAAATGTATGTTTCTGTTTGGGCATGTGAGTGAGCTATTGCGGTCGGCTGAGTGAGCCAATGTTAGCACTCTCAGATGTGTTTGAACCTGATAAGGCCTGATGAATGAGCGGCAATTTGCAGCTGTTCCTCAACCATAAAGAGATGGTGAATGAGGGTACGTTTACTATTGCTGCACTAAGAATACACACCGAGGCTTAGAAAGCGAGCAAAGGCAGCCTAATGCACCGCTACTGTTAAGGGCTTAAGAGGTATAGTTAGGATTTAAACTTAAGCACTGGTATACATAAACACATGTACATGCAAGCACACAGTCCCAAATATGACCTATAAACGCCAAATCTTTCATTTACACATTATACCAACATACTGAAAAGCTAGCCTATATGGGGGAAATAAGCTTTGTCTAGATTTAAGAGCCTCACAGACACCACTGTACACAGACCCACGGTTTGGACATTTGTTGGTGGCAAAAGGTGTGAAGAGAAAACAGGGATTAGAGAAATAAGAGGAGAAATGGCTACATCCAAAAATGGAATAAATAAAAAAAAGAGAACAGAACCAAAGAATAGTGTGATATTTTCCCAGCTCTTTCCACAGCATTAGTGACCCTTGCATTAACCTGCTTCTCTTTCTGCAGCTCCAGTCTGAACAGTGCATGATTTATTAAAAAGTCCCGCAACTGCGAGCTGCTCTGGTACAAACATACGCAGGTTTTTACACACTCATAAAGAACTTAAAACTCATACACACTAGAGAACTTAAAAGACATACACACAAGGTTGTCAAAGCTAATACTAACTTAGTACTATTGCAGGTAGTACTAAGTACGCTTATGGCTTAATAACGTGTGTCCATTCCACATTTAGTCATCCAAGTGCTTTATTTGTATATACTAATATACTATATATTAAATAGTCTCAGGAGACTGCGGCTCTGAGTCTCCAAATCTTAAACTGTACTCTAAAACTCTCAATAAATAAAACCATACACATAAAAGAACACACAGAGGTCTGCACAAAAAGGAAGGACCACTGAAGTAAAAAGCAGAGACTAAATATTTCTCTAGTTATTTTGAACAACAACGTTCAAGTCATTTAGCAAGCTTGTCAAAACTACTCAGCCAAAAGACAAAGAACTAGAAGAGATACCCAACTGCATTATTTCTCAAGCTGTATATAGTCAATGAATGGTGCCTTGTGGCTGACCATGGTAAATATAGGCTGGCAAGATTTCACACAGTTGCCATTGTTTAATAGTCTGCAATTAGACGGTCATGAACAAACATGCTGAATGAGCTATAAGTATGCCTAAATTATTTCATTAGCATGAAAATATTTCTTTGACAATAACCTTGACTCTGTGTGCTGTAACAAAAACCCAAGTCACCAAATCCTATAAACCTCGGATTAGTAAAAGATGTAATGATCAAATTAAAAACCCTGAGCTATAATTCTTCAAAGCGCTTGGATTTTTATTGGTAATATATTACATCTCCCTTTCCTTAAGTGACTGGTAGGCAACCAGAAACAGGCCCAAGGCAAGCGCACACACACACACACACACACACACACACACACACACACACACACACACACACACACACACACACACACACACACACACACACACACACACACACACACACACACACAGAGTGATAGAGATTGGTGGCTCATTAAGGTGAAAAGTGAATGGAATAAACTTAAGAGGAAACTCAGCAGGCACAAGCACACACACACACACACACACACACACACACACCTACAGAGAAGAAAATTGATTTCTTCAGAACACTGGGAGATCAAAAGGCTTATTATAATTGGTTTGTAAATGTGGCTGAGCTCACCCACCCACACTCTCGAGCACATACACTGTATGCAGACACACTTGTACTGACAAACATGCATTCATCTGCAATAAACTTGTCTGCATTTTCCAGGGAGCAAGAATGTTACAGGAAGCTGCTGTTGCATGTTTACATTTGTTATGGAGCCATACACAGTAGACCGTGTTTCACAAACTGACTCTTCGGGGGGGAGAGTGGGATGTCTGCCAAAAAAAGAACAATGAGGTTGCCTTATGACAATAGACCAAGGAAACACGGATGCAGAAGAGGGAAGGGTTTAAAGGCTGGAGAATTTGGCTATAAAAATTATCTTCCCATTATGAGGATTAATAACCATATATGCTCCTGGCCCTTTTTTCCCCCAAATCAAATTAATCAACACTGCTCCCCCTAGCCCAGCCTTTCCCTTGCTCAGTCTTCATTTATTCACTCACCTCCTACCCCTTTCTCAATCACTCACTCACTCACTCTCTCATTCTTTGGCTAATTGGGCTATTGGCGGTGCAGACTTCAAAAGGCACCTGCTATCAAACACACGGTGTGGAAAAGTGAGAACGGGGCAGTTCAGTATTCATAGTCATATTACATTTACATTTAGTCAGAGGAACAGTGAATGATTTCCAGCCTTGTCACTAAACTGTTTAAAAAGTGTGTTTCCATAAAAACAACATTCCTTGGGATTATATGCACTTTTTTGTATTAGGACCATTCTTACTGTTATTAATATTAATAAACAAAAGAAGAAAAATACTAAAAAGGAGAATACATACAAAAGCACTTCAAAGTAAGCTTAGAAGAGAATGCCGCCTGACACCCTACATATTAAACTGCTTTCTCATCTGAACAAGTATGCTGTTTACAGTAGCAAGTAATCATATCAAGCCCTTACGTTAAAAAAAAAGTAGATGGCAGTTTAATGTCCGGTTTTCTTCACTACAAATGTTGCAGTATAATTTGGGTAGTTATATGCTCATAATGTTTGTGAATAATCTGGATAAATGTGGATAAATGTTAAAGTAAACAAACTCAGTAAACAGAGTTGTGCAGCAAAATTCTTTGTATCCTCTCTGACTGCATTTAACCACATAGAAAAGTTCAGTTTTTAAAAAGTGTGCATACACTTTGTGTGTATATGTGATCATGTTATTAGAATTTTTTTCCAAAATGCGGTACAAAGGTAATACAAAGACACCAACCACCTTAAATGTATCTCCATTCTCTTCAGCTTCACACAAATAGATACAATGGACTATAGAGAAAGCCAGATACCTCGCAAACAAATCTGATAGAATATACCCCTCATCTCTTAGAGGTGATGTACCTTCTGAGAACATTCAATTTCTGAAGAGACAAAAAAAGTGTGTTTCTCAATTCCCATGTTGACATCTTAGTTTTGCATTTCCATCCTGGTGAATAAGATGTTCAGCAGCATACTGCAGTACTACATTGGCCTTGACTGCATTGCACAGTAAGTAGCTTGAGAAGAAGGCTGAACAAGAATACGTCACATAAGCTCGCAGTTTTCTGCAACAGTAGTCTGATTGTATTATATTACTGCTAAACCTTTCAACACTATTAAACATATATAGCCAATGGGATTGATAATGATAAACAATTTTATAATAGAAATGTGTATGTTAAGAGAAGCAAAATAGAATGAGATCCATAACAACATTTTAAACAGAAACACTAAATTAACAGAACACAACGCAATTTATGAAACATTTGGGATATGCTATATCACAAATAATAGATGCTAATATATTAATTACATTAAGTACTTCATATAATTTCTTCAGTGCCTTTTATGTCTGGTGCAATAAAAAATTATAATAATTTAAATTATTATTTGTCCAGTTTTGCAAGACACATTTGTTAAATATAATTATGACATGCTCAGGGAAGAGGGGCAAAAATATGAAGGATGACGATGTACAGATAAAAATTCAATTAATATCAATAAAAACAAAACATAAATTGTATGTACATTGAGTGTGTGTGTGAGTGAAAGTGTGGAATTATATCCATGGGAGACATGTGACAGAGGGTGCGAGTCACCTGTGTTTATACAAGGTTTCAGAGGTCATCACCACTGACTCTGGACTGAACACTAACCCCCTGAATGTCTTTTATGTGTGGTTGTGCACGCAACCCCCAGCTGTGCTCCTGGGCAGCTGGTAAAAGAAGTTTCATAGCTCAGGGAGTGTGAGCAGTGGATCAGTGTGGTGTCAGTTGTGCTTTTACTGGATAATGAGGAATGGAAGGCACAAATGGAGGAGGAACAGGAGAAAGAGAAAGGGAAAGATTGAAACTGGTTTTCAAAAAGGAAGGATGGGGAGGTTAGGTGGAATATATTAGGCCTTGAGCCGTGTCTTAATGCAGGAGGAGGAAGAATGAGGGGTGAAGGTCAATCTGCATAACTCAAGCTTATTGCTTATAGGATGCGTGACCACAGACTTATCCCCACACCGCAGAAAGTATGAATTAAAGCACACATGTGCACTCCAGAACATGCACAAACTGTCTACACAATGGCTCAATAGTTACATACAGATAGTATCGCAGAATTATTTATTCCCGATGACCACCGTTCATACAACATAAACACCTCATCCGACTCTGACTAAATGGGTTCCCATGCATAAAAAAGTGGGAATGTTAGAAATTTGAGAACCAGTCTAAATCTTGAAACTTGCATTATATCTGCATAAAGACCTGCTGCCTGTCTCTCTCTGTCTGGTTATTTCTCTCTCACTGTCTCTCTCTCTCTCTCTATTTCTCTCCATCTCACGCAAACAGTGGGCATACATACAAACAGGTCTGGGGCTATGAAAAGGCCACCGTGTCTTTATACTCAGCTCTCAGAAAAGGTTATTAGACATCAACTGGAACAGACAGCTGTCTCACCCAATAAAAAGGGAAGGCGTGGGTGCATAGGCTTGGGTGGGGGGGTTCAAAGTAAAGAGTAACAGATGGACGTCCAAACTGTCTGTACAGGTGAATACAGATGGGACAGCTGCCTTCATTGACATTTAACTGACATCAACAGTAAGCATCAGCCCCCATGTGCATGCTCAGTTATGTTTATGTATATAACATGAGCAAGAGTCCGTGCGTGTGCACTGAGATAGAATCTGAAGGTCAGATAGAATTATACACATACCCACACACTATCTGTCTGAGTTCCTGGTGTCCTGGTTATAGTATGAATATGGAAGAGTTAGAGCAGAAGGCTCAGTGACACTGGGACAAGGTGATAGAAGTGGACGTGTGTGTGTGTGCAAGCGCATAGACCATGTGTCAGTGCATTGTGCCAGGACAGCAGGTGGCTAGTCAAAGGACATCAATGACCTTCTCCTTATCCCTTTCTCTATCCTTCTCCCTTTGTCCATCTCTCCCTCTTGTCCTAAAGTCCCAGCTCATCTTAAACAGTAGTGAATGCTCTGTCTCTGCACAACGCATCGTAGGTACATTGGGAAGATGTACAAATACACAACAACAGGTATGGGTGTTTTATTTTTTCATAAACTTATGGGAGATGCTGTTTTGACACAACATTGCTGAACAATGTAAATGTGCACTGTGTCCTTCAAGCAGAGGAGAAGAAAGGTGGAGAGGGTGAAGATGTGTGGAAAAAACCTAATGGAAGTGTGTGCATGATATTCTTACCTTTTGTGGCTGTTGGAAGCAGAGCAGGAGGACAGCAGCAGCCATGCAGTCCGGGAGAGGGGTGAAAGATGTGGGAGAGGTGAGAAGCAATCAATGACTGCTCAATTCTGGGAAACAAAATATGATAAGAGAAGTGGTAAAAACACACAAACAAAAAACTTACTCTTCGTCTGAGAGGAGAAGGCCAAAGTGAGTTTGGCAAAGAGCTCATTGTTTTCAAATCGGTCCTCTTTAGCCTGGACCCAGAAACTGCTCTCACAGAGATCCTCTGGTGCAATCTATAAAAAGAAATGTAGAGAAAGAAGGAAACAAAATGAAAAAGTGAGACAAGTATCTGTTAGATAACTGTTTTGACTATTTTCCCCTTAAAATTGTCATCTGTGCACCAGGTGCACAATAAGATGAGCAAATAAGGAAGTTGGGAGAACAAAATAAATAGCAGGCCTGTAAAAGGAAGAGGGAGTAGTACTGCAGTAGGGTTTGGGGATGGAGGAATGAACAAAGACACAAAGAGAAGAAGAAAAAGAGCAAGCAAGTAGTCATTTTCTCTAATCCTCACACACGGTCCTGTACCACAAAGCGTCCTAAACTTCAGAGCTTCATAAAGAGCAAAGAAATGCAGGGACAGCTTCACTTTATTCCCCCCTCCCTCATTCTGTCCTTACCCTAACAAAGGTGTTCTTTTTTATCACTATGTTCTGTATCCCAAGTCGCAATTAACTTTGTATTTTCTCCATTTATTGTTCTCATTAAAAAAAAAATAGAAATAGAGAAAATGAGTGAGAAACCAGTGATAGTAAATGTACAGATATCAGGTCTTTCAACATGGACAAAGCCCCAGGGATGGAAGCAAAGAATGGGAAAGACAGAGAGTAGGGAAAGGAAATGTGATATGGGGATGGCTGAAGGAGGGAGAAAGCGAGAGCAGACTAAAAAGAGGAAGCGACCAAGTCAGAAAAAGTTAATTTAAATTACAAAAGAATACTGTCCTTTCTAGCAGCAATTTAATTATCTTTCTGTGACGCAGTTAAAAGAAGAAGGCTTATTAAAAAGCAATTTCTGTGACACCCTCGTCAAACATTCTCACCCGCCGGAGAGCGAGAGACAGAGAGAGAGAGAGAGAGAGAGAGAGAGAGAGAGGTACAGAGAGAGTGTGTGTAACTGCTAAATGTTGATGAAGTCTGCTGAAGCCATTAAACAGTAGCTTTAGGCTAAAGAAAGACAAAGGGCCGTTTTGATGTTTTAACCATCACAGCAGAGAGGGTGGAGAAGAGCATAAAGCACAGTCATGAGAAACACATATGCATGTGTTTAAAGTTTCACTTTCACATGGTTGCATATACAGAAGCAAGTCCTGACCTTTCTAAAATTATACTGTAAAATGTACCCACCCTTACATGTCTCTGCAGGACCAATACTATCTGAACTACCTGTACCGAGACTCACCTTGCTCCAATTGGCTCTTTTCAATTGGACTTCAGGCTTGTAGTCCTTCTTAGGCTTGAGCCCATAAGGCAGTGGTGGTGGTGCAGGGGCAGCCCAGCCACCCATGCCAAATGGTGGAGGGGGAGGAGGCATACCAGGACCCCCAGGTGGGGGTGGCGGTGGTGGGGGTCCCATTCCAGGTAAGGGTGGAGGAGGTGGGGGTCCTGACATGCCAGGAAGCGGTGGGGGTGGTGGAGGTCCTGTCATGCCTGGCAAAGGGGGCGGAGGAGGGGAGGAGGAACAAAATTGCAGGCATTACCTGGCAATGGGGGAGGAGGCGGAGGAGGAGGAGGAGGTGGAGGAACATGTGTCCCTGTCTGGCCTGGTAGAAGTGGGGCTGGTGGTGGAGGGGGATACTTGCATTCTGGCCAGGAAGGGGGGGAGCTGGGGGTGGAGGGGGCAAACCAGGTGTTGGCACAGGGACAGTAACCGTGACAACTTTAGTCTTGGCTTCTTCCAGATCTTTCGAAAGGTTTTCAATCTGCAGACATTGAAGACCAAAAAATATTATTATAGATATTGAATAACATCTAATTTTGAATGTATTACTGTATTCATTCTAACCAAACAGTCATTTATAGTACAATATAACAATTTAACTGTAGCTTGTTTGCTTCTTATTGCCTGAACTGATTGTGTGTGTGTGTGTGTGTGTGTGTGTGTGTGTATTATATGTGTAGATATTTGCATATCTACCATCTTCAATGAAAAGACATGACAACAGAGTAATTAAATTAATTAGATTTGAAAGGATTTTCTTCCTGAGGAAAGAAATTAAGAGAATAAGGGATTAAACCGGGTCAGTATTGAGTTTTAGGAAACCTGGATGAATGAAAAAAGACGCAAACAGAAAAAAATTGAAGGAAGGAATTAAGTCCACAGAGGAATTCAAAAGTAAAAGTTTTAAAGAGAAGACAACTTTTACATTAGACGTGAGGGGAGAATCTTTTTTTTCTTCAAAACTGAATACTGAGTACAGTATTTACACATTATGGAATTAACGATCAATGTGAAAACTGTCTCAGCCATTAGCGTTAGACAGTTTATACGGCTATGAGAGAAGGCTGGTTTAAATGGGAGTATGCTAAACAGTGCCTTGAAAAAGTATTCACCCCGCTTGGCATTTTTTGTGCTTTGGTGCCTCACAACATGGACTGTGTGAGGATTTGTACCATATAATATACAGAACATGCAAACATCTTTGAAGATGTTTTTATTTCTTTTATTGTGAAGCAAACAACAAATAGGACAAAAA
The DNA here is from genome assembly GCA_033026295.1 of Channa striata. Lineage (NCBI taxonomy): Eukaryota > Metazoa > Chordata > Actinopteri > Anabantiformes > Channidae > Channa > Channa striata. Next base: position 16,616,491 of record CM065173.1, on the reverse strand, counting down.
AGTCAATGTGCATAACTATTCACCCCCTAACACTTCTCAGAGCCACCTTTTGGGGCAATCACAGCTCCAAGTCACTTTGGATATGTCTCTATGAGCTTGCCACATCTTACCACTGGGATTTTTGCCCAATCCTCATGGCAAACCTGCTCCATCTCTTTCAAGTTGGATGGTTTGCGCTTGTGAACAGCAATTTCTAAGTGTGACCACAGATTTTCTATTGGATTGAGGTCTTGGCTTTGACTGGGCCATTCCAACACATTTACACATTTCCCCTTAAACCACTCAATTGTTGCTTTAGCAGTGTGTTTGGGGTCATTGTCCTGCTGGAAGGTGACCCTCCGTCCTGGCCTCAGATCACGCACAGAGTGGTACAGGTTTTGCTCAAGAATATCCCTGTATTTAGCACCATCCATCTTTCCCTCAACTCTGACCTGTTTCCCAGTCCCGGCTGCTGAAAAACATCCCCACATGGTGCTCTTAGGGTGATGTGATGTTTTGGGTTTGCGTCAGACATAGCGTTTTCTTATATGGCCGAAAAGTTCAATTTTAGTCTAATCAGACCAGAGCACCTTCCTCCATACATCATGGGAGTCTCCCAAAATGTGCCATTTTGTTTTTTGCTGAAAGTAATAGCTTTCTTTTGGCCACTCTGCCATGAAGCCCAACTCTATGGAGCTGCTGTGGAACGCTGCAGCTCCTCCAGGGTTGCCTTAGGTCTCTGTGCTGCCTCTCTGATTAATGCCCTCTTTGCCCAGTCCCTGAGTTTTGTTGGGCGACCGCAGTTCTGCTGTTGTGCCATGTCCTTTCCATTTGGTTATGATAGATCTGATGGTGCTCCTGGGGATCATTAAAGATTTGGATATTTTTTAATAACCTAACCCTGTCTTATACTACCCAACAACCTTCTCCCTTACTTTTATGGAGAGTTCCTTGGTCTTCATGGCAGTGTTTGGTTAGTGATGCCTCTTGCTTAGATGTTGCAGCCTCAGGGCCTTTCAAAAAAGGTGTATATTCATCATCATTTCACTAATTATGTGACTTCTGAAGGTAATTGGCTGCACCAGAGCTTTTTTTGGGCTTGATAACAAAGGGGGTAAATACATACACACATGACAATCTTCTGCTTTTTTTTCTAAAAAAGTTTCATGTGTATACTTTTCTCAAACTTAGACTACTGTGTTTTTATCCATCACATAAAATTCACATTAACAAAACATGGAAGGCTATAATGTAACATAATAGGTAAAATGCCAAGGGGGGTGAATACTTTTGCAAGGCACTGTATGTGTTTGAAAGTTTACCTGTTTAGAGGTTTATTTAACGAATGTGTGCGTAGGTGTGTCTATAAGTGTACACCTGTCTGTGCATGAACATATGTCTTTATGCAGCATAACAAATTGTTTGTGTCGTTTCCTCCAACTTTGAAAGGAATATAATACCAGACATAAAGAGGCTCCAAAGCAGGCTTTCTTAGTGAGGCAGCAGATAAAGAATTGGGCACAGCATCAGAGGGAGGGACAGTGAGAGATTTCTACATGTGAAGAATTCTTCGATGGGCAGTGCCTCAAACACGGAGAATGTGAGCCATCTATGTATGAGAAGCTTTTTTGATGCCAGTCTTGTGATACTGTTGATGCTTTCGACAACTGTGTGTGCATATGCGTGTGTGTTTGGGTTTTTCCATGGTGAGAAGATGTCTCTGCTGGCATCAGCCACTTTGGATGAAGCTTGTTTTGGAAGCTGTGTAGTTCTTTAACTGACAGTGAAACACACACACACGCAAACACAAAGATACAAGTACAAAAATATATTCCATGTTTTATGAGGACACATGCACACAGGCAGACGGGTCTGGGTCACTTGAAGTGTTTTTGCAGTTTGGGTGTATCTGTGAGGCAGTGTCCAACTTGTGTGGCAGCAGGATGCTGAAAGCTAAACAGTCCTCATCTTAACCCGACTGATACACACCTCAAACAATATGCTGCATGTGTACCACTTCCCTTTAAAAATGTGTTTTCTGTCCCAGCTCTGTTTTTTTTCTATTCTTCTTCTTTTGTAGCCATCTCTGACAGATTATAGGCTTCTTCTCATAGTATCTTTTTAGTGGTATTTTTCTTCTTTTTGTGTGATGCTAGCAGTTGGCAAATCCTTTAAGGCCAGGGGGCTTCTGTGTTTGTGTGGGTGTGTACAGCTGTTGTATAACTTTTTGTTCCTTTGACTTCTGCAAAATTGAATTTCACTTATCCAAAATATTTTACTTGATGCATGCTTAGGAAAGGTTTCAGTTTTATGTTCTAATGTTTCAATAAATACTAATATTTTAAATATGGGACTAAACAAGTATGAATTCTATCCTACTGTTTTGGTTCTTTAATATTGTCAATGGCCTTAAGCAATCATCAGTGTAAGCTGGCCAATAGGCAATATGATTTCTTGAAGTGTGATCCAACCATCAACCAGCTTTTAATTCAGTGCATTCACTTTAATATGAATTCATGACTCAAAAAGGGGCTCGATCCCCGGCCCTTCCTGGCTACATGTTGAAGCATCCTTGGGCAAGACACTGAACCTCAAGTTGCTCCCAGTGGGTCAGGTGAGCACCTTGCATGACAGCCACCACCAATGTTGTGTGAGTGTGTGTGTGACTGGGTGAATGAGAAGCAACGTCGTAAAGTGCTTTGAATAAAGGCGATATGTAAGTGGCCATTTACCAGTAAAAAAAAAACACTACAGATGAAAAGAGCATTTTGATTCGAGCCATCTATTTTAAAGAAAAGCCTTTATCCCCACATTTACAGGTGAGTACCTGCTGTTTCAGAGTGATTAGCTGTTGTTGTAGTCCCTGGTTTTCCTTTTCTTGCTCCTGCTTAGAAGTGGACAGCTGTTCCTTCTCCTGGGTCAAGTCCTGCAGCTTCAGCTCATAGTCGCCCTCCATCTTCCTCAGTTCCACCTGCAACTCCTGGCGTGCCATTAACTCTGCATCCAGCTAATTCAGGAGCAAAGGTACACAGGGACAGTGTTAGTTACAGTACTCAGCTACATTCCTAAACTCTGTGCGCAGGTCAACATCAGGAGGTTACCTTGAGGGCAGTAAACAGTTTTTCCCCACAGGTAATTTACCATTGTTATGAAAGTGTCATGACTCATAGTTATTGATAAATATTAAGCAAATCATTAGCTACTTATACTTATACTGCAGCCACATCCAGCTGTCATAGTATTTGGTATCATACTGATATCATACTGATATTACACACAAAACACACTAAAACCAGGATTCTCAAGGGAAATAAAATTAAAAACCTTAAAAGAGCTTGAATATAAAGAGAATAATGGCTTGATTTTTATTGTGATATGTAACACTACAGGTTGTTAATTGGTCTTTTTTTCTAAATTTGACAATCCTATGTAATATTAATATTCTATATTAATATTAATCCTATGTATTAGTAATATTATTTGTTAATTGCCAAAACTATAGCCAATGGCCAAATATTTCCAAATTAAGAAATGCTATACTACATTACACAATTTAATTTCTGATATGCATGTGGAAGTTCTTCGCATTGGCTACTAGTCGTATGGAAGATAAGGTACAGAAAACTACTTTTTTCAGCTGCAAGTGCTGCCATTAATTTGAGTTCCTCAAACTCAAGATGCAAACTCATTATGGGGCGTACCTTTGAAGTCCAATGACAAGCTGCTAGCTTCCTGGAGTGAGATTTTATGGTGAAGGAATCCAATTTGAAGGCCAAACTCGGTGAGGTAAATTTGGTAACCTTGACTAATGCACTTTGAGTAAGGTTATTTTGTTGGAAAGTAAATATACTGCCTGGCAAACCTTTAATAATATTTTCAGCATCAGTGTATCAGTTACTTGCTATTAACATAAATTAACACCTTCTCATTATATTAATGGAAAATATAATGGGCTGTAGATACATTCTCAACAAAAAAGTTGAAGTTGAACTTGGAGTGGCATTCTAGCTGTATATTGCATGTTAAAAGCTAATATCTGGACAGCCATGAATACAAATTGAGTGTTCACTGGATAAACTGTTGCATTTGTGTTGTATTGTTTTTAGCCCGATTTCCATTATGTTCCTCTCTTTTCATATTTGTCATTCTGTGCCAATGTAGGATTCTCTTCTGTGTCTATACGATTATAACAGCTTGTCTGCTTTTGGATTAATGCTTAAAATGTCTGTTTGAATGGCACACCAATGTGGTGTGTGTGTTACCTTTTTCTCCAGCTCAGCGGCCTTGGTCTCACTGGTTTCCACCTTTGTCTGGTCCACCATGTTATCTGTGGGTTACAGTAAAAAGGTGGTGAAGAAGGTGACTGGTTTTAGCCAACGCACATGCACACATCTGGCCATAAAAAAATATTGGACTGTTCAGTCTGGCACATGCTGCATGTATAAGCATATTCACCAACACGTGTGCACACACAGATCAAGGGCCTGTCTATATTCATCCCTTATCGCACTACTCTAAGTAAAATCTGTGTCATTATTGTGAAGGTGTTCCATCATAGATACTATATACTGTACAATGCTTTCATACATAATGACCATAATGAATGATGATGTGAGATCAATACATATTCATTGTGAAACACAGAGGACAGGGTGAGAAGGGCACAGACTAACCAACAGCATACTTTTACAGAGAAGCTATAGACTCACCCACAGGTGACCAATAAAATAAGCTAACTAACATTATGATGAATGCAGTCACTGGATCAAGTACAGGATCCAGGATGGGAATCAAACAGAAAGATGACAGAGCTAGATAAGCTGTGAAATGCTAAAATAGAAAATGTAAACAAATTTTATCAACTAAATTCTGTACTGTCTGTTTTAGTCAAAGTTTTTAGTCAAAGAAAGAACCTCTCAATATTATGCCAACACACATTCAATACAGTTTCAGAGTGCTCATTTGTGTATGCTTTTACATGTTATTGAATGTATCGTGTGTGGGGGTGTGTGTTCCTGTCATGGTGGCTAGGCTAAATGGGACAAACTTCGAATAGAGAGCACTAAGGGAGACAGAATGTAGCGAAAAACTGTGCTGAAATTCAGAGTTCAAAGAAAAACACTAAATAATGCATGCAGGGCAGAATTGGGCTGCTTTCCACCGATAATAACTCTGGCAGCCTTAAAGGAGGCCAGCCAGCCTGTGTGTGTGTCAGGACGCATTTAGAAGCACTGCAATTAGAGCCTCCTGTTGTGAGCAATGGAGAACAGCCATATAGAAGTATTGAACTCTTGAGACGTGGCCTACACATTCACTCTGTTCTGGTTTAGTTTATGGCATCAGCAGGTGTTTCCCAGTCAACATTTAGAGACGTCACTCAAGTCGACATAATCGCCATCAAGAACTGCTTATTTTTTCACTAAAATCCTTCTATACAGGTGAAGTTTCAGCATGTCATGTTTTTAGCCAATAAAATTAACTCAAAACAACACGAATAATACCACATAAAATGTACTTTCTTGATTTTCATAAAAATGTACTTCAACTTCTATCTCCATAGTTACAAATTCTGTGTCTTGTTGACAGACATGTAAAACAGGAGACAGATAGACGTAGGTACTGCTGACATGTCTTATATTAATGTTTTTGTGGATTAAACAACATAGGGGACATAAAAAAATACTACACCATATGTTTGGAAAAAACATTAGTGTTCTTAAGTTTGACAAAGCTTTTTTTCTTGATAAGGTAAATCTTCTACCAATCTCATATCTGTAGCACATTCCGGTTCACATTAATGCACATTGCCTCTTAGGCTCCACCCTGTGGTGTTTCTGGAAAACTTTACATTTTCCAAGCATGTAGATTAACAATACAAATATAATTCAAATGACAGAGCATAATATATTGTCATTGTCATCAATACATTTATTGGGTCAGTGCTAAACTGGTGTTTAATACAAATGTAAGTGCAGAAATATAGCTCTAAATGCTAAGGTGCTGGGCAAGAGGACACCATGCACGCTTAAGAGAATCACGTGTTATGGTATAACAACTCACCTATTAGGCCTTCAATGTTAAAGGTGAGGTGACGACACTTGAAGTCAGGGTCTGCTCCATTCTTATGAAGCACAACCTGAGCAATGCATTCATCTAATAATTTGTAGTATTGAGGCCTGTGAAGAGAAAGGAGTGATTGATTTACAAAGACATGCATAAGAAGGCAGAGACACAGAAGCAGAGAGAGGGATAAACAGGAGTATATATGTGGTGTTGGAAAGAGAACGTCAAATTCTACATAATATACTTTGCTTGTGGCATAATAACAATTAAAGTGAATAAATGCAGTTTTCTATTGTAGTTTACAGTAACAAAAGATCTGACACATTATATGAGTAAAGGATTAGACTGACAAAGAGTAAGTGGGTTCATTTGTTCAGACAAATATGTGAGCACACATGCTTTGTCTTAGTCTGAGACAGGGCCATCTATGTGAGCATGACAACTTGAGTTTCTTGTCACAAAGATTGATTGTGTGCAACTGTGTTCATGAAAGTGTGTTGGTGTATGTCCAGCAGCCCATCTGATCAAGCCAGCTTCACACAGGCACTCAATTTTGGAGGTGTCTTATTCTCTGACCCTATTAAATGCTGCCAGAGTCACAAACTCAATACTTTATTTATTCTGTCTCCCTCCCTTCCCTGTCTCTCTTAGTCACTCTGCCTTTGTCAAACACTTATTCCAATTCTTCACAACATCTCAAGGTTCTTTTTTACAAAAGCACAAATTTATCCATGGAGCAAGAGAGACATCTAGTGTCACTGTGGAAAACTACCTTTATGCATGTTGTTAAAACACAGATATCATTATAATGTTACACTGCATTATCCTCTGTGCAGTCTGTGCACATACGCATGTTAATTTGTGTACATCCCAAGGCCCCTATCTTAAGTTGAGATTGAAACATGGCAAGACGAAAGCAGCAAGTGCAGTTTCATTCCCACATGTGCTAACCTTCCATTCCCTGTACGCCTCTCCCTCACTTTCTCAACATCTACCTGGCAATTCAACTGATCTTTCAATTTCTTCTTCATTATTGTCTCATCCTCCACCTCCCTTCTCTTTTTTTGTTTCTATAATTACCAAGCTGTATTTTCTGCCACTCTACAGCCCCCCCCTCCCGCTTTTCCTCTCTCCGTGGAGTCCATTACAGAGCACTTCTATTGTGTTCCACTGGATCACCTGCACGGAATAGGCACCAGAGAAAGTGAGGAAGGATGGCAGAGATGGAGTGGGATGTAAAAAGACTACAGCTGGGACCAATTGTTTGCAACAGCCCAGCTTTTGCATCAATTTACTCCACAAATGGTGTTAAAAATAAAGCAGTTTACTGAAACAATCAACACGACACTGGACAATAAAAATGTCAGTTTAAATGTGCATGACTGCAGGGTTTGTGTGTTTAGTATTTTGCCTAATTTCTATGATATTAAATCAATTGTTCTTCTGTTTTGTTTTGAGGGTTTAAAGTGTACACACTCTAGTATGGACAATGTACAATTACTTGTGGACATGAGATCTGTAAGAGCGTGTGCATGAGAATTTCAACATGTATGACTTTGCACGCGTTTCTTACCTGGCAAAATAATCATTTCGAATGAGAAGTAGATGCTGCATCATGGAGAGGAAGGAGCTTTCAGCCTTTGTGTCCTTCACTGTGTTGACTAGGATTTCAAACACTTCCCTCACATCATTAAAGCAAATGAGTTAAGGCTCAGTTACCATAATGAGGAAACAGGTTAAGGTGTTTATATATTCTAAATATTCTTGCAATTATATCTACTTCATGCATTACTTGCACAAAGCACGCACAAGCCAAATAAGAATTTGTGCAGAACTTAAGTAAAAAAAACAGGACAGAAAGACACTGTCATGTAAAATCTTTTAGGCAACTACTAAGAATGAGTTCTAAGGGTTTTCTAAATGCATAAGAACTACTGTGTACCATTATCTTTTTCTTCATCGTACATGCAGCCAGTATCTAGTGTCCATGGGAGACACCTGCTGTTAGAAATTATAACATCACAGCAATTGTTCAGACATATTAAAATGTTTACCGTTATAGTAAGTTGGCTTTTTGTTTTTGTGAAAACCCTTTTATCCTGAAATGCACATTAAGTGAACGTGCAAAAACCTGTTCAGTTGTATGATGAAGATGAACATTACTTTGAATACTTTACTTACAACAATTGTGATTCTAAATACAAAATATGTATCTGCAAATAAGGCAGAAATCACTGAAGACCTTAATGTTCAGGATTGCCTTTATGAAGCTATTAAGACATTCATTTAGAGTGCACTTGCCCCACCCTTTTCAAAAATTAATTAGATTTAAATGCACTCATATTGATTTCAAAGTGTTGTAGTTCAAACCATTAAATATGTAATTTTTATTGTTGCTGTGTACCCATTTGGAGTGATTACAACTGTTGCTGCAGTAAACTAGTTAATGTCTGTGAGACACTAACAGGAAGAGTGAGATTCTGAATGCTGAAAAGCTTACATTTTACAGCATAGTCTGCAACTTTATGCTTTTTAAATATGGAACTTGTATTGTGCCTTATTTGCAAGAAAGTGGTCAGGTTGATTATAGAGGATTAGAAAGAACAAAGTTATGTAAAAATACTACTGTAAGCAAGCTAGGTTATGTGGTTTTGGTGAAATTTTTTAGTAATAAAGTAGACATTGAATTTCTACAGAAGCACAGATTCTTCCCAGTGCAAGGATATTCCATTTCAAGGCGCACATCATCAAGACGTACTTTAAGATCCTCAGAGTCATCTTCAGCCTGCTCATCAAACACTGTAAGTTGCACCCTTAGCTCTTCGTTTTCTATTGTCCGCACCTCCTGCAGAGAGAAGGAGGGGATACAGTGGGAGAATGGCATCAATGAAGTGGCAATCAAATCAGCAATGGAAATATGTATTTTTAGAGGGTCAATCTGAGAGTTGAATAAAAGGGTGTTTTCTGTACTGTCAGCTGTTCTCTGAGCCCCAGTCTTAGCAGTTCAGAGCGAAGATGGATCCTAAAGTCCAACTCTTCTCCGCGGCTAATCAAAGCGTTGATTAGCTGCATGCAGCCACCCTGCCAAAAACACATTGTAAAGTATGTATTACAATTCAGATTAATTTACAACTATTAAATGTGTTATGGCAACTGTGTATGTACCTTAAGAGCAATGTTGGTACTGTTCATGCCAGCAAGGAGAGGCTGAAACCTCTCAATGTCCTGTTTCTCAGCCTCCTCTGTAATGGCCTCCAAAACACGCTCATGACTGCAAAAACACATAATATAAAATGTAACTGCACAGACTAAAAAATATATTGTTGTGGTACCTTTTACTAATACCGATCATATAAGAAAAAATATGTCATGGTAGGTGTTAGTCATTGCCAGTATAACAGTTATGACAGGATATAGTCATGACACAACATATTGTGTACAACTGTGTTAATATCAGATGGAGTTGGTTGTCCAAGGCTGGAATATCTGTAACATTGTCAGTCTTTAACTTTGCTTACAGGTTCTCAGGATGTTCCAAAATGGAGATAGCAGACAGCAATTTTACAGCATCCACCATCATATGAGGCACCCTAGGGTTGATAGCTCTGACCAGCAACGGAATGCCCTCTTCTGACTCCAGCATGGATTTCAGACCGTACTGTAGAGGAAAGAAAGGAAGAAGGATTAGGCAAAGGAGAACGCTGTTTAATGCAGGCAGCAGAAACACTTTTATTGTTTCCATAAGATGAAGGAGTCTGTCTCTCTCAGTCCACTGAAATGTAGTATGTGTAATGTTGCCTAACTAAACAGTTCTGCGTTAAATCCTAATTTCATGTAGAATTTCAAAAGTTCAGATTTTTTTAACAATTTGAGCTGGATGTTTAACTGTATGATCATTTTGGAGAATCTTGTTTAAACTGCAGTGCATTATGCTGTCAATGGTTTGAGTTATTTATCATAGACTTTCTCACATAAATATTGGGGGAAAAAAATAGAAAAACCAGCCAGTGTAGTTCAATATACTTACACTGATTAGACAAAGAGAAAAATACCTTTTGATATGATATATAAATAAATTTAATTTGTAGAAAAAGCTAAAGAAAATAAAGGTTGGACCCCACAGATTTTAGCGCATTCTTTTTATAACTCCAACGTATAATAAGAGTAGTGCAATATTTTGAGTCTCTTAGGCGCCATGTCATTGATACTGAATGAATTAATGAATGATACATTTTAAGGAAATTTTGATTGATTACATAAGGTTGAACATTTCACAACACAAAATAGTCAAAGCATTACAATTAGAGTATTCAAATTTTAAGTGCCTGCATTTACTGTGAAAAACAATGGCGTTATAATTCCCTCTAGTGGAAGAGCTGCTGCACTACAACTAGGACCAAAAATGGGTTAATAATATTTTTTTACTAGTTCTATGACTACATGCAACAACTATGCTTAATCACAGAAAAATTAGGTATATTTATGTGAGTAAAACTGAGTCTCTCACCTTGTTGTTCATAAATGCTTTCAGACAGCGAATGATCTCATGTTGACACTTTACTCCCATCATTCTAGTTGTTGGACGGCAGGGAGGATAGGAACAGAAAGACGTTACAAACACATAACTACAGAGTGCAGTTGCTTATCCTGTGTTTAAAGTATCTTACGGGTACTCGTCTTTTTCCTCCTGTAGTTTTCTGAGCAGGTTCAGCAGCAGGGCCGACCCCTCAGCTCCAAAGTTCTGCACCCAACTGCAAGTGATAAGACGATTAGTGCACAGTAACAACAGTAGTACTACTACAACAGTGACACACGGTAGTATTAGCAGTACTATAGTAGTAGTAGATTTACTGGCTATTCTCTTTGGCTTTTCTCATGCCAAAGGATATATTAATTACAATCTAATACTGCAGTTTCTGTTTTGGAATGCTATGTCCACTGAACACACCCTTTTACTTGCTTTTAAAAATATAAGAAAATAGTTAAAATTGGTTTTATGCTTTACTAAAGTTAATAATGTAAATAACAATAAATAAAGATCAAAAGCAACATAATGAATAATAAAAAATGAAATGAATTAATTACTTGTGTCTATGGAGACTAAAATATTCAGCTCACGATTATAAAAAAATGCAATTCAGTGGTAACTCATTCAAAAGCCTTCTTCTATTCAGGTACAGCAAACCACTGGTCACAAAGACACAGAGAGAAGTAGTCTACTTGTCACCTAATAACTGTTCTGGGATAATGAATTACCCACTTTAATTTGTAACACATTACTTGTTTTACAGTGGAAAAAATGAATTAGTACACATCACACTACAAATCCAAAATCAACCATAGTTAATCATACATTTAACACCATAATATTCTGTATTGTAAAGACAAGTAGAACAAAAAAATCTCTATAAAGCTGTCCATCCATCCATCCATCCATCCATCCATCCATCATCTGTAGCTGCTTATTCTGTTTAAGGTTGTGGGGGCTGGACCCTATCCCAGATGTCACTGAGTGAGAGACAGGGACGTTGACATTGACACTGGACAGGTCATCAGTCTATCTCAGGGCCAACCCAAAAGGACATACATACCCAGACAGATAACTTATTCAAACTCACACCTACAGGCCATTTGGTGTCAAAAATTAACCCAACATGTGTGTGGACTGTGTAAGTAAACCACAGTATTTGGATCAAGAATTGGAACCCGGGACCTTCTAGCTGTGATGCAGCGGTAACCACTCCGTGTAAATGTAAACCCGCTTTCACACCTGTAACCTCCTAGCAGTACACGCACGATATGTGCACATACGACAAATGTGCATTACCTGACAGGGTTGTTATTAAGGGAGACTCGTAAAGATTCCAGACAGTTCAGCAGCTGTGTGTCTCTGTAGTCTGACTTCAACTCCTGGATATACATCATGGCAGATTTAGAGCTCTCCTTCTGGTTTTGACCCTATGAACAAACAATAAAAAAAAATGAAGCAGCACCAAATCCCTCTATGTTATGCATTTGGGTTTGTCCTCCTCCGCATTATAATTAGTCCTTCGAGCTGCTTGCTTTCAGCATAGTTGTTTAAATTTCTGCTGTTTTTGAAGTATTACTCCCCTAAATGTTTATACAAATGATGGCTAGTTCATAAAATTCAAGAGCGGTATTCATGGGCATAATGTATATTACATTGCATTACATCAAGTTAGTCTGGGTAACGGAATAGTCCAATTTCTGAAACTTTCAATACTGGTTAAATCTTGCATGAAGCTGCAAATTCCCTTCAGCACACTTAATTAACAATACTTATGTTGGTACCTACAGCTTTGGATGTATGGAGGTACTGGGAGACCATCTCTCGTTTAATCATAATGTCCTTTTTTCTTAGGGGTTGCTGCTTCTCCTCATTCAGGTTCATGTCCACCTGAAGATAACATACGGGGGGGAATAAAAAAGTAGCATAGATGGATACATGAACCAAGCACTATGAGACTACACAGTCTTCAATTAAACACAGTCTTTATTTATTTATTTGTCCTGTCTTTCTCACCAGCATCTGTTCGAAGAGTTCCAGGACATATTCATCAGAGTGATCATGCAGCATGGCGCTCTGTGCATTGATCTCATAGCTGGCAGCTGAAGAGTGTCGCTGGCTTGGCGGGTGGCTTGGCTTTTCCTTGTCCTTTTTCGTTCTCATGCTGGTGAAACGCTCCAACTGAATTAGCACAGAGCATAACAAAGGTTAACAAAGGAAGGGTAAGGGAAAAATGCTGGGAAAAATGCTAATAAGTGCAACCAGTTGACAACGACTTTAGACCACAGAATTAGGTGAAAATCGATAATCAACTCACAGTTTCATGATAGGTCCACTTTTAGTACCAATGGTTATTATTAAAGATTGATTTTAATACCCCTTAGTTTGAGGATTTAACTTATTTTAAACAGTAGACACTTCTCAACATTGTGAGCCAATGATTATGGATTAGAGATGTTAAAGGTTTTGGCAGTTAATACAGTTAATACTTGCAGGTGCAGAACATAAAAATCTATTTCAACAAATAACTGGGAAAAGATTTTTTCCCTATGGTTTGGTAAAGTAGTAAATGATCAATACCTGCACTAAGCATATACACCGATCAGACAGAATATTATGCCCACTCGTGCAATTTAATGCAATTCAAGGCAGTGGCTCTACCACTGAATTTTACTTCTACAAGGTTATAATTTCTCAGTTTTTTTGTTAAAACTATTACAAACTGTAATTTTGCTACTGAGGTCAAATATGGTAGCAGGGTCTTACTGGAGTGCATTATAAGAATCGTTCCAATGTTTTAGCCACCTCATACATTTTAAATAGAATGATCGGTGTAAATGGCAAGTAAAAACTTTTAGTTTTAGTAAAACTTTAGTGCTGATGCAACTTTGGCACATAGTGGCTTAGTGACCCTCCATATTGAGTCATAAAAAATTATCTGCCAATATGAACTGTATGGTTTGGAATCCTACTGCTGCAGGTATCACTAGCCTACGTGCCAAAAATGTAATCCTGTTAGTGTGCATGGTGAAAACGTGCACATCCAGGGTGAGTACAGAGCACAGGACAAAACAAAGGTACTCAAGAACATGTGTTATGGTGCCTTAGCTGAAAGTAAGTGATGCAACATTAAAAGAAAAATAGTAATTTGGTTCATCTATGAACACAGCGAGGATAATTCAAGCACACACATGACAGTGGCAAATCATAACAAACCTACCTCATCAGGAAACAGCCGCTTGAGTGTCTGTGAAAGATGAAGTGATGAAAGGAAGAATACAACATGGAAAGGTAGGGAAAAAATGAACAGAAAGCAGGGAAATGCAAGGAAGGGTAGATGAAAGGATAAAAACAGAAAGAATCAATTAGAAAAAACTATGAGACAGACCCAGAAAAGTGTCTAAGTTTACAGAGGATTGAAAGGACAGAGGAAACCCCTATAAACTAATGACTGTGATAATTCAACCCAAAACACTAAAGGCATTCATGAGGTAATTTGAGGCAATTAGGAAGTGAGTCATTGAAGGGCAACAGCAGTTAAAACTTATCAACAGTCACAAGGAGCCAAGGGGGTAATAAATAAAATTACAAAGAACAAAAAATAAACTGAACACTAACATCTTTTGGCCAGTAGATGTCAGATTGTACCCAATAATGTTAACGTTTCAGTCACTTTCACACAAGACAGAAAAGAGTGCAGCACACACCACTTAACACCAGCATGTATATGCAGAATATCTGTAACTAAATTAGTATCATTAAAAGTCTGTCAATTTGTATTTCTAGATAAGAAAAAAAGCACTAGCCTCTGCAGCTGGAACAGAAAGGCCTCAAGGTATAAATCATCGTATGTATCAATGTTAATAATTCAGGTGCCAAGTAAAAAGCAGGTGCATAAACCAACTTTAGCACAGCCTTCATTTTTACAACAGGATTAAAAAAAAATTGGTTGCTCTTACACTGCTGCTTTTTCATTTCATAAACCAGCCCCTGGGTTATGAAGAGCTATAAAGTTAAAACTAGGTACAATATTGAACAGTAATTATTCAACCTCATCAACTTGAATAAAACTTCAGTAAAAATACAATGTAATCCATGAGCAACAACAGGATCTAAAAATATAAGTTAATTTAATCTTTGATAATACCAGTATAAGAACTGGACATAGCATTCCAAACCCCCAAAATGATCGATATTTTGTGAAGGAAATGCTGCCATAGAGGTGGCTTATTTTGCTAGGTGTTTCTACAGCTTTCCACATGCAATATATGAAAGCTGTCAGGTTAACACTGATAATATAACACAGAATTAAAACTAAGGATGTTTTTTAAAAAAAGTGTCTCTACTTCAAGTCCTTTCTATCTTGGTTTATCCATTTTATATTTTGTAATTCTAGTGAAAGCATCTGAAAGGGAACCTCCTCTAATTTCTATTTACTCTCCTGATGCTGCCCACTCAACTCTTAAAAAAAAAAAAAAGGTATTTTGTGATTTATGTATAAAATGTGGTTGTGGTATATATGTGGTTGTAATACAACTGTTCCATCTAGTCTTGACTACCCGCTCTGAATGCAGCGCTCGCCCAAAACTCAACAGTGGGGCATCTACTGTTAGCTGAGACACAGCTGTCAAAAAACATCTTCATAATGTAAAGGACTTTTTAAATCACTTTAAAAAGTCATTTACACCCAGACAGGTTCTGCTGCAATTACTTAAATTGACAGGACTCTCTAAAAAGTCTGCTGAATGGTTTTGTGACAGTAACTGAAATATTAAATACATGATAAAACTCAAAAGCATTTTAATGCAAAGGTATATTGTTTTAGAAAACTCTGCACTGGACTATTATTTCAGCTATTTGTGTGAAAGAGTGCGGAAGAGAGAGAGAGAGACAGAGAGAACGAGCAAGAGGCATGAGCGAAAAAGAGAGCGAGAGAAAGAGAACGAGAGTAAGCAAGAGAGAGAGAGTGAGAGAGAGCGAGAGAAAGAGAGCGAGAGAAAGAGAGAGAGAGAGAGAGCGAGAGAGAGAGCGAGAGAGAGAGAGTGCACGTTTGAGTCCTGTCACAGCCTTCATAACCAAATAAGTAACCACTGATAAGACTAAAATAATCTGAGAAATGAAACAAACAGGGTCTGGAGCTAAGTTATTGGAAAAGCGGCACTTTAAGGCCTTGGTGCCAATTAAGTTGCATTTAGTTTTTGTGGGTTTTTTTTGTTTGCTGTTTTGATTTGACATAGTGTTGATTATGTGTATCTAAACAAGGTTTTTAGCCAAAACTCACCATGTGTGTCTCCAGTTACAATATAAAGAGGTGACAAACCTGTAGCATAAGTGGCGTGACTGGGCAAACGGCCGTTGAAAGAAGCAAGTATAAATACATTTGTTTGTAGTTGTTATGATGCCCTGTGCCCCACATGCTCAGAAAAAGGTGGGCTGTCCTCTAGGCAACTCATTTGTCATATGTCTGTAGTAGGAGAATAGGAGGAAAAGAAGATGGACAAAGAAAGAGGGACAGTGAAAGAAGCCACGCTGACTCCAAGGACATCACTCAAGATTAAGGGTGTTTCCACTCACAGAGCTGCCAAAAAAAACAGACCACTAACCCAGTACACACATTTACACACAACCATTATGCACAATTCAGCCCACAGAACGGAAATATACAGTTGACAGTAGGCCCAGGGGATTCTGGGTATCACAAATGAAACTGAATGTGAGTGTGTCAGAACGAAAGCTACTGCAATAAACACAAGACAAAAAAATAAACACTCGTGATATCCACAAAGTTCCAATTTTTGACCAACTCATTTACAAATGCAACCAGTGTTCAAGATGGAATTGTAACTAAAGTGTCAAGTAAACCTGTGAGTGAGCTGATACCAAGTGTGCGCTAGTCCCACACTCTCAAATATCCCAACTGGCTGGTCTTGGGAGTTACTGTTGTAAAAATAGCTGCAGGTTTTGGACTGATGACTAGGCACAACATGCAATTTGTTGAAAGCTCATTGGAAATTATAATGGGCACTTTTCAGAAGTTTTGTTAACATCTTATATACCAAAGCTCACTTTTGCTATAAGCTAATCAACTGATAAAAGCAACGCTGAGTTGCAATGCAATTCCCTCCTGTAGGACTCCCAAGGTTTTTCCTCTACCTTTAACCACACGGCAAAGCCAAAGAACTTCTTAATTCAAGTTATATACAAGCACACACTGGCTGTTAAATGGGCTGATTAGATGAAAGTGTGTATGTGACAGGCTTCCTCTTGTTACATGAAGGATGAACATTACGCCAAAACATATCTCACCAAGGTGAGCTACTTTTACATAGTGGCCATGCTATTATATAAAAAACTACCAAACAAAAAGAGAATATGCTGTATTCAATTTACTCTCACAACTACTTCAGGCAAGAAAGAAGATCCATGTCTGTTTATCCTTGACAGTCTGTTATGTTTAGCCAACAATGTACTAGGTTAACTTGAAAGCTTGAAAGGCAATAATTGTCCCTCTCCTACCCCAACTCGGGGATTTCCATTCCTCATATTTGCTTTGTTTTAATAAACAGTGGTTTGAAAAATGATTTCATAGCAGAACTGCTGCATTGGCCATTAGATTGTACAGGTGTACCAAATAAATTGGCCAGTGAGTGCGTATGTCAGGTTCTAAAAGAAAAATAGGAGAATTGTCAGCAGGCACAAATCAGTAAGATCTGCAAAACAAATATTAAGGGATGAAGTATTACTTCATAGTAATATTAGTACTAGGAAATGGGTGGGAATACTCCTTTTTACTTAAGTTCCAATTTAATCACTTTATATTAAGTTAAACTTAAGTTGATATGAATGATTATACATAATACAAATTTATGTTTTTTAAAAATGACAAACCTAGAAATTTAAGGTATAAAATGTCTTTAGACAAGTCCAAACCAAAAATTATATACACCCTTCCATATACAGGGTGTTTCCATAAGTAAGAAGTCGAGAGTGTGCTGATAGCTGCTTTACAGTTTTTTGTGTTGAAACCTCTCCTTGCTGTGCCCTAGCAGAAAACCCCTTACAGACCCCCACAGGTAAACAAACAAACAAACAAACATGCTATACATGAAAGGTCCAAAAGGAGCTGTCGTGACAAAAGCAGAAAAAGGAGGACAGGAAATGGAAATGCTTCTGAGATGTGGCAGTTGAAGAGAACACAAATCAGCAAAAAACATATGGCTTATAACAGTGATATCCTGAGCCAGTAACACACTTTTGCTGAGGTTCTCTGTGTGTGTGTGTGTGTGTGTGTGTGTGTGCTTTGCATACATTTTGAAGCGACAGGTCCTGACAGTGGTGAGGAAGATTATGTAAATCAGAGCAAGAAAGAAAACCAAGTTCATTCAGACTGGCAGGAAAAGATTGGCCACTTTCACAAGGAAATGAGCTGAAGTACCTAAAGTTTTGTCAGATAATCGTATCAGATAATGTTAATGGTTACGTTGCAAGAAAGGCAGTGACGTGTCTTGCATTCACCTTAGGGCATTTACAGATTAAATATCTCAATGTTGTTATCAACATTTAAGTAAAAACTATTATGCATATTCATGCATTTATTTTCTCATAATTAACTTATTTAATCTGTTCCTAAAATTCGACAGTTCCTAAAGTAGGTTACAGGTGAGGGATAGGCATGTGTGGGACAATGAATATTTGTTCTTAGTTGATTTTGAAGAAAGTGGGTGTAATACATAGTAATATATAATAATAATAATGTGTGGTCACGTGGTCAAACCTCTTACCACTAAATGTTAAGTTTCAATAAAAGATGACTGGTAAGATATGGTGACGTGGGTGTGGTATGTGTTTCACTGTTACCAGGCCAAGTCCCTTACAATGTTGCCATGGCTACATAGTTCTGATATCATGCTGGGGGAAGCATTACTAAGGCAGACACACCCAGACACAGCTGAAGTTTCCTACATATACAGCTGAGGCAGGAACTCACCAACAACTCTAAAATATTACACATTTACAAACTCATTTAGTAAGAAGTTGTTCTCCAGTAAAAACTACTTTGAAATTATAGGAGGTTGCTTTACCCTATGTGGAAAAGCCCTGAAAAGAAAGTTTCATGTGAGAGATCCTGAAAAAAAAAAAGATCATTTTTGATATGTAACAAGTTGGAGTAAAAGTCAGGTATGATAATGCTGAAGTCACAGTTTAAAGGGCTGATGCCTGTTGACACATGCCAGCAGAACTTCCAATAACGCTTTAGCAGGGATAAACATGAATGGTGGCAGAATAAGATAGAAAGATATTTTAAAAAACAAATGTCCCCAAACCAGCAGAGTGATAACATTGCAAAGTATTTGAGGTTAACCCTTTAGAGCTCAGTTTTATCCAATTCTTTTAGGCTAAGCTGCACTAAACAATTGACTCAAGGTGCACTGGAGTGCACTGTGTGAGAGAGATTATTGTATGCTAGTCCAATTGGGGCATGTTTGCTGCATGACTGCTCCTTGTCCTTGGTCTACTTTTGTTCATGAAGACACACAACCCCCCCACCTAATAACACTTAAACAAGGGAGGCCACTGTTGCCATGTCTCTCATTTTCCAAAGCACTCTGTTTTCACAAAGTGAGTACTCTTTTTCATTTAAATTTAAAATACTAAATGAGTAACATCCAGTTAATAGATTTAGGTCCAACGCTGATAATGAAATAGCAATTTCTCTTACAAAACTGGCAATAAAGAGACCACGTCTTGATAAACTGACACAAACTTCTGCAGTGAGACGTGAAACAGTCTAGTCTACTGAGTTTTCCAAAAATTAATATGGCAAAACGGGACTGGAAACAGGGCAACGTGAACATGGGCAGTTAGGGATGTGTATTATAGGCATGTGTTTCACTTTTTTGGGACATTTTCATTTTTTTTTGGGACAGGCTATTAATATGCAGAAACAAGTATTGGAATTCTGCATTCCTCTTCATTCTCACATTTTATGAATCATCATTTAAATTAGCTACACACTACCTGAACTTGTTAACCAGTAATTATTCATACTTTAATGTATGTTAATGTATGTACAATGCAGGCCCCTTTCTCTTATCCAAAGGTGATTGCTAATGGGGGACTCTGGAAATATAACAGGTTGTCCTGTTTTCTGGCAATAAAACTTCCGGACAGTGTGCATACACGTAAATTATTTTGTCAACTGATGGGTAAATGTCTACTGTTCCTCCTATAGTCTGGATAAAGCATTTAGGCTGCAATAACATTGTGAAAACATTATTGTAGTTAAAGAAAAATCTGATGTTTTGACATCGGATGATTCTTCATTCTGATAGTATTAGTCGAACTGGACAAACTGGTTCAGTAACACGTGCTGACCAAGATTTTATTTCATTTTTTTAAACACAGGGCTGGTTTCAGTCTGAATGCCAATTTAAGGGGCTTGGTCTAATCCATTGGATATTATGATATTATGACATGGTTAAAGGGTTGTAAGCTGGGAGAGTGTGTGTTTAGAGCTCTGGGTAATGCCAAAATGCTCGACACTCTGAGCTGAAGATGACAAAAAACACCTTGCTAATATGTGAGCGATTATAATTCCTTTTTTACTGAACAAATTAATGTCATTACAAATTAATACTGTAAAATTAGCATTTGTTAACCAGGTTAATAATATCTCACAATTTTAATTGTGATTCAGAACCAATCACCAGCCACTGCCTGACACTAATAGAAATGGTGTTACACACACACACACACACACACACACACACAATGTTCTTGGGCAGGCTGTTTCAATTGATGCCAGGACAAGTGAAACCTTTTGTCAATACATTTGTCTCTGTGTATTGGAAGAAAAGCAGGATTCAACAAAAGGTTGTAGTGCCTTCGCCCCATATTTCACCTATTGATTTCTGACTTTCATTAAACCAATCATCACTGGCTTTGCTTCTCACTGAGGGCTGTGTTGAAGCTGCACAAGTAAAGAAAAAAAAGAAAGAAAAGAAAAAGTGAAAATAACAACACAACTTTATCACTGAGATCACATTACCTGAAGGTGAACTTGTTACACATCTGCAGGTCACATTAATTGGCGGATTTATAGAACACAACGTAATGGTTGCCTGAGGCTTATTATTTAAATTTTACCAAAAACCTTAGTTGGAAACACGTCCATGAATGAAACATTTCACCATGTGTTAAATGACAAGCTACTTTGAAATCAGCCTATAATGGAGTCGTGTAAGAAAGCTTACTAAAACAGAGCATTAAGAAAGGTTTGACAAATCCATGTATTTTACAACCTCTGAATTATATTCAAAACTGTAAGGTTGTACAATACAACTGCATACCAGTGTTTTCCTAAATTCATAATCAGATTCCAGGAGCATCTAGCTTTAAAATAACTAAAAACTCAGACCAACAAAGGTTGTTTTTTTATTACCATTTACATTACTACTAGAATAAACTGCAACACAAGTAGAGGCAAGGCTGTGATTCTTCTATGACAGTGGTTCCCAACCTATTCACCTCAGCGTTTTTTTCACTCTTTAAAAATTTATCAGTTAGCAGGTTGCAATGCTGAATTGTGTGTAGAGGCAGGCTTACTCTTGTCTGATGTTCTAACAATTATCCACTCCAGAAGTCATCTTAATTCACAATGAAAAAAAAAAAAACAATACCAAAGATCACGTTAATATGATAACCAAAATTCTGCAGAACAAGGTAAGAAACCATGTACCTCCACAGCTACACACTGGCTTTTCACTACTTACTTGTTGCTACCATCTGTAGCTAACTACAAACAGCAGTACAAACATTAATTTCCTTGACAACTGTTTAGGCATATTTTGAACACAATTATGTGATTGACATAATTGCATCATTGATGATGTCAATGATACGTACACTTATTAATTTGCCTAACCTTTCAAGACACAATGTGACTGAAGGAAAAAACTAACAAGTAGAAAAAGTAGAACAAATAGAGAGAAAGCTATTGTTGGCTCATACATTGTTCATTAAGATGGATTTAGACTTTAGACCCACTTTGTCTCTCTTTACTGTCCTTCCTTCACTCACAAAAAAAAAAAAAAAAAAAACATAGGAGGAGTTACTTTCAAGCCAACTTAAAATACTGAACACAAACTCAACGGTTGAAACATTATCTAAAATGACACATCAGGACTCACAACTGACTAAGTTTTATTTGACATATAACCTTTTGATTAAGATTTCATATCTTATCTTGGAATAACTCTTAAATTAAGTTCCAGCAGTGCTAATGTTTGCAGGCAGGGTAACTCCTGTGATAAATATTATAATAACTATGTGAAATTTCAGCAGAGAAGCGTAGCCCCTTGTAATAATTATTGCGTGTGAATAATCAAATGTATGACATTACTTAGTAACTATATTACTTACTTCATTCAATAGCTGCTTACTTTCAACCATACATACTGAAAAATGTGCAAGCAGAAACCACTGATGAATATCAATGAGGTGGTTTTGTTTTTGACC
This sequence comes from Channa striata, assembly GCA_033026295.1. NCBI lineage: Eukaryota > Metazoa > Chordata > Actinopteri > Anabantiformes > Channidae > Channa > Channa striata. The sequence goes on along the minus strand of CM065173.1, from coordinate 16,594,404 downwards.
TATTTAGTAGTTGTTGCAAGAATTACTAGAATCATACTGGGGTACAACAAAGAGTTAAATTCAACATTTACAAAGTGCTTCAGAGGTGATTTTATCATACAGATAAATATTGTGTATAGGTATATAGCCTAAGAATATTCCAATATTATTTAAGGGGTATTATTGCCCAATTCTACATATTTGACAAAAATCAATGTGCAGCCTGCAACTTCTATGATACCCCAGAACAATTTACCAAGCCAGTATTGAAATTAAAGTAACAGTCCGCTTAACAGTATTGATAAAAGGATGGAATGGCAAGGCTAATTCATTTGTTTATGCTGTAGAATTAAGATATTTGATCAAAATATGTTTGTTAGATAAAAGTTCAGAATTCAAGCTATTATTTGATATATTTATACCTAGATATGTTTAGAAGATATATCCTTTTCTTATCAGTTCAACCTATTTTTTCTTATCCAATAGTATTGGAACATATACTGGAAAAGTTTATAAGTAAATTATAACTAAATTAAATAAAACAAAGCTAATCTGTCGTTTGCAGAAAGTGCATTAATAGTATGGCGAAGCTTCTCCCAATTAGTTTTAATGCATTTTTGGAAATTTAAAGACAGAAAGTTTCTGTACAAGTCTGAATTAATTAATGACCCTGTTGAAGAAGTAGTCATGCACACTCAAAACATGGTACTACCATCACCTAGTTTACATATAAGCTTTTATGGTTTGGATCACAAGAAGGTCATCTTTTTCCTCCACAGTCCAGGTCTTATCTCTGTACTTTTCTGAAAGATGGAGGTTGTTGATGTCACTGATTGTAGTTTTTGGGTTTTGCTTCAGATTAATCACAATACGTCTGTCATCAGCTATGCAAGTAGAGTCCAGTGGTTTCTTTTTCAGGATATACCAAGTTCTTGCATTGGTTATATGCCGAGTGTTGTGCAATGCGTCTGATTGATCTCCTTCTTTTCCCTTTTTGAAAAGGTCTACCTTTTCTCCTTAAGACAGATCCCTGGTCTTCATGTTGATTGGTTAAACTCCTTGCTGAGGTTTAACAACGTATTTCTGAACTTTGCTTTTGAGCCTTCACCCAAATATGTTAGGTGTACACAAAAACAAATTTTTAGCTTTACCATTTCCATATTTTTGGGGGCTATGTACAAAAATAAGGTAAGTGCATGAAAAACAAAGGTGTCAGCTATTGCACACAGACCCACAATTCCAGCTATGCTGCCTTATTGTTGCTCTTTTATTTTCAGCATATTGGTTCCTCTTGAGAGCTACTGTCATGTTAAGTGTTTTTTTAACCAAGATTTTGCTTAATAATGTTTGTAACCTCATCGCAGATATTTAAGTTACATGTGATATGTAACTTAAATATGTGATATGTCATTTTATGAGACAAATCTTATTTTCACTTTGGTATATTTACTATAGTCCTTAATAGTCCTATAATCATTAGAATACCTGGTTGCTAAAATAATTGAGAGGTGCAGCTCTAACGTGACATATTGACATAATTTAAATTTAAAGTTAGTTTCCCACACCACTCAGTACTGCAGGATGTGTCTGTGTTCAATCACTGCTTTCACAGAATTTTATGTTTTAATAGCTCATCCTATTCCTAGTAAGAAGCACAGACTCTCCTCCTTTATCTCTCTTCTTCTTGCACACACTAAGTTGTGAGAGCTCCACATGGGCCCATCCTGTTTATAGTCATGGTGTTGATACGCAGAGCAATACAAGATTAGCTGTAATCTGTAAGGGGTAGACTAGAGAGAGTCACAGAGGAGGAGTGACATGGTAATCCTACCTAAGCCCCCCACAGGCAACAGGTAACATACGTGCTGCAATGAGCAATCATATCTGTGAGAACCAGTCCACAGGTCTGTATTCCAGCTCTGGTGGGCTTTAAAAAGACACAGACTACTGACTATTCACTGGTAAACTTCACTCATAACAAGAGGCTTCTTTTGTTGACGAGGTGATTGACTAAGAATGACTAAGCACTGTACACTTTCAGTCCATCCATTTGTGTCTCAAGACCAAAACAGACATTGTGCTAGAGGTCAATCATCAGTGTAATTAACTAAAATCTGACTGGCACACATTTTTATCTGATTTACATTTAAAATTACTAGCCATGCTAAAAATCTTGCAAACACAGCAACATTGGTTTATGTATCTCATAGAGAAGGGCTCTGTGGAGTTTGCTACAGAGTGAAAAAACTGTCAACATTTCATACAATGCATTCAAAAGTTTTCAGACTCACTTTATTTTTTTCAATTTTTTTGCAGCCTGATACTACAGACATGAAATTCATATTCTTTTCCTCATTAATCTACACTCAGTAATCCAGTGTCACATTTGCCTAAGTATTTAGGTCCTTTACAATAGTGCTTGAAATTTAGATCTGGTGCCTGCAATCTCTCTTGACCATTGCCGAGATGTTTCTCCATCTTGACTGTAGTCCACCTGTGATAATCTAAACTAATTGGACGTTATTTGGAAAGTCACACACCTTTCAGCCAAGACGACACATGAGCTCTTTAGACCCTGGAGGATCAGGTGCAGATATAACTTAAGAGTTTCGCTTACAGACATGCATCTAACAGTGGGAGGTAGTCCGGGCAAGATGCGTTCAAACATGTAAAGAAATACTCCAGCTAATCAGGTAAGGGATGGTGCTTGGGCACTTCGAGCAGGGGGCGGGATATGAGGCTAAAAAAAGCTGCAGAAGTGATGTCGGACGACGCTAAAAATACTATAAATTTACTAAATCTAAATGTACTAAATTTACATCTAAATGCATTTACCTTCAATAGTAAATGTATTTAGACATATCCGCAGTATTAGTATGGGTTCTTTACCTTCGAGTGTTTGTATTTGTCCAGTTTTGTGGCAGTCGTGGGAAATCGACGTCATCATCATGCTGACATCACCAGCTGTGAATGATCTAGAGTATTTCCTTCTCTATTCACACATGAGCTGGGGTGGAGATAATCCAAACTTTGCACTAAGGAGCTGGCTGGACAAAATCCAGCTAATGTCTGGGGAAAAGACCGGGGTGTTTACATTCACACATACACTCCATCCAGCTAAAGTCTAGATTATGGATTCCGGTGCTTGTCTGAAAGGGGCTTATGAATGCCCAAGAGTGGCCCAGCCCGATCCCTATTAAACATCTCTAGATAGTCCTGAAAATGGCTGTCCAGCAACAGTAACCATTCAAAAAGACCCCAAAAGACTTGAGGCTGCCAATTGCTACCAAAGGTTCTTAAACAAAGTACTTAGTACTTTATGTTCATAAGCATACTATATTTACTAGCACAATGGTACCTCTTTGCACAATGGATGGAAAGGAGGGAATAAGAGAGATAAGGGTATGCAATAATGGAACGAATAAGGAAGTATCCTGTTTGCTATTTTTGCACAACTTCCTGTCACAGCCCTCAGAATTTGAGAAATTATATGAAAGAAAACACATGTATGCATGTATGCATGCAACCTGTGCATGTACAAAGACACAGCTAGAAAATGTAAGATGAGAAGTAGGATTTTAAATTTTACAAGAAAAGAGCAAATAGGTAAATACTGTAGGTAAATATTGAAGAGTCAAATAGGTTAAATACTAAATGTATATGGTGTTTCATATTTTCATAATATTCCTGTGAAGAACAGATACATGCAGATTAAAAGAGACACACTTCACATCCACTGAAGAACACTGAAAACATTTAGGCAGGAAAAACGACTGATAAAACTTTTAAGAGCTCCAAGCAACACATGCACAAAGGCAAGTGTCAAAAGTAGTTCGGAGTAAGGGGAAATAAGCATCACAAGAATGACACTGCTGTATTACTTCTACAACTTCTTTGCATTGCACCAAACCAATGCGGGCAACATAAAATTCTCTCAGCAGACATGACAGGAAGCTCAGATTATTCAGTTCAAAAGCATTGTACATGACTCAAAAATAGACATCTGCACATCTGACAAGGACAGAGAGGAGACGATAATATTTATTAGAACATAAGGTGGTAACTGATATAACTCCATTCTCACTTGATTATTAATCTTCCTGCCACTGCAGGACTTAAAATCCCAATTTACACTGCAGCCTAAAAAATATGTACCTGAGCAGTTATCTTTTTAGGTGGCAGTATGACAGTGTGTCAGTATGCCAGGAACGGAAGCAAAAACCGCTTTCCCCTTTAGGCATGAAGAATGCTGTCACAGGGGCTTGGACTAATTAGACAGCAACCCCAACTATGCCCTCTGTATATTTGTTCATTTTGGCACAATTGACAAGCAGCATCTTTTACCAGCCGCATGGCTTAGCCTTACGTCAATCAGTCAGGAGAGTGACAGCTTACATAATATCAAGTAAGCAGTATTGATTAAGCTTTGTATGACAGCACATGCAATTAACAGATTAACTTTTAAAATCCAAAATTTCCAAAAATTTCCTTAAATAGCTAGAACGTAACACCACAAATATCCATTACCATTACAAAAGCCACAACAGGCTGTGTTTGACATAATATTGATCAAAACACATCTACTAATGCAACCTCCAATAACGACTTGGGTCAACAGGGCCAGATATCAGATAACATGCATCAGTTTTCAAAATGTTTATGTTGTTGTTGCTTGGAATTTCTAGTTTTGTGTATTGTTTACACTATAATACTCCAGGGCATAGACCTCCATGATAATGAGACCTCCCACCATGCCTAGATGACAGGCATTTAAAAAATATAATAAACATTTAAAACAGTCCCATTCATACACATTTAAGATTTTCTTGTGTGGATGCAGAACTTATGTTATCTTCTTGACATGCATGAAAATCTTTTTAGGGGAGCAGTGATCATTCATCAGTATGTAGCAGTAATGATTTGTTTGGTTTTTTTTATGCAGTAGTATAAACTTAATGCACTGGTCAGCAAACACAATGTTTAACCTGCCTGTACATAAACACAGAATGGAACAGCTCTCTACATTCCCCATGGAGAAGCACCTACCCGACAGGAAAGATAATTACTCGCAAGCATGGGGAAATTGTTGTCTGAAGCAACCCGTTCAGGCCCCCCATCATTACACTGACCCACTGACTACATGTGAAATGTATAAAAACTATACAGAGCGGACTCTGTGAGCACTGTCTTCAATTGGCTTTGAAGAGAGAGCTCAGAGAGAGCTCACAGTCTGCTCTGAGGCCGGCTCTGATGTCTGACTTTAGGGAAAAAAAACAATATCTTCATCTACAACCACCTAGGTGTAGGTGAGATTCCATTCTAACTATGGTATTTGAGTGTTGTAGTGACTGCATTCCTCTCTGAGCCTGCCTCAACAAATTGGTAACCAGCACTTTTATTACAAAACTCAGCCCTCCTATCCAGTCACAACAGGCCTCAAAGCAAACCAAACACTAGCCTGTGCTGAGTCAACAGCTGCTCATTTTATTTCTGTCAGGTACATTAAGAATAGAGTAAACAGAAACAACTATGCTCACCCATAGAGGATTATTCCAACAAGTGTCTTTGTGCCATCTAATTGCCAGTGTTTAGATAAGACATTAACCTCACTTGAGGGTGAATGACAACTGTTATAAGTTGAATCTTCTAATATTCTAACAAAGATCATTCTAAAGCACATAAAAACACCTCTGCGTGCTGATCTATCAAATGTCTCATCAAATTAATTTTACAGAAGTAATTGGTTTTACTTGACCTTTACAATGAAATTACCAACCTAAAGTCTCTTGTTGCACAAGAAATAAATGACAAAATATGTTTGAGTGTCCGTGCAAAATCTCTATCATCTATTTGCATACATTTCCTAGGGGGAAACAATGCATCACTACCAACTTTTTTTGCATTCTGACACAGTCATACCTTCCTTCCTTCTTGATTTGTGTCTTCTGCTCTACCTTCCCCTGTCCCTGCTCATTGATGGCTCACTTACTTTTCCTTGCTCTCTAAAACATTCCTGTTCACTCTGAGCCAAGAGGCCCCTGTCACTAGTGGTCCATTAACCACTCCAGTTTCACGCTGGCACTCAGTCATTCTATTCTACAGCTCACAGTATGCTCTTCTTCCCCTGAGATGAACAGAAGAGGAAACTGTATGTACCTAGGTGTATGTGAGCATTCTGAGAACAGAACAGACCTACATAAAAACACAAGCCAATACGGACCTTTTGTACAACAAAGAACATTTTAAATATTCAACTTGGCTCAGACTCCTTGAGTCAGACTGTGACTAAAGAGTTGTGACCTGACTGGCTTAATTCATGGCGTTATCTTAAATGAAGCATTTGCTGAGGTGGTTCCCCCAGGAAGTAGGTGCACTGCTGCACAATGGCACACAGCAATTTATGCTTGAGGGAAGGTGCACTGATCTTTCATATTAATCAAACTTTAACCACAAACATATTAACCTGCTTTCAACACTAAAACCTGTGCCTAGTAGCAATGACTTGTACACAAATCAGAGAAACACCACCTCATTCAAGCCAGACAGACACAGAGGAAAGCCTGATAGGTTTATAGGTGCCTGTGTTTTGAATGATAGTGCCTTAGTGTACTGTGGTTTTTCATGTGCTGCAACACAAATGCAGTACTTAAGTTGAATTCACATCGACAAAGGAAATTTATTGAATTATAATTTATTAACGCCATAGAATTAACCCATCTGGTGTTCTCCATTCAGATACAAGAGCATGTCAGCAACTAATAACAACTGTAAGTGAAACAAATATGTGCTGCTTGGTCACTTGCTCAAGTTTTTTTCTGCATCATCAAAAATATGCGTCTACAAGTTAGTCTTAATGTGGCAAGTTAAATATAACATATCATACCATGATAATTGCACTTTTGATGATTGGATTGGCAGAATTGATGATGTTTGCAGTTTACTGTAATGCAAGCCATCCTATAGTGAAGATTTAAATCTTTCAATAGAAAACCCTGTAATTTTGGTTCATAGTCATATAGTACAGTATTGCAGGTTTGATCAAGGGGAACCATTCCTAGAAACAAAAGATTGATTGCTAATTGCTCGAAAATACCCAATGAGGATCAGACAGATGCAATAAATCTACCTGGAGGCCTAGAAGTACAAGATCAAGTTACACAACTCAATCCAACTATTGATTAGTGGTCTTTTTGATAAACAACATCCTTGTGTGCTACTGAAACAACTTAAGATTTCAGCAAACTTTGTGTCTAAAAGTAAAAATAAATAAAAATCTGATAACCTGAGAAAATCAACAATCTCCCAGAGTGTGAATCTGTAATGTACAATTCACCTTGTATCCCAAACAACTGTCCAAGCCAGGGATCCCTGGCTAATCCACATTGTGCCAGCCTGTTTATGTCAACAGTATTCATAGAGGCTGATCCTTTTTGTCTGGGCCTGAGGAACACAGATAGTGCTTCAGGGAGCATAGCAAAAATGACCTGCTTTTGGCCTCAAACAAAATACCTGGGTGATACTCAGCTACAGTACTTCTAGCACAGTGAATCATGTTTTGCATTCATGTAAATCACTGGTATTACACACCTAAGAAGAGCCAGTGCAGGAACTGAGAGACATACATAGAAGACTGACACATGCAGCAGAGGCTGACACTTCTACACCATGACATTCAATGTTGTTCACTTACAGTAGACAAAGAAATTTAGTTTCAGTGACTCCAGAGACATTGCAGCCATTCAAAAAAATATATATCTTTAAAATAGTGTCTTCAATGGCAACAAAAGATATATATTAGTGATAATTAGACTAGTATGGTTTTGTGGGTTAGGTCTGGAGACAATAATTTATGGGTTGATGTTGTAGTATGCCTGTATTAAATATGTTAATAATATTTGCAGATAGGCAGACTATAGAGCCTCTTATTTTAATGAAATAACATAAATGCCTATCTATCTTTCGTTTTGCATTTTACAAACAGCCATAACATTTGTCTTCATGCCAAACCTAGCAATACTAAAGTAAAACTATTCTGACAACATACGGCATTATAACATTTACACAAAACATATGGCCCATTCTCAACTATTCTATTCTCAACTGTGACTGCATCAAGTAAAAGAAATGACAACTATAATGTCATCTCAACACAGCTGCACTGCTCCTATCAAAACAAGACAAAACAATGGGAAGACATTCACACAAGGTTGATTTTTTCAAATACTAATGTAAGTGAAGACCACACATAACATATTACAGCCAATGACACATCTGAATAAAAGGGTGAAAGCAGACAGTGATGAAGTCATTGATGAGTTCATGTCATGGACAGAATGGTTGATATATTATGTCATGCCGCATTCCAAACACACCACAGATCATTCAACACCCTTTTACTCATATCTAAACCCAGACTCTGGTGTAATAAAAACTCTAGACTTTAAAACAGAATTTAAGAGTCAGCGGTGTTCAGCAGTCCAGTGCTGTAAGGTGGGCAGTTATACACACTCAGACATTCTCTCACGTTTCAGGCAGAATCACTTTACACACACTTGTGCGTGCAGACTTATTTTAGGATCTTGCACAATTGGTTTCTGTCTTTGAGTCATGTTTACTTATAGCCCTACCTACCCCTGTAAGTAAATCAATACTCCTTTATATTACACTATTCATAATAATACTTGGTTTTCATCTACTTTTGAGTGTGGTTTTTGAGACGAAAATGTCTTTTTGAAAAGCTGGGAAAAGCACATAAGCATATATTTACTGTTTAAGGTATGGGAAATATTGTACCCCACATTGCTAACTGTGTCTGTTCTTGTCATCAAAACCATGACTTTAACTATAACCTTCTAAGCCTGCTGCTTGGTATAGGTGCTATTGGATTCATGCCCATGTGGTACTATTTACATAAAAAGCCTGAACCAGCTGTTGTTGTTAGAAACTGTTAATTCCTTTCAGCACGATATAAGACAACTTGTAGTTTCAATAAGGGGGATTGTGAGTAAGACTAAAAGAAGGGTCTGAAAACTCAAAAAATATTTTTAGCCACCTGAGTGAACAGATGTTGCCTCAGTGCATCCTCTAAGGTTACCATTTGTCTGTGTGTACAGTATCAGTTTCCACCTGCTGCTAGGCATGGCTCGGGGATTACCTTACAAAACAGTTTGCCTGGCTGATGACGGGCTTTACTACTGGTGATTCCTCCTGCTCTGCTCCGCTATATGGCAACATGCTGTGACATCAAATGATTTCACTTTAAGGGTGAATGCTACACATTACCATAGATATTTGGTTCACTTATTTAACACAATAAACTGATTTAATTTTAAATTTGAAAGAACCACGAGTGCAGCAATTAATATTTAGAACGCCTAATTAGATACACCATAGATTTCTTGTATTCTTAACTTTTCAAAATTAGTTGAAACCATTCTAACCCTTGCGCCATGTGTTGACATGTTGCAATTTGTCAGGACTGCACAACTCGAGAGTAGCACTACCCAGTGTCTTCGAAGTTACACGACAAGCTACTTCCTCTTTTGCTGACACTTACTTTGAGTTAAATCGTGAAGCCTACACTTTAGCGTTTCAAGCTCTACTGACAGCTATCGCACAGATCTAGAGAGCAAAGGTAATTGCAGGTGGGTTTGTAGTTTGTTGCGTTATTTACAACTTCATCTTCCCATATGAGAGGAAGTGTAACCATGTGTGTGGTGTTCGGTGCATTTGAGCACAATAAACAAAGTGATCATAAATGTGCACCAAGCTTAACCTGGGTGGTACTCACAAATTTCTTTTTGCCATCTCCATCCTCGTAGTTCTTCTTTGATTTTTTGTCTTTCTTGGTGCCAGCAGCTGATGCTGAGTTCCCCGTGTTTGGATCCATACTGATAAGTTAATCCGTTTCCTTGAACGGGATGTCAAAATAAGCCCGTGTAGAGTTAATCTACACGCTCTCGACTCTGCTCTCTCCGACGGTGGTTTTTATTATCCAAAAGGGGCAACAGTTAAATCCCCGGGGCCTTTGCTACTTCCTCGGCTAACTAGCCACAATTAGCACGGCGTCGCTAATGATTTGGTAAAAAGCCAAAAACACCGAGCGAACGTCTCGCTGAGCCGCTTGTGTGGATCACTGAAGGAGGGAAATTCAAAGCACAGCCCCACGTCCTCGGGATGAAAGGTACGAAACAGCCTGTTGCGTGTAAAAAACACAAACGACAAGGTTGTTCTGCCAGTTCCCACATAAAAACACAAACCGCAGCTTCACACTTTGTATCTTAAGTCCCGAAAGTTTCCGGCACCAACTGAGCTAACTTTAGCTTTAGCCCAGCTAGCTTGTCTGCTACAGCAGGTAACGTCTCCGCCGACTGAAAACTTCGGTCCTCCCACTTTAACGACTTATTTCGGCAGCTACAACACGGGCGACGAGTCTGTATTAGCGATGACTCGGGTCGACAGATTCTCCCACGTTAGCTTCCATAACTGCGAGCAGTTTAGTTAACTTTTTAACCCCTAGATGACAGCCGTGACGCGACTTCGTCTTTGGCCGCGGAGTCTTCCTGTTCTGGGACCGCGGTCAGAGCTGCAGGGGGCGGAGCCTGAGCGGCGCCGCTTCACCTGAGACCAGCGAACGCACGTCCCTCAACTCAGCACCGAGCTGATGCTCCATCACAGAGAAGAATAACACGGTTTTAATTTGTCACTAATGCTTTAAAACTAAAAACGACTGCCATGCCAAGTTTGTGTTCCACGTGCATCACGGTTGAAGACTTGTGATTACAGATAAACAGGAAATCGCATTACAGCGACTATAACAATGTAATACTCTAACATGGAACAAAGATACAAAAGTCTAAAACCAAAGAGATTTTAAAATAGACAGTGTAGGAGGATGACCCACCAGCAGCAGACAGCACAGGCAAGTACATATTGATGAAACTTGGAAATGAAAACCACTGGCATAATAATATGAGTTCTATCAGAGATGTGTAAGCTGAGTCTAATTTAAGTTTACTCGAGTTTAATCAGCTGTTAATACCGGGAGAAGCACATCATAGTTAAATATGATGTTTCAAATTGAAGAATATTCATTTTCTTCATTAACATATTCACAGTATGCAGCCTAAATGCTATAAATTTGAGATGCCTCTGATTTATGAGTAGTTGCTGTGCTGTAATCTGTCTTACATGCCTACCACTGTTTCCTTGTCAGCAATATATACCTATAGGCTATTATAAAAAGCTTCTCTGTGTGACACCAATTTCTGTGTCCTTGACTCTTTATACGTTTAGATGTGAGATTTGTCAGAGAACTTGACATATAGGGATGCACACTCCCAGATATTGCAAAAATAATTATAAATAAAATATAATTCATCTGTAACATTCCCATCCTTGTTGAAATAACAGTGTGTCATTTTGATAAGTGATGTTTTATCATCTTTGCCATGTAGCCTAAGCATATGTGCGCACACATAGTAAGAATTGTGCTGCCACCAAGTGGTTAAAAAATAAACGACAGACCCAACCGTGTCACTAAAATATATTAAGTATTAAGTATGTGAACCAAAGTTCGGGTAGAAAATAGGAAGAAGCAGTGATGAGAAAAACTTAATGCTGTCCTCTGGAATTATTTCTTTTCATTCGCTAATGCACCGGTCAGAAATATTAACAAAATACAAATCAATGGAGGAAAATGATTTTGACTAATCGAGATTGGCCATAGTCATAGTCTGGATGTGCTAAACAATATACTCAGTTTTTATCAGAATGTCCGAATAACATTTAGTTGGTCATTACACATCCAACATTTTGGGCCAGTCTGTCATTTTCTCTTCCTATTACGATGTCTCATTTCAATGCTTTTCAAATCAAGACTATATTATAATTAGCCTACGCACCCTGGCCGACAGCAATCGCCTTGTTTAACTCATGTCAGTGGGATTTTGTATCTCAGAGATTCACAAAAATCTGTGTGAATGATGGAAGCAATTATTTCATTCCAGTTCGCCTGGCACACTGTATGCACACTCAGTAGCACATGATAACAGAGATATGGTCATCTTTCTGTCTTGGTATGTGAAAGATGTTTTCCAACAACAAGATTGGACAGGATTTGCGCATCACCGGTGGCCCTGGAACCCACAACAGTTTGGTTTATCGCACAAGACTCTTCACATACTTAAGCCTCGGGTCTTCACTCTTTTGGGATGATGTCGCTCTAAATTGTGAGGGGAGAAGTTAATTAAGACTGAAAGTGCACGATAAGGCTGGCAGCCCTATGGCACCGGTATAAACGCCTCTTCGGACGCATTAAATAATTAACAGTTGGCCACTCGCATCAGCAGCTGCACCATCACAATCACATGCATCCAAGAAAACAACCACTTTGAAGCACATTTGAATATTTTTATGTGACAATATAGGTCTACATTCTGTCATTTAATCACCATCTTACAATGGACAAAAGAGTGGAAGTTGCGCATTGATTGCATAATTTCACAAGACAAGACGATTAAGTTACAGTCATACAAAATATATTATACACAAACTACTGCAGACCCTTCCTATGCTGACATAATTCACGTTTGCATGGATACATCGATTCATCTTGCCTGTCGAGGTTGAGCCCGGACAGCAGGCGCCAGGTCAAATCTGCAAATTTGTAGGCAACTAGAGGAGCTGATACAAGTTGGGATTTTAAGGGAATGAACCATTTGTTTGCAAAGTGTTTTGCATTGGCGACAGAGGGGCTGCAGGGGATGATGGATTGTTCATTCATTGATAAATGCATAAGTCACTAATTTTAATAAGAGTTATATTGTTGTCTTTCCACCTGCACCAGGCCTACATAAACATTCGAAGGGTTATCTGCTGGGGAACTGAAAAATGAGGGCAACGTTTGGCATTTCCGACGCCCTGACTAATCAACTTAGGTCTTTAGACCAACCACTGTGTCCAAGAAAAGGCAATACTTGATGAGTCCACGGGGGCAGCAGCAGCTCAGGGTTGACCAGGGTTTAACTTCTCCACGGGTGTCAAACCGAAGACACAGAGTCCCACAGATGTGTCCTGGCGTTTGCAAGTACCAGCCTTACTTGTAGGAGGTCCGGGCCTCTCTCAGAGACCTGTCATATGGCATGGAGGCGAAGAAAGAGTTCCGGAGCTGGCAGTTGATAAAAAACACAATGAGCAGCACTAACAGGAAGAGCAGTAGGCACATAACTATGTAGGTGATCAGGTCCGGTTTGTGGAGCTCGCCCTCCCGCAGCCCTCCTCCACCTCGCCCCGTGGTGGGTCTCAGAAGCGCGGCTACGTTCACCGAGCCCCCGTGGGAGGCGTTCAGAGAGGACGGAGCGTGCGTGGAAGACTGGGCCATGAGCACCAGGTCGAAGTCTGGGGCGTCGGTGGAGTTGAGGAGAATCTGCCTCAGCATGGCGCGTGTCCGTGGGCTGGAGGAGGAACAGACACGGATATAAGGTTACATGGCCCACTAACCCCGTATTCATGCAGTCAAAGCAATCAAGACCGTTTTCTGTGAGGCAAAACCGGATGAATCCTGGGGACATGCCACTGCACAAATATAGGCTCTATTAATGTCTAACACAATCACAGTTAGACATCTACACAGCAGTGACACATGAGACAATGAGCACAGAACCAAGCAGACTGAACCCTTGACCAGCAGCCTGGATGTGAAATAAATCTTTGACATTAAACGAAACAAACCAAAGCACATGGCTTGTCTCAGGGAAGGACTTACTTTGTTGTTGGCTGCGAAGAGTTCCGCAGGTGAGCTGGGAAAACCAAGATCCCGGCTCCGCATTCCTCAGCGTCCCCGGCTCTTTCGGCTCCTGCCCCGCCGAGGACGCGCTGTGGTGAAGCGGCGGGTCGACTGGATCCGATCTATGTCCACACAGCATATGTCGCTGGGTGGGATGTGTAGCGCAGAATCCCTCGTCACATTAAACCGAACTCGTCAGATCCATGTGTCAGATCAGTTCTGGTTAAAACATGCATCGCAAATCTCCACTTGCTTGTGTGAATATCCAAATTGTCCGGTCGCTCCTCAGGTGAAGCACGAACTGTGTTGTCGTAGGACACTGAAAATCCCGATGACTCTAGAGTCTCTTAGAGGAGAACTTCAGCTGCATCGCTGGTGCGCACTCAGGATTTCTCGTGCGTCGTGGTACGCAGCACAAAAAGATCGTCTCCGCCTGTGCGTCCAGGACGCAGAGAAAGGGCACATCGGACTCCCGATCTCCAGCCTCTGGCGTGTTTACTGGTCCAGTAACGGGTCTGTACATGTTACAGAGATGCTACCGACAGTCCACCTCCCTGGATCATCGATCCAGGTTTAATCAAGACGAAGTGGAAGGTAGTGGAAGGACCGTCCTCGCCATGAGTTTCGTGTCTATGGCAGAGTAAAAAAGAGAGAGAGAAGAGGAAGAGAGAGAGAGAGAATGGGAGATCAGAAAAGGAGACACGTCACCGGACAGGGACGTGTTACTGTAAGAGTCACTATAGAAAGTCCCATCCATCTATCTGTCTATCTATCTATCTATCTATCTATCTGTATGTCTGTCTGTCTATCTGTCTATCTGTCTGTGTATCTATCTGTGTTTCTGTCTGTCTGTCTATCCATCCCACTCCTCATATTATTATCAGAGTGATGAGAGAAAGTTGAGTCAGAGCCATTTCTGTCCCTGTGTGGGGAATCTCACACTGGGGTGTGGGGAGAACAGGAAAGGGTGTGAAATTAAAATTGGTGTGTGTGTGTGTAAGACCATGTAGATATGAATACATTTTTAAAAAGTTCTACCAGGTTGATAATATCAGAGGTTTAGTTTTTGACTGGTGCAAAGTGTTAAATATCAGAGCACCACTCTCTGTGCGTACCTGTAAGACTCTCATTAAAAAGCAAGAAAAGTGCCCTTGCATGTCCCCCACAAGAGCTGGTCTGAGTGTTTACAGCATAAACGTGTTTGCTCTCTCTGAAGTAGATTTGACATTGGTGCTAGACTCTAAATAGAAGGTGCTGAACATGGAGATTGGAAGCCAGTGTGCTCTTACGTGATACTTAGGACATGAGCACGCACACAAAGGGCCAGACCCTAAAAGCTCTGCCGATCTGTTTCATATTCATCTGCACCTGTTCTGTCACAACAGAAAGGCTGGCAGGCACAGAGAGCAAGGACACGTGGGCCACACTCCCAGACGTCACAGCGGACATAGTGTAAACACCCTTAGGTGGGACTTTAGTGCCACATGTACATAGTGTATACACAAAGAGAAAATTAAGTGCACAAACACTAATTCGTGCACTGGTATCCCAAATCAACGTTGGGTTCAACAATGAGGAGGATTACAGGATCCAGAGTTTGGTGGAATGTGCATGTCACATGGGAAATATAAATACAGCCTAAAGCCTTGTTTACATGGAGGGATATCAATAATTGTTACAGCTAAGTAGATTACTGCTCATTATTGTTTTTTGGATGTGGTACCACTTTCACAGTTTGCCACAGGCTTGCTCCTATCCTCATCTTTGTTGTACAATAACACACACACACACACACACAAGCAAATCCGGTTCAGATGGGCAAAAAACTGCCTTCAAGTGGTGATCAAGGTTGGTAACAGACCTAAACCATCCATCATAATTTAGCAGAGACATAAACGGAGGGATTGTGATGTACAGTATGTTGTTCGACGATTGCTCTGTGACTAATTACGAGCTTTGCTCATTATCTGTAACCCATAGAGATGGAATTTTGATTAAGAATGATGAATTGTTATTCTCCACCACTACAAAGTTTATTAAGTATCTTAACCAGGTCTGAGTCTCCCTCAACCTCCTAATACCAAAGGGTACCAGCTGTCCTTCACTCTTTATGTCCATTTGTACTATTGCATGTGCTCACACATGTGAACACCATTATATACACAAGCTGTTTTTGACTCTTCCAACTTTCATGTTCTACTTGTTGAGTCTGTTGCTTCTCTTATTTCCCTCATCTTTCTTCTCCATTCTTCTGTTGTGTGGTCTTTTCTCTCACTACCCTTCATGTCTTCCACTTCCCTCCTTCTCCTTGTCTCACCCTTTTCTCCATCTCTTTCTTTTTGTGTTAATCCTTTTAAACCATGACAAAAAAAAAGAAAAAGAAAAAGGGAAAAGACAACTCATCCATGAAGCACTGGGAGCTCAAACTGGAGAAAAACAACAAAACTAAAAGTTTTGGGATTTCCTTTTCTGAGTTTTATAACGTTTTACATGATGGGAAAAAGACAGCAAAGTGCTTAAAAGAAGCTTAATTTTCCTGCTGCTGAGAAATAACCACTGCAAATAACAGGCCATGTATGTTAACAGATATTAAGTAGGTGTAGCCTTCACACACACACACACACACTATTCTCTTGTTCTCTCATTTTACACACACGCACACACTGGTAAAACACACAATGATGCACACTCCTCTGCATTTTCAGCTAACTGGCGACCTGGGCCTGCTTGGGCTTATGTTACTTTAAGATACTTATTTTCCATTACGTCCAGAAGGGAAGGGATCAGAAAAGAAGCTTTCTGCTACAGTTTTACATCACTTAGTTTCAGTCACCTCACATTTGTCCATGTCAAGTGAAGTGAAGGTGAAGAGCTCTAACAAAAGTGGTGGTAATCTGCACCAGCAGCAGTGCGTTCCTGAGGTCTTACTGCTCTTTCCTTTGATGCAAAATTATTTAAGATTGCTGAGCTTTATTTTATTTTTGCTTCATGAAAGAGTAATAATTTTTTGTTGCCTTCCTCAGCGTTAATGGCTCAGTCCAGTGGTCATTTGCGCACACAAGAGTCCACCAGCCACCAAAATATAAATACTGTCCATAGAGTCCATCCATCTGTTTTTACTGCTTTACTGTCAGGCTACCTCATAAAAATAATGCTATCAAAGCAGCAAAATCATTGCATGCTCAATATTTCTAAACAATAAAACCATCTCCTTTTTGTGCACCCACACACAAACAAGGCACACACCACACATACCATCAGGCAGACAGACTCCCCAGACCAAAACACACAAAAGACACAAGACAGATTATGAGAACACTGATGCGCACGCTCCTTCATGTGCACACACACACACACATCTGATATGTATAAACCACAAGTGGTAGTACACACACACACACACTACTACACACTTATATAAACCTAGACAAAGACAGAGAGAGGGAACACATGCAGTCACACTGACAATTTGATCACTAATGGCTACATAAGCAGCTGGGACTCCTTTATCTTGTATGTCAATACAGTTCCATTTTCTCTCTGACTGACTTCCAACAAGAATCCTAAACAAACAAAAAATGACACGCAAATGTCTCCCCTCTCTTATTTTCTGTAATTGTGTTCATTTTCTTCTAACCATCTCCTCTTTAACCTCTGTGGAAAAATCAGCCGGCAAAATAGGATTTCTCCCTGCCAGCACATCAGACGCCTCTATTGGCAGAAATCAGACGCTCTACAATTAGTCACTTGATTATCTCGCCAGAACACCAAATGCTGCTTCTCGTCTCAGGGAGAAAAAGAAGAAGCGGTATTTACTTTCTCACGCAGTAAAAATAACACATGGATACTCAAAATGAGTAGGAGCCATCATGAAATCTCCACGACACAAACAAACACAAAGGACAACCATGTAAGTTTTATTCTTATCAAATTTTTAAATATTTAAAGTGTATTATTGTTTACAACTACTACAATTTTGTATTACCTTTCATTGCAGTGTATAGGCTGAGATATAAGTGCAGGTCAAGTGGCCTCTTGACTGAAACAAACACAGCAGGCAGAGTCGGAGCATCAACCAGCGTATTTCAGAGAGTGATCTTAATAACCGTAAATAAACAACAATGGAGAAGAAGAGCAGCTGAGGCACAACTAGTTTCTCTGCTTCCTTCTGTTAAATCTGTATTCCAGATTAATCATTTTGTGGAGGTTGTGTTGGGGATCAGTGAAGGAAGCTTTGAGAAAGAGGCGACTGAGTGCCCCAGGTAAATGAGAGGATGTCTGAGTGTGTGTAGGGTCCCTGGTTCAGTAGCCATGCATGCAGCAGAGCAGAGACCCACCCCAGAAGCCAGTAGACAATCAAAACATGGAGGAAAGGAAGAAAAGGGAGGGTAGGGTGGGGCACTGGTGGTGTGTAGTACAGGAAGAAGGGAGTGGAGAGGCAAAGGAGGAGGAGGGAAACTAAACAGATCAAGTGGGAAATAACAGAACCAGTGTTCCCATAATCTCTGATATCACCATAAGTGTGTGTGTGTGTGCAGGGCTCTTCATGGACATATTGTTGCCCTGGGTGTAATTTCCACTGACATCCTTGAAACGACTGTTCTTTTTCTTAAAATATTTAGCCCAAATATGATAGTATTATAAAAGTAAAATACCATAATATAATTTCAGTTTCACTCAACCAATGTTTTTGTCATGTCATCAGCCTTATTTGTTTTGATTAGTTCTGTATTAATACTTTTACATAGATCCACTGAATGTCAGACTGTATCAAAATTAGTAAGTCCATTTAGACAATTTAACACCTTAATAAATGATTAGGATTTTGTAAAAGAAGAGTTAGTCCAAGTCTTTTCAATGAAAATGAAAAAGACAATTGAATCTAAATCTGTTTTGCTAGAAAGAGCTAGATAGATATTCTTTGACCTCTTAGTTAAAAAGGGTTTTTGCTGGCAAAACATTGCAGAACAACAACGACAATTGCTTGCATTGTGCGCTATTGCTGCTCTCATATCATTACCTAAGACTGACCACTGCTTTTACCATGTAGTTTGTGGCTCAGCAGGTCACAGTGTGTTTTTGAAATTTGTTGTTTCCAGAGCCTAAACATATTTGTTTAGTTATGTTAGACTATTACACAGCAGTGTGAGCAAATGAACAACAGACTGAAGTGTTTATTGCAGTTGAGCAGTTTTTCATTTATTCTTTTTTACTATATAAGAGTTGCACTGGACAACAGACAGACTATTATAAGTAAGCATCCAAAATTAATTTCAAAACATTTCTTCCTTTCTTGCCTCTGGAGCTGCTCTCTCTCTCTCTCTCTCTCTCTGCATGTGTGTGTGTGTGTGGTGTGAAGTTGACTGAAGGCTGAGTCTGCATATGAAGGGGATCAGGACAAGTAGACATAAAACATGAAATGAAAAGAATCGAAGTGACAGAATAAAAGAGATGCTGAAAAGGACAGAAACAACGCATTAAAAAAAGAAACAAACATAAAACAGGGGGCTGAGTGAGTGAGTGACTGGGAATGAAGACAAGAAAACAGAACCCTACACAAAACAGAACAAAGGGAAAGAAAGGCAAAGCAAGTCAGAAGATGAATGGTGGTCAAACAGCTATGGCTAGCCCATAAAAGGGAAACTATGTTGTAGGTACATAAATACACTTAGGGGAAATGTTGCTATATATCACAAAGAGCAGCACTGGAATTGTTATAAACATTACTTCCTCTCCACGTCTCACTCATTCTCCTTTCACACTCTCACACGGCTTTTACAGCAAGAATGTAACAATTCAGGAAATGTTGTGGCAGTTGCTGTAAAGGATTCCACATTCGTTGTTCACTGTTCAAGACTAAAAGCAGGTATGACAGGAATGAGTCAAATGCCGCTAAACTGATGATCAGGATGATAATCACGACATATGAACTCATGCTAAAAACTGATTTGTACATTTGGAACTTGAAAATGCAGTTTGATTTCATGTCTCACTCTTGACACTGAGGGTAAAATTAGCTGAATGCTTGTCATTAAGTTTTCTGTAAGACTCACATTCAAATTCAGAAGCTGAATGAACATTACATTTAAATGTCAGTAAGGAAATACACCACACTGTTGGTACATTCCTTCAGTGGTCCGAGCAGCAGCCGGGCTCAGTTGGACTAAATCAGGTGGGTGTATTAATGAATTGGGTCATACATTCGGTTAAACAGGGTTAAATTACATGTGTAATCTGACAATTCTGTCCAATTTGCAAACCACTGCAATACCGATGTGGATAACATTAATAAATAATTAAACACGTTTAGTGCTCAAGCTCTGAGCCACCAACAAGTGCAGGTAGAAGCTGTTCTGCGACATCTGTTACCATTACAGAAAACAGCAGTGTTTTTTATTGTGATGACAGTTTCAGATTTCATAGATTTCTTGGGAAAAAATCATCCCACAGGATACATGCAGCCCTGACACATTTATCTTATGTGGACGTGCAGTTTCATGCGCTCCACTGCGTATGCTCTCATTCCTCAGCACAGCAGCTAACACACCTTGAGGGCTAGTTGAGACACCTGGAGGGCTTGTCAGGGACTTGTCATTTCAGTCCCTCCATCCATCTTAAATCAGTAAGCTGTGGCTTTGAAGAATTGGTAAACATTCATCGCCTTTTTCCTTCTGATAGCCCCCCAATAGCCCCATCTTCACTACTCCATCAGGCCTTTGACTGCTCCACAAATGAGATATTGGCATTTTACTAATGATAGGGACCTCTCAAAATATTATAAATTTGGATTCTTTTCATTATTTTTTTACAGACTGAGGTGTCAGTGAAGCCAAACCTGGCAGGACTAGAGCAGATAATGTTATTGCCATAATGAATATTTTATCTTTAGCGATGGCCCATGATTGTAAGATTGTGACAGCTTTATGCCCTACAATTTTCCTTTGGTTTGTTTAAGACATTAATCCTGATGAGGTCCACTCCAGAATGCTTTCTGCTAATGAGATATTGTGATGACAGCCTTGAGAGGGTGACGGACGCCTTGGAAAAGGTTTGCTTCTGTGTGCAAGTCTGTGCAAAAAATGGCGACTGAGAGTTTGCAACTGCAAGAGCAACCTCTGAGCCTAAGCACGCTCTTGTATTGTTCGGTTCATCCAGTAATATGTGGGCATAATCTTTTGTTTGTTTGTGTGCGAGCAAATTAGCATTCACAGTTTAAATGTGAGTGTTTATGACAGACAGTCTGGTGTGTGAGCGTGCATGCATATGTGAGTATTCACGCCTCAGTGTGTGTAATTCGTGTCAGTTCTTGGCAAGGGGTGCTTGCGCCCGCCTCCGTGTGTGTTTGAGTCTCTAATAATATACAAAGAAAGGTAAGCTGCTACGTATTGTATGCATGTGATTCCGCAAGCGCATATATTTATATAACATATATTTATGTGTCCATACTGCTAAGTTTGTCTCCTGAGGAGTAGGCAAGAGGCACGTTGAAGAGGGAGTCCAATCTCTCCCCCAAATCCCTGGAATCCCTGTCTTTCAGGAGACAGGAGGTCACATCGCTCACTGCCCTGCCAGAAGAGACAGAAACAGAGAAAGACAGATGGAGGCATGAGGAGAGATGAAGAGGAGGAGAAAGTCAAGAAAAAAGGGCTGGAAACACTTCCTCGCCTTGGGCGTCTGGGACAAATTACACCAGAGTGGGGATGTTGGTTATACTGTGCTGCTCTGACACAAGCACACGCGCTCACAAATGTCCATGGCCTTCTATGCGAGCACACAGGCCAGCGTTGGCTCACGAGTCGTACAAAACGGAGCACGAAAGGAAGAGAGAAACAACACAAACACGTGCGAGTGCAAGCACACAGACATATTGACTGTGTGTTATTGAGTAAAACCCTTTAGGCCAAAACTAATATCAAACGTCTGAGGGAGAGAACCGAAGGAAATCAGATAATAGAAATTCCTGTGAACTTCTAAAAGCACGTATCCCTCAGACTGACTATGTTGCTATGGTGATTTGCCAGCTGCTGTTTTTGTGTGCTGTAGCATTTCTTGGGTTGACTTAAGTCTTGTTGCTGAGACAGTGTTTTGGCATTCCCGCTTTATTGGCCTGCAAATATAGAGCAGTGGTGAGCGATGGCAGGAGGGAGGAAGAGCGGAGGAAACAGAATGAGAGGTTATAAGCCTGACTGAGCAGTGTGGGGAGTGAATAATGCTCCCGTGAGTGTACCCAGCCCTGTGATTGGGGTTGTTGTGGAGATTTTCCTGCAAATCAAAAGCTGTGCCTTTTGAAATTTAATCTGAAAATCTTAATTCTGAACTTTTAAGTGAGGCGCAGTTTGTCCCGTTTCCATAAATGATGCTGGAGTCTGTGCTGGCTTTTTAGAAATGTGGAAACGCGTCAAAAGATGTACACATCCAACAGGCTCATATGACCTTGTTTGTGGGTTCACACATAAAAGCCTGCTGCACTGCACCTGCAGCTGTCAAAAGAGGCCATGAATGTGTGAACTTGCCTATTGGGGGATTTGTGATAAAAAAGGAATATTAATTGGAAATGGTGTTTGGTCTAAAATGTCTGCATCTGTGAACACACTTTCTGCCTAAACTAGTGCATTTGTCACCAAATAGTAACTACATTGCAATAAAACTAAATCCCCAAACCTGTCAGCCTTGGTCGTATGGATTCTAAAGAATGACCATGTATGGTAAGTGTTGGTGACAGGGTTTGTCAGTATTCGTGTAATGGCAGATTAATGACAGTAAAATGAATGAGATCTCAGTGGGAGCATATGGACATACGGTATGTTGGAATGGAACGTTTCCAGGATGCCCCTCACATACTATGTAAGTTGGTGGGGGGAGTCGCATACACGCCCACTAATGGCTAGAATAGATTAGGCTAAAATGTTTATTGTGTGTATCTGGTAACTTTCTGATTAAAAATGAACTTATTTCAAAGACAGCTAAGCACTGTCTGGCGTTGAGAGATGCGTTTTAGATTTGTCCCTTTGACATTTAATAGAAACAACAGTGGTTCCCCAACCATAGTAGTTCTGGGTGTAGTTCGCGGTAGTTCTGTCCCCCCGGCCAGCAGCAACAACTCTTTTATTTTGCAGTACTGATTATCTTCATTAAGTTTGACTAGAAATAAGAAACAAATTATTAAGTGTTGAATGAATATTTATAATACTGTAGTCCACACCAAAATAGCAACTGCCTAAAATTACCTTTGAGATAATTGTGCTGAATCCAAATTACCTTCATTTTGAACACACTAAATACTGGTTTATGTAAAAAGCTGATAAAGCTTGATCTTGTGATGCTGCAGGCAGTTAAAATATTATTTTGGAGAAGGAATTTTTGCATGTTGCTATTAGATCTTGTGCTGTGTTAACTTTAAGTTTTGGTTTTGAGTTTATTTAGTTGCTGAGCTAAGCTGCATATAACCATTTTTAAATATATATATAAAAAAAAAACTTTAAGAGGCTATAAACATAAAATTGGGCTTCTCTTGGTGTGTACTGTACAGTGCATGTACAGATGGATGTGTATTACTTACCTGGGTGGAATATTTAATACATTTCACCTAGCTGTTCAAATGTATGTTAAGAGCATTTTAATCAAAAAGCATTGTGTATGTGCGTGTGTGTCTGTCTGTGTGCGTGTATGAACCATGGTAGAAATGCAGAGTAACACTGCAGCCTCAAATGTGGTTTTTCAGACTATGGGACTGCAGATGCTGATTATTTAGTCTCATTTAAATTCAATAAACTTCCCCCTTGAGCACAAACACACAATGGTCTGCAATGAGGAAGCAACCACTTTAGATCTTTCTCTCTTTAATTCAAGGATCAAAAATATGACAATATACAGTACGAGATTTTGCTTAATCAACATTTCTTGTGTTAAAGTTAAAAATACAGTATTACAGTATATTCATGTAAATGTGTCTTTCTGAGGTGAAAATCATTAAAAACCTTCTCTGGGTGTCTCTGCTTTAGAAGTCTGCACATGAAAAACAGTTAGTTCCGCTTTCACTCCGACACACACAGTACACATGAAAGGACACACATCTGTCTATTTATTCAAATGAAAACCTGATTCTAAACAACATTTGCGTACTGTATATGACACAAATTGATCATGTGCTGAAAACCTCATAACACTGAAAAGTAATGACTTCAAATGTTATTTATACCCTTGATTTGAATGGTGCTTAAACGTTTGCCTGGGTCAGCTGTAACTAGTTATGAGTTTAGGCTTTTAATCCACAGAGTTTTAAGATATAGCTACATTTGTTATGGCAATAACTTTATTTTACTGTTTTAGGATGAACAAGATTTGATTTGTTCATCCCATCAAAGGAAACGACAATGCTCAGTATAATGACAGCCCTCTAAAAGTGTTATTAGGTGCAGTAAACCCCTGCTGATTTTCCCCTGTGGGTCCAAAGACATTTGATAGCATCCACACAATAACAGATTAATAACACTCTGCAGTTTTCTGCTTGATAATATTTTACTTTTGTTTTTTGAAAAAGATGAAAGACACCGAAATGTGTTGTAATAATTAGGATCCACTGCAGTATCTTTGGAATCCATCCATTATTGTAAGATAAAATAATAAATTAATGTTTTAAAATGATGACATGGATTATACAGTACACCGGTGTTGTGTGAACATTGGAGATGACCAAATGTCCCAAAAAATGACCAGCATTCAAGTCAAATAAGGATTTTAAGAATTTAAGATGAATTGAGACAATCTCATACAAATGGTAAATTCAGATTTTCTAAACGCATAAGGGGTTAATGAATGTTTGTCATTGTTCAAATGATGACACCCGATCCGAACCTGCATGTGTGTCTCGATTGTTTTATATAAGGTTTTCCACCCAGCATAACTGAAACAAGATTTATTAGATAAGTAAAGAGGTTTAGCAGTTAAAACTCTACATTAATATTATTAATTTTATTAATTACTCATTACTGTGGGTTAATAAGCTAGCTAGTGTAGGAGCATGTCAAATAACTACCCCCCCAAAAAAAAACAAGACCATAACATGGAGAGATGTACCACATGTGTCATAACTGCATTTCTATATCCCATTCATATTTGCTCTGTTCTGTAAGATTTAACCATATTTCCAGCATTTCTGGAAGCATGTGCTTGCTTAGTACACTGGATTTATGAATTAGATAAAGACAAGAAATGCTACACTGTTTCCTGCTTATTCCTGGATTTGCTGACTCCTGATCACCAGTTGTGCATTGTGGATGAGGATGCATTAATTAGATAGCCTGGTGTATAAAGGGATGTACCGTACACTCGACAGGCAGCGCTCTTTGTCCCGGCAAAGTGAAGACCGGATGTCCCGATGTGAAAAACAGTGGCAAACAGTGATTTTTCCCCGATACATAATTCCATCTTGTCCCGTCTTCCTCTCCAGCCTTTTATGTCATCCTATCCCTAGGTTTCTTTCGCCCTCCCCCACGTGTTGATGCTTTCAAACCACTTGGTTAAATGTGGGGAACCTCATTCCTGTGCTGCCTCAGTCCTCTGCCCTGTGGTATCTGTTCACATCTCAGGATGCTCTTCTTCTCCTTTGTCTCCCTCTATTTCCCACCGGCCTATAATGAGAGCTCAATTGTCAACACAACCCCCACCCTCACCCCATCTTTGCCTCTGATCCTTTGATTTCATGGTCACTTGCAGTTGCAGTCATCATCACTTTCCTCCATAATTGGTCAGCGTATAAACAAACCCCTGGTTTAACTTATTTTGACAGTTTTCAGTCGGTGCCTAATTTCTTTCTCTCAAGCTTGTCTCCTATTTTCTTTTCAGTCTATTTCATTAACATCCCGCTCCCTCATTCTCCTTTTTACCATTGTTCGCTATTAAGGTCTAAAAATACCTACACTGACCGCACTTTTTGGCCCCACCTTTCCACATTTCACGCTTTTTTTGCATCTTTGTCCTCCCCTCTCTATCCTGCATGTAAGTCCCATCAGTGTCTCATGGTGTTCTTGCCAAACTTGTCGCCAAGTTGCTGGATGAGCAAAGCCAGCTCTCCAGCGGCCTGGGACTTCTCCTCCAGGAGCTCATAACGGAGGCTGGAAATGTCTTGCTTGATCTCTTTCAGTTCACCTACAATCACACACAGACACACGTGCAAAAGAAGGACGCAGTCAGAACACAACAATCAAAGAAACACGCTCACAAAAACTTGCTAAAAGTGACACAATGGGCTTAACAAAGTTTTCACCTTCATTGACTTCATCGCTCTCTCTGTCCACTTGGGCCTTGAGCACATAGCGCTTAATCAGGCGCTTCATGATCTTCTACGAGGACGAGAGGAAAGACGATTACATTAAGAGAAGCTGACAAGATGCTTGGACAAGTGGAACCACTAAACTCTAATTACGTTTTTTTAAAAGCAAACACAGACTTGTGTGCACACAACACATTCATGCAGACGCCAGTAGAGACGGCGTCTCTCGAAGACGGTGGGTGACATGTTTGGTATTGATCGGAAGCCAACAGCGATGCCATGCAGCTGGTTCCAAACTGGACACAGGTCAGTACCTGTCACGCCACACACACAAATGTCTAATCAGTGACACCTTAATGCTTGGTGTGGGTATTGTATTTGTGTGCTGGGAAGCACAAACTAAGAAGGTCGCGAGGGGGTAGCACCACTGAAGGAAGTTAGATCACAGCAAAAGTGCGTCTTTCCTGCCCTCTGTGTGATTCTTTTCTAAGCTCATTTACCGACGATCCTCATCAGATGTTCTTTTCTCACTCAAAGTCAGTCCTGTGTCCTTTCAGTCAGTCACCTTTTATCCAATTCCTCACACTTTCATTATTTTCTCTCCAACCCCTTTCTGTCAAACTTTGTCACCCTGCAGACAACCCCACACTCTTTACTTTTTTTTATATTTGTTCAAATCCCCCCGTATCTGTGGGGGTCTTTTTTTTAACGTTTATCCAATTGTTCTTTTCTGAAATTCTCCAGTTCTGTTTCATCCCTTCTTTACTCCACCCGTCCCTCGCTCTCTGTCTTACCTGATATCTGGTTGGGTGCTTTCTAGATTTTCTGGGGATGAACTCTTCTCCTGCTCGCGGATAAGACCTGAAGCGCTCATCCTGTTGAAACAGTGAGACACAGAAAGCAGAGCGATGATAACGTCACATTTCAGGGTTGACTGATCTTCTATAATAGAAGCATTTGATGAGGATGTTAGAGGAGAAGGAGGACAACGCTCCACCAAAAACACAACAACAATGAAAAGCAGGGTGTTTGTATCCAGTGTTAAAGGCAAAGAAAATTATCAGCATCGCTTGACAAGAATGAATTTCTATTAAATGACAACTACATGGCTTCACATCCATGACTTTGCTTACAGCTTGTGTGTTTTAGTGCTGCAGGATCACAAGCAGTTTCAACTAAAGTTCCAATTTGACTTTTCTGAAGAATAACTGCCACATGATGCTGAGACAAGTTGGATTTTGGCATAAAATGTCTCATGTACTTTAAAGCAAAGTCTTTTAAAATCTATAAATTATAAGTAAAATCATTCTAGAAGTTCATCACACATTTTCTTTCATTTCTACCAATTGTGCAAAAATAATTTATTTAGTTTAGTTTATGGAGTGTGGGTTCCAATTAGCATTTATGGCTTGGACTGTCATTAATTTTACAAAAAAATTCTGAGCAGTGTTTTTATAATTTGCAATCTCTGTTATCATATCTGTTATTGAAAGGACAAAATGCTTGGTAGGTTTTTTAGTCTTTTGTACAACAGTGAGCATGCACTGCACAAACAAAAGAGATGATGCCATAGAGAGGCAAATTATTGTTTTCATCTACTCACTGAATTATTGAATCACACAACCAGATGGCAACTACTGTTTCAGCTTCGTGTGAGTGTGAGAAACAAGTGTTTATGCAGATGATTTCCAGAGCAAAGTTGACAAAGCGTTATAGTCTCTTTGTTACATGTTGTAGTTCATATCATTTACCTGCTTTGTTGTCTCCTGACTCCTTTCAACTCATATCCGATGTCTCTGTTTGGATAGCAAATCTTTGGCCTTGATTACTAATGGGATGGGTTTTTTTGAGCAGAATGTGTCATTTAACTCACACATAAACACGCATAACTCCTACTTAACAATCTTCTTTCACCTCCAGAATATTACCAAAACTGCTAGTGTCCTGTCTCAAAGTGAAGCTGAAAAACTAGTTCATTTGTCAGGATGGAATTTACAAGAGATGTTTCACCTTAATTTATTCACACTGCTGGTGCTCCCTTAATATCCAGAATAGAATTTAAACTATTTCTTTTTACATACAATAGAATTTCCAAAAAGTAGAATGGGAGACAGAACATTTAGCAATCAAGCTCCTCTCCTGTGGAATCAGCTCTCAGTTCACATTTGGGAAGCAGAAAGCCTTTTTTTTTTTTTTTTTTTTTTTTTTAAAAGACTTATAATAACTGGCTTAGGTGAGTCTGAACCAACTCTTAGTTTTAATGCTATTGGATTAGACTGGTGGGATGACTAAATAAAGATTGTATTGAGATATAGAACAGACATGTTCACCTAAAAGTATCCTGGGAAAATAATAATCTAAAAGCTTCAGAGTGTTTCACTAAAATACACCTAATCATTAAAATTGGTATTTCACGAACCACTGACTTGGTCATCTTTTAGACCTTTGAAACTAATATAATTAGCTTTAATTTAGGGAATCATATTTCTCAAGCAGTTGATATGTCCACATGGACCAAAGAGACAGAGCAAAAAAAATGACTGATTCAGAAGGAGCATGCTGTCAACTCCAAATCTCACTTGACATTTTCGATGCTGCACTCTGTGTGAGCTTATTTATCGATCGCTTGCTGCACATGCTTGGCTCTGCGGTTAAACTGTCAGAGCTGCAGAGAACTTCGGGGGCTCACAGAGGCAGCAGGCTGTAACCCATCTTGTCCCCATCTGAAACCTGGCCAGGCATTTGAGCAGATGCAGGCAGAGCCAATGGCCTGACTAATAGCCAAGCCGAGGCACTGAGGTGAGCCATTTGAGCCGAGGAATCAGACAGAGGAAATGCACACCGACAAGGCTACTGCTAAGATTGATTCTGTGTTAAATGGCCTATGGTGTTTTCTTCACGCAAGACTTTCTTTTCATTACGGTGATTTTATTTAGATGGACAACCCTTGGATGAAAGAAAGTGTGAAAGTGTGAAAATGAATGAAGCTCAAGTTGCAATGGGAATATCATATTTCTTGGATTTTAAGAACTGGACCAGCACAAAGTACATATTACACATGCTGAAGACGCAGTAACTGACAGTTGTGCAAAACACAAACAGACAAACAACAAAAAAAACAGCTCTTTTCATCCATGTGTCCATTTTAGAATATTTTGGATTTTGATGGACTTATTGAGCTTGTTCTTTTTCTAATTTCAACTATTCACCAACAAAAGCCAAATTGGAAACAAAATTTAACAGCCTGCAAAAGATTAATATTTGGATAGAAAGTGGAATATAGTGGCTATAAACAAACAATTTGTTTGTTGAGCAAAGGCAGTAAATGTGAGATAACGACTTAAGGAGACAGACACCACTCATTTTAACATGCCCTGCTTATTTTCAGGAATTTTCTATATTACCACATGTAAATGTGGTAATAGTTAATTCAAAGCACATAGAAAAGATAAGACTTTAATAATGGCAGTCTGTTATTTATTCATTAATAACACCTTCTTTATAGTGATAAAAAAACAACCTAATGTCTGCACATTACTTAACCTGTGAAATATGCAAAAACAAACAAAAAACTAAAAAGTCCAGTTGAGTTTGTATCTCTGGGATGATGCTGAGGACAGAAAAAAATTTTGACATTCACCTTGGCCTGTGAGTTGAGCATGCCTAGCTCCAGCTCGTTGTCATGGCGATGGCCATTGGCCTTGCAGAGGCGTATCAGGCAGGACTTGATGCGGAGGACCAGGTAGTAGAAGGACTTTGGGCTGGGAACCAGGTTGAAGGGGGCAGGCAGGGTGCGGCCTTCATCAAAGTAGGAGAGCCACAGCTTGGCTCGGGCAAACTTCCACTCCACATCGGCATCCTCCTACAGACATGCA
Organism: Channa striata; assembly: GCA_033026295.1. NCBI lineage: Eukaryota > Metazoa > Chordata > Actinopteri > Anabantiformes > Channidae > Channa > Channa striata. The sequence continues at coordinate 16,564,493 of CM065173.1, read as the reverse complement.
CCGAAAGACAGAGAGGGTCTATGTGAAGTAAACTGTTGCTGAAAAGACTGTAAGACTAAAAAAACACACATGGATCTGCAGAAACTGTCACAGTCCTTCTGTCACTATGTGCAATGGAGGAAAAAGGGATGCACCTCTATCTCCTGGTACGAGCTGTTGATCATGGCAATGAGCATGTTGAGGAGCACTACCACCATGGTGACATTATAGACTCCGTACAGCACATAGCCAATGTTCTCTATGAACTTATGGTCGTACTTCAGCACCACCGAGATCACCTCCGACAGCCCGAAGATGGACCAGAAAAGAGTCTTAAAGCTCTCCTCCACTCTGCAAGGAGAGAAAGAGCAAACGTGTGGCAGTGAGGAAATGTCACATGGCAGCAGATACTCTGTGTTACAAGCCAAATGCTGTTTCCGTCACACGTGTTCACATGCGCGCACACACGAGAACACAAAATGCGCTTTAATGTTGTGTGGTTTATGAGGTGGCACTGATGAAATACCTGATGAGTCATGTCCAATTTGAACACATTATCACATCATTCTCTCTCTCACACACACACCTCAATTACATACACACACTGTACTGCAATTACACATGCATAAAAACATGTTTGACTTATGCAAACCAGAAAAAGCAGGAAATGACTCAACTTTAGCATTTGAGAGAATATTTGGTTGATAAAACTCAGTTCATTAAGTCTGTCACCTTCTCCTTTGTCACCTTTAACAAAAGCTAGATTTGGAAACATTACTGCGGTTAATGAGAAAACAATAAAAGCTTGTTTTTCACTCAGAAACGTAAAATGGATGTGTATGTGGCTTTCTTTGGGCTGTCAGCGCTTTATCCAAAACGAACTGAAAGAAATAACAAAAAAACATTTCAAACCATGGTTCATTAAGCTCATTCAACATTTTCAGAATTCACAGTGGGCAATTTACTTTCTTTAGTCTGATTCGAGTGTCATTGCGAATTAAATTTGAGACTGTTCATTGTAGAGACACAAGACAGCACTTGCTGTGTTCGAAAAGCGCAGGGTTCTTGAGGTCTACTTGCCTTTTCCCTCTGACATTTAGACATGATAAATCAAGCACTGCTAATGTTGTTCTATTTAAAAATGTCAGAGTCAAATCTCCGCTCAGACTGGAGGATCATTCTCTGACAGCGACCCTGCGTGTGTGTCTTTGTGTGCCAGACGACGCAAAACAGCGAAGGGCTGAAAGACCGCAAACATTGATATTCTGATACATGCCCGATGTTAAATATTCCATGACTAGCGAGCACAGGACTGACACGACAGAGAGGGGCTTGGTGGGGAGGAAGAAGCTGCCTGGTTAGATTGCTGGAGGGGCTGTAGGTGGAAGGAGGCGCTCAGGAGAAGATATGTATAGGCTCCTGGTCCAAAGCTGTGGGTGTCTTCCAAATGATCTTCTTTCAAAGAGAGTTTCATTGGCAGGCAGAGGCTCGGTGAAAACACACAGCGACTCACATGCATACAAAGACCGACACAAACTCTTTCCTTCTCTCTGTCAAACACATGAAAACAAACACTCCTCTGGGTAGTTCGGCCTTAACCTTTCAGAAGGAAAGCCAAACACACTCTTTAACCTTCACAACCAGATCTGTGAGAATGTTTGTGTGTGCTGTTGTTCCCTAACTGAGCTGCAAAACGTTCTGCTGGAAAATACAGCATCCCACTATGTGGAAATATACGGATGAAAGTCTAATTACCTAGTGACAAAGACCCACTAATGTCTGTTCTTTCACTGTATTCAGCAAAGATTAGAACCTCCCCGTTCACTGCTGTTGCTCATTATAAGACTTCTCTTCAATGACCCCTTTTATCGAACTGGCCTTTAGGTGTCGGCCGGCACTGCCGCTACTCCCCATGAATCTCGGAACTGCAGGAGAACACAGTGATTAATCATCAGTGCATATGTTTATAGCTTTCAACCTCTGAATAGATAATTGTTTCTCTGAACTTCAAACATGCCTTTGCGGATTAGACGGCCCACTTTTGTTTACTTATGCATATTATTAAAGATTGACAATGCAGGGTTCTCACTGTCCTGCCTAGGATGATGAAATTGCTGCGTAAGGTCATGTACAGAACATTGGTTCAACACTGACAATAAACACGCTGTGCGTTTGTTCTCCATTTTAAAAAAACATCTTTAGAACTATCAGTCCATAGCTATAACCACAGGTGACCCTCAGAAGACCACAAAACATGATGCTTAAATAATATTTTATTAAACGTTAGAACAGCTTTGGTTATTTCATGAGATACTTCATTTTGTACTGATTTATGATTTTTTAAAACTAAGACAAGGCATGAATCTGCAAAATGTTCTACTCACTGATTGATTGATCTAATTCATGTCAACCCCAAATTTCTGACCTCTCAGATGACCTCAAGACATGAAAAGTTGCCTTCATCAATGTCATTTATTGGAAAACAAAAGTGATTGAAAAGTGATTTACTGAATTACTTAACTGAAACTCAATATCTGTGTTTTACGCTGACCTCACCAGGACACTCGACCACTTCCGAGAACATGGACGCAGAGATCCGCACATTACCGACGCAGTGACATCAGGGACTGGAGGCTTGTTTAAACAGAAAGACTTCACTAGGATTAAAAATTGCCGTTCAATGGTTTTATTCTTTGTGCTGTTGTGCTGGATGAGCTAAACATCAGAAAGGCCGTTGCCACAAGTCTGTCACAGTGACTGAAAGCTGTTTTCAACAATACCATTATCTTCCTCACTATTCACATCACACACATGCACCAGGTTAACATGCAATCAAAAGAGCGGAGAAAGGGGATTTTAGTGGACTTGTTTTGAATACCTGAGACTCCTGCCTTTAAATAATGTCTCCTCATTTATCTGGAGGCCCCCTTACAAGATAAAAATGCTTTCCCGTGGCTTTGAAATACAGACCAAAAAAAAAAAAAAAAACAGAGGACAATTATCTGGTCTTGATTATGTTATATCCCAATTATCTTTTTAATCAAATGATCATGTCTTCCAGCTCCACTTCCCATCCAAGTGAAATGCTCACTAGATTTAGATTTTCATGTTCCCAAAATGTGAGTGTAGATAATGATAAAAGGCTTTTTTCCAGGCAACATTAATGTTCCATTAAACCAGGCACTCCCAGGGACCAACTCACACAATTAAAATTACACACTCACCACATACTGAACTATTTATACACACTGTTCATCTGTTTGCCTAAGCCGACTTTTAAATATAAAGTCAGAAAACTGTGAAATGTATGTGTTGGCAGAAATACCAAAGTTAATTAAGTCACCCAAGTACTTATATTTAATATATAGCAAGATACATTGCACCCGCAAACTTATTTTAAATTTCCATTATACACAAATATGGATAATACGTGGCAGTAAACATGAGAGTAAGATGGGAGTAAAGGAGCTCCTTCTGTACTGGAAATGTTGATTCATGGACAGCCAACGCTGCTATACATCATCTTTTTTCATACTCACCTTGTTTTTGCCTTATTTAATTCGCTAAAGTCTGTGTGAGATGACTCTCAGGAAGGAAGTGTAATTATGGAAAGCCTACAATGTCTCCGTGGAGATCAACAACGTTGATAAATTGGAATTTCTCTTTGCCAGTGTTGGGTCATGTGTGTATTATGCAATACCCTGTTACGGAGATGGATGGGATGCTCAATGCTCGAGATAATGAAAGCTTTTTTAACAACCTAAGAATCAGATTATTGCATTTCAAGACTCTCTGCGTGTGTGAGTATGTGTGTTTGTGAACAAAAGACAGTGATTCAGCAGGGACAGTGGGCATCTGGAGACAGAGATGGACAGCGTGTTATTATCTGTTATTAAGAGTGGCAGCTCCCAAAAGTCTGTACACAGCATGATGACTTCACACACACACACACACACATACACGTATGCATTCAACCACACACCCTTTCCCCTGCAGGACAGTAAAGAACTGACTATGTTTCTCTCCCTACCACACACACACACACACACACACACACACACACACACAGCATGGTGTGTGTGTGGGAGACTGGTGAGTCACCCCGGCTCTGCGGCAGCATTCCAAACCCAATCACCGATAGGCCCAAATCAACCTAACCCCCACCAGAGACATGATCTCAGTCTCTCTTCCTTTACATTTTATTTGGTCTCTGTCTTTACCTAAGCTCCTCTCTCTCATTATCATCCTTGCTTCCCATTTGTTGTCTCTCTCACCCATTTTCTCATTATATTCTCATTGCCATGCTTTTATATCTCTCTTCACATCTCCCCCCCTCCCTCTATCTCATGCTTTTGCCATCTTTCATCCCAACAGCTTTTAGCTATTTCTGTCACTCACTTAATCTCTTAGTTTGACTTATACTATTCCATTTGGCATTATTTTGCCCTCACATATGTCTCTTCTCAGTTTATTCTGCAGCAATGTTCTCACCAAATGCAAACATAGACTCTGGTACTCAGAAAAAAAGGTGATGTCTCTCTCCTACTGCTCTTCATTCAGTAGCAACGTATTTCAATTCTCCTTGTCGATCAACTGCTCTGTTCCTTATTTTTCTGTCTTCTCAGGCAGACAGACAAGTATTGAGACAGACAGTCAGATATAGACGAAACATCTTTAAATATTAAATTGCATTTTACTTTCTATCTGTCACACCAAAGGAGCTGTCGCTATGGAGACAACAGGGGTGGGGTCTTGCCTACCTCAGCTTTTAATGAATGAATGAATGAATGAATGAATACCGCTCCCGAGAAATGCTTGCCTGTCTGTGTGTGAGTGTTTGACAGAAAGGCAAGAAAAAACGGAGAAGGACAAGTGATGTACGTCTCATAAGTGAGACAGCTTGAGAGTGTGTGTATATTCATGTCAGTTGGATACATAATGAAGCAAAAAGGAAACTGTTTCAGAGTGTGTCTTCAGGCAACTTGTGAGAGAAATCTTATTAAGTGGGGAATACAACACCACAAGACAAGCAATTAACAGCGTTTTGATAGTGAATCAAGCACGACATCAACTTCTTTTTAATTTGTCTGGTCGCTCACTCTCTTGTAGACTCTGTTTCCTTTATCTTTTTATAATATAAGCAGCAAAATGCGGATAATCGACTACAATGTGTGATACCTGTGACCACCATCTTCACTTCCTGTTTGGCCTTTCCCCCACAGGAGTTTTCAGGAGTGCATCATGATCTGTGCTTGTTCCTCCTAAACTATGAAAGATCATAGATTCAGCCATTTTGTCTCTCCCTGGGCATGAGGTTTTGCTTACACTTTACTTTCCACACCTTTCCACACTTAATATGCCGCTGATGTCCAACTGACACACTTTAGATTGCCCTTATTTCCTCTGCATTCATTAAAAATAATATTTAGCTAAAACATAAAAAAAAGAGGCTTAGAGATATGCAGTGGTTTTCAGAAATGTTACAGTTACCACCATGAGACTGATACCCTGAGAGGAGATTAGTGACAGGTGGAGGGGAAGGCATGAAGGAATTGAGCGATTTGCCACTAACTGGAAGATTATGTAAGTTTTAACTGAGTCAGTAGGAAGATTATTCTAGTTGATGGGGGCATGACAGGGAAAGGCAGCAAGACAATTTCTGTTAAACTTTGGGGACATGGAGGTGCCCTGTGTTTTGAGAGTGAGGAGCACGTGATGTAATACTGTACAAGCTTTAAAGAGATTAGACGGGTATAAAGCCAAATCTAAATTCGGGGGTTAGTGTAGCACACTAATTCCACAAAATGTATCCACTATCTATCTACCAAAATCTGTCTATCCACCAAATATGCTCTTTCAGGTGCATAAAACAGAGTATTATCTGTGTTAGCAATAAAAATGATTTGAAAAGGAAATGAGATATAAAGCAAAAGCTAAAGACTAAGAACAGAGCCCTGGGGTATGTTCTCCTGTTTGAAATGAGCAAATTTATTAGAAAGTCAGGCCAGAGATGGCATATATGTATTGTAGAGTGAGCTGATATTTAGCAAAAGAAGCAGTGAAAACAGACTGCGAGGGGTCAAATAATTACTGTCACTCCTGATGAAGGTGTTATGTCTAAGGCTTTACTTAATAAAGATCTAATGCCAGTTGGATGTGATAAATTGTTGAGCATTTTATGTCTGTCCAAAGATCTGTCAAAAAGCTTGCAGAGGAGGGAAGAAGTAGGTGTAGAAGGCAACACCAGCTTAGACAGTGACTAAAGAGATATGTTCTCAAACTAAAGTTTAAGTCACATTTATCTATTCTAAAGCAGAAGCAAAGTAAAAAGTCATGAACCATATCACCATAGAAACTGCTGCTTTTGAGTGAGTTTGCCCACATTGTCAAAAAAAGATTGTGTTCACTGATTAATAGTTTGCTCTAGAAGAAGACAAAGAAATTACAAACTCATGTCATTGAAGGCGGCACGTTTTTCTCCTTCACACCTGGTAAAGAGCTAAATGTTATTTAATGAACCAGGGTGTGAAAGTAAAGCTGAATTCTGGAGAACAAGTCGAGTTTCTGAGTTTCTTTAAAGAAAGAAGTCAGGGCCTGTCTTTTTGAAGTTTGTTGACTATGTTCTGTCCAATCCTGTTTGACCTGCATCACAAGCACAGGCTAGTCACGCAATCAGAGATACAGTCAGATGAGAAGCCGTAAAATGGGGATCAGGCCTCATTCAAGTTAACATTAAAGTCACCTATAATTCAAAATTCAGCAGAATGAATGAAAAAAAAAGGTCGCAATTTGAGCAATTTGTAGCCGAGGGAGACTGTTTTAATACTAGAGACACAAATTAGATGACATTTGGTTACAAGGTTATACTGAAAATTGGACATTTTTAGGAATACTGAGGATTTACCTGGCTGGACAAATCCAAACCTGGTGGTCTCTAAGCCCATGCCACCTACACTCTAGTAACTAGAGGTTCAGCTGGCAGTTAAAGTTGCAATAGTGGAACTTGGAGAGAGTGCAAAGGTTAAACAAACAGGAAGTAGCAGGTGGTAGCTGATCTGTGATGCTTTGCTCACCTCTTGCACATCTATCAGACCTCATCTCTTTTACACGATCCCTGTCTCTGCACCACATTCCAACTCTGTCACTCTAGACTTTCTTTCACACTAACTTTGTTTTTTTTTCCCTTCTGACACTCTTTCTCAGCCTCACTTCAATATCAGCTTCATATTTCTACTTGCATTCTCATCTCTGCATTTCTATCTGTTATACTTTATCTAATCCACTGCAGTTTGTCTTCGACCTTAATCTGACGTACCTCTAATTTGACCCATGCAAATATTTGTGTTTTTCGTAACAAGATTCATGTTGCCAAAATGGCTCTAACCAACATAACCAAAAATGGCACTTTATGGTACAAACTGTAAAATGCAATTAAGCAATTATTGTTAGGTGTTATCACTACACTGTGTGTATCACCTAAGTTATTTTCAGTTGTCTTTCCACGGTTTCAAAGGGTTACTGATAAAATGTGAGGAGTCTAAATCTGTGCTCGGCCTGTGTGGCTGTGCTTCAGTCTGCCTGACCTTCTCTCATCCTCCCTCATTGTCTCTCCCTCGTTTGTCTATGCGTCCTGGCTCCTCTCCCACATTTTCCCTGAACAAACAGCCGAGCCAAAAACATCCTCCTCTGCATCTGTATCGCTCCCTGTGGTTTTCTTCTCATCCATCATTCCCTCCATCTTCCTCCTCTCCTCCTTTCCCCAATGGGCTTTATCTCCTTATTGTTGTACTGCTGTTTTCTATCCCGGTGCTGCATTTATTCTCCTCTATCCCCCCCTGTTTCATTTCGGCACGAGTGTGAGCTTTATTTGTTTTCCGAGTTCCTTGACACACACACCCCGATGTGCCTTTACCTTTTACTCTTCTATAAAATACATGTCTATGACAATTTCAGTGCCTTCCTATTTCAACTCTCTCTCTCTCTTTTTTATTAGCTCCACTGTCTTCTTCCTTTCTGTCTCTGTGCAGTGTTTTCAACCATGGCCGACTAGAACACTGAGACAGGTCCACTGCTCCACCAGCACTGTCTGAATCACAATACGAATAAGTTCATGTCCTGTGTGATTAGATCTGTACATTAATGTATGTTTGCCCACCTCAGCACCTGTTACAGCACATGACGAAACAAAGAGAAAGAGTAAATGTGTATGTACTGTACAGTGTGTGTGTTCCCTTGAGTGTATTTGCACTGAGAACAATACTATGTGGGCACATAAAGGAGCATGTGGTGTGTGTTTGTGTGTGCGCGTGTGTGCTTATTATGTCTCACTCTTCATTAAGCCCTACCCAGCTGTGCATTTATGTGTGTGTGAGAATGTGTGATATCGCTCTCAGGCTTCCTGCTCTGCTTCTGTGAAACTCGCCCCCTGTCCTCCAGCCCGAGTGGCTCTTCCTTAGCTATCATTACTACCTCCACCTGGCTCCCTCCTCATCTTAATGTATCGGGGCTTTAAGGCCAGCCCTTTCTTCTGCCCTCTATCAAACATGCCCTGTCAGATGGCTGAAGTCCCCTCGGCACACACACACACACACACACACGAACACACACCCGCCCACTGAGCACAAACATAAGCACTCACGTCCATGAAAGTATATGTTCTCTGCTGGTAACAGACAATTTTAAAGTTTGCACACAGTGTAGACAATCACATATCATACCAAACATGTTCTGGTCATAGCAAATGTGTGATTTGAGCGAGGTGAACAAATCAATATGTGCAGGGACATGAGTCACAAAAAGTGTCACATACTACAAACTGCAGGAGACAGTTTTAGATAAACTATTGCATAATGCAAGCAAGACACACACACACACACACACACACACACACACACACACACATGCACAGCTAGTCCACTGTACAAACAGGTGGACATTTAAAGTCAGACTGACCCCTAGTGGCCACACTGATTGCAACAGAACTTTGGGCTTTTCTGAGATGCTAAAAACATCTCCATGCAGCTCCGTCTGCCACAGTAGGCAATTGAAAACCTGTCAGAGGAAAACCAGTGCAGCCTATTTAAATGCAGAATTTAAGGGACACTGTCTTGCCAGAAAATAAGAGAAAGTTCTCTGATAAGAAATGCAGTCAGAGGTTGTTAAGATGAGCAGAAATGGTTTCTATTTTTAACTCTTTTTTCAACATCAGCCTTGATGTTGATCTCAAAAGCAGAGAGGAGACGTGATAGGGGGAAAGTGTAGAGAGCTGGATCACACATTCATGATGGAAATGACTGTGTAATGGTGATAAGTCACTTCCATCTACAGGGCCCGGGGTCTTTTCTGTACTTGTCCTTTACTTTTTGAGAAGTCTTCATTATGTCTGAGAGTCGGATTGTGACCACGTTCTTTGTGACTGTGGATTTGAACTTCATTAGATTCTGCTTGTATCCGTGTATCTGACTTTCTGTCAGTTAACTTCCTCTCCTGCTGCTGCTCTGCCTGTCAGCTCATCACGGTGCCAGGACCTTTGGCTCTATGTAGGCAGCCAAGCAGAACTCACAGCCTCTAAGACCCTCGTACTGTGGCTGACCAGAAGAGCTCCCCAATGTATATGCAAGGTGCAAGAAGAATAAGCACGGAGGAGTTGTGTCCTGACATAACAAGTCTAACAACCCATCTTTTATCATCAGTGATTTTATCTAAGGGGAGTGTTCAGCAGGCCATAAACTCAGAAACTGCTCCCAGGCTGCAAATATCCCTCACAGCTGATATGTGTATTAGTGTTTGAACATCTGGTGGATTTAAGCAAACAAATGACACTGCACTGATTGTTGTTTTCCCTACTAGACATCTAACTTATTAGCTGAAGGTGTATGTTGTCTTATAATATCTCAAAATGTTGGCAAACTTCATAACTTTCACAATCTAATGCTGCTAAACACAGGTGTATAGTTGGGGATACATTAATTTGCAGGCTAAGCTTAAATTTACACATGCCGAAGAGAAATTGACTCATATCAAGTTGACCCATATAGTAAATTCAAAGTGCAGGCAAATGTACAGACAGGCTTATAACCAGATAAGAGAAACAGGCACACGGTCGGATAAGCATGTGGTTTGACACAGTAAAGCGCCAGGAAAGATGAATCACAATCAGCTTGCCAGTACAACTAGAAACAACAACGTGGTGGCAAAGCTCTGAAGTAATTCTAACTTCATCATGTTTAATCCTTCAGCTTTGGTGCACTTGGTACAAGGCAATAAGTCTTTGTGTTTGTGTAAGCAAACTGTGGCGTGTCAAATGATTTACCGGGAGCACTCCAAACCAGAAACAGCAAACAAGCCGACAGGACACGGTTTACGCTGACACGGAGACAGATGTTGACACCTGGCAGCAGTTTGTCATGTCTGGAAAGTCTGGTATAACAAAATTAACAAGGGTAGAAATTCAAATCATATTGGAGTTCATTTTTCTTCTTTCTTTATAGAAGCAAAAAAAAAAGGGAGTTTTTCCTCTCCACTTGCTCAAGGGGGATTTGTGGGGTTTTCTCTGAATGTCTGTATAGTCTTGACTTTATTAAAGTGCCTTGAGATGACTTTGTTGTGAATTGAAAAAAGTGGAATATATATAAAAATATGAACAATCTGGGGGGTAAATCATGCAAGTAAAAACCCACCATGCACTTCTAAATGTAAGAATCAGACATTTGTAGATAGAATCTTTGCCTCAGTTAAACGAGTGATTACCAAAAATCTGCAAACACATTAAATATTCACAACCTCTTTACTTTAGGCTGTTTTGTAAGTAGAATATGCAAAGTTAAACATACTACTGCAGCTGAAAACTGCTGTAATCTGCTTAGTAAAAAACAAGAACAGTATGTGGCAGCATAATCACAAACAAACTTGTAAAGCATGTATTGCTCTACTGGACTGAGCAGGGATGCTGTAATGTCATCAGTTTAAATCTGCACAATGTCTTCCTCAGTGAAAATGAATAATGATATGTGACAGAAACCTCAGAGAGGGTTTTCGTTTTGAGATGAATGATGATAAACAGACTGGCTGAGAGATTCTGTCAGTGGTCCAAGATGGATGACTTTCCTACATATATCAGACAATGACAGTGAATGATCCAGCATCACTCTAGCTGCAGCTGATGTGAAAGGATGGGCAGGCAGAGGTACGGATAAGCTGAAATGAAGGAGGGGGGCAGAAGCTGGGTCCCTTAGATTGATGCATTGTGGGAGATTTAGGACAGATTTTGATTGCTTTACAAGCAGAGTGACAGATATTATAACACAATTTGAATGTAGAGATGCTACAATAAAATTAGTTAAAGTTTATTGCATTTTTTTCAGTAAGTAGTTACTTATGTGGATGATGTTTCAAGACAAGAGAAACCGCTTATCCTGTGCAGGGTTGCAGGGGGGGCTGTGATTTGGCGAGAGGTGGGGTACCACCTGGACAGGACAGATCTACCCGGAGGAAAGCTATGCACAAAGAGAACATGCAAAGTCCACACAGAAAAGCTGCAGTCGGCTGAGGACACGACAACACAACCTTTGAGCTGTGAGGCGGAATTAAGCAATGTTAAAGCATGATTGCTTTCACCTACTTTAGCCTCTAACAACAACCTGACTCTTCATTTAAAGCAAACAGTTCAGGCTAGAAAAGGAGTGATTCTGATTATTAAGTATAATAGGGCATTTAGAGTACTGAGTGTTGTTATAACCCCCTTTGTAATTTCAAAGAGATGAGTTTTAGTTTTCAAATAGAATAAAAGCCTGTTTCATTTGATCTCTCCAATTCAGGCTGCTGAAGCCAGACTATGCTTTGTTCACATGCCAAAGGAATATTGGATAAAGATAATTTTGGGGGAAAATTGTGAACCTATTCTTGAAGGCAAATTGCTGAAGGATCCTGCCTACTTTTGACTTTTTATTTAATTATGAGCAAGATTTTGACACCAGGGAGAAACTTTACTAAATAGTTTGAGCTGTTATCAAAACATTATCAAAATATCCTAAAGATTTCTCTTGTCCACTTATTACTTTCAAATTAATTCTGAATCCAAAATTAAAACTGTCCAAATGTTTTGCCCCAATAATAGCAGCTTGTTTTTATATCAAAAACTTCAGACCACTTCACTTCAGATACATCAGACATTCAAATGATGCCAGTGTACAGAATCCAAAACACAAAATGATGCAGCGGAAGTGGTTGGTTCCATATCCACAATTCTGTTAAAAGCACGAGGTGCAACAGCAATTCCAATGTTTGTTACAGATTTTAGATTGTGAAGCATTGCATTCACCGTTCTCCTTATTAAATTTAACTGAACCGACTGATTGCCAGCATTCAGCCTGAGGGAAGATTAAAGTTCGATCTCTGTCAGTGATAAAGCACCATGGATTTAATGAACCCAACAAACAGTCTCGTCCTGGGGATTTCTTTGCGTTATGGCCTGTCCAGCAACAATAGTGAATCAGATACTCTTTTTACTTTGTACTTTTTCTTCTCTTACAGTCAGATCTAGATTAAAATGAACAGTTCATTGTGTTTGCCTTTTTTTAACTGAACTATTGTAATGGGTGGGAAAGAAGAAGACTTGTAGAAATAAATGTCTCTCTTTTTTTAAGACCACACTGAGCACACAGCACACAGTCACACACAGTCACACACATTTGCTTTTTATATAATAAACTACATTTTTAGGCATAACTCACGTGGTAAAAGCAGGGTTGTACTTGGCGCCCAGGTAGTATGAGTACAGGTTGAACATGCCAATCATGAAGGCCACAAACACCATGATGAAGATGACCATGAACTTGAAGATGTCTTTTACTGTGCGTCCCAGAGAGATCTGCAGTGGGCCAAAGCTCTCGTTGGCTGGAAGGATGTAGGCAATGCGGGAAAAGCTCAGCACCACGGCGATTGCATACAGGCCTTCTGAGATGATCTGGGGGTCTGACGGGCGCCACTTGTTTCTGGCTGGAGGAGGAGAAAGAGAAAGTGGCTGAGTGGCTGCTTTACAGTGAATGTTACCTGAATGCATTATGGCAGGCTCTTGGTTGCATAAATGTTTGACTTCAGGGGCAATTTTATTATCCATTTTGGCCCATGAAAAGGGTCTGTTCACATTTTCATATGGCAACATGTTTTACAGTCTCAAAACAAAAGAACTGAGTAGGCAAGTACAGATTCAGTTATTGTTGAAATGACATCTATAATAATCCATGATCATCCAGAGCAGCTTTCATGGATTCAGGATTTGAATTTTCTGACATAAAATTGAAGCAATTGGTCCAAAGCTAATTTAACGTGTATTAAAATGCTTATGAGATGTTTACAAATGCCAAGGAGTAGAAGTTGTAGTGTTACGTCATTATCTCCGTGGACATAGCTCCCTTAGCTGCACATTACGTAACCTTCAAACTCTTATTTTTTACAGTGCAGACTTGGTTACAGTGGAATTTCAGTGCTGGCAAGAGGTGCTTTAACACACATAATCTTGGCTTTCAGGAAAATGTGTTTGATGGAAGAGAGCTTAAAGTAAGAAGATGGATTAAGTGAGGATGAAAATAAGAAATTTAGAGAAGAGGGAGGAAGGAAAGAAGTGTGAGAGAGGACAGGGTGTTCCAGGAGAAGTCAGGGGGCAGAAACAGGAGAAGGAGTTCACAAAGGAAGTAAAAAGAAATATAGAATGTGAATAGCTTGAGGACTAAAATTAAAATAAAATAAAGTGAAATGAAGAGGGTGTCTGTTCACTCATTTGCTGTTTGACGGCAGTTACTTAAGAAAAGTACATGGGGGATTATAACTGCAGTATAAAATACATATTCATGGGGGCAGTGTTGTGTCATGACAGAATCAGACCACCAGATGACAGCACTGATGAAGGTTCCCTTAGTAGGTTATTAAGAAGTGTGATGGCCACTTTATTAGGCACACCTGTACAGTCTAACCTAATGCAATCCAATACTGCAGCCATGAATTCTACTTTTACAATGTTATAATTTCTCAGTTTTTAGGGTTGAAATGATCAGAAAGGTGATAAATCTGTTGTGTGTTTATTACTCAGGTCATGGTGTAGTTGAACTGTTGTGTATTACAAGAAGTTTTGGCCCCTTCATTCATTTTAAATGAAAGATTCAAAGATTTAAAGATTCATATAATGCACTCCGATCTGACTCCACTACCCACTATGATCTGAACAATAGACAGAGAGTAGAGTCATCACCATTCTGACAGTTTGAAGGTAAAAACTGAAACACTGTACAAACAGAATTCATGGCAGAGACACCCTGCTGGATTATTAGATTGTACAGGGGTACCTAATAAAGTGACCGGTGAGTGTACAGCCCGGGCTGTAAATCTCTGTGTGTGCACAATCACCCCCACACACACACTTGTGTGAACGTGTAGCTACGATAAATTTATCTAAATGACAAACGCTCTCATCTTGCAGGTCTTTAGTTATTCATGACAATTTTACACAGTCATCTGATTCACTTCTTCTCATCAGTGAGCGATGTGACACTATCATTCACACAGTGCAACCAGTTTAAATTTAATCATGTAGTGATAAAATGTAAGGCTTTCCTGAGGCCCTTCCACAGAAAAACTGTTTAGTAGATATGGAATGAGGCAATTTAATGTGTTGCTCTGTTGAAACAATCATAGAGCAGGTGGATCATGATTAGTGAAATTCAAAATGTTTGAGAAAACAAAGAAAAATATGCCAAACATTGTACACGGATGCAGAGCCAATTACCAGTATTTGTTATATCAGTGGTCTTGAGTTACTACTTACCATAAGTGAAATAAGCCACCTCATCAGGCAGTGAGGCGTTGCTGAGGTCCTCATCTGGTACATGCATGTCCACATACTGCTGGGCTTTGGACGCCTTCAGGAAAGCCATGAAGCGTGCCGTGAAGGACGCCACAAAGATGGACAACATGCCAAAATCCAGAACGTTCCAAAGGTGCATGACATACTCCCTGGGCCCGTCACTCCAGATTTCTTTACATTCTGACCAAATCATACCTAAGGAAGATAATACAAGTGCATAAACGTATTGATGCATTATGAAAAGGAGGGAAAAAAATACAAGAGATCAAATAATGCAAAGTAGTAGTAGTAAGTAAGACATGCTCACAAAGACGTTGACAATAAAGCATATACTGCACTACTCAGACAGCTCAGGTGCATACAACCACACATTCAGTCAGTGGAATACCTAATTCGTCCTCACCAGTCACTCTGTCATTGTCTATTTAGAGCCAAAACAAGGAGAAAATTGCTTATTGAAAAGCCGCCAGCATTATTTTCATCTCTATAACAATTATTAGGCCTTCAAAGCATGCTGCTAGAATTAGAGTTCCCCTGGTCTACGAAATCACTCAACGTACACACACACACACACACCCATGAGCACCTGCAAACAAAAATGTCAGTGGATGAGAAAAGAAGTAAACAAATAAACCAGAACCATATGTGCAGCAACATACACAAACCACACACATAATAATATTACTGTATGTGTGTGTGTGGATGGATCAAGAACATCAGCAGATGGGAAGCAGCTGAGGTCTGACAGATATTGCCATGGGCTATTTATCTGTTGAGCTTATCTCTGTCTTTCTGTCACCCACTTCTCTCTCCCTGTTTCTTCATGCCTGTCTTCTCCTATGCCATAAACTGCAACTCTTCTTTTACCTCCACCTGTTTCTTACAACAGCCCCTATCTTCTCTCCTTTTGACTTTCTCTCCATTCCCCCTATATTTCCTCAGCACCGCTGAGGAAATATAAGAGTCAACCTACAAATTTCTCTCTGGCTTAAGTCTGGCCTGTGGTGCATCCAACCACGAAACCTTTTTCTGATAAGATGAAAGAGAATGAACTGTTGTTTTGCTGAAACTCTGGCATGGTGAAACATTAATCTTTAATTCTGCTTCATACCAAAGTTGTCAAAAAAAGTTTACACTCTTTTCAGGAACTTTTCTTTTTGGACTTATGGAGAAGGCTGGTGTGATGTAGAAAAACTTTTTTTATGCTTTTGGTAAAGCATCAAAAACAGTGTGAACCACAATAGAAAATTAACAACTCTTGTTCATATATTTTTTAATAAATCCATCAAAAACTATGTGTGCACCATGTGTGTGAAAAGGTAACTCACCCAACACCCACTTCATGATCAACATCTCTGTCCAGGAGAACTGGGTGGTCTTGACTCTGAACACCTGTCGTGGGTGGTCTGTGATGGTTTCGTTTGGCAGGTTCTTGACACCCTCGAAGCGGTCAGAGGCATTGATGACCAGCAGCCCCAAGAATATTGTGAAAGAGACAGCGTGAGCCACAAACTTCATGAAGGGGCTTCGCAGGATCTGACCAAGCTGAAAATGATTAGATTGAGAAAATAATAAGATACTGTGTATGTTCCTATATGTGTCTGTGAGGAACATATCAACAAGATTGAGGTTTTACTCAAACCCAAAAGAGAAACGGCACTTGTTTTGTTGCCTAAGAGAACTCATGGCTTTTGCACAGTCCCTGAGTTTTTGGTCCTAAGAGATCAAAATATGAAAAGCATCACTACACATCCATCTTAGCAGACAAATAGCATCTGCTGTGATTCACAGATGTGCCTAATCACAGATCACGTTCAAGCAACATAATGCCTGAGCCAGAGTTAATGGAAATGCACCAAATAGGGACATATAAGGTGGTGCACTGTTGGTGCAGAATATTAATATTTTAAACTATGTAATACACAGAGGGAACTATTATTAATTGCAAACAATTTCACACACACACACACGCACCACACACACACCACATACACATATACACACACACACACACACAAGTTTAAGATCCCCCATTTGCCAATCTCTAAACCTGCTGTGTTCAATATTAACTACCCACAGGATGTCTCTACTCTCTGCATGCGCAGTAACACAGCAGATCCAATTGCTGTTCTCATGCCACACACCATTAAAAAACGTGGGAAGAGGTTGTCCTGTAAATCTCTAACCCTGCAAAACCTCCTGTAAACTACATCTTGCCACGGGGATGACTCTGCCGCCTTCATTTTTCCTTGCTGCTGCACTGATAAGGCTGATCAATTTCACCCCTCAGCGTAAATCAGATGGTCATCGTAGATCAGCCCGACCACAACATGCAGACTCCAAATCCCATGGGTTTGATTTTTTTATCCGTGTGTGACAAGACCTGAGCCAGAGCACTTTTCCAACAGCATGGTGACCACTGGTGGCAGGTGCATGCAGACTACCTTGGTGTTAAATGGTCTGGTGTTATATGAATTTCAGACGTCCAGAATGGAGCTGTCTGTCCCCTGTTATTGCCTAACATCTCTGATTCAGGAGAACCAAGCCTGATATGTGTATTATAATGTAATGGCATGAGTAATATTGTGATTCTGTATTTACACAATATTATACGCAAGCTTTTTGTTCAAATGACAAGAAGTTGGGGGGAGGGGTTCATTTTGGGAATATTATCAATGTTCTCTCCCATTTTCTCACTCAAAAATAAAAACGACAACAAAAAAAACCCCAAAAAGCAAAACAAAACAAATTAACTTTTTAAAACTAAATCTACAAATTTACAGGTGCTACATATTTGCATGATATTGGCAAAGGTTGAGGCACTAGAGGACAATTCAGTGATATCCAACCATTCCATCGATGTCAGTCCGTCCTGGGTGTTTATTGATTGGACATAATTTCTTGTCATGACCTGGGTTGAACCTCATAAGAAACAAGAGGACACTTAACAAAAAGGGCCAATAAATGAGCACAGATGTAGCAGGGGTGTGTGTGAGTGTGAATGTGAATAGCGCCCTTTAAAAGCCCAAACAGCAGGGTCAGAGCCTGCATGAAGAGGAAAATTAGAGCAAATGAAATGAATGACAGACTGGAGAAAAGTAATTAATGAAAAAAATGATTAGCCAAGATGGGATTGTGGGAGCAACATGTAGTATTTATAAATGTCAGTGCATCAGTGTCAAATTGATTGTGATAGCTGGTATAATTACCATAAATAATGTTGATCATGCCAGTAGGACTGCTGGTGTATCTGAAAATTAGGACTACAATTATCATAATTTCCATTATGTGTTTTTCATGGATTTAGTCGTTACATACTGTATAATACATGTGTAATTACAGTTAATGTGCAACCAATAGGATCACACTTGTTTTTTCTCATTGTCTTCTGCCGTTTTGTTTTAGGTGTGTTTTCAGTGATTTAAATGATCTCACTGGTGTATAGTGGGTGTGTTTTTCCCCATACAAGCAAGGACAATATGCAGAAGAGAGAAGCCGGAAGGAGCAACACATCATAATTTGGGAAGAAAGTCTGGATTGAGATTAGAATCAGCTTGTGCACAGGACAGTAATCTTTTTTAGATTCCAACCATGACCTGGCATTTGTTTAAGTTACAGTTAATTACAGCTGCAACAACAGTAGATTGGAATTGTGCAAAAGACTACAGTATCCCCAAGAGCCGAGGCTGTAGAAGGAACTCCAAGAAAGGAAGCCTGGTTTGGAGTAGGCCAAGTTACCAACCAGCTCCTGAAGACGAAAGATATCAGATATTGGATTGGAGATGACATAATAAGAATACTTCTCTAATAACTAAGGCCTGCCTTAGGGGGTTTATAATTCTCTAAACACCAGGAAATCGTCCAAGTATCCAGTCAGATAAGGAATGGATTCTTATGTCCTCACTCTTACCATCTAACAGCAGCTACTCTGCAACATCTGCACTGTTCCATGGTAAAGTCTAGGCAACATGACTAATCAGGATAGTTGAGTGAGAAACATGTGAGAAAAATGTCCTTTTTATCATGACTATGACGAAGGCAGCATTTGAGCTTATATATATATAAATATCAGTAAAATGTGGAGGAGGACAAATTTCATTTAGTAAGAGTCTTTAAATTGAGAGTGATACTGATTTGATGTCATCTGAAACCAGTTTCTGTGAATGTTTTAATATTCAGTGACATAAGGGCATTTGCTTGTTAGTAGAGTCTGATTGTACAAAACTGCCCCAGGTTTCCCAGTCAGACACAAAGTTTAAAACTTTCCATATTTCATGTTTTTTCATATTTCTATTTCTTTTAATGGAGCAATAGTTAATCAATAATTATTCCAGCATAAAGGAAGGTGTTTGCTGTGCTGTGAAAATGTAATCAAGTTGTTCCTTAAATAAAGCATTAACTTACTCTCAGGAAATGTTTTCCAACTGCTTGTTTATTGACAGTTTTTTCATAACCTCTAAAGCACGTGTCATATCTTTCCCATAAAAGAGAGGTCTAAAGCATCGATATCCATGTTTTCTTTGTGTGCCTTTAATAACTCCGTATTTTCATGCAACGTCAACAGTAACAATATCTTCTTCAACTCTCCCAGCTGATATGAAATGTAATATGGTTTGGGATCCTGATAATGGTGTTTTGTGCTGCAATAAAAATTTTGAATATTATGAGCTCTAGTGATGAGCAATTGATGAGAAGAGCAGAACCAAGCTGCATGATTAGTAGCAGGTGTAGGAGGTACGCGACACATTCAAGCACAGCACATCAAAGCTATTGCTCTGAAACCATATTTCAATTTGGCTCTGTCTTAATCTATTTCATTATCAGATCCATTTAATACAAACCTTTTTGTCTCTATGGAACTGTTGTGACATTATTAAGCAGGAATAAACATCCATTTTGCCGCTCACACATCGGTTTGATTAGTTAGGCATTATCACCTTGTTCGCTGTCTATTTTTACTCTTTTCAAATTATGCACATACTAACAAAGGTTATTTGTTATTTCTACACACTACTACTGCACCTTTTTACTTAGTAACAGGAAACGGTGACTAGGAGCAGCAGGATCAGTTGGTTGGTTGATTTAACATCACAAGTAATCATATACAAATGCACGTGCTAATGTGTGCGTGCACATATGAACAAACACACAGACAGTGAAATCTGAAATAGCTGGTGTCTGATGAATGAATCTACGTTAGAGTTACTGCCCTCAAGCCTCTCGCACAGACTTCACATCAGCTGCTCTCACTCTTTTAGGTTACAAAATGACTAATTCATCAGTCACACCTAACATGAACCACTGAAAAGACTTCTACATCTTAAACACACACACACACACAAGATGATGAGGTTAAGGATTATTCAAGATGATGAGCAATTTGAATAACCAGTCGCTCGGCTCCTGTGTGTGTGTGTCTGTTGCCACCTTAACATTATGTCACCACAGATTATAATTTGCTTGATGGGGTATTAACAAAATGTGGAAATTGTTTAAACTGCTCCAGGGCCCTGTAATCAAATACTGATTATGAAGTGCTTAGGAATCTGGTATGTTTTAGCCATGCAAGTCATCAGGTCAACCCGTATCTTTGTCCAAATAGCTATTCACGGTCCCCTGAGAAATAAAGCTGATGACTTTAATTACAACAGAGCAACAATTTGTGTAAAATAATCATGTTACTACACAAATCCATAGTGATGAAGTTGATTAATGTAGCGTATACATGAGCAGGGGTTGTAGTAAGATAAACCTTGGGTGACGCTATTAATTACAAGTAACATTTTAGGTCAAAATTAAATGCCTTTGATTCAAAGCTGCAGTGAAGTCTGGATGTTGTATCTCATTAGTATGCGTTTGTTACCCTGTTAGCACAGTGATTAGGCTGTAACAGAGATATTCTGAGAATCTTAGCATTCGACTGAGAGCACAGTTCATTCTCAGTGGAGCTGAAGATGCCTTTAAGCTGCCCGTGTTTCTTGTGGGTTATGCACTTTCCGTGTTGTTGCCCTATACAGAGTGTGTAACTAGAGTGAGACCCAAAGGTCAGTACGTAGAAACTAAAGACTACAATCCTCAATGTTTAACTCTTTTCTGGGAATTTCTTTAGTTGAAATATGCTTCATAATTTAACTTGGTGTGGCGAATTGCTACTGATTCCTCAGACACACAGAACCACTTGCAGCATTGCTGAAATTTTCCCATCTACGGGCGTCTGAGGTTCATTCTTTTAACCAACCGGAGAAAACAAGCCTTACTTGTCCCATAAGACTGCTAAACGATGTTTTGCATGTATATGTCAGTTTTTAGCTGCAATTTCGTAGCTTAAATTTAGTCATGTTTGGTTCAATGTTTAGGTACGATATTTGGACAAAGAGTGTTTTATACATCCATCTGTATTTTCATACCTTGCTACATGGCACTATCCAGTAGGCGACAGCCAGGAAGGGCAGACCAACGGTGACCCCCAGCACTGTCCAGCACTTCACACCTATCGACTGCTGCCTCAGACCAGGAAGGTTCTCGTACCAAATAGTCAGGAGCTGCTGCTGACAGTTGGGATGGGCAACAAACTGGACGGAGACAGGGACCAGAAATTTAAATCAATGGAGAATAAGGGAGGATGACATTTGCAAACAACTAACCATAAAGATATTTATTAAAATATTACTAACATCTTTTTTAGACTATTTTCATTGCACATTGAGATTTCATGTTCATTCTGCATCTGCATAAGTAACTTTGTATTTCAGTTTTTAGAGACATTTTTATACTTTTTTTGCAATTTGTGTATTTTCATTGCATATTATTATATTGTGGTGTTGCTGCTCCAGGTGCTGAAACATATCTGAATGCACCTGCCACTCTATTATGCCCTGAACACAACACTCACACTATAATTTACATCAGTAATTGTTTTGTAGAGGCACAAGGTGAAAGATTGTAGTATATTATGGGAAACATGTTGTACTGTCTTTAAAAAAGGTGACAGACATTGTTTTTAGCTAAAACCTGCATCTTTTAAACAAGTTTTCCATTCACTATTTCTCACCCTGTCTTCTGTTTAGGTTTCCACACTAAAACAAACTGTATAGATGGTATTTCTCAGCTTTGTCACCCAGTGTAACACATGTGTGGCACTATATATGTGTGTTTTAAATTATCTCAATGCAATTTGTGTAAAACGAATGAACTACAAACACAAACCTCACTGTATTCATAAACAGGGCTGCTGGTGCTCTTTTTATTTTAATATTTGAGGTATTCCTGAGTAGCTGTGGGTGCAGGCAGCTTTTCCCTTTAGAGCAAACCTTTTGTGTATTCATTACAGTCAAAATATATTATTCACAACATATTTGTATTCACAGCTGCCACTTGGCTCCATTTAAAAAAAAAAAAGCCAACAAGCAGGTTGGGAAATCAATTTAAGAAACAGTAAACAAATAAAAGCAGGTTAGAAATAAGTGTTCACATTCATCACAGAAAACACTGCATTAATAAATATGGCTTAGTAATTTACCATCTGTTGATGACTGTGGTCCAAGAAAGGAAGAGTTAAATGGGAACCACACAGAAGTAGGATATGGATGTTTTTGTTCCAGTTGGAGGAAAGTATATGGACAACAGCAGAATCAATACTCAACAGGCAGCCCACTAGTGTAACAATGAATCAAGGTGCTTGTGCATTTTATTTTCATAACTTAAAGGACCAAGGAGCAACCGTTTACCTCTGCTCATTCCTTCCTTTTTTGAGCTTCATTGAACAGTTTTTTCCACCAATCATCTTTGGTAATTACATTTCAAAGAGAGAGCATCTCTGTAAGCTCACATCTCTGCTCCCATCTACCAGTTGAAATGCACACGTGAACAACACGTATAAGTGCAGTAAAGGTTTGACACTCACCTTCTATCTTACACCAAATCACAGTTAACGTAGTTTCCACACTACTGTCTACTGACCAGTCTCTCAACTCATCGATCCATGACATGAACCCTGACCAAGTCCATCTACATGCACTACACACAGTCACGCTCCACCTGGTTTCCATGGCAATCTATCGCTCCTGCTCTTCTTGTATCCTGTGTAATTAGCTCAGAGAATATTGGTCACGCTCAGGATACAGGAAATAACACAGCTCGAACAGGCCGTCAGCTGCTCACACACACAAATCCATACACATGCTGCCACACTAACACACACACATAAACATAGAATTTATGTGATTACAGAAATTTGAAGGTCAAATAGGAACAAATGTGTGTGTTTGTGAAAGAGAGAGAGAGGTAGGGGGAAATGGGGAGAGGACTGGGTTTGACATTTAGTAACAACACTTTTACTCGCAGGGATTTACTCTCTGACACTGAGGGCAGTTTGTTGGTTACATATGATCCTCTGAGGCCGCATGCGGAAAACATACACAAACATCTCCACAAAAGAAAAAATGCTCATACATTCACTGAACCACAAGTGCAAATGTCAAGGTACATGCCACATCAAAACAATTTTCATAGGCTTTAATGTTAATCTCTTCAAGACACATTATTAAATGAAGATTTGATTCATTTCTTTCTGTGGTTTTGTAGAACATCATGATCTCTGAAGACCTTATAAAGCAAAGTCAGTCTTACAGTATGGATGTATGGAGTTAAAAAGACTTGAACATTTAATAAACAGCATCCAATAAGTTGCAGTATGACAATTGTCGCACTGTCTTCATCTCAACGACAACCTGCAATTGTTAGTTTATTAGTCAGTTACCTTTTTGACTTCGTACTTGATGGCCAGTTTAACACGGCTGAGGCAAGGTCGGCTGTAGGGGCTTGGTGGACATTGGTCCACGTCACCGTTCAGTATGGCCTCCACTTCCTCTGTGTCCCGACAAAGGTCCAGCACACCCACGACAAAGTCCTTACACTGCATGGACAGCTTTCTGTAATCATTCTGCAACATTTGTGAATCCAGGGCCATAGAGGGAAAGAGGAAAAAAAGGAACGTCAAATTTTTGACCTGACCCTGACCTTTCTTTTTTTTTCTTTTTGTCACCACAGTAAAAAAGAAAACAATCGACCAATTCTTCTTGTGTACAGACAGATTATTAACCCACTTAACCTTGTAAAGGGGTGGTCAAAGAAATCTATATTCTTTTTAACGTTTTTAGAATATACATTGTTTAGTATGATTAATGACTTTTCTGTCCTTTGTGCTTCTTGCCCTACTGTAAAGTGTGGCCTACCCCATGTATATTGGCACATCACACATATTAGGTTAGTGGCTTGAGAAAAGTCAACCTGTTCGAGGCATTTATTTTCATTTGCAATCATAGTATGTCTTCCGTAAAAAAAATAGTGAAGCAATAATTTGGTTCATAACCTTTCCATCTTAAAACATGAATATCATATTTCTACAGTAGAGATTGATTATCTTTTTAAATTGTGTTTGACCTTCAATGATTCACACTTGACCTGTTGAATCATGATGGACAAGCTCATTTTCTGGATGTGTGATGTATTTACGACCCGGAGGCCTGGTGATTCAATGGGTAGGGCATTGGGTTGGGATGCAGAAGGCCGTGGACCTCCCAACCATCAAGGGAAACCTTGGTGCCGATTCCAAGCCTGGATAAAATGGGTGGGTTGTGGCAGAAAGGGCAGGAAGGGCAACCGGCTTAAAAAACTAATGTCAAATCAACGTGCAGATCACGTCCTGTTGTGGTGACCCCTTAAGGGACAAGCCAAAAGTCGTTGATCATTTGATGTAATCTTTCTTAAACACACACACACAGTAGTACCATCCCTTTGGCAATCTCCATAATCTTACTTTGGAAAACAGCCTTCTATTTTTATACTTCCATGGGACAGTACACAAGATTAGCTGAAACAACAGCCAATATTAGGGCATAAAAAATGAAACATGGCACAACCTCATAATAACTCTAACAAGGAACTCCCTTTTGTAATGCTAATGTGAAAATATCTAAAATTGCATATTGTTAAAATGTTTTCTTCAGCAGAAAGGTCACCTGGTAAAAAAATAAAGGTGCATTTGCAAGAGAGAAAAATGTAGTCAGGTGAAAAGGTGCCAATCCATTCATTCAGGAAACAAGAAAGAAATGTCACATATTTAACAGTAGTGGGGTCACTTAAAATATAAACATATGTTCAGATTATATCAGTAATTAATGAAGAGACTGATTCGGATTTTACTTACCAGCATTTTCAAAATTGGATTATGTATCAATGGATAAAAAGGGTGGTAACAAGCCATACCTTTCATAACTGATGTCTTTGTTTGAACGTATTATCACAGACAAACCGCTATCTTCATAAGAACAACAGTTACCTGACTGGTATTTAAATTATGTAGTTCAGGTATGAAACGTTTCTTTCTTTCAAATTATAAACAAATAACATAAATGTAGATAGCACTAAAGCTGTAACTTTGCAGCTATGCATTTTTTAAAGTATGGTTGTTTTTTTTCTGTCAGTTTATTTCACTTGCTTAGAAATATGCAAGTGAAATAATATATGGCACCCCAGTGCTCCTTAGCACACAAATTTCTGTGTGCACTCGATAAAAAATTTTACATTTCAGGACGTAGCTGCAGTGCATACTTTCTCAGCCATAAGTTGGAAGTTTCTCAAAGAACTAGTCACCCGTGTCGAATGCAAAACTTGGCTTTTATTACATGAACCCTGGTAATTGAATATATTGTAACTTCACCCACTTGGCTCCTATTTGTTATTCATGCCAGTCCTCTCTTTTTCCTCCACTTCTACTAATCGTTTCAATTTCAAGCCTTGGCTCCTCTGTCTTGTGGACAACATACCGTAGTTACTTTCTCGTCTGTGTTCATTTATCTGGGTTAAATATAAAATATACTATACTATAGTGTATTTTTGAAGCTGCTCTACAAACCTGGTATTTATCTTTAAAAAAGTATCTTTAAAAAAACCCAAAAAATTAGATGAGGATGGACAAGGGAAATATTACTTTATGCAAATAAAATAAATTCTGGGTATTATCTAATGCCAGCAGTATCTATTGGTGTTTTGGAGACATGAAGAAAACGTAGTGTTTGGTGTATTTTTCTTTAAGCTGCTACATGAAAGAAATCAATTATAATTTAATGTCTGTTTACAGCAGGTATAGGCATGGCTTTAGGCTAAACACGTGCTTGTTTTCTCAATCAATAGTATTTGCGAAATAAAACACCCAACAAGAACACACATATTCAGCATAGTGAATGTGAAAATCCAGTTGCAACTTAAAGTATTTGGTTTTTGCCTCAGGGGTTGAGATAAAGGTAAGAGAAGAGTTTTGTGAGATTGAAAATACAGACAGTGTGAAGCAGAGAAGCAATGGTTACAGATGAGAGAACTGGAGGGGGCCATGAGCCTGCTCTCAAACATGGATGAAATAACAGGACTGAAGATACAGAGTTGAAAAGGGAGCGAGTCTATCTACCTGCACATCAGAACACTTCTACAAGGTTTGTGTCTGTTTCTCGTGGCATTCGTTTTCTCACAATATTAATAAAAGTTTAACTAAAACTGCGAAATATCATGATGCAAGAACAAACTTAAAAGTGATGCAAAAATAACAAAATACCAGCACCATCTTCTGATTTGTCTGTGTGTTTGTGTGTGTGTTCAGAGACTCATTTGAGGAACTGATGGGCTGTCCTGACAAGATGTTAAAATACAAATGTTAGGTCATTAGGGAATCTCTGACCTGCATTTCAATTCCTTCATACACAGCAACATGCACAAGTAAAGTAGCAGCATTCTGCAGGATATATGTACAACCAGGACAGTGGGTGATGAAGTGTTGCAGTTTGCGCTCGACTTTGTGAACAATATTTTTTGTAAGCACAAGTGAATACACAACTCATGTCTATTTAAATTCAGACTCTATGCAAACAGTATGTCAACAGGTATCACAAAGTCCCAGCAAGCAGAATGTGAATTCTGCTGGTGGTGGCTGACAAAACGTCAGGATATCACCAAACAGTGATATGTCAGTGAATGTCTGCATCAGATCGAAGCCCTGTAGCTGTCAAAATAGATCACGCTGCACATTAATGTTGTACCACCAAAACAAGGGCCACGCAATAATATACTCATACCAGAGTGTACATGAACAGGTCAATATAGGACACGGTTTTTGCCATGGCGTCAAATAGTGGCACCCCTGGAGTTTCCAATAATAATGCCAGAGTGAACCTGTGGCACAACTTGATGCCTTGACGCCTTCATTATCTGATGCTGTGGGATAAAATGTGGGAAAAACAAACTATGTAAGTAAAGATACATTTTGATAATGTGAATTTAGATTCTTGAATTAATAAACAACTTTATAAATGTTGACTATGAATTTACGTCTCAGCCAGTACTCATTCCAACACCGTGGGAAACATGTGTTCAAGCTCAGTAAGAAGATTAGTACCTCTGATGCTGGCTGCTCTTATGTCAGTATGTTCAAAACGACACTACAGTCGGGACAAGGGGTACACACACCCTGGACAGGTTGATAGTGTATCGAAAGGCCACATTAAGTGTCAGACCACTTGTCACTCGCAGAAAAGTTTAGGGTCACTAATGAGCCGGAAGAATCCCATGCAGGCAGAGGGAAAACATGCAGAATCCTCACGGAAAGAGCCCAGCCATCTTCTTCCTATGATCTTCACATACTAAACTGAAATGTCTAAGGCTTTTTGCCTTCCTGTTTTAACATAATTCAATATTTTGATATAATGAGAGGATGACGTGAAGTGGGACAGGGTGACAAGGGGAAGACAGAAGGGTGATAATGAGATGGTAATGAGATGGGCGAGCTCAAACACATCTCTCATCCCTCAGGTGAGAGATGTGGACACACTATCAAAAGTGAGTGGAACAGAGGAAAGGGCAGAGATGAACAGGGGAAACGCATGGTGGACAAAGGAAGACAAACAACAGACAGAAACTGCAACGCTATCAGACGCTTGTCATTTCTCAGATTGATTCACTTTCTACAAAAATGAGCTCAACAATATAAACAAATACATAAGCTGCACTATGGAGCTGCAATGCTAACTGAATTAGCATGCTGGTTAGCTCAAACATGCTGACTTCTGTTTGAAGGGTTGAACTTTGACCCCTGTTTGACCCCTTTTCAGTGAGCTTTATTTGAGTGGCCAGTATTCAAGAAAATCTGAAAGTGCACTGGTAAAAAAAAAGCAGTGTCTGGGTCATTATGGAAAAAGTGAATTTCAGAATCAGAATTTGGCCTTTCTAATAAAGTCTACTACAAATATGAAGGGAAAACAGCCTCCCCAACACAATGAGATGATGCCTGACTTAAAGGGAAATTAACTCCATTTGACACTTAACAAAACTTCATTGGAGTTGGTAGCTTTTGGAACAACGGCTTTTTAGTAGACCAGCACATTTGAAGGTTTTCATCACAAAGAGGAGCCCCTCCAATCGTTTGTGAGACAACCTATTCCTTAATGGACTTACCACAAGACTGCCCAGACTGAAGAGCCTCATCTTGGTTGCCCTGGACAGTGTAAAGGTGTTGAATTTCATGGATATAGAATATAGTCTTTATTGTTGGGAAATAATTTGAGACCTCAATCTCTATCCAACCTCTGAAATGTACGACTGCTGAAACCTGGGCTCTGTTGCTTAAGCGTTGCTGCTTCTCATTGTGACCAGGGAAAGCGCAACATTCGTGACTCAGACGTGTCTGTAGTGATGTTGCTTGTAATTGGGCCCAGCAGATTGTTTTACAGCCTCCTACCTACTGCAGAGCCCAGGCATAGGTCAAATCATTTTAAATGAATCCTGCACTTTCACATAGCTTTGGCACATATTTTACCAATAACTGCGACATAGGGGATGATGGAGCGAAATGAATACTTTCCTCACATTGTATGAGACTGTCAGAGATGACAGTGCCACAGATCGAGTAAAGTGCCTGGAAGAGATGCAACATGAAATTCTGTTTCTCCCACATTATATTTAGTTATTGCCATGACAAAACAGAAAAAGAGGCCTTGTTGACAGTTTGAGACATAAGGGGGATTTATCATCGTCAAAACACACAAAATGTTTATTTGCAGCTCTTGAATTAAACACACAAAAGTGGTGAATTAGCCACAACAGAGTATTTTTAGAATGTTTATGTATTTATTCATAACTCAGTAGGTGTAGTGGCCTTAAAAATTATTTCTGACAGGTGTGCCAGCTGACACAGTGGGGAATAATCATCTCCCTCTCACTGTCAAGCAGGTACTTAAATGGGCCAAAAACTGAAATGCAGTGTGAGTGGCCAGGTACAGAGAGCCCCCATCTTGAGACAATCACCCTACTTCAAGACAATGGCACACTTTTTCATTCCTAAAAAATAGATTTCAAAGAATACATTTTCAGCTTCAGTTGCTTCAGTTATGTGTGTGTGTGTGAGTGTGTGTGTGTGGTGAAGAAAATTACCTTGCTCATGTGTAATAGCTAATGATGCTGTTTGAAGTTGCTGGATCCAAGGCATTTATCTTTGACTCATACCAGCGCCACACACAAAGAAGTAAAGACCTTAGATCCAGCGACTTCAAACAACACCATTAACAGTGACACACAAGCAATTAAATTTACTCTAATACACACGCGCTCTCACACAAACACACAGTCTGACTCGAGTTGTGAGGGCACAACGCTGACGTAATGCATTCTACCTCTACATCCATCCTTAACCTGCAGTAAAATCAATAGCTGTAAGGACGAAATAATTTTCTACAAAGCTGAAATATGGTTTCAAGGTAAAATATGTCCACTCAGACACTCAAATACTTGTGTATACAGATGTTCACACTATTTTTTACCAACGTATTATCGTCATGGAGGCTGTGTTCATTTTAGCGACTGCAGTGTACAGTATGCATTCATTTTGTCAATAGGAGTGCACGCATATTTCTCATATTTTCTAATAGTATTTCAACTTACAATTAATTTTTCAGCACATATTGAGGAGAGATTGCACTGGTAATAGGTAATTCAGAGAAGCAATAAAATGCTGGCAGTGCACAGGAAATCCATAAAAGATGAGATTCCAGTAACTAAGGATCTATGAATTTTCATTTAGTTCCATTTGCCTCCTCTGCAAAAAAACTGACAGGTGACAAAACCAGGGCTCTTATCATCACCTCTGATAACAATTGCTTTGTCAAAATCACTCTACCTCATCTTTCACCTCTTCTGTCTGTGGAAAATATAGGCAGAGATACAAAGAAAGACAAAGACTGTTTTACCTTAAACTCTGTTTCAATGTTGGCCAGTCTTGCCAGTTCATTGCTGAGCTCGAGCGCAGTCAGCACAGGATCTTCACTGCTGAGGGACAGGTAAGCTGCACTGGCGAGGGCCTTATAGGCATTCATCCTGGATCGTGAGTGACTAAAAGAGTCTTTCTTTTGTTTGTCCACACATTCTGAACACTTACAGAAGTAGTCATGTGGTCTTTCAATGCGGGCACCCTTTGTCAAAAGGATGTGGACAATCTCATATTCCTGGCAGTGAGCAGCCAGAATTATGGGCGTGATGTCGTGTGAAAAACGTGTTCCATCCTCATCATAAGCATAAAAGTCATCGTCACGCATTTCCTGCTCCAGAGGGCTCAGAGCCAATCGGAGACCACCACCGAAGGCAGGATGGGCAAGAATGGCTTCAACGATTCGAACGTAACCCTTGGAGATAGCCAAAAGCAAGCCATCCCCAATCCTAGCCAAACCACTCTTCTTTAGCAGCAGCTCCGTCACTTCCAGGTGCTCATTGCCCACTGCCAGCTGCAAAGCATTCTGGCCCATGTAATCAACGCAATTAAAGTTAAGGGTTTTGGATTCCTCCAGCATTTTGCGAACCACAGGAATGTTTCCGTATTCGGCAGCATCCAGAAAACGCTCTTCCTCTGCAGTGAGTGGCGAGCCACGTTCGTTGAACATGTAGGCCGGGCCCCGCACTGCCTGCCGACGCCCCTTCTCCCTCAGCGTGGTGTGTCGGCGATGCATGGCTTCCATCCTGGAGACAGTACAGACGGGAGGAAAAAAAAATGATAAATTTGACAGAGGTGGAGGCAAGAGAGAAATGGAGAGCAAATGATGGAAGTGGAAAGGAAGAGAGCAAATGATGGAGGGAAGAGGAAAAGACAGTATCATTAGTTACATCGAGCCGACTGCGGTTCAAGAAGGCAAACAAAGTTATTAATGTCTCTCCGTGTAGATGTCCTCCACTGTGGACAAGAACTGATCAGCAGTGCTTAACAAGGACTTCTCCCATGACCTCAGAGAAGTGTCCACCAATACATCTCTGACGTGTCTGTTCCCAGTAAGATCAATGATCTGCTACAAGGGTCAAAGCTCAGAGTGGGGCCACTCCAGGTCAACAGCTCGGATTGGTAAGACAGAGACATAACTGTAAGATCAATCAGTGCTGGCATGACAAAGTCACATGGAGACATTGGTCATGAAATCTCTCGGGCCAGTAGTAAATCTGTCTTTTTCCATTACTGCAAGCAGACACACATGCATCGACGTAAACCTCCTGCTGTCTTTATTTTTTGTTCTTTCAACAGAACACTATTCCTGGTGACACACAATTACCTCCTACAAAGACTAAGTAGGTGAAAATCTCAATCAATAGGGGCTTGGCAAACATTACTTTCTCTACGTTGCACAGACCTCTGGTAATCACCCCTGTTACTGCAAAACAGTTTTCAGCAAGCTATTGTACTTTTCCTATTGTATTTTAGAAACACAAAGATCTATCACAATGTCTGCAGCTGCTGTGAGGTCTCACGCTGACACATGCAGTGAAAAAAGACTTGATGTTACACAAATCTGGAAAATAAATCACTGCAAAAAGATTGAGTGACACTGTGAGCAGAGCAATATACTGGACACAGGTATGCAGAAAAGCAGAAAAAGAAAATAAAAAAAATTGCTTGGAAAAACATTATAACAAAACCTATTCAGCCTTGGGATTTACATTTTAAAATACAAATCATTAGTAAGTCACTCAGAACAACACTGTAAACATTTTGAAATGGCATATGGCCTCCTAACTTGAATAATTTAAAAAGCGTAATCGGCTAGTATTTTCCACACTATCAACAGCCTAAAACAAAAAATTTACCCAGTGTTGTGGGATCTGAATTTTTGTACCCCAACAAATGACATGGTTTATTTTAATAATGTGACCTCCCATCAAAATAAAAACAAACAAAAAAACCTTATATGTAATTTGGTGTATAAGAACCCCCAGACCTTCTGTGTGTATTTGTGGAGGTGTGTGTTTACACAGAAGACTGGACATTGATGGAACAGGTGAAAATGGAAACCTCTTCATGGTGGAAATATCCCCTGGGGGTGTCAAAGGAGGTGGAACTGAGTGGATGAAGACAGCTCACTAAAGCAAATGACGGTGTGTGTGTGTGTGTGTGTGTGTGTGTGTGTGTGTGTGCATGTGTGTGTAAGAGAAAAATTCCGTGTGCATCTGTGCGGCTGAATAATGCCTTGGGCTGCCAATCAGTGATAGAGGGCAAAACCTCCCTCTCTTTGCAAACACATAAAGCGGCGACACCACCACCATCAGTGCACATGAAAACAACGTGATCATCTGTAAAATGTGATGTCAACCAATTCAGTAGCCTTCCAGCAAATCTTATATTTATGAAGCTTTTTTATGTTTGGTTTTTGTTGAGTCGGTCAGAAAGGTCTTCGCTTCCTAAGGCAACAGTTTGAGTTGCTGATTTATTACAATGCATGATGCTGTAAGGTTTACCTAATATCTTCCCCAGCCCCACACCTTTACCTAATCCCTGTCTCTCAGACATATCTGAAAGCATTGGCAGGATTCCTCATAAATGAGGGGACAGTCTGGCTGCCAGCCCATTTAGATAACCTTATAGTCAGGTAATGAATCGCCATTTTCCATCCCCCTCTATCTTTTTCCCCATCCATCTCTGGCTGTTTGTGATTCAGATCTTAAACAGAATTTACCTGCATCATTTCTGTGTGGAATTACAGCCACATAGACACAAGGAGAGAGCTACAATGGAGACGAATAGATAGGAAGTGTGTGTGCGCGTGTGTGTGTCCCAGGTATTACTAACATTATAGGGACTTAAATCTGATTACTCAGACATGGCCACCTACCTTTAAACCCTGTTTTGAATCATCTGACAAAATATTGTCTGCATCTTGACTTTAAATGCTTGACCTCTTCTCCACCATTTTATACTAAGATATGTTATATGGCACCTTGTGTGAAAGCTTGTCAGGGCTTCCACCAGATTAAAAAAATCTATATTATTAAAAAGCATATGTGTGGAAATTGCTTCATATAAAGGTTTGATTCTTTATCTGATTCACCATTATGTTTAGCTAACACCCTGTGTGATATATGAAATGTTTTCAGTATCCAAAACCACAATGCATAAGTTAAGCTGTTACTGGTTGTGTCCAGCTCTAGTGTTGACACTGCATGTCAGAGGCGGCTGTGCATCACTCAGTGAGCCTGTCCAAGCGAGCAGCTCCCTCTCCTGTTAACATCAATTGTCAGAAAGTGAAGGAAGTATCTTGAGCAACAGGTGCTGCCAACTATATTTAGTTACTTCAGCTTTTGAAGAGTCAAAGTCATGTTGGTTCATTTTAACTTAAGAAACTTAACTAAAAAAAAAGAAGATGAAACAGGTTCAGATTCAAATTTTAAGGACAATATGTGACAAAGAGGTTTTGACTCAGCAGGAATATTTACAGGGCTGACTAATGAATTTTCTTTATCAGTGCGCAGACATGAGCAGCATATTTAAAGAGTTACTCTCTCAGCTCTCTCTCTCTCACACACAGACACTCTTTCAAGCAGCAAATTGATTGAATACAAGATCTATAAGGTGAGTTGTTTACCACATTTCGCCCGTAACGAAAAACAGACATGTTCTCCCCCTTGTACACACTAAGCCAATCTTAAGCCCAGTCAGGCACCGCTGAGAGCACAGTACATGCCTCATAACCATGCAAGGCGTTTTACGCTGAGCACTGGCGTATCAAAGAGACTGGGAAGATCAAAGGCCCGACCCTGAGGTCTGCCATTGTCTATACCTCATAGCTCAGATGACAGCTAGTGAGGAATATCTACATTTACATTCACACTTACATTTAGTCATTTGGCAGACGAGAGTAACGTACAAGGCAAAAGAGTAAGAGACTCCTATTGGATAATTACTGCAAGGGCGATTATCTTTCAGCTGGCAACAAGTTATTAAACCCCAACTGATGCAATGAGTAGCTTCTAATATCTTAAACAACCATGTCGAAAGACACATCCCATGGTCGTGGAAAAGGTGTTAGTCTGTTTGAGAAGGGTCAGATCATTGGCATGCATCAAGCAGAGACACATCTAAAGGTGATGGCAGAAACTACTAAATCACTTAAACGTTTGGTGAAATCAAATCGCAGAAAAACAACGGTAAAACTCAGGGCAATGTTTAATAGTGAAATTAAGACCATTTCCACACACACAATGCAAAGGGGACTCAAGGGATTGGGACTGAACAGCTGACCCTTAAGAAAACCACTAATCAGTGAGGCTACTCAGAAAAAATGGTCAATTTGCTGGGGAGCTTAAAGACTGGAGCAATGGAAGAAGTTCATGTTGTCCGATGAGTCCAGATTTACCCTGTTCCAGAGTGATGGGAGAGGCACATGAAGTGATGCAGCCATCATGCCTAGTGCCTATTCTATAAGTCTGTGGCAGCAGTGCTATAATCAGGGGTTTCTGCAGTTGGTCAGGTCTAGGTTCAGCAACATTATGCGCCCAAAGAATGAGAATTATTGCGATGTGCTGGAGAAGGCTTTGCACAGTGGTCCGACTCTTCTATCACCTAAACAAGATCTTGACAAAAAATTAACACAACTCCAGACAGAAATAAATCTTGTGACATTGCAGAAGCTTATCGAAACAATGCCACAGCGAATGTGTGTAATCAAAGCTAAAGGCAGCCCAACGAAATAATATTGTCTGACCTTTTTGTTTTGGTGGCGACTTTTTTTGTCCAGTTAGTGTATAAATCACTGCACTGTCTCGCTCCTCCTTAAACGAACCCTCAGCACAAATACAGACTGTGTCAGAAATTATCCCCTATAATTCTATAGTGAATTTTGTTGCAGTGTCTGAGTACGTGAATCTATCCACTATTTAGAGCATTCAAAGTATCCCACAATGCAACGCTAAAAGTAGTGCACATGACTTGCACACTACTTTCTGCTAAAGGACCCACAATGCAATGCTCCCCAATTTAGAGAAAACACTGTTTAATGAATCTGTTGCATGAATCATACAGCTGTTAGTAATAATGTAATGTGACAGTGGTTAGTGAGTATCTGAAATGTCAATTACTGTTCACTATAAAGTGAATTACTTAGTGTACATTATATAAGGAACAGTGAATGCATAAGTATGGAGGGGGGGGGGTTAATACACAGTCCCTGTTGACTTTTGCTGCTTATTCATGCCAGTCACAATACTCTCTGTCAACACAAGGATGAAACAGGGGGTGAGGAAACCCCCAAAGACACATCTATCCATTGATCCAATGTGTGTGTCCGTTTATCATGTTCAGGGTTGCAGGGGGCTGGAGCCTGTCCCAGCTGGGCAAGAGGCGGGTACAACCTGGACAGGTCAGCAATCTGTCTCAGGGCCAACACAGAGAGACACATGCACAGACAGACAGTCACCAATCAGCTTTACATGCATGTCTTTTTGGAAGAAACCAACACATGCAGAGAAACATGCAAACTCCACAGCCGGCCCCTGAGTTTGAACAAAGGACCTTCAAGCTGTGAAGCGGCAGCACTAACCACCCTCCACGCTGCTGGTAGTATCTGTGTTGTGCACATTAATGGGATATATACCACTCTGCAGTTAAACCACAACACACAGTGATCCTCATGGAAGGAGTAGGGTGGAAAAAACGAAGATCAGCTATTCCAGTTTTGAACACAATATTACACAAATACAAACATAAGCTGGCAACTGCAGAATGTCCGTTGGTCTTTCACTAATAATCTGCTCTACTTGAGTCCACTCCCTTTCATATAATCTATAACAGAGGAGTGAAGCACAGATCAGGGGGGTGAATGCAGCTCAGACTAAATCCCGGCTGCTTCACTCGCTTCAAATCTGACCTCTACTTGTTGACATCCCAGGTGGATTGGCTGCTCTTGATTAAATCCTGTCAACCCAGACTCGCCTTGTCATCCCCAAACTACTGTCCAGGATCATCTCTGGACTTTAGGAACAGGCTCATGGACTCTGCACCAGGCCGAGAAACTCATCACTTCACTCCCTCACTGTGTGTCTGCACTGGCACATTAAGGACGGGGCTTAACAAAGAGGGACTCACGTCTGCCGGGTTTCCGAGTTGAACTCGGTGTCTATGTGCTCCACAGTGTAGTGGTTCCCGTAGTCCGAGAGCTCCGGAGCCCGGTGGAGTCTCTGTCCGCGGTGCTGAAGGCGCTCAGCCCTCGCCGCGCCTCGTCCCCTCCACTTGGGGAACGGGTCATCGTAGCACTCGGGCGCCGCATCTGCTCGCACGTCCTGCTGCGAGGAGCGACGCGGGGAGCCGGTGTCCCCGCTGCGCTGGCGTAACTTTGGCGGCGTGAAGTGTGGAGAGTCCCCGGGTTCCCGGTCCTCCGCGGGTGGGTGTAGACACCCCGGTGAGGCGAGGTAGGGCGGGTCCGTGTCCCCCAGCAGCGGGGAGGCTGAGGAACAGAGGTCCAGGGGCCGCTGAGAGGCAGGAGATCCTCGGGGAGGACAGACGGACAGAGGCGTGGAGGGAGACTCCGAGAGACGCGCTCTCTCGCCGCCGTCGCTTTCCTCTCCTTCGTCAGACATTGGAAGTCTTCGTAAGACACATCCGCTTGAAATTCGC
The DNA here is from genome assembly GCA_033026295.1 of Channa striata. NCBI lineage: Eukaryota > Metazoa > Chordata > Actinopteri > Anabantiformes > Channidae > Channa > Channa striata. Next base: position 16,527,696 of record CM065173.1, on the reverse strand, counting down.
TAAGCTACGTGAGAGACATTTGCGGTGTTGGTCAAAGTTTGTTCTGCTTCGAACGACGAGCCTCCACCTTGACACGGGAGCGCGCACTAATTGGAGAGCCCCCCGAGTGCGCGCAGCGAGCCAGCCCTTTACAAGATGGATGGAAATCTACAAGTGGCACCGCCACAAAACCGCCCAACTTATGAACTGCAAAACGAATCCATGTTACATGTTACATTTACTATAGAGATAAAGAAACATCATAAAGTGCAGCAATCGAATATTTGTACTTTAACATTTCAGTCCGCACACACAAACGTGAGTCCGGGTAAATCAGCATCCTGGACTGACGCCAGGGCACAACGAGGGCTGGTAATGATGGATGGAATCATACATCATCTATGTTTGAGACTCCACAGTGTGATCGGACAGTTTGTTTTTAACTGTTGAAGGGGTTTAAGAAGCTGTTAACATGTCCAATTACCGGTGCTGGAACAGTCTGCAGTGCATCTAATCTCTGGGTTTCTGTTAGGACACATCAGAGGAAGTCTTTACTCTCTGGGAGGTTCAGGCAAACCGGAACAAACACCTTAGTTTGGGTGTAATAAAAACGTTTGCTGAGTTTGGATTTCACTTTATGTGTATGACTGTGTGTGTGTTTAGTTTTGTAATTAAAGCCAGAGACACATCAGCCATGACTTCCTGCAACCCCACAAAGACAACAGCCGGTGGTAACCCAGCTCAGTTGACCTGTAGGCAGCCACAGCAGGCACACAGTCCACAAATCAAATTAAAAATGTAACACCTGACAAACCCTTTTTTTATTGATGTGCCACACTTCAGCATATTCTTTGTGTTTATTACATTTCCTAAAAATGATTGTCATAGGCAGAGCTAATAGAGACTTTGGAGAGAATAACACTCTACCTAAGGCTTAAATTTCTGTCTAAATAAGCAAAATATTTAAGAAAGAGGCTTGTATCTTGGCAATTCTAAGCTCCATAATTGAACAGCATTAATCTTCATGCTTCACATAAATAAGCCACTGCAGGTTTGAAGAACTGTAATAAATAGGTCAGATTACTTTTGCCTTGTTATTGAAAATAGTGAAAATAATTGCTCTCTCCTTAGGGATAATTCAGTTGTAACGATGTTGGAGGGCCCCTCTAAAAGTTTCTGGCCTCGTCCTAATCACTGGGGTCACTGCAGGTGTTACAATTGTCTGTCACAGTCAGACCTCCTGCTGTGACATCACTGATTGTGGGATGTTGAGAGGAGCTACATGATTGTTCATTGTTCGGTTTTATGCTATTCAGTTTCAGAGAGAAGACAGCAAGCGCTTAAGATGTAGAAGTCAGAAACATGTCAGACATCGCAATGAATAATATGTTCACTCAAATCAAATAATAATAAAAAAAAACAGTATTCTCAGCATGTTTAAGAAAACCAGAGAGAGTCAGAAGACAGGTTGACAGACATGAGATGTCTCATTGACTGGATAGTAACAGATCAAAGACCTTCTCTCACAGTACACAATGAAACACAATGAAAACATGCAAAATTAATTTATAATTAAATGAATACCACCTAAAAATCATTACACATAGAAAACAGTTTCCAAAATGCAATGGCACTGAAGTAATTGAACAATAGTCAAACAAAAATGGATGTTTCCAGCCTAGTATGTATAATTTTTTGACTCTGACAAATTGATTAACCAAATTATGATCTTTTTTCTGGAAAGTGACCTTTTTGGATAAAGGGTTAAAAAATTGTCATTAGAAATTGTTGACTGTATTTAAACCTCATTACTTGAGATTTCTGAGTAATTGACGGAGGCTAAACGGCCACCGTCTGTCAACAAGCTCACTTTCTGTACTGCTGACTTCAACAGGTCTATCAGTGTCATTGTATCAGAGGAGGAATGGCACGGAAGCCAATCACTCACACCCTCCATCGACCTCGTGATAATTTTATTACTTGATCAATGACAAAGCATGTCATCAATATGATCTGCCATCTTCCATCCCCTGAGGACTAAAAGATGGCAGATCATATTGATCACAAATGGCTTTTCCATTAAAATTTGTTCTTTACTTTACTCTAAATATTCAAATAATAGCTACTCTTACCTATTGCCACCAACTGAGATTCTAATAAAGACCAGATCATGGAGTCAATACATAGTCTATGCATATTTTATTTGGGCAGAGCAACAGGAGAGGCAAGTCTCTTTAAAACTTTTATTATGTCTGCTTGCCAGGGTTTGATGAATGACTTGTGACAGAGCATTTAATGAGATATTCTGCAACTGGCCAACTGCAAGATATCAGACACTCGTGTGTGTGTGTGTGTGTGTGTGTGTGTGTGTGTGTTGGGGCTGGTGTGACGCCCACCCTCATTGTTATGTGCTCACAACACATGCACACAAAATCATGCCAACAAAGCCTCTGAGAAAAGCTCTCTTCACCATCTGATTTTCCATTATTAAATAAACATACATACATACAGCACACAGACAGCCATTGTTGATGCCCTCAAACAACCCCCATAAAGTCATCGCTACAGCTATATTATATTTACACATAAGCACACTCTCATATTCATGTGCCTACACAACATATGTAGAACTACAGCTATCAGAATGCAGCTTATAATATCTGGCATATCTGCCCAGACATTTATTTACAACCTATACTGAGCATTAATAATTGTATTTTTCCATGTTTGAAAAAATAAATATATATGCACTCCACTCTCTGCCTGAGTGCATTCAATACATTCTCAACCTTGACAGGAATCATTATGGAAAGTGATGTTGAGTGTTTCTGGTGCAGCAAAATTGTGCACGTCGTCGTCCCATAGCCTTAGAAGAGATGTGTTCAGCAGGAGCAAGAATTCAGGGGAGACAATAAAACATAAAATGTGCAGGTAATTGACTTGGAAATAAAAGAAAACATCAAATCGAACTCTTGATACTTGATAAGGTCAGTATGAAAATAAGCTTATGCTCTTAAGTAAATGCTGAAGCTGATGCTCATTTTTGCACTTTGAAGCCAAACGGTGCAACTCCAACTAGTGGCCCAAGTGAAGTAGGGAATGGGGTTTCAATCCTCCATGCAAAGCGGATCATTGGAGTAATACCTGCCAACAATTATCCTCACCAGTGGCTTATGCTGGGAGGATCAACACTGTCTCTGGCACTGAGGTTGCTCCTTTAGGTGTTGAGCTAAAGCATTGTGTATATGTATATGTTCACCTATATGAGGGAAAAATTCTAAATGCTAATGGCAAATAAAAGTATAACTAATACCAACGCAGGTGTATTATAAAAAAATGAAATGAAAAATAAAATAAAACAACAAAATGAGTTTGAAGGTGGGGTAAAGACTGGCAACTGGCAGGCATCAAAACTCACTACAGCATTGTCAGTCATCGCTGCCATTTTAAATATTGTAATATTTGTATTAATAATTGAAATATGTCAATATTTTAGTCCAATTATGATCTTTTGATGTTGTGTTGATAGGATTTAATGAACAATGTTTTCCAGTGATGACGTGGGCACAGCAACAGTTCTCTAACCTATCAGAGATGGATATATAGTAATTTACATAAATCTTCAACCAATGAAACAGTGTCATAGCTTCATTATCCAGGTAATACTGTAGGGAGTGGAGGTTATACTCCCACCTATCTTCTTTAAAACGTCTGCACACAATCTCAAGCTAGACATTCATTCAAACATGACAATTGTTGACCTGATCCAATTGGATTGAAGTAAAACAATTCTGACTTGGGTTAGTGTTAAAGCATTTCCCTTTCACAGGGTCGTATTGAATAGCTTTGCATCTGTCATGTATCAAACTATTTTTATTAGGCAATGACTTTCCCTGATCTTATATCATTTTTCCAATACATCAATGCAATAAACATGAATTCAAGAATCCAGTGGACAAAAACAGCATCTAACATTTGCAGTTTGTTTAGGACAATTCACAAATATTCTGGTGACACACCCAATTGGGTTTCATGAAAATACAGTATGTTAGTAAAACATAAGTGTGAATGCAGTCGTCCATGGACCACAGGGTCAGTGGTTCAAGTCCCGGTGGGTGAACACCTTGCATGAGAGCCTCCACAATCGTTGTGTGAATATGTGAGTGACAAGCAATGTTGTAAAGCACTATATAAGTTTCCATTTACATACCTAGACACACAGACACCATTTTGTAGACAGACTCTACCTTTATCATAAAGCACTCACACAAACAGGACTCAGCCATGACAGCACAGGTTCGGGTGGAGTATTCCTTTAATGGAGAATACAAAGGTTTTCCCAACAAAATATCCAACCTACAGAGGAATCCTCTCTGAACTGTAAGTGACTCCACATTCCACCCACCTCAAGTCATGTGGTGAACTCCTGTAGGTCCTACCCAGGGTTTGCTACATCACAGCTATTTTTGCCAAACCCCTTAATCTCAGTCTCACCCAGCCTTGACAGCCATGGGAAATCCATGCTGTAAATTGAAAAATGTCCTGAGAGAATGAAGTGGCTGGCTAAGATTTCCCTTTTCACACTGCTGAACAAAGAAAGGAAAGTGGCAGGAGGCTTTGCTACTGAGACAGGTTTTCCATGGCAGCTAGGACTGTTGTGCCAGACTGCAGCCAACTAAATGTATCTCACTGGAAACCAGACATACAGCCACTCTCCAGTTTCCAGTTAGAAACCGACTCTCAGACACGGAATTTGCAACTGGCCACAGTCACTGCAATCAAGGAACGTTTGATCCACGTCCAAATAATTATCTCTGTTTCGTGATGACAATGGAGTTCTAAAACACAGAGGCACAAGCTGCACAGCTTTTTTTATTTTCAATTCATTGTTCTTCATGTGTCTACAGGGGATTTGTTGGCAAAATTATATTGATGTTGTCCTTGAACTAACAAGAATGCAAAACTTTAACTTTATTATGTTAGACCTCATTTTTTCCTTAAGTTTAAAGAAGCTGTCAGTGCCAAAACATAACTGTAATAAAAATACTGAAGTTTTAACAAGCCAGTAATGTTAAAAGTTTTAATGTTTTAGAAGAAGCCTATGAAATACATTATCAATGAACATTCCACTGCTAGATTCAGTATCTGTACCATCATAATAATATTTCTTCTTAATTAAAAAAAAATAAAACTGGGTCGGAGATACAGCTAGGATACTGGTTCACCAGATTTGTATTACATTAAAGTTTCCCACTAGTGTTCATGTGGTGATTTGCTTGTAGACGTCAATTAAAATTTGTGTTGTAACATTTTTTTGTGTGTTTTTATTTGGACAGCTTTAATGGCTGAGTGTGGCGTTGTGGAATGGAAACAGACAGAATCACTTATAATAGTTTCCAGCTCCCCTGCTAGTTCAGTGGTGGATTATCTTCTCCAAAATTGGATCTTATGAAATGCCATCATTCATGAAAATTATGCAAAGTACCTTTGGAAAAGCTAATCTTGTTATTAGTGAGTAAATTATATTTTCTTTGATATTATTGATAGCCTCTCCTCCTGCAACTATGATATAGTATATAGTTTATTGTATGTACAAACAGTATGTCTATGTATGACACTGTTTAAGATTAAACTTGAATGACTATTTATTTTAGTATGTTTCATTTATGCTGACGTGGACTTTGAAGCTGATTCATTTGCTTATATATCAGGTCCATCTTATCACCATAATCCACTATCATACAGGCCATGTATTTGCACTGAACAACTGAAAAGTCACGTACACTTAAACATGCATATTAACCTGCTGAATTTATTTATTAAAATGGGTTTAAATATAAAATGCATATAAAATTTAAAGTCAACCACAAATTCATGCATATGCAAGTCATAGCATTTCACGTTTCAATATTTTATTGAAATTTAAATTCAATTATAAATAAAATATAAGTTGTGACAAAAGTCAGCTGAGGCTGATATTGTCAAGAGAAGACTCCATCAATAATGCCAAACATTCATAACAGTTTCCCATACACAGGCCTTGGTGCCTGACTCCACTGGCTACCTGGCAGCTAAAATTCAAATGAGCTGCAGTTGTCCCAGGCATTTAAATAAGGGGAAATATTGGTGTCCAGTTTCAGCTAATGGTCCAAGAAATTAAAAAGAAGAGAATGAAGAGCTATGATTGATAATAAAATAGTATAGAGAGAATATTGCCTGATTATTGAAAACGTGTTTCAGTGCTCTACGGGTTTAGCTTTGAGTCTTCATGCCTTGCTAACATAATGAAAAATTCATTTTTAAAGAGGACAGGATCTCAGGAACAACAAGTCACCATTTTGAATCGCCTCTCTTCTAGGGGAATTTCAAAAGAAGATGGAAACAAAAAATTTCCCCACCTCCCCCCATGTTTGCCAAAGATTTGCCATTAACAGAGGCCCTTAACACCGCTAACGCTTCACAATCGCTCCCAGAGCAATGCTCTGGTACATGCACGCTGATTGGATTTTCTTCCAGCTTTGGAGACAACCATCTGCCAAACATAACTGAACATCTGCAGAAATACAGCATGCTACAGATGTGTTTGGTCCGAGGTTTTATAATGGGAGTTTGACAATTCATTTCAAACGTCTGTAAAATTAGTGATATTAAAGGACTAATCTTTGACGATGAATAAAAGAGGATGTTTCACTGGATATGAAGCAGGAATGAGGCAAATGATGCAAATCAGCTAATGTAAGAAGAACATCTCTACTCTGCCTTAACACAATCATCTGATTGCTGCACAGACATGCAGCTTTGGTATTTATTGTGAAGACTGTGTTCAGTCTAATGACCTATGGAATAAAACTAAACACCCTTCTGTCAGACAAATGGAAGTTTAGTTTTATTTTAGAGGTCATTCAACTTGTGACCTTCTCCACCTGAAGAAATGGTCATGCAAACATTTTGACACATATGCTGTGCACTTTTTTGGTGTTTGACAGTGTTCTTTACAGCATTCCAGATGTTTATTAAGTAGTTTGTTTTCTTTATGCGCGTAAATAAATATTGTTTGCTCATGGCACCTCAAATTAATTAATTATTGTGTAATGTACACAAGTGATTGATAATGCACATGCATCTATTGAAATATATTTCACATGTATTTCAATAGAAAGATTTAGAAGGAAATTTTGTGGCAACCAGAAAAAAAAGAGATGTCATTATGAATGAGGTTAATACTGTAGGTACTGTTGCAAATTATTTGAAAGTTACATACAGTATGAGTGACAGGCAAAGACAAACAAATAGGGGAATTTGTGTTTATATACTGAAAGAGGTGCTTGCCAGCTCGCACTATGAGAAATAATGATGAAGACTTGTCTAAGTCAGCAAGAGCACAGTATCTGGACACTGTGTTCAGTGTGTTCTACCAAACATCTCACCCATAAAACCTCGTTTATCCTATTGCTCGGTTGAGGTTCCTGCTCATTATAGACGACACGGTGTGTGTGCGCTTGTGTGTGTGCGTTTTTGTGTGAGTGCGTGTGCACTGTAGATATATCTGTGAAGCAGACGACAGGAGCTGACACCAACTGGAATATGCTGCTGAATGTAAACCATGTATTCAAAAAGTTTCGTGGGAGAAACACAATTTCTCTAAATTCTGGTGACAATGATGTTTTTTTTTCAATGCATTGAAATCCTTGGCCTCAAGTCATGAAATAAAAAAAAATGTTTTGGATGCAGTTGGTTCCACATTTTGATTTGAACAGAAACAGCACTGGGAGAGAAAAGGTTTGGATGTTTTATTGTTTATTTTACTGGAGAGGACATTAGCTCCTGGACACATTGAAATGAATAGTTTTAATTTTATAGGTATTCCAAGTGACTCATCCTGTTTTCATAAAGTAAGAAAGTAAGACAGGTGTGTCCCTTACAGGCAAACAGCACATGGCAGGATGTGCAAGTAATTGGGCTCTGGTGCTGATGATCACTCTTTCTTACTCTCCACAATTTGATTCCAGACTGAAAGAAGGTAGTTTGGAGAATAAAAAAGACAGTGGTGGACAAAGGCAAGGCGTGGGTGTAAAAAATGGATGAATCGCTGTGTGAAGGTTTGGACAACCTGAGATCTGACATGAGAAAGGGAGGAGGCTGGCAGGGAGAGAAATAGAAAAAAAATAAAAATAAAAAATTGAGATTTACTGTGCTGCTTGCAGTGGATGGATCTAGAGGAGTGTTTCAGCGTAGTTAGAGCTGGTTAGTGGAAGTAGAAAGACAAAAAGGAAGTGAAGAAAAAGAAAAACAAAGAAAAAATGGCAAGCTTAAAAAGCAAAACACCTTTTACTTGATTACACTGATATTGCTAATCTCCTGAAACATAGTAACTAAACATTTTATCTAAGGGTCACAAAGAAGGAAGGTCTTCTCCCAAATGGAATCACATCCAATTTACTTTTGCCTGTTCATCTGCTCACTCATCTCAATCCTCAATTGTTCTCTACAGCAACGGGGAAGAAGCAAACTGCACATTTTAGTAAATGCCTTGGTTAACAATGGGTTAAAAATGTCTCCTTCTCATTTCTTTTGTCTGTCTGTCCACTCCACAGACACTTTGCTCCAGTGATCACATTGCTTCTCCCAGCGGCTCTTGACAATGAAATATCCCCAAAATGGTTAGAGTCAGTTTAACCCATTCATAGTGTGTTCAATACACAAAGTAGAAACAAGGGAATATTCAGACTGGTTATGGGAGGGAAGAGCACAACTGTGAAAAATAACTACAAAGCCAGCAATGTAGACAAACTTATATTAAAATATTTTTGCGATAACATTTTAATTCTTGTCAGGAGTTTGAACTAGCATCATATACTGTATCTTCAGCTAAGTGCCATCGTCCTTGTCAGCATGTACTTTTTTTGTGCCACTGGCAAACAAATTCTTGCTTTATCTACTCAATGTTACATTATCATACAAGCAATGCAATCCATAACGTTGATGAAGCTTGCATAAAATCAAACATTTTTTAACTGAAAAAGGAAAACTGACTGCACCAGAGTGCACAACAAACCACCAACTGTGACGTTAAACTGACCTTTAAATCTTCTAGTCACACTTTTCACCTCACACCAAGATGTGACAAGAAGGTGAGGAGAGCAAAGCACATGGTTGTGGGTATGAAAACATCTGTTATATTACAACCATACACTCACACAGCTAATACCCACATACGCGTACATACACACAAAAAAATCATAAAAAATGTGTGTAATTTTCAAAGGTCGTATTGATTGACAGAGAATTCAGAACCCAAGCAATTATGACTCTAGAGATTGACACTGTGAGACATTTTTAGTTCAAAGATGCCCCCCGACACGCACATAAACACACATACACACACACACAAACTCACAAACTCCCTCTCAACATACACCCCAGCCAAGATTGTAATCAGGAAAATGTGTGAAAATACATATGTAAATAGCTACTTAAAAAGGACTTTGTAACAGATCTACACCTTCAAAGCTGTATGTACATTTCTTTAATTTTTATTGTTTTTGGTGATATTTTTCATAACTTCTCTTAATGAAAGGTGGTGTCAATTTCACATGACACAGACTCACAGAACAGCACGTGCAGTGGTGTGGAAATCTACTAAAGGTTTCTTAAAAAAGCTCAGCCTTCTAACAAGCTACAGAAAACATAGACAGAATGTTCACAGAAGCCACATTGGCTGCTGCTTTGGCCCATTGCTGCAATATGTGCCATCAACATTACAGCCATATTGGAAAGGGCAAGGGCAATTATTGTGCCAACTAAATTATTCAATTCATGCAATTCAACATTGATACATACACGTTTCGACAGTCTAGCAGCCTAACTATCAAGATTCTCAGTACTTAAAGACAAAATGTTTTTCTGCTACACTTACTGTAGATCAGCTCAAATTTAAAAATCATTTATTGAAATTGTTAATGTTTACATTATAGTGCTTTTATTCCAGAAAACCAGAGCTCCCAAATCTACTTAAAGGTCAGACATGCCTTACTCATTATAAAATATTATAATTTAATATTGGACCAATGGTCCATGCAGCATCTAGGTTTATTAAAACCCTTTAGAGATGCACCAGAATCCCGACATAATCTAGATTTTACCTGGTGGAGTGCATGTGTGAATGAAAACACCCCAGTCCAAATACATTTATTATTGATGATAAATGTATTTAGACATAAATTTAGTACATTTAAATTTAGTAAATTGATAGTATTGTCAGTTTTCCTTAGTCAAATGTTACTCAATCTTTGAAGAGCAGAAGCCAAAGCGTGATGAACCATCTCAATTGTCCCGCCCCCTGCCCGAGGTACCCAAGCTCCAACCCTTACCCCATTAGAGGAGAGTTTCTTCACAAGTGCCCGGACTCTAGATTATGTCTGGATCCTCTAGGCGTCCTCTAGAGCGCAGGTCTGAAAGGGGCTTAAGTCTATGCCTAAATGACATGGATTTGACACAGCATCAGTATTTCACACTATGAGTAGACTGACTTTAGCTCTAATGCTACAGCTGCAGCTTTGAAATGACATGTTCAACAATCGAAGGGCCTCTAAAACCCACCCAGCACAGTGCCAGTTTGTGATGGGTGGGTTTGCGCTTCATTTAGGAAACACAGCGGTACAGCCAAATGGAACGCAGCTAGTTAAAAGCCAAAAAGGAACTGCAGGTTCACATCCATTAAGACGTGAGACTTTTTGAAATTACACATTGCAAATCATGTACAGTAGATATTTAAATGTATTTTAAATATAATTTTGTAGCTATGCTTTAATGTGAAACTGTCTGAAGCCACAAAGTTTATAAAGCTCCCCCAAATCTGCTGACAAATAAACTGAATACTGCTGACGCATCAGAATTCAGAGGATTAGCCACTTGCTCCTTTTTTCATGTACAGGCTTTATTGTGAGCAGTGGAAAAGAAAACATTTTTACCCAGAGTGATAAAAAGCAGGATGATTTTTCTCCTCCTCCATGCCCTGCTCTTTTTCTCCCTAATAGCCATAATACATTATTAAAACTGTGTTAAACAAGACACAAAGTTTAATTAACTTGGGCTGCCCCTGTTAAGCTGAAAAAATTAGACTTTTTTTTATCCACTTCATCTTTTGTCTTCCCTCAGTCTAGCTAATTTATTAGGCTACATTCATTAGTGTTTTACTCTCGTCCACCTCAGAGACAGGAGAGAACAAATTTTTCTGCTAATCCGCAACATCTTTATTATGACTGTGTAAAAACTGTGTAAAGACTGTTTAAAATTTAGTGGGTTCAAAGTTATAGAGTGGGGTTGGGGGGCAACAGATGTCTGTTATCTTTATGGTTTTCAGTGCAAAGCATGTGCAAATGACCATGTGTGAAAATTAAATGCCACTTACTGGCTCTACCTGGTACTAGATGCAGGATGTAACTCAGTGCACCAGGTAGTCCAGAACCACTGAGTACATAATGAATAATGACCTCTCTGATATGTCTATGTACATGTACAGCGGGAGCTGACTTCCAAATTAACTTCTATTGTAAATACTCGTAACAGCAACATGTGTCATCCAGAGCACAGCTCTCAGTGCAGGGACTGTGGGCTTTAAGGTGTTTGCTCACATTACATGCTGCTGCACCCATAATCACGATGATTCTGTATCATCGTAAAAAAAGGCAAACACCAACGCACCAACTTTGCAATAAGGTTCTCTCCTGTAAAAGACGTAGTAGCTCCCATGATAGGTAGCTGCAGCTGACTGTTGATATGTTGAGTATTAACATTCACTCTTGTCTTTAGAAATAGCAGTTTGACAGTAACCTATGTTTGCTAATGGAGGTGATGAGAGAAGGTTAAAACGTCCAGTGAGGGCTACAGTGGACCTTGAGTTTCATTCAGCTTCTAAATGAGTTTCAACAAGTCAGACTTTCTTTACTGTCACTCACTCACTGCTCCATCATGAATGCAGGTATTTGACATAAATTATAAACACTTAGACTGACACCACCCCTGTGAATATCCATTTTTTTAGGAAGATCCAGGCTGTGGGCACATACAGTTCACACCTTAGGTGAATCTTCCATCCAGTCCAAAATGATGGACTATGGTGTTTGCACCATTCATTTTGAGAAATACACACAAAGTTTGCACATTTAATGTTCACTACTAATATGCTGCACTTCAGTGGCCCAGGGACACTTCAACACGTAGCTATGAGAGACCAGGAATCAAACCACTGACCCTGAGGTCAATGGACAACTGATGTCCGCACTCTTTAAGTTTAGGAAAGGGGACATTTTAAACCATATCAATGGAGGAAGTGAAGTACAGAAAAAATATTTTCAAATATTTGTCTTGGACAATGAATGGTCTCTTCTCACAGCTAATGAAATATTTTCAAGCTGAGTCTCTTGGCCTTATAAATACAATAGTACTTTCAGGGGCATTAGGTATCTCTCAATTTTGGCTTGGTGCTTCTTTCCTCATTATCTGGTTTTGGCCTTTAAAGACAAAAAGAGAGAGAGAGAGAGAGAGAGAGAGAGAGAGAGAGAGCAAGACAGAAATGGGAGAAAGGAAATAACATGAAGAAAGAGGAGAACGAGGGAGGGAGGTACGACAAAGGGACTCGATAAGACACGCGCTTGCAGTGTCTCCTTTCCAGTTTTATTTTCATACGGGAATTTTTTTTATTAGACTTCATTAACACTCATCACAGACTAGTTTGTGTTCTTGGACTTGTTCTTTCCTCTTTTCACTCAAAGTCCCTTGTTTCATCTTCACACCGACAATGATACACACCCTCTCATAATTTCAGTTGCTCCTGTTTTTAACTTTATGCAGGCATATTTAATTAAAGAAGGCAAGAAGCATAAACCCTCCCGTGGGAGAATAAAAATAAATAGCCTCTCAGTAGTTAACTGTTGGGCAGTTTCCAGTTTGTGAGTCCCTGTACTTAGGAACGTATTAGTTGAGAATGGACAAGAGACAAGTGGTTGCAGTTTATAGGTTCATCATTCTAAGGAGAAGTAGTGGGAAACCATCTAAGTGAAACAGGAAACATACGAGAGCAAAAGAACCCAATCACAACCTTTCAGCATGATAAATGTTGCTATATCCGGTGTGAGCACTACAATAGATTTATACAACAAGTTTTGAAGACACACAGAGCCTGTCACTGATAAACCTTTTGCCCCTTCTCATTAAAAACCATCTCATGTTTCTGTTTCTGACACTTCTGGAATCCAACTGCAACAAACTCTGTCCCCTACAGCAACAAGTGGTGTCTTTAATGGAAAATATAGTGTCCTTAAAGCTGCCCCTAAGCATCAACTGAGAAAATAAATGTCTTCATAAAACAGTACCATGCTGCATCCACTAAAGTGTGTTGTGTCTTTTTTTTTTTAAAGTTGTAATTGTACAATATCTATAATTATTATTTGTATATTATTTTTGTTCAGTGTTGTTGGATCGAACATTACAAACTCTGTAAGTAATGTTTTCAAGACAAACAATAATAGATAGATAGATAATATATAGACAATGTGACTGTATTTTTTTTCAAATAAAATTCTATAATATATTAAAATGTGTTATAGAGAAACAGTTGAGTAGAGTTCAGTTTTTATAGCTGAACTCTACTAGCCTTAAGACATGCACCTCTGCATTGTAATCTACATAATCAGAAAGAGAAAAAAAAACATTAAACATTAAATTCAAAATGAACAAACTCAGTGTGAATGGATCATGATGACTATTATTTACATGCTGCCAAACAGGTAAAATCAACATTCCTACTACCATTTCTTGACATGTGGTTGCGTGGATGCAAACAGACTGACGCAAAACATATATAGCACATGCAATGTCCTTATGGCAACATTTTGACAACTGTAATTATCTGCATGTTTTTCTCATTGATGTAACTCAGCACTAAATTGGAACATGCACAGCAGCCTTTGATATCAGTTGAACTTGGAAAATCTACCCACAAGCACATTATCTTGAACATTTAATTTCTGACAAAGATTATGCAATGAAGAAAAGCCCAAAGCAAACAGAGCAAGGACTTTGCTGCAGCACACAAGAGGTAGAACACACCACCGTCACATTTGTGATTAGTCGAAGACTGTTTGCTGCAGGCAGCTCAAGCTGCTGAACCACAGCCAATGCTAGCTGGCAGCTACAATTACCTTTATCATTTAAGCATGAAGAGTCATTAAGTACGAATGGGAAATTGGGCAGGGTTGTACAAACAAAGCAAGAGTGTGCCCATATTAAAAACGTGTTTATAGATAGCAAGCCGGCGTGGTGAGAGGGACAGACACGGGGAGAGATAACACGACGGGTAAACACTATATATAGTCAAATCTGTGGTCGTAGTGACTCTGTTTATGTGGGATTCTCCCCACTTAACAACGAATATGTTTGCGTGTCTGACCATTTAAAGACACTTCTGTATCCACTTCATTCTGCCGACCCAGTCTCCATGGGTAGACTGTTAACCAAACATTGACACCCCCTGCTTTCATGCAGCAGAGAAATATGAGAATATTTGAGAATGAGAATATGAAAAGGCAAAGTTAAAGCTAAAAACATACTGCAGGTTATATCTGAAATCACTGTCTACTCAATAGCTGGTGCACTACAGTCTAAGGTGTGTAGCGTCCAAATGCTGCAGGTTTAAATCTATGCAATATAAAATGCAACAGTGGAATGAAAAGCGTAGTGTACGTAGCATGAACACCCAGTTTTAGAGATGAGAAAATGAATGTCTCACTGCTCAAACGACTGTTAGTGATGACGCAATGTGAAGTGTCTCAATTGATGCTCACTATTGAGTGAAATACATGTATACTGAAAATCATATACTTTGTTCTCTGATCTTAACTCAGGCAAAAACAAAAAACAAAACAGAAGAAATACTGTCCTCATAACCCAAAAACAACAAACAATTAAACAGAATTCCAATTTCACAAAAGCAATTACCGCACTGAAGGAAGTTCCTGTAGAAATCTGAGCTTTGTTTTGGTCATGATGTGCAAACTGAAGCAGGTCAAATATACAAGACATAAGCCATTCATATTCAGTATTTAACATTTTCAAAACTCTGACCAACATCTGAAATCAACACTAACAAATAGTGTTTGGGCTTGTCACTATTGTGGAGACCTACTCAGTGTCGTGGATTTAAATCTTAAATCTACTGCCAGTTAGTTCAGTTCTTTTTTTATTAAATTGCTCCTTGGATTATAAACTTTTCCTTGAATTATGATTTCCACCTAAGCTAATCATACAGATAGCTTAGCTCAAAGACTACAGCTAAAGGGTGATTGCTTGGTATAGCAAACCTAATCTTCTAGTTACACTCTTGCAATTCTACAATTTTGCATTTTTTGCAAAACGCTGAATTATTAAATTAACAGTGTGTGCATTTGTAGAAAATCTGTGAGCTCAGAAGAAGAGTAATGCTCAGACGATAGCCCACACAGATGGCACACACGCGTTGCAGCTCACAATCTTTTGATTAGCACGTTTCAGTAGCATTTTAGCCATCTGCAATATATCAGAAGCAGCATAATAAACAATGGCAACCTAAGATGAATAGACCTTACACAATTGTTCTAGACCCTCAGGAGCTGGGGTCTGTCTGGCCTGATGTCAGCTGGGCATAATGTGATTTTAGTATTATGTACACATGAGACGCAAGCAACAGATATAGTTTAGCCGAGAAGATGAAAGGGGTTTATCCCTTGATTTGAAAAAGACAGAGTGAAAGACATCAGAGAGCAGCATCAGTATTACCAATAACACCCCCAGGCCTCATTTCCTAATCACATCTCTAATGAAGATGAATCTCTACTCTGTGTGTGTGCGTGCAAGCATGCACTATTATTTTTAATGAGTAGGAGTATTCGCAGTATTCCCTTTAATGTATATCTGCATCAACAGTATATGATGTACAAACAAACATGACTTTTTTTCTAAATATGACCATGTACAGTACGTATCAGTTTGTCCTTGGCAACATGCACTTACACGTCTGTGTATGTGCATTTTATTATTTGTAGCATCAATATAGACAAAGCTACTCTGCATAATAAGGCAGTATTAATTGTAAAGTACAAGCTGCACTTAAACTTTCGGGTTATTATCCATGGTGGAGAATTATGAAAGAAAAGTATTTGTGCGATTAGACAACATAACAACTGAATTTTAGTTCAGCTCTGTTACAGTAGTCGGGATGTCGGTGCTGAAGCTTCTGCTGCTCATTAGTTTACTGCAGACACATGTGTCTCAACATTTTGAATCAATGTGTACATGTTGTGTCAATGTCACAAATTTAAAATCATACACAGTACAACAGTACTTTTTGTAACAACATCACTTGTTTTTTCCTTCAGTATAGCTTTTGTTCCAGAACATCCTTTTTGAATCTTACTTTTGTTGTGTTTGTGCATTTAATGTACCTGAGTTGCTTTACAGTACTTTATTGAGTGCAAATGTTGTATTGCTTTAAACATGTCTCTGTGCTTATGGGGAAAACAAGAAAAGAGATAAAATACATTATGCATGTACAAGAAGTATACAGACAAAAACAAAATATAAAACATTCTATTATCAACCCCACAGTCATGCAGAAACCAAAGGAAAGAATGATAAAATCCATGGATATGAACACACAGCTACACATTAATATTCTGTACAAACAACAACAGAACCAAATAATATCAATGCAGCCTGTCTTTATTACAGTGACTATGTTGATAATTTTGTCATTTACTTGAAGGAAAATGAGGTGACAGCACTGAAATGTGAAACAAATAAACAGGAAGAGCAACAGGAATACATTAAGCAAGAGAGTCCGCGTGATCTAAAGGTTAACAGGCAATGTGCAATGGAACATTACAGTCATCACCGTGAGTTATGCTGCATAAGAACACCGACACACACACACACACACTCCATGGTAATAACAATTTGTAAGTGCTGATAAACCTCCTGGGGAGAAATATAACAGCTGATTAACCAGCTTTTAGGCCCTATGAAGTCCTACTGTTAATTTATGACGGCCATTATGACTGTCAGGAAGCCAACACACACACACACACTTTCTAGCGAACATATGCTAACATAACAATCCTAAGTATATTTGTTCCCGGCTGTTATGAAATATGAATAAAGTTTATATCTAAATTAATTTAACTGACTTAGTTTGTGGGTTGGTGACACAATCCTCTGTTTGACTAAGTCGTGGTTGGTCTCTGCTGTGTCCCCTGACCCGGAGCATTACAGTGTGCAGCCATTGCTCCCTCTTTCCTCTGTTGCATTTTTAAAATATACTAGGGGAGAATAATGAGGGTCTTATTATCCTTTATCTAGTAAAGAATAAATTACCGACCTTCAGAGACAGGAGCACAAACACCCCTTGAGGACAATTGTCTATTGCGTGGGCACATTTTGTGGAGATAAATGACACATTATAGAGTAGGTGTTTTCTTTGTTGGATTGATGAGACCTCCATTGTCACAAGCCATCTATTCTCTAAATAACCTGACAGCAACAAATATGAACATATTTCTCTGTTGTGTACCTCTTGGTTCATGACTGACAAGCCTTTGCCATCAGCAGGAATAAAGCAATTCAAGGCACACACAGTCCCAGGGTACACACACATATTAATACACACATACACGCTTTCAATTTGGCGTGGCAGATGCTGTGCAGTCCCATGGTTGTTTTACGTTATTATTCTTTCACTCTGGAAAACATACAGGGGGAATTTAATTTGCATCAACCACAGGCATGTCCCTCTTGTTCACAATCTCATAGACGCACACACACACACACACACACAGACACACACGCAAACACACACACACGCACACACACAGACACTTTTCATCAATTTAGCTTATTTGAAACTCTTCTGTGCCAGAGGAAAATAATACAAAATACAGAACTCACATGTGGCAGTGGCTGCCGCAGTTAAGTTTCAATTATGGAAATCACAGAACTTTTGTGTATTTGTCAGACAGCAGAGAAATGGAATGGCAACTTTGAGTGGCTAAATATGAAAAAAAAAAGCTGTGGACGACATTCGTGGAGTGTCCCTCTTGGTCAGCTCTGCACACACCCTTCAACTGGTTGTTCTTTAAGGTGTATGCAGATTCAAACACACTTGCTAATGCAAGGCTGGATATTTCAAACGTCACATTCTCATCGATGCTGTTTGGACTTTCAACACCAGAACAGGAAGAGCTGTGTACTAAAATGCCAACCTGCAACAAATGGATGGCCAATTTTAGCTATATCCGTCCATGTGTAGTTTCTGAGCTAAATATTGACATCAGCCTTAAAATACGCTTCAGTGCATATCTCCATATTTCACTGTTACCATAATGTTCTTCGCTGCAGTCTGCTGCTGATTCAAACTTGTACATTCAGTATAGAAATATATATGATTAAGTCAGAAATGACTATGTACAACAGAGCCTACAGGGATTTCAGTAAACGTTTGACTACAGTAGGAATAAATTATACTGTGTATTACAAAAGATGACAACTGTGCTTTTTTGTTTTAATCAGTCAATCTGACAAGTCTGTGTTGTACATCTATGTCCGTTTTCTCACCCCGGTTGACCTACTTGACAAATCTGTTATTGTTGTCAGTGAACTGCATTGACACCTAGCACTTACTTTATCTATAATTCCCAAATTATCATTTTGTCTCTAAACTTTTATCTATTCAGCTCTTTCCCCTGTTTACATCGCACACAGGCTTCTAACAGCATCATTCCACAAGGGACAGATAAGTGTGGCTGTTGTGATAAGGAGCTCGGTGAGGAAACAATGAAATCTGTCTTCATCTCCTCCCACTGTCACAGCGTTTCTGATCCACAAGTGGATACGGACGTCAGCTCTGCCGATGTGCGGTGCCGTCTGGCTGGTATCTCTGATCTACAAAGGATGCAGCATCTTATCAGATGCTGATGTTATTCCCGCACTTGTCCTAAGTATTCCTACTAATGAAAGATGAAAGGGTTTGTGACGATAGTGATCACTGAGTTTACCTGTCATTGGTTTAAGGATTAACAGGATCAATATTTCTGTTATGACATTCATCGTTTTAGTTAATGTAAAGACAGAAATATTTGAGCTAACCCAGTGTCCTAGGAGTGTATGAAAGTTCATCAAGATCAATGTAATGGTTTCCCCCTCACTCTTATTCATACAGGCATTTTCCAATTACATCGTTTGCATCCTGTGATAGGGATTTATGTTTCCACTCAAATAATTAGGTATTGATTTTATTCGGCTGATGGATTACATTTTTTGGATATTGATCTCATCCTGGTGGAACCACACAGCTCTGAAACAGTTAATATGTCACAGTTTGCATGACACACACAGTAAAGCAAAAATACTCACCGAATCTGCATTCTACTAGTATTACTACTTGGACTTTAGTAAGATGTTTAACACATACACTTGACCTAATTTGACTTTGAAGTGTATTTTTTTAAAAAAGCACTTCATGGATAATTGTTCAACAAGATGCTATCATCTATAACAACATTTGTCACAATCATTTGTCTCATAAAAGGAAAATAGTTTTTTTTTTCTTTTAACATCAGCAGGTACCGTGTTTTAAATTAGGCCCTTGGTTTTATCAGAAAAACTGTAGTAGGGACCTCAGGTGTAATAAAACTGCTTCAAATAAAGTGAAGCTAAATTATATTAGGCAAAACAATCAGCAGAACCCATGACAAATTTCAAAATAGTTTTTTACATTTAAAAGCCTAAAGTAGAAACAGGTTCACAACAAAACTGAATAACAACTGAGCAACGCCTAAAAGAAACATCAACTATTTAGCATCCGCTTATGTAATATGTAATGAATAGATAACTGTTAACTTAGCAAAGCTAATGCCCAGTTTTGTTTAGTGGTGATGCAGAATTTATTGCTTCTTGTCAATTTCCCCGGTCCACTCCAGCTGTTCAGAAATCAGGACACACTTTCCTGACGTGATTTTCACTGCTAACAGCCAAACATGCTTTGTCCTCCCTATTTTTATTAAAAACACCTTCTCCAGATTATGTGGGTTTGTTCAGATTTTGCTTAATTGACACAACTGCTAGTCTAGTATTGACTGATTGGGTGATTGAGTGAGGAAAATATCTGAGTGGTAAATCAGTAGCGATGGCCAACCATAAAAAGTGGAAATCAGCCTATAATAACATGTGGCCATCCAGAAACACATTTGATAAACTTGGAGGAGCGTAGTGTGTTTATCGTATCCCTGCGATTAAATAGCTGAGAGTCATTCAAAGGAAATATTTAACTATAGTTTACTGGTAAAGAAAGAGTTAAGTATTTCATGTCTCAATGCTGTCGTCTGTCTTCCGTTCAAACTTCGATAGGTTCTAAATATAGAAATGTAAATGTAAAATTTCCCTCTACTGCTGTAGCTGTCCATTGTTGTGTGGATCGGCGTCTTTCGTTGTGTCTCGACAGCCGACAGCTCCCATCATGGCTGCTTTGCTTTTGGAGGCCACTCTACTTTCTGTCATTGCCTCTTGTTCATTTCTTTGTGGTTGTGGTGCTATTTTATTTATTGGGGCCAAAAATTGAAGTGCATCACTAGATCAGAGATTTGATGCCCGGTTCCTGAAATGTGCTGGAAAGTGTTGACAGATCTTGTCACCCATCTAATGACAGCTGCTCCAAGATAATTGCTTTCAAAGCGGCCGATGTCCTGCTCCACGCTTCCTTTCCCCCTCCACATGCCACCTCTGTCTGCTTTAGTGGGGACACATTTTCCCCAGACCTTTAGCACTTTGTTCACACTTCCTCTCACTCACACCCTCGGTCTTTCGCATTTTAGTGTTCGCCTCAATTATTCTGTGATCCATCATTTCACTCAAGTCATCCTCTTATTCGTCCTACATGCATTTCCATCGCTTTCCCTCCAGTTTCTTCCCACATCTTAAAACACTTTGACACATACTTGAGACTTTCTTTTTCTTCATACCACTAATCCACCCTTTAATCCACAGCCTGAGAAGAGATTATGTGTTTATGGAGTGGACCTTTCCCATATCAGACATTTTGCATTGTAATTTTTCGTATTTTTTCATACCACGTTTTAACCACCTTTAACAGAGATGCGGCTTTTTTAATTTTTCCACAGCCTGAGAAGAGATTATGTTTTTATGCAACCCAAGACGCACACAACAGCAAAATACGGTAATATTTTTACACCCTCACCCCCTCATAATGGACCGAAGAAATTTCCCTTTTAATTTGAAGCCATCGATATCAGACATTTTGCATTGATAATAGCGATTTGTGGTTTCAGTGCACGGGAGAAAAGAATGCACAAAGTGCGCAGGAAGAAAAAACTAATGTTCCATTCGCAGGAGGAAGAAAAATAAAGCAACTTGGTTTTAGTGCACAGGAGGAAGATTAATAAAACCATGACTTTTCTGTTTTGTGTGATCAGCACTTTTACGTGTTACAGGCACATTGCACTCTTTACCGTAATGCCGGTAAAACAGCGCACAGGGGACCTACAGACTTATTTCTTTTAAATTTTAGAGGGTGAGGCTTAAATTTAGGTGCGCTCTATAGTCCAGAATTTACGGTAATACCATTCATACACTGACATGAGGGGGACCTACAGACTTATACCAGAGGGCTAAAGGTTTCATCTATAGTGAACGAAATGTGGCTTTTATTAATTTGTTTATATGTGATAAGTCCAAGTAATGACACAATATATATTTTTGCTTGAAAAGTCCTAATTATCTGATTCTCTTTTAATCAACAACCGTTTGATTTTTCAGATGCCCCACAGCAGCACACGACTATACCTCCGGCAAGCTGGAGGAAGTCAGGCAACAACAAGTCTCACATGAAACCCTCTGCAGATGAGATTTTTAACTTTTCCTTCCAACAGTGAGTTACCATCTCCTTAGTAATAAGTCAATTTCATATATATTGAATTTATATGCTACATATACATCTATATGTTAAGAACCCCAACACTGAATATACTGAAATTTTACCTAAGATCGGCAGATGAGCGAGATCATAAATTTATTGTACATGTTTGCATGTACACTAGCTAAAATGTTTGGAATACTCCCACTTTCTTGTTTCCAGCATGTCAGAAATGTCAAGATTTTGCCTGATGCACCTACTTGATCAATTTCTATGACAGATACATTCAAATCCTCCTGTACTACAGAAAATGCTTCAGTTTTACAACGTACGAAAGAAAAGTAACTCCATGCCTCATAATTATAAAGTGAAAACAGAATTTAAGAAAAGGCTGTAACTTCATTAAAAACAAATTACTGAAAAATCACATGCACATGAGCATTCAGACTCTTTACTCAGTATTTTGTGACAGCCTGAAGTCTTTTTGGGTATGATTCGACAAGCTTTGCCCTCTTGTATCGGGGGATTTTAGTCTATTGTTCTTCGAAAATCCTCCCAGGATCTGTCAGGTTGGATGGGGACTGTCTGTGGACAGCCATTTTCAGGTTTCTCCAGAGATGCTCAAGACAAAAATTAATTTAAACAATTGTTGTATCAGACTGTAACATAAAGAAATTGAAAACAGTGAAGCAGGTCTGAAAAAACTCCCATGTACTGGAACTTAACTTTATTAACTTGATTTTGTGTTCATCACAGTCATTTGTCCCGGAGATATCTTTCTGTATTTCTTTCTTACTATGTGTGGTTTATTAAATGTCTCTTTTGTTAATGTCTTTGTTTTTTTTGCTGTTCTGCATCTTCTTCCATTCACCTCTCTGGCTGTTACACACAGGTCTGGGAGACGATTGATGGCTGTGCACTTGTACCTCAATCAGACAGAACCGAATGGCGACGGCACCTTTGTGGTCTACACTTTACATCGAGTGCTACTCACACATACTCAGACTTGTGAGAAATTCAAGACAGAACCATCTGGATAAAGTGAAAAAAAAAATGGACATGAGGCTCAGTCAGCGGCATTTCATTAATAACAATGCAAATTGAGCTAATGTGCAACTGGGCTCTTGCATGTTCTTACGCTGGATGTAACTGAGAGGAAACATGCTGATCTGTAAGTAATTAACGAGCCCACTGTGCATGGCAGGGGCCAGAGAGGGGGGAGAGAAGAAGGAGGGGCATCCAGGAGAAAGCTGTGTTTAATTAGGCTCATACAGAGGACTGGCCGTCCTGTGAGACCTGCCAGTCCTTCACAAACTCTTACACCAATTACCATTCTACTGAGAGATGAGCATATAAATGAAGAGCTACAACAAGAATGTAAGAAGTTGTTGACAGGCATTTAAAGTACAAGTGGTTCCACTGGCAGAGCATATACTGATTATACTTTGCATTCCTTATATTTCAGATTTAAAATGACTTTTCCTGCATTTTTAAAAAAATCCCATTTGCAAATTCATGTTGCTGTGGCTGTAAATTGCACTTCCTCTCCGGCGTCACAGGGATTACACATATTTTAATACAGGTATAATCTAAGTAAACAAATTTAAAGAGATTAAAAGTGTGAAAGAGCGGCAGAGAGGGGGAAGGTTTTTTGCAGTAGACACAATTCCAGTTGGTGGACTGTGAGGTTGGGTCTGTTCTAAACAGGCTGGGCAGGGATCAGTGTCCATTTGCCTGCCAAGCTCACAGATGGACGAGGATGTCTCAGAGGGTTGGGGGACATCTCTTCTAGAGCTGGATGTCCTGGAGCTTTTTGGAAAGGTGTGACTCTCATCATGACACAGACTTCTCCTGTCTCTCTGTTCTTTATTTCTCAACAGGTTGCAGTCATTCTCTGCAGTGTGTGCCACTGTCTCAAAATCAATTTCGCTCTCATCTGCAGACGTACAGGTCAGATGTGTTTTCGTGCCCTGTCCCTCAGACATTTTATTATTTTTCTGGTACATTTTGTCTCGGAATGTAGGGACTTATAGCACGCAGAACATTTTAAAACTACTGGCTCTAACTTTTTAGGGACAACTTTAAAAAAGAAAACTGTGGTTGTCACAAACTGCAGCCTTTATCTCCCAACTACTTTAGTGCATTTGGGGGGAAAATGGCCTAAAAGCACATTTTCATAAGCCTCTTAGCACCTGAGGATGTTGTCGTCTTCCATGCTGTGCCTCTTCATAAATGCAATATTTCTGTCACCCTTTGTTTCTCCTTGAGGTTTGGCTTTGACTGGTGTTGCAGTCCTCGTACAACTTATATTTTTTATTCTTCCACCTCCTGTTTGACAGATGAGAAGAAAGGCAGATGGAGGTAAAGAAATGGAAGAATCATATGGAAGAGGGAAAGGAAAAAAGCGAAAAGGTAAGAAGGACCGGGGCACAGGATAAACACTGAAGAAATGTGATGGCAGGTTAAGGACGGGGTGGACGAGTGAAGCAACAATAGGAAGTAAACTGTAAAAGATGTAAAGTAAGAAGACAGACATGGGTTTGACGAACGGCAGGGGATGGCTGGATGGGACAATAACATTAAGAACTTCAGTGGTAACGAATAAAAGAAAAAGAAAGGAAATGAGGTTTAGAAAGTAGGAAAATAGTGAGACGGAATAAGAAACAGTTTCCGTGTGCATCGTACCAGCTGAGTACTGACAGACTGGCATCACAGTCCATCACCAGGGGACACTAGTGACCACACTGCGTGACTGATAACACAAATGCACACACACACACACACCGTCTTACAGTGACACCCACACCCACAGATGCAGTGTGCAAGCTCATGGCCTTTGAAAATAAAAAACGACGAGAAGAACGTAGGGGAACAAAAGCGCAACAGAGAGTGGAGAGCGGCAGGAAGCGAATGAGAAGGGGAGGTGACAGAGGGTGGTTACCTAGGCGACCAGGCCTCTGGTGACAACTGGCTAATCAGCAAGCGGACATTCAGGGTGATTCCCTAAAGACACACGCTCATTTGTAGATCACTGGAACTATTTAACATTAATGATCAAAATGTGACAACACAGAGTGCTGCTACTGTCTGCTCACTGCTCAAAGACGCTTTAATTCAAAGCGATGGCTGGGAGTTTATTGCTGTTGTACAAGATTAATTTAACAATATGTAAAATTTGAATATGGTGACTTCAGGCTAATAACAGTAAACACGTTTAATCAAAGAGTAGATGCAGCCAGCTGTGATCCAATTCATGCACACAGTGTAATATACTGGCTGAGGCAGACGGCCGCCCACCCTGAGCCTTATTCTGTCGGAGCTTTCTTCCATTATAGGGTTTCTCCTCAACACTCGAACCGAGTGCTCGCTGAAGGGGGGTTTGCTGGGTTTCTCTGTAATTCTCTAAGATCTTGACCTTATTTTCCAAAGGGCCTAAAGATGAATCTTTTGTAATTTGGTGCTATGTAAATAAAACTGATCTGAACTAAATTTAATTCAACAAACCCTAGTAGTGGGATGAATGTTTAAAATGTTCAAACCTTAACAACAATTATCTGAAATAATAAACTGTTATATGCCATAGAGAGCCTTGACTGTGCATATTTAGGATGTCGTACATACTTTTCTATGTCATGAATGGCAGCCATCATTGCACGTGGCTGTATGTGTTACAGAGGTGTAATAAGTTGCAAATGTTTCTTTCACATGAAACAGAAACTAGTTTAGATTTTTTAAATGCTAAATATAAAACAAATCAGCTAATGACAATTTTTTTTTTCACCTTGAAACACCATAAAACTTTGTAAGTTCAATATGAATTATATGTCTAGTGTTCTGGTGGGGAGTCCAAGAATAGTTTGAAAATAAAGTACAGTTTTAAAAACTATTAAAGATATTTTAATCTGCAGGAAATGTGAAACGGCCTCCTCACTGTACACCATCACAGTCCTGTTATAGATTGAGGCCACTGTTTTCCCGTAGACCATGTTCTGAGCATGTGTGGGTCATGTAGCAGCCTTTGGTTGTTACTGATGGAAACAGTAAAGGGGTTAAATTTATTCCGATCATGCTAAAGAATTTTAACATTAGAGAAACTAAGCTGGAAGTTCAAAACAACCGTCAACATATTACACATTTGAGCATGTTGTCTAAGACAACATGCTTAAACGTGTAATTGTTGACATTGATCCGTTTCTCTTTAATTGAAATTGAATCTCAGTCCAAAGTTCTCCACACAAACACCTCACGTTTTTTTTCTTTCTACCACAGATAATTTCCTCTCCTTTCAGTCACCTTCCATTTCCTCGTCCTCCATTTCCTCTCCTCTGCAGCTATTGTGTCTCCGGCACACACACACACGTTCATTAGACCAAGGAGACATCTGATAGGCAGTTTAGTGCCACTGAGCACGCACACACACACACACACACAGACCGACACACAACGTGTGTGTTGCATCGCTGAGCTTACATACAGTATGTCCATCACCAATTAGAGGCTTGATCTAAGATGTCAGACACAGTCTTCGTTCTCGGCTGCTGCCCGCCCCGCTGCTACCTGTGAATGCCACGGTTGTTAGCTTCACTTCGATAACGCCTGTTTCAGGATGACATGGATCTCGCTTACCAAACTTTAATTCCAGCTACCGGTGATCCATCCGATCAAGCAGTAGAGGAGATGTTGGCCTCGCCAGAGCTGTCTGGTAGAAATTAAATGTCTGCAGCTCTGGCAGGTTGAGCCGTGAGATCTGTTCCAATTTTTATGGTCTTAGTCATGGATATACGCCTTAATACTGCCCCGCACCTCCTTATTTTTACTGTAACATTAGATTCTTTCACATGTCATTGCCCATTACTTTTTGAGCTAAATTCAAACTTTATTCTCTTGAGTACTTTATTTAAGGTCAGCATTTAATGAACTATTATTATTATTAGTTTTTATATAAGTTGTATAAGTAGTTACAGCTAATATTATGGAAAAGCCTGTTGCTGTCTTTCATGTACTGTACAGAATATGGTGGGTATGACATGCTGACAGTTGCCACCTGGAAGTAAAGCACATACACACGTTTGCAACATGCTGTGAATATCAAACATGCATTTATACATCTTTGGTATATGCAGGTCTTCACTTCTCATGTCTGTACATACTGTATAGTCAGCAGCCAGTAACTTAACTCAGCATAAACATCTGACGTCTAGCATCTACCTGTACAATCATCAACAAACTATTAATTAGTGTCAGAACAATGGCGTTGCCAGGCAACAGAGATTCCAGGAAATCCCTGCACCCTGCCGAGAAATAGCCTAATGCATGGTGTAAAAACTTGTACAATTAAATATTCTACTTTTTGTCCACTGCATTTATTAAACAACTGTAGTAACCAGCCAGTTCATACTTTAAATTCTTGTTTTCAAATTGTTGTTTTCGTGTTATAACCCAGAATGCATTTGTAAAATGGTTGGACACACCTTACTAAAAACAAATTTTTTTGGTATTTTCCCTTTTTAGGTTTTGCTTGGATCAAAGAACAATCGGTTATGATGTGTCCTTCCCTAAGAACAGCTTAACCTGTCTTGCCATGAACCAGCGTAACATGCACAGTAGTTTGCCAGTGATAGCGACCGCTGCCAAATGAATGGGCTGCAGTGAAGATTGTGCCTGAATAAATGTGCTGAATCGTGCTGATTGCAATTTGCTGCTCACCTCTGCAAACCGAGTAAAAAAATACTTCACTGGGATAAACAGAAAAACACAGAATAACCAATAACCAATGCTCAGATTTATAACCTTCTGCTCAGGTTTCCTCTGTACACATGCATTATAAGTAATGGATTATAAGCCAAGCACGTTAATTCCGGGTGGCCACATTGAATCAATATCGAGTTGTGTATTTGCTCCTTCACTGGTACATAAACTGTACTGTAGCTGGCATCCGACTTAAAGTTCGACAGTATTTTAGAGGTTTGCACTGGTCATTTTATCTTCTCACATCTGTTGGTGAGAAATGTTAATTTTGCAGGAAGCCATACTAAATATCCAAAATGTTCTATATGTGTGTTTCCTTTGAATTATTGCTGCAGTAGTGTGTTAGGTGAGGCTGGACAATATCAACCTGACAAAGGATAAAATTCAGTCGTCTAGAGAAAATTAAAAAAATATATATGTTTCTGTTTTATTCCAGTACTTGAGCTGTGCATTGCATAATGTCATTAAACCTGCAAATACCGTAACTCCTTTTATCTTGTTCCTGTCCGTTATCCAGCTACAAAACCAAGCACCCTGCCATCTGCAGTTTGAGTCAGAAGCATGTTCTGCAGGGTATTACACTGTAAACGTGCTTCATTATGCATTCACAGAGACCATTTGCACAAGCCCGCAGGCTCAGATTACATATGGTATTGTACATTACACTTGCATTTTGATGAGAGACCCTAGAAGCGGGAGCAGCTTGGTCTGCGCTGATGAGCAGCTAGATTAAGGATCAGCAAACGGCCCCATTAAAACTCACAGCAGCAATGTTCCACTTTCGAGTCTCCCATCAGCTGTTTGGAAACCTGTCAGAGAGACAGATAAAGTATCAGTGCATATCAGAGGAGGGGGGGGCAAAATGGGATGGAAGGAGTGAAGAGAGCGTTGAAGTGTTGGTAAAGTAATAGCACAGCAGTTACAAGACGACCATGAGAGGAAGGTGACTTGACAAGAAGACAAGGACGGCTGATAACTAGCACTATCGGACATGACTGAAGACACTGTGTCAGCAATCCAGCAGCTTTTGGACCTAACACATCGGTTTCCCCATTAATCAGAATGGGGGAGCTCACTGTTGGAACATTTCTGCAGCGCACTGTACGGACGGGACAAGGAGCTTAAGAAAGAAAACGAGACAAAATAGAAAAAATGTAAATACAGACTGATATTAGAGTTTTGACTGTAGTGACTTTTAAAATGAGTCATTTTTTTACACCTGAAATAACTACAATGTAAGTGAATTCAACTGAAATATTAAAGAGAAGCTAAAACATTTTTATTTGGAAGTTGTCAAATTATACCAACTGGTCGTTAGTTGTGTATTATTTCTAAAGGATGAGTATCATTAATAGCAGCCATTTGTGAATAGAAATATAGAAACAATAAGAGAGGTGAAACTTTTCACCAGATCCCTCATCTTCCTAAGAGAGCTAAATGTAAGGGTTAGATCACATGTTTTATCTTATTTATAACAACATTGCGGAAACAAATGGTTTTGCAAAAGTCATGAAATCGTGCCAGACGTCACTGACCTCTAATCCATTTGCCGAGGTGTGAAACTACAGGGCCACACAAACATCAGCTGCAGATGTCACAGACACTTGTAAATTTCTTAAACAATGAATGTTGTGTTGACATGACTGCACCTTCTATGTTTCCATAACCCTATTACAAACAGCAGTGATTTGTGTGTGTTTACAGATGCCCCAGTGACAGTAAAGAAAGGAAGGCCTCCGAACTGTACGCGTCATGTGAGGAGTTGCGTGACTCTGCTGTTTGTCTCCCACCCGGGTGACGGCGACGCTGCCTGTCCCTGTGGCTCTGATGATGTTGCAGCTGACACTTCCGTCCTTGTGGCGAAAATCACCAGCAGAAGTGAGAACCCGAAATTCAGTGAAGCCTTTACTCCCACAGGGGTGGTCTGCCTCTTTAATGTGTGAAAACACTCAACGTGTTTGGACAGAACAATCCGTATCTTCACCTCTTACAGCAGACTGGAGGGCAGGAAAAGGTCCTTCTTCAACCCTTTGGAATTATCTCATCGTCTGGATTAAAATGTAATGGACTGGATGGAATAGGCTCAAGCAAGCACTTCCTGTAGCTGAGGAGAAGACGTGCACAACCATTTTCCCTGCAGTGCTGCTTCGGCTCAGCCACATTCTCATGATCTGTGAACCTCATTACTGTGGTCAAATCGTGACGTGCCCTGGTGTACGGCGGCCCTGGTGCTTCAACAATGCATTTCCCCAGTAGCTGGGAGCTAACGTGCTCTCAGGCAAACACTGGGAACACTGGGATGTTTTTTCCTGTGTGGTGTTCTCCCACATGACCATGATTTGCATTTGGTAAAGTCAGGAGCACAGATTTTAAGTAGCTATAAAAACTCCTTTAAGTCTTTAGCTGTTACTCAGAGTTTCTGATTTTACCACAATGATTTGCAAGGTCAAGAAATAAACTCTCTCCGTTCATGGAAGATTTGTATGATTAAAAGCTAAATCTCAAATTACTTTGAAACCCTTTGCTATTTTATGCAAATGAACTGTATTTATTATTTGCCTTATTCATGCTTCTTCTGAAGAGCAAAACTAAAATACATTGTTGTATTTCTAACATAAACCTCTACTACTGTGAGGGTTTGAATAACGTACTGATTTTCCACAAGGACAACACAATTATTTGTGTGGTATGAATTTAAATACATTCTGTTATTTTGTATTGCACCTTGTCTTTTCATGACAGTGTTTTTCATTTAGTTGCTTTTTAATTTTATTTTTAAAGGAAGCCTTACACGAAACA
This sequence comes from Channa striata, assembly GCA_033026295.1. Classification (NCBI taxonomy): domain Eukaryota; kingdom Metazoa; phylum Chordata; class Actinopteri; order Anabantiformes; family Channidae; genus Channa; species Channa striata. Next base: position 16,497,215 of record CM065173.1, on the reverse strand, counting down.
CCCATTTCTACATCAATCTTTGACTGCTCCCTGGTGGTCAAGGGCACAACTACAACTCTCTTCATGATGCTGCTGCTCCCACGACCCCCAAATAAAAATTATTCTTCATCATCATTATACTGCGTTAGTATAGCTTCAATAATAATGACAAAGTACATTAGGTTAATTTCCTACTACTTTTTTGTACGTATAATTTGCTTAAGATTACCTGTAAATTAGTCCAAGACATAGTATTCCTGATTTTGCATTACAGCTTTCATTACTTTGTCATCAACTGCTCATTAAGAAATTGATTATGAGTTCTGACAGTGGAGCTGCTCAGTCATTTCGATCAGGCAGGTTAATAGAGAGCAGAGCTGTGCTCAGTGTCGAATAATACTGACAAAACACAGTAAATGCATTTTTAATTTTATAGCCATTTAATTATTTATGATAGGTTAAAGACTTTTGCATTTTTAGGTGCTCAGTTATTGTTTTTAAATTTGATAATTTTAGCTTCCTAAGAGTGAACTAATACCAAAAGGCATGTTTTTCAGCATATGTGCAAACATTCGGATGTATGAGTCAGAATATATGATGACCAATCATTATTGGTCATCATGTAATTAAAGAGATTGATCAGTGTGGGGCATGAAATATAAACCAACAGAAACATTGTATTCGGTTTGAATGCACATTTCATTTATGCAGCTGTACATCTATAACTACAGTACATGTAATAAATCAAAAACAGCTGCAGAAGTTGTACCGCTGTTGGTTGCAGTAAAAAAACACACACAGGGCAGTGAAACACTTTATAATATCTGGTTAGAAAACTTTTTGACCCACACTGGCATTAACCAGAGGGTTAAACTTCAGATAAAGATATTCTGCTCAGTTCAAGAAAGCACAAAAGTTTTTCTATATTGATCAGTGGGAATATATCAGCCAAGACAAACTGTTTTTTTCTTTGTGTTGTTTACAGAAAACTCTGCAGAAGTTCTTTAAACTTTGTGTTCACCAAATTTAACCTTTAGCTTTTATGTGAAACAGCTTCACCCCCTGGGGTTCTGCTGAAGGTCCATTGTTTACTACTGTATGTGTAAGATTTACTGCTGCGGTGAACTGAGCCAACCAGACCCCCTCAGTCTGCTGACTTTCCCCAGGGTCAAAACTAAATGTACACAAGCAGAATTCACATTTAATGCAGCAAATGTTGGGAACAAACTCCCAAAAACGTGAAGTCTGCTCCAACTCTGTTTGTTCCAAGGTCTAAGACTCGAGGCTTTTTTATACTGACTTCTGTTTCTTTTTTACTGCAGTGTTTGTAAAGCAAGATGCTTTTAATTATATGAACATTTTATCTTGTTGTTTTAATCTTTAAATTAAGAAACGTGTTTCCTTCTTTCAGTGAAATAAATTCCTAAATTATCTATGCATTCTTTGCAACATATTCCAAATATATCACATAAAAACTATCTAAAACTCCTAATATGAAAGCCTACATGAAGCACTAAAGATCTGACATTAATAAGCTGTTCGATTACATGAGCAGGAAGGTGTAAGGACACATTCTGCATTAATAACAGATATACAGACTTTATAGCTGGTCTCATCTCATAACTCAAACACTGCTTTAAAGAGACACATAAGTTGCAACTGTGACTTATAAATACTCAAATGATGGGCTTTCAAAGACAGCAAATTTCTTTGATATAATGAATACAACCTGTTGTTTGAGTCACATTTTTTGATGGAATAGTATTTTATTTTTTAATTTCTCTATTTACAGAGCTTTGATGGAATAGTATTTTTTTTAATTTGCTCTTTACAGAAGAGTCTTGGTATTTTGGGATGGAAATTAATGTCAGTCAAGTGATGCAGGTCCCTTCATTTCCACTGAGAATATACAGCATATGATTTAACTGGGCTTCCAAAGCGATCCATCCTTTTTTTAGAGATGGATATTCTGTGGACTGAAATCTCTCAGCGGTCACGGAGCGATGGTTCAATCAGACGATCTACAGTCCAGACTGAGGTATTGCAGTGCAGCACTTTGCATGAGTTTTCAAAGGGCTGGCCTGCAACTTTAAATTGGCTGTGGAAAAACCTGGCGGTCAATGTGCTATCAGATAATGACAGTATTAATAAGGGACAGGAGAAATGTCTCCATTGTTCTTAATCTCTTTCTGAATGGGTGAACTCGGACTCAGAGAACAATGAGGAAATAAAACCACCAGTGGGCAAATGTGAGATGTACAAATCATTAAAACAGCCTTATTTTAAAATTATATTTTCCAATGTAATGAGCTTTTACCAGTGAAGCTGATACATCAACTCCCTCAATGACTTCACTGATGACCAATTTATATTCATTATATGCATCAGTCTGTCAGCTCTTTTAACAATTGATCCTAATATCTTTCTTAAAATGTCACTAAAGTCAATAAAGAAAGTGAGACTTGGGCTAATGCCGTGCCCACCTTACTTCCTCATTTTGACAGGTTCGGTCACATGGATCCAGACTAAGCCAGGTCGGACTCACAGAGTGACAGATCGAATCTGGGGTATCACTAACAAACTGACTGAGGATGAAAAACAAAAAAGCATCAACTAAAGCTGTACAACAGGCCTGAAGGCTGCAGTGTTTCTCCTCGTTTCTTCATCTGCTGCAAGACAAGAGAGGAAATCTGTCCACAGACATGAGGGTTTTGTTTTCCCTCTGGCCACAGATCCAGGAGCTGTATAGAATCTGTCCTTGCAGCCTTGTCCATCCCAGCTTGTTCTTTTCATTATTCACACTCTGATATCAGATTCTCTGGGAAACAGCCGAACTTGTTTCTAGCAACATCGACAAATAACAAATGCCACAATAAACTTCACGAGTCTGCAACTCTCATTCTCACGTCTGGTAAAATAACATTCTGTGGTTTCTCACATAGACAACTAGCAACGGCAAATCCCATTATATGTTCCATATGGAAGCTTCATGGACCTTGACAAAAATATCAGATTGTGAATTTTAAAGGAAAAGTAAATATGCAAATTATTTTTTTGCCATGAGCAGAGTTTTACAGTAACAAGTTACTTTGGCTTTTACTTATTCTACTGTGTATAAACGGATAAATCTACATTAAATAAAATCAATCCGCTGTGTGTGAAAAGGAAGTGTGAGCATCATTAAAAAGGCTGGTCACTGAGTCAGTGTCCCACAAGCCGTTGACAACACATTTTTAAATCAAGATATGTTTTGGAGAATTTTTCTGTTAGTGAAAAAAATAAATTGTGTCTGGCATTTGCATTTATTTTTCATTTGTTACTGATACTGACATACTTTTGTATGTAACCTTTTTCTAATTTGTTTTGTCGATGCTCAGTAGATGTTTTTGCTTTGATTTGTTTCAAAAATTAGACGGAAAAAGTCAAACCCCTCTCATGTCTGTGCATGTATCTAACTTGTTTTTATATCTACATAAAACAGCATTGAAAAAAAGTTGTGGTTTTATCTTTAGGTTATGCTGTACCTGCTAGAACCCCAGATACATTGTGCTAATTTATGAGGTGCTGGTGGATTTTCTTATGACTCATCACACGTCACATCCTCTGGCTCCTGACTGTACTCTAGCATATATTTTGCAGTCTGATAAAATAAAACATAAAATAAAGCATAATATATATAAAAGGTGCATAATTACATTTAGACTGGAAAAAAAAATGCTCAACAGTTTCATGGTGTCATAGCATGTTCCACTTCAGAGTCCTTTGGGAGGACAAGGTAACCTTTGTGCTTTATCAAATTATTATTTTCCCATTAATGTCAGTCAGTCAGTCAAAACAATGCTGAAAACCATATAAGCCTTTTAACTCAACCATGTCAGCAGGATGGTTTGTGTTTGCTCATTCTTGCAGAAGCAGAACTGATTAAAAAGATGGCATTTAGCTTCAATGGGAATCACTTAAATTATCAGGAAAAGGTCAATCCACAAAAATAGCCTTTATTGATATCACCATGTAGGTGAAATCAATTATATTAAAGCAACAACAATACTGATAAAATGAGTGAGTGAGGGTATGTTTGGTTTCGGCTGCAGGTTTATCTAAAACATGTGCATATAGTTGTAAGAAAATATGAAATTGAAATAATGGACTTCAAAAATGATTGTCACTGTCTTTGGCGGGTTCACCAGGCTTCACCTCCTCAGATTTGGAGCTCTGTTGAAACAAACATTCATAAAGTAAATACAAAATTTACTTTTTTTGGGGTTCAATATGATTAAAACATGTCCACACCATTTAGCTGGAAGATTGTTTAGATGTAAATATGCTCAAAAAATAAAGTAGATTTAAATCCTGCACAATTCAACAATCCATGGAATCTAGTAACAAAAACATCAGGATGAAGTTGCAGCACTGCATCTGTTTTTGTTAATGTTTAAACAAAATCAGATTTACTGATTCTTAATGTTTACTGTCTTGATCCTACGCTAATTTGTATTTAGTGTAAATCTTTAATTATGACAGTGAAGGAAATTATCTTAAATAAAAGAGTGTCCAAACATCTGTACAATGTCCCCCAGATGTTCCTCTGTGGAACTGAGTGGAAATCTGCTGGTCTCACCTTGGATTTGAACAGAAGGTTAATGACTCCCTTCGAGCGTCTGTCTGCTGTTCGGTCAGAGGTCACACAGACAGACATACTCTTACTGTCCCTCCTGTGTCTGGTGCAGTCCACCTCCTCTGCGCCCCCCACTACTGTCAAGGACAGACCTGCAGACACAAACCAACAGGAGTTTAGTGGTTATGTCTCACTGATTAGCAGCTTACAACAAAACCTTGGCCTCTTCCTGCAGCCAAACAATTTCGGTGTGCTCTAGCGCTGATAGACTGTGTGTCCTGGCATCACTGGTGGCACGGTGTGTGTTCAGTGAGGCTGTACAGCCTGTAGACAGCAGTGCTAATCTGAGGGAAAGCGTTCACACCACAGTCTGTGCTGCCTCAGCTGGTGTGACTCAACATGGCAGGGTGCCAGTGAATTGGAGCCCAGTGCACTGCTTGGGGAGCAGGGTTAAGTAACTGAAGCAACGAAATATTAAATGGATGAAGTTGCTGCCCATTTCTGAAAAATTACAACTGACACGAATGATTCACTAATTTGCCACCTTACATCAGAAATTGCGTTAGGTCAGACCAATGGTGCAACATTCCCCAGCTCGCCAATTTGTTTTTACCTCAACCTCGAGTGCCAAGGCATTTTCCTCTCAGTGCCTTTCGTGTACAGCTTTACAGTCAGAAAAACACACTGCCATTCCTCTCAGGTGTCTCAGCTTTTAGTTAACAACCTGATTTCATTTCATTAGGCAGCACCAGGTGGACTTGTGTTGTTTTACCTGTGATGGCAGGCAAGGATCTGGAGTTGGCATTTGTCAACAACACATTTCCTTCATTTGGCTCCGACAAGTTGGTGTCACTGCGGAACTCCTGTTTCTTCGACAGCTAGAGGGAGACAAATGTCAGACTTACAGTAACACGTTGCTGTATTACTTCAGCCTCTATTTGTTTGCTGTCTTGGGACTTTTTCCTCTCCTCATCTTTCCTCATACATCTACATTACATCTCTAAATCACATTCTTACCCGTTTGCATTCCATTGTGCTGGTCCTCTCTCTTTCCTCTGTGATAAAAATCATGCTGCTCCTTTTCTTCTTTTTTTTACTCTTCCTCATTTTGACCTCTGCATCGCCCACAGTCATCACACCCTCCTCCACTGCACTTACACTCACACTGCCGCTGGAGCGCGGCAGGGTGGAGTTCCAGGAGCCTGTTGACTCAGTGGACAGTTCCCTAAGAGAAGGCAGGAGATGAGAGTAAATGCAATTGTTGATTTTCATATTTACGTTGTTCTTTACAAAATCCAGATGTATGCTTGACATAGAAGACACTTTTCTCTTTTTTTTTTATGCGTATATGTAGGTGAGCTACAGTATACATTGCAATGCGTTGTATTTGGGGGGCAATTACATGCCATAAAGAAACACAGATTTTTCATAGTTTTCACATTAACTTGAAATTTGTTATTAGGGCATTGATGAAATTGCCATTGACATTTTCTGCATTGTTGTGATGGTAGCAGATTGTACATCCCAACACTCAGGGAATGTGTGTATGTGTGACACAATTTGTAATGGATGATAAAGAAATGTTGGGTTGCTAGTTGGTCATCACTGCTAAACAGTATTAATATTTTACCTGTCTGCATGAATTTTAGTAGGAGTCCCACATTCAGATCCCTGCAGCGAGGAGATGGAGATGATAGACTGACGGAAGGAGCGCAGCATGGAGCGAGGACGGGTGGACTTCCTCTCATCCAAATCCGGCTAGGAGACAAAGTGTGAGACAGAACGTTGATGAACTGAACAGTTTATGATAAGTTAAGAAAAATCACTTTTAAAAACATCAAGCATCATCACTGTAACTCATAATTATTTTAGTCTATTGTAAAGAACAGAGCTAATACCTCTAGTTCATCCAAATCCTGTGATGGTGGTATAAAATAAAAAATTACGGAACAAACATATCCATGACCTATTCAGAAGCTGTTGTGAGTTTAATGTTTAATATTTGCCTGGGTCATCTCATTTGCAACTTAAATAGCTGTAGCATTTTAAATTAAAGACAAAGCCCATTATTTTCCTGCTTTTTCACGGCTCTTCATATTTTATAGTATTTGAATCCCACTTCCTACCAGCTCTCTCACTCCGTACTCCTTCTCCACTTTCTTCTTCAGCTGTTTGAAACACTCCTCCATGCGCTCATGGAACGGACGCAGGTCATCAGTCACCCTCTTCCCGTGGAGGGAGATTCCACCGCCTAGTAATGGGATCTATAAATACAAATATTATAATGTCTGCAGAACACCCACATAAAAGCAGCACAAGTTCTTATGGTGAGTTTGTGCAGTATATTAAAGAATGTCCGTACCTGCCACGCAATGAGGTCTTTGAGGCGCACCAGCTTATCTCTATCCTCTGGGTGCTGCTGAGTGTACTCCTCAGTAAAGAATGCCTGATACAGAGGGAAGTAATGAAAACTCATTTAAGAAATGACAGTACACATTTCACATGCTCATGCAGTTTATAAATTAATAACTGGCTTTCGAACCCACATGTGTACTTGCTAAGCACATTGATCTTCTCTTATGCCTCCTATGGGGTTTGAGGACAAACACTAATATTTCAAGTTATGCATAAAGCAGATTTTATTGAGTTCACTAAACCCAACGTCATTTGGGCCACTGAGTTTATATTTGATCATATTTAGAGTTAAAGGTGTTGCTATTAATCATTGATACTGCAGTAAGTACATTAAAGTCAATCGGGTATGAGCGATGCAGTAGAGCAGTTTCAAGAAACTCAAACTACATACTTCACATACAAATGAAAAATGTTTAATCATAATGCCTTTAATTTGATTCCAGATTCTAGTTTACCTTTTCATACTTGGCAAAGCCGCCCATGACAGCTGGATCCACGATGCCATTGAGCAGCATGGAGAGAGGGTTGATGGGAAGGCTCCAGTCAGCCTGGTATTGGTTAATCATGGTTAGAATCTTCTCATTTGTTGACTCCATGGTCTCTATGGCATTCTCCAAAGGAGACAAGGTGGTCTGAGGAAGGAGGTGAAAAGAACAAGGAAAAGGAGAGAGGAAAAAATGAAGGAACCAGCGAGAGAAATTTAAAAAAAGAATAAGATGGGGATCATGTTACAGAGTGGGCAGTAGCTCACAGCAAGTCATGTATGGAATACAAACTTAACTCCAAAGACATACATGTTTCATATCAGTAGCCTCAAACCAGCGCAGGATGCCTGGCAGCTTATACACAGTGGTGAAGGTTGTGCGTTCAATCCACATGGACTAAAATGACAAGATAGAAAAGGGAAAAAAAGCAGAAAGATGAATCTCTGCCTCTTGTGAATGCTCATATCATGACACCATATCTTGTATTAAAGTCTAAACCCTTATCATGCTGCAGCACAATCTGAGATCTAATCTTTTACTGCAGTAATACCTGAATCCAATGTTTTATCTGAAGTGCTCATCCGAGATCTTAAAAATAAGCTGATGTCTTATCATATAATTTTACTAAAGCCTGCAATCCTATACTTTTATACCACAACAGAAACAAAGCAATGCAAGGATGCAATAATTTATGAAATACTTTCATAGTCCCTGTGGTCATAAATCTTTTGATATAAGAAAAAAAGAACTCACAGCAAATTCATTGTTTGGGTCGACAGGTCCTTTCCTAACAGGTCTGGAATAGTGAAAACGCTGCACATAGTTGGACTTGTAGAAGCTGAAAAAATTCAATCATTCAAACAGATTTACCGTTAGCTTATCACCTCACAGACATTTAGTTTTTACTATGTACAAAAAAGGTGTTGTATACGCCACTGACTTGATTATCTGGTCGGGGACTGGCTTGTTCTTAAGGCGAGGAGGGATCTCGAGGACTGGCTGCACTGTGAAACACTGAATATCTGATGTAGATCGCTCAGAAATAAAACAGCACGTATCTGGACAGTATGTTCGACCTCCGGCAGCTAGAAATTAATATACATCAAAAAATAAGACCAAGAGATTTAATACAGATAGATCTGATCTGTTCTGAAAATAACTAGATTATATAATTTACTTCAGATTTGGTAAAACATCTTCAGCAACTCAAATGCTTGATATTCCAAGTATTGCATATATGAATTTCTATACTAGTGTGCCTGTGCATGCAGTGCATTCATATTTTCTAATTTCAATATACATCTACATTTGCTGCTTGAAGGATACACTGAAGTGGAGAGGTCTTGATATCGTCCCCTGGCATGGTGGTCGTGTTGAGGCGTACAGCGCTGGGAAACTGACTCATCAGGTGGTTCTGGAAGTCCTCTCTGCGTTCATATTCCTTACCGCGATGAATAAACACCTTATTCTAAAGCCGTGAGAAATGACCTCATGTTAAAAATACTGACATGAGATTGAAGATTGAGTGCCACTCTACTGTGAAAAGTTAACAGTCAACTGGACAACACGACCCAAAAAAGGTTTTGTCTTTGTCGCTGCCCTGCTATACTATATGTCATACTGCTTATGTAATATGCTGCAGCAGATTGACACATCTACTAAACTACTTTACGAGCCGTAGAGTGAAGAATGTTTTGTATTTTATTATTATTTTTCTATGCTTTGTTGAAATTCACAGATCCACAATGTTCCTACAAGTTACTTGACGTTCATTGTGTCAACTATCTAATTGGTGTGTTAAGAAAAATGCTCAATGGTGCAATTTGAAATAGCTGACATCATATAACAGAGCGACATTTATTTGACCCACAGGTTTAAGGAATGCAATAGTCAGTGTATATATTGTGAAACTGTGTGTCTCTACTCCATGAAAATTTACAAGGTTCTTTATCACAGTTTCTATTCCCGTCACAGTGGCAGAAACACAAACCCTGAGGAATGGAGGGTAGCCCTGTCCATAGAAGCCCACTGCAAAGTAGTCTGGTTTAGGCCTCAAGATCTTCATAATGTTCTCATAGAATTTGGCTTGTTTCTCCTGCAGAAAGACACAAAGAGACAGACAGAGGATGTGTTCACAAGGGAAGCTCAGATGTGCACTGCCTGCAGTTGTAGCAGTTTTATCATCTTGTGCCAATGACAACGCTTCCCTCAGCAGAATGCTGGGCCTTTGAGGGTGATAGATGTAGAAAAAAAATAAAGTGTGGGCCATCCAAGGGCAATATCTGTCATTTATATAACTACATAAATGACACATTAGCTGAGAAACTGACTGCTACACTCATAAAGACTGAAAAACACGCTTTCCATTATTGGGAAATGTCTTATTCTCTTTGGGGAGGGGGAAGGGAGAAGTTGAGTGAAAGGAAAAAAGGGAAGAAGTTCATGCTACAGCACAAGTTAGACTTTTAGGAAATCACTTCCACTGTCCTTCATGAGAAGGGTTAGGAGGTGTTTAAAATGGCTGATGACTATAAGGAATCCTACATTTGAGGTCATGTGATAAAGGGGGCAGCTAAACAAGAGCTCTACAGAAAAAGATCCATAGTTGTGCTGAATGACTGGTAATGTTTGACTGTGATTTCAACACATTACTTTACAATATGAAATAAACTGGCTGACCAGACTTTTTAATCAATGTACATATTTCATTCACATTATTTGCATTAAACTTCCTAGGATTCAGCATGCAACAGCTGCATGTAAAGTCAGACTGTATGTTATCATAAACTAGAATAAATATTCTTTACTCTCTTTCCTTTGCTTCAAACACCCTGAAATCCCCTGACCCTCTATAATGGGAATTCATGGAAGAAAATGAGAAAGAATCATCACGGCGCAGTGGATATGAAGGTCTGACATAGGGTATTACCAGTCTCTTGCTGAGCAGCTCGTAGTCAAAGATCTCATTTTCGTACTGTTCTGCAAGTTCCTTACACAGAGTGATGGCCTCCTCCCACATCTAGACGCACACATACACACACAGGGAAAAGAAAGTGTCCTTCATTACACCATCTGCTAATAAATTGGCAGTAGCTGTCATGCTGGGAATTTATTTTGTGAAAAGTTATTTTTCAGGTCTCCGGAGATTGTGGGAAAACATCTCTATCACTCCTTCAGAGAAATAAAGCACACATGGAGAATACAAAATCAATGTGACACCAAAAAGCCTCGCAATGCAATCTGATATGCAATGCAATCTCATACTCACACAAGGTGGTGAATGTGTGAAAGAGGAAAGGAACATTTTTCAAAATAAAAATACGTTCACTGACTGTAAATCTTATTACTCCAAAGTAAAATTCAGGCCAGAAGTACTGTGATTTTTTTTTGTGAGAGAAATTCAGACAGTTACATTATTACCAAATTGACTGTTTTGCCAAAAACATAATTTCTAAAGATACATGGCATGTTATCCACAGTGTGCAGCCCTGATTAACCTTTATTTTTTATGAAACATTAACATTACTCAATACAGACCTAGAGAGAAAGAGAAAAATGATGTAGTCTCAAACAATGCTGACCTTGCCCTTGTCAAAGTAGTCAATGATTGTGTCGTACAGAGTTTCTTTAAGCTGCCGCTGCGTTTGGGATCCATGGAACTCAAACTGGTTGCACATATCATCTGACCACTGCAATGGAGACAGAAAGGGAAAAGAAATAAAAGCGTGACGTGTGAAATTATGTATCATTTCATTTTGCTGAAACAAAAGAAAAAAAAAGCAGTTATGAAAAGCTCTGTGTTTTGGTGGCCCATTTATCATTATGTTGGAAAAGAGTAAAAGAACTTAAAGCTTCTTTGTTGTAATAAATCAATATTAGTCTTAAGCAGGCTGTGTACAGAAATGGCTGCACAGTGCTCATTTATTATACAAATGAGACAATAATTCATCTTCTATTACAGAAATTAATTTAGAAACGAAACAAAACTGCCCTATCATCTTAAACTGGTAAGGAATATAATCAGAGTGTGCGACAGCGTGCGACTGCTGGCTCTTCCTAATAATGTGAAAAGGGCATGACAGGACTGACACAGGGAGGAAGAGACATTGTAAAAAACATTATAGAGCTTAACTGCTCTGATGTCATGACACTAGACCGAGTGGGGGGGTGAGAGAGACAGAGGGGGGGACAGACTTACTCTCTGTAAGTCTGTAAGTGTCCCATAAAACAGATAAAGAGACAAAAGAGGTCAAACACACCCAGACACATGCAGACTCACACACACACACAAAGACGCTGGCTGCATCAATCACCATAGCGATCCAGCAGCAGTAGCCAATGCCATGCCATAAACTAACCTCAGGGCTTCATCATTTGGAGGACAGCAATGAAGCAGCCATTCATCAACTTATAAAAAAACGCCTCACTCGTGGCAGGCAGACTAGTGATTAGACAGAGCAGGACACTGGGCCCAGCAATAAATGACCAAATGAACGTGTGTGTGTGCGTGTGTGTGTCGTACCTTAAGCAGGCGGGAATGGAGCAGCAGTGTGTATGCTGCCTCTGTGTAGTTTTCTCCCTCCAAGTGAAGGTCTCTCAACTTGTAAAGGTACCTGAGCACAGACGTGTATGTACAAACACACACACACACACACACACACACACACACACACACAAACACACAAACACACACAGAGAGACACAAAGAGTCCCACAGTTAAAAAAATAAATAAAAATAAAAATCAATACACAACATGTGCATTACTCCACTAGGTGACACTGTTGGGCAACTTGAATATTACATGTATGAATAAGGACACGTATGAATCACAGATGTGTCATTGTCCTACCCACTGTCTCACAGGTCCACACATCTGACTATTCCCTCAAAAATGAGTCCAGCATAAGGAGGTAATTCAACATGAGTACACATAAAAGCATAATTCAACACATGTCTCAGTAACGGCCTAACAGATGTTTGTGGCCCAATAACGTTTTATAGGCCTGGGAACATTGGGCTGCTAGTGAACCGATGGATTGTTTAACTGCCCTTTTAAGTTTTGATCATTTTCTGTATCTATCTTTCTCTTTCTGCAGAAAACATTTTTCCATTTGACCAGAGCCTGTCCTTTTGTGCTAAGGCATTGACGACAAGCAAAAACAATTACCTTCTGGATGTTTTCAAAGTATGTCTGCCCAAACGTCTTTTCTAATTTTCACTTCATTCCATGTTTGCTGCTCTATTTATACCAGCTCTCTTCTTGCAGGATATTTTTGATCGGTTTTTGTATTGGTTAGGAGAAGTCAGATGTTGCTGACTGTGAATCATCAAATAACATTCAGTTCTTGTGCTTTCCTGAATAAATCTACACCTCAGCTTATTTGTTTGACTTAACATTCGGTGCTGTGAGAAATTGTCATCACATACATACTTTATACATGGGAGAAACAGTCGCTGTTAGAATGGGATCAATGATGCAAACCAACAGAACTGTCATGATTTCCAGCATGGACAGTTTACTTGAGCTGGATTCTGTGATAATGGTGCAGGGCTCTGAATGGGCAACTCTGAATACTGTTGAATGAAGTTTCATCAGGTAGAGTGTACTGCTGCGGATGGCAGCACAAAGGGAATTCAGGATGAGTGTGCTGTGAAAATAATATTTTCTTAGGTAATACTGGGTCTATTTAAAAGTATTTAGTTTCAGCAAAAACAGTACAAACTCCCGCTTTAATCAAGATAAAACAATATTAAGGAGTAAAAGTAGCATCAATTGTTAGGTATCACTTTGAATTTAATGGTGTGTAGTTAGGATCCACATGTAATATTCACATCGTGCGTCATAACATCATTTGTATTGGGTTTTATTGTTAATGCACTGCTTGAAGTAATAAAGCCACAAGTGTGAGTTACAATTCTGGCAATTTTTAAATGTGTTTCCACATTAAATTATGTTTGTTTGCTAACACGAATGAGCAAACCAGCCAGAAAGCCAAATGCTACTGTACTCTCCACAGGACAGAGCCGGGCTCACAGTTACACACACAGATAACTAATTATGTCTGCAGTCGCTGGCAGTAATTCACTGTGGGATCTGATGGCATCTGTATGTTCTCTCACTCTCTCTTTCCGTCTCTCCTCCTATCGTCAATTCTTCCTCTCTCTCCCTCTCTCTTCACATTTCTCTGCCTCATGCCTCTCTTTCTCTCTGCTCTCCCTCCAGTCAGACCAAGAGCTGATCCTGTGGATTTTGACATTAATTCAGTGGAACTCATATAATCCCTTGTCAGATTATGGAGCCACAAATACACTCTCACACATGTACACCAATGCCTTCACATAAAACATATAAAAGCACCATTTTAAATGTTTATTATATCAAATTCTGCAAACAAATACCTGATATACATTCCTTCACGATTGATGTCCTTGTAAAAGTTCTGCAAAAACAGAAACCAGGAGAGAGGTTAGTGTAAGTCGGCCTTTCGCTGAGAAACAGGGATTCTTACCAAAGGAGACTGAAGGACCGCAGTGACTATTTTTTTTATGTACCGTACGCCACTGTGGTTCCTTAAACGGCTGTACATGTGCTTTACGCATTAAACTGCATATCTCAGATTGCCTGTTTGTGTTAATGTGTGGCAGTGTGTGCACATTTGTTAGTTAAGCAGCGCAAACTCCCACTTTAATCAAGTTTAATGGCATCTACAGAGAACAGAACAGTATGAAATGATGTAACCCTACCTCACCACCACGAGCCCAAAGACGGTAATATAAACAAACGCAATCACAAATATGAATAGATGTGCTGTGAAGCCAAAGTACACTGTATGCATATTTGTATCATATGCTTTACTTTTGAAAAGGTCAGATACATCATTGCTCGCATCAGTGCATTTTTACTTGAGTGAAAATCTGCTTATGTACATGAAGGTCAGCAGTTTTTGCTCATACACATCACTGTATATATAATGTGGAGAAAGTACTACTGGCTTCTTACTTGCCTTTGTAAAGAGCTGAAAGTGTTGTTCTGGAAACCACTTCGCCCAAAGTCTGCAGGGTTATTTTAGCCTGATTGGTGTCTGTGTGTGTATCTGTATATATGTATAACTGTGCACAAAAACCGCATCTGCAACAGTAAATACCTACTGTGTGTGAATGTGTGTACTTCACAGTGTGGTTAACCTAGGGGAGGGCATAAATAGGCACTAGTGCCTGCTAGTCTGCAGAAAGGATTTTTCAGCTGGCTAAACAAATGAAAGAGAATGGCTAATGGACAGCTGCCACAGGCTATAAGCTAAAGCCTCTGCCATGTGCCAGCAGTCCTTGCGTCCTCTGGGAGAAAATAACACATTATAAGATCCAAAGAGACTCACATCCATTTATCATTAACTGATCTGAACTTAGGGTTTCAGAGATGTCCACACTTTTTTTTAATTCTGTGGTAGATACAAAAGTAAATACTTGGAGGAGGACATATACAATTAATTTGATGTGGAGACGATTGTATGGTAGGTAGTTGGGATCCATTACTAAACCTGAGAATGCCGTGGGGGAGAATCTGATTAGGAGATCACATAAGAGAAAGGATGTGGAACAGACAGGAGCTGATGCAACCTTTTGCAAACAGTCAGAGACCAGACACAGAGATGGATCTATTCCTTTAGATCAATCGGACCACAAATTAAAGGTGGAAAAGAAACACAAAGACCTTGGAATGAAAGACAAGACATAAAATCTGTGTTATAATGAACTCTTCAATCATTATAGCTCCTTTAGTATAGATGAGATTATTGATGCCGGTCTGTTGAATTAATTAATTATGAGTTTATTGATGCGTGTATGTGTGGGTGTATTAGTCAGTTTGTGGGTGTGTGAGATCAGTAACTCTTTGATGTAGGGTTTATTACTACAAATACTAAGTATAGTGCCTGAATTACAAGGGTAGGGTCAATAAATGCAAATTCGTGGTGAAGCATGATTCATAATATATGGTAAAGAAGTGTGCAACAGTGAAAGATAAAATAAATAAATAAATAAAATTCTTATTGAAAAATATTCACAAGAATTTGGTAAAATTCCAAGCTTCAAATTTCTACTTAGTCTTGTGTTCACCTTGGTTGCTGCGCATTAAGAAGTCCCATTTTAACATAATATCTGTGGAAAAGCTGATCAAGCATGCATGGATTTTAGGGACAAGGTGGAGACAAATGAGCCAACACCCTGGCGTATTTTAAAAAAGGAGGGTCGTACCAGGAGATTGACAGTGCAGCTCATGCGGTTGTTGCGGCTGTCATCACTCATTACTGTGCGGTAGTCAAGGAGACGAATGAGGAGTCCCTTTACCAAGGCAACAAAGTGCTGCACCTGTAGCCCCAGCGTGGGTTTCTCTGCAGCACAGTCCAGCAGGCTGGGAGACAAGCAACCAAGTTAATCATCAGACATGTCTGCGAGGATTTTTCATTGATGCTCAGTGCTTTAGGTTTGTCAATTTATTGCTAAGAGACTAATTCCATGAGTAAAGGTTAACTCATGAGGGTATCGGGAAATCCACTCAAATAAGTTGGGACAAGAGTAAAGCCTTGATGATTAAGATATATTTTTTTTTACAGATTACAGAAAATATGTATTATATTTTTTGTCAGCAGTATTATAACTGCTGTAATTGTTTTTTTACTTATGAGGTGGTATATTTTGATACTCAGGCCTACATGGTCTCCAGTAGTTGCATGTATCGCTCGTCACCTCCTCCTCCCTCCACCTCATGGTCCAACTTTAGAATAATCTCATTTTCAAACTGCAAAGAGAAAGACAGCAAAATAATGTAAAGTGTGGAAATGGTGTATGTGTCAAAGTGGTAATACTTTCAATATACTGTATAATATACTCTATGCATGTCATTACTTTGTGGAAGTTTCCAGAGTGTACATGTTCACAGGTGATCATGTCAAAGAAGATGGGAATGGTTGCCCTCCTTAATTCCTCTTCAGGGATTAAGGTCATTTCCAGGATAGGACCCACCATGCCGGGGATGAAACAGATCTTATGACTCCCTGAAAGACACATACACACACAGTGAAGACGACTGGGTAGAATCTGACTACATGACTTCTCTACCCATGCTCACCACGTATTTTGACTTTTCTTTCAGACAAGAAGTGGTTTCATTTTTCAGTAAAGACTTTGAAGCCTTCTTGATATCCCCCAAAATGAATGTACACATATGTAATTTTAAGAGTGATACATGTTTCATGTGCACAACAGAGGCTGAGGGGTTCGCACTGCCATCTCCAAGCCAGAATTCCTGGTTTGAACCGACCTTCCATGCTGCCACCTTTCTTGTGGACTTGTTCTCCCTGTACTTTTAGTTTTTCCTCTAGATATTGCATTTCCTTCCCACAGTCCAAAGACATGCATATGTTAGGTTATTTATTGACCATAAACTGCCCATAGGTGTGACTGCAATAGATGTTTGTCTGTGCTCTGAGATATACTGCCGACCTGTCTAGAGTTTACTGTGCATCTGATCCAATGACAGCTGGGATAGCCTCCAGAAGTATTAGTATTACATGCAAATATGCAGTATTAAAAAGAAAGCATCCTTTGTATCAGATCTCTCAAAATGTAAGTGAGAAAAACATTTGGAACATATGACTAACATGTATTTCTGGGAGGACTTAATACTGCAATAATACTCTGAGCCTGTATGATCACATTGTATGAAAAACAAATTCCACAGACTTTTGGCGATGTTATGAAGTAAAATGACAGTGAAGACATGCCTGCATGCACAGACACAGGTGTATCTTGACATGAGAGCAAACACACATAATTGCACACTCAGAAGGACCCTAGACAGAATTACCTAGTTTGTACCACATGTCACGTATAGCGAAGCCAATGAGTCTTCTCATATCCCCATATCTGAAATAGAGAAGGAGGAGAGAAAAACAGAGAGAAAATACAGAAAGAGAAAACAGAGCCTAAATTTAGAAACAATGTCCCGATCAATACAGTTATTTTCACTATTAAAAAAACTGAGCAGGCCAGTGGGATTGAGCGCTGCACTAACATAAAGTAAATTGAATGTCTACAGTATCTACAGGCAACACATGGTTTTAATGGGCAGTGGGAGTGTAAACAGTAAATGCAGCCTCCAAAATAGAAATCAGTGAGTGTTTCATTAGATCAGAGGAGATAGGAATGGAAATGATATGGCCCCTCTCTCACTTGGCCAGAATCTTGTTCCTCTTGGTTGGTGAGAAGTGCTGAAGCTGCAGAGACTCCTGGGTAATAAATGCTACCGCCAAGTGAAAGTAGTTATTCCACAACTAGATGGGGAGAAATGATGATGAAGAGTTAAAATTAGCACAGGAAAAGTACACAGACGCTGTTACATGTGACACGCATTACTGGGTAATTCATGTACATACAAACATGCTTACCTGAACTTCAAAGTCATTATTATTGAGGAACTTTTGGTTCATTGTGTCAGCATAAGTATTGATGGCTCTCAGGAACACTCTATTGGACAGAAACACAGACATACTGTATAAGCGCACAAAAAATAGCCCAAAAAATGCAGTACTGCATCAAGTAAATAGAAAAATAATGTAGCGAAAAATAACTTCTTAAATGACATTCAGCACTTTGACTCTGGATGACTGATTTAGAAATAATAAAATCAACTGCGAAAGTTGATGCCTGAATAAAAAAAGTCTGTCAATGATCATAAACGCCAACAATTCATTAAATTAAACAATTTTAAGTTTTGATAACTGCCGTATTAAAGTACTGTAATATTCAGACCTTTGGTCATGATTATAGACCATGACAGTGAATTAACTGCAAATTAACTACAGGTATATCAGCAGCTTGGGACTATATGCATTTCTAAAGTTAAGAAGCAAATCTGCTCCTAAATTCATTTCTGCTTCAATACAATCCATCTGTCATCGTTACGTACAGTCAGCTGCCATTCCCTCCTTTAAGACTGATGTGCACATCGCTTCCCTAACCCCATCTGCAGGGCCCTTATCAACCTGTCTTTTCCTCTAGTGCGCCGTCCCTTTTAACTATTTATCTTTTTTCTTCCTCTGACACAGCTTTAGCCTTGCCTCTAGCTCACATAATAAAAATACACCGATGGCTTCACTTCAGTAGCCCACACTGCAGACACATTTGTCACATCAGCTGTTTATATCATTGCAGTTATGATTCTAGCTTTAAGATCTTATCACTCTGTGGGTTTGTGTGGAGGTACAAGTTGCTGCAGATGTTAACTTTTCTGAAAAATACACAAAGTCCTCCTGTGCAGAGGAAGCAGAGTGGAACCTAGTAGGTGATGGTTTAAATCTGAGTGCTCAAAGTACAGTACCTGTTCTGTACCATGATCATGGCCATCCAGTCAGAAGGATACACATGCTTCCCTATCAGGTCCTTGAAAAGTAGGAAGGACTCCATCAGGAAGTCCTGCAGTGAAATGGAACAGAGAACATTAAGTGTAGTTTAGTAAATGTTGACACAAAACACAGCTGTAACAAAAAAAATATAATGTTAGAATGTATTTTCTTTGGATTTTTGTATCTTAGCATCTGGAAGTCATGTGTACACTCACCACAAGGTCGGTGGTTCCTGCAAAGGTTTCTATGTATGAAGCATAGTGACGATCATCCATCTGACTGAGGATGGCGGTCATGCAGGCAACCACTCTGGACTATAGATGAAAATATATGGGAGAGAGAGAGAGAGGCAGTTACATTTGGACACTGTGCAGCTCCTCCTAACTAGCTGCTATACATCTAAAGCTACAGTACAGACAATGTAAATCTAATTTGTTAGTGCACCACATCATGGGCTGCCTACAGAGAACGTGTGAGGGAATCTCAGCTCAGTCCCTCTTTCTTTAGGCAGTGCTCCACAGCATATTACCGACATTTGAACTCATTCCCAAGAGTGGTAAGTGGTTGAGTGATTAGACAACTCAAATATTTGGTTATCTGCATTCTCTCTGTACATTTGAACTCATTCTTTCCTAATCATAATCAGACCTAGCTAATTAGGCAACCTTTGGGAAAGCAAAAATCTGACTTTGGAATGCTTTAATTTTAATAAAATACTTAAAAATTAATAAGAATTGAAAAATAGAAACCAACCTGCCAAATAAAAATGGATAGTTTTCTTGCCTTTTATTAATTTGTCAACTGTTGTATTAATTTTTTGCTCCTTCCTTCGGTTCTATTTTTGTTTCTAGAGTTTTACATAAACCAGCCATAATCTTTAAACCAATGAAAGCCAGCAGTGCAAACAGGAAAGAAGTAACAGCTCTGGCACCGGAGAACGGTGTTAATGTGTGATGCAAGGTGTCTCGTCTTAAAGTTTCTTTCAGTTTGCTTTGTCTGACAAAAACAAACACTGTTCACAGATGTGCTTTGGAAAATTGGCAGAAACCTCGGCTGCATCATCTTAGCAGCACAGTTTGGGTGAAATTATCCTCCAGAGTCGATGGAAGAAAAGGGAAATGTGAGAGGAAAGATGATGGATGGCTAATCGAAGATGGAAGATGAATGGCATCTCATGTGGTGACAGCTGTCATGTGATTAAAATGAGCATGTGGTGCGTGAGAGAGAGTGTGTGTGTGTGTTTGCCTGCAATCTATTAGGAAAAGATCTTAATAGCATCTTTCTGCCGCATAATTTAAAAATATACACTCACCAGCCACTGCTCATTAACACAAATATCTAATCAGCCAATCACACGGTGCCAACTCACTGCATTTAGAGCATAAACATGGTAAAACAATGTGCTTATGTGCAAACTGAACCTCAGAATGGGGAAGAAAGGGGATTTAAATTACTGGTTGTTGGTGCCTGGTCTGAGTATTTCAGAAACTGCTGATCTAAAACTGATGAGTTTCGATTTCTGTTGCCACATTCGGGTGGTGGGGTTCGAATATGGCATAAACAACATGAAAGCACATTCTAAATGCCAGTGTGTACCTGAGTTTTGTTGCTGACCATGTACCTCCCCTGATGACCACAGTCTACTCTCTTCATCTGTGCCCGCGACTACTTCCCACTAATAAGTTAAAATCATCTCAGAATGGTCTTTTGAACATGACAATACTGTACACTAATGACCTCCACAGTCTCCAGAGCGTAATCCAACAAAACACCTCTGGGATATGGTGGAACAGGAGATTTGCATCATGGGTGTGTAGTGATAAATCTGCAGCAAGTGGAATATGCTATCATGTCAATGTGAAACAAAATCTATGAGGAATGTCAAGGACTTTGTTGCATCTACACCATAAAAAATTCAGGTCGTTTAGAAGCTAAAGCAGCTGTGTCCAGTGACTGTAAATAAAAGCAGATGTACACACACATAAACCTCTTATGTGTCTGTGTAAATACGTTATTCTATGGTTTTGTGAACTCTAAATCATGATGTATTTCATTTTTTGTTTTTTGAAATTTGAGTTATACTAATACACTTGTATATTACTGCACAAACATGTAAAAAGTATTTCTGATAATAGAAAGATTAAAAAAATAAAAAACACACATACAGAGTCGATGGAAACATGGATTCTGTCTGTGTTTGTCTGTACATGCATGTTCGCCTGCCTCAGTGCATCACTATCCCCGTCCTTCCCCCGACATCCCAACACCAGAGACTCATCCAGTGTCATCAGCTTCCTAATTAGTGTATTTTCATTTTCCCCACTTCTCTTTTCTTTCTCATTGTGCCATCACTTGGAAATCATGGAAGATCAACTAATTGTGATAATAATATAGAGACATGTTCTGTAAGAACCACCTAAATGAGAAAAAAAAGTTTAGTTTTTTTTATCTCAGTTATTAAAATGAACATGCAAAATTTTATTACTCTAACATGAACTAACATGATAGTGGGAGTAAATGCTGTTTTACACACATTCCAGCATATGGACAGAATAACACACACACACACACACACACACACACACACACACACCACGTACAAACAGGGAAAAAAGGAAGCATTTTTTCCTTCTACGTTATTTTTCAGCTACAGTAGTTTGCAGTAAGGAAACTGTGTAATGCAATGCAAACATTTACACATATTTTCAACAAAACTACTCAACAATTCACTGCTATAGGGCAGCAGTGTGTGCGTTTGTGTTGAAGTATAAGCAGCGCGTCATATTGCCCTACTTCACTGTAATTGGTCTTCTCTAATGACTTATGCTTCTGATTTCATTTACCACCATCTAAAAACAAACACAAAAGCTCAAAGGACTCGTTATCCCACAGTCAGCTGTTGTGTCCTCACACATTCTATTTTCTGTCTTCACATTTCATATGTGCACATGTAAAGACAAAGAAATGCCATATTTCCATATTTCCTGTGTGAATACTAATGAAGCTACTATAATGTTTATGTGACAGACCGAGAGAGAATCCAGGGCTTGTTCAGGCGAAGGCCTTATGCAACAGTGAGGAGATTACTGACAAAACAGGACACAGATGCTGGCGAGGTCTGGGATTTGTCTCCACCTCCTCCCTTCCACGATTTTCTAACATTTATCTATTCATTCTCTCACTCTGGCCACTCTCGTTAATGATGTCTTAACAGCTTTAATTTCTGAGTTGCATTAAAATGACAGTTAACCTGAAAATAGACCAGAATGACAGGAAATAAATCTACACTAAGCCTTGCTAGAAACTCAGGGAACACAATATGTGTTGCACTCCACAGTAAAAGTGAACTAAACTAAACTAAACTCACTTATTATTGGGCTTTTCATATACGTTTAAGAAGTAAAATTATACATTTTTCAAGGAGGTGTTTTAGAAAGGGTCACTGTGGCATTAAAATGAAGAAAGTTCAACACAAAGAGCAGAAGTTTGATATCAGACTGCACACACTGCATATTATTTGCCCTTATTTGCTCGCTGATTTATGTGTTGTGCGTCAGTCCCCCGACTGTGATGGCAGAATCAAAATGAAAGTCTTCACTGACAACGAAAGCAGAAATTTTTCGTTTCATTATTGTCAGCAATCACTTGCACTAGCAGATTAAATTAAGTTATGTAAATGTGGAAGCTTTTCAGTCTTAAAATTCATGTCTGAAATGGTTTATTACAATTTTGGGAGAATGAATGAGAAACATTAATGCATTTTTGTTTGTTTGTTTGTTTGTTTTTTTGCATTTTTCATCCTCTATGATCTGCATGGGAAAGTTGCTTTTAGCAATCAAACCCAGTAGTACCAACTTATGGAAATAACATTACAATCTATGATATCTTGCATTGTAAACTGCAAACAGAACAAACACAAAGTGTATGTTTGTGGTCTGTCCGTTATCAGCATGCAGCTCAAAATGCAAACTGCTGTATTTTGTTTTATGTAACAGAAGTTTATCGCATGAGTGTAACGACACCACGACTGCAGTGCCACTGCAGCTGAAGCTTGGTTACTTCCACTTTCACCGTGGATTTGTCTATGGGGAGTTCTCTCAGTCCACCGACATATAAAGCAACAGAATCATAAACAGGGAAAAATTAACAGTCAGGGAACTAGCACAGCAATACATTCACTCACATAGTTCCATAAATGTACTTTATGTCAATGTTTAAGTTATTTGTTTGAGGTTCATCACCCCCTGTGAGATTCCCAGTGAAGGTGGCTGAATATTAATGAAGCTGAATATTCAAATAATAATAATTTAACATGTGAACATGTAAACTAAGAGATAGTTTAAATCATTAACATAAATTATTATACTATTAGTAAGGCAATCCAAAAATGTGTTACTGACATGTTGCAACTATCACTAAATAACAGTTCAAAGACATATGAAAGTTTCTAGTGTCTACTTGTATTTTCTTGTCCACTAAATTGCCAATTTTGTATCTTATTTTGAGGACTAGCAGATAAACCAACAGACAAGAAGTGATTCATGCAGCAAATAAGAACGAATACAAGAATAAATGGTTTTCAATTTAAAGCTCAGGGGGCTATGATAACAAGGATCCATTTAAATAATTTCTTATCAGGTCCACTGATGCCTTTCACAGCAATTCATTTAGGACCATATCCTGCCAGTGCTTCCCTCACCACCCATTCTCTTTTTCTTCTTTCATTCCTTATCTTCTCTCCTCTGTTGTTCCTTTTGTGGTGTCCCCCCCCCCCCAGGTTGAAAGTCATTATGATACTCTCAAGTCTGATTTTTCATCATTTTTTAAAAATAGAACATCTAAAAAACACAGGAAGCCTGCAGGACTCTTAACGGTAACATCACAGAAACATGCTCATGTCTGACTCCACTTTATTCCAGATACACACTCAGAGATTTTACCAATGACCGGGTGATGTTTGTGTGATGCAGAAAAAGAGAAAATGCTTCAGTGTTTGTATTTCAGTTTATAGGTGAACATGTACGTCTGTTCACTGTTCTGAAAACAGATCAATGTGTCCTCACACTCCCATTTCCCAGTCAAGTACAAAGAGATATAATCAGGTGATTCAAACAGGGGTGAGAAACCAAGGGGACCGAGAGCGCTTAAGGGGAAACAAAAAGACGAAGGGGTAAAAAAAATAAGCTGTGAAATAAAACATTAAGTGGGAAAAAGGGAAACTTCTCTGTTCACACATTGCACTCTCTGTCCTCGTCCTTACTTAACAAAAAGTTTTTTCGTTTCATTTTTAACTCAAACTGGGACCGTAGAGCTTGCAAACACACACACACACACACACACAAACACACACACACACAGCCTTTCGCTTGTCTCATCGTAGGTCAACTGAAACACGTGCAAGGTGAGTCAACCACTTTGCAGTGGTGCATACATCAGTTTTTTCACACAAGGGAGGGGGCAGGAAAACATTCATACGGATGTTGAATCAAGAACAATCAAGAGGAACATGTGCACAAACAGACACACTCTCACAGGTAATAATTCATTCTTAATATCTAAACAGGTAAACGATTCACTAAGTCATTGCTCAAAATGTACTTACATAAGCATAAATAGCCAAAACTATATGATACTATAGTTCAAAATATAATAAAAAATAAAAATCCTGCCGTGCACCTAAGAAAATCCTCTCATAATTATACATAATTAGAACCTGTGTCATATGGTGTCCAATACCACTTTCTTTTCTACTTATCTTATTTTTGTCATGTTTAGCTCAAGACACAAAAGACCAGCATCCTGGTATAAAAAGGAGAAGAACATGAAAGAGAATGAGGTAGAAGGAGGGTGGGTGGGGGAGCGGCCAAGGATGAAGCTACGGTAAGAAAAAACACAACAAGAGGAAAGAAAGGCACAAGGTGGCTAAAGTGGGGCAAAACAGAAAAAGGACAGTGAGAAACAAGGGGAGAGTGAGGCAAAGCTCCCAGGGAGGAAAAAAAAGACAGAACAAGACGGAGAAAGAGAGGCAGAAAAGCTAAGATATAAATAAAGTCAATGACAAGAGCGGGAGTGTGGGTTTATGTGTGTGTGTTCATATCCTGGCGTGACTCCCAGGAACGGACACTTCAGTGCTGCCAAAGTTTCACTGGGTCTACAGTACCACCGTGCCACAGTCAATGCAGGAACACACACGTAGACACGAGTGTATTCAAAAACCAGGGCATGGCACAGGATTAGCCACCAATAAAAAGACAGAAATGGGGAAACTGACAGAATGAAAGAGAGAGAGGGTGGAGGGATTAATAACAAGAGTGATGGTATTTGGGAAATAGGTAAACACAAAAGAAAAAGAGAATGGGAACTGCAGTAAGTAGAGAAAGATGGATGAGGGAGAGCACAAAAAAGGAGAGAGGAGTACAGAGAGACCTTCAGTGAGAGAAAGAGTGAGAGAGAGGGAGAGTGAGAGAGAGAGAGAGAGAGAGAGGAAGAGGAGGGAGGATCACCAGGCTTCGCAAGCATGCAAGGATCAGCAGCAACAGAATAGACGGAGAGAGAGATAGAGAGCGGTAAAGAGTCGGAGTGGAGCACTGCTGAGGACTAAAAGACTATCAGAGATGAGACGGAGACACCGAACAGGAACAGAACAAGGGAGAAAGCAAAGCATGCGGACGAGAGGGGAGAATAAGAAAAGGTGAGCGACTCTAAAAGTGAACAGCGTGTATGTGAGTGATAACCGAAAAGCCCGGAATGTTGTCGCCTTGGCAAAGACAGTCTGTGCTGACCCTCCGGAGAATGTTTCCAGTCTGACAGCCCATGGCCCGTACTTTATTTTTCAAAGCAGCTCATTCAAGATTTATGACAGTGACCAGGGTTATGGAAATGATCATTTTACAAAAGTGGGCACAACGCAGGCAAATGGAGAAAATCCATAGGTTAAACCACACAAACATGTCTGGCTCTGGCTGCAGGTCTTGTTTCCTACAGACTCAGTAGCTTTGTTAAAAGTGTACACCTCTATACTCATGAAGGCTGGTTAGGAAATGTGTGTGCGTGTGTGTGTGTGTGTGTGTATTACTTGTTTAAAGAAGTAGTGTGACCCAGCATCAAAGACAAGTGTGGATTTATTGTATTGATGTATGTGTGTCTGTGGGTTGGCAAGTAATCTTATCTATCAGCGGGATTTGATGCAGATGAATACACGTATTTATACAGAGCATGTACAGTATGTGTGCAGCGTTTATTTTGTGTGTTTCACCGTCAAAGATTCATTTAAATTTAGCTTTTAACAAGGATTCCAAATGCTTTTGTCTAATTGCTTGTATGTCTGTGAGACTGTGTGTCTGTTGCCCGATTAAAAGCATCTGAACGAATTGTCAGACGACTAGTGCAGCTTTAATATGGGATTACAGTGCAATAACCCTTCTCTAAACACTGATGCCGCTTCTTTGCATCTGCGCGTCTGTTTTTCTGTACATGAGAACAAACAAATGCCTATCGGAAACACAGTGTGGATACGTGTTTTAAATTGACAAGATTGCATACATTTTAAGAGCATCGTTTAATAAGGTAGTTTGATGCAATTCTGCGTGTGCACCTGGTTCATTAGCAGAGACAAACACAGCAACAAGTCAAAAACTGAGCAGAGAAATCATTTCAGTGTGTCAGTGTTTGTCGCATTTCAGCACTAAGTGCTTAGGTTGCGACCAGGCTGCTTTTGTTTAATGACAGATCATAAATGATGAACTGTTTAAAAATTAAACACTAAACCTATGGCACTGGAATCTGCTTTCACATCTTTGCATGTTTAAAGGCAGTTGGTGTGATAATTACTAATGCACCATGATACTGCAAGTTGCATTTTTTTGTTCTTGCCCTGCATAAAGGCAGACCCAGGCACAAAGTTAATTCAGTACTAATTGAATCAATTAAGAAGCTTCATTAAATAGTCTCAAAAAATAGCTTTTTTTTTTACTATTTATGTTTTTAAATACCTTAATGTTCTCTGTATTAATAAATGTGTATGTAGCATTGTTTATTAAAGACTTTTCTTTTGGTGACATTGTTCAATCTAAAATTGTGTTAATGGTGTTTCCATGTCCTAGTATTAAAAACATATGGGCAGACATACTAGAAACTACTGCAGCACAGAAAGAGAGCATTTAAAGGGGAATATTGCAAACTACAGACTAGGGAACCCTGCTCAGTAGGTCATAACAATATACTGCACTGATGTATATTAAATCCCTATTCTTCAGAGATTGACAAATGATGTAGCAAAAAAAAAAACAAAGGTCAAAGGTTATACAAAGGAAGATGAGGCTTGGAATGAAAAGGAAAGTGTGTCGTTGATGTTGCACATCATTTTTTGTGTGTTTTTCACTGACAGTTTAGCCGTTCTGCTAACCGGACACACTGTAAACAAGCGAAGAGAAATAGATGAGTTTTGGCAAAAGAGAAAAGGACTTGAAAGTCAGAAGGGCAGGAAGATGGATGAGGGAAAGGGAGAGAGGGCGGCCGGAGCAACAGGATCAAGAGATGAGTGGAGCAGAGATAGATGGAGGGTTAATGATGAGAGATTGGATGGGACGTGTGGACAGGATAAGTGATACGGCAGAGAAAAGAAAGATGAGATGATAAAAGAGCAGGGAGCGATCAGAGGACAGCGACGGGGTGAAATGGACGTATAAAATAAGGAGAGGAGATAGGAAGGGAAGGCGAGGAGAATGCAGTTTGAGCAACAATGCAAAATCCAGACTGTATCACACCCTATTAGCCACATTGATAAGGTGTGTGTGTGGTGTTTCATGCATCCGCAGCGTCTCTTTTAACGCAGGCAGAGAGTGACTTTGTATTCCTCTGGTGGTGTACTGGATTTGATTTTCAATTGTATCATGTTTATCTCCAATTAACATGCATCGGTGGCAAGTATCTCAAAAATATAATTTTACATCAGTTTCTTTGCTCTGCTGCTCAACCAACACAATCCTCTAGCCAACAAGTAAATTAAAGTGCCAGATGGATTTGTCAATAATACACTCTTTGTGTACATATCATCCCTTTCCTTGTTAATGCACCTAACAGATTGTAAATAAGCTTTCACCATAAAACCCAAAGCAATTAACTTTCTTCCCTACAGGTGCCTTCTGACCAAATGGGACAAAACTTTAAATTATGCGGGATCACTACAAAGTAGAATATAGGGGTTAAAAAGGCATTTAAGCTTTAGGGGTATATATTTTTATTAGGCATATTTTGCAGTTTTTTGGCATAACTGTATTCACAACACAGATGGTGCAAATCAGCATGAAGGTCAATCTATATTCTGAAATGTTCTCTTAAGAGAAATGCCTATGGGAACATACATGCAAAGAACGATTAAAAAACTAAAATGCCTTAAATATTACTTTGAATCCGTATAATCATCATCGTTTTCTGAGGGTGCCTCAGAGAAAAGGCTGACAAGCCCAGGCTAGTCTACCTCATGGCTTTAACAACGAAACACATAACTAAGTGTGACTAAATTAATTTTCTTCTTTGGCCTAATTTATACATTACTGATTGAAAAGCTGTGCAAAGGCGTGGGCACACACACTCATTCACAAACACACACATATGCACACACAAATGTACATAGTCTCCGTTTGTCTGTGGGCAAGGACTGACAGTGTTTGCTCACGACGACATGCATCTCGCCTAAACTGGGATTGTGAGACCTTGTTGGCTTCCCTCCGTGTGGACTCTAGGAGATAAACGCATGCTGCCAAAACCCAAAACCCTGAACTTCCTCTTCAGTTTACATCTCACAGGCATAACAAAGATGGTGAGCCAGATTGGAATCTAAAATTATCATGAACATGCCAAAATAGATGTGCCTTAGAACTTAGAACATTTGTGCCTTTCTGTGTGTTCTCATGAAAAGTTTGAATGCATGAATGTCCATGTAGGAAAACTACAAGTTCAACAGTTCGCAGCTGGATACATCTGGATATAATGTGCTCCAAACAATGCTTCAATGAGAATATACCTTACAGTACAGAATACTGGGTGGGCGAAGCTTTTGTTCTACACACATTTGCCTTTGCAGTTTAAGCTCTTGTTGAAATGCTGATTAAAGTGCATTGCTGCTAAAAAATACAGTTGCACCCAATTAAATTACATAAACAGGTTGCAGAAACTGCTGAGAGCTTTCCTGGTTGTTTCAATGGTCATTATCAGATTCTTCCTTTGTTAGAGGGGCAGGGATAGATGTTACACAATGACACTTAAGGATAAAATAAACACAATTATCGTTAATTAAACACAAGACCACACAAAAAGTTATTTTTTACATCTTTAGACATACATTACAAGTACTAATGAATGAATGAATGAATCCTATTGTATGTTGATAGTAATATTTGCTTCTGATACTAATACTAACACAAATGCATTATTCTTTACAAATCACACACGTGTAACTTTATTTTTGCATTAGGTAAAGCACCAGGGTGGGGGTAGATTCTCAGTAATTCTAAAGTGGTGAGCGTATCTTTAGAATTCAGTTTTTAAATGAACCTGTGAAGTTGAAGTTGACAGAAATGACAGCTCTTCTGATGATCATATTAGAATTGTCTTTCACTCATCAATCACAATTGAAATCAAGTCAGAGAGGACACCATTATAATCGTACAGCTCACACTCTTACCACTGATCAGTGTGGCTACTGCTGCTGACACTATGACATCTCCCTGCAATTATTTCTTGATAAATGTCTTTGCAACCAGTCATGAAATTATGCCCATTTGTGTTTGCTTGATGATTGATCTAGGGAGCATTGTCAAGAGCAGAGCTTTTTCCTGCCAAGTGACACTGCCGCAATAAATTACCCTATTTTCTTTGAAAGAAATTTCCGAGACAGATCTATCCGTTGGATAAAATTTGACAGTTTCAAAGACCTGTATAATCAAATAAATATGTGTTTGGTGAGATGAAATGTAAACATACATTGAAAAAAATCTAATGCCAAAAATACAAAAGTTTTTGAGTCTAGACAACAACTGATCCAACTACCCAGAATACAGAGTTTGCCGTGTCTCAAAACACCAATAAAGTATTGCGTTTGCTCTGTTCTGAGGGTGACTGGCCACAAGAGACACTGAGCGAGAGAAGTAGTGTGATTACAGAGCAGTAAAGTGAGTCTCAGTCTCCCCAAAACACACACACAGGGCCCGTCAATCGGTAGTTGAAAAATGAGCCTCACCTTGAAACGACAAGGAACTCGATTCACTGGAGCATTCGGTGCTGTGTTACCACTGCAAAGGCGTGGGCGCACACTCATTCACAAGCACACACACTTGCACCCGCACCCACACGCACACACACACTCGCTGAGACTGCCTGTGTAGTAGACAATTCTTGAACAGCCCAAACCCACCAACTGGTAAATTAAACTCATTGCATGTATAAACAGCTTTCATAAAAAGCTGCACCCTGTCGAGAAACTCCCTGTAGTGTTTAAAGGCTGTGTTTTAGCATCTGTGTGGTAACAGATGCTCAAGCACACTTGCAGTGTGTACTGATTACTGGCAAGCAATGTGTGTGGCTTCCAAGATATGTTTCTTCCTTTCGTTTAATGGTTGTCTCTTCATTTCTTGCTTTGCATCATTCCTCTTTATTCTTTGACAAACTCTACAAGACACTTTTGGAGAATTCAGCTTAAGAAATGGGCCTTTACATCTCTTCTTCCACACACATGCTCATGCATAACTTTCATCTTGTCTGTGGTCCTTCACCTTCATCTGTTCTCTCTCACTTATCCCTCTCCTGCACCTTTTTGCACCTTCCTGTGCTGCTGTCTCCCCTGTTATCCTCTTTTGTCTCCTCCCCTTCATCTCCCAGTCAACAGCATTACCACCCCTTCTCCTCCCCGTTCATTTTGCACAGCCAGAGGTGTGATGTGGGCGAGAGACTAAGATTAAATATAGAGACAGAGGGAGGGAAGAGAGAAACCAACAGTAAGTCAAAGAGTGCATGACAGAGATGGAATAGGGGGTGGTGAGAGGAAAAGTGCGACAACATACACAATGATGTAACGATGAAAGACGAGAGTGGCAAGACAAGTGTAGTATCCAATAAAGAGAAAAGGGAGACGGAGAGATCAAAAAACAGAGTGAATAAGTCAGAAGCAGAAGGGTGGCAAACTGTGTGCGAATCAGAGAGACTGATTTCGGAGGATATGGCCATTTTCTGTCTGACAGCTTGCAGGTCAGGGGTGAAAAGTGAGACTTGTGACATACACACATACGTGCGCACTTTCAAACACATAGGCAGGTGATGACAGCGAGGAGAGAGAGCGAGAGGAAGTTTGTTTTCAGCTGGTGCTCCGGTGTCTGATGTGGCTACTGGTGGAAAGACAAATGCTTGGAAATGAGCTGCAGTAAAATTTACTTCACTTGCCTTAGTGAGAATCCCAAGGCAAACTAGATGACAAATCATATATACACTCACACACCCACACACACACTCTCTCACTTACACACACATACAGTATGTGCAAACATCTGCAGTCCTTATGCTTTCTCACACACAAACACAGACTTGTTCATTCTTGTCTTCTCTCTTCCTGTCATCATCTAACCTCTTCTTGCTAACAACACATCTCTGTCCTGCTTTGCAAACAGATTTCATATGCACACACACACACAGAGAAGTTATCAAAAAGAATCACACACACACAAACCCAAACCTGGGAGGATGTGTAAACTCTGGGTCAATATCTCCATTGTCCACTGTCACCACAGTTACCAAAGCAATCATAAAAAGACCATCAAATTATGTATGACCCCTTGCTAGTTCCAAGGCAATGTAGCAGTCCTTGAGCCAAACAGACTGTCAGATATTTATATAAATAGCACTGCAACATGGCCCTGAAATAAAAATCCTTTGATCTGTAATGCCGTGCATAAAAACCCTGCATTTCCAAACCCCACTGTCTGCCAGTGCAGCTCACTAATAGCACCGGTTGCCAGGAGCTTTACCATGAGCAGTAAGTGAACAGTATTGTGTGGCACTGACTGACTGGCATGTGGATAACATGTAGACGCTTTAATTAAACAGGAAGTGAGACTGAATTGGTCCAACTTTTCCCAATCTTATCCTGCGGCCCATGGGCATAATAAACCGAAATTATAACGGCTTTGGAAACATTAATTACACTTGCTGTCACAGAAAACTGAATAAGGGTCAAATTTTCTATCCTGCTCATGCAGTCAAAAAAACTTGTGACAAGAGCCTTCAAAATAAGTTGCTATAGGTCGCACAGAGCATTGGTATGGGTGGATGTGAGCATGACTCTGAGCCTGAATACATATGAAATATTAGAGCAGAAATCAGGCTCATCACAGTCAGGTTGAGTTAGTACCTGTCTGCTGGTGAGGACATATTTAACTATTACAAGGCCATTGCTGACAGGCAGATATCCAAAACCTCTGGAAGGCTCGAGCTTGTACAAGGACATATTTTGTTTATTTCAAAAATACACGTCCAGTGTGGGCCCTTTACAGTAAGCATCTGTGCCGTGATGTTGCACCACCTGGCATACATAAAGCTGTTTACCTTGCTCTGTGTGTGTGTGTGTGCGTGCGTGTGTGCCAGGTGGTTTAAACGTTATATGCTGACTGCAATAAAGTAAAGACAAAGAAGATAGAGGAAATTATAAACAACAAAAAATAAACAAATCATCAGTTCAGTCACCTTGGATTAGTGTGATTCCATGCACAAATAATATTTTGTGACCAGATGCTTATCATCCTTCTCAACAACCATCTGTTGGAAAGTGCCAATGTATGGGACTCAGCAGCACACTGACTTCATTATTGGCAGCGGTCTAATCCAAATGTAAATAGATGGAATGTCTGAAACTACACTAGCAAACAAAGTTTAAAAACACCTACACGCTGTTTTAAATTATCTTCTGATGATTGTAATCAATGCAATCTTTGTAAAGGGGTCACAAAACACACAGAAATGTTTATTGTTGGATAAAATGAGAGTAAATCTATTGTGCACATGTACTGTGCATAGGACAGGATAGGAAAAAACAAGTTTTGCGGACTGATAAGTTAAAGTGTGAGGGGTCTGGATCCAAGTGATGACAGATTCCTGTCTAACACCATCTGTGAAGCACAGAGTTGAAAACATGATGATGTTTGAGCAGTGCGTGAGTAAGTGATCTGCATAATGTCCAAGCATGCAGATCAGCATGGTTACCGTGCAGAGTATTCCCTTTGGGAGAAGTGATTGGGAATTATCTGGAGAAGAAAGTTGACCATTTGGTTGAATAAAAAAAAACAAAAGCTATAAAAAAGTGTTTTCCCAAATGTAATTCTTGTCGGTGTATGTGTGTAAAATGCAATTGATTCTTTCATTTATTGCAGCCGTGCAGCATAAAAATGCAATATACTGTACACAAATTACGTTTACCATTAGGGCTTTATGTGTTTCACAAAATGATTTTAACATGTGGCTCTAGCCTATAGCTAATGCTCATATTGAACCTCCAAACATTCTGACTAAAAACTTTTTTAAAAAGGCTTTTAACATTCAACTTTATAGAGATATATGCTACGACCCTTACGATATCGCTAGCCTTTTCAGTTCCTTCGAAGGAACGACTTGATGAGATTTAGAGTTTTGCCTCTGAAGCTCTCACCTACACCTGCTGGTCTAATAGAATTGTATTGATCTGATCAGTGTGTGCATTCATTCGAGGTCAGAGCTTTTATATGGTGCTTTATGCGCCTAATATCTGCGTCTCCTTTCCAATCAAACCATTTATTCTCTGTGTCTTTCTTTCTTTCATCATCCCTCTCATTCACTGCCTCTCTATTTTTTTATCTCTCTCCAGAGAAAACCGACAACAAACCACAGAATCCATCCAACTCTTCATCTGCAGGCTGTTGCTCAGAAACTGACAGCGATGGCCAATCGGAAGTAGCCAGACTAGTTAGGGGGTCATTAATGGAAGGACACTGAGAGTCAGAGCCTTATTGGATATTGAATTCCTGTCTCCAGCTTCCACATAGAAACTCTCACACTGCCTCATAAACGCACTAATTCGTTTAGGCAAAAAAATCTGGAAACGTTCACACTTTCTATTGGATGTAATCCCACTGACGGCTGATGTCACCACTTGCCTCGACACTGTTCAGCTCCTCAGGGGGCTGAGCTAACCTGCGGAGAAATATGGGCAGGAGGGTGGCTGACCCGACCAATCCGGTGCCTGCACTGGGGGTTCCCCTAGCAGGGGGGAGATGGGGCCCACTGTGCAGTATTGGGGTGCAGACATCTCCCGGACTGCGGTCTCTCCCCTCCATCAAACGACAAAGCAGCCAACCACCCAGTACACATCGCCAACTTACCATGGCAACAGACAAAACAACAACAGCAGAGACAGAAGGAGTTATCAGGAGTGACAGCAACAGTCTGCCAGTGTCCAAGGAGACATCTCAGAATGAAATCAACAGCCTGACTCAGGATGACATGGGGTCACAGGGGTCAGGCAGTGGAGTGTACTGCCAGATTAAAACTATACGGACAAACCCCACGGACACAAGAGGTAAAAGGACAGCTCGGTATACAAATGGCAGTGTGGTGGCCTCTGATTTGGTAGGCGGGGTTTGTACTGAGGCCACAGAAGGTAAGGAGCCGGTCCGCGAGAGGAGAAGGGTGCAGTCTCTACATGGGGAGGGCCATCGCTCAGTGTTAAAGACAGCAAGTGTTTGTACAACTGTGCATGCCACACCACCCCGGCCCTGTCGAGCGATAACGACTTCCTCGACACGCCTCTGTGCAACTTGTGGGAGGAGACGATCGCAGATTACACCATGCACAGGTGCATGTCGCAGGAGGGCTGTCAATCAAATCACAGCCAGCCAGACTTTACCTAATCCACAACGGAAAACATATGTAACTCCCAGCCAGTTAAAAAAAGACAATCCTCTGAACTCTCAGTCGGGCGCCAAAAACACCACACACACGACAGCAAAAACCTCTCAAATACCACAGTTGTCACACACTATACCAAAAACACACAACTCACACTCCAACCACACCTTACACAATCAGAACAAAACAAAAGATTCAATTCAGCATCCAAGGCCACATTCTGCTGATTTCGCTCATTACAAGGACTCAGCCACACAAACTACAGACACAGATATGCACAGCAATACAGACAGGACCACAGCCACAACACACACGCCGCGAGCACACACACCTACTTCAGAGGCAGCAGAACCACGTACAACAGAAAAACACACACATGACAATGCCGAAATGCAACATGCATATGAACAGACAAACCAACAATCATCTGTCCACGTTAAAGCCAAACCAGCTCCTTCCCTTGACAAAGACTCAAAATCAACCACCCCGCCACTCCCACCAAAAAACTCCCCCAAAACCACTCATTCAGCACTTTCCACACCTGTAGCGCAGACCAAAAAATCCCAAGAGACATCAAATATTCCCAAACGAACTTCCTCTGAGCGGCTCAAACTCAAGGACTACACAGCGCAGAAGAGCAAATTATTTGACAACCACACTCTGCCTTGTCTGACTCATATGAAAGCACAATGCAACGGGGCTCCAGGAGGACTGTTGGGACACGTTGGGAACCCACCACGCGGGCTGGAAAGGCAGTTGCAGAGTGTAGAAGAGAACCTGCTATCCAATCAGGAGAGGATCAAGGTGCTTCTCAATGTCATACAAGACCTGGAGAAGAGCAAGGCCTTCAGCGAAGGGTGAGGAAGGGAGTCAAGGAGGGAGGAGAAGCAGTGATTGGGGGTTGGAAGAATATAATAAGAAAAAGGAGATGATAAATGGAGATTTAGGTGAGGTGTGAAATGAGACAACAGAAATAAGACAACAGAAGAGGGTTAACGACAGAGAAATATGAGGCAAGGTAAAGTTAAGGGACGGAGAAACTGGATAGAGTGATGTGTTGACTGCGTGAGCAAGTGCACAGGTGCGAGTGTCAGATTGTGAGCTAGAGTGATAAAGAAAAGAGAGAAAGTAGGAAGGGCGGCTGTGAAAGAAGAGCACAATATTGTGAGTATATGTGAGTTTTTAGAACAATATATACTGACAAGCTTTCAAGTCCATGTAATAGATTTTAAATGTCAGGGCTCTGAAGTGTGTGTGTGTGTGTGTGTGTGTGTGTGTGTGTGATCCAGTCCTGTAGGGATATGTGATACCTGGCAGCCTGTAGACAATGTTAGCACATTCTCCACAGATCTCTTTTGCCCTTTTATCTTATTCCTAACAGTAGTTCCAGTGGAAACAGTGTCCCGCTCTCTTACACCATTGACTTTGTTTCCCTCCTCTTCATACACCCCAAATGGTGATTGTCACTCACTTCAATCATTGTCCTTCCATTTCTCAGAGGCTCTAACCTGCTGCAAGCTATTCATCTACATCCCCACCTTCACCTCTCTTTCATCCATTCTTAATGCCTTTTCTCTCTATCCCCATCTGTCTTTCTTTCTGCGGCTTTTCATACGCATCAAGTCTGCAACTGATAACGGTGAATTTGCCAGTGGATCTGTCCTCTCTTTTCTGATTTTTTCCATTCTGCTCCGACAACCCGTCTATCAGTCTCCCCTGCTGTCATGTGTTAGCTGTCACCGTTTAGTTTTCTCCTCCCTCGATTGCTCCCCATTCTTCTTTATTTCCCCATTCTCCTCCTTCTTCACAGCTTCACCTTGACTTGAACTGTCAGTTGTTCTTTTTTTGTAATGCAGCTTATACCATTTTTCTTCTTACATAAATGTCAATCGCTTTCTCTCACTTGTTTAATTCATTTTCTTTTCTCTTCACATCATCTTAAAATCCATAGTCTAACTGTTCACCTCATCGTAAAAACAACGACGTTTCTACATCTCTATCTAACCTCTTTCTACATGTTTTTCCCCCTCCTCCTTCTTTCTGATCAGGGTTAACAGATGTCTCTGGCTCCACACTAATCCCTATCAGATTACCTTTGAGAAATGCAATTAATGCTTAAGCTCCACAATAAGGCTCCTAAACTCAGTGTACACACTGCCCTGCCCTGTGTAACTGTACAGGATTATGTATTCATATCCTCAAAGTGTGTGTGTTAGCTTAGAACGCTCGTGCTTCACGTAAATGTATCTGAGAAGGAAAAAAAATGGGTGAGAAGGCAGACTGGAGAGAAAGGTAGAGACAACAAGAGACAGAAAGGGAGCACAATTGAGAGATAGGGAGAGGAAAGTAAGAGAAGCAGCCAGTAATAGGGGCTGCATGTATCTGACGCTGTGCCAGAAATGAAAGTACTTTAAGTGGGCTGCTGTGATAAAAGTGTCGGCTGAGTGAAAAGGTTGTCGCTGTGCTCAGCTCCTCGCTTTCTTTTATCCCCTAAAGCAAATACTCGTCTTCCCTTACTGTTGTTGTGTTTGATAAAGATTGGTAGGGAAGGAAAAAAAAAAGTGCCATTCACACGACCTCTCTTTATTTAATTAAAATGTCTGTTTTTTCAACATAAATCTGCTACTGTCTCAACTACACAGTTCAGTGAAAGGGCAGCCAAGCTCTTGGCACAATGAAGAGTTGGAATTAGTCGACATGGGCTTGACAGATTGTTTTATCCAATTATCAGCACAACTTTTTTTAGTACTTTCACTGAGCATGTAATGGCTGTCTCCCAACAAGACAGGCAGGTTTTAAGCCAGCAGGACTGCTCGGGTAATGCCCTGACTAGTCCAGTTTGGCTAGATCACATGCACTAAACCTCACAAGTTATTTGTGCCCCGAGAACACGCATGATGTCGCTGCACTGAGCATGCGTATGCTGAGAGAGCAATGACAATTGTCAAACCAGTAGTCAAGAAAGCAAGACTATCCAGTCCAGAAAAGCTGGGCCAATGGTTATTTTGACCATTTGTTCTGTACATAATGTTAAGACTATGAGGATTTTGGTTGAGTAATTATTAGCTTCACTGATAGTCCTTCAAATGTAAAAAATACCCGAGTGGATGTTTTCTGTCAAGCCGACTGACCAGCCTGCACAGCGAGTTGCCATCTACCTGCACGGCTGTCTTTACTTAACATCCGTTGGTGAGTGTGTGAGATTGTTTTACATTTATTCTTTCTACAGTCGCAGCTCATACAGAACTGGTCAGGACATTAACAACTGCCCCACCTGCCAAAAGACAGCCTGCATCATCTACAGGTAACCTGATCAAGATAAGAGGCTTACTGCATTCATAACCTACCGATGACCACTCCTTCCTGGAGCATCATAAGCAGCTCTGCATCTTCTACTAGAAAACTAAGAGCTTTTTGTAGCTTTGAATGTTCAATTCCCTATTGTTTTACTCACCATGTCTTGGTTTTATCACTTATTCAACATTTTACCTTTTGGTTTTACGTTTCACTACCCTTTCATCCATGTATGGTGTTGTCTCTGCCTTTTTCTCGCACTCTGATAACTGTAGTAGTCATATGATATATCCCCATTGTTTGTAAAATATCAGACAATAGTGATCTGCCTCATATAGTGAATACATGCTCTATGTAACACTATAGAACAGGAGATGCTCTCCAGGAATGTTATTTGGACATAAAAGAATGTTCAGCTGAAACAAGCGATTGAATTCAGGACATAAATGATGCGTCTTTCCGGTGTCAGCTATCCCCTGGCTGTGTGACCTAAATAAGTTATTGCATACTTCAGAGCTGCACACTCACAATGTGATTTCACATACTGTAGTTAAATCATCCCATCACCTTCAACCCTTCCTTCTAGTCCTCATCTTTTCATTATGTAAATCATTCTGTCTTTTCATTCAATGACTGCTTCAATGACTCTTTTTGTCATCTTCAACATTCAATTAAACAGGTTTCCTTAGCATATCTGCTGTATATCTCATTCTACCTGTCAATTGCCAAAGCTATTATCACCTACGGCTCCTCTCACCCTCTGAGATTGTGCTCCAACAATCTCAAAGTGGGTTTTCAACTAGATGCTATTAGGAACTTGGGCTGTGGTTGTTATATGCAGACTATTTCCCTTTAAGCTGGTAAAGCTGGTAACTTTTTCAGAGAAGTCACAGATGTCTTTGCAGCCTCCCTCACCAGTCTCCCTCTTGGACAGTGCCTCAGTTTTAAAGGATGGCCTGCTCTAGGCAGGTTTACACACGTGCCATATTCCTTCTATTTTTAAATTATGGCTTTAACTGCACTTCAAGATATATTTATGTTCTTGTATCCATCTTCTGATGTTTGCGTTTTAATCTTCTCTGAATCTTTATGCAATCATTTAATCTGAGTTTTATATTTTTTATTAATTAAGATTATGTTACAGATCAGTTCCACAACTATTTGTTTTTGGAATCTCTTATCAAAAAAGCCAAATTAAATCAACAATGATTCAGTGCGGTAACAAAAAAAACTTCTTTTCTATGCCTACAGTAACTTCTGTGAGAACACAGAGACAATAGACTTGCAGAACTTGCCGTAAAACTCTGGTATCGTTTTTCAGACCAAAAATATTTATTTTTTAGACAAAACTTGGCTTAAAGCCAATTCAGCTTTTTTACAAATCATATATAAATCTCCTAGCAGGCACAAGGGATAAAGGCCCCTGTAACAGTTTTTGTTTTTAAAAATGTGTAAAGTCATTCTGGCTCAGAAAAATGAGCAGTTCAAAGAACTAATTTAAAGCCCAGTGCCACGGCAGTCATGTTCATAATATATATTTTATATATTTTGGATCTTTAAAAAAACTGAATCTACCCTGTTTTACTTTAACACGGCTTTTCTCTCGTCTCAGACAATTGCTTTCCTGATCCATTTTTCTTGCACACATGCAAATTTAACCATGAATAAACATATGCTAATTAATCCAACAAAATGGCAAATCAGCTTCTGAACATGCATGCTTGCATGGACATGCACATACACAGTGACAAAGAAATTTATGCACTTTATGCTGATGTGAAAGACATTAATGACCAGTTTATTATCACATTTCTCCTCCTATAGCATAACAAATTTAAAGTACACACAGTTTTGACAAACACACAGTAAAGTCAGAAGTGCAGAAGCTTCATTTGTTTGATTGGACAGTCACATTCTTGTCAAACCTACAGAGTGCACTCAGGGAAAGGAGGATGCGAGATAGATAAAAGGGAGACAAAGAAGCCGAAGATGAATTAAGCGTGGGACTGAAACATCCATCTATGATTTGTGGTGAAAAAGGTGTTTTTAATGTGGGCTAGCTGCCTGAAAATGCTGTGCCATTGTCAATCCTAATTAATCTGTGTGATGAGGGCCCCTCAGTTTTCCTATAAAAGTTTAAACAGATTAAACACACAGATCCGTCTGCTGGCACAAAAATAAATCAAACATCCAGTAAAATGTTCAATTCTTCATTTTAACCAAACAAACTATTCTTATAACAACAGAAGCAATAAATAAATAAATACTAAATACAGCCATACACACAGTTGCAAAGATGCGGAAGATGACAGCTTCCAGAATGCATTAAGAGCAGCAGCTTTTCTCTCTGTGCGGTAATCCCATGAACAAGAGTGAGAGAGAAGCAGATATGGATAACGCCAGATAGAGAGGTAGTTAAAGAGAATTCGAGGGGTTAAAGCTTAGTGAAGTATACGGGGGCAGGAAAAGACCTGAGAGGAAAGTCCTCCATTTTGAAACAAGAAAGGCTCTAAACCAACTGAATCTAGGACAGGTGCACCACTTTATCATTTTATATATATATTTTGTGTGTGAACACGAACACATATTTCTGCTTTATCATTAATTCATGGCAACCATCTCCATGCCCTTTATAGATTTTACTTTCTATATTTCTATTTACGTGTTCCCTTTACTCTCTCTAACCCTGTGCCATTTTGCATGGAGGCAGGACATTTCAGTCCTTGTCTCACCATGTCTCTCCTCCCTCACCTCCCTTTGTTTTTCCCCCCTCCTTTATTTTGCACTGACCTCTATGCCCCAACTGATTAAAGTTTGCCATCGCTCGTGGCCTTTTCCTTCCATAAGTTCCTGCAGTGTACAGTATATTCCCTTTTGCCCTAAGTTAACTATGGGCTTGTTATGGCAGACGCACAAACTGAGTGTCAGGGGATAGCAAATGTGTTTGTATAGTGTGTGTGTGTGTGTGTTGGGATGTTGGGATGTTGGGATACAGGAGGTGGGAGGATGGGTAGTTGTCCCTGCTCTCCTCGCCTTATCATGTAGCTCATTAACTCCAGATGCCAGGTCCTCTAAAGCTCCACCCCTATAATCCAACTTAACACACATCCACACACACGCTTGTATGCAAAAACACAAAAGGAGAGCGAATCTCCAAACCTACTACACTATGACCTGCAGCGGTGGACACTTCAGAGAGATGGTGAGGAAAAAAAAGTGAGACAGACGAGAGGGGGTGCTCGGAATGAGAGAAGCATAGAAAAAGATCTGCTTTGAAAACATCAGAAGAGCAAAAAAGTTCCTCCCTTGCTCCTTCCTTTAGCTCCTCCATTTTGCAAATGTTTTTCTCTCCTTCCCTGCACTCTTTTTCAT
Organism: Channa striata; assembly: GCA_033026295.1. Taxonomy (NCBI): domain Eukaryota; kingdom Metazoa; phylum Chordata; class Actinopteri; order Anabantiformes; family Channidae; genus Channa; species Channa striata. The sequence continues at coordinate 16,455,728 of CM065173.1, read as the reverse complement.
TCTCCTCCCACCCCTCTCATCTCACCCGCCTGTGATCTATTGGGGCATGAAGTGCCAAAGTATACCATGGACGTGAAATGAGTGCCAAGTTGAGAAGTATGTGTGTGAGCATGCTGAAGGTGCATATATCGGAGTTAGGACTGCAACATGATTTTACATCACCTGATAAAACTGCAGTATGCATATGTACCACCTTAAAGGGTTAAGGTGCTCTCAGCATTTTGTGTCTACATTTTAATGTCACTAAAATCCATATACTCACTTCTGTCTTCATCCCTCTCTTTCCAAACTCTCCTGCTCAGTAACCTTTAGTTACATCCCTTTACGCTCCTTTTGTCTCACGTACCCCCGCACTAAATGAACATTTTAGCTGAAATACTAAGCTAATGAATTTAACTTGATTTGACACTACCTGTCTAAATCATGCTCCTGGTGCATCTCTCTCATCCTTGTCTACCTCATCTTACACTCTCCTCTACAGTGTAGAGCATGACTTCCGACAACAGGAGGGACGCTTCCAGGGAATTATGGAGGCTCTAGAGGGAGAGTATGATGTGCCTGCGCCAAGTCTGACCAAGCCCACACCAGTCCCTTCCTCTTCCAGCCACCCAAGCACCAAGGCTCGTGTCAAGAAACTCCGCAAGAAGTGTTTCTGGTGGCTGTAAATGCTGAAAAACCACAACAGCCTTTCTGGGTAGCATGTGCAAGCAGGTTTTGACTGGTTGTCACTGGACCAAAAAAGTTCCAAAGTATTGCCTGTCTCTCATGTGTGTAGTGCGATTGCAATCAGAAAGTCATCCTAAGCGCTGACAAAGTGTAATGGGAAACAAGCAGAAAGAGTTGAAATGTACTAAAGAAGGAAAAGCAGAACAACAGTTCAAATACAAATTGTATTTTCCTCTCGGATCTGTGTGACAGGGCAGACTGAGGAGGAGATCATCCCGGTCTTCCCTCCATGGAAGCCAGGTTTGATAGTGAGGATACGCCCCATAACAATTTTGAAACGAATTCAGAGATATAAAGCATTACCACTTGGATGAAAGACGGACGTACCGTTTGCCACTTGGCAAAGTAGCTGTATAGACCGAGGGACAGATGGATTTATGCCGAGGTGGATTCACATCTACGCCTGGAAATTAACTTTCATGACAATTTTGGCTGAATCACAGCAATAAGCAGGAGTTACGGAATGACTCTTAAAATCCAAGGAATTTAACAACTAATTGCTTTACAGCCAAAATTTGAATGTAGCAACAACTCAAGCGCAAAAGGACATGAGCAGAAAACTAGCAGATGAGCTCTTTGAAAACGAGAAGACGGCTCGCTTCAAGGATAGCAGGTTCGGAGAGCACAGTTAAGATGTTTAAAGAATACATTAAGAGACAATGCGATAGGCAGCTGATCAAAGACTGACAGGCTGTGTCAGATAATTAAAAATTCTGTCGGCTTTGACTGACAGAGTGCTTGATTCTCTCCTTACCCTCCAAAGTGAAAGTGTTCTGCTATAAGCTGAATCTTGTTTTAAGGATTTTCACACAGATGTGCATATTAATACAGGACACTGAGAGAGGCAAACCCTTGCAAGCACTCCTTTACACATATAGTGAAGTCACCAAAAACACAAGCAAGTACTCCAACACACATTAAGTCCAATACAGATTTAGTAGATAAGTGAAACATGGTAGACCAGTTATTAGATTAGTGTTCAAAACTGGCCTGTATTAATGTTAAATGTTTTAACATTAATGTAATTAATGTTAAATGTTTCGATATTTGCAACATCACAGCAAATAAGGCATCAATGAAATCTGTATGAATTACACTCGAACTAGCTGCTGCAGTCTGGAGTTAATATCACTGCAAAAACTGTGCAAAGAAGTTCCCCTGTGATCTGCTACAGTGCGTGAAGACCCTCAGGGGTCTTAGTTTCCATACAATTTAGCACTTGACAGCACTTTCACAGTAAGACCCCCCAAAAAGTCACACCAAAAAATAAAAACCAAAACCAACCTTAACATATCCAGACTTTTAGTTATCAAATAGCCACAAACTCAACACATTCATTAAATATACCACAGGTAAGAATTTCCAAAGCTTTAAAAGTGATCTTTAGCATTCAGGCCACGTGACACTGCTAACTCGTTCACTAAGCTACAGTACAATATATTGTACTGTACATACATATTGTAATCTCATACAGCAGACAAAAATGTTAAATAATTGGATATTTTTTTTTAGGTCAAGGCTCTTTTTAATTTGAATGACCCACTGACTTACTGAAATCTAACTAAAAGAAAAGTTTTTGTAAATGCAAAGTACAGAAAAGACTATACACTGGCAGACATGTCGGTTATAAAAAATAAAAAACTAAAAAATCTGTATGGGTCTACAGTATCTGCTGAAAACACACATCTGCACTATTATTTTGCACACAACATTTGCACAACGTGTAGTTCACAGCAGTTTAGTGATTAACGACTCATCTCACAAGGGCCTTCAGCTGCTTCTGGCTGGACATTTGCCACCAATTAGAATCCTGGGTGATGCCACACTAACTAAATAACAAATGTTCCAATCTATATTTCAAATATAATCCCTGCATTTTTATAAACTGTCCCATAACAGTGTGTGAGCTCCTATGATTCTCCTCTATTCTTGATCTTCCTCTTGTATGTAATAAAATTGTGTATTTTAATCAAAATGTCACTGTTGTCAGTATACTTTGTGTTTCACTGTGAAAATGTGCTGAAAACAAAGTGAGAAAAAGATAAATGAAAGCGAAATTTGACGGTTTACAGCGAGACACTGCTGTAACTGCATGTACTCACGATGAGAGGATGTTCTCGACCCATTGTGATGACTGTCTGGTTGATGGTCCTAAGCAGAGACACCACAATGTCCTGGATATGCTGAAATATTTCCCCCTGAGAAAAGTAGAGACAGAGAAGTAATAAAACGTGAATAACTAGGAAGCATGAGGGTAAAAATAAACTAAGATAAAAAAAAAGAGTAACACACACAGATGCAGAAAAACTCCTGTCCTATACAGCTGGTTGAGCTTCCAGTCATCTCAGAACTGGTCATCTCAGTAAATGACATGAACTCCACTCATTGTAAAAATGTGTACACTGTCCACATTTTCAATTTTTTCAATGAACGCATGGGAGATCAAATGAAACAAGAAGGAACGTTCATTTTTCTGAAAATGTGCCTAATGACAGTGTGGACCTTTGAACTGTGAAGGCTGCATACCTGCTGTCCTATTTTATCACTTCACTTTAAAGCTTTTTTCAGAAATCTTTCCCATTTACCAGTGGAAAAAAGAGGACGAGGATTGTATTTAACAGTTTGTTCATTATCTAATTATTAGTGATTTTTGATAGTTAAGCAGTATAAACAGTCGACTTTGACACAATATTCACCTAACATAAATATAAACTCTTAAGTGCTATGGATAAAAATCTATGAAAATACAAGATACAGTTTTATCTGACAATCTGTTTGATAACTAGACATGGGTTTGGCCTGGTGATGTGACAAAGTTTGAATACTATATTTAAAAATTAAATTCCTCATGTGGATATCATTATTGATGTCGGAATCAAATGGCCAAACAAAAAGAATTTACCATTTTCGTTGAGCTGGAACCAGAAAACATTATCACTTCATTGTAATGCACTGTTAAATACATATAAGATACACCACAATAAGTCATTTCCAAGGTAGATTAAATGTTTTATATTGCAATATTTATATTTATAGTCCAGCTGTAATTAAAATGTTTTACAGTCTCATCCACCTACAATATGCATATAATATTAACCTTTACAGGGGCTAGATCCATGTACATGGAAAATCTCAGACAGACAGACAGACAGACAGACACACACACACATACACACACACCAAACATCCAAACACACCTTAGCATTATTAACGCAGGGATCATCTGTGAGTGTGTGTGTAGATGTATGTGTGTGGAGGGCAACCTTCTTAGAAGTATCTGACCCAAATATGTCTTTGAGGGCACTGATGTGTGCATGGCTTTTTATGACTTGATGAGCAAAGCATACAAAAAAGAGGTCCAAAAATAACTTAGGTGGATAAAGGGAAAGCTCTTTTTTTTTTCTTTTTTTTTTTATCTCCCACACTCTTTCCATCTGTGTGCGTTGGATGATGGCAGATGTTTTGAAGGGCCTAAGCTGAATCAGGTATGCAAGAACTTTGACGTGTGTGGGTCATTTTGCTTGCAGTTTTCTCAGGCACACATCCACAGAAGCACACACACTAAACACACATCGTTAAGTTGAGAAGCAGCTGTTGATATTAAACAAACCTAGCTCAAATCTTTGTCTCCTGGAAATAGTTTCAAAAAGAGCCGTCTTAGGAAGTCAGCAGATGAAACAATACTCTCTCACTTCTGCAGAACACAAAGTCGATACACCACTGTAGTCTGGCTGGTTTATCATGTCCACTGGCATCATGATGTAACCAAGGAAATAATAAAAATAAATAATTTATTAATAAATGAACTCTTAAAGAGTTAGATAGTATGTGGAAGGTGAAGGCACAAGTGGTACCTATGGTGAAGGAACACTGGGGGCTGAAACACCCAAAGTAGCAGTGTGTGTGTGTGTGTGTGTGTGTATATATATATATATATATATATTTTTTTTTTTTTTTATTTAGGAGATAAGAAAAGCATTTTTTGTGTCTTTCTCTGTTTGTATCTTTCCTTTATCATTTTCTCTGTCTCTCACAGACACACACACACAGCGAGAGAAATTACTCGGATTCAAAACAAACTCCCCAACAGACATGAAGATTCATCTATTACTTTGTTCCATCTTTCCTTTTCTCTGTCTCTCATTCATCTGTGGTGTCACAAATTAATCAGGAACCACCCTGAGAGAAAAAGAGAGACAGGTGGAAAACAAAGGGAAAGAAGAAAAGGAGGGGGTGTTCCAGCTCCTCTTCTACCTCTGTTGCTTTTCTTACTTCTTCAGCTCCTTCAAATTTCAAACAATCATAACTCCCTGCCTGGTATTCGTGTAAAATCTGCAAAATCCCTTCATGTATTGTTGATGAAATAAACATTTTCTTCTCAGTCTGTTTAGCCCTTAACTCTATGCTTATGCATTTCTCTGTCATAATCCCTGCATGCCCATGAGCAGTTTTCATTTCTTCAGCCTCTTTTTCGCTCTTGTTTTGTTTTCCTCTGACATGTTTAATAAACAATCCTTCATACTTTGCTTTTGTTTCATAGTCAAACAAGGGCGTCTAGGTTTTCTAAAAAGCTGTGAAGCGTAAGGAAATAGCATTTCATGTATCCTATACAAGTGTGTCCATATCTATGCAGTTTCTATAAGCTGTTATTAAAGTGAAGTCAAAATAAAGGCAACTACACAACTTAAAGTGTCCTTAACAATATAGGATTTCATCAGCAAATATTTTAATTTACGATAACTGCTTCAGTAACCGAATTTAGTCCTTGTGTAGTTAGACAGAAAACCTGCATGAGTCTGTGTGACAGGTTGTGAAGTTTGCACATGATTGTGTTTGTACCTGTCATGTCCTTTTGACACGGCCTGCATTTGCTTTCAACTGACACAAATTCATCTCTTCATATTCACTCAACTGCTTTTATTACTTCTCTCACCATCTCCCTTCTCTTGGCTCATGCTTCATTAGTGCTATCCAAATAAATAGAGCTTTCAAAGAGTCAGCAGGCTGTCAACAACTGGCAGGAGCAATTAAAGAGCCCTCGGTTGGATACGGCTGATGTGTTAGTTGTGTATGTGTGTTAAAGATGTTAGGTTTAGGAGCCACCTGGGTTATGTTTCAGCAGACCAACATGCAGCAACATGTGTTACAAAAATCTATTAAATTCTAATTGGTCTACGCCTCCTTCACTCCAAGGTTCAATAATTCATGACAAACCAGACTAAATACTACTCGTTTAAGAGACTAGTTTCCATAGTGTTGCAAATAGCTATGGTAGGTTACAATCATCCTATGATGCTAAAAAGGGAAGGAAATGTCTGAGTAGTTTTACTCTCTCTGTGTTGTTATTTTGCTTGATATGTCATTCACTGCTGGACTTGGTCTGTCTCAAAAGTCATACACAGAATAATATAATATCAGCCACTGTCATGGGTTCCACTCTGTTTCCTTGGTTACCGTTTTGTTTTTCCCTCCACCTTTCTCTCCTACTCTGCCCCTCCCTGCTCACGCCACCCGTTGCCTCCCTTAAGCTTTACTCACCTGCCCTTTGTTTGCCAGAACGTCTTCATGCACTCTGCTGAATACGCTGCCTTGTCGCCTAAGCTAAGTTCCTCTCGAGACTCCTGACTATCGGTCGTGTTTTTTGCTTTATTCATTGATTGCCCACCTCTAGTTTTCGCTCCTGCCTTAGCTTTCTTCTGGGGATTCTCAGCGAATCAGCCCCCATGGGTTTTGAGTTTTCGGATTTTGAAGATGTTATTACCGTAGAATGTTTGTTTCTTCCACGACTAAAAAGCCTATTGAAAGTCTCCCTTCGTGCTTTATCCTGCTAGCCAGTTTTGGGTTGTTACTTTGTATTTTTAGTTGTTACTCTGACTTTTGTGCTGATACTTTTTTCCTTTGCTTTCTCTGCCGTCATCGTTCCCTGCACCTGGTCGATCCCCTCTCCCCCCGCCAACATCAATTACCATTCCGCCATCACTGCACAACTTCAACCCGTCCATCGGTCGTCCCCATCTACCTTGACCAGACCCACTTGACCCACTTCATCACTTATATCACTCAATAAACTCGATTTTCTTTTCTTCCACATCCGTACCGTCCAGGCTCATTTTTGGGTCCTTAAATTACTTACCGTAACTGTAATAGCCACACAGCTACCACTGAAACTATGTGAAACTGAAACGCTAATTTACATTCTAAATAAAACTATACATACTCTACAACATCAATAATAAAATAAGAGAAATAAGGTGCTGCTGCACAGAAAGATGAACTTGGTAGTTTGCCTCAGGCAGGGTCTGTGATTGACTTGGTTGAGATATATGCAGTAAAATGGAACAAGTTGTCCTTGTGTAGAGTTAAATACTTACAATATAAATTTTAACATTGTAAAAATTGCATTGCTCTTGTAAAAATAACTGTACCTCTAATTAAAGCCATGTGTACCTAAGGAGTCTGATCTCAATATGTTCCCCGCACATACAGTAATTTTGTAAAATTGGATGCATGTCTCTTCACTGTTAGCATTGCTGTGTGTCTCACCACATTGTCCCGGCTGAGGACCTCCAGAATGTTGTTGAGCAGCTCTAAACTATTTCTTCTGTCATCGTGCGGCCCGTCAGCCATAGTGATTAGTGCCCCGCTCAACTCCCGCAGCATCATGGGTAACAACACGTCGCGGCACTCTGCAGAAGCAAAAGCACACATGGTCATGTTTAATGATAAAGAAGTGTACAGTTAAATACACCTCATAGTGTGGAAGAGTGTGAAAGTGTTCACTCTCAGGGAAATCACTACAACATTTACATTAAGACATTTAAAAGTCACAGCATCCAGATTTAATATAGTGTAATTGCTTTTTGAAAGTCTAAACCTAAGACCTTTAAATTAGTTGGTGCAGCACCTGTGGAGGCAGCTGCACTAACACAGCGATGAGTAATGATGCCAAACATTCAGCCCTAATCCCTGACTATATTGTGGTGCTTCCTGAGTGCACCATAACATTCCAGACCAGTTAAATTATTTATTTAATGTCCCACAATGACTTTTAAAACAGTCACTTATCTCAGCTGGATAGGAAAAACATGTGAAGTTAAAATGTTCTGACTCTAAATCCAAACACTAAGGGACTTTACATTCTGTACAGAGTATAACCCCCTTTGAGGGAAATTTGGGAACTGTATAAAATAAAACTGAACTATCAAAGTATGCACTACAGTCTCAAATGTCCCAATGAATTTATTGTTTCAATAATTCTTCTTTTTCCTACTTGTACACCTTGACACCTCACATTTTTGTCTTTGTCATTCTCCATGTTTCCCGAGAATGACATTCACCTCCCCAACTTCCTCTGCTTCATCCCTCTCTTTTAGCCGCAGGTAGACAGAGCCCATTAAAAGCTCATTTGGGCTGATGCTCGTTAGTTCCATTATTAACTGCACCAAGCCTATATGCCTGCTGAGTGGACCCTCACTACAACACTCATTCCATCACACGTACATGAAAATAGGAAATGTTGGTTGGACCAGTGCACAGTAAGTCACTGAATGCAATTCATTCAGAGGAAACATAGGAGGAGCGGAGAAACGTCACAGAGTGAGAAGATAAATAAAGACACTGAAAATTATCGGGTAAAATACTAGTTGTAGTTAAATAGGCATGAAATTTGAACTCTATTATATACAATAATGAATATAAAAAATAAAGAACATGAAGCAGGGACGCCTTTTAGAGGGATAAAGAGTGGTGGTTTGGATGCTGTTAGCTTTGTACTTAATTGAAAACTCTGCTAAAATTGGTTATTCAATCAAAACAGAAACATATCAGTTTTTTGTCCTGTTAGATAGAGAAAACAATGGGTTGTGCTTTATAGCAGTATTATTATTGGGTGTGTCTAGAATTAATCTTTCTTCCAGGATGTGGTTGTACCATTACATCCTTTGAGAGCTCTCTTCCCTAGTAAATGATCCCAAAGCCCCATGTTTCTTTATTTCTATCGATCTAAAAAACTAAATCTAGCTAATGTTTCTAGGTGCAAGATATTCCCAGGGATGGAACGTAAAACAGAGAGCAGATAATGGGGTTTAAAGGCTATTCTGTTGTGTGATTCATTGTATGCCTTTTTTTTCCCTCAAGGTCCAGGTGTAGGATTGTAATTGAGGTTATATTAAGGGATGTCTGTTTCTTTCTGAAATCTCTGCTTGTGTGAAAGACATCTTCAGCTCAGCCTCTCCAAGATTGTAGTTCTCTTCTGAGCTAGACCTTCAATACAACCTCACATCAGAATAAACATTAGGTCTTGAGTGATTGATCATCGACGATCAACTGAGCTTTACCGACCACATCTCCTCACTTTCTATTGGCATGCAGATTTGCTCTATATGACATCATAAAGATCTCACCCGACCTCTCTGCTTATGCAACCCAACTCCTTGAGCGACCACTGGTCATATTTCACCTCGATTACTGCAGTGCCCTGTTGACGAGGCTGCCGGCATGCATCACCAAACCCCTCCAGCTGATACAAAATGAGGCAGCACATCGTATTTTTGTACAGCTAAAAACGACTCATGTCACACCACTCTTCAGATCGCTGCACTGGCTTCATGTAGCTTCCGTGCAAGCTTCAAAGCTCTGTCTCTTGCCTACAGAGTGGCCAACCCAACCGAATCTGCTCCTCAACTCTCTTATTCAGGTCTACATTCCCACTGCACTCTGTCAAATGAATGGCGAATGGTATTCCCAGCACCATACAGTAAAGTAAATGAAACACCTGTTTTCTGGGGGAGCTTGTGTAGGTAGAGGAAAACACCTTTGTCAGCAGCTTCTCCTCATCTTAGAAGACTACAGGAAACAAGAAGCACTCTAATATTTTGCTTATCTCCTTAATCTTAAATAGGTCTATGAGGGTGTTTGTAGCCTGTTTTTGGTTTTTATTGAGGAATCCCTTTGATCCCTTTCTTCCTCTGTAAATTACTGCATATGAGCATGTCTTAAAAGAATAATGTACTGTCAGCATTGGTAATGCTCCTCCAAACCCTGTGACTTACAGTCTTCAGTCACTGATGTGGACCAGCGGCTTTAACTCTACAGGTATTTCCCGGCACCTTGCCCAGCATAGAATAACACCAGGAATAATAATATCTGCTGCTTGAGGATGTATGGTAGCTGTCTCTGGGAATTCACTGAACTGCACAGTGGTCCTCAGGGCTCTCAGTTTTGAAACATCAGCTACGACAGTGTTCTAGACCAGTCTGCCTCTTCCAGGTCGAGGTCACTCTTTAAGAAGGCAATCAAAATTATTGCTATTTCAAGCATCACTTGTTCTAAACACTGTGGCTTACTGTGCACGCCGGTTCTTGTGAAAAAAGCCGTGTGCTTTCATCGAAAGATATTCCGGATATTCAAAAACCCTCAATAGAATAAATCAGTAAGTTATCGTCTCTTCAAAGAACAAATGAAGCACCCAGACAATGAAACACATCAGTCATAACATTAAAGACGGTGGTTGCACTTGTCTTCCTTCTTAGACTTTAAAACAGTTTCTGCAAAGACACAAACATTCACCATCTCAGATCTATTGAGTGGGATTTTATGTCTAAGAGTATTTCCATGGTGTGCTCATCACTCTCATTACAGTACCCTTAATTTCTTTATCTTATTGCTACACATTTCTATTGTTGTGTATGTATAAAGCAATTCTATAATTCTACTGTCCTCCCATGCTCTTCCACACTATCAATCATCAATCAATTTACTCTACACCAATCCACCATTTTAGATAAAACAAAATTTCAGCCATAAATGGACTTTACGACCTGATCTTGCCAACCAGTTGTGTACATCTATCTTATCTTTAAAGTATAGACGAGCATAAGTCAGTACAGTATTTGTGCTGTGGCTTGAGCCTCTTAGGTTGTATACAAATCCAACATCCTTCACTCAGATAGGCAGTCTCACCCAGCTATGGTCTAAATCATACACCCTTAAAGCATTTTGCAGAGCCTTTCAGCTGGAGCTTGCTTGTGGCTGCTTTGTAACATATTAGCCTACAAAGGGATGCTGCCCCGGAGGCTCAAGGGTTTGATGGGGTAGAGGCAACAGTAAAGACGATAAAAAGAATCAGTTAACTGATTCAGCATTCTTCTAGTTGTAGTTTTGAACTCATATTTATAAAGGTCTGACAATGCATATGAAAAAAAAAATGTACAGTTTGTTTTGTGATGGACATACAGCCATATTGTGGAAGAAAGTTTCACCAACAGGCAATGACTCACAAATGGAAAACAACGCCTTGAAGCAGAGATTGGGTTGCATTTTAACTTTATCTCATCTAGCTTTTAGCATGTTCAGATACCCACACTCGTTCAAAGAAACAGAAATACACACAGCTGCTGACACACACCACTCAACATATTCAGAAGGCACGCCAACAGAGCTTCGTGTACTCATCTATATGCAATTCAAAATGTCTATTTATTCTAGACATAATCTCAGCTTTTGATTATTAATATCAATGTGTGTCAGTGTGCCCAAGTGTGAATTTCCCTTTGTGTATGATTTGGTGCTTCAGCACTATTTGATGTGTGAGAACTGGAATTTCTTTGTGCCTCTGTAAGAGTGTGTGTATGTGTTTGGGTTACTAAGTTTGGAAGAGCAGACAGCCGCCAAAGCTGGCAAGCCACCACACAGAGAGCAGCTCTGATGGCTCAGCAGCCAGCTCATCCCTTCTCTGTTCCATTTTTTTTAATTTGACAGCCAAACACAATAAACTATAGCACATAATAATGAGATGCAAACTCGGTTTTTAAGAGGCATTTAAATCAGAGGTGTCTTCCTCTTTCTCTGCGTCCCTCTTTTCCCTACATTCCGTTGATGCTCCTTGCTTTCGGGAAGATAAAGTGACAGGAACAGTTGATAATGAGTAGGTTTGGAGGAGTGACAACAAGTAAATCTTCTGAGTTGAGAGGGGGTTGGGACCGAGCCAACTGTCTCCCTGCTTTGTGATGACTAAATGTCTCTCTCAGCAGGTGTTTCATCTCTACATGTCACTATGGGTGTCTCCGCTCATCCACTCTCCCCATGTGTCTCATTTGTCTCGTTCCTCCTTTTTTCCCTGTTCCATTTTTAAAGCGCGTTTGGAAATTTAAAGACCTACATTTTCTCTGTTTGTATTTGCTTGTGCCCGTTAGTCTAAACTTCTTACTCTGCCTGTTTTTTAAAAACTCTGGTTCAATACTGTATGGTGGTGAGAAATACTTGATATGTATGCCTGGTAAAAGCAAGAAAGCTTTCTCTAAAAGTTGTTTTATATGGATCATGTTTTTTTTTAAATAAATAAATTGCCTTGCCTGTGTGACTAAGTGTTTTATGAAAGCATAGGCTCGTAAGTTACAGATGACACTGTGCAGCAGAGAGTTATGAGGGCACAAAAGAAATTCTTTTTAAAAAACATCAAACAATGACAGAACAATGCAGCTTTTCATGTTACATTCAAATGTACAAACACAAAAACACACTACACTTGCACGCGCACACACACACACACACACACACACCTGGATATACAGACCTGGAGATGTTAACTCATGTATAACCAAGAATTACAAGCACTAGATGCTAGTGATGCTGTTCAGATAATCTCTCGAGCATTGCTTTCAGAGGCAGGTTCGTTTGTTCAATTTTGTTCCACCTGTCTTAGTCACTCACTATGAGTCACCCGTTTATCGGTGCTCCTCATCTCTGCCTTCTTCTTCTCCTCCATCTTCATTAGGACTATTAAATTAACTGATTAACAATTAGGCTGTTGGTAGCATTAGTTGTTACAGCTTTTTAATCAATTTGACCATGGCAAACACCAGTGACCGGTGGAAGGACTTACTCACATTGTCCTCTAATATGGGAGTAATAGAAGCTGCTGGTTCTGCTTAACCTAATATTTCATCTCAGTTTTTAAATTATTTTTGCATTTGCTCCAATTAAATAATAGGGGAAGCTTATATTCTCAATCTTTAAATTGTTATTCATATTAATACATTATTACAAAACTCCTCTGCTGTTGCAATAACTTGTTATAATCTTCTCAATCCAATCCAGTTCTACCCCTGTCACTGCTGCTGTATAATGACTCAGCTTCCCAGTGGGGATCATTAAGATTTAAACAATCCGAGAACTGTTATTTGCTGTATGAGAAACAGACTCATATAGCTATACGGTGGAAAGCTGGCTATTGACAGCACCAAGCTGATCTGTCAGGTTCTCCTGCCTCTAGTTAACGTTAAAGCATCTGTAGCACACAAATTAGTGAGGAAGTGCGATGGTACACTGTCCGTTCTGTCCCTCTACTGTCCTTGTCTGCATTTAGTTTCCACTGAGACCACCCCACAGACGCAAGGATGGATCAGAATTTAAATGAGATGAAGGAAGAGTGTGAGACTGAGGCATTTCCCAAAATGATTAAACTCCATTCACATTGCTCCATTAGTCTTATCCATCCCTCTTTTCTTCCACTGTTTCATCTATAACCTCCCAAACCACCATCTCTGCAGAGACTGAATGACAGCCCCTACCGCTCTCTCTCTCATTAACCTTCTGGAACCATCAGCGTGCACCTCTATTGTAAGTTATTTCAGGTAAGCCTGCAAAACTGTCAATAATTATTTGTGGCGGGTCACACAACCCAACACACACATTCATACAGTAGATACACTCATACACATATTTGCTAGACCCAATTTACATTTAAAAATGTTCCATGAGCGTATTAGGTGCTTTTATGTTGATGTTTTCAAGCAGAATTTAGTAAGACATTTATACAGACCATAAAGCAATATAACAAATGTCCACTTTAGAATTTAACCCTCCTCTTGCCTTCACTCAGTCTCAGATTGTCTGAACCCAGAAAGAACCCAGTGGACACAGGAAGGGTTCTCAGGAGGCGAAGTGCAGCAACTCAAAGACTTCACCATACGGCTGCAGCACTCATCTCTATGGTCAACATTTCCAGCCCATAACATACCAACCAGGGCAGTGATGACATTGCTGCAAGGACAAAAAGCATGACTATATCCTCCAGAACACGACACAAGTGAGCCTGAGGACTGACCTTCATTCATAATTTGTTTCCAACAGAGTCCTGAGTAGCCACTCCAAAAACCTACGCAGATTGGCAGGACAGTAGAGAGGGTAAGCTCTGTTATTTCTGCGGGCAGAGTGGGCACTTTTTAAGAAATTGGTCTGTAAAATCGAGGGCTCACAAGGGATACAGAAGGGTCTGGTAAGCCAAGTGATTGAACTTTTAACCCTCTCTTGGCTTTTGCAGCACCGTAAGTTTTTCTTTGCTATCACTCACAGCTAATATCTGGTTTTATAGACTGATGGCTACGCTTTATTGTTGCTCAAGTAGTTAAGCAGCTGGGGGCTCTATCCACACCATCATGACAGGAAACATCATAAAAACATTATGTTTTATGTCATAGACTCTCCTCGACTACCTGTAATTCAGGGTTATCTTTGACTTTGCAAGAATCCGTGTGCTATTAACACCATAGAGAACCCGGATCAGGACATTTACCCCAAAAGCAAAAGCAATTTCAATTTTTGAATTATCTGAGCATAGAACAATTTTTAACGAGTTTTGGCCTTTCTAGACCTTTTCTGGATCCTGTTAACATGTGGCTTCTTTTTTGCGTGACACAGCTTTATCTTACATTTGTGGATTGCACTGTCTGGGAGTGTTTCTTGGAGTGTTTCCGGGAGTGTTTCTGGGAGTGTTTCTGAGTCCATGCAGTGATGTACACTTCAGAATCATGCCTGTGTTCAGGCTGCCCCCAAAGGGATGGGCTAAATGCAGAGGGCAAATTTCACTGTAACATGCACCGTAAATTCTGGACTATAGAGCGCACCTAAATTTAAGCCGCACCCGCTAAAATTTAAAAGAAATATATTTTGTCACATATAAACCGCATCGGACTATAAGCCGCCAATATCCAGGCTGAGAAATAATATTTACATAGAAAGATGTTAAGATCTGTATGTCTGTTGTATGCGCTCCTACTCATTGTTCACAGTAGGCATGAGGATGTTCTGTGCGCTGTTTTACCGGCATTACGGTAAAGAGTGCGTTTACGTGTATGTGTGGCTGGTATAACACATGTCGAATGTACAGAGCCGACAAAAACGTCCTTGTTATAAATAAACGGCTTGTTCCATAGCCAAAGGAGAAGACGTCTCTTATTCTTCACAGGAGTTGCTGTGCTCAACAAAAGATTTTGTACCATAAGTCTTTATTCATACACCTGAACCTGAATGGTGCCTGTAACACGGCAGTAAAAGTGCTGATCACACAAAACAGAAAAGTCATGGTTTTATTAATCTTCCTCCTGCGCACTAAAACCAAGTTGCTTTATTTTTCTTCCTCCTGCAAACTGAAACCACTGAACACCAAACCACTGTCACTTTTTCTTCCTGCGCACTGTTAAAGCGCAACTGCGCAACTATTAAAGTCGCTTCATTCTCCCGTGCACTGAAACCACAAATCGCTATTCATCTTCCTCCTGAGCATTGAAACCACTGTCACACTCGATTTCCTTCACGAATAGCCAGATCGATGGCTTCAAATTAAAAGCTGCATCATAGGAATTTCTTCGCGTGTTTTCCATTATGAGGGGGTGAGGGTGTAAAAATATTACGGTATTTTGCTGTTGTGCGTCTTGGGTTGCATGCGCTAAGAATAAAAACTGGCGCTTTTTTGTTTGCACTGACTTCCATCTACAGCGCCCATCTGAGGGCTGCAGAAAAATTCATAGAAAAGCCGCATCTCTGTAAAAGCCGCATGGTTCAAAACGTCGGAAAAAAATAGCGGCTTATGGTCCGGAAAATATGGTATGTGCAAATGTATATGTGCTAAAGTGATGGATAGAGGTTCTTATTATTATTTTCAATGCAGAGCTGCTGCAGAACTTCTACCCATCTTTACATTTGAGAGATTCTTCCTGTCAAAATATCTCTATACCTAGTCATGTTGCCGACCTTTTGCCAATTAACCTAATTAGTTGTCAAATGCTCCTCCATTTGTTTTGATTTATGGAAATTCCTTTTCCAGCCTGTTGTTTTCCCTCTTTCCACTTTTTTGAGATGTGTTTCTGTCAGTAAATCCAAGATAAGCTAATGTTTCCCACGAACTGATAAAAAAAAGTTTAAACATCTGAAATGTTGTTTATGTTCACGTATGTTTCAATAAAATGTGGTTTGATGAAATTTGCAAATCATTGCATTCTTTTTTTATTTCCATTTACACATACTCCCAACTTTTTTGGAATGGGGGTTCTACCTCGCAATCTGGTAACAATCCCACAATACAAGGCTCCCTGTTTTAGAGATTAGGAAATTATCATTGTGCAACTCAAACAGGGATAGTGATGATGCCACGTTACAACAATTAGTAGGTCTCCGAAACTGACTGCTCACTAATAAGTGAACAACTTGAGCCTGTTTCAGACATGAACTCCGCAGAATGAGAGCCTCCGGAGAACTCAGCCTCGGACATTATCTGGAGTGGCCTTTCAGACATGCAACTCACAGCGAGAGATTGCCAGTATCATTCTTCCTTCCTCATCACTCCCCAGTGTGCTGCACGCACGCGCTCACACGCATAATACGAACATTGCACCAGGGGGCTCGAAGGATATAATCTAAATAAAGTCGGCAGCGTATTACTCTGAGATTTCCGTTCATACATACACATATCTCCTAAAAAATTAAGAATTCCAGTGCATGTCTGAAAAGAGCTTTAGTGTACGTTATATAGGTAGTAGGAAAGGCGTGGGCAGGGAGTGATTTCAGAAACAGCCAGGGAAAAAACATCAGTCCCTAGCTCCCAGCATCATCCTTCCTTCCTCATCACTCCTCAGGATTAAGATTCTTCTTTGTAGCCAAGAAGTACTAGATAAGATAAGATAAGATAAACCTTTGTTCGTCCCACAGCGGGGAAATTTCCATGTTACACCAGCAGCAAAAGTGTGCAAATGTGCGGCAAGAATTTCTGTACAGTGTGAATGTCAATTTACAAAAATCTATATCAATAAAAAGAAAATCAACAACACAAATAAGCACAATTGTACAATAATCAAACAAACAATTGCTCTAGGGTTCCTGTTATTGCCTCGCTTAAAAAACTGCAGTTTGAAAGTATATAATAGTGAGTATTGGTTTACTGGGGGCAGCTCTGGTTGTACAATCTGACAGCAGAAAAGACCTACAATATCGCTCCTTCAGGCACTTACGATGTAAAAGTCTGTCACTGAAGGAGCTGCTCAGAGATGCCGCTGTCAAACAGGGGGTGGGACTCGTTCTCCAGACAGGATGATGCCTTGGCTACCATCCTCCCTTCTCCCACCTCCTGTACTGTATCCAGGGGCATCCCCAGGACTGAGCTGACCTTGCTGAACAACCTGTCCAGTTTCTTACTGCCTGTTGATGAGATGCTGCTGCACCAGCAGACCAAGCCATACAAGATGGCTGAGGCCACTACAGTGTCAAAAAAAGGTCTTCAGTAGTGCTCCTTGCACTCCAAAGAGTGAGACCCAAGTCTCATCAGCAGAAAGAGTCTGATCTGCCCTTTTTTCTAAAGTGTGTCCCATACAGTTAATTGTTTAGGTGAACACCCAGGTATTGATGTCCTTTCCCCTGAATGTTCACTGTCTTTGGAACAGAAGCCACATCCTTGCATTGACTACCTTGGCCTAAATATATGACCATCAAAAACAGGTACCTTCTTCCATTCAGCTCCTCTACTTTTGAAGTTCTAGAGGTGGTAGCATTTTCACCAAGTTAGATCTATGTAATGCTGGTCACCTGGTGAGAGGTTGAGGAGTGGCAGATGGCCATTAACACCCCAGTAATCATTATGAGTACCTGGGGATGCTCTCAGGAGTCACAAGGTCATTCTCATGCAGTGCAAGTGCTGGTTAATTATGTTCTAGGGAATAAAGTACTAAGCCATGTACCATAGCACATAGCTAACAGTTTTGTCTATCATCGCCAGGAGCCTTGGAGTTGTTCAGCAAGTTGTTGTAAAACAATTTGCTCAGCAAAGCTGAAAAGAGTGAGTTTCGAGCATCCCCTGTGTCCTCCTCTGCAGGAAACAACTAAATGGATCCCTCCCACTGACATCCATTCACAAAAAGGGCCCCAGTCTTATCTTTGGATTGAATATGCCTAGAACATCTTGCCCATGTCTCTCAATAACTTCCCTTTTTCAGGGCACCTATGGATATCAACTACCACTTTTTCCAGCCAAAAGAGGGATTACATCCCGTCTGTCTAGGCCTTTATTCATTGTTGCAGGTGGACCTGGACTTGAGCATGGAATGTCCAGCTCTGCCAAACTGACTTTTCCCTGCACACTAATACACTCCAGGACAACATGTGAGCCTGTGTGATTTCCCCCTAAAGGACCAGACAGGTAAATTAAACCTTTTACTTGTCTGATTCATGCCTTTTGTCTTGCACTTGGTTCCAAAGACTTCCAAGTTTTTTTTTTACAAAAGGGACATGGCAACCATTTGACAATTTTATGATTTAAAGAAAGACTATTCTGTAGCATATGCTCACACAAGTACTTTATTGACCTTCAAACAACCTGTCAGACACAGCAGCAGAAAAGCTGACAGCTTTAAAGTTTTGGTTTTACTTGCTGCTTAGAGAACTGCTGGATGAACCACATACAATAAATGCTGCTCCCTTGCGGTGCATGCAAAGACCTGCTCACCCCCAAGCTCAGCATCATTAACATCAAGTCTTTAAGGGACCTGCCATTAATGCTGATTGGTAGAGACTGTGGGAACAACTGAGATCACTCAGCACTGATTAAATCCTCACGATAATAACTGTACTGCGCATTACTCATCCATATTCATCAAGTACTGACATGGATTTGTTAACTTACGACAACCTGGAAATACAGACATGAGTGTGAGCAATGTTAACAATACTGTAAAATGCACTGCAGTAAACGCAAGCACTTTAAGTAATTGCACCTTGTCTAATTTGTTTGCCTTCTGTTTTTTATACACCGTGTCATGGGAAAGCTCTGCATTACACTAAAACTTTACAGGGTTTCCTTTAATCGTTTTACTATGTTCTACAAAGACTAGTGACACGACTAGTCTTTTCACCAGCTGCACAGATCAGGGGGGTTATGGCAGCCTGATTGAGAAGATATAGAGGGTTAGTGGATTGAATCTGGGACTTTGACCAGCTTTGGGAAACAAGTGAGCAAACAAAATTACAGACTCATCCTTCTGTCCCACTGCTCTTTGCTCTCTCTGATCTCTAGTTCTTTCCTCTCCTTTATCAGTGTCGACGCTCTCAGTCTGTTACAGTGATTGCCTGACGGCATGATAATTTCTCTAAAATGGGCCATAATGCACATCATAAATTTAATTTGGTTTCAAAATCAGATTAGTTTATATGTCTAGGATCCGTGTGTGCCACTACGTGTATGCATGCATTATGTGTTTGTGTGTTTATGCAGCGTATGTCTGCCAAGACCCTTAATCCCATGAGTGTATGTTAAATAAATTAGATAAGTGAAAGAAAAAAAATCCAATCCCATCAAACACTGACCATGGATGCAGCTAGTCATTAGAATGACACAAACATGGACAGTTAAAAACACTCACACAAAAATAGACTCTTACAGATTATATGAAACTGTGGCTGAAAAACAAATCGAATAAATGTACTCAAAACACAAGACATAATTTTTAAAAAATACTTCCAGATGATTAAGTGCAAAAACACAATCATACAAAGAAGTATTCAAAGACAATCTTACAGTGCACACAGTTTTGTAGGTGGACTGTGTTGTTTTTTTATTTATTCAAAAATAAATACAATGTTTTCAATGCAAACTGTAATTTTATGGACTAACCTGCTCATGTTTTAATAGTACTAATTTTATAATGCTTTTTGTTTGCCAAATACAATACAGAATCAACAGGATTCAACAAGGTTGTTCATTTTCACCCTGTGTCAAGCATAAGTGAGCAAATGATCTGCTGTCTCACACCCGGACATCCACCATTCCCCTCCATCACCTATCCTCTTCTACACACTCATTGGCTTGACGTTTCTCACTGGAAAGCTTGGCAGGTCTTCTCAGACAGACAGTCAGATAGGCAGGGTTATTAAAGATGTATTCCAGGACAGTGATAGGACACCAGGGGTCATTATATATTATAAATATATAATTTAGCTCTGCTGCATGTTTTAGTCTCCTGGACAAATGAAAATCCTAGCAAACAAGCCCTCTGATTAGCATCCCAATGCTAAAATGCATCTCAATTAGACGGAGTGTCAGCTCTCATTTGGTTAGGTGGGAATTGAGATTGAATGGACAATTGCATAAACATACAAATAAATAGCAGTGCATTCAGACCCCTTCACTTTTTTAAATTGTGTTCTGATACTACAGTTGTTTAAACTTTTTTTTCCTCAGCAATCTAAACTCAGTCCCCATAATAACAAAGTGAGTGAAAAATGAATTTTACAAATATCTGTATTCAGAATCAGACCCTTACTTTGTACTTTGTTGATACACCTTTGGCATCAATTACAGCCTCGAGTCTTTTTGGGTACGGTGGGGCAAGCTTTGCACACCGAGTTGGTGGGTTTTCGGCCGTGGTTACTCTCCAGCTCAAGCTTCAAGCCGATATGATACCTTTGTTTTTCCTTTTTCATACATTAGCAAACATTTTGAAAATTCAATGTTTACTTTTTCACTATGTGGTACTGAGTACAGATTAATGAGAAAAAAAACTGAATCAAGTTGCAACATAACAAAATTGAAAAAGGTGAAGAGGTCTGAAAACACTGTATATAAGGACTGGAGGACAAAGAGAGCAGAGCAGGGGGCTACAGAACTGTACGTCTGCTGACCAACAGTCTGCAGGTTTACTGCATGAGTGAGCCTTAAACTTTAATCAGCTCTAGACTGTTTGATAGCAAATCACGGCCCGTCTCTCTCTCTCACATGGCTCTTTTATCACTCTCTTCAAGCTATTTTGATTTCTCTTTTCACCCCCATCCACCTGTTAATTCCATTCCCTTTGTCTGTCTCACATCCCTTGTTCTTTTTTCAAATATTTATTTCCTTTCCCAGTTCTCTTGTGGCCATGTTTCCCCTCACTTTACTTATCTCTCTGCCTCTGTCTCTACTTTGCTGATTCTCACGTCAACCCCCTCTTCTCTCTTCCCAGTCTCTTCTCTTTTTCAGAAATTCTCAAATCCTCTGTCTCACTCTTTAACAAATTGCTATCTTTAGTTTTCTCCCACTGTCGTCTTCTGTCTAGTTCTATTTCCTTGGTCTCTCTTTTACCACTATCTATCTTTCAGCAGCATTATTTCACAGCTGTTTAATTGAAATAATAGTTAACTTCTAAAATCATTGCAGAAAAGTCACCGGCTATTTAGAGTACATACTGACTGAGAATTTAGAGGTCTCTATTTGCCCCAATGGATTTATAGCAGTTGGGTATACATTGCTTTGCCCCTTTTCTCTTTAACCTGCTCTCTTTTTCTTCCTGACATTCCCTTTATTACCTCTCCCGTTGCTTTCGTTCACTTCCTTTCCTTTCCTCTTCCTTCAGTGGTGACAGAGTGTGACTCTGAGTGTGTTGACAGCTAGCCAGAGGGCCAGACCTGTCTTCTCAGGCCCTGGGGAATCAATCACCTGAGCCTAGATCAATACCAAAGTAACCGTATCGTGAACTGGCAACTGACTTGGCTGAATGATGAGTGGATTCACTGCTACACTGGGCCACAACAATAACTAAGCCACTTCAGACAGAAACCCCACAACACCAAAATATGCTCACACCAGTGACTCTCAGGAAAATACATACAAACATGTTTGCAGTTTGCAGACCGTTGAAGAGTGTTGATGATGTTAGTGATTCTGTCTAGCACAGTCCAGTAAGTATCCCATCGCAGTTACACCCCAGTCAATTTCATTACCAAAGCATATTCGGTCTAACACAGTCACTCACAGTCTCCTTCTAATTTTTTGTGCTGCAGAAGCCTGACTGTGCACCCCCTTCTAGAGTCTGCATTATACAAAATGACAACTTTCACAACTCTGTCCATCACAATGTGGTCCACAGCAGGGTAGCCGACACTCATCAGCCCTCTAGAAGCAAATTAGAAATACATAATAGAGGTGTAGAGAGGGACATTACTGCAGTATGTGTGATCATTGATGTGTGTTGCACTTTAAAGGTGCAATCCTGACAAAATGTGTCCCTGGCAATTATGCCAAATATAGTCATCAGTAGAGCAGGCACGGCGACAAAGGAGACCCATTAATGGCAGGGAAGTTGCAGGGTTCTGAGAACACTTCCTGTCCTCTCTGCCTCAAATACTGGGTTAAACACTTTCTTTTCCTTTGGAAGATGCCAGGTATCACCCGTGACATTAATGTGGATAAAACCTTTTTTCTCTCTCCTCACCACCAACACTTACTGATGTACTAAAACGGTACTGCTTGCAAAATAGTTCATGTACATTTTTCATTATGCGGATGCAGCAGGACAAAAGACAATTACTAGGACAAAGGAAAAACATCACATACTGTGAGTGAGTAACAAATATATCTTTAGGCTGATGCCATTTTACCCTCAAGACTGTTTAATCTCAGCAAGAGTTACTTGAAGTGATTTTTCCCACTAGTGCAGGATTGCATTAATGGGTGCCCCTTGTGCTGATTGTAATAAGATGGTATCTGGCTGGGTTCTATTGCATGATTTTAATGTCAGTGGAGGTGAACATAGCACCATTGTTATTGTGTTACAATATACAAAATCCAAATTAGTTTATTCTTCTGAATAGAAAGTAGCCTATGAGGGAAAAACCCTAATTGTATGACAAAATATCCATATTTTATAGATTTGATTGCTCACCAGGACTCTGACCATTGCTAAAGTATATAATTTAAACAAAGTTTATCCCTTTCCTTCAATACAACAACCTACAAATTAATAAGGTAAACCTTGTACTTCTCACACAAATTGTAAGAAATTGTGTATCATTTCAAGTTACTATACTCTAGGCAAATATATACAGTATACATTAAAATGTATTTGTCTTGAACTTAAAGGTAACCTAAAGGAAACGGCAGGACAGATTGAGCATATAGAACATGTCCTGACCGATGACACTAGACCAGCACCAAACTTTTACTCTCTAGTCAGTATCAACCTAAAGCCTCTGCAGCAAAGAACACTCCTACTGTTTCTGAAGTGCGGTGGTATTAAGTGATTACACAGTGTCACTGCTGCACGTAGGAATTATTATTAAACTGTACTGTGTGATGCTGACCACGTTTGTGATTGGTTCCTCACACAACTGATAACTTCACTATTGGTTAGTAATTCAGTGCTGAGTTTTATCAGTGGAAAAATGTACGTACCTTGTTTCTGAAAGAGTTGGCTGCTGACAATTTCAGTCATGGAGGCCACCTTCTGTTTCTGGAGTTTCTCAGGGGGGATGCAGGAATAAAAGTCATGCAGCAACTGACTGAGGAGAGAAAGTAAAGGGAGGGCAGAATAAATAAGTTA
Source organism: Channa striata (assembly GCA_033026295.1). Taxonomy (NCBI): domain Eukaryota; kingdom Metazoa; phylum Chordata; class Actinopteri; order Anabantiformes; family Channidae; genus Channa; species Channa striata. The sequence continues at coordinate 16,432,386 of CM065173.1, read as the reverse complement.
TCTCATTACAGTGGAAGAGCAATGGGTGTGTTTACTTTAAAATAAGCATAATAAATATTCAGGAATAATTTTCCGCAGATTAGGGTACGTGTTTAGAATTTTAACAACAACATATTATTCCCATGTAGTTGATTCAACGATTGATCTGAAGATCACTCCCTTATAGCTTGTGCAAGTACTAAAAACTCGGTCGTATCACAGTGTGGCAAAGACGTGACTGCATGCTGCATTAGAACAAATGAGCCAAAGCCTAAACACGCATTAATGAAGACACAGGTTTGACTCATCCCATGCCCCAAATTCGATTTTAGAATAATTAAACAGGCTGGTTGCAAGACCTCATGCCTTTCAGGAAGATTGAATGCTTGGAGCATTGCAAACCCTCTGTCGCAAATTTTTTTGCCCATCCCTCAGTTTGTCTTTGTCTCTCTACATTATGCCACACATTCTGCAGTAGCATTTCAATAATGTTACTAAAGAATGAAATGCTCTACCTTTGCTCTCCAACCCAAACACAATAAAAAGGTTTATATGACTTTTGGAGCAAATAAGCTGGCACAAAGACAGGCTGGGGAGCAGAGGCTTAGTGCAGACTTATCAGGCCCACTAATCATCCGAGCTGAATCTAATTAAAACCCAAAATGTCAGCCTTTGCCCTATGGACATGGAGAGCAAACAAAACACATTCATAGTTGATAATGTCTGTGCTTGTACCACTCTATGGATCACACTGCAGGTGAGTTTACAAGTTGTATGAATGGGAATGTGCAGAAAATAAGACAAAGCTTTGATGTCCACTTCATGCGCAGAAATTGTAATTCACACAGCTTGTTTTGGAGACACTGCTTGAGGCAATTCTGCTCAGGAATGCAGTGGGGACACAACTTTCAAGTTCAGATGACTCGGGCATGTTTGGGCATGCGTGTGTAAAAACTGTAGATGAGACAATGAGATGAGTGAATTTGTGCGAATGAAGAAGAAAATGAGTGACAGAAATGAGATTATGTGCACTGATTTTTAACTGTCTGCCCCTGAACACATTTCACCCTCCCGATGTGTGTGTTGGCCTGTCTGTGTCTGTGTGGCAGTTGCTGCAGGTAGCAAGTTTGTGACACTGTGTTGACAGTCCCCTCCCATGGGACTCAATTGGCAGATGTGGATAATTCACAAATGCGCAATAATATACATATACACACAAAAGTACACACAGGACATACAAAGGTGAAAATAACATGAGAGTGCTTAAAAATTAATGTGACCAGTTATAAATAGGGAAACATCTTTCTGTGAAGTAAGAAGGTTTGACCAAAACAATCGATTGAATGTTGTACATGTTTGTGCAAGAGGGGAAAAAATGAAGTGGCTGAAATATCTGGTTTGAAAAGAATCTATTCACAGGTGAAGTATGTACAGCATTAAAGTCAAGGAAGTCATTTCAAGTTGTTTGACTCTTTAAAAGGCTGAGAGCAAAGTTACGAAAAAAGCTTCAAATGGGTTTTGTTTAATGATTTTGGTAAAATTGTCAGCTCATTCAGGGGCAAACAGAGGAGTTGCAGGATGCATTTGAGTATGTGTCCTTGTGTATGTGTCGATTTGACTAGAGTTTTACTGCCTGGTTAGGAAAAAATTAAACATAAAAAAGCAAAAAGCTCAATCTGGATAAAGTGTGTGTGTGTGTAGCACCTACTGTATATATTATCTCTTCAGTGTCCCTGAAAGAGACCAAAGAGAAGATGCTTCTGTGTGTCTGTTTTTAAGGGGGACACTTACCTTAGGAGCTTGGCATCAAACACTTTCTCGACATCATGCAGAACTGTTGGCAGGTACTTCAGAGCAGCAACCTGTTAACACATACACACAGATACACACCACAAGTAAAAACTGTTAAATTACGGGAGAAGCACAGTGGTTAGTGCTGCTGCCTCACAGCTAGAAGGTTTGAATCCTGCTGCCTGCTGCGGCCTTTCTTTGTGGAGTTTGACAGTTTTCCCTGTGCCTGTGTGGGTTTTTTTCCAGGGTGTTCTGCTTTGTTCCCAGCATAAACAGACGTGCACGTTAAGTTAACTATTGACTCTAAATTGCCCGTAGGTGTTAATGTAAGTGTGAATGGTTGTCTGTGTATGTTTTTTGTGGTGACCCTAAGAAATATGCTGATCTGGCCAGGGTGTACCCCACCTTTTGCCCAGTAACAGATGGCATAGGCTCCTGGAAATTACTGTGGAAGTTGTTGGTTGGCAGGAGGTCACTCTGTCATTACAGTAAATAAGCTCTTATCATAGAAAGAGAAAAGCTCTGTTTTATTTTTCACATGGCTGATTGTTGGTCTGCCACATGTTTGCATTTCAGTCCGTGTGTTGAACTCAGTTTAAGTAGTGGAAATAAGTGGATGACATGAAGCAGCAGATTATACATGTAGTCAGCATCAGATTAAGAAGTCACAGAAATGGAAGATGAGAAGATGTAAATGAAGACAGAGTTTAGATGAGAAGAATGTAAGAAGAAGTTCTAATTGGTGAAGTGTGCAAACAGGGAAAGCATGTGTGATTACCCTGAGCAGTAACGTGGTGGTGTAGTCTGTTCTCATCAGGTTGTTGATGGACTCAAATAGCCTCCTTAGTGACTCCTCAAACTCTGCCTGCTCCTTCCCCTCGTACAGTCTAGGAGGGTAGGAGGAAATTAACAAGTGCACCATCATTACAAAAAGACAAAGTCATTAGTCATAGTCTGTTTCTATCAAGACTGAGGACATTACATGATTGCTGGAAAAAATATGACAAATCAAACAAACACATTTATTTCCAAAACTAGCTATTTTTATCTCTGTGACACATTATTATTTTTCAGCTTTTAAGGGCCAGTGCAGTGACTGCACTGGCCCTTAAATATGTTCCAGCCAGCACTTCCTTTTCCTGCGCAGAGCAATATTTTTATGTTTTTATAGCCATAGGGCTCTGACTGATGTGGCTAGAGTGCATTCAATGCAAAGGTGGTATATTCTGTAGCAAGTTAACGTTTCATTTGAATCTGCAAGACAATGACACAAAAAGTGTCATACTTGACAAATGATTAGGGAGGGACCCAGGCACTTTTAATTCGAGGCACTATATTCAGTGATGCAGCAATCCAATGCAGCAATATAATGACAGAGTAAAAGAAAATAGGCAGTGACTGCTGCTATTTCAACAATAACTATAATTGGGATATCTTTGTTGCTGCTTTTCTCACATAACATGCATACACACGCCTACAAACCCCTCTACCATCCCTTCAGCCATCCTTCCTACACCCCTGGCAAACTTCTCTTTCATCCATTTCTCCGCCCCTTTCCTTCCATCTTCACACTATCTCTGAGTGATTCAGTGAAGCTGTGTAGTTTTAATTACAATAGAAGTTATGAGAGCTGTAGGCAAGGATTAGCATGTGGCACACAGCAAATTTAGCATGTGGGGGAGAGATTAGGTGGCAGCACACAGAGGTATTATTACTGGGCTCTTTGCAGAGTACAGTTATGATTACAGACACATTGTTCTAACTAATCCACCAGTCCTGTCTGTTCATGAATATGTGAACGTGTGTGTACGCTGAGAGAGGATGTTGCAATGTGTACAACATAAAGTGCCCCATTCTTCATACAAATGTCACTTTAATGCAAATCAAACAATATATGTGAAACTAAAATTGATCTATTGTTGCCACTGCAACATATGTATGGAGACATGCACATCTACACAGGCACTCAATCCCCCAAACATAAGCACACCAACAAAAATTCTAGCAAAAAAGGCTCAGCAAATACTAATACTGGAGACAGATGGAGACGAAAGAGAGGGATGAAGGGATCACTATCAGCAGGGGGGAGTGAAAAAAGCGAGGTTCACAAAAGAGAAGTCTGAGGAAATCTGAGATTGGGAGGGAAGGTAGGGAGGGAGGAAAGCTCAGCCGCTTGTAGGATGGGTATGAGAAAAGAAAAGGAGAACAACAAGGTAACAACATGTCCCTCATGAATTACAAAACCCCTGTCAAAAATGTTACCTTGTTTTGATGTATAATTGCAGTTCCCCCATCAGTTCCCAATCAGTGAAAATGTTCAATGCTTCAATTAAGCAGTGAGATACTAGGTTCCCCCTCAGGCTGGGTCAAGTGTGAACAACAAATATTCCACATAGCACATAAACAAGCAAATCCATTGTGCAGAGAACAACTGTGTTCTTATGCTTCATTGATTTAAACACAAGGGTATATAAAAAAAATACTGTTTGTTGCTTCTCTAAGATTTACCAGTGACACTTGTAAATGCACAAACGACACAAACAATTTCTTTTAACTGATTCCAAATACGGTATGAGCTATGAATGAAGAATTATAGAACAGAGTGAATCTAGACTGGTATATGTCAACAATGTTATTATGACTTATTGTGTCAGATATTATATATATATTTCTATCAAGAGGCAGGACCTTAAAATAATAAAATATATCATTATAAGAGTAAGTTTACAAAATCATAAAGCCCAGGTATTGTGACAACTAGGCAAAACATAGCAGCTAATAGGATACAGAGGTGTCTTCATAAAAATTTGTCCTAATAAAAATAAATATTTTTAATGCAAATTAACAAGAGACAATCTGTTTCTATAAAAAAGGGTGGAAATTTAAAAAGGAGAAATGAAGGTAAGAGACCAGGTGAGATTTAAGTGAGGGACGGAAATTAAGAGGACAAGGAGAGAAGGAGGATAACTCAAAGGAGAAATATAGAACACAGTAGGTGCTTGAGGGAAGGAAAAAAGGAACAGATACAACTGATGAACTAGACTGTGGGAAGAAAGGAAAGCCATAAGGCATGAAGGACAGAAAGTAGGTGAAACAGAGAGCAGAATCTGGTACAATGTGCCTTACATATTTTTGAAGTAAACATCACTTGCTCCTAATAGATTTTGCATGAACATGAAGTGAGTTTGACAAGCTAATAAATCTTCACTCTGGCTTTTTAAACTATTAATGACTTTCAGTCTTGATGGTGGTAATGATGGAGCCATTTGGATGCACCTACAGCACCAGTGGCTCTCATGAATACATGATACTCTTATGGCACGACAAGGCCTTATGGGAGGACAACTTTAAATGCGGAAAAAGTTGAAGTTGTCTGCTTCAGGTAGTTGGGTTGGTGACAGATGAAGGTGGAGAGATAGAAAGAGAGAAGGCGACTGAGATTTATCAGTTCAGAAATACCCAGGGGAGGCTGGCGACTGGAGCTCAGTCCAGGAGCAGTGAAGCGATAATGTGATGCACACACACACACACACACAGACACACACACACACAAAAAAACACCTATACTTGTAATATGCCTATATTTATATGCATAACCTTGTATACACAGATTGAAATAAACACACACACCATTCCACTTGGGAATCAATATAATTTACCAACACAAATTCATGCCCTATGAATAAACAAACACTTCAACCACAACAATCAAGAAACACACAAATTTCAAAATACAAAGCCCTGATGCCTTTTGGAAGATTAGAACGACAGACCTGCATTGATCAGTAGGCTGAATCAAACACACACCGACACAAACACAAATGCAGTGGGAGTGAACTCCGTCCAGTCCTATAAACACTAAAATACTGCTCTTAACAAAGAGACACTCATCATACAAATTCACTCACAGAACGTCTAACATGCAAAATCACTCATTCCAAACAGCACCTTGTCTCACATAAACTCCACAGAAATACACAGACACTCACGTCACACACAGGTGAGGCTCACTAACACTATCGGGGATGATGTTTCTGATCTGTCAGCTTTTGCGCTGCAGTTATAAATGGCGTTTACACTTGTACGGTGCAGCTCTCATCCCAGCTAAGCAGAGTGGGTGTCATGAGTCTCTCCTGGAGGGACTCTGACTGGTGCATCACTAGCTGTCCATTCAGCACCCTGGCCCTGTTGTTATGTCTCATTCGAAGGCTGCACTTCATCATCAGTGCTTATTAGCAACATTAATGCTGCAATCAGCAGTCTTCTCTCACAGTGCTGTCAAAAACCATTACCCTAGCAAAGCTGTGTTGCTGGACGTTGTGTGCGTGTGCCTTCAAGCATCTCTATTTGCATTATTGTGGTTCAAAAAGAAATAAGAAGTCATTAACATAATGATTAGTACACATCGAGAAACAAACACTCACTGAGAGTAGAGCATGCGTGAGCGGACAATGAACTTGAAGATGTATTCAAGGGCTTTGAGGGTCCGAAGGATCGGCTCACATTGTTCCCCTCGGCTGGAGACGTCCAGATACCTCTTCAACACTGACATCAGTTTCCTTTAAGAGAATGACAGAGACAAGGAAGGAGGAAATGAAATAAAAGATAAAAAGAAAGAAAAAGAAAGTGAGAAAAGAAAACAAATAAAAATCTGAGTCAAAATTGTCATTTCTTTTCAGGGGGTCCATAAGTTAGAGAGTTCATCACAAACTCTATTTCTCACTTCCATAGAGCATAAAAGACATGGTGCAACAGAGGGAAAGTGAAGATTTAGGGTGAGGAAGACTGGCAGGGAGGTGGAAGAAAAACGCCAAAATAGTATTTCACACCTCAGCAGATGTATCATTTACAAAGCTCACAGATATTATTTGGCCTAAGACGCGTGGTTAAAATAATATTTTGTCCAATCTCCCCTTGCATTATTGCAGTTGCCTGTAAAGTGATACTAGCATATAACATAAAGTAAAAGTGGAGGCCAACAGAGGGTTAACACTTTTGGCTCTGTGATGCCTCTTTTTCAATAAAATGACAAATGTGGATCACCCCCCCTAACAAATCTATCCAATCCCTTAAATAAGAAAAGTCCCATTAAAATGTAATTCTCTTCAGGCTTCCCTGCCATTGGGGTGTCCCTAAAAATATTACCAACATTATTACCACTCAGTCTCCTCTGGCTGTGTTTTTGGTGAATCATTTAATGGCAAGCGCAGAATGATTTAGTATTTTGTTTTAGCAGCAAGATATACAGAGCTTAAAAATGTTGTGGAGAAGGAGATGCAGAGTTTTACATAAGAGCCTCTGGGCTGACTGGCACTAATCTGCAGTGACCCTCTTAAAGAGGCTGTACACCAGCACTCTGGCAAAGAAGGGATAGAGCAATGATGGAGAGAAAGATAAACAGAGTGAAGAACCCAGGACGAGTAAACGGCAGTTAAGAGAGGAAGAGTGGCAAGGATAATTGGGCAAGGGAGACTAAAAGGGAGGTGTAGAGACAGCTGGGGGAAGCAAGAGAAGATGAGGAGGAGAAAGACATGTTTTTAATTTCTTAACTGAACCTTTGGCAACACAAACAACTGTTTGCTCCAGTGCCCAGTGAATCAAGTGGAGTGAATTAGCAGGAGAAAAAAAAATGTGTGAGGTGTACTGTCCGAGTGCTTTAGTGTTTCCCTACAGAGAGGCAGGTCTAAAACTCTGGTTAGCCGGGAGTTCAGTAAAAAAAAAAACAGTCGAGTGGACCAAAGGCCAACATATACACCTCCAGTAGTATTTGAAAAGTGCAGTATTCAATCACTTAATGTAACATTCGACCTCCCAGTGACATTTTAATGACCACAATTTGACATATCCGCAGCACTTTAAGACTCTTCATTCAACTTTCTAGGAACATCAAAACAGTTTGTGGCTTGATGACTAAGCATTATAGAGTTATTTAATGGGATTTAAAAGATTTTATAACTCCCAAGAGATGGGAGATTTATCTTGTGAAATATTGCATAATCCTTTATAACAAGGCCGCTGCAAAACTTGCTGACACAATGGTGATGTTTTCACACCAGTAAATTTTTTTGGAGCCCACAGTAAAATTATTTAAACTTACTAAGTGAGTTTAATTGATAATTAAATCGATTGTGGTAGATTCAGAGCTGTATATAGACTTTGCTGTATGCTGCTCGGGGAAACTAGTGTGTGTACTGTGTCTGTAAAGTCTGAGAGAGGAGAGACATGATGTTGACATCTGTCGCTTCAACCTCACAGGAAACTCATTCTAAGTTCCCTGAATTAAAATCAATGAAGTGGTTTCTGATCCAGGATGCAACTTACTTGTAGGCCAGCGTAGCACTGAAATGTTGCTTGATGTAGGCCTCCAACACTGTGTTGAAGTGCTGAAACTTTCTGTCAGCGATCAGACCAATGATGTATATCTTGCAGACAGAAGACAGATAAAGTTGGAGGTTTTCACAGCAGTTGAAATCACAAGGCAGAGAAGTTACATACAATCATCAGATAGACGTGTTTATTTGGTAAGAGATGGACAGGCAGGCAAAAAGATATCCATCTTGATGCACACGGTCTGTCAAGAAGTCAGATGCTTCTGTTGATGGGGCACACAAGCATTTGCTGTGTAACCAGACACACGTGAGCACACACTTACCAGGGCATCAAACACAAGTATGTCATAGTCGTCAGTCTGAGAGTGCTCCATCATAATGTTGAACAAGGCATCCAGAGTGTCCTGCAGAAACTATAAACGCACAAGACAATGAAGAGCTCAAGTGAGAGGACAGATTCTACACACTGCAGAAACAGCCTTGTATTCACACCACTCACCTTGACCACCTCCTCTCCATCAATGATTTTGAGCTTCTCCAAGTTTTCTCTGAGGAGTTCAGGCCGTGTCCTCCACTTGAGCAGCCCCAGCAGTCCCACTAAAGACGAGAGACACAAACAGAATATTTTTTCTCAGGTATTAACTGAACATACACACTGTTTTTAAGAGTGGATGCCAGTTGAAGCTACTGTACTAAAATGTCTTCTTGAAAGTTACTTGAGAGACACAGGCAACAAGAATCTTTAATCTGATTCGGACAAGTGACATCCTGCCCTTCCTTAAGCCACAATACTGTGGTGCCCTTGAGGAAGGATCCTTCCATGTGAGTATAATCAGGGCTTTTTCATAATGTTTATTTATCAGGGACACCACACATTATTGAGCAGAAGGGCTAATTTTCATTTTTAACCTTGAGCAGATTGACATACACCAAGCAAGAGAAATACTAAAAAATAAAGCGCCTACATATATATTTGTGGTTTAGTATATCTCTGACTGATAAACAAACAAAGTGGCATTTTGTAAGGTGATGATTTGTTAAGTGGACAGTGCCGCTGCTGCATTTAATGAGACAACTGAACATCAAAATTCAGAATTCCTGCCATTATTGTCTGCTACAGTTTGACATGCTGCACATGCTGTCTCTGTTGGGCTGCCCACTGGAAGTTCACAGCTTTCCCTGTCCAATAATTTCTGTCTAATGAAGCCAAGCTGCACATCTGGTGGGTGGCCCTAAATAATACCTTCCTAAGAGCCTTTCCTGTGTGCATTTGGTACAGGTGATTAATATTGTAGAAAATGTTCATTATAGTGATGGACTGGTTTTATCAGGAACAGCTGTTGCACTGCACCTGTGCCTGATGCACCTTACTGCCTGGAGTCTACGTGTGCGCATGCATTTGTAGATGTTGATGAACACATCACCGTGTGGCTGCTTGCCAGCGTGTGCAGGACAAAATGACAGCAGTCGCCACTAATGAAGCCCATATCCTATATACACAGTTCCCTTTCCATGTTTAGCTTACTTTCTTTGATGATAACAAAAAAAAATAATAATAAAAAAACACATATACTTACCATTCTGGGTGAGTTTGGTGGAGCAGACGAGGGTGGAGATGCTGAAGCTGTCTCTGGAGCTGACTGACAGGCCTCCTCCACCGGACACACTGCTGCCGCTACGGCTCAGTCCTGCCACCTTGTGTGGGTCACTGTGATGGTGGCGGGTTGAGGGCAATGACAAGTAAGCATTCACGTCTTCCATGCGCTTGCTGTCACCCTGACAGGACAATATGAAAGATTTTTTTTTAACCCAGTCATGCTGACAAACAAGTAATGGTGCATCATCAGTAATAATAATGTTTGGTGGGTGCTGCACCAGCAGAAGGACCAGAAAGATTTTTTTTTGCAAGTCACAATATCTTAATGCAAATTCAGAAGCGGAAAACAGAGAGACAATGAGATTTGTTACACTTCCATTGAATTATCAGTCCAGCCCTGAAGAAAGCAATTTACAAACAATGACTGAAGGCGCAAGTTCCACATCAGTAATCCTTTGTGACCACAATCCCTTATCTGCTTCTGCGTAACTCAACTTTGGTTTGTAAAGATATAACTGAACAGTGGACCCTGGACAGGTTAGATGAAACTCAAAAACAACACCAACATGTTTCTTTTTAGTTAAAATGTGCTGAGAAAGGACTAACACATACCTGGCAAAGAAAAGAAAGAAAGAATGTATGTGAGAAAGACCTCTTCTCTTTTTCAAAATTATACATATTATACTACTGTACATTCTTGGATGCATATAACTCTGGGTCATTAATTCCTACAGGCCTAAAGCCCAGCTCTGCCGTCTTTAATGCAATACTAGTAAGTAATAATGAGTGAGTTGATGAAAAAGACTGGAGCAAGAGATTGAAGCCATGAGTGGCACAGAGATCGAGAGGAATGCAATGATAACGAGAGATAATCGAGAAAGAGGGCACAAGGGAACCATCTATTTGGTCCTTGAGTGAATCACGAGTAATTAATCTTCATTGCATTTGGCATTTAATCAATAAGGGGATTCAATCTTAGCTCTGGCTCGTTTGGCAGGAAATCTATTTGGCTTGACTCAACCTGTGTGTGTGGCCATAATCTCCTGTAAAGACTTTTTTACTATATACTGTAGATCCTCTGTGATGATGGTGGCACATTATAAAATCCTTTTGATCATATTACCTCACTGTGTATTTCGGACAAACACAGTTCAGTAATTTGCTAAGTCTAAGATTCACTTGTTAACGTTATGCGAATGAAAAACCAAAACTAGGGGAGTGGCTCAGAGCTTTGCTACGTTTTAAATTACTTCATTCATTCATGTCAGATTCAAAACAATCCTTTAAACTGATTGTGCTGTGAACCACCAGTTGATGTGTTGCTATTTTCATTTGACCTGTTAAAATAATAACTTTAAATCAATTAAGTTTTTTATTAAATTGATCTGATCTTATCCTTGATTTGACATTTTTTTCTTGACAATGAATCAGTTTGTCTTTCTGACCTTGAAGACTATAAGGTCATGCAGTCCATCCTGCAGAACAGTTCCGTCCTCCTTCATCAGACGCACAAAGGCCATAGCAAAGTTCTTCTCGCTCTTGTCCTTGGCTAAAGAGAAAAGGAGACAATACGTAAACAGAAGAAGGGAGGGTCAGGGAAGGAAGACATCAGGAAAACAGACAGGGAGGAGGGACAGATGAGAATTTAGGCACTGAAGGAAGAAAGATTGCTGATTTGTATAATCAAGTGTGTAATGGTGCCTTGGGTCATTTTCCAAATTGCTTCCAATCATTTGGTCCTTCCAGTGTCACATTATGCTCCGGGGATAAGAGGAGAGAGTTCAAGTGTGGATGTATGAAGTGAACATACAGGCAGAGGAAGAGAGGCTCATACTCACACTCCTGGGAAGAGCGGTGTCTGAACATGAAGCGTAAATGAATTCTGTGCATTTCTTCTAGAGGGACAGCCACCTGGAGGACATGTCATTTGATTATGAAAAATAAATATTAAATATCTGCAATGTTTAAGGCTAAACCATGTCACTCTGGAATTCATTTTTATGAAGGTGACAGTTAGATTGAGGATTGCAAGTACTATATAACAAGACATTGCTAAGAAACAGTAAAAGTCTCTGGCTTAGAAGCAGGTAAAATGCAACACACACACACACCTTAAATGTCTCCATCCAGCGGGGCTGTTTGACTTGGTAGTAGATGACAGATCTGTACTCACTGACTGGCTTATCCCCTGCTCCCAGACAGATGGAGTTCTAGGAAAGAGAGAGCAAGAGAAAAATATGCTTCATATTGAAATTGAGGGTTATGTTTGTGGGGGCGGGTTGGTGAATGTGCATCCATGTATGCCTGAGTTCGATTTTCATCCTGGTTTAAATCCACATCTATGTGTCCCCGACTTGATCAGTGCCCACTGGCCCAAACTTTTAAATACTGCATACAGAGTACATATTCACTTTCACATATGCTCACTCTACCTCAACCTCCTCCTACAACACACACACACAGAACACTGTGTACACTAGTAGACTAATTTCTCTCCACTTTAAATTCACTGACATACTGCTGACCTGTATGACTTTGCCCTCTTCATCGCAGACCCACATGATGACTTCCACATTCTTCTGTGTCGTCTTGTTGTACTTATCAAAGTCCCCTCCCTGTAAGGTGAGGTAAATGTCATTGCGAACATCTCCTGGCATAATGATCTCCGGGAAGCCCAGCTTGCGGGCCACCACAGTGCTGCGGTCCACCAGATGAGGGTACTCTTTCCGGATCTGGACTATGTCCCCGACCAAAGCCTTCATGGTCACCCACAGACCTGGACAGAAGTAGGGTTAGAGAAGAAGTGTAAGCTATGTACTGATGCTTAATAAATACAGATGTTTCAGGTCCGCTTATCAAGATATTTACATAGAGGACATTTTTTTATTTACCTTACAATACATTCAGAATAAAGCATTTATGGAACTCAGACTTGAAAGACTGGCATGGCATCCATTCACTGGTGGGCAAATCAACCTACTACTACTACTCTTTCGGCTTTTCCACTTCACTCTATCCTGGGCATCATTAAAAGTTTAATAGTTATATTGAATTAGTAAAGAAATGAAATGTCACTCTGAAATCTTTTTGTAGAAATGCCCATCAATGAAAAAACATTGTATTAATTGCATTGTATGCTGGTCTGTTAGTTTCTGGTGATATGAATAGACAGGAAAGAGAAAGAAAATGTATTTGAACAAAAAGATGTCAATTCAGGCTATTGCCAGTTGAATGAATGAGGACTTTCAAGGTCTAGTGGTATGTATTAAATGCGAATTTAAAACATATTCAAATCTGAAACCCCGAAGCATGTGGTCTGTGAGCTGAACTTTAAGTGAGTATAAAATGTAATATTTATCTATGGGGAATGCAGAATTAAAGTGTTCCAAAAAGGGTACTAGGGATGTAAAAATGTCTGTTGTTATCGCAAACTAGACTGTAATCAATAAAAAAAGCGTCCTATTTGTGAAAGCCTTGTAGGATGAGAGTAAAAGAAAAAAATACAAAATGAAGGTATTATTATAAAGAGAGAGAAATGTACTGCTAAGAAATGGGCTTTCAGCGAAATTATGTGAGAAAACGAACAAGACAAGAAATGGACAGAGAAGAAAGAGAAGAGGGAGCTATTTTAGGGAAATACATAGATGGTAAAATCTAGACTGTGACACAAACCCACATTTTTTAGGGCTAACCACACACCCCAAGGGAAAATTTCCTGTGTGTGTTAGTGCGTAGAAGCAAAAGCATCTCAAAATGAGAGGAAAGAGAAATTAGGGGTGAGTAACGTTAAGAACAGAAATCTGGTGGCCTCGGGTACTCTGTCCATATCTGCTCATCCAGGTGCTTCTTTCATATCTAGGTTATACTCCGGGCCTTCAGCAGGAGATAAGAGCAGAGAGATATGCCAGTGTGGTCCAACAGTGCTAACGTGAGCTTACTCTATGTGGAACAAGACAGTGCTACACATAGGTACTGTCAAAGTCAGCCATTAACATGAGCTAGTGGGCAGTGAGACTCGAGACTGGTGAGGGAGAAAATAAGAGTAACTAATATAAAAACACTGGCTCAAGGGCACGTGCAATCTATCAGGATCAAGCCCTTCATACTCAACCATAAAACAGAGAGGAAAAAGCAAGGGTACAATGAGAAATGGCCCTTTTATCTGAACACAGATGACTAGAGCACTCACGGTCCAGCCGGACTGCAGCAGCACTTTCAGTGCATACCAAAACTACTACTACTGTCGGAACGGTCACACTATGAAACCGAGCGCAAAGCCTGAAAATGAGGAATGTACCTTGGCCACCACTGTCTCCTCGTAATGTTGTCACTTTGTTCAGTAAGCTATGGAGAAAGTCATTCTCAGCAACTACCCTGCAAATGCACACAAATACACAAAACTGATTTAATATTGAATTTGCGTAAACGCTAAAACATTCTCAGATACAAAATCACTATTATGCTTTTTTTTTTTTCAAAAATACAAGGCCATTTGTATTTCAATTTTGCTATTTAGAATAAAACAGACAGAGACGGAGAAAAATATAACATACGGGAAAAAAGGGATGAAGAACTGCTTCTCCTCATCACTTTCAATCTTCCCTTTGATGATATCACTTATGTCCATTACTGCCAAAAAGAGAAAAACAAACATTCCAGTGATGACAAAAATCAAAGAAAATGCAATACAGTGATTTCTGATGTAGAGTCACATAAATGACAGGCTCTGTGAACATTTTGTGTACGTCAAAATCACACAGAATTCAAGCAGAACAGGCCTTGTTACATACCCTGGCAGCTGTATTGTGACTAAAGGCAATGCTTTTGAGCCAGAGGAAGCAACTATAACCTAAAAAATATACAGTATACTCTAGCGGACAGTTCCTATCAATATTTTAGTGTTCTTTGCACAAAAGATGACTGTGGTTAACTCCGCTCCCAGATGTACTGTTAATGTGGGCAATAATACTTTCTGCAGCCTGACAAATAAGTTTTTTGACCTTTAGAGAACAAAAGTAAAATAAATAAACGGGCTACAAAAGGCAATTACAGTTTGCAAAACTGGTTGAATTTAACAATAATTGGAGACAACAAAGCCGTTCTCTATTACCAACTGTACTGTAGCTTTCAGAAATGTGCTTGTTAGGGCAATATAAATATTGCCAAAGAAGAGAGACCTTCTTGATTATACATTGCTTTACAAACTACTTATGAACTTTATCTGTATTTTGACACTTAATGAATTGTGTCTCTACCTGCAACCCCAAACGGCCGTCTCAGGCCTTGAGTAAACTTCTTGACGTTTGCCTCTTTCAGGTCCATCCTCCCCACTCTTACTATCTGACAAATCAGGTAAATCTTTTCTCTGCTTAGGTCCTTGTTCCCCAAGTCCTGGTAGACAAAAATACAGAACAAAGCAGAGATTAAAAAAGAGAGAGAGAGAAGTATTACAATTAATAAATAAAAAAGACAAGAGGATCAGTTTGTGTGTTACTGAGAGGGCAAGAAAAAAGAAACAAAGCAATCTTCTAAGATCTGCTGTTTTTTTAGGCACAGTCCGCTCTGAAGTCCCATTTTAAAACAAGGTAACACACAGGCATTACATAAAGCTTACTGCACAAAATGACACATTGTGTTTTCAAAAAAGCTACCTGGAACAACAAAACATCTATCTATCAATATCCCCAAATCCCATGGTGATTTTATTAGAGATCACTAAGGTGGCCTGTTAAAAAAGCTTTCTTGACTCATTCTTGTGTTCATGTCTTTCTGCACCCAACTGTCTGGCATGCAGGATCTAAAGTATAGTGAGCATCAACACTAGACCAATTTGGACACAAATATGAAACAGCATGTGTATTACATTATTTCTTTTTTTAAAAAGCAGCAATTTTTTACAATATTGCCCATTTCTAATCAAAGTTGTCTCTCAAATTTTATAATATACCATTTTTTATGAAAACAAATCACTAGAAAGACAGAAGTCGCCTCACTAAACCAGACAAAGGCAAGCATAGTGTCAGGTCGTATTTATAAAACTTATCTGAAACTTTAGCGGTGCTCAAAGCGAGCTGGTATGCGATATTATTACTCTTTGGCATGTTCTGTTGAGTTTGGCCTATTTCCGACGAAATTCACTCTGCCACGTCAAAGTTGATCAAACAATATAACAGCCAACGCTCCAAATGTTTCCTTAACTTGAGCTTCTCTCTGTGCCGTGCGTGCAGAAAGTGGGAGATGTGAATTCTTTATGCCAATACACTGGGAACTGTGACAGAGCAGTCCTTGCTTATGATTGATAGACTGACACATTTTTTGCTTTCTTCTTCTTCTGGAAGAAGGCAGGCTGATGTGTTAGTGTACAGTGGAATTACAGGTGACGGTCCAGTGTGTTGATTAAATCAGGTGCAAACAACACAATAATTAGAAAAGATAACCACATACCTTTACACTCATTACTCCCGCTCTTTAATTCTGTGCATCCTGACCTTATTTCCAGCTCACTTGTTTGCATGAGTGTTTTAATCTTACATTTCAGTGTTGTGATAACACACCATGGCCAAAACACTTTCAACGCAACATTTATGTATTTTTCCATGAATTAAATAGCCTCCACCTCACAAACATAAGGCAGCACTGGTGCACAGAATGTGACAAAGATAAAAAAAAAAAAAGTATTTTTACTTTAAGTATTTGTACTTTTACTTCAGTGCAGTCCTGGCAACATACATTTTGATTTTTGCAAGATTTTGTGTTTTCCTTTTTTGGATACAGTTATAGTACTTCAGGAAAGTTGTGAGTCACTTACAAGTGTTAACAGTTTTGAAAAAACTGTATACAAAAATCTATTAAACAGATCTTCTGTCGTGGTAATAAGGTGACATTGATGTTCAAGGGAATCCCAGTTTCATAAAATGCATCTTAACAATTGGGAAAAACTGAAATACTATTCAGTGCTAAAAATAGTGTGACAGTTCCCTCCTGTGGCCACTTACTGTAAATACAACTTTCAAGTTGTTAAGCATGTCAATCTCCTTAGGGAATCCTTTGCTGCCCCAACGGACCAAGTAGTTCTCACTGCGCAAAGGATGATAAAAAGTTAAAAGGCATATATGATACCTGTTACATTGTTGTCCTATAAGTATATATCACAAATGTGAAATTTCTTACAAACCTAAATTAATTCTGTCTTGTGGTATGTAAATAAATCCATCTACAGGCAGTGATAAACTGAAAATATAAAAAAGCAACTGCCTGTTGCAGATAAACCTTGACTGTTCCTCTGATGTATTAAAGATCTTTAGAACACAATCCCACAGCAGCCTGGCTGATTTACATGAACAAACTGTAGAAGGTTTGCTGATGTGACATTAAATTTTTTTCTAGAATGTTTTAAAATACATCAGTTCGTCTATGACAGGCCTGTGGATTCACCAATGTCCAATAGCTGGATAATAATTCACACTCAAGAGCTAAAAATACAGATCTTCTATTCCCAATAGCGTTTCCTGACATACAAGCATGCATCAGACACTGACAGAGGGATGAACAGAAAGACAGACAGCAAGAGAGACACACATGATTATTAAGTGTCAGTGTGTAAAGTGGGGCGGAAAAAGTTGAAAACCTAAAATATTTACGTCAAAAAAATCTGCCATTGTTTTAGACAAAGACACATAGATGAGGTGAGAGAATTCATCATTTCAAAACAAACAGCTGGTCATTTAACCAGTCAAATAAATTTAACATCTACGACAGATACATAAGTAAATCAGACATCCAGAAAAATGTTTCTTAAAAAGTATTAAGAAAAAGATGACTGATCCAAGCCCATCTTAATGTTCCAAGCTGCCGTGGTTTAGATTTACCCAATATGACAGTGATTGACAGGGCTTAGCATCAGCCCTGTCAGGCACCACACAGCACTACAAGTCACTATTCAGAATGGTGCTCTATAATTTGTTGTTTCCATATTCTTATTTTTGACATGCCATCGTTCTAATTTAGCAGTGCTGAAAAGGGGAGTGGGGGGGCAAATTAGTAGATAAGAGAAGTAAAGGTGTCCAGACACAAGGATTTGGAGAAGACTGAAGGAGAGTGTGTGAAAGCTGATGGATAAAGATAGGTCTAAATCTGAAACAAATTTATTCATTACAGATAATAAATGGCTACTAGAGGATATGGTGAAGGCTGAACCTACTCGATCTTCCTTTTGCCATGTTTCGATTTTGTTTAATAGATAATAATTTATAATTAGAGTCACACTCATAACCCTAACCATATCAATATTAGCTTTAACTCTCAAGAAACAGCATGTTCACACACTTTGAATTCGACGAAAATATGGCTCAATTCTAAACTTTAAAAATGATTTGAAATTTATGAAATGAGAGTTAAATTAAACTCTTACACTTTTACATCAATTTATTTGTTCAAGTCTAAAAAAAAAGACCATTTAAACTTCAGTGTAAATACTGATTTTAATCCCAAAATTTACTCCCTCAAAAGTACAAGTGATACCTGATTATGGTCTGTTTGATGGGATCGTAGAGGGACATGAAGAGCTCCGAGTCCTCTCCAATTCGACAGACAAAGTTCCTGACAAAGACGTAAAGACTGTGGGTGGGTGAAGACTGGATACGCGCTGAAATCCCACTGTGGTCTGTCTGGATGTTGGACTGCAGGAGACGACAGTAGTTTTAGGAGGTTAACTTGGGACAAGCGTAAAACAGGATTATTTGTTTGCCAGCCAAAAGCTTCCAGTTTAATGTCCTGACAAATGTGGTTGGCAAACACTTAACAGCTGGTTAATTAATTCTGAAATGTTATCCAGTGCATCCAGATAGTTTTTTTTTAATAAAGACTCAGTGTTTAACTGTAAAAACGGCTGTAGAGTTGAAGGGAAGGAAAGACAACCAAAACTGTGAGGAATTTAGGAAAAAAGAATGTACAAAAC
Source organism: Channa striata (assembly GCA_033026295.1). Lineage (NCBI taxonomy): Eukaryota > Metazoa > Chordata > Actinopteri > Anabantiformes > Channidae > Channa > Channa striata. Next base: position 16,413,734 of record CM065173.1, on the reverse strand, counting down.
TGATTCCACCAAAACCTGCAGTGTAGCTATTACATTTACTGCTATCAGGGAAGGACAATCTCTAGTCTATTGTGGAGAGACCATAAGCCACAGTAATCTTAAAGGAGTTGTTAAATAAAATCAGTTGGGATTAAGATGATATCAAATGGGATTAACATACACTCATGTGATCCTCTCTTTGCCCTAAGAATCTTTCTCTGACACTCTGTATTGAATTTTGTCTGTACCTGCTCCTCTTTGATGCGTTCATTGATCTTGGCTGTCGCCTCCTCGTGGGCTCGAAACAGACTTATGACACTGGCCCGCTCAGGGTCCAAGATGTTACCATTTTCATCTCGAACCACCTGGTCAAGCTCCAGGATCCTGAGGTAGGAGATAGGAGTAGGGATAGAATATATATTGAAGAGGGAAAATGACTAAAAACCAAAATGGTTACAAAGATGTAAATATGTGAGATTGAAATTGTAGGTGGGACTTAAATGCAAACACGTAATTTTGTTTCTGAACTGACTTACTTGTTGCCGTAGTCAATCTTGGAGGTGACTTTCTGCTTGAGCTCCTTGAATTCATCGCTGGGTAGAGTTCCAGATAAGAGCTGGGAACGCCATTCCATTAACTCCCACATCAGCCTCTGGACCTGCTTCACGCGATACTCTTTATTGGCCTGAAAGGCAGATGTAAAATATATTTTGTCAAGTTTCAGACATATACAGTGTTTTTGCTTGTTGTTTTGTTTTTTAGTTTTTTTACCACAAAGAGTTGCTTCCATATGCTTCCCCACTCCCTCAGTGTAGTCGTCACCTCCTTCACCAGAGGCATCTCTGCAGACATCACCACCTCCTCATTTCTGTAGTTGAAGTCAGATAAACAGTAATTAAAATTATACCTTTTAAATTTTAATTACTTTATTAATTTTAATTTTAAAATTAATAAAATTAAAATTAAAATTAAAATTTTAATTCGATTTTTAATCCACTGACCCTCGTCTCTCAACGATGACCTCCTTAACGTGGACATAACTGGCAGGGAACACTCCCTGAAGAGAAATGATAGAAAAGATTATGGTTGCTCATGACAATTTTACAAAATTAGAACAGGCGATCCAACAGTTGAATGTTGCTACATTGTCTGTGAATTTCTTTGTTTGTTCTAAAAATAATGTTGTATGTGAGCTCTTACCTGTTGAGACTTGTTTCGAGCCAAGTAGCCTCTGAACCATCCTGAAACACAAATTGTAAACAAATTTTCACCTTAATAAAATTTGACTGCATTTCTTTTTAACTAATATAACAATAGCATAATTTCTGTAACTGTAACATTACATATCAAACAGTCTACATCGATTATTATATTGTTTAGTGAGAATTACATGTAACGGTTAGTATAAAGTATCGTTAGCAACTGTAAAAACTGTTTTAATAAAACACTTACTGTCAGAAATAGAATACAATCTTTAAGTTCAAATATTGCATTTATGATGAGTTATAAACCAACAAAAAAAGGCGAACTCTGGGATAACTTCACCTTCACACGCCTCCTGGATGTGGACTGTATCTCCAATCTCCAGGGAGAGATGCTTCTCTCCATTGCCGACAAAATTCCACTTTACTAAAGAAAGAAAGAGTCACAATCTGATGAGGAATGCATTACCAGATTAATGCTGCTTAATGCTTTCAACGCCTCTGCACACAAATATGGACTAAGTAAAGCCCAGGAAAACGCTAGCTAACGAGCCCAAGCCCTGCTACGTTAGCGTTAGCTAGCTAGTGGAAAGAGCTGCTCAATACTGTGATTATAATCAAAGACAAACACAAAAAGTACTGAACTCTAAGTTTGGAAAGTGCAGACCCTTAACCAAGCTAGTAAAAAGCTTGAAATAATTTCCAGCACTTTTGCCTATGAATTTCGGTTAACTTAATGACATAATCACAATTAAAAGCCCGTTAGCGCTGCTCTGCTTAAATAAGCTAGTCAGTGCAAATAAAATGCATTTAAGACCAGCTGACATGTCCGACCTTTACACTGTCCTTGGTTTCTGACTAATGAATGCATGAATGAATTATAATGGTCAATGAATATGATTTTGGAGCATCAAAATTAACTTGTATTATTATCAGAACCACAGATGTGTTAGTAAATTAAGCTATCACAGTTGAACAGTGGTTTTATAAAAGTATTTTTGTTGGTACAGTATGTGGAAAATCTGATTTAGGCTTTAAGTCTGAATAAGTGCAGAGGTGTAAAAAATACACAAAGTAAAATAATCAAGAAGAAAATATTCCACTGCAACCAGTTGTTGAAGTTAAAGTACAATGTGAGATTCATATTTAATTTAAGTCCATTTGCAGAAAAGTTGGGATGCTGTGTGAAATGTAAACGAGCATGATATGACTTGAATGTCATTTGAAAAAATAGTTTGGATTGTTATTGGTACAAAGACAACAGCCAGTATCAAATGGTGAAACTTTGATTTGGCGTAGTCTTTTCTGAGACCACGCTCACTTAAATGTACTGAGGCAAAATGATAAAGTGTCCTGTGGTCTAATGAGTCCAAAAGTGAAATTTATTCTTGTAAGTTATAGATGGCATGTCCTCCATGGTAAAAAGGAAAATTAATCTGACTTGTGCCCAGTTCAAAAGCCAGAATCCATAATGGATTGGGGTTCCTTAGTATATGGTGGCATCCAAATAAGTCTCGATTATTTTAACAGCACAGTGCAAAACAACATTCTTCCTTAATAGGAAGAATCCATGTGCTAAAATAGGCTGCCTGCAGTCCAGACCTGCCACCCATTGAAAACATTTGGTGTATATATCAAGCAAGAATGGGAACTGAGGGAAAATGGTTTCTTTGGTTCCAAAGGCCTTGGTCCAATTTTTTTGAAACATGCTGTTGGAATTAAACTTATCCGTATATATATGTCAGTATATAAACAAACAAAATTTAAAAAAAAACACTCAGCCTTTTAGATATTTTGCAAATGGGGTTTGTGCATAAAGTACAAAAGTACAAGCACTCCACTAAGAAAAATCTGACCCTGAAATTGGATTCTGTCATCAACACCTTTATTATTAACATTACAGCAATCCGCCATTTCTTAAGTGCATTGCATCATTATTCAACTTTACTTTTAATTTATTTGCATTTATGTTGGGGTGGTTCTTGATGTGGTAAAGCAATTTGCAAAATATTATGTAGTTCCATCTTCTTAACTGTGGTTGAGAAGATGGGATCTTCTCGACACCATGGCAAAGCCAAAAAATTCAGCAGAATTAGCAGCAGCTGCTGTGTACTGACTCACTGCAAAGGTGGGATGAAATCACTGGTCTGGTGAAGGTATTCATAGCTGTGAAAATGCCACTAAGTTAAACCCACAAAGTCACTCCCTAATAGTCTTGGGTTTGAAAATAATTTTTACATCAGTACTTTTTTTAAACACAACTCCTTCAACAGTATTCATCGCAATTACAAACTTCTTCCTCCACTTCCTGTGTTGTAAACTCACACAGACCAGGAAGATATTCAGTCTAGATACAGATAAACGGCATTTCAGTAAATAGAATAGTAATTCCTTTTAAATGTATTTTTCAGCCTTTAACAACTGTATGGTGGAACTATTTGCTTGAATTTTTTTTGTTTTATTTTGTTTTCAATTTGCACATTTTATGCTTAAATAAATGTATAGTCTGCAACAAGCCAACTTGCAATATTAATATGCTTTCTGAGACAAAAGATATTTGCAGTCTGTGCCTCTATTGCATATCTGATGACAACATATGCTGATTAGCTTGGCTGTTTTCCACTTACATATCACATAAAATTGTGACTGTATTGAGTGATTGCACTTCCACAGTCTAAAATTATTTCCTGGTGCCAAAATCGATCTGTCAGCTGCTAAAAACGTCACTTAAGTAATAATAGTTTTATTAAGCATGTGTACTTGTATATGCTGTACAATGTGTAATGCATAGTGATCACATACTTATATCTCCATCCACTTGATGGCAATTTAGTTTATGGTTTTATCCGCCACACAGGCCACTGCAGCTCTAACAAGTTTTTTAGCCCTGAGTTAGATGGAGAACATGATTTAAGTTGTTTGTGTGCATAATGTTTTCCTGCAGTTCAGTAAGGCCGTTAGCACCTGCTCATATCCTGCCAAGCAGGAAATGATGGCTGTTTAAGTTTCTCAGTCTTATTCACAGAAGTGACAGTTTACTATCACACCTAAACAGAAAGTGCGGAAACATGCAAGACACACAAGCGGGTGATTTTAACTTACCTACACCGTACCGCTCTGTTGTGGTCCTTGTCCAAGGAGCCATACTTGCATGTAGTAGAAAGCCTACTTTCTGTTTGGACTGGTGTATATTTGACAATCCTTCTATTTTGTCTGACTTTTTTGAGGGTGTCTACAATGCTTCTCACTTCTGCATTTCTTTTTTTTGCTCTAAATGAAAACTATAAGCCCATCCCCCTTTGCCTCTCTTCCTCTTCTGCCTCTTCTCTCTTCCTGCCTTCAAGCAGTAAAGGGGAAGTGAGTGAGTACAACAAGGTGGAGTCCTGTGCAGTTCACAGACCTGCGCAAAGTGTTGGGTCTCCATATTTTATCATTTTGGTCTATGTTGTACAGAATTGAGCATCAATAATAGATACATGCAAAAACAAAAGGAAAATGTTTAAGTTATGCAAAATAACTCAAAGCTAATGTCAAAACTAAAGCACACAAGCATTTTTTTTCACATCCAAAACGGGCCCTTTACACACCCTTTTTTTTTACATGATGAAATGCTACAGTAACCTAAATTTGTAAACCATTCTGATCAACAAATCATACAGTGTATTAAATACCACTCTGCTCTCCACAGAAGATTGATAAGTTTGAATAAATCACAAATCAGAATTTATGGGAAGCCGCTAAAACACTGCAATAAACAAACAGACAAAAATTTCATAATTCTATATGTAAACTACAGTGTTGTGAGAGAAATGTTCAACCACCTCTTGTTTTCTTGTCATTTTGTCTGTATTAAATACTAAACTGGTTCAAAAATACAACCAAGTCAACCTGAGCAAGCAAATAATTGTATGATGTAATATCAACTACTGTAAATCTGTAGAGAAAATTCACCCCTTCAGTTACTATAGTAATTAACACACTGTATACCAGCAGTCCGGGAGGAGTTACAATTATTATTGTTATTATCATTATTATTATCATCACTGAAGTTATCACTGACATTCTACTGATCCACAGTGAATGTAGCAGCAACCGTGACCCTTCCCACAAGGGGCCAATAGCTATTTTGCCAAAACACTACAGATGACCTTAATACCCTGAATATTCGCCCTTCAGCTTCCAACTCACGGCTCACCGAACAGAAAAATGCACCGTCCTCAGGAGCGCTGAGAGGAAGTGGCGCAAATCCAAGACTCAACCTGTTCTTGCTGATTATCAGGATTTGCTTGCATCCTTCTCTCACAGTGTCACTAGGGCAAAGGCTGAATACTACCAGGACAAGCTCAGCAACAGCACAGACACCAGAAAGCTGTTCTCCACTTTCAAATCACTCATGATTACGTTTCACGTTCTTCACTAACAAGGCGGCAGCCAACAGCTCCCAGTTCTCTCCTCCAGATGATGACATCCTGCACCGCTCTTCTCATTTTCAGGTCTACAATCCGTCCCTTCCGCTGCGCTCTGCCAGCGCACGACGTCTGGTGGTCCCAGCACCACACGGAATACACCAAGGAAAACTCTTCAGCGCAGTGATCCCACGATGGTGGAATGAACTGCCAAACTCTGCACGCTTTCAAGATTTAAAAATCTTCTGACTGAAACCCTATGCATGCTATTGGCTTATTTGTATTTACTGCATCATTGGATCATTCCTCTGGGGATCTGATTTTTATTTCATTTTCTCAATCAAAGATTTGACACTATTATTTCCATATCATTTACGTATTGATACTATGTTATATGTCCAATCGTCAATACAGCCTATTTATTTAGACGCAGTTATCTCAATACTATTCAATAGTACATTTTTAATAATAATCCATATCTTAATTCCATAACAGTGGTCTGACACCACACCTCCCTACCTGATTTGTATTCATCCTCAGTCAGTCTTCATACTCAGTCTTTGAAAACCTGTTCATGTTGCTGTATGTTGAGTTACAGGTTATCCTCTCCACTGAGCTTTTTACCTCAGCAGTTACCTCTGTCTCACCCTGCAAACACTGGTCCACCTTTGCTCTCACTCTAGGCCTAAACTCAGCCTCCTAGGCATTTATTCTGTCTTAGGAGGAGAAGGACTTTTAAACAGCAGTCCTCAGGTTCAGGAAAGTGAATAATGCAGTTTATGCAGTTATGAGTAATACATTTATGCTAAAATAATAACATTCATGCATTTTTTTTCACAACAGGGAGAGTATTCTATGAACTAACGAGTCAAACTTTGGACTGTTTATAAGACAGGGGTCTTTCACATCTGGCATAAAACAAACACAAAATTCCACAAAAAGACACCATACTACAGTTGTTGCATGGAGATGCTTGGGAGTTGCGTCAGGCACAGGGCAACTTGCCATAAATGAGGGAAACTTTTGCTCGCTTACAGTTACAGTAGCAATGTCATCAAAAATCCTGGCATCAGCAGTTCCTTCCCTTTATTTTACTATCCATATGTGCAAACGTGTGCTTGGGCAAGACACCGAACCCCAAGTTGCTGCCTGTGGCTTAATGCATGACAGCCATCGTTATCTGTGTGTGACTGTCAGCGGCAATTAGGTGGATGCAAAGCCAAATGTAAAGTGCTACTGATGAAGTAGCAACGTTTTATACAAGTCCAGCCTATTTCACATTGAATGTCAGGTCATCTGTCTGTCAGTTATTCAGCAGGACAAGCATTCCAAGCATAGCTATAAGCCAAACTCACAATGGCCCAAATCAAAAAATAATGAATATTAATATTAATAATATTCATATCTGCCATGAATTCTACTTTTACAAGGTTATAATTTCTCAGTTTTTAAGTTGAAAATGTTGAACATAGTTGAAAGGTGAACATTCTACCCTCTGTTGAGGTCATAGTGGGTAGGGAGTCATATTGGAGCTCATTATAAGAGGTGGTTCCAGTGTTTTGGCAATGTTATTGCAATGTTAAAATGTTAATTTTATTTTAAATGAGAATGTGGCCAAAACATTAGGTACACAAGGAAGAGAAGGGAAATGAAAGTCAGGTGGCCTAAGATAAAGTTAGTGTAACTGAGAAAGTGGGTGGTGGGTGAATAACGCAGTTACAGAGGAGGTGAAGGTGGATGAGATTCATTAGGATAAACTGTTCAAAGTAATTGGGGAATGAGGCAGAGAAGTGAAGATGAGAGTCCAGGCTGGGTGGAGCGGATGGAGAAAAGTGTCAGGAGTAACCTGTAGTAGAAGGGTAAGAACGAAAGGGAAGATTTACAAGATGGTAGTGGGACCAGGCCATGTGGTAAAGTGAGAGAAGTGAGACTTGGTTCTCTACGAGGAGGAGGTAAATGCATAAAAGTTTCGATAGGCCACTAATGAAAGGGACTTTAATGCCACCATGACTAAGTTATCAATGTGTAAATTTAATGACACTGAATGTCTGTGTAATTCTCTTTGTGTCGGCCTTGAGATTGTCCAGGGTGTAGCCTGTCTCTTTCCCAAAGACAGCTGGAATAGGCTTCATCTAAATTGTAACAGATTTTATTCAGATGTACAATTCTGGTTTTTTTATTTATTTATTTTTTTTCACAAGATTATTTTGCACACTTTAAGTAAGGTTAACTAATTACAGTTTGCTTTATAAGGTTTGTGTATAAATCTTTCAAGGTAATTTTTGTGACTTGTGTTAATTTTGAAATATGATTACACTCTGACATCAAATGACTAAAATTTATCAGGAATCAACCGGTAAAGCCTCTTCCCATTTCATCCCTGTCTCCCAAAATTTACAATTCTATACAACTAAAGTGCAATTGTGATAACCACTTATACTGTTAAAGGATCTAACTATATTCTGTTTGAAACAAGCAATTGTTGCATTTGGATTTTTACAAAGTGGCTTTTGCAGTTGCAATTATTTATATTTTATTTCTGTGGACAAAAGCTTTGCTTTAAATTTTACCAGCAAATTTACTGTTAAGCTATTTGTTTTTATATTTGTTTTAATGATAATTTTTTGACAGCATTTTAAAATGTATTTTTAGTTGAATATGACTTGTTATATTAGTTATTTCAGTACGAGGTAATGTCATTACTTTACAAATGCAAAAGGGGGTGTTAGAGTTCTAAATGCTTTTTCTTCCCCTGGTATTACCTAATGTTGCATTATCTTATCAAAGCATTGCATATTTTGTTGACCTACACTAGAAGCAATGGTTTAACTTCCCATAATAAAAATTATACTTCAGTATAATACTAATGGAATTTGAGGTATCATAGCCAACTGCCTTTCTCGCACAGAGTTTAAATAAATGGTCTCTTTTCTTACTTTCCCTGGCATGGGAACAATGTCGTCCAGAAGCAGTGGAGCAAAGGCGCACCCAACTATGGTCTTATCATCACAAACATCATATACATATCCAAATGAAAGATTAATGACTGGTGACATCCAATTCAGAAATATCAGAAGATACTCTGGAAAGCCTTTGGTGTACAAACACGCGAGGTGGCAGAACTTGTCAACGCACTATGAATTTAACAATGGTACAAAGGTTCAGAGCTCAGAAACGGTAAGAAGTGTGTGCCTGCAAAGAGGTGAGAATTTGTGTGCATTGCAGGGGGAGAGGGTGTGTAAGACAAAGACACGCAAATGAGGGAAGAAGGTGGGAAAGACAGAAAAAAGAAAAAAATGATAAAGAAAGATACGTTATCACATGGTTCTGTGTGGCGGAACAAACTGAAACCTTGTTGCTTTGACTCACAAGGAGAAATAAGGGTGGAGTTTAGCATTGTGTGGAAACAGAGAGGGAAAAAAGTGACAAGCAGAACAGATAGATACAGCCAGCGATAAAGTGCCACACAGATGAAGGATTATAAATAATCAACAGGCAGGGACAGCCTCTATCAGAGAGGGACAAAAAACACAAAAGGACAAAAAGATATAAATCCACTAACATATGAACACTTACAAATTTTAGACAGATCCGGTAGACAAGGCAGACAAAAAAGGGAGGCAAAAGCGGACAAAAGGTTTGGGAAGAGAACGGACTATGAATGCTAGCCTGAAACCAATATGACGAATTGTCATTTGAAAAGAAAATAATCAGGGGCCAAACCACATAAGAAATGGACACAAAGGCGGAGTAAACAGCTGTGCCAGAAATGCAGAGATAGATTTAGAAATCTTAGTGACCTATTAGGGTCATTGACATCACTCCACTGCAACTATTGCCAGTTCTCAGACAATTACCCAAGAGCCATGCATCCACGAAGCTCCAAAGGATCCCTTAATTATTAAAGTGTATAAAGTTTACAAAGCTGAACCATGTGCATGAGAAAGATTCTTAAAGACTAGAAACAATGCATACATGAATACCAGTCCATCTTGTGCCTCCTTCCATGGTCCCCAAAAAAGCATTGCCAACTGCAAGGCTTGCTGAAAACATTTGGGTTTAAGATCAAAAGATTAATATATTGTATACTTACATATACAGTCATCAATGTTACAGATGACCAACATCTACTGGAATTTTTGATTTAACATTTATTGTGTTGTTACAATTGTGTGCGGTAGCTATGATCAAAAGTTATAACAAAATAATGTACATTTTTTAGGAGTAGCAAATATTATTGTGTGGAGAAAGTGTGTTACCTGTATGTTAAAAGTCACACTCATCACCCACACGAGCAGTCAAAAGCTGATAATGCTGTACAGCTAGCCTTGTTTATTGTCTGTCAAGTTTAGACAGCCTAATTGTTTAATAGCCAACCTGACAAGCAGCTTTTGACGGTATATTAAAAGCTTTTTGACTGTCCTAATTTTAGACATTTTTTGTTTCCACTATGAGGAGTGAATGTGCAGGGAGAGATTTAAAGACTAAAATGGCCAAACTTTAGAACGACCATTTAAAAACTGTTAGAATGCTGGGTACAATGTAAATGAAAACAAGAAGCAATGATGTGGAAATTTTCTAAACCCTTTATTTGTTTGAATAATGGAGACATCTGACTGTTTATTTGAGAAACATGCTGTATTTGCCAGCAACTCCATTAGGGCCGAATGCAACAGGTTGTTTAAATTAGCCAGGTAGTAGAGCCCCGTCTCCAAAGACGTCTGCTTGTAGAGTAGAACAAAAGAGCTATCACAATAATTTCAAAACTAAATTATTGTCAAGAGATAGAGAAGAATAATAGGAGGAGACACAAATCGTGTGTAAGAAAAACTGGGGGGAGCTATGTGAGTGACTGTTGCTCCTTTGCTCTCTCTCTCCCTCTCTCTCTCTCTCTCCCTCTCTCACTCACTCACTCACTCTGTCCTCTTTCCCACACACACTTACACACTCAGACGCACAAACATACACTTTGTGAACGACACTGTGGTTCTCTCGTTGCTCAGGGAGCTGTGCAGAGCAGCAGGGGCAGTAGTCACAGCAAAGAAAAGCAGCACAGAGGTAAGTTTATGAATCTCTGTTTCGTGTTTATTGTCATAAATTGAAATGAGTTGTGCGTGTCTGTGTTTGTGGTGTGAAGGCATAATTAAGTTTGAGTCAGCATTTATTTTAGCCTGCACTAATTTCAGCCATATACGAATATTACAGAAAGAAAAGAACATGAATTTAAAAACTTTAACTCAATTTTTATCATCTATTTGACAAGCAAAGAAATATTTTACTACCAAAAACAGTTTCAACTCTTGGTGCATTCTCATTAAGTCAGAGTTTTAAGCATTTTCATGCAAAGACAGTAAATATGATGAAGAGGCAGGAACCTCAAAGAGGCTTACAGCTTCAAATGTTCTTGGTCTGAACATTTGCTTGCTTGGCAGCAGGGAGAGGATTTATTTTTGCTTTATAAATCTTAAAATCAGATTCTTGTTTCAACAGAGTCTGATACAAGTACTATGTGTAAACTATCCACAATGACACACAACGAGGTCATTTAATCAGTTCCAAAAATAAGGAAGTGGGATTTTTCCATGGTGAAGCTACAGTGATTTATCTTTTTCCATTTCTGTATTTGCTTCATACTTAGCACTTCTATATTTTAACTTCACCTTTTCACCGATTTTCTTTAGTAACATTGAATACATGCACATACAATGAAAGCTCAATATAGATTCATAAAAAAGCAGAGACTGAATGACTGAACTTGCCTAGCCCCAAAAGTGCAGAGGGCCTAAATTTTTTTCTCATTTCCTTATTCTACGGAACAATGGGTATGATATTAATTGTTCGTTATAATAAGAATAACCATGTTGTTATACTGCTTTGGCTGCTGCTCTGTCACACTATAATGATATGATTCCTCACCCTGTGGTAGAAGGAGAAAGATCAGCTCCACATTTAAAAAAATACAGTGCTGCATAAGACTTATTACTTACCAAATTCTGTATTATTTAAAGTTGTCAGTCACAATACCACATTTTTTTTTATTTATTCTCACATCCATAACTGAATATTGTCATGTGAAGTTTCCATGACTTGCACTTCTAAGATGACTCAGTCTGGTTAGTACTGCGACATAATGTCTCTTAGCTTTTCCATGAATTGCTTTTAGGGGGCTTTAAGTCCTACTATTTATTTTATATGTGCAAAAATTGTGCCAGTGCCACATTCTTTTGTTTCTAAACAAGAGAAACAACTGACAGTGAGAAGGGTGAAAAGATTTTACGTGGACAAGTGCTATCTAATGCCATTAATTTAGAAGAGAAAAAAAATTTACTCCTTCATGAACAATAGGTGAAATCGAAATCCTGTGATGGCCAGTGGCCCACAGAACAGCTCAGAGGACCAATATAACCGTGAGAGTGTTACACAGTCTGACCTAGATGACTTCAACTCGCAGGCTGACTCTGCAGTGTCTGCATTAGCTGAAGCAGCCACCAGAATGGTGAAAGGATGTGGTTTAGTGTCACGACTTGGTCTTGGCTCGTGTTTCATTAGCTTATAGGAAGTGTAAGTGTGAGTTACCATATGACAGTAAATTTGCTGATTGTGTGTGTGTTTTCCAAAAAAATCTCCATGTGTCTATTTATTTGTGAAAGTGGACATTCTTCACAGAACATGCAATATTGACATAACAGAGGTGAGCTAAGGTCAAGACCAACACATTGAAAGTAAATCAATTATCACCATGTGATTGACATTTATGTATGTCTGGTTATGTATGTGTGTGTGTGTGTCTGTCTGTGAGTGTTCGTGCACCATTGCATCCCATGCTGTGAGCGTCTATGCATATTTCATGTGTCTGATGCCCCTTTCTGTGTACCTGACTGCAGCTGTGTCTGTCATCTGTCGCTCAAGTGTGTTTCATTTTCACGCTTCATCAAGAGTCCAGAGCTTCTCTCCACTGGTTGGGACACACAGCTGTTACCAAGCAACCCCCCATCCCAGATCACTTCTCTATGGGTCTCTCTGTCAAGGACAAAAACAAACAGGAAGACAGAGACACAGACACGATCATGGCTCACTATACTTGTGAGGACACACATTGGCTTAATGCACTCTATGGCCCCTAACCCCGAGCTTAACCATCATAACAAAATGTCTGACTCCTAACCCTAACACCAAAGCTAAGTCTTAGCCTGCAAAAACATTTTTAAGTTGTGAGGACCAAATAAAATCTCCTCACAACAATGGGAACAGTCACACACAGGCCTCCAAACAGTCATAAAAATTCAGCTATAGATTGTTTTGCAAAAGCAGAGGAAGGAAGAGAGCCAAGTATTTAGCACACAATTGAATTAGATCAGGATAAATGAGGCATATGAAAGTCTGATGGTATTATGTTGCTCTGATGGTCTGTGTGTGGTCAGAAGTTGCTTTGGAAATCTGTTCTTATACAAAAATAGTCATACAGCTGTACTTAAAGATTCAGGAAATTGCACAATTTCACCTCCTGCATCTCATCTCATTTCATCTCATCTCATCTCCATACTTTGACACACATCCCCCATAAGTTTTGCCATCCATTACTGAAACAGATTTCAAAAAGATGGTAGAGATAAGGTAAGATTCAGTACTTGGCTTGGTGAGTCATCTTAGCACATTGCTGTACCACTTGTCAATCATTAAGTAGCAGATACACGAACTATTATTGAGTTTTAATTGACGTAATGAATGAATGAGTGAGGGAATTAATCAATGGGCTATTTCCTGTTTGCATGACTAGTCTGCAGCAACTGGCTAAATATGTTAATTTCACACCCTGCTGTTAATTCAGGGCTCATTCTAATATTGCACTGATTTAAGACTGTAGAATTAATCCATTTCCTGATTCTACGTAAACATTCGATTTTTGCATTTGTGACAAAACACATGATTGCGTTGGTTACTTGTGGGGCTGAAGAAGTGCCGATATTCCTTATGCATTTATTTCTAAAAAGACACATCTGGCTAGTGAAAAAAACATAGCGCTATGAGCACTTGGTGTGTGGAGAATCTCCCAATTCAGACAGCGAGTCCCATTTGAGAGGTAAATAAACTCATTACTCATCTCCGCGCTCCGACCATGTGTGGTAAAGAGCCGTTGTTCCAACTTCTTTTCAGCTTGCCTTTCATCTCAATACCCAAATTGGTCTCTTTTCACTACACCATTTACAGAGTAAAGGAAGGTCTAGATGGGGCAGAATTAAGTCTTTGCAGCTCATCAGATTTTCATGTGCTGAAAGAGAACAGACAAGGAAAGGCAGCTGTGTAGGAGCTTCTAAAATATAATCACTTAGTATTTTACAAATGTTGGGGGTCACCTCAGTCACACAAACATACAGTGTCTCACGTATTCCCAGCACGGACACTTTTCCTGAAAACCACGAACACATGCAACTCTTTGTGATCTCTTGGAGACATGAAACAGCAATCTCCTGCCGAAACAGCCTGAAAGTAGAACAGCCTTTACATCCTGTGAAAACACTCAACAGTTGTTACAATCCATTACAGTCCTCAAAATCCATTATCTAGACATGCGTTTTGGGTTGTGTATTAGTTTTAAGGCTACACGAACACACAATAGATATGTGCATGTGTGTGTTTGTGATTATATATATACACAGATATAGTAACACCCACCACTGCTTTCCATTAAGGCAAACTAATGAGAAGTTTGTAAATGAAAACAGATGGCGAGTAACAAAAAGCGCAAGTGAGCCCGGCTTTATTCCGTGCAGGAGTATTTCTCGTCAACATTAGGTTAATTAGTGTGATTTCCAATGCCACTGTATGTCTGTAGAGACATAGCATCAATACCAAAAATGCTTGCAAGCTATTTGCATCTTACTTGTACTAAATAGGCCCCGTGTCTCTTGATAAGTGAGTGGACAAGACAGTATATTAATGCTTTTATTAAAACGCAAATGTTTATGCAAAAATAAACACAGGAAGCAAATATGGTTATGTGCTCACAGACATGCATGTGGGAAAAGGAAGTGAAGCATAAAAATAAGCAGATAAGTTATGTATGTGACCACATGGCATCATATACATTCATTACATGGTGGAGACAAGGTTGTCCTTGTTGAACAACTGCTAGTAGTTACAAAAATTGTCCATATGTGGACATGTCCTCATGGTCTCAGACCCAAGCAAGCCTCATTCCAACTTGTGTGAGCAAGTATGTGTGTGTGTGTCTGTGTGTGTCTGGGAGAGAGAGAGCGAGAGAGCGAGAGACCGAGAGACCGAGCGAGTGAGTGAGTGAGTGAGTGAGTGAGTGAGTGAGTAAGAGAGGCACATTAAGAAAGTGACTGACAGGGAGACTTTGATGAAAATATATGAAATGAGTGGTCTCTCAGAGCCAGTCTGTGGTTTTGTCAGAAATAAAGACTGAGATGTAATGTCCATTTGAGAGCTGCATTTCATACGTTAGTGACCGTGTTATCAGTGTTTGCACTGGATGTAGTTCAAAGCAGTGAGTCAGTGACAGAAATGTGTCCACAGAACAAAGAAGTGAAGATTAGAAGAATTCAAAGATTAGATATGGGTTCTGTTTTCTGTAGTCTCAAATTTAATTAAAACCTTTTATTGCAGTTTTTTTATTACTATTTTGTATAATATTCTTTCCCTCGTCTTCATTCTTCTTGACCTGTCTCTCTCTCTTTTTCGAGGTGATAAGTGAGCGGCTCTGCTCCAAGTCTGGCAAACATCCCGATATCCATTACAGTGTTAGAAAATAGACGAGCAAACATTACCCACCACCCATTGACGCAAACATGTACTCCACACACTCACACTCTCACACACTTTCACTTATCAAGTAGTTACGCTCATTCCAGCGAGCACACATTAGAAGCTCATGTCCACATGCCATTATTGAATGAGTTTACAGAGGACAACTCTGCAACTCTCTCTCCAAGGCCGATCAAAAAAATACGGCCTTCTCTGATTGGTTAGAAGGGCTAGGCCATGCTCAACCACCTTCAGAGGGCAGGATGTCTGCGATCCTAGTCTGTTCAGTGAAAAGCCACTGACAGCACCTCTTGAATGGAGCATCTCTCTACAAAGCGTCTGCCAAATGACTAAATTCAAATGTATAATAATAATAACAATATTAGTAATAATTTTAATAACAAGAAACTTTTCAATGCCTGCTTCCTGATTTCCACTTGACACATAATCTAATAAGAGTACTTTTATAAGAAAGTTTTTCACTAATATTATTATGTTTAACAATTCAAAAACAAATCAATACAAAAACGTCTTACGGTGATGTCAACTGCCAAAGATTGCTCAGACATTACACAGTCACGCATCTTTTCCTTTGCTAAACAAATACTGTGCCCACAACAAGAAAGCTCATCTGCCACGCTTTATTGCTTTATTGTAGATAGAATGGAAATCCCATTACCTGACTGACTAAAGTGGCAGCTGCACTTTTCACTGATTTATTTAGAAAATGGCTGCCCCATGAAATCTACGGCTTACACATACCTATACTTAGTAGCATGCAATAAAAAACAGCCACTGTAAAGAGTATTTGCTTTCTAAAAAGCCATGAAGCAGCTGCTGATGTAATTGTTTAAAGGAAAGATCAAAGTTAGTAGAGTTTAACTTGTACATTACATTACATATGCCAATATGTAACACATCAATTACAATTTTCAAGATTTGCACAAATATTTCCACATTTCTTCCAACGTGCTTTTGCAGCTCCATGTCCTGGAGCACCTGTTTTCAATCATCTCTACCCTTGAATGATTTCTAAACATCTAACTAAAGAAGGGACCCCTGCTGGTTGGAGGTACAGAACAGCCACTGTAGTACATGTAATCTTACACAATGTTGTGTTTGGATTAATTATTACTACATTTCTAAGTCACTCATGGTAATCATGAGGCTTTAGGTTTACAATCAGTATCATATTAACTATGTTGAGTTTTTGTTTTACAAGATAGCAGTCTTACAGGACAGGACAGGACAAAACGTGGTGTCTCTGTGTGTTCTAGAACAAGACAGATGCTTTTTAGCAAAGATGTGAGATCTAACTTTCATTTTTTTTTACTAGAAATATGCTGATATAGGTTTTCTCAGTGTTCACAGTTTACTTGTCAGTTTACCGTCAAACCTTGAATCATTCTGTCTGTTTTCACTTTTACACACCTGATACCAAGTTAATATTTAATTCTGAAAAATCTGTTACTACCTGATTATGTTTAAGTACATCAGCATTTTGATTTAGAGGGTTCATTTTATTTATTGTATGTACATACATGTATAATATGTGGACAAACACATATTATTTGTGCAGACTGTTCATCAAACACAAAGAGATGCATCTCACAAATCCCTGCCTGATGCATGACTGTCAAACACCTCAAACTATGAGAGAAACAGTTTTGTGTCAATGACTAAATGTGTTTCTCTTCCCTGTCCACTAGGTGTCACTACAGCCACACAGGATGGTTTTGAAGTAATCTGAAGCCACAGTCCACTGTGAAGGAACTATGCAGAGAGAAAGCAGTTCAACAGCCATCAAAGACAATTCAACAGGCAAACCTAGCACTAATTTGCAGTTTTTGGTAGCAGCATTTGTCAAGAGACAAATGTTATTCAGCTTGTTGATGTCATGTCGAGTCATGATGTCATCTGATTGTCCTCAGTGAAGCTTCAGAAATAATGTTGTCAAAAGTGATGCTGGGTTTCATCCTGTCTCTCCTCATCCTTCTGACTGTTGGTGGTAATGTGCTGGTGTGCCTGGCTGTTTGCGCCTCTCGACGCCTCCGCTGCCTCACTAACTGCTTCATTGTGTCACTGGCTGTAACAGACTTGCTCCTTGGCCTCTTGGTCCTCCCGTTCTCTGCCCTCCTCCAGCTCAACAACGACTGGCCGCTCGGCCCAGCCTTCTGCAACTTCTACATCTCCATGGATGTGATGCTGTGCACTGCCTCTATCCTCACCCTGCTGGCCATCAGTGTGGACCGCTACCTGGCAGTGACCATGCCACTGAGATATGCCTCACTGGTGTTGCCATGGAGAGTTGCCGTAGCCATGGCCAGTGTTTGGACAGTGTCTGTGGCTGTGTCGTTCTTGCCCATCCAAATGGGTTGGAACACTGTTAATGGGACAGTGCAGAACCACGGGCCTTGGGCTCCAGAGAGGAAATGTCGTTTCGAGCTGAACCGACCCTATGTACTAACCGACTCACTTCTCACTTTCTACCTGCCTCTGGTGGCCATGTGCTGGACCTACCTCCAAATACTGCGCATTGCACGAGCACAGGCGAAGCGCATTGTCAGTGCCCGACCCAATTGTATGACAAGCTACGACTGCAGGAATAACCCTTCCACCAGTACCACTGTGGTTTCCAGCGTTACAGCAGTGGCTCTGCGGGAGCACAAAGCCACAGTAACACTAGCTGCAGTAATAGGGGCTTTTGTTGTTTGCTGGCTGCCTTATTTTATCCTGTTTACAGTGTTGGGCCTGAAAGAGCATCCCGACCCTAGCACAGTGCCAGAATATCCCATTGTGTTGTGGCTGGGTTACACTAATTCAGCCCTCAACCCGATCCTCTACGGAGCCCTGAACAGGGACTTCAGGTCAGCCTACACACATCTACTGAGATGTCGATGCCCATCTTACAGCGGGTGGAGGAGCCGGCAGCCGTGTCCCACTATACAAGCAGGTAAATCAGCACAATTAAGCTCTGCAGTTGCAAAATCAGTTTCAAATATGAGGGGAAACCAGGGTTTCTCTTGTTTTAATTTCTCCTTCCTTTCTCCATATCTCAGCCAGGGAGCAGCTCACAGAGGTGACACTGCTGTGTGGCCACACCCCGGCCACATGCAGAGCAGGACTAACAGATCAAAATGTGATGCTTGAGGAAATGAACAGCAGGACAAACCCAGCAACTCTCCAGTTTGGAAATGGCACTGCCGCCACAGATGTCAATGGCAATGAAAGGTAAACTGTTTGTGGATAGAACCTTCATTTATCCATTAGCAATGAAGCTCTTGCATGCAGAGCCATTTTAATAAATCACTCAAAAAGAAAATGATACTACAACATTCACCTATAACGAGCCAAATACCAAAAAAATTGTTTTAGAAAGAAAAGACCGTGTGAAACGCATTACGTTGCTTTTATGTGACACGTCCCTCTGAGTAGGTTGTTGTACAGATTTTACATTGGGTCTCTGTCTTGTGTCTAAAACATCTGAAATATATAAAATATCTGATTATTCACAAAACTCAAATATTCCTCTCATTTTTATGGGCTCAGGTCATGCTGATGCTGGTGAGGTGGTTGCTGTTTTCACTTTTCTGTCATTCCAATCAAGAAACATCCTCCTGAGGAGAAAACACACTAAAAAGATGGACCAACATTAATATCCCCCTTTGTTTGGAAGTTTTTAGTGCCACAAAAGAAACATCCATGTAAGTACATATGTGATACATATTGACATCACGATGGTTTCTACTCTGTTTCCAGCCCAGAACAAATGTGTGACACATGTCAACCACTACACAGTACATCTGACCACATGCCTATTAGGCCCCAAGTTAAATGACCCAGTTTAACCTTTTGTCTTTTTACACTACAAAAACAGTATTAAATAATTGATTTGCATTTCCATGATTGTAAGGTGTTTATTAGAAAAGCAAAAACAAGATAATATTTTGCTCGTGTATTGTAAAAGCTCTACGGCAATACAGCACCTGGTACAGAAATATCCATCCTGTGTTATAACAAATTTTCAGCTGCATTGTGCCCCAAACAAAACTTGCCTAGATTGTTAATCTATGTAATGTATGTGTCAGAATGGTGTTGCCAGATTTGCTGTGTGCAAAATTATTGTATTCAGTCTTGAGTGAAGTGTTTTTAAAGTCATCGCCATCAGATTAAAAGTGCAGCATCAAACACATCCCAAAATCCATCTTGTCAACCGGCACATTGTTATATAAGAAAAAGTGTTTAATGCTGTCCTGATTTCTTTTTCAGATCTTCAAACAAAATCAGACATGTCCTAAAGGCCTAGTTGGTATTACATACCTTTGTGGTTCAATAAATACAACTATCATTTGAAACTTGTATTATCCATGTGCTTGACAAAAGCTTATGTTTGATTTTGTTTGAAGATCTGAAACTATTTAGTATGAGATATTAACAAATAAAGGGAAATCACGAGTCAAATATGCTTCACAGCACTGTACGAGATATTTATCATACCGAATGCATTTTAAAAACAAAAGAAATGATGCCTATAGCAATGTCTAAAAAATGAGAAATGTGCAGCACTCAGAAACATAACATCATGTTTTATAGATACCATCTTGAATTGGGAAAACTATTTGTCTGAAGACGATAGATAATCTTTTACAAAATGTCAAGCAGGCCTAATTGTACCTTTTAGAGAATTTAATGTTAATCTTTCATTATTGTGACTCTCTCAGCACCTTCCGAATTACTATTTTATTTGTCTTTACTGACTAACAAACAATGTTAAATGTTTTAACATTTTTTCAGCTGTTAAAATTATAAACTGTAGATTTAAAGTAAGCTGTATTTTTAAAATAGCGTTAGTGCAGCAGCTTTGGATTGCTGCAATATTTGCAGCCATCAACAAGCATCCAACACCAATCCTACCTCCTAAAAATGTTTAAATGCAGCCCTGCATTTCTTGTTATTGCTGATACAGCAAACTGTCACGTGTCCTACCAAGCTTGGGAGAAAATTCACTCACCACAACAGTGAAGTCCTGCCGACAGATTAGCCACCCAAAACTTTTGTGTCTAATCGTGTTAGCAATCACACTCTACATCATTTAGGATCTCAGCAACTCAACACCTCATCAGCAAGAACCAACTGTCTGCACAAATCTGGCCACAATCTGCCCATCACTGAACAAAAGGAGACGTTTCCACATGGATGATGCTTAAACGTGTGTAACAAAATTACACATCAAACCGTCACGCGGGGCAACATGTGACCCTGAAATGCTCTGGAACTGAACTGAAGCTCTGAAAGACTGAATGAGACCAGGTAAAAGTTATCAGTCTCACTGATTACAATTTTTTACACTGACTAAAGGCTGCGTTCCAGTCTTGACACAAAGGATCACCCACGTCAACAAAGTGAACCGACTTCTCACTGGAAATGGATGGTTTGCAAAATCTGAAGAATGACGTTGATGAATGGACTTTTATAAAATGTGTCACTTCGTGCAGAATGTGTTGAAAAGTGTGACACTAATGTGAAGTATTTTAGGTGTCATGGAAGAATGTTTTTATCATTGTTTATTCAACAGCATTAAACTGGCAAATGTATGTATTGCATCATACCATAAAAATAACTGGGGAGTAAAAAAAATGACATGAATTGTTGCTCTAAAGTTAAAAATGACACAACAACCTTACACTATCAATAAAGAGCATCTTAAATAACGCACATAATATGCACATATAACCATTTTTCTAAGCAATACAGATGTACGAATTATCATGTGGGATGATACAGAAAAACTGTATGACTGTATGGAAGACAAGTACATTGAAAACAATTCATCACAGCTGTCAGTAAACACGGCCTCAAACCACTGCCACATTAACACTTAACCTTCTCCATACTTGCAGCTATTTCCTTTGAGGAACGACACAGAAGTGTATATAAGGCATAGATGATGGAGAGTCTCTTACAACCTGTTCAACCTCATCAAAACACTTTTGTATTCATAACAACAACGGTAACTTCTTCAATTAGGTAGATCAGCAGAGATTTTATGCTCCACCCTGACACAGGTACAAACATTCTCAACATCTTCATCCGATGACCAACAAGTAGTTTCACAGGAGGATTTGAGGGACTTGGAAAAATAATTTAAATACATCTTAATCAATACTCATATCGCCATGGGTACTTGTTCAGTCTGCTTAGATGCAATCATTTCCTTGTAAAATATAAGTCTTCGTTCAGTCAACGATACCAACGTCAAGGACTACGCAATTCAAAGCATATGGTAAATATGTAGATTTGTAATAAAATTCTCTACTCTTTAAGGGGGGTCTGAGAGCAGCATTGAGGATTCTGCAGAGAGCACTACAAACACATAATGGTAAGAAATCAAAGACAGATGTAAACATATATTAACAGAAGAGCTTTGCAAAACAACAACAGTCCCAAACCCCAAATCATGGAAGAAGTAGACTGAAGTGGTGATGAGCAGTACTGGCATTAGGAATTAGAAGGACGACAGTACGAACTTGGAATTTATAAAAAGCTACTTAGTAGAGATATGATCATTAGTGGACGTTACTAGTCAGCCAGCAGCCGAAGAGATGTTGCACCACCGCAAATCTTACTTTCTCTGCAGCAAAGCAAATATGAAGCATAAGCATGAGTAAAGATACAGCAACATTACACTTAAAATGTAAGCATGAATTCCCTGTATTGTTCCAATCTTAGATTTTCCAAGCTTTCGAAAGAAGTGTAGAATTGCATTATTTGGTCGTGTTTTATTACATAACGATTAATTATTACATTTATAGACAACAAAATGTAGCCTGCCTTCATACACTGTTTACAGTTTGTGATCAGACAAAATTGGACAGAAATGCAACATTGAATCCTTTTTTAGGACTATATGAACGTCCATTACCTTTTGCCATCACTGGACTAGCAGTTAGTCACTTTGATACTTGCTTTGAGTCTTGGAAATGTACAGACACGCAAAACAAAACGTACCCACTCAGTATGATTCAAAAAAGGAAACAGTGTTCATCCAAACACAAATAAGGATACTACAGAGGGTTTATATATCCTCAATAGACTACAGAAGGATGGCACGTCTTATGACTTAACTGAAAATTAGAATGAACATATGCATTTTATTAACATCTTAACAATTACAACATAGCCAGTGGCCAGGTCAGAGCCTTACACGGCAGCTGTGTGTGTGTGTGTGTGTGTGTTCAAATTGTAAAGCGCTCTCTTTGTTAAGGTAGAAAAATACCATAGAAGCAAGTCCATTTAGGATTTGAAAATCTAACAATATAAATTAGGTATGTTTAAAAAAATCTGACTCACAGGGAAAAGGAAATGACTAACTGATGCACTAAAAATTACATTTAGCATTTCATGGATGAAAACCAGAGCGGTTAACAACTGACTTCTCTAACTCAAAGACATTTATTATGCTTTCATCTCCTCGAGTCCCTCTACATAAAATCGTGCATCCCTTGGTAATTCTGATCACTCGCTGCTCTCTCCTTCTCTCCCTCTCTTCTCCGGAGTGACCACTGACAGCTCAGACTACATGAAATCCATTTATCATTGCTTCTTTAACACCAAATGAATGTGAGGAAAAACAGAGCATATACAGTAAACTCTTTTTCTGTCACTCCAGTATGCACACGCACACACACACACGCACATAAATACAGTACACACACCCGACTTGTTCCGTATAAGCTATCAATCATACATATTGTCATTATTCAACTGTGTCATCGACAAGCCCCTCTCCTTCTCCAGTCTGTCTTTGTCTTTCTTTTTCCTTCTATACACACTTCCTCTCTCTCTCTCTCTCACACACACACACAGAAGAAGAGAGCGAATCATGAATCATAAATCTTATGAATGCCATCTAAAGACTGCTCAGCGCTATGAGAAAGAGAGATGATTGATAGATGTGAGTGACTCGGGCGAAAGCAGAGAAGATGGACAGAAGGTTGTAACCAGCAACACCGAGGTCAGAAACTGCAGTTCAGGGGTCAAACATATCGGAGGAGGTACAATATGGCCAAGGAGGAAGAGGAAAATTGGGGGGGTGTAGCAGAGGAGGGGTGGGAGCAAAATGGTTTGAAAGGAAAGGGAGAGAGAAGGGATGAGGAGGAGGGTGTGGGGGGATGCTGCCACAGTGAGGCTAAAGCCATAACTCATCTTTTATTAAAAATAATGAAAAAACTTAATGAGTTAATAATATCTGGAGAAAGAGATAGGGAGTGAGACAGAGATGGAGGAAGGGACAGGAGGACGGTGCAAAGGAAAGAAAAGAAGAAAGGAAATGAAGAGAGAGAAAACAGCAGAGAAAGGAAGAAGAACAGGGTCAGTGTGTGTGTCTGTTTTCAGGCTTTGGTCATTTGTCGCAGTTTTGAAAGTTCACACAAGATCCATTAGGTAGGCAGGGACAATCAGAGCGATCCCCCTCTTTCTGCCGACCTAAATCCCAAAGCCTGTGTGGTAATTAAAGGCACTTAACAACCAATTAACAGTGATGAGCTAAATTAGCAGGGTATTGTCTCCTTTGACTAGGCTACTGCATTATCAGTGTATTGAAACAGCGATGAACAAACCTCAGTGGCCCGTGTTTGCATGTAGGCAAATGACGGATTAATTACTATTAAAACATCAGCATCTTAATGAGCTTGGAAACAATTAGAGAGGTCGTTAGCATGTGGAGAACGGCTGAGAACACAAGAGGGGGGAGTGAGCACAAAACGAGAGAAATCTTCATTGGGAAGCAATACTGATTAAATGGACGTACGGTCGCACTCATCGCCCAATATCCACGGACTTATTAAATACATGACATCACCATTTGTCTTTTCTACCATCAAGCTACTTTTCTCCTGCCATTATCTTTCCCCCTTCTTCTCCGGCTTCCTCGACTCTGTGCCTGCGTTTCGCCTCTCATAAAAAGCCTTTTTCTTGCTCTCCCATTCCTTTTTCCACTTTCTTCTTTTTAACTCCCATTTCTTCCTTCCCTCCTTCATGCTTGGGGGGCACAGTCCTGTGAAGGAATTTAATATGCAACTTTTATATGAGAAACCAATCGCATACGTCTGGGTCTATTGGGCTCGCAATCTATCGGCCCGGACGGCTAATGCAATAGAGAGAGCCGGGGCTATTTATCACACGGGGAGCTATCTTTTCCCCTCTCTCTCTCCTTCTCTCTCTCTCCCACTCTGCCCTCGCTCTCTCTTTCTGTCTTTATTCAAGCCCAGATTCCTGGCTGCCACTAAATCAGGCCAACTATGAGCTATGGCTGCCCAGAGGGCATCTCCTCTTTTATAGGGGGATTTGGATTTTGTATCTACTGGTTCCTTAGTGGTCGTTGAGCCTGTGCTAACGGAAGCTATAAACATTCAACAAACAAAGGCAACAACTTAAATGTCCCTCTGTCCCCACTGTAATGACCGTGAACGTGTAGCGATATATGGAAGTAGGGGGATGCATAACCCTGATGAATAACATATCAGTGGCATTTACAGTGGTGCTGCAAGGATTTGTTTGTGTGCATGCCATCAGACAGAGAGGCAGTAACACAAGCATGAGTACAAACAGTACACAACGCTGTCGTAGTAACATGCAATCATTTACAAAGTATTACTAATGCCATTTACGTGCAATAGCAGCACGACTTCAAAAGTTTCCTCTCGAAAAACAAAAGTGACAGTGTGTGGAGGACGTTGCCCACCTGCAGCAATTAAAATGCCTCACAAAACCAAATTCATTTCAACAAATTAGCCACATTACTGGCCACTGTGTAATCGCTGATGGCAATTAATAAGAAATTAGTCACAATCAGCCCTATATTAACATCTCACCCAGGGGCCGCGGCTGGAAATTAATAACCGGAGATTCATCTCTCTTACTGTCTTTCTGGCTCTCTCCCTCTCTCACACACACACACACACACACACACACACCTAGACCTATATTGTTCATGAATCACCTCTAAGACAGTTTTTTTCTATGTGGATCATCTCATATGATCCACAATCTGCTCATGTTAGCTAGCCAGCTTCCTCTTTAGCAGGGTGTGAAAACCCCCTGAAAGACAGGAGTGTGTGTGTTTGTCATTTTTCCTCTCACATGTGCATACAATCAACACACGTGCTATGAACAGTTTTTGAACATATGCATGAAGACATATACCATACACCGTATATCCGTGCGGTATTTGCTGTATGTGAGGGTGTGTATGTGCATGGGGTTACACAAATGGGGATGGGGCATCAGTGGAGACTAGGCCCGCCCCTAGGGGTCCTCACACCAATCAGCAAAGCGCACCAAGAATCAATTAACACCAGTGGGAGGGGGCAGAGGGTACGACACCACACACACTTAGGCTCACAAACACCGTCCGCACGCACGCTGCCCACACACATGGTGCTGTCTGAGGAGATAGTCATCACATCACACATTGCGTGGTATGCCAATGTGTGTGTCGTTGAGCGTGTGTGTCCCTATCCCAGTGTGCCCTGGTCTCTCATGGTGTGAGGTTGGGGAACAGATTGGGGGTCAGCAGGGGGGTCAGGCCAGGGTCACCCCCATCTGAGCTGCGTGTGTTTGTGTGAGTTAATCTGTGTGTGTGTGTGTGTGTGTGTGTGTGTGTGTGTGTGTGTGTGTGTGTGTGTGTGTGTAGCAAAGCCTGACCAGCACTTCCACAGCTCAATGGCAGACAGAAGTGAATAAGATGGATGGTGTTGATTCATACTACAAATTCATTGTTCCCCCCGAATCCATAGAGAATAAATACATCCACAGAAATTATGAAGCAAGGGACCAAAATGAGTATCTCACATTTCATATTCCTCTTTCAGGCTTTCTCCCTGTGTCTCTCTTTCCATTTCTCTCTCTCTCTCTGTGTTTCTCTCTGGTGTGGGGACAGCTGCCGGCTACATGAAAACCATTCATCATTGCATCTTTACCATAAAATTATTGACAGAGGAGGGCGAGGAGTTATATTGGCTACATTTTACAAGGTTGGACAAAGAGAAAAGTTGCCCATTTATGAAAACATAAGAGCTTGAATTATGAAATAACAAAAGGCAACTGTTTACCACTCAATGCGGATGCTCAGCTGATAAACACAGAGCGAGAAAGCGAGACGAGAAGTTTCCGCTACGACAGACAAAACAGAACAGTTAAATAAAGTGATCAAAGAGTGTCTACCATTTGCCCATGGATGTTCCACTTTGAAACCCCACCTCTTTCCTCTTCCTCGTTCTCTACACATTTTGCTGTCTCCATCTGTTAGCCCGTTGCACTCATCCATCCACTGCACCCCCACCCCCTCCGTCGTTTCCTCTCCTCCTCTGCTCCTCTCTGGCCTTCCTACCCTCGGGGAGGTAAGGTGATCTCCCTGTGCTGGTGTAAGTGACTGGTATTAGTCTCCTTCTCTGTCTGTCTGTTTGATCCCAGCACTAATGACTCCACAGGGACTGGGGTCTGATAATGGGAAATCAATATAGAGAATAGCGCTCTGGAGTGGCCTCACTTAGCTCTCGTTCTTTCACGCCTCACAGCAAAGTGCCCCCGTGTATCCTAGTCTGTGTGAGGAGGGGTGTGTGTGTGTGTGTATGTGTGTGCATTGAGGAAGTCTGTCTGACCTGAATGGAGTCAGATTCAAATGTAGGCCTGTGTACATGTACAAAAAAGATTCCTTGCGCTCTAACTCTATGAGCCAAGAGAAGTCGGCATTTTGAAAACATGTTAAAGTTAGTGGACAGCTGAAATTTTTGTGCTCATTCACCAGCATGTGCGGGTTTGTATATTTTTCTGTGTGTGCAATCAGTCAAGCTCCTGTGCCTGGGGCAAGACAGGTGGGGCTGGTGGCATGAGGCTTGTGCCCCCCCTCCACCCTGAGGGGCCAGAAGGCCCAGCAAAGCAGGGGGCTGGAGTAGCTCCCTCTGCCAGGCACCACAGCACTATGGCTGGTGGCAGCTGGTCCTCTGTCCCTCCCTCCCCTCCTCCCATGCGTGAGCACCCCGCGGGCAGGCAACAGGAGGGGTGAGGAGGTCAAGAGGCAGGAGAGAATGGGTGGAATTGCGGCGACATGCACCATAATCAGCTTTTATGAAGCGGAGAGGACACAGACAGAGAGAGACTGGAAACACAGCTCTGACACAATGCAACAGACTACGGGCGGTAATGAATTAACACATTAGTGCCACAACCAGGGGCGTTCGGGAGCACTCAGCTGCTCTTAAACACAGCCCACAGTGGCACACTCTCGCACACACACACACACACAAATCAGTCATCAGTCATTAAATCAATAGCGCACACACTTACTTATTAATTACATAAGTCATTTTGCTGATGACAGATCCCTCTGAAAGCTACTGAGTGAGATCAGGAGCTAAAAGTGTCTCCACAACAATCGGCAGAGAGACTTCAGCTTATCAGCACAGATAAGACAGAGGTTAAGACTCAAAAGTAGAGAGTACATGTCAATACGAGACAATGCTTTGGGAATCCTCTTGTCAAAATTTAAGCCATGTGCTCAATTATCATCAGCCCCAAATCCCCGTTAATGCTTTCTCTCACATCTCAGCCTTATCCATCCTGTTTTTGCTCTCTGCTCTGCGTCCAGCCCTATAATTCACGTCTGTGCGGTTACTTCCCTTCCCAAGTCTCTTCCTCCTCTCTGGCTTGCTCCCTCCCTCCCTGACTTTTAACCAGCGTGAAGAGGCAGCCATGCATTCAACCATCAGACAGGCTAACATGGTCCACTCTCACACACGCACACTGAGTCAAAGCATATTGTTCCTCAAGTGTAACAAGAATGCAATGTTAACTGAAACACATATCCCCCATCAGGGCATCTTTATGTGGTTTAATGCACATATGGTTTAATGACTGGTTTGTAGAAAAGAAGATCATACTGACTTCTGCTCGCTTCAATGTAAAGATTTCCAATAACTACTGCCATCTTTTAGTAAGGTGATACTTTTATAATCAGTTGCTACATAATTTCAAAAGGAAAATGCCAGCTGTTGTTTATCACTTGGAGAAATATGCCCAAAGTGTCCAATAAGGAAAACACTTTGCAAAGACAGCATTCATGTAGTGCGATTAAACCCCTCAGTATCTACAAATCCATATATCTGACATTTTACATGTTTTATCTGATTTTTAAGTGTTTAGGAGACGCACTATGTCCACACAGAGCAATGGTCCAGTGACAGCCCCGGGAAGATGATGGCCCTGATGGAGTCCCTGATGGGGGATCCCATTGCTCTCTTCTCATCCAACAATCCCACTGAGCATGTCAATATGAAACTCTATCTCCCCTTGCTGGGGCAACGCTAGTCTATCCCTCCCATTATGGGCAAGACAGGCTTATATTGATAGGACGAGCCTGCATGAAATGCTTCATCCGTGTGTGTGGAAAAGATGCATCGCTTGGTTTGGAGAAAAGTGTGAATTAGACTAAATCAAGTCTGCAAACAGTAAAACGCATTTCCACCATATTGCACTCAATGTGAGCCGGATTCACTACACCACGTCTGCTGTATGTGGGCTGAGGGAAAGCGGGCCGTTGTTTACCCAACTTTAAAAAATCCGCAGCCTTGTAAATGTTGTCAGATGGCCGATGCCAGTGTCTTTCAGCTTAATACTACCTATATTAAATAGTTTAAATATTTCATAAGGGCGGTTTTTAGAGCGAGGGAGGGGAAATCGTTAGCTGCGGTAAAGTTTCATTAACTGGTCCCCATTTCGCTGCGAGGCAAACTCATCTCCTCTTATTGTAATAAAACAATCTCTCTCTCTTTCCGGGTGCCGCTCCGCACTCGTCTCCCTCTCTCCACCGCCTCTCTCCTTCTCTTTTACATCATAATAATACACTACATCCCCCTTAAATGCACTATTACTTACCGCTGCCTTTTCATATTGTAACATCACGGGCACTTTAGCGACAATATAAAAGCGTGTCATTCATTATTCAGAAGCAGCCGGCCTCGTCCCCCTTTTAAAAAGTCAGGCGCGCTGCTGAAATTGATAACGGCGAAGAGACGCGCAATAAAAACGCAGCCCCCGGGTACCGAGCTGCAGCCTAGACCCCCGATTATGCAGATCAAGTGGTAATTTCTCAAACAAATCGCACTCTTTCACTCTTTTGTTGTCGTTTCTTTTTGGACTTTTTGAATCAGGGTGTCAGCTTTTATATTGCCCATGGAAAAAAAACGAGGATTGATGCGCGTCTTAATTGCTCGGTGGGGCTGAAGGCTTTTTCACAAACAGCAGAAGCCTCCAAATATTTGGAAGTGAACGAGGTAACGTCAAATTTGGGCTGCGGGTTTTAAGTTGACTTAAGGGTATCAGTTTTACCTTTCCTTTGCCCGTTAAACATGGAGCAATGAAAAGGTCCGAAAGTGTCTCCAAGCGTGACATCATCAATAAATTCATAAAAGCGGCCTGGGGCTCCCACTGATGTGTTTTTGGATAACCGGTGTCACGGGTCGGTCAGAGCTAATGCGTCATTATCAGTCACAATCATTGGATTACACCGGATTACTAACACCCAACATCTGCAACCAGTGGGCCCCCGTATAATCTGTACAGTCTGTGGGCGGCTTTCACACTGAGGGGAGTCAGGGTAAACCACACAGTTTCAATTTTCAAGATAGTTTCAGTTTTCAAATAGTTTCAATGTTCAAGAAGCAATTATTTTGTAGTGTTCGGGCTGCGAGTCACTGCCCAAAAGCCAAAAAATGTTATAAATCAAATGCATAAATGGGTGAATGACTTTTTCCGATTAACGAACTCCGACATAATTGCACTAAGAAAATTATTAAAAACTGAATGTCACCAAGAGAAACATAAAAATGTCCGAAGATGACAGCTATAACAGACCAATTCTCCTCCTTTAAAAGCCACCGGTGAGCTCACATATGGCAGGGGGAGCCAGCCAACACTCAGAGTCTGTCCATATTGCCAAACAAACACCTCGGGCCTTGTCCCATCTCATATTGCTTCATAAGACTTTATTGTGAAGGGCGAAAAGAGGCTGCTTTTTAAAATATATATTACCCACCACAGCATCTTTGCATTACCGTTTGATTTTGTAGCGCATAAGTTCACAAATTACAGTTTAACCATTTGATCATTTTATTTGAGATTTTTTTAAGTATCAGATCAGTTCGGTATTTTCTCAAGTGAATAAATGTCATTAGAAAAACACTAAGGACTGATAGCAGCCACATTTAGTAAAATGTAATAATTTACATACTGTACTTCACACACTGAAAAAAAAATAGATGATGGTTTATTATTAATGAACAGGTCCAACAGATCTTACTGTATAAAACCCTACAAATAGTCAATAAATGAATATGGTGGGCATTAGTTTGTTAAAGCACTGTAATGTGATATCCTAAAAAGCCACCTGCCGCATCCAAACCCGACACGCATTTGTCTGTCCCAGAGACAAGTTAGTGAAAATGAGATTATCCGGTCACTTTGGGCGCCTGTTACATTGAATCTGAACGGTTAGCAGCTTCCAGAGCTCGGACACTTTATCTGAAGTAGCCCATGGCCTTCCCTTGTCAGGTCATTTAATGTGGCACTTGGTACCAGGAACAAATAAGGCCACATAAGGCTTTGCCAGGCTCAATGGGTGCCCGTGATTTACTGCCAATGTTCAGTGCGGCTGCTGTCCTTTTATTTTAGGGAGAGAGGTGATGGGCTTCATTTCATAAACTGGATGTGCGTAATTACGCACCGTTTGAAGTTATTAACATGACTTCTCCTTTTAAAATGTTTTATCTCTGACATAATTAACAGCTGTCGGAATAGAAATTCTTTCTTTGATTCTACTTTATTTCTAATGAATTAACATGGATAAACAAGAATGTGACTGCACCGCATTTAGAAAAGGGATGTAAGGCTTTAAAGCATTGTGCATACTAAATTTTATGAATAAAGATATTTTTAGCGTACAGATCTAATATAATTAAACAATTGTACAATAGTGTCATTGTTAAAGGGAAGCTGACCAAAAATATATATTTATTTGTTTTAATTTTGATGAAAAGACGTGGAGGATGTGACGCATTTAAATCAACGGAATATAAATCGAGACCGGGATTTCTTCCTTTTTGTATCGCCTTCATAACAAATCCATGATAAATAGTCTTTGCGTTATAAAGCACCTCCTAATGGCTTCCAACCAGTTTCGTGTGAACTTATTATTCTCGTGCACTCCACGTGTCAAATATTACAGTCTGCGAGAGGACAAATGATGGGCACTTTGTGTCTAGTCTGAAAAGTGATAGTATAGACAGAAGCATCAATTCAGCTGATTCAAAGGTGTCTTTAAAGTTTTTTTCTGTTTTGATTTGTTTTTTTTAATGACATCATTTGTCAAAAAAAAAAAAAAAAGCCGTATGAACGCGCTGATGGTTAAAACATTTATGGGGTCGAGCGCAACACTGACAGCTGACTGTCAAAAGCCCATTTGGAGACATGTTCGTCACCGAGCAGCTTAGACGAACATTGGTCTTCAGTGATCCCCGGTGCGACGTTTTACATAAGCCATATAAATTTCCATGAAGTTGTCGCTTGCTCCTTACGCGTCACTGTAATGATAAAAAACGACAACTTCAAATACTGACTCACTCAGAAGGTAGCGAGATGGCGTTTCTTGCCATATATATATATATATATATATATATATATATATATATATATATATATATATATATAATACGCTGACGCCCGTGGTTATGGGAAATGTTGGTTATAGTGCCAAATTGTGGGCCTACCCCATTAACATTCAATCAATCATTGTGATGCCAACCAATGAAAGGTGGAGAAGGATGGAGGAGGACGGAGCTGCTAGACGGAGCGTTTTGACGCGGTGAGAGGAGGACAGAGCGTCACATCTCTCCAAACGCCCATCAAACTTTCAGCACAGCCTGTGGAGAGGACCCAGTCCTCTGAAGGAGGCCTGACAGAGACAACGAGGACGCGCTGGAGTCTGGGCAGGCGGACGCATAGCGATGGAGACACTACTGGCGACGACTTTTGATACAGTTTGACCCGGCTGTGAATCCCTCTGAAAGCTCCGTGTTCGGTTTTTCGTCCTTTTTGCGACAGAGCGACGGGAATGGAGCAGGCACCCAGCGCACCGAGCCCTCCTCCCAAACCGGCCCATCACGAGCCCATCAGCTTCGGCATCGACCAGATCCTCGGAGCTGGTGCAGAGCCGGAAAATGGGCGCACGGCAGGGAGACAAAGTGGATCCGATTTGAGCAACGGGGACGGGTATTATAGTTTAGGAAGCCCGACCGGGGCCAGTGCGCCCTCGTACACCGCGCTGTCTATCTCCCTTTCCGGAATAATGCCTCCGGTGGAGGCTTCAGGTGCGTACGGGGAGAGCAGGAGTGTGGGCAGCCGGGGAGTGATTCGAGTCCCTGCCCACAGACCCGTGACAGCCCCGGGACCTCCAGCCCCGGTCCAAGGCGCTGTCCCTGGTTTTGGAGGGCTGTGCTTCCCCTGGATAGGAAACAGGTTCGCCAAGGAGAGGATATCAGGTAGGCCAGCTGTTAGACCTAATGGGTTCCTCTCATTAATATTTTATTACGTTTAAAACGTAAGTAACTGCTGCTCGACCACATGAACGTCAAACACCTGCGCCAGACAACTGTAAAGATTGTCCACGGCCAAAGAAAATGATTCTAATAAAACTATGTAAACTGATTAACAAAAGGAAAATAATGAAGTAAAAGTTTTGGTTTTATATACAATACATTTACAGATGACGATTAAAAGCTCTGTGTCTTTGAACTGAATGTGGTTATGAGCGGATAGGATCAACATAATATCACCAATACTGTTTTTAATTTATGTAAAGGTTTTCCTTCTATTATTTATATTTACATATTGTATTGGACATGTTGATTCCATGTGTAGCAACATACCTGATCCACAACAGTTTATCCTAAGGGAGACAATAAAGTAATTTTAACTATAACCTTTGCTAAACAAGACAGTGAGACAAGTGTAATAATAATAATAATTTACAGTCACACAGATACTGCTATTCTGTTGTGTTCTTAAATAATCAAACAGGAACATTATGGGCATGATATAAAGATATGTGCATGAAGTTATTTAATAAAGCTTTAATGGGAAATTTTAAACATTGGGCCATAATCATATTAGTTCAGAAACTATAAAGCAAAGTTTAACATTTCCAATAAAAATAATAAAATATGTAATATGTTCTCTGTGTTCAACTAAAGGGTTTAAGAAATGGAAGTGTTGAGGAAAGTTGAGGTGACAAGAGTTTAAACACATTTTTTTAAAAGCACTATGTCACAAAGTCCTACATCCTGTTTAAGGAGCCTGTCAAACGAAAAGTAATTAATAAACAAAACTATGTGAGATACCGATAAGTAGGTCAACACATGTGCTGTTCCCTTTGTAATTAGACAATAAATGTTGAAATCCAAACGACGTTAGGATAAGTATGTCATTTATATTTTTATAGCTGTATTTGTTCCAATGCTCTGGCCAGACTCATGTCTCACAATAAATTTCATTTCACATTTCTCACACGTGGCCTACACAGTCTAAATAGGGAATTGTTGTCAAACAGGGCAGATATTTGTGATATATTGCCTTAAATTTCCATACAGAGTGAGGAGAGAATTAGACTGTGTGCTGCTGTGTAAAATCTCATCTTCCACTCACCGAGGTCTCTCTGATCCCTGCAGCCGCCCTGGTGCCGTTCGCCGTTACGCGGCGGATAGGACACCCGTACCAGAACCGGACACCCCCCAAACGGAAAAAGCCCCGCACGTCATTCTCCAGAGTCCAGATCTGCGAGCTGGAGAAACGTTTCCACCGACAGAAGTATCTGGCCAGCGCCGAGCGCGCAGCCCTGGCCAAGAGTCTGAAGATGACAGACGCACAGGTCAAAACCTGGTTTCAGAACCGCAGGACCAAGTGGAGGTTGGTAGGAAACTTTGTGTTAAACTCGAAGCTGCCAACGTTAACAGCTGTGTCCGTATTTCACGGCGGAAAACTCCGTGTCCGTGTCGTTGCCCTGTTCAGAACTTTCCCCGTTTAGCGGATGACCCCGCGCGTAATTTCCTGTTTATTTCCCCGTGGACACGGAATTAAAAAGCTAAAGGAAAAAAACATGGACTGCAACAAAATGTATAAATCACTGTAATATTGACTTGGTGGAAATGTCTCTTTTTTATGTACAAATTATTTGTCTTTAAATTGTGGACCACTATAAAGTTTTGAGTAATTATCTTAAAATGATTTAAATTAAAAAAGTTATTTTTGTGTTTTTTGTTTGCTTTGGTTTTTACTAAACCTTACAGGAAGTTAAGGCCACGCGTATTTTTTATTTAGTTAATTATTCTTGCTTCAGACAAATCTTTTTGTCTTTTCATCCCCACATTTCTATTAAAACGCACCACATTTCCTGCAGAATATTTCCACACTTGTAGACTCTTGTTATCTTTTTCTAACAATATCCTATATTTATGTATTTATTCAACGTATATTTCTTCTCGTTTCGTCCTTCAGGAGACAGACAGCCGAGGAGAGGGAGGCGGAGCGTCAGCAGGCCAATCGCCTCATCCTGCAGCTGCAGCAGTCCGCCCTCCAGAAATCCCTCAGCGAATCAGCGGTGTCGGATCCACTGTGCGCCCACAACTCCTCCCTTTACGCCCTGCAGAACCTCCAACCCTGGGCCGAGGACAGGGAATAGAGACCAGCACTACGCTCTAATCATTAAGCATCATCCCTGGGAGAATAAATACATTCAATTAGTCCAATAAAAGGACAGTGAGACTTACTATGATCTGTGCAATGGAGGGGAAAAAATTAATGCTGCACCGGAACAAACGAAGAACGGGCCGCAGCCTCTGGAATAGATGATTGTGAAGCTGGACCTGATGTGATGGTGAGTGATGCCTCTCCTGGAGCAGAAACAAAACTTGGACTAAATCCTGCAACTCTGTACTTGGAACCAACAAGACCTTTCAGATTCAAAAACAGAAGAAACAGAACTAGTTATTAAGATTTCTTGTCACCCTGTGTCACCCCGTGATTGTCCTATTATGCTTGTACTTATTCTGTTTATTAGAATAAGTGGAAGAAATAAATTTACTCTATAGATCTGAAGATGGCCGTTAGTTCTCATTGGGAGAGACATGATTAAATGTTTTTTGAAGATGTTTTCTCTCACGGCAACTGTCTCTTTATTCTGAAAGACAGACTTTGCTGCACTTTGAAAGGGTTTGGTTATTGTTGTTGTTCATGGCAGGTCCCCTAACACCCACAAAATAAGATAATAAAAAAACTGCATAAATGTTTCACAGACATAGCTAGGTCTGTTTAATGAAACGGCAGAAATGTCTTCACAAAACATGGATAAAACTTACTTCAAAATGTTTAATTGTTCTGGTGCTTAAAACTTCTTCAAACCTCATTTATAAATGTATCCCGTTAACTACAGTCCATCATCACAATCACCTGTACATACACAGGCCTGATTCTCCATCGTAGCTTTCCCTCCCAAAAACCAAGATGCCCAAAATGTTGCATTATGGGGGGAAATGGTGTTGTGAGCAGTAATAAAAGGAAAACAAATGCTAGAATTAGGTGGGAGAGAAGTGAAGAAAATATGAAAGAGGCTGTAAGTTGGGTTAATAAAGGGAGTGATGCATGTTCAGTGATGGTGGTGACATTTTTTCATATGCACATTATCATGCTTTATTTGCGGGGCGTGTCCTTTGGGATGGAGGCATAAATGTACTACCGTTTTTGTTTTGTTTTTTTTTACTTTGATTGTATATGTGTAAATAACAGTATAAACTGTTCTTGTGACTGTTTTTGCTCATGCTCTTTATGATACACCATAAAAATAATTTTAAGGTTTCAATACACAATATTT
The DNA here is from genome assembly GCA_033026295.1 of Channa striata. Taxonomy (NCBI): domain Eukaryota; kingdom Metazoa; phylum Chordata; class Actinopteri; order Anabantiformes; family Channidae; genus Channa; species Channa striata. The sequence goes on along the minus strand of CM065173.1, from coordinate 16,377,408 downwards.
ATGAGCTATATGAAAAAGAAGAACAGTATGAAGAGGAGGCAAAAAAAATCACAGCAATTTTTCATTATGTTTCTTGAAAAGTTTATTGATAAATATAATGATTTTATACAATATTTCAATACACACATTGTTTCATTCTGACAGTTTTAATTGTCTGTATGCCTGTGCATCTGTTGGTCTTCCTGTCTGTAAGTCTATCTGGACATATGTCTGGGTACATTTGAGATTAGCTGCAACGCATCTCAGCGAGGATTTTATTTCGCTAGTGGTAGCACAGTGAGTGGGCATGACGGTAAATCATATGTAAATCTGTGTTTTTGTCCTGCTCAATCTTCAAAAACGATGGCTCTTGTTTGAAACATGGCTTCCATTCCTTCAGAATCAGTGAAAAGGTCTTTGCTCTATTCTCTCATCTTTGTCTCTTCCTGTCTTCCTTCCTCCATCAAGAACTCCTCTCTCCTGGCTCTCCCTCACAGTGAAAGGTTGGTCAGCATTTTTTAAAAGACAGAACTGATGACGAAACTCTCCTCTCTGGCAGAAACTCTGTTAGAAATACTGACTGTAGTGTCCACACAATGAAGCTACATGCAAGAATAAACCACACTTTAATATTCAGGCAAACAAACTTTACATCAGGACACCACACACACTTAGACACATGCACCTACCTGCGTCACTTTGGATCTGTATGCCACAAAACCTCTAAATGGTCTCTTTATTTAACTGTGAGTGTCAGAATAATTACATTTCCATATATCCAATTTGACAGACAGACAAACAGACAGTCAGAATCCGAAACACACAGACAGACACAAATGATTCCAGACAGCGAGAGGAAGCCACAAATACAAGAGTTAAATATTTACAGTGGAGTAGTTACAACACTGAAACACCGACGGACACCACCATAACACACACTGGGAGTTCACGAGGGCGTTTGGAGACTGTCGCAAAGACAGACAGACTGTCACAAAATATAACACGCAAACTGGCTGAGGTCACATTCAGCTCTGCAAACCTTTACAGGCCCGTGTCTGAATTTTGTAGATGTCCCAGAACTGATGAGGCAGCTCCATGTGATGCTACACACACACACACGCACACACACACCTCATCCCAAATGCAGAACTTAGCAGGAAATTGAGGACTTTGCCACCAGTCCTTTATGGCACATATATGCTGAATATACCGTAGGCCTCTGTCTTGCATGCTTCATAATATTGCTCACGTTTGTTGTACTAGCACAGAAGTTTATGATTAAAATAGATATTTTAAAAATCTTTTAAAGATATTTTTAAGCCTCTAATGCATTTGGTTGATCTCACTGCTAAAATTCCAGTCCAGTTTCATAGTGTGGGCCTGTTTATATAGTTTCGAAATGAATTTGACCAAATGTGAAAGAATCAGTATTTACACAAAAGCATGAAGGACACACTGTCCAATATGACACTGTAAAGACGGCAACAAACTAAAGTGATGGCGACAAGGTAAATGGTCACAAATAAGTCAAAAGGAGCATTTAAGTCTTAAGACATTTCGGAAAACCAGTGATTGTTGATTGATATTTTCCATGGAGTTCTGTGGCCAGCTGTGCTATTCCTTTTTTTTTCTTGGATGTTCCCATAATCTGCTTCTTCATCTCTTTCTTTCTTTGTTCTTTCTTTCTCAAATTTTGTCTGTTAGGGCCTCTCCTTCTTGGTACCTAGATGACATTTTCAAAGAGCTGTAGAGACCGCATGATGTTTTCATCCTGTGAAAAGAAGAGGGCAAATTAAGAAGCTGTGAAGAGAAAGACCCACAATTACCATTTAATTCAGTTTATTGGCCACTAGGGGGCAGTGAAAGCCCGTCAAATGTTAGAGCTCCATCTACGCAGAAACACATTGATAGAAAAAGCAGCAAAGCCCATTATTAACAGCATGAGCCATGCACATGAGGGCTGAATACAGGAAAAAACATAGATTTTTTTAAATAATCATACAGGAAACCTGTAGCAAAAAGCTAAAACATCCTTTTTACAGCAGATATTTTGACAAGCCCAAATGTTCCAAACAACAATTAGAACAAGAACATTTGGTTCTTTTATCTGCTATTTAGCTATTACTGGGTTTAAGTTATGTTTTTTTTACACTTTTTGTTTTTATCTACTGTTTCTTTGCAAAGTTGAACATTAAGTAAAAGAGTAAACTCAAACCTCTTGACAAGAAAGAATGAATTCATCAAGAGTGACCACGCCATCTCTGTTTTTGTCCATTTTCTGAGGAGAGAAATACACATGCACAAAGCCATTTGTGGTGTGTGTAAACGAAGATATATCATGTGTGATATGTCATACACCACACAATGCAGTGTCCTTCATAAACATCATCACCCAGTTAATAAATCAAGCACTGTGAATTTCTTTCTGCCTCTCTTTATTTATTAATTCATTTTGCTGTTAAAACAAAGTGGACGTCGTTACCCATGGCAACAGTCAGTTATTTCTCTACTTCTCTATGTATTTGCTTCATCAATATTTCCTGTTGCAGGCTTTTCATAAGAGCACTTAGTGTTGTTACCTGAAAGAAAGCATCCACATGCTGTTTGGGTGCATCGGTTTTCAACACAGGGTAGGTGTACTTCCCCATCATGTCATATATCGCTCTGACAATGTCTGTCATCTCCTACGAGACAGAACAGAGACACACATGAACTCATAAAACCTCATAAAAAATTAACAAAACAGACTGTATACACACTGATATAAAACCTGAGACATGCACAAACACACACACACCTCTTTGTTGATATATCCATCTCTGTTGATGTCATAGAGGTTAAACGTCCACTGGAGTTTCTCTGTGACAGAACCCCTCAGCAGGATGGACAGAGCTGTTACAAAGTCCTGATGAAGAGAGAAACAGAGACTCAATGTAGTTTGGAGATAAGAAACCAGACTATCATGTAAATTGGACTTCTTCAGGACCTGAGCATCAATGTGCCAAAGCATAAAAATAAGCATTTAAAGCAGACCTCAAACTTTATGGAGCCTGAATGTGCTGTGTCAAATGCGTTGAACAGATAGTGTGCGTAGGTGCTGGCGTCTGCGGGAACAAAGCAAAATGCCCGTCAACACACTGGACAGGAAGAACATGGAGACAAAGAGCAGTGTTGTACGGATGCCAAATGCACAGCGCACACTCGGTTCTTTTACCTCCATGTGGGAAGAACTGAGAATAGATTTGCTTGAAGGTTTCCTCATTTACAATGCCACTTGGACACTCCTGCAAAGAGAAAGTGAGGGGAGAGACATAAATTAGAGAGACATGGCCAAGGGGGGAGTCAAACAGAGGTGGACAGAGACTGATGAAGGGTGGGACACTAAGAATGAAAGAAATATGTATAGTTTATGAGCAACTGGGTAAACCACTATGTGAGCACATTCAAATAGTCACATACTGTTGCAAATATTACAACAAACATGATCACTTGCTCTCCAAGTGTCGTAGAGATAGGTAGAGATAATTAGAATCAGGTATGTTCAGCCAATCAGAAGCTGGATGATGGAAGTCCACATTCTTCACTCCATTTAAGATGGTTTCCAGCCTCTGACTGACAGAACACACCTGATCCAGGTAATCAGCAGGGGGTATACGTATGAATGGTCGGAAATCAAGCATGATGAGGTTGAGGACAGAACTATTTAAAACTAAAAAACTAAAACTCTTTTCCGTTGCAGCTGTGTAGTGACGTACGTTCTTAAAGCCCCTGTAGAGCACTTGGAGCTCTCTTTTGCTGAAGTTGGTTTGAGCTTCTAGCTGGTCGAGGCCCTCCGGTCGATGGCACACCATGGTCATCTCCAAGTCATCATCAGCTTTATCTGAAGAAACCAACGCAAAAAAAGAGGGAAAACAAAGCAATTTAACTTGAAAATATTACAATATGCGACCAACAAGAGTTTAAACTACATGGTCTCTGAAATCTGTGTGTGAAGTGTGAAATTACAAATTGTAACTAGGCTGAGAGATGCTGATGCACAGAGGTAGAGGTCAGTCTAACAGCTTCAGGTTTCTCCTCTCACCGGGCCTTTCATTAACAACTCATTACTCTCCCTGCTGCAGGGGAGGGGACAGAGGACAAACCGTTGACTCTGGCACAACACACACATACGTATGTATGGCCATCAAAGTAAGGACATTCCTGGGTCCCTTTCTGACCCTAACTAAATGCCTCACCCCACCCCTTATCCCATTCTAAAACCAAGTCATGAGTCTTTGACAGCTCTTTAAAAAGGTGTGAGATAATTATGATTAAGCTCCAACACATCCATGGATGCACACAATCTATAAGTGAACACATCAATATAAAATCATGACATGTTTCAGTTTTTCTTCTCTTAACCATCTATTTGCATGATTACATGTTTCCCACATTTTGTTATATTTGTACATGATGTAACAGAAAGTGCATTAAATTGTTTGAAATATAGTGTGATCATAATGTGCAGTAGTAAAATGGATAAGAAACAATACATAAAACTCTAGTGATTAAATGATAAAATATGTTTCATGAAGGCAATTTTAGAAAATCATCTGTTTATAGGGCTGACCTGTCATGACCCACCGGGTTTGCTGGGTGGAATGTTTGGGTGAAGTCCATGAAAAATACTTTTAATTACCATCAACCCACTAGTCCACAGAACGACCAGAGTTTGCCTTAAATCAGCTGACTTTAAAACACCTGATTATTACACTGTTATCAGAGAACTTGAGGAGGAAGTTCTTTGAGTAGGAGATGGCGCAGTCACAGTGTCCAGCACACTTAGGATGGATGACCACAAGCATTTTTAAAGGCTCCTGTTCTACTTTAATTGAGGGTCAGAAGGTCCTAGGTTTGTTCTGTCCTTGGCAAAGCAGCTTTTGAAACATCAACAGTCTTGAAATAGAAACATTTTATCTGTATGGCAAGACCATTAGTGCATTGTGCAGCTTCATTACCCCAATACCTTTTCAGTTCTAGTGTTAATAAATCACGGTTGCCAGGTTGGCGTTCTACTGCGTCAGGCAATGAAAACGTCATTTTGTGGCTAAATTAAGCCTCCGTCAACAGTCTAACCTTTTTCAGATTCAGAATCCACTGTTCCCACTTCATATGCCTGCATACTGTTTCCATTTAGATAACTGCACAGGAGAAAGCAGGTCTGAATTTCAATGTCACTTATCATTTATTACATTAAAAGCTGATGCAAACTGGTCCCTCAAATATGCCATTATGTTGTGGCAGCTATATTATAAAACAAAATACAATTGAAACCACGCATGGACCCATTGATTATGTGAGTGTTAGTATGTCTTTCTACTTATAATGTGACGTTACTAAGCAGATTCTCTATGTATAGCTCTTGTCCTTTCCTTACATGTGATAATACACGCACAAACGCACACACACTGATGCTCACATAGCCCCTGAAGGCCTTTCATTTCATCACTCAGGCAGTTCAGTCTTTGTCAGTGTCAGTGTCACGTTACAGTTCAGACTCATGCCCAAGTTGAGATGATACACACCCATGTCTCATTGGTCTTCACGTTTACTGTAGCACACACACAAAAGAAAATCATATAATACTAACCAAAGTCAGGCACAAATGCAACACAGATCCTTGGGATGGTAATTACACACACACCAGCACTCACACACATATGTTACCCCTGAAAGCTTTCATGTGACTCTGAGGCTCGTATGAAAACACTGTCAAACATTACACACTAAAAGATGTGCAATGTATAGCAATGTACAATATTCAAAATAAACACTTAACACTTTAATGGTATAAAAACATTTTGGTCCTAAAGCATCTAACAGCATGAATAAAAAGTGATAACCTAATACCTGGAAGATGTGAACATTTCAAACTAAGTAAAGTAAGCAGTTATTTGGATAAAAAACCGAGCTCATGATTGATGAAAAAAGACGTCATACATGTAAGTACTGCCTTCTTGGACAGAATGCTGTTTCATTATTTTCTTTTTTAAGATAATAACTCATAATCCCCTTGTATAACAATGCAACAGCAAAAGACTATGAAAAAAGAAAAATATAACATATATACCATAAATTAATTATTTAGTCACGAGATATGCAGTCATGCCTTAAAAGGTACGAGTTGTATCATCCACACTACTTAAGGTGAAAACAACAACAGTGATGGAACTTGTTCTTTCATTTAGTCTTTTTCTTTTATTTAAAATGTATTAATTTGTTCATTTGATGAAAGCATGTTTCTTTTTTCTGGCTCAGATTTGTAGCCTCATTGTAGCAATGACAGTGTGAGCAGTAATATTATCTGTTGACAAATGTCTATAATTAATTTAGAAAATCAAGAACAGCAAGAACTACAAGCATTGTTCAGTGAGCATTAGAAAAATCATTACTAGAGGAACTTGAGAGTGTGTGTCTCTGCCAGCACTCAACACCCTGCAGCATCTAACCAATTTAACAAATGCCATTTGTTCGTCTGTTTGTTTCTGTTTTTCTGAGAGCAGAGCAGGCGGAGATGTCTGACACGTCCAACATTCCCACATGAATAACTTTTTTTTTTATAATTATGAAAAACACACACTCCTTCCAGAATCGCTGTTTGGGTTAGTGCGGGATTACGGGGACAGTCGCTGTCTGACTGACTCACCCTCCACAGTGATGACTCCCAGGAGATGCAGCATTTTGACGGCCCCACAGCACAGCAGAATGATGGCTATGGTGTGCAGGCTGTTCTCACTCTGCTCCTCTCTTTCCATCGCGGTTAAGAATTCCCTTCCTCTGGACTTAGTTTAGAATCAGCTTTCTGCCTCCAGAACAATTTTCTCCAAAAGTCTTAGACTGTCTTTAGTTTTGATCATGTCCAACCAGACTCAGATCAGGTTAAGCTAATGTTCCTCTACATTTCCCCCTGCCTGTAAACTTTCTATCCATCCTGCTTTCTCCTACACTCAGCACTCACCTGCCTCTCTCTATCTCTGTCTTTTTATCCCCTCATCTCTCCACTCCCTGGGGCATCTCACTCTCTTACCCTGACCTTCTCTTCATCCCACTAACTCCCTCTCTCCCCCTCATTTGTTCTCGCTGTCCCCTTCCCTCGCCCCCGGTTGCATTTGTTGTGTCCTTCACTCTTTAGGAACAGGTTTTAATTTAAGGGTCCAACCCGAGCACACTGTCACAATGACACATTCAACTTTTACTCTCTGAACATATGTGTTTGCTTTTCGCTTGTGGCCTACACACGTGTGTGTGTCTTCATTAATTGTCCCTCTCTCAAAGTCATCCTCAAAGATTAAAAGGCTTAATTTACCACAAAATCACTTTTGTAATGGAACATGCCAAAATCATGTTGCAGGAATTACTCTGCACACAGACACTTTATCTGAACTTGTCTGCCCCTTTTCTTGTGTGCTGCATGTATCAGCAGGGGGCAGCAGAAACCTACAGAAATCAATTCAGTTACATGCCAGAGCCTCTAATAGAGATGTGTTGAACATTTCATTCCAAGTGTTTCCTCACATTTAGCTGATATGTTTAGTGATATAATTATAATCTTAAGAAAATCATAACAAAATATGTTTATGTCAAATAAAAAATGTGGTATAGTCTTTAAATGCATGATATTAAAACACATTGATATTTACAGTGAAATAAACATGGGATATTTCATGTTGTGTATGTGCAGTCTGACCAGCTGCTAGTCATTGATTGTGTGGAACGGGAGCTGCGGTTTACATGAAGCCACTGAGTGACTGCAGGGGGTTTGCTGTATGAGGAGGTTTCCCGCAGAGTTGTCAGTGACAGCTTTGCTTTACTTACTGTTCTTGAATTAAAGCAGATGTCCTGCGTAAAATTACACTTAGTGTCAGGATGCTCAGCAGTGTAAACCATGTCTATTCTGTTTCTTTAACTTTGACTTGTCTTACTGTGACTATCAGCTTTCCTGTCATGATGAAACACCCAGCAACACAAGACGGTTTCACACCACAGAGAGTCAGATATTATAAACTTTATGTAGCATAAACAAAACATAAAAGGGAATATTAAAGGAAATTTGTGATGCTTGGTATTTTTTATATTAAAAAGAAACAGATTAAAATTATTTCACTGATTATGTTTACTGCAAGTGTTGTATACCTGGATATTGTGTTAGACCACACTGGAGTCAGGGTTCATGAGCTTGTGAAGCAGAACTTCAAATAATTCACCTTTATTCAAATGTAATACAGGAAACAGCAGGTGAGGGCTTTGGCAAAGTTGGCTCGAGTGGCAGTGCCTGGAGACAAGCAGAAAGAAAACCCAGGCAAACGGGAGCAGGAAAAACCTCAAAGTCCAAAAAGGTTGCAGGGGTCTGAAATCTGGCAAGCAAACGTGTGCTCGCAAAAAGGCTGGAAAGCTACAGCTGGGGTGGCACAGTGAGGATCTGGCAGAGCGCTAGAGGAAGTAAAGCACCGAGCTAATGGGAAACAGGTGAGCAGGTGGATGTGGGAGGTTCGGGCTATTTTATAAAACCTGTAGACAGTAACACAAATACAGGAGAGCATCAGCTACTGAGCCCATCGACTTTCCAATGAGAAGCCTGTTTAATCCATCTGTGGACACTGGGGAGAGGATAATACTCTCCTACAGGCTCCACTGCAAAGGAAAGATTCTGTTTTCCTTATTTCTAAAATCTGCCTTCAACTGAGTATGTTTGTGGGGTGTTTAGATTAATTCTGGTAATTGTAAGCAAAGCTCCAAGAGACTCACTAAAGGGAGGAGAACCATAAAAATCAGATTAGCGCTTTGAGAAACTGGGAAAGTGCTGTTTATTTATATCTAGTAAGTAAAATGTACCTATACAAACTTTTTATTGCTAACAGGTGAGATCCAGAAACCTACATGACTCATGTTCCAAAAGTGAATCTGCACACTTAGCAGTTTAGCTAAATAAACCCAACCTAGAAACCAGCCGCTCTGAGAACTTCACTTCCATCTGTTACACAAGCTATTATAAGCCGTGGAGTTTGACAGTGACCAAAAGCCTGAACTCCTTTGCTTTCAGAGCTTGTTTGGACCATTAAGTGGTGACCTGAACAATCGGCAGAGGAAGAGAGGCTGTCAGTCTCCTCAGCACAAACAGAATGAAGTTCTCCTTTTCTCCCTAACCACTGCTGACTCTTGACTTAAGCCCCAAACTCCATCTCTTCACTTCGTCTGTTACCGACTGACTCCTCACTTCTCCTCCAATCCTTATCTCACTCACTCGGAGAATCTCTCCTCTCACTCTCTCCACGCTCTCTCTTTGCTTCTTGTACTGTGTCCTGTAATCCTTGCCACAGTGTGTGTCATTTGCATAATCTGAATTAGCCTAATCTGTCGTCCTGGCGACAATGAAGTGGGTTCACTCTCACTGGCCCATTTAATGGATGAAACTGCTCCTCCGGAAAGTAGCTTCTCCACCGGTCGTCCACTTCTGGGAGGAAGTATTTTAAAAACAGATTTCAGCTTCAACAGTCCTATTTACACCATGCAAAGCTGCATACATAATCATATTCCATGGTGTGAATCTGAACTTGCACTGTGAGACGCATTGTCCTCTATGGTAAACATCCAAGCGGGTGGACACAGGCCCAATCGCTGAGTGTCCTTTGGATGGTTCGCTGAGAGTCCAACAACTCACAAGCACACACAAAGAGAGCCACATGCATCTACTTGTAACACTCTCGGAAAAGTCAAACATGAGCGCATTGTTTTAAGCATCACGGATAGAGCGCCCATGAGTATGAAACAATATACTGTCCACCCCCATGCGTGCATGTTCCCAAACACATCTGTTCACTCACGAGTCCTCAGGCTGTGAAGGAGTGTTGGGAAGTATTTACAGAACTGCAGTGTTGTGAGTTTTATGTGTAAGTGCAGGGGAAACTTGTATACTTGTTGACATAATGCCATACCTAAACCCTTCCCCTTCCCCAAACCAAAACCGAGTTCCAACCCTGACCCTAAAACCCAGTCTTGACCCTCAAAAAGCCCTTTGAAGTTGGGTGGACCAGCCAAAATGTCCTCACAACAAAGGCATTGAAACACAGTTTGTCCACAGAAGACTATAATGCCCACACACACACACACAAACACGCAGGCACACACACATATTGGTGTGAAACTACTACAGAGTGAGTCAAATACAGCTCTTTTACACACTCATAACAGAATGCCAATATTGATTTTTGAGTAAATACATGTCTAGACTCTCGAATCTGCAAAAATACACAAACGCACGTAAAGGCACACACACGTACTGCCGCATGCCAAGAGAGGAGAATGACGAGATGACTTAATAAGCACTCACACCAGCTAATGGGAGCGTGGGTGATGGGAAAAGGGAGCAAATGAGTGAAAGAATGGAGGCATAAAAAGAGAGACGACAGGGGGAGGGAGAGGTATGGAGATGAAGGTGCCAGGAACAGATTGTGGTGGTGGCGTGTTTGAGTGCAGCAGGGGAAATTAGAACAAAGTCAGATAAAGGAAAACAAGATGTAAAAGGAGTGGGAGTAAGAAACGGGGGAAACAACAAAAAGTGGAAAAGGAAGAAAAGAGGAAGGGGAGAACACTGAGACAACATTGCCGCAGAGAGAAAGTCAGAATGGCAAAAATAGGGGCTAAGTACAAATGGAAATATCACCATGGAGAAAAATGCAAGTTGAAAATATTTCGGGAGAGATGAGTTGTCAGAAACCCCCACAACACATGAGCAAGAAAATAACGGCTACAGCCAACAGGTAGGTTGAGGAGGGAGAATCTCCCACCAATAAGATGCTGTCAGGGAAAAAGACAAGAGCACTTCACAGAAAATGAAGCAAGCTGAGAGAACAATGAGCAGCGTTGATTAAAACAGACACTGCAGAAAAGCATGCATGCAAATATTCCGGAAGGAGCAGGACACAAACACAGTGAGGTGTTTTTTTTCCCCCTCCACAGTGACGAGCTCGTGCTCAGAGGATCAATCATGTAGGAATCTAATCTCCCAAAATTACAGCCGTGCACTGGTCTCTCAGTGTTTCTGTCAGTGTCGCGATGCTGGATAACAAGTTCTCTGCAGCAGCACGGAATAGGCGGCTGCACACACACACACAAGCCCCGCTGCACTAATCCTGCATGCAGCAAGCATGTTCGAGCAGGAGAAAGGGAAATGCTGAAGTCCCAGAACACAATGCCAAACAAACCCCAAATAGCTCGTGCTCTACATCCCAGTCTTTCATGTCTGAGCAGGGAGGTAAATGGACCTGCTTTGTGGGCCAGGAAGAGCCGGATTTCACACATTTGCACAGTGTAAGTGCATCTACAACCACCTTATTTTTCAAAATAGCAACAGATTTTTTTCCTTGCACTTTTTAAGACTCAAGGGGAAAGATGTTTGTTTGTGCCTGGGCGTGCTGTGCCTATTCATAAGATGTAGAAACTTGGAAAATGTCCTGTGTGGTCTTATTTGCACAGAAAACACAATAATAGTCAGCCTCAGAAAAATATGTGCACAGGACGACACATGATTAATATGGGATATTTCCACTCTGGCACTGATCTCCTGCTTGGTTTGCTCATTCATTGGAGCAGCCTGTGCAGATTTGTTAGATTCATATAAATTAGGTTTAGAGAATTTTATTAGAAGGAGGTAAAACATTTCACACAGGCAACAGGTCTCATCAAAGATTCCCCTCCCTGCTTCATCTACATATTTGCTTCTCCGAGCATGGCTGCTCGGTCTCTTTCACATGGCCTTGACTTACTTAGGAATACCCCAATCTCATCAAACTCCCCTCAACCAGCACTCCCCCCAGCCCTCCCACCCCAAAACTGACATCTTTTGTTGCCATGGCTACCGTGCTTCCAAGGTAACAGCAAGACAGAAAAGCAGTGTGTGAGCAGGGTGACAAATACCTTCGACATGTGTATGTGTTTACCAGCGTCGATGCTAGCATCTGCGCAAACAGCCAGCCAGACAGACAGATTCACACACGCAAGCATGCACGCACGCACACACACACACACACACACACCCACACACACACACACACTGACACAGTCAAAGAAGCCGTTCCGTACTTTCCTCTTTGGTTAGTCCTGTCAGGAAAGATAAGCTCAACTACAATCACATGGGTGTACACAAACACACACATACACGGTGGCACTAAAACTTTGTTGTAAAATAAAAAAAATACTCTTTTTTTTCCTCTGGGAACACCTGTTGCTCTCTCTCTATCTCTCTATCGCTTTCACACCCTACAAACAATCTGTCCTCTTTCTTGCATCTGAACCGAACTGCCAGCAGTTATTAATCTTTGTTATGCAGCTTGAGTACGTGAGCTGTATATTTGTAGTGGAGTGAGTATGTGTGTGTAAGAGGCAGTGTTAAAAGTTTCATTGCCTATAGTGTGCATGCCTGTGTGTGTTTGTGTGCATATGTAAACGTGTATGTGTGTGTGTGTGTGTGTGTGTGTGTGTGTGTGTGTGTGTGAAAGCATACACTGTTGTGCAGTGTATGTGTGTGAGGGAATGTATAGATTTACCCATGTGCACATATATCTGTGTGTGTGTGTGTGTGTGTGTGTGTGTGTTTCCTCACCCCTAGACGGCCTTCTCTGCTTGGTCTGCATGGTCAGTGTACCCACCACAGCCCCCATGTTTGCCGTCGTCGTCGTGGAAACAAGCGCGTCTGTATGCTGAAGTCTGTATCTCTTCGTCACGTGTTTGAAAGGCTTGAACACACACACGCTCCCTCGCCCTCTTTCCTCTTCTCATCCTCCTCTCTCTCTCTTTCTCCTCCTCCTCCCTCAATGGCTGCTCTTGCCAGAAACCCTCTTTCTATCATCCATCCTTTCATGCTTTCTCACCCCATCTCACGGCGCTCCTCCTCTCTGTCTCCCACCCTCCCATTTCCTTGTTTTTCTTTAGGGGTTGTAGCCTCCCACCCTCCCTCTCTCACTTTAGCTCCCTCCCACCTTTACTGCAAGCCAGAAGGCAGAGCAAAGCATCAGTGATTCAGTATGAAATCGCCAGGATGTTGATTCACTAAATTATAAATTATTATGAGCGTACCCATCGATTTGTAGATGATAACAGTCTGTGAAAAACAAACATGCCCTGTTACATTTTCACAGCGTAACACATCTGTTTTTCTCTGATCAAGTACAAATATGCAAATAGATGCAGGCTCAAAATGACTGGAGATAACTATGAATTATGAAGTGCAGGAAAAACATGTGCATGGGGCAAAAATCAGGCTGATTTTTATGCAGTAACTCTATTTTTCTACAACACCACAGTTTGTTCGTGAAAAGGCCATTTCAATCCATCAGCACCTCTATTCATGCTGTCTGCCATTCCTGTTCATTCACCCATATTCCCCAACATAAACACCAGTTGGAGGGATAAAGGGGCGGAGAGAGCGTTTGTGGAGGCAAATTTTCTCCCAGTGCAGGAGGAGAAGGAGGAAGGAAGACACGAAGGCAGCAAGAGAGCAGAGAGGTGCAAAGAGCTTACAGTCAACAGTGTGAAGAGGGAGGGAGATTAAAAGCAGGAAGACACAGAGGATGACAAATTTAATAGGGTAGACATAGAGGGATCACGACAAGTGTCAGCTAATCCTGCACGAGTGTTCGCTCACACACGCCATATTAAATCACTTTTTAATTACAGCCTGATCAATACTAACAAGGTACACGGTCTCACATGATGACACTACAAAGAGAGCACTAGAAAGACACTTGTTATATGTGCCGCACATTTGAAACATGAAACAAATTGCAAGTATTTTTATTTTTTCACATTTAGTCATTTGGCAGACGCTTTAATCCAAAGAAGTCGTAAAAGTAGAAACAGCCTTGCACTAAACAGCGTATACATTACCGTAACTCTAGGTGGTTAGGCATTAGTACATTCTCAATATGTAATTGAGAATGGACAAAAGTATTAATGGTAAAATCCTGTTTATGTGTCGCACATAAAAATGCTCACAATGCAGAAAAGCACTTTTAAAAATGCTTTACTTTTTTAGGTGCACTTCTGCGGTCTAATGCAGTCCAAAACAGTTGTTCCGTCATAAAATCTTCTGTTATGATGGTTATAATGCAAAAAAAGTGTTTAGCTACATGTTTTATGCTGTTGTAGTTTACTGCTGTATACTGAGACTTGTTTCGTCTGCCAAACTACTCTCTACTGTATACTGAATATGGGTTTACACACGCCTAATAACCTTAACAAAAAATATAAATATAATAATGAATATTTAAGTGTGCCCGTTATGCCTATTAAGTGACCAGTGATGTAGTTTTAATTATTGTATAAGCTACTGTTTATACAGATAATTACTTACTGGGAAATATATAATGTGTTTGTAAAATAAAAAGTAAAGCTGGACAGAAAAGCTATTCTAAATAATGTACCCAGGTAATATTATCGATGCTCAGCTCCCGTCCAATCATCACTGGCCTGGCTGACGGCCAAAGTTGGCTCATCTAGCCTGAGGACACAACATTTAAGATGTCATTGTCAGCTATAATAAAAGTTACAGTTTGTTGCAAGGACAAAAATGTTTCCATAATGTCACAGAGCCACAACTGCTATTATGAATGATGCATATGTCAGGTTTTACAGCCAAGTTTCCAGTATCTGACTTGGAGAATCAACACATTGTCCTTTTATAACAAGCCAGCCGTCAGTAATAATGCTTCTGAAAATGTGGCAACCGCTCCAAATATGGGGCACATTTTGTCTGCTGATGGTGAATAATGAACCAGGCATGATTGTTATGAAGCCATATGGGAAGATTTAGCTGGAAAGATTTAGTTTGGAGAGTACAAAAATGGCAATCTGTTTCAGTGAAAACGTGTTGATGAATGCTCGGATGTGTGTGTGTGCGTGAGTGTGTGTGTTTCCTCACAACACAGAGAGAGACAGAATGGACAGCAGTGGGGAGTAATGCTTTCGCCCTGTCTCTGCACGCGCGCACACACACACACACACACACACACACATTTTGCACATGCAGCAAGTGCGAGTAGAAAGAATGGGCAATCATACGGCGAGGTCCCTGTGGACTGTAGTAGTATCCATGCAGCATACAGAACCAGGGAGCATCACTATTTCCTGCTACACGCAAACACTCTCTGCTCTTCCTTTTTGCCTGCTGTGCTATAAAACACTGTCCGTATTGTGACTTTACAAATTTACAGGCTATCAAAGTGATTTCCCCCCACCTTCACTGCACCATAGTTCACCTTTAGCCTTGAAATATATCAATCCGTCTCTCTCCACATCCTCATCTATGAATTTGTCTCCAGCCACACGGCCTTTGCCAACACACCTCTATCTAGCTTTCTCTCTCTATAAATCTCTGCATGTACCAGCCTAGTGTTACTGTCGTTCAGAACACTGTTCCCAGCTTGTTACAAACTCAAAACTCTGTCTGTATAACACAGAGAGCAGGAAGTAGGAATGTGTAAATGTGTGAATACTGTATCTGTGTTTGTGTATAATATTGCTGTTGGACTGGCCAGTGTTTCCCTGCAGGCATTTAGAGGAAAGGCAGCAGACCCATGTCACATTTTTAAGGAGTGAGAGGATAAAAGAGAGAGAGGAGAGGAGAAAATTAGCAAAAGGAGGAAGAGGCAGGACAGCATGTGAGCAGGAAGGAAAAGGCAGCAAAGATGGAAACACGTTTGGCAATGAGAGAAGAAGAATGAGAAGGAGGAGGAAACACACCAGGAAAGCTTCCAGCAGGAGATTAGAGAGTGATGCACAGAGCAAAAGAACCAGAAAGAAGTGGGTAACAAGAGCCAGGAGAGTGGGCGAGTGGCATCACAAGAAAGAAAAAGGCAGAGGAGATAGCGTGAGCGGAACATGCAAACATGTCCAGAGATGAGGACGGAAGAACAAAGAGAATGAGAAAAAATCGTGCAGCAAGTGTGAGAGAAAATGGAATTCAAAAGATCTTGATTAAGATTATGTAGCTGGGTGGAAGAAATCAGCTCATCTCTTCAGAGCTGCACATTCAGAACAGCCTCAGTTCCAACCTGGACTGTAAAAACTCTCCCTTTCCCTCCTAAATGATCCGTTCCAGCAGTTATAGATAATGAATCAATCAAGCTGCTGCAGGACACATTCTTGTCGGCACACAAACCTTCCAAACTGCTCATCAAAAGTAGCGCAGCTTTGGACAGTGAAGAACGTGTCTATTAAGAAAATCAATACTAATATCTTCCGCTGCCCAAATTACTTCTCCCACAGACACTCCTCTGTATCTTTATGAGTGGACGCATGCTGTGCCTCTTGCTGGCTCTCATCACACTGCGAAAAAAGTGAATGAATAAAGATGCCCTTGGCATCGTATGGGGAAGGAGCAAAGGGAGAAAATGAGGAATGGAAATAAGATGTACATGCATAAATGGAGAGAGTAAGATACTGATGGAAAGGAGGAAAAGGAAGTAGGGCACAAACATTTGAAGGAATTTGGAGAAAGAGAAATCAGGAGATACAGAGGGAATAGGGGATAGATTGTGATTAAAGAAAAAAATCAATGAGGACTAAAGAGAGAAAGAGAGAGGAACTGAACAAAGAGAAGAGCATCACCCTCAGAGACGTGGTTTGTGCTCTGCAGTTTTTTTTCTCGTGGATAACTAGAATATGGTGCCTTCGTAAACACACATCTGTTGTCAGGGAAAAGAACAGCAGCAAACAGCTACGTATGACACAGTAGGATGTTTGAAGAGGTTTGAGACTGACAGTCACTATGGGCCACATGAGGATACAGATTCTGACCCTCTGCCATACATGACCACAAGGGCCGGGTGGTCAAACAATCTTCATAAATCCCGCAATAACACGGTAAACACAAGAAAATCTGCTCTGGGTTTAGACTCAGAACGTGTGAAGTGTCATTTTGCGTGTCTTATGTTGACACATGTAGCCATGAAAACACAGTATTTATTAGGTACATGACACAACAGTGAGCTACACACACACCAACACATACACGCACACGGACCCACGTTTCCTTTTCCTCGCTCATCCTTTTCTGAGCACATCATTGTGTTATTTCCAGTGTCAAATTGATCTGAAACAACATGGTGCAACACAAGCAGCAGCACTACATACTGTTGAGTGTCAGGAAAGCAATGATAAATGTCCCCCATCCCTTTTTTTTTATCTCACAGCTTCACTTTTTTAGACGTAAATTGAAGCTGTTCATCACGCCTCTGTCCTTCCTTCCTTTTGCCACATCGTTTTTTCTCAGAGCTCACAAAGCAAATTCTGAGATGTGATGTCTTTGGCAACAGGTGGTCCCTTCAGTAATACAGTGGTAATTAGGGAAAAAGACATAAACAGTGATTGCTCTGCATGACGTTAGTGCTTTCTATTGCCTCATTTGAGTCACTTTTTCTGCAGGGATTAACTAGTGTTATGAATATGTACACAGAATCTACTAATAAGCTGTAAAACCTCCAACATTTTATATGGCAGATAATGTACAGGTTGTGCTACAATAAGCAGAATCAAAACATCAAACTTAGATGAAAGATTTTTCAATGTTTCTTGTTCAACTGACAACAACAGACAAACGACAGGCTCATTGGGCTGTTTGTTTTTCCATTTATCATGTACAATATCTGCTAAAATATTATTTTTCATTTCAATGTGAATTTAAATTTTAAGAGGTTTCAGGCTGTTGTATTAAAATCATACATGTAGTTTACTCGCTTTAATATAAATCAAGAGATGCATATAACTGTTTCAATATCCAAAACATATAGTCAGAAGTATTGACATATATTCATCATCTGTGTGTCTGTCTTTGGCCCAGCATTACAAAGGCCTTAAGGTGAGCACAGGGAGGAGATAAATTGCAGACAAACTGTTTTTATCTTTGAAGAACTCACCAAAGCATTTGGCTTCAATGGCATGTCTTTATTTATACAGTTATTGATTTTTTTTTTCATAATTAAATGCCCAAATGTGGGTTTAATTTGCAACTCTGAAAGATGAAAATAGCCCTTTTGCCAGTGAGAATCCTCGTAGTTCGGATTAGTGTGTGAAGAAATATTAGATATGAGGTTATAAAATCACAGTCCCATCATTATAAGCTTAAACGTAGTCAGACACAAACACACACATGCTTCAGGCATGGGATTAAGCAGAAACCTGTTTTCATGTCACCATCTGCCTATTAAAGCTCTTTTGCTGTCCTAATTGGCACTTTCAGTGCGCCTCTTTTGATGTAGAGGGATGAGAGCGAGGGTGAAAAATGTAAAGCCTATTAGAGAAATAGGGCTCCTCTCGTCTCAGCTCTTTAGTCCTGGAGCTGATGGCAGCGTTGAGCCAAACTCGCTTGTTCTTCAGAAGATTCACGTACACTCACACATGCACAAACACATCTATTTACATACTTCTGCCGGCTCCACGCTAAAACCCGGAGTAGTTAGAGAAACTTTAAACAGTCAGAAGGATCTTAGGACAAGGCTGTGCTCTGTGCAAAACTAAAAACACAAAGAGGTTTTCGAGAGAGCGAAAGAGACAGAAACCCGGGGATAAACAGTAAAAGCAGACAAACGGTCACAGATCAAGAAGAATGGAAGAAGAAAACTAGAGGGGGGAAACACATAAAAGACGGAACGGGGAGATGAAATGAGGAGAGGAGGGAGAACAAGGCCGAGAGAGAGAGAGAGAGAGAGAGAGTAAAAATTCACTTGACGGAGTGCGAGAACACAGAGAAATGAAGCAGAGGCACAAACAAATGGTGCTAATGGGCAGAAAGATGAATGTGTTGGCAAGGCGCAGGTTTCATGGTTTATAACATACCTACAGGGACATATTTCATACGAGCAGAGGCCTTTGTGCACAGTGACAGAGGATACCTTTCTTTCTTGCTGCAGGTGAAGAGAGATAGATATAGATTCATTCCTTAACACCAACCCATGTGGTCATGTGAGCCGCTCGGCGAACTGGCTAACGTTTCTGCCTTCGATCTTCCCTAATGGAAGAGGTACGACTCTATGTAGGCCACAGCATCCGTTTGGCTTCGTTTAGTGCACCGAAAACAAAAACGCCTGCTCTAGTTTGCGTAGCAGCTCTCTTCAATTCATTTCACTCGCTTCATCACTATAAAACGCTCCAGATAGGGCTGTACAGTAAATGGCTTTCATTCATTTGTTTTGTTTGTGCCCAAGTGCCATTTTGCATTCACCTTGCTATTAATATTAGACCTGCTCTACCTGCGAGGTCTCCGCTACAGCATAACGATGAATAATTTTGGTTTAAACCGGGGAATAAAGTCTATCCTGCATATCTGTCATTCTAAAGCAAATGTTCTCAACATTTTGACCCATGTCCCCTTAGAGTAACATCACTAATATGGAGTGTATCAGGCCACCATCAATTTTTCCTCGTCCAGTGTGAAAACTCTGAACAATGTTAAATCTGAAGGAATGGGACTATCCACTGTTAAAAAAGAAAAGGTTAAATGCTTTTAATGAACAGCAGGTTCACACTGAGAGAGTATCAGCCTTAGACTGGCAGCCGCTGATCTGCATTTATAGTTCAAGTAAAGCTTCTGAGTCAGGCTAAATAAACATCAGCTTTAACTGGTCACCGTGGTTACGCAGTTGTCCACCAAACCCCGGTGCTTAACTGGCTGAGTCACCACGATCAAGTCTATTTGTTTTTTGTCCAGTCTTCAGATTAGCAGGTTTGACTTGAGTCAACAGCTCTGCACAAACACAGACTGCATCCTAGACGATCATTTTTTGTCCCAGTAGTTACTGTTTTCCCAGCCACTTAACTTTGGATCCATCTCAGCTGGTCGTTGCCTCATGTTGGGTTGTGATCAAGGATGAGCCAACCTTCCATGCAAAATGAATCCTGCCCTGCTTTCATTAGGCCACTGCAGCAGATGGTGAAACGCGAACACACACACATTCGCTGACACTCACACTGCAGCCCCCTGAGGAGCAACCTCGCCTTCTCTCTCAACTTTTCTCACTTTTTTCCCCACTTTTACTCATCTATCACTTCTTCGTCACACCATAACAGTGGAAACTTCAAAGTGGCTCCAGCTAAGAGGCTACCCTAACAACGTCTTTACCAACTAGCAAATGGGTTGTGCTGCAGATGGAACGGGTCGTGGACGACTTTCTGACTCTATGTTTCCTCTGTCAGCAGTCCTCCTATAGGTTTCATATTTTACACAGCAGAAAACATCCGCCTTGAAAATGTGCCTCAAGTATCTGTTCAGCACAGATCAGAAGTATCTGCTGAGAGCTGTTGCCATGCAATGAAATGAGTCGCAGGTCGGGAATTAAAATAAACAACCCACGCAAAAGGCTATATGTGCATGTATTTCAGAAAACCATTTACAGAGTCTCTAAAGAGTCGTACAGCTATTTCAAATACTCTGTGTGGCTCCAACCAGAAAGGTATTTTCCTGTGGGATTTACACAGCATTCACAGCACATAATTTACATCACTTACATCGCCTTCAGATTTTGTCACAACATAACACGCAGCCTGTTTAACATGATCTCACTCCATTTAGCCCTTAAAACGCGATCTGCTTCTTGTCTCGAGTGTGTGTGATGCGGCTCTGTGTCGGCCGACGATAGCCATCAGGTTTGAGGTCAACACACACAGGACACACCACGGCCAGAGGCTGACAGATAAGACCATTCTGATTTACTACCCTCATACATACACACACACACACACACCACGGCCACTGGCACCAGAGGAGTGATTTATGTGCATAAATATTTTCATGAAGCTGTTAACACTAATTTATGTATATGAACACATACACACACACATTAGAATGGATGTGCCAGTTTCCGCCTGTCAACTAGTAGCAGGGCAGACAGGAAGCAGGGTGGTTTGGAGTGCAGACAGGGGTAAATACCATCACCTTTTATAGACATACAGCTGCACACACATACACACACTATTGTATCTTCTCAAACCCACAGAGGACAGATGGCCTGAAAATTGCACCATAAACCAAGAACAAATTTAATGTTTGCCAACTTTACATCACTGCTCAGTATATGTTCTGCTCATTCCCATAATGCACCTCTTATGCAAAATGTATGACTGAGAGCGAACATGCCAGACTTTTTATCATCACAGGTGCTGCTGTCAAATAACATGCACATCCAAGAAATTCACCTGAGTGTGAAGAGGCATTTGGTTTTGAATTCAATTTTTGAAATAAAGAATTCTTACCTTTGTGGTAGTTCACCTGCTTGGTTTGCATTGAAAAGGTTCCCATCACAAGACCCATCTTGACTTCTGGCTGCAGACAGTTTGTGATGCAAGTATGTATGTGTGTGTGTTTGTGTGTGTGTGTGCGTGTCTGGTCGTATATATTCAAGGTGTGCTGGTGAGTGTGCGTACAGTAGGTGTGTGTATGCTGTAATTAAGTTAGTCCATCACCCAGCTGTATGTGTGGAAGTACAGATATCACTTCTCATGCTGCCTAACACCCACACAGCTCTGCTGCTTCTGCTCGAGGGTGTATGTGTGTATGCGTGAGTGTGTCTGTCTGTGCGAGTAAGTGAAAAAGAGAGAGAGGAGATGTGTGTATGTGTGTAAGAGAGAGAGAGTGTGTAAATGAAATAGAGGGCGCACATGCACTCTGAAGCTACCTTTGTCTATGCTGTCACTGAAGCTGCCTGTTTTACATCCCTCTGTCTCTCTCTCTGCCTCGCACACCCTTCCTCTTCCGCTCTGTGTCTGTCCTCTCCGTCTCTCTCTCTCTGTGGGTCCCCTGCCACCAGACTGTCATTCCATCAATTCCTCTGTGCCTCTTTATGTATCTGCCTCTGTCTGTCTCTGCTTCTCTCCGCTCCCTCTTCTCTCCCTATTCGTCTCAGTCGCTCGTCTCTTTGTCTGTCTAGTTGGGGAAAGAGGGATTGCACACTGTTGCACAGGAAAAGACAGACACAGAGGGAGATTGGGAGAAGGGAGTGTGGGGAGAGAGGAGGACTAAACCCAAGGGAGAGAAGGAAGAGAGGAGGAAAAAGGAGACATTGAAAAGGAAGATGATAGAAGGGATGAGGAGGGAAAAGGGGAGACAAGGACAAAATAGGCGGACGAGGAAGGTAAAGTGAAGGGGAGAGTGGGTGTAAACGAAGGGGGTGAAAGAGAGAGATAGTGAGAGATGAAGAGTGCAAGAGGTGAGGGGAGATAAGGGAGGACTAGACTGATCCGTCCCCCTTTGCTATTCAGCAGGCACAGTCTGACTGTGGAGTGTATTTGCCGCTTTATCTCGACATGCACGAGTCTGACAGGTGCTGTGTGTCTATGTGCGCGTGCACGTGTGTGTAATTATTCTGCTAGCCAGCGGGTGGGTCAAAGACAAAGCCCCGACACTGACACAACCACATTTGGAGAAGCGCCGCTGTGCATATGTCAGTGCCAACATCAACACGCTGTATCAGACATGTTTTTGCTCTGGAGGCTGCTGATGAATCCATCAGCTACACCCATAAGCACCCATAAGCACCCTACACACACACACAGACACACAGGCCACACACCCTCCACACCAATACAACCAGGGGAATGACACCAGTCCACACAGTTCCACCTCCCACACATGCTACCCTCTCAATCACGCTTAACCCGCTTGCTACGTGCCACGAAACCCTGCTGTTGAGATTGGCAGGTTGCACTGACAGTATTGACTGCTCCCCTTATTGAAATTCCTCACGTGGATTTAGTTAAGAAAACAATTTACAGCCGAGTTATCGCTGTGGCTGAGTTGAGGCCATCAAGGCCAATGATAAAGCCATTAGGGCATAACATTCATTAAAAGCTACTGGCTGCAGTCGCCTGCACGCCGAGGATCAATGCAGAGCAAAAAACAAGAGAAGGAGGATGTGTAAGAGGTGTGGACAAAAGAAAAAGAAGAAAATGACGAGAGGACGAGAAGCAGAGAGAAGGAGACTGAAGAAGTGAGGAAAAGGAGCATCAGAGGGCAGGAGTGTGTGTGTAACGGTGAGAGACACTGGGTTTTTGGGGGGTATAACTGAACTCACCCCATCACATACACTCACACACACCTCGTGTTCCCCCTTTTTTCTAGGTCTCCAGAAGGACACAGATCTGACAGCAGTTTCTAATCAAAATCCGACACATTTCACAATCTCATGCACACACACACAAATACACAAACACCCACTGATTAGCAACAAGTAAGAGATGCAATATATCAACAGAGAGAAACCAGGTCTTTAAGTACAGGTGCACACACCAGCAGTGACAAACACAGACACACACACTGATTGAATTCGGAAAGCTCGGCTGAATGGATGAGATGAGGGAGCATGATTTGCTGTAGTGATGATGTTTAACTTCAGTGGATGAGAGAGGAAACCCTTGGTTGATCAAAATGGAAAGGATAGACTGAAAACTCCAAAGTGGAAGATGTTTAGGTCAGTCTTTCAAAGCTGACGTTTCCTAAATACCAACTTTATCAAGCTTTCTTGAAAAATCTGACTGAATCAGGTAATAATCAATAGAAAAACATTTTCCTTGGAAGCAACAGTTTAGAATCCCACAATAACAAAGGGTTTAGTATGAAGATGGTAGTATGATCAAAAGCTTCTTTGCTCCAAGGGCAAGAATGAATCTGAGTCTGGGCTGCAACTCGGCATAAGTCGGTGTTCAGGAAACAGGAAATGTATTAATATCCATCTCTAGCCTATCCACAACAAACTTGACACAGTTCACACCAATTTCCTTTACCCCGGATGTGAAATGTGCCCTAACGTTAGTCTTACTCTTCATTTTGATAATAAATAACACTATATCGCTATAACGCTAAAGCAGTGGCTGGTATTTATGACAGTTGTGTAAAAGTTAATCACACTCAGTAACAGCAGAGCGAAATAAACTTCACCTAAGCATCAAATCCTGCTTATTGATGCTTCAACTTGTAGGACTTGCTGGAATGCACAGAGCCCAGAAAGAACATGAAGAGCAAAAAAAAAATGGCAGCAGCAGGGGGACGGAGGGGGAGGGGGTGACACCTTGGGTAAGACGGTGCATAAGCAGGGAAAACAGATGACATCAGCTGTCTGTGAGCATCAGACTGAAAGAGGCCACAATATTGATTGGGAAGGGATCAGAGTTATCAATCAGGAGTCAGTGGACGGGTGGAGACAGACCAAGGTGGACGTTCACATTCAAAGACAGAGACAATCTCCTACACCTGTTATCACCAGACAAATTCCTTATCGAAGTCATGCAACGAAGATGGCTGAGCACTAATAGAAATTAAACGTAACACCTCGTCGTTGTCCTCCATACAGTAAGTCCTTACATGACCCTGTCTGACCTTTAGGTAAGTTTTGTAGTCCAGTTCCAACGTCATCCAACTGTGGATTTTGTGATGCTACAACAAGATCTTGGGTCTGTCCCAAATGTAAACTTACATTGTTTCTGGCCTTTTGCTGTATATTTCATATAAAGAACCATTTTTTAGTTAGTGAAATTAGCTTTTTTCAGTTACGGCACAATGACAAAAGAATCAATTTTAACCTACTTAGCATTTTGAAACAATTTGGACCTGAGCAAAATATTCCCTCTCTTTAATACCAAATCCCAGGGTTTTTTCCTGGAAATATATTAGGAGAGTATTTTTTTATTAATACTGGGATTTATGAATCTATAAATTTAAGCTTTACAAGAAAAACAAACATTGACTTAATGCTGGATATTTCATCACGTGTGCTGCTGTAAGTCGCAGCCATTATCTAATCACCTTCATAATTCATAAATCTTTGAAACGACCTGCTGACAAACACAGACAAAATAACTGAGCCATTAAGTTCTCAGTGGTTTAACCAAGGAAACCGAAATAACTTTGCAGATCTGCAGTTGCAGTGTAATAACACTCACAGCAACAGGTTCATCACATTAGGCGGAGTGCCAAACTCTTCCAGAACATTAAGCCTGACATCGTCTGTGCTGCGACTCGATCCTGTCCAGGGCGCTGTGGATCATTCTGAGTGCCCGCCAACCTCCTTCTCATCATTTATTAACCATTACACAACAGACCTTTTGCTAGATTGAAATGCTGCCTGGATAAATGGATGGGGGTAAGGGGAAGGGAAAGATGGGGTTAGAACGTGGGTTTGAAAGGCAGAATGCGTCTGACAGCAGAGAGAGACGACGTGTTGACAAGCACAGGAAATGTGGCAAGCGGGCAGTGAATAATAAATTGACTGGTTAGTAGCTGCCCGGTCTTATCAGAGGAAGGCTGGATGAAATATGTCTTGGTGATGACCACACAGTGGAAAGGAGATGAGAGCAGTGAATTAGGAGGGCAGCATGGAGAGAAGGAAACGAGTGAAAGAAATGAGACGAGGGTCACTAACTGTAGGAAGGGAGGTGGCTGAGGAGGGGAAAACGGCGAGACAAATGAGAGTAGAGAATTTGGTGGGCAAGATGGATGGAGGAGTTAGGGAGCGAAAATGGAGAAGGTGGAGAGAAGCGAATTAGAGCAGAGAATTGGGAGGACAGAGAAGATGGAAGGGAGATACGGTCAGTGGAAAGGAGGGATTGAGGATGTAGCAGGGGGTGGGGGAGTCCAAAAATGACAGAAACAGGATGGCAGAACAGAGCGAGCGAGTGAAAAAAGGGGGGGTGGGGTAGCCCGAACAGAGAGATGAAGTACACGGAGGAAGGAGCGTAAATGCACCTGGCTACTAAGTGGCTCCGATAAGCTCAGTGTTGTCTGAGTCATCACAACAAATAGACTGATTACTGGAGTGAGGAGCAGAGGAGACGAGCTCAATGATCCTGTCAGACACGGGAATGAGGTGTAACACAGCCAGTTCCTGCTGCAAAGAGCGAGTCCATCATGTGTCGGTTTTCCTCTAACAAAGCCAAACACGTGTCAGTTACTCCTACAAACTAGTCCAAGCTGTGCAACAAGGCGTGACTGTGATCAATATGCAGCAAGTGAGCAAACACTGGCACCATCATCGTGACTTTAGAAAGGGTTTGTGCAAAAAATGCTGATGCATATCACCAGCGCTCAAAGGATCATTTCACCCAAATTAGAAAAAACAAATTGCCTCTGTTGCCTCCCACCCATGCAGATAGTGTTGATGTGGTTTGTTTGAAACGTACATTACGAGAATTTCTGCTACAAAGAGGTGAATGATTTTTTTCTTTTGACACTAAGCAACGACACCTTTTACTGTTTGTTCCATCCTAGTTGTGCTTTAATGCTATTAGCAGATTAACATGCACACACATTTACACAGCCCAGTATCAAAAAACATAAATTTGCCTTATGAAGATTTACAGTGCGTAAACAGCTTCCCCCGTTGGGGCGCTGAAACCTTGGAAAGAAAAAATAAAAACTTTAATAAGAAATAAACTAAACCTGCTCGATGTCAGCATCTTTATGTCTCAGCTGCATCTCACAGTCCTGCTACGATGGCTGTAGACGCTTGTTAAATCTACTTATGCCGGAGGAACACAAACAAAATGGCACCTCTGCCAAAGTCGAGTGGAGGCAGAAATCTGGACTAATTCAACCAAAACTCTGCTGAGTGAGGAAATCTGCTATTTCATAATGGTGAACCGAGCCTTCGAATGATTCCAAACAACACAACTGGTGGTTCCTGAAGGTAACAGACTGATCATGGGTAACAATGTTATATCTGAAAGAACTGTGTGTGTGTATGTGTGTGTGTGTGTGTGTTTCTCTCCCCAAGGCCACAGCTGTAGTTTCTCTGTCCCAGTGTGAATCTCTCACAAAGATTCTCCCCTGTATTTCTCCCACATACTTTATGTCACCTGTCAAGCTGTGAAAAGAGCCACTTTACAGCCACCACCTTTCCTGCTCCCTCTCACCACGACTGTCAGCTCCAGGTGAATTTGTACAGACCATAAACTAGCACCAATCACAGCTGTTTATCAGTTGTGGTTTCAGCTTGGTGGGAATATTTACTGGCTCCTTTTTGCCATGCATCACCTTGCCTGTGGCTGCTCCTGTACTCAAACCCCGTCGTCCTCCACGACTATTCCTGGACACAGACACTAAACAAACGACACAGCGAGTTGCAAATGAAGACGGAATTTACGTTTTTGTTAGCTGCAGCCAGGTCTTGTTCCTTTGCCTAAATTTCTCCTTGTGGTCTGTGTGAATTGAATACAAACACCTCCATTGACTCATCCCCTCCGTGTCTCCCTTTTCCTCCCTCCTCAGCAGATGAGACTGATGGAGGTGTTAATTGTATGCAGCTTTGGGATTGATTACAGTGCTGGGGGTGTGAACAGCGTATCATCCTGAGAGCCTTTTCCATATGAATTATTATGCATTGTATTTTGTATTAAACATTCAATGTGCCCCCTATGGCACATTAAAAGTGATATGACAGCGTTTTAGAGGGGAGCAGCAGCAGCACACCAACAAATGTAGAACAGTGGGAGCAGCACACATTCAGAGGGCTGCAGCAAAGCATGTCATGTATGCAAACATGCATTTACTCCTGTCTCCTAATTTTCCCTTCCTCACTGCTCTCTCTTCTCATTTCCTCATCCATTCTAATGTCAGTCCCTCTCTTCGCCAAATAAAGAAGTGCAGCAACGTCCCTCTGACTCAAAGCGAATATGTGATGGAAACAAAGCAGCTGCTGAATATTTCATTAAGCAGTTACGCGGAACACCTCAGATCTGAGTCCTCGCAGTCGATGTCGATGAACCCTCAGTTTGAACACTCCTCCTCAATGTCCACCATCATAAGTAAGCGCTTTGATGTTCTAAATATTTCAAGCTTCATTTGGTTAAGATTCAACTTCACTTTTGCCCTAATTTGCTCTGACAATGTGGGAGTGTGGTAAAAGTACTGGAAAGAAACAATCAAACGCCCTCTGCTGTGCAGTCAGAGGCAAACACAAATCTGATAAATAGACAGAATACTGAGTTCTAATCAAGAATCAAAATAACGAGATTATTATTATAAGACATTGTAAATAAGACATTAAGATGTAGCATGGTGAGGTCATCTTTGTCACCGCTCTTCCCTTTTGGAAATGAGGCCCTCCAGTTGAGACAGTGAACAGACAGGAAGGAGGAAAGGCGTGATTAACATTGCATGTTCCTACTATTCCCAACTGTAGTCAGCCTGGAAGACTGAAAGGAGTCAGCACTTTTACAGGCTCGGGTTTTGTTCCTCGAGTAAAGTTTAAGTCCTGGCTGAGACTTTTCTGTTTTGTTACATAGTGTGAGGTGGAAAAACAGGCAAACAATGAGATGCAATACGTGTCATTAGTTTTCAAGTAGCTGCAGGACTCCGTGCTCACGTCAAACAGGGTTTTCTGTGGACTTTAAGCCAAACTGTGTTTTGTTTGCTGATGGCTGCCTTCACCTGTGCCCAGACCTCCACAGAGTGCATCGTTCTGCATCCAGACAGTTTGGATTGTACGCCGGTGGAAAGCACCAGAAGGCAGGCTGCGTGAGGGGATAAGTGAAATTATGCAGGCTGTTTATAGCCTGGCATGGCTTGACAGAGTGTTTACAGGGTTTTTCAGAGACGACAGAGAGCCGAGGAGAAGTTTAGGGCAAAGGCAGAACAGGAAGTGACAGACAGTCAGAGATGAAGTAGAGAAAATCAAAAGGGATGAAAGGGATTTGGTCTAATCAGCCCGCAGCTACAAAAAGTGAGCTGAACTGGAAACTCCAGCGTCAGATTCCTGTGAACTAGTGGCAAACAAATTTAGCTAAAACAGTTGAGTTTTAAGATTTTTGGTCCTACAGAGGAAACATCAGAGAGGAAACAGGAGTGGCTGCTGTACAGCATGACATGTCACATCATGGTTATATATTAGCAACTAGCACGAGCAGCCTTTTCATTCTGAATTTTAAAACCGTGCATCAATTTTACATGTTAAACAACTTCACATAGACAAAGTGCTTATCACACCTCACCTTGCACCATAAACTAAAATGACCTACAGAACCATGGTCATTGTAGGGCTATGTTTAATAATTGTCCATTAGATTATTTTTCTAAACTTTGTGAACTGAAACGTCAAACTTCTTCACTGCAACTGAAGAGATTTGCGAAGTAATTTGAGCAGTAATTCGTTTTTGACCTTTACATTTGCTTTAATTAAAAACAAGGAGATGATTTTGGTTTTGGTAATACGATTTGGATACACTGAAAATGCAGCCGTCAAGCTCTAATCAACTTAAATATTGTAAATTCCGGATGACTGCCTATTGTGAGATGTAAAAATTAATTTTTACCTAATGCTTTCTCTATCCTTCTTCTTCTAACTGAACAAATAAAAGCATTTGCACTCAGTGAATTTTAAAGAGGGAAAATTGACTCAGTGACAACATAATTAGGTATAAATTGTTTTTTTACTTCACTGCCACTGACACAAACCCATCAGGTCCTGAATGTTGGTGATGTGTGTTTTCTCAGTGCTACCAGCAGAGGTCAATGCTGCACAGAGATAAATGCTTTGAGGACTCCTGGATTTGTATTGACTCCGACCACATCAAAAACAAACACCACAACATATTCCCACAGAAATGAGGGATCTGGTATTGTACCACTACAACTATTATTTACTAATAATTTATTGCTGCAGCAGCTAAATTAACTGTGCTAACTGTTCAAAGTCATACGTAAAAGACATAACAGTGATGACAGCCAGGCCATGGAGGGCAGAGAACCTACCTGCTATCGAAAGTCTTAATTACTTTGTGAAGGGATTGTATTAACTCATATGCGAATTCTAGAAGGAAAGTTCATATTAACAGAACTATTGTGCGAAGACCTTTTCCCCCAAGAAGATTCTTCATGTCACTGTTCACTTTTTGTTGACACATCTTGTCTCTTACAATAATAATAAAGAAGAAATGACAGGAAGACAAACTGTGATTGTTGTAGTGGTGAAGTGGTGTGGAAAACATGAATGCAAGCTACTGAAAAATGCAATTAAAGTTGCAATATGAAAAATGTAGGGTTTCACTTGGTGTCACGATGACCTTGTGCAGCTATACAGGAAAATTATTTTCTCAAAACCTAAATATTTGTATATCAAACAATATTAAGAACCAAGTATGTCTTCTTTTTTTTCTTCCCATTTACTAGAAAGGGCTTTAAAACACATCAGGTTATAATTATCCAGCTTTTCATGCTGATGTCTGAAAGTCTTTTTAAACTGAGCGCAGCACTTGGTAAAAGCTTAACAAAATTGAACATTTTGCCCAAAAAGTGCTCAATATTACATGTTCAATATTCTTTAAAATTCTAAGAGCTGAGAACGAGTTATTTCCCTGATGTTCAACGATCTGGATTAAGAGTGCACAGATCAGCTTCTCCTGCTGCCCAATTAAAACACCAACATCCCAAATTGAAAAGCAATGGGTAGTAAACACAATCCATAAAACTACAACACAGTAATGGCCCTTTAAGGAGCTGGAATATTTGTGTGCGTGTGTGTGTCTGTGTGTGTGTGTGTCTTTGCCTGAACCATTTGCCTTTATGGCTATTGTATAATCTGATGTTGCTCCTCCTTCCCCCTGAACAAGAGCAGATGTAGACCTGCGTGTGCTTGTACTCACACACGTGTGTTTTTATTTGTGCTTCTTAATGTGTGTGTACTTGTGTGTCTAATATTGTGCAGATCCAAACCTCTTGTTCCTGCAGCTCATTTCCTTGTTGTAACGGCTGCGTATTAGTGCTTTGTGTTTGTTTACATACATATTTCATTCCAGTTCATATCATCAGCAGACTATAACAGCTATTGTAAATAGTTTATAAATTTATTTCTGTTCACAGTTTCCATGTTGGCTTTTGTTTTTGATTAATTTTGTTCTTGTAGGTTACATTTGTGAAGAGACCCATTCTTTGTATACTTGGCTAATAAAAAACAAGTACACAAATGTGGATTTGGGTTCTTATGAGTGTTTCAGTGTGTGCTTTATTTCTTTGCATGTGTGAGACAGCGAGAGACTTTATGTTCATATTTACTTCTATTATGCCCCTGTACGAGTTTTTCTTCAAAGGAGTAATTTATTACGCAACCAAACCTCAGCAGCTCCTTTATGACGTTTTGTATGTGTGTATATATGTGTGTGTGTGTGTGTGTGTGTGTGTGTGTGTGAGAAAGAGAGAGAGAGAAGAGAGAAATACCTTAAGGGCAATTTTACCTACTGTGGTCAAATGTTCAGGCCATCCACAAATGTGTGTGTCTGTGTGTTTCTGTGTGTGCATGTACTGTATGTATGTACTGACTTCTTTGATATCTGCCATCCCTCTAGACAAAATGTCAATTGGCTCAAATAGTATTATAACGTAACTGTGTGTGTGTGTGTGTGTGTGTGTGTGTACCTCCAGGTGGTTGCTGTGCTGCATACAGTTTATGAAGCTCTATTCCCCTGCAGTGATTTTCTACTTAAACAATAAAACCACCAGAGTAAGATGAAAAAAACTGTGTGCACACACAGAAATCTTACATATAGGCACTGGGCAATAGATGCACACACACAAACAAACACACACATCAAATAATAACTAATGACTCAAAATAGCAAAAGCCTCCAATACCTCTCAGCATTGTGTGTGTTTTATTACTCACATTTATCATGAGCACACACACTCTTTGCTCTATATCAACTTTCTCTTCTCTCTATTTGCTGCTTTTCTCCCTTCATCTCTGTCTCATTCACTCCTCCCTCTGGAGAAGACACTGAAGAGAACAAGGTCAACTGGAGATGAAGGAGAGTAAAGGAAAGGAGTTTTACGAGCTGAAGATGAAAGATGAGGTGGACTAGACGTTCACTTCTGCTTTTGCGACTCTTAAATGTTTATTTGACTTTGACTTTGCCTGCATTAACGGTGAAAAACACACTGCACAAACACACCAATACTTTCAGTATCTGGAGCTTAATGTATATGGTTTAATGTAAAAGAACTTACACAAAAAACAAATGTTTAAATAATATTGCAGAAGACATTTGAACACTTACATACCTTTAATGAGGGTCCCACTGACCAGTTTGTGCAGAGTCAAGGCAAACTTGACAAGTCCCTGTTTGCAGCGCTTGGCACAAACCGTCATCCTGACTGTGACCTGGGACACAGCAAGCTGAGCAGGGCCAGAGCAGGACAGGAATTCCAGGAGAAAATCAGCGGCACCACCAGCAGAACCCTCAGATCAAAGTGGCAATCAATACAACTTCCTGTGGCAGAGTGTATGAATCCAGCAGAGTGAAGGATGCAGAGGTGAGCGCACTCCTCTTAGTGTCGCCTCTCGTCCCGCTCAGCTGGAGGGAGAGAGAAAAAAAGGAACGGTGATCTTCCTCTGTTTGCGTGGCGTTCCCTCCCTCCACTCCTCCTCCACCATTTCCATCCCACCTCTGAATGTGTCCAAATTAGTGTCTGGTTGAGAGTGAGATGTGAGTACGGGAGAGAGAGAGGAGGAGGAGGGGGGGTGTTAATGAAATAAACTGTCAGTGTCCAAAAAAAGACAACAACAGAGTTCCTACAATTATTGTTTCCAAAAAAAAAGTCCTAAAAATTAAATAATTCCGCCCGTAACACACCCCTGGGATTGTAGTAATGAATGTGATGAAGTAATGAAAATATCCATTAAACACTTCTAGATTTTCTCTGCTGCTTATCAACAAGCCTGCAGATCCCACAAGAATAGACATTCTCGCATAATTATGCCACTTTCACTGAAGAACAACAACAAACATCAACGAACCACAGATATGAGGTGAGATCCCAGATGGAGACGTGCAGACAACACAGACTGTAGAGTAATATGGATATAATCACATTGCATTAATGTAGAGGTCCCATGTCAGTCTCAAACATTAAAGATGTTTAAATAATCTAAAGAAACAAGAGAAAGACTGTTAACAACTGAATGTTATGACTTTTGCAGAGCTTGGAGTCAGCTATAAATCTGTCTACATGGATAGAAGTAAGAATACACAAACACATTATTTCACCTGGTACCTGATCCTGGTACCTGGTTCTGGGACACCCTAACCCGAAGCCTGACCATAGGTGGCAGTAGTTAGCAAATCTGCACAAGAAAGATGCAGCATTTGAAAACAGGCTACACACCATGAGGTAACATTTATGCATTACTGTAAGTTTTTTCTGATATCACAGTCCACTTTTACCAGATAAGGCCTGTAAAAAACATTTATGTATTAATTTTCCAAAAGTGCGTTTGGTTTGTTGGTTGAATAAATTGAAGTGTGGAGCCAATGTTTGGTTCTGAAAGATGAATTGGGGATTGTCTTCTGAGGAGACAGTACCGCACAGGAGCAGGTGACGCTGTGCTGCGTTGAACACTTAGTCAGATTTATATGTGCAAACAGACAAACTGAATGTTAGACAATTTACTGAGGTCACTAACATTAGCAATGTAGGAGAACTGGTATCTAAAAACAAATCCTGGTCCTCCTGGCAGAAAGCCGCATGTGTACTTGATTTAAACCAAAGTTCAGTTTTTCTTAGAGGTACCGTGAACTTTTTTTTCATTCAGGTGTAATTTAAAACAGAGTTTAATTTCCCAACCCCAGTGGTTCAACTCAAATGTCAGAGTGTCCTTGGGGAAGACACTTGTAAGGTGCTTTGGATAAACGCTTCTGCTAAATGACTAAACTTGATAAGTGTAGATGTGTTGAAACAGAGACGCAACATGATTTCATTGATAGAGAAGATAGAGGGTGGAGTGGTGAGGAATGCCACCTCACAGCTGGAAGGTCCTGAGTTCAAATCCCTGGCAAGCTGCAGTCCTTCATGTGGAGTTTCCATATGTTCTTCCTATTTTCTCTTTATCATCTGTTTTTGCTTTGTTTTTAACATTTAGTTATTAATAGCTTCTTAGTGCCATTGTCGTAGAAATGCTGTAATTATGTTTTTGGTATTATTTTAATTGTTAAAAAAATAAACAAAGATTTGTTCCAATTAAATGATGAACATTACAAATCTGCAGTTGAACTGATCCTTTAACGAAAACTGAAAAAACATGATCTACACGAAGGAGGGTGTATTGCAGGTGTGTTTTAGCTGGGTGTCCTTAATAATGTGCCAACTTAGTGTCTAGAGTATGTGTGTAGTGGACAATATGTACAAGGAAGTACAAGATTGACATGTGAAATGTGGAAAATCTAAGAATATTAGAGAGCAAATATGCACAAAAAACAACATCAAACTATAGACAAAAAAACCTTTATGGGCTCAATAGTTACATATTTATACTTACATTTAATGCTTTAGTATTTATTTGTTTTTCTTATAACCATCTTCTATTTGACTCTTTTGACCTCTTTCATAATTATAACTCGGCCAGACAACTGGGCTGCCAAATCAATTGATCTAGTTGGTTTTGATCAATATTATAATGGATCACATGCTGCTGACCTTTTTTAAGCCTCTGATCCATCCTGACCAGGCTTCACACCAAACTGTCAGGATAATATGAAACTGGCACATGACAAAACTAAAAGTGACGGGAAAAGGAAGAAGTGAGTAGAGAAGCACAGGAAATAGATTGAAGAGAAAATGACTGCAGGGAGATAATCTCATAATGCCTTTCTGGGCTATATTTAGTCCTGAATCATGTATGGCTACTGGACCGAAGGCTAGAATGCAAAATACATAAAAAAAACAATAATAATGGCAAAATTAAGAAGAAGAGAAGTGAAGAAATAAATGTAAACAGACACTATGGGGGGAAGAGAGAGAGGCAAGCAATGAAACAATAAAAATGCAAATCAAAGGCATAAAAAAGTGTAGAAATAGAAAGAATTGATGGAGGAGGTGGGGAATAAGCTGGGGGTCTGCCAAGAGGAGGAGGAGAGGAGGAGTGGGATGTAAAACCCAATGCCCCATTCGAACTCAGGGTTATTTGCCATCAAACTGAAAGGTTCAACAGGGACTCGGATCAATACCTTTCCACAGACACTGAACGTTCTGGTTCGCTCTAGATGAAGGTGGAATAGGAAAAACATCATGAGAGCAAAAGAGAAGAGGCGGGAGGAATAAAGCAAGTCAAACGGCTGAGCGTAGAAAAAAGAAGGGGGAGGATTGTTTTGTGAGGCGTCGCCACTGTTTTGGCTGTTAAGCATGAAGGAGATTACTCTGTGGGGGAATTTGCATAAACATGTTCCTCTATTACTGCCCCCATTGTTCATGATTAATGAGATTAAGGTTGCCTTTGTGCACAGATTTAAGGATGTAATAGCAGCTAATTGCTTGTCTCTTCCCAAATTAGAAGTTGCGTCGTTTGATGTTTGTTTCAGTATGGATTTGCTCAAAATGATTTCTCGTGTCTGCGCCTGCTAGGACAGAGTGTCCCTGATTGGAACTGTGAATGATAAAGATGTGGGGAGAATTGAATGGAGAATGGAAGAAACAAGTGGAGCTGAGGGGGAGAGAGTTTCATGACGCACAGTAAGGTGCTTCAAATTGAACTGAAAAGGGGCCACAGGCAAAGATACGAGAAGAGAGAAAAAAAACGCAGGTGGGAAAACGGTGGAGATGAAAAGAGAAAATCAAGATTGTACAGAAGAAGAACAAATGTCGAGATTATGGTGTATAAAGAAACAATACCAACAAAAAAACTTAGATTGGCTCCAAGTACGAAATAACATTTAGCTGGAAAAAGAAGCGATGGAAGTATGAAAGTGAAGATGTGGTGGAGGCTGGAGAAAGACGGGGGAGGGGTTGGAAAAAAGAGCGAGACAAAAGGAAGGGAGATTGCTTTGAACACTGTAGTATAGATCTGTCAGAAGTGAATCACAGGCATCCAGCTGTAGGCTCTGATAGAGCTTTGCCTCTAAATATAACAGGCTCTGAGATGGACCGATACGGTCACAACAGAAACGGAGATGGAAAGAAGAAAAGAGGCTTCACAACATTTGGGGGAGAGAGACATGGGGATAGAAAAAGACACAATTACCTCTCACCAGTTGGTGATTTAATGTGACGATGTTTAAGCATTTGTACATGTGCTTCAATTATACGACAGTATCTATGCAAACACACACACACACACGGTCAAAATTCACAGAACAGCCTTCTAGTATGGAGACCCATCTGCCCAGACACAGCAGCAGGAGAAACCCACTTTTAGAGCCTATGTGTGTGTGAGGAGAAAGTGCACCGGCCTGGAGGTCTGAAAATCAACTCGAGACTGACGCGCCACTTGAGCTCTGGACCCGAAGGATGTTGGTGACAGTGGTGAGTGACACGTCGCCTCTGGGTGAAATATAAACCTCGACACAGCCTCCCTATTATTCCCTTTTTAAACTGCAGCTCCTTTTCCAGGACCCCCAGCTTCAGATGCCCCTGCTGCGCGCGCACACACACACACACACAGAGGAGGCTGCAGAAGTGTCATTAAGCATCACAACAGTATATTCCTGCAGGAGGCTTGAGCCCAGCTGTCATTTTAATTGACATGCCTGTGACCAGTCGTGCATACTTACAGTACAGTACTTTATTTAATCTGGAGCTTCTGTTTTCCCTTTTCGCTCATTCCTCTCCTGCATCACCTTAACTCCCATGTTGGGCTACATGAGAGGAGTCACAGCTGAGCTTGGCATCACTGGACTTAAATAAACAGAGGTCATTAACCCAATAATCACATGCTACTGCACTGATGCATGTGCGTCACGTTCGTTGGCGTGTGTTAATAATGGAGGTGAGTCACCCTGGAGAGTCTAATGAGAGCCCTGTGGGTCCAGCTAAGATCTTCAGGCTGATTCAGGGGCCACTGGCATGAAAGGAGCTGCACTGCAGTTTTTGTTAAGGCGTCTTTACTTGTCGCAGTGCAGTAGACCACTACCTAAAAACTGTGTGTGGTCATACAGGTATTACACAGGAATTAATGAGCCAGCTTCCCAAACAGTGATGCACAAATAAACGTAACTTTTAAAACCTACAAGCTCACCCTGTTGATTCTGTAAAACCTGACAGTAGACTGTACATGCCGAGTTTTTGTGCCTAAAGGCCGCTTATTAAGTATTAAGAGGGCTGGGGCAAACTTTCAAACTCCACTTTTATGTACTGATCAATTTCTACTTATGTATATATTTTTAGATTATCATTAAACAAATATAAAAGATGCATTGTCTGAAATTACATTATTTATAAAGAATCTAATCAATACACCTTCTTTACTAGTCTTGCAGTGATAGAACCTTTGTTGTGTTACTTGGGATCCGTTTTGTCCATAGATATTACTAAAACAGTGGAAATGTATTTAAATATTTTACTCGGGTGAAAGTAGAAATTCAGCAATAGAAAAAAGCTTATTGCAATTATCGCTCCTGCAAGTTAAACTCTAAGACTAATGCAGAGCCAACATTTCCCTACAGATGTGGATCCGCACAGTTTCGGTGCACTAAAAGCCTTTATACTGAACTCTTACACTTACACCTCGACACACAACTGCTCCTTCCCCGACACTTTCTGCTGAGCATGAGCGATGACATTCTCAGAGGGGCTCCCGAAGTTGCCGAGCACAGCAGGTGATTATTAAGCTCATTTTTGTTGCTGATGCCTCTTCCTCCTCTTTTTTGGTGTTGTGCCTGGTTGGAATCGAATGGTGGAGGAGACACTAAGATGTTTAAGGTTTCTTGAGCACGTCTTTGTGGACACGTCAGCATAAACCACTCCACTAAATCTCCAGCGAAAGCACCTGTCAAGAGCAGCGACCGACTTTCACACACACAGAGCAGTGTTTCCTTTAGTTAGATCATGTGGTTTTTTTACACACTGTGTTATTTCTGCTGTCAAAACTACTACAGCCAATGGCCTGTGGCTGCCACATATTACATCAAACAGGAATATATTATCCATGTTACCAAATCTAAACTCTGCATCAGTCATAACAGAATCATGTAAATGTATGAGGCTCTTACTGAAGCTTAGAAGACACAGACACTATAGTTAGTTAATAGCATATAAACATTTATTCTCTGTACAGTTGTAAGGAATCAATGGGAAATCAATATTATCAATTACTGATAGAAAAATACCTTTGCTGCACCATGGTATTCCACACCCACAGACACGCTAAGTAGCAAAAAAATCAGTGTTGTGACATTTGTCCAAAAAAAATATATAAGTGTGCAAATATGACATTAAGTGTGAACACAAAGTGCCCCTCATACAAAAAGTCACATGGTTTATTTTGTATACACTATTGGCATATTTTTTTATAATATTCTCTACAAAAAATATCAGAGGTGTTCCCATTTTTTTATGCTCGTGTGCAAGTTTTAAAATTAAAATAACATCTGGCTTCTGTGTTTGAATTATTCCCGTAGACCTGTGAAGAGAAGGAAACAGACGAGTCTTTGGAGTGAATCTTTTCCCTTATTTGGCTTCATGTGTAAAAATCAAGTAAGATGATCTTCAGGTACAATGTCGCATTAGCACATTGTAGAAAATGTGTCGCTTTAAAAAGCCTTTTCAACCAGCTGTTGACCTCCAGAGAGTCGAGCGAGGCAGCAGCAGGGATCTTCAGTGAAGCACTATGACACATAGTGTCTCGGAGTTTACCACAGTGTAAAAAGTGTGCAGCAGACGCAAACATCCGTAGTTGAACAATGCGAGTGTCACAGGCAGCGTTTGATAATGGGAGCCTGGTTTTCCAACACTCGCTTTTAGCAGTTTCATTCAGTTTTATTGGCAGCCATTCTGGCCTTTCACCTCACAGTCCCTCCATCGTGTCCATTCAACAGGTGAATTCAGTGGGTGGAAAAGTGAAACTGGACCTTCACCTGCTTTTATATGCAGCAGCAGAGGCAGGAATCTTACATAGTTTTTTGTTTGACATCTTCAGCTTACCATTTTGAGGTTTAGTGGACAGTCAGAGGCCACTGAATGTTCATGGTTATTTGGGAACGACCATGTGAGATACGTTTTTCTCATTGGTTGACCTGAGCTTCACATGGCAAGGTTATCCCAGAAGCGTGACGGTGTTTCAGCTGAGGTGAAATTAGGATGGTCCCTCAAGGGCCTGCAGCTTTAGATGGCCTTGCCCTGTAGAGCAGATACTGTACAAACACAGGATGGAGAGAAAAATAGATTGTCATTGTAGAATTTGAACATTTGAAAGAGCACATGTTTTCTCCTCTAGATATTTCAGAACACAAGAGGTCAAAGCAGCAACGGCATGGACGGGTCTCCTTAAAGAGACAACATTATGCTATGCTGTAATCTGGTACAATATTTAGTGTATACCTCTGTAAAGGTTGAGGTCAGTCTCCTGTTGGCTTGAGTGTGATCAGTGTTTTCTACATGCCTGACCATGTGATATACGGATGTCGTGGAAGTCCACAAATAGACGACTGCTTTGGGTTCCCACGCACTCCAAGTGCACCAACAGGAAGACTTTGAACAGGCTAATCAATCAGTACAGAGAGGGTTTTGTGGAGAAGGGGGGGCCCTTAAAGACACAGGAGCTAAAACAAACCCTTTCACTAATTTATGAGTATATTAGAGCCATTATAAGGTCCCTCAGCACCTTTTTGAACGGGAACCCTTACAACCTTATTGCAGTGAATCGCCTACATAAAATATAAGCCCTAATCTATGCACAATATGGCCTCTTTAAGATTTATCTGGAGAAACAGTATTAAGTAGGATTTCCCTTTATTTTAATTTTTATCTGAATTTTGTGTCAGGACACACACTTACATAAAACAAAAAAATGTAATAAATGAGAGTAAACAATAAACGGTAACAAAAAAGCACAGCTGTAGCGCAGTCAGTCAATGAGCACACAAAGGTCCTGTTTGGATTCACAAACACTGACACTTGATGAAAGCAACTTACCACTGACACTGTGGCCCGTGACGAGGAAGGTTTCCACTGAGACGTAGCCGTGATCCCACCGAGACACTGACAGAAATGATGTGAAGTGACTCAGGAGGTGGAGCAGTCGTCCACCCATCACAGGATTGTTGCTTTGATTTTCCGGTCCTCCAGTCACATGTCAATCTTTCCTTGAGCAAGACACTGAACCAGAACTTAGATTCTCCTGTTGAGTGTTGGCCAGCTGCATAGCAGCTCCCCCTATCGGTGCGTGAGTGTGTGTGTGTGTGTGTGTGTGTGTGTGTGTGACCAGAGTGTGAATAGGTGAATAAGAAGCAGTGTAAAGTGCTGTGGGTAGAAAAGCGCTTTATAAGTGCAGACTATTTATCATTTACCATGTACTACACATCTACTTTTGATTGAGTTAAAGTGGGAAACGCAGAGAATCCTAATAAATTTGTCCATCTTATCTGGACACTGTCAGATTTAGTCTGGTCTATACATGATGTGGGAACTGTTTGAACTCAGGCCATTGGAACCCAGCGTTTGGACGCTGATGTGGATGGGGACATTCAGGTCAACATTCTCCAGAATACACTGTGAAGCATAACAATAAAATATTCAGCACATGAATTTTAGTTTTATTATTTGCAGTATTAACAGAATACAATAATGCACAGTTTTTTGAGCACAGTTTAAGCTGTTACCTTAGTGCATGCTGAGCTCAGGACAGATTTGTGGAAATCTCCATCAATAAACACCTGACAGGAAAAACAGACAAATCTTTAGATAAACATCTCTCACAATCAAAGCTCAAATGTCAGCGTACCTGCCAGTTCATTCTTCCTACCCTGTATCCATACACAAACGTGCCGTTACTGCAGCCCAGCTCGTCAAGGGGTGGCCTCTCCCAGCCAATCATGAGGCTGCTCTGGCCCACTGTTCTGATGACCTCGACCGCACTCACCTCTGTCGGAGCTTCTGGAGGTGATCAGACGGAGAACAGTTAAGCATCCTCATCCCCTGCCTCATGCAAAGTATATTTTTTTGACTTTGTGAAACAACATGTAATTATAATAATAATCTGTTTTTTGCAACACATAATGAAACCAGGTGAGTCACTTTATGCAATGTGCTGATGTGGGCACTAAACAGAACATCAAACTATCAGTATGTGATACGACACTTTGTCCAATTGAAAAGACAAAAAAGAAAACAGTCTAATTCTAGGCTGGGTACATCACACTGCTGCAGAAAATAATCTTCTACAATGGTAAATTGCAACATTAAGCTCAGAGAACTACAGAGGACACAGAGGAGGAGTGTGAAGTGTCGTATTACATTATTACATTACATTAGATAAAAGCTGCTCAACCCAATGTGTGTGGATTCAATAACAACTGTTTCTTTTACCAGGGCTTTAAGAAATGGTGTATTTTTCTTTTTTGTAAATAATCAGTTATTCAATATGTGCATTACCTGGTTTAGGTTTGGCTTTCTTGGTCTTTTCTAGCCCAGACCTTCTGGCAGATGATTTGGAGTTTTTAGGAGAGTGATGAATGGTTGGAGGGCAGGATGCAGCGAAAGCAAAGTCATCATTTGACTGGGCAGCACCATCCGTTTTTGTCAGGTTAAAAACATTAACCTTTGGGGGGGCTGACGTGCTAAAGGCAGTTATGTGTGAGGCAGTGTTTTTTGGATTTGTGTCAGAACATTTTGACAGAGCTGAGTCAATGCCAGCGGCCCTCAGAGGTAACGGAGTGGAAGCTGGACGTGGCACATCAGATATGTCAGAAACAGTAATTTCCTTTGTCAGTGTTGTGGGTAGTGATACATAAGTGCCACTGCTTGAGATGGATTTGGCTTCGTCAGGCGGCGTATTGGCCAAAGGAAGGTTAGATGAGCCAGAATGAGCCAAGGTTGTAGTTTTAGATGCAGCTGCGTCGATGTGATTGTCAGTAAACACATTAGGGCTGAGTGTCACCTCAGCAGATCTAGAGGCAACCGCATTAAAAAGTGTTATTGACTTATTAATGGCAGTAGGTTTTATTACAGGAATGTTTGTAGTATGGCCTGTGGTGACTTGGGGGGAGTTGGTATTTGGGTTATTGAAAGCAAAGTTCTGCCTTTTTGCGTGAGAGCCTGAGATCAGGTCTGCAGGAGATGAAAACAATAGACTTTTCTTGGTTTGCTGTTCTCTTCTCCTGCCCACTGGAGCCTAGAAATACAGACAAAATGAGAGCGGATTTGTCAAAACAGTATTAATCTGAATTTTGGGCTTGACTGCACTTTAATGTGTCCTTGTTACTGGTGAGAGTTTTAACATTAAAATTACCATATGTGAATTATTGAACGTTCAGAAAAGCTGGCGTTTACCTGATAGCTGCTCATCAGCGTTTTCTGCAGTTGCTCATGCAGGTTCATGATCTTTTCTGGGCTGCTCAGCCTCCTGCTCGGACTGACACGTCGGCTGGAGAGTGGAGATGGAGTCAGCGAGGATCCAGTCAAGCTGCTCAAACCTTTCATGTCTGGATGATGAAATTCAAGTTTCTCTGAACCACAGGCAGAGTGAAACAGCTGTGGTGGGGGTGATAAAAAAGCTTTGGTGTTTCTTTTTACATTAATTTCATTTACAAATGAAAGATAAAATGGATCCAATTAAACCTGAATTAATATGGCTGGTATATACAGCAGTCTTAAATCTTTGTGACTCCGTGGTTAAAAAACTAATTAGTGTGTAATTGTGGCAACCTGCAGGTTCTGCCTCATATTTACTGTTCTTTTTAAATGCTGATGTCTTATTTATGACGGTTCCTCAAATTTGCTCTCACCTGAGTTGTGTTTCTATTCAAGTCCACTTTCCATGGAGCAGCAGGTGATGGTGCATCGTAAATACTGAGGTGCTCTTGCACTGGAGAGCTGGCCACAGGTAAATTGGCATTTTTCACTGTGACTTCTTTGCTGCAGTCTTGAAGATTTTCTCTGGATTCCCTGGTAGTGCAAGTGTGAGAAGTGAGTGTTTCACTTTTTACGTCTCTGCCTTTGACTCCAGATTCACTGAATCCATTTAGGTGCCCTTTGTTAACAGATGGCAATTCAGCAGGGCAGCTTGGACCAGAGGGGAATCCACTGTTGTAGTGTGGAAGATTTGAAATAAACCTAACACTGCAATTCTGGCCGCTTCCGCTGCTTCCTGTTGTGAATGCTGCAGCGTAGTCCTGCAGAGCAGAGTCACTGAGCAGCTGCTCGACCTGCTGCGTGAGCGTAGAGTCCACGCAGCCATGTCTGCGCATGGCCTTCATCATCTGAACCAACAGGCTGTTTCTCTCCTGACACTTTAACACCAGGCACGACAGCTTGGCCTATTATTGAACAAAATACCAGTTAGTACAAAATACCTGCAATCCTGTACAACAGTTTACACGATAAGGCGAAAAAAAGCTACACATTTCCTCACCTTTAAAGGAGCTATATCCAAATCTGTCTGGCTCTTCTTTTTCAAGAGTGCATCATACTGCAAATAAAACGAATATAAATATTGAAAACTTCATAAACAAAATATAACTGCTGAGTGGCCACGCACCTTAGCTCTGATGTTGTTGTAGCGGGTCCAGAGCGACGAGAGAACGGTGCTTAGATCATTTTTGCTGCCCTGCCCTTGTTTTAGAGTGATATACTCAGAGTTCAGCTCCTCCAGCGCCACCGACTGTGCAGTTTTATACACACAACAACGTGCACACACACACTGAGTAGCAGATCCATAAATAAACTGGCCTTATGATGTTGCTGCTCCTAAATTTTTGTTACTGCATTATTATCTAATATTTCTGCATTATTTTCTCTAAACATTGTCAAAAGCTGAAATAACTGGAGATCAGAGATGCTCAGAACTGCCAATGTAGGTTAAGTCTTACCAGGTAGGTTTTTAGAAAGGAGAAACACATTGTTGGTGAGCCTCAGCCTCATGTTTGCAATATTGCCACTGTAAATTAATTTAGACTTCTTTTGGGATCTATAAAAAACAGAACTTTACAGTATGTCATTCTTACCTTAGCTCTGAGCTGAGCTGAGAGGATGTTGTATTGCTCCTCTATCTGTGCCTTTCGTGACTGAGTGTCCATGTTCTCTCTGACCACACCTGTCAGTTTGTTCTGCAGCTCGCTCACCTGTGACAGACAAAACCACTGTTTAAAGCAAACAGATTAATATTAATTTTTTTTTTTTAGCTCTGAGCCTAAAGGGAAAGCTACCGAGTAAACAGAAATTTGAGAGTAAAGAAGCAGATCGAATGTGACACAATGCCCACGCTGCATTAATTCCTAAAAGAAATAATTGTGATGTAATGCAGATCTTGTTGAATACCTGGCTGTTGAGGGTCTCATTTTCCTTTCTGCTTTCTTCTACTTGAATGGCTAAATCCGTCACCCTCATCACTTTCTCGGCCGCTTGGGTTGCCTTCCTCTCTGCCTCCTCCCTCCTGGCTTCCGACTGGCACAATTCACTGTGCAACTTCTTGGTCTGAACATGCACGCAAACATTAACTTGAACACACTGACTTTCCTTCTCTGAGGATGTGTCATTAAGACAACAGAGTCAATCACACACATCGAAAGACGTAAAAATGTCACCGTA
Source organism: Channa striata (assembly GCA_033026295.1). NCBI lineage: Eukaryota > Metazoa > Chordata > Actinopteri > Anabantiformes > Channidae > Channa > Channa striata. The sequence continues at coordinate 16,332,914 of CM065173.1, read as the reverse complement.
AAAACAGGGAGCTTTCCAATACATGCAATTTCATATCAGCAGAAGACAGCACAGTTATGTGCAGTTACTATTTAAATTTCAACATTGAAACATGCCGAGTGTTGGTGTCCTGGGTAAATCGTTTTACAGCAAATGTGGAGAATGAAGAGGGAAGCTTACCTCTGCTCGAGTCTCTTCCAGTTCCTGTCGTGATCTCTTTAACTGCTCTCCCAAAAGTTCAATCTCTCTCGTCAGACCACCTTGCTCCTAGTATCCATCAAAACCATTTAGGTAAGTTCACATCAATCACACTGCATGGTATTTTGATGAGCCATAATGCCGACATCATGCTTTTTATTCTGATACCTGTGTAGAGTTTCCTTTGACGTTATTCATGTGGCATTTTTCTGCGTTGCATTCTTCCGTCCCAACCAGGGTCATATCAGCACCTTTTGGATTCAACAAAAGCTGCTTTTGTTTCCTCTTCTCCGTTTGTGTTTGGCTGCTCAAAGCAGTCTGGACCTTGTTTCTTTCCACTCCTAGCGCCTGTATTTCGAGTCTTAGCTGCTCTTCCTCTTGTTTTAAACAGGCGACTGAATGTTCAGCTTGTTCTTTTTCTTCTCTCAAACCGTTTATTGATTTTTTTAAAATGTCTTCTTGTATAGTGTAGAACAACTGGTCCTGATCTCTCTTTTCTTGCAGACACTTAAGGGAATCAGTTAGTTCGTCTCTCTCCTGTTTCAAATTGAGCACTTCCTGGCCTAACTGGAACTGCTCTCTCTGTAAACATTGTTGTGATTGCAGAATTTGATCTCGCTCTTCTTTCCCACTTGAGAGATATTCCATCAGTGCCTGTTTTTCTTTTTCAAGACCAGATAAAGTCTCTTTTTCCTCTTTCAGGTCACTCATAGACCTAATGAATTGATCTCTACTATTCTTCAGCCCAGAGACAGCTCTGCTAAGCTCTTCTCTCTCTTGTTTGAGACCAGCAAGAGACTTAGAGATATTGTCTTTCTCCTCTTTCAGCCCCCAAACTGTCCGAGTTAAGTGGTGCTTCTCTTCTGTTTGTGTCTGGACTGACTGAGCTACTTCTTTCTGCTGCTCTCTGAGGCATTTTATGTGGCCCAGCAGCTCGTCTTGGTCTGTTTTGAGGATTTGGATCGACTTGTTTAGCTGGTCCACTTGATCAGTCAGTGAAGTGACATGCAAAGTGTTTTGTGGACTGTTATTAAGCTGTGAACCTGAAGCTGTAGTCAAATCAACTATTTGCTGAGCAGAAATCAGCTGTGCTTCTTCTCTGTTTAGCACACTGCCTCCCAAACTGCCCGCATGTTCTTTGAGGTTGTGTTGCTCTCTACTCACTTCTAACTTTTGCTGTAGATCCATGATAGTATTGAGATCATCCTCAGTCTTCCTGGTGAGTTCGGTGATTAGACAGCCTTGTTCCTGGATCTCCTGCTCCAGCCTGGCTCTGTCTTCTTCTAACTTGGAGATGTGCTCCTTCAGCTGTGTTTCCTCCTCACTGAGCTCAATGTGAGCCAGCAGCTCCTTAATCCGGTCTGCCAAGGCCCGGTTTTCCTGATTCAAGGCCAGGACAAGATCATCCTGGGCAAGGGAAAGGATGGTGTTATCATGTGTAGAAGGGGGCTCAGGATAATAAACTCCATTACAGCTAGACAGTGAGATAATTTGTGTGTACATAGAAATAGAAAGTTGTCAATGTAAAAAGCATTTTTTAAAGCTCTAAATATGAAACTATTGCGAATCCTGTTGCATACTTTACCTTTTCTTTTGAAAGCCCTTGTTCTGCCTCTGCTGCTTCTTCTGCCTGCTTTGTGAAGTGTAATTTTAGCCGAGTATTCTCCTCAGACACTACCTGCAGCTGCTGCTGTGTGTGCTGCAGGGCAGCCTCTAGGCTGTCACTGTGCTCTTGAAGGGCCTCGAGATCCACCTGTAAGCCCATACTCCTGTAAGCTTCCCTCAAGGCATCTGATTCCTCACTGGGGATTTCCTCCAGGTTTAAAATTCCCCTGGAGCTCCAGCTTCCCAATTTAAACTCATCTATTGTCTCTGTAGTCAAGGAGAGGAACTGGAAGTCTGCGTTGGTCTTGGATTCTCGGTGGGCAGAGAGGTTCACAGGGTCTGGGGTAGAAGATGAGGAGTGACCGTCTGTCTTTTTCTGAGTGGTCTCTGCTGCAACCTGGTGGTGGACATGTGGAAGTGCAGATGAAGATGACTGGCCTAGACCCTCACCAGTTGCTCCCTGTACCTGTTGAAATTATATTCAGGAAATTTAAATAATAAAACAATATAATCAAAATAATCAGATCATCAATCAGATTATTTGCCTGTAACAAAATATTAATTTTATTTATATCCACTCTTTCCACAAGGATGGGTGGTTAGGTAACACACCCTTCTCATGGAACAAGTAGGAAATTTAATATTAAGCAAATAATAACACCCAACTATTTAATTATCCTTTTATTATTAGAATAGTATTTGCCAAACCTATTGGCATGTCCTAAAACTAATGTAAAACTAGCAATATCTCTATATCAATTTAACAATAATGCCTAATGAACAAGTGCAGGACACTAACAATTTTGGCAGGTCATCAACAAATAATTTATAAAAGCATTTCATAACTCTACCTTTGATATTCCAAACCTCCATAAACATAATGGCACTGATGTTGAGGTTTATATTATAAAACATTATGATAGAATGAAGTAAAGTATAAAAGCGCACAGGATGTAATGATAAAAATGCAAGTAAATACTGAACCTTGTATGCGCTTGTGTGACCACCTGTACTGTTGCTGTCTTATTTGTGTTCTATTCAGGTCTCTTGTGCACGCAGATCTTTTACAATGGTAATACCTCAATCAACACAATGTATTTAATAAGGGTAATTATTGTTATGAAAAAGACTCACACACCTGTCCTAGCCCCGATACAATAGAATGTGTCGTGATGGTGTTTGAGGACCCAGGGCAAACAGTACTGCAGTTTGGAGAGCTGCTCCCAAGACTCTGACATGTGGACTCAGAGATTTGAGATGACTCACTGGGTGTTTGGTTTGCAGCTTCTCTGAGAATCTGCTGGAGTCTGTGGTTCTCCTCTCTCAGCTCTTCTGCCTCCTCCAGCAGGGAGCTTTCGGACAATTTCAGCTGCTGCATCTCTGCCTTCATCTCGTCCATTTGGCAGCCCAGGAAGTGGCTGTTCTCCTGGGCCTCCTGAAGCTGCTCCATAAGCCTTCTTCGTTCTGTCATCCCATCCTCCTCTCTTTCCAGCAGCACCCTGAGATCCTCCTGGAGGCTCAGGATAAAGCCTTGCAGTCTGGCCTCTTCTGAGCTCTGGCTTGTATCTTTGTTTCTTTCTCCTTCTGTATCTTTCTCTGTATTTTCCTCTCGTCCTCCTTGTCTTTCAGTTTCAACACTTGGCTGCCATTGCTTCCTCCTCTCCTCCTTTCTCTCCTCTTCTCCTTCACCCTCTCCTCTCATGGACGTCAGTCTCTCTTGTTGTTCCCAACATGTCAAGGTCCCAGCAGTGATTCTGACTGCACTGATCATGGCTGCGCCTGTGGCTACACTAACAGTCATGTCAAGAAGCTGCTTTTCTAAAGTGTAGATCCGGCTCTGAAGGCTCTGCTCTCTGTCCTGCGCCAGGCTGACTTTGTGCTGGAGTTGGGTTTTAAAGTTCTCAAAGTACTGGGACTGGCGACTCATCTCATCCTCTTTGGCCTTCAGCTGCCTCTGACAGCGCTGCAGTCGCTCTTTCCATACCCGCTCCCCTCGCTCCTTCTCCTGAGTCTGAGGAACAGTAAAGATGGCAGGGAGTGAAAACAGTAAGGAGACAGATACCACAGTAGAGTTCAGAAAACTAACTCCTGAGTTATGGTAATTCACACACTGTAACTCAAAGCTTGTTTTCCAACATGCTGTGTCCAAGCCGTTTCCTGAGTTACACAAATGGCCTTTTAGAATATGCATTACCTTCTGTGATAGTAAAGTTACAGTATCATGTCTTGGCAGAGTGCTATTACCAGCACTACCCTGCACTTAATTATGTACTGTTTGTTTTATTACATTTAAACTTACTTAATATACTTTTTAATATATTGAACAGATGAAGGTGTCTTCCTTAGAGTCTTGTTAGCTATTGGAAATGACTTGTCAGATTTGCATTTTTAACATTTGTCTCTTTAATAGCAAGCAATGCACTTGGGCATTCGGTCTGATACAACCTTTGAAGCTTTGTAGTTGATTAAAATTGTAAAAAAAAAAGTACATCCCCTGAACATTCACAACATTGTTTTGTCTAAGCTAAACGCATATTTTTTGTGCTTACAGTACGAATGTGTGAACTCAAAATGTCCTACAACATCATCTAAGACCCATGTGTGAATTTGCATTTAAAGTTCTAGAGAACTCACCATGGCCCTGACTTCCTCCCTGAGCATGTGGAGTCTGTGGTCCAGCCTCTGGGAGTGTTGCATGCTGGGGGTCAGCTGACAGAGCTGCGGCAGCAGGCTCCTCTCTGACCTCTGTAACTGCTTAAACCTGTAACACAACACAGTCAATTACACATTAACATCACACAAATCTGCAGAATTCTGAAATCTGGAAGATTTCTTTACCTTCTAATGGTGGAAGTAATAAATATAAAATCTCAAAGAGTGAGCAGTTTGAGCAGAGATGCCAGCAGCAGCATGCAAGTGTGCAGTGCAGTCAGGAGCATTTGATATGTGATATCACCAGGGCCAAAAGTGAGTATAGTAGCAGGTGTGCGCATGTGTGTGTGTCACTGGATCCCCTCTCCCACAGTCTCTCACCTGCTTGTTAGGGAACTGTCACACTGCTTGTTTTAACCAGCTTTCTGCTCTAGGAGCTTCACTCTGCCACACAAATCCGGCAGGTTCCGATCAGTTCTCACAGAGTTTGTAACCATAGTAACAGTACTGTTTCTGTTACCAGGGTTGTCTGATGAGGTCATGTAATCCTCTACTGGTCAGCCTCCTCCAGCTAGGTGAGTTTTTGTTAACCTGTGACACAACAACTGAGTGTCAATATTCTTTCCTGTTTTTACTCACACACAAACAGACAAAGATCCATATGCACAAAATACAGTTATCTATTATTTACAATGTCAACAGCTTGGTAGCAAGTTGTCAAGCACAGGTATCTCTCAGGTTACCCCGTCTCCTAATCCTGCCCCCCTCCAGCACCTACTAGCACATATCACAAATCCTCCCATCATCTGGTCTGTTGCTTGTATGTGCTGTGAAACACATTTTGACACAATTATGTGGCCTCAGGAGTCTGTGTGTGTTGTAACTTTGAATAATGTCACCTTAATTTGTCTCACTGCTGACCAGCCACAGTTTAATCCTCAGAAAGAGATTCTGTCCTGACTAATTCACCGCAGCAAGTAAAAATATTTGCATTATATAATCTGGGAATTATTAATGTGCAGGCTAGTATTATATTCTACAGACATTAAAACTAATACAAAGAAATACGTAGTGAGTAAATTCTCAAAGGAAGGTGTAAATAATAACCTGTTTTTTGTGCTCCACTGCAGCAATGAGCTTCCAGTAAGTTCAGCGTCCACTCTAAAATCTGTTGCAGTGTTGTTTCCTTAGAAACCCCACAGACGTTGGACTTTGCCAAGATCCTCCTTGTCCAGTTGGCACCCTGCATGTTCACCCCCTTTTTCAGCCCAGTACTTTCTTTCTTCTTCGTCTCCTCTCATCTCTGCTGTACCATTGTATGACTGGGCATCTCTTCAACTGAGGCTTTGTCTTCTCTCATTAATAGATCCTCTGATTCAGAGTTTTCTCAGTAAATCCACTTTTGTTTGGTTCTTACTAAGGAGTTATGGTGTTATATTCCAGGTCATAGAACCAGTAAAGTAGATGTTATTTATAAATAAATCTTATGTTAATCTCATGTATATCTGGTTATTTCTTACATTATTTAAATAAGTTTGCATTCCAGGTTCTGCAAAAGTGCACAATTATCAAAAAGGCCATAGGTTTTCTTGAGCTGTCTACAAATGCATAAAAACAGTTAGGTTATGTTTCATTCTTGCTTGCCTCCAGAGCACCTTAACACCTGCAAAAAAGAAGAACTTGTTTAAATGTTATCCTGGTTATTAAAAGCACCACAACTGTGCTAAATACTGATACGATTAGGTAAATAAAGGTGCTACCTGATGTGGGTCCATAATCATTTTCTTTAAGGCCAAAGAATAAATGCTAAAGAGAAAAACAAAAAGAGGAACAAAAACTAAAGGAACAAAAGGGGTTTAATTAACAGGTGACAAAAAAAGAGAGAGAAAAACATAGTTCACAAAGTTAATATTGTTATTAAGTAACACACAGTATCAGTTCAGTACGTATCCTCACTTTCTCTCTTGCTAATCTTTACCTAGTCATGATATGGTTCACACTTCATTGCCACAACAGAAAGTTCAATGAAAGAAAATAAAATTAAATCATATAACATTTGAATGTATACCTTTTCCTCTATTTCCTTTATTTGTCTCTTTTGCAAGTCAATCCTGTCCTCCAACTCTCTAATCCTCTGCAAGGGAAAGACAGAAGTGGTTAGGTTAGGTTGAAATGTGCCCAAACAAAAAAATACAACCACATATCAAAATCTCACGCAAAGTCAAAGCTTTATAAGTACAAAAGTAAATGGTTTGTAGCAAGTTCATAAGACTTTGATCAAACTATTCCTCCTTTGCATCATGCCCACCATCTCCATGGTAGCTGTGCTGGATAGGAATCAGCTGCCATGGAAACCTAATGGTGGAGATGACCCCATCTGTGAGACTTTAAATCTGAGCTGTTTAGTCATTGACTCTGTTCTTTCTTCTGAAAAATAGGCTAGGAAAAACACAGTATTTTGATTTTATGATTTAACATCATCTGTGTTATGTGCTACAAATTTCCAGTAATGACTAACACATACAAAACATGTCCTCCCTTCATTGTTAGTTTATTTAGATTTGCTTTGGTTAGTGCAGTAAGTTATCACATCACTAGTAGCTGATTATTAATGTGTTGTAATTGCTGTGATTAGAAACCACAGTATTAATGTTACAGTACAACTGACTCAAATGAAGCTTGAAATGCTGTGTTGTTAATGTAATCGATGAATACAAACCATGGGTGTAAAACTACTGTGAGGACTGCGGAGTGAGGGATACTGAAGGAGTGGGGGTATTTAGATCACAATGATACACGCACACACACAAACACACACACACACACAGCCAGACAGTCATTCTCGCTCATCTTTTCTCTTACATTTCTGCATGCACAGTTAAAGGTATAGGTAGCACACGTAGGGATACTGCATCTTTTTCATAGGACCAAAGGTCTGGTGGGGTCAGACTGAGGTTGGGCAGGATTCAGTAACCTGGCTGGATTTGTTTGAAGCCTTACCTGCTGGGCCTGCTGTAGGAGCTCCATGCGCTCCTGTAAGATCTGACTGTCATACTGCCGGCTCTGCCGGAGAATCTGACGCCTCAGCTTGTCCACGGCTAGCCTCAGCTCCTCCCTCTGCCTGTCTGTCAGCGACTCAGCCACCGCCCGGCATGCTGGCTGCTCCTGCTGCAGAGCGCTATACAGCGTGGCCTCCAGCTCCTCGATCCTCTGCACAGCCAGCCATATACACATAAAGGCACACACACAGACACACACGCGCATGTGTGCATGCACAAACACACACAGGCATGCAAAAACACACACAAGGAGGCACGCACACAAACACATGCACAAATGTGCACGTTTGCATGCACAAACACACACGCACACAGACACACACACACACACCACTGTGATATGGGGAGCACTGTTCCACTTTATGCTGATGGTTGTTTCAGCCTGACATTCACATGGTAACTGGGCTTTATTGGCTTTATTTTTTCGGTTTTATCAAGTTACCTCAACAGTCGCCTGGCTCCTCCTGCACAGTTACCATGTAAAAACCACACTTTGACCAACGCAGTATAAAGTGGGACCATAAACACAAACCAACACTGATCAAATAAAATAGAATCATATAAATTGATCTGAACAATTTTTATTTTCTGCAAAGAGCTTTTATAAGTCTGTGGAAAGGGAAGATGTTTAAAGGGCACTAATTCTAGGGAATCTTAATATACCCATTATCAGAATTATTCTTATAATTTGCTTTCTTACTGTCAGCCTAAAAATTATAACTATACCCTGGTTAAGGTATCATATCTTTATATTTTTCAATGTGAAGATAAAGTAAATTAGGGATTGGCCTTCTATGAATATAAAATAGAATTAGGCCAATAAACACAAAGCCAATTACGGAGTCCAATTCAGTTTATTAGTCTGGTCACAGACTTTAGAAATCAATGATAAAAGATGCAGTATCCCAACAAAATGTGACAAATTTTACTTTCATGGAGAATGTTGCATTCATGACGTTTAATAGGGTCTCAAATGTATATGTAGCATGCTCAAATGACCAATGCTGCACCCTGAATTCCTAAGTCACTATATGTTGAGTCATTAAACAAGCTTGTGTAAAGTTAAAAATAAATATATCTTTGTCTGTAAATGTGTCTGTAGGGAGGCTTTGGCAGGTGCTGCAGGCAAACCCACGCTGTGCCTGGCTCCATACCATGTAGGCCTGGTCCAAAGCCTGCTTCCTATAGTCCAGCTCCTCCTCAAGGAATCCTTTCTGCTTACTGAACAGCTCCTGCAACGAAAGTGACGTACAGTAATACAAAGCAAACACGTGCAACAAAGGGACAGTGCAGTGCTGTATATGAAGCTTCGTAGTAATTTTTACCTTGTCATTTTCCAGATCAATCATCTTCTGTGTGAGAGCAGCCTCTGTGCTGTCTATTTGTTTCAACCACTGTAGAGGGAGGAATAGGATCAGAGTGGAAAGTTGAGGGTTTGGTGCGTTCCCAGAACAGGAGTTGTGATGTGTTTAGTCAATCAGAAGCTGGAAGATTCCAGTTCACTGTTCTTCCCTCCAACTCTTTCTATGATGGTATGTTCCAGCTTCTGATTACCTGGTTCAGGTGTATTCAGCAGTGGCTAACCCTAGGGGACTAACCCTAGGGACTAACCCTGCACAAGGGTCCTTGAGGACAATGATTGAAGTAAAACACGTCTCTGAGGTCTTCCACTGACCTTTTCGCACAGAGAGATCACTGTCCCTGCCTGGATCACAGCTACCTGCTCCTCATTTCTGAGATTCTACAGGAAACACAAAGCACAGGCACAGATCTATGAGAAATTACATAAAGTAAATAAAGGCAGATATCGCTGATGTGTTTGAACTCACCCCATTATCCCCCAGAATATCCAGTTTCTTCATCAGCTCAGGAATGATTACATCCTGCCAAGGGGTAAAACCAGATGTCAGACTGACTGTGTGTATTAGACCTTTACAGAAATAGGAAAAAACTTTTTGTGGGCGTGTTTTCACCTTGACTCCCTCCTGGTGGCAGTAGATCTGCAGGGCACTGCTGCTGTTCTCCGGGAATGAAGACATGTGGAGATTGAGAGCAGGAGATCTGCGTTCCCTTTCCTATAGGGAACATATAACTTATTTTATACATGAATATGTATATATTCATATGTCACAGCATCATCAGTATGGAGCTACGGTTTCCCCTTATGCTACACAAATGCAGGAGTTGCTGTAAAACTCAGGGTGAGCCGAGACACAAAATGCAAAGGACACAGTGACATTATATAAGCAACATAAAATGGGAGTGTATGAATGAGGAATTTACTTACATCATAACACTGAAAACATGGTCAGGATCTGCCAAAATGGGGGATGTGGAAATCCATAAATAGTAAAACGAAATCAAACCGAAAGGAAGTTTGAAAACACATGCTGAAACTCAAAAGTGTCCACATTTAGATAGGACAGCTACACACATATCCAAAATCAATTATCTAGACTGATTTACATGATTGATACTGGATGATGAGACAATAATTATAATTTTTAATAGCCTATGAATTGAAATCTGTGAAATTCAGTTGAAATCTTACAATCTATGTATGAATTTCTTATTTGCACTATAACAATTCTTTTTTTTTAACCATCTTTAAACATTAGGTGTTATCACATAGGGAAAAATGCAGGATATGCAGGCAAAGATGAGAGACAAAATGAACAAAGATGGGGATGGATGGTTCATTGTTTAAATACATTTTTATTCAAAAAAATTATATTCATCTTAAGACAACATATTTTCCAAATACAAAACATTCCAGTCTACTGGATGGGGTATGCAAACAGCTGCCATGCAAAACAAGGAAACACAAAGAACGAGGACAACACAAGTGTGTGTGTCTGGGGGGGGTCACTGTATATAGGTCTTGTGCCTGGAGTTCAGACTGTTGTTGTCACCTCCTGGTGACAGTTTGACATTAGTACAGTCTCTTACTTCCAGTTCCAGCACCCTGAATTCCAGCAGCTCATTCTGGTCTCGAGCATCCTGAACCTCAGCCTGCAATCGTGACTCTGCTTGCTGCAATGCACACATCTACACACACAGACACAACTTTGTGACACAACTACAGTGGTTTGACATGTTTTACATTGTATTATGTCCTAATACCTATGTTTTTTTGTACTTTTTCAGGTGTCCAAGAATTGTCTAAATTAACCCATGACCTCATAAATCATTTCTAAATTAGCCACATACACTTCTTGCTGACCAGATATATTTAAACTACCATTTTATTTGGGAAAGATCTTGTATGGCTACTACTTATATTTTGGCCTTTTCTGAAAAAATTGTTTTGCAACAAATGTTTATCTTCATTAACTGTAGGCACTAAAAAAGTATGATAATGTACAGAAAAAACACACAAAGGCATCAATCAGCATTGATACAATTTGCTAGCTCTAATTTTCATTAAGTGTGCAAATATTTGTTCAAAAGTTTACACATCCCTATTAAACACCAGGTTTTTGAGAAGTAAAAGAAATACAATCAAGATAAATCACTTCATATATTTTCCACCTTTAATTTGGCATGTGATCTGTGCAACTGAAATAAAAAAAATAAATATTTTTTGTAGGGAAAGATAAAAACTAAAATATTATGGCTATGTAAGTGTACATACCCTCTTATAATTATGAATTTGGCTGTGTTTAGAAATAACTAATCCCATTCAAAACAATGTTAAACAACAACAGGTTGGCCAGAAGGAAGCCTTGTCTTACAAAGAAAACCTCCATGGACAGCTACAATTTGCAAAAATCTGCATCACATTTGACCAAAGCATGGGTGGAAATGTCTTAAGGTCTGATGTGATCAAGAACTTTTTGGCCATAATTACAGAATGTACAAACAAGGTATGTGTGATGCAAAAACAATACTGCAAACATGAAAGGAAGACCCCACACACACAGTAAAGCATTTTCTATTCTTCTGGCAGAGGGAATTATGAACAGTTTTAAATATCAGTCAATTTTGGCACAAAACGGTGGGTCTCTGCTAAAAAGCTGAAGTTGAAGATGAATTTTACCTTTTAGCATTACAACAACCCAAAGCAAACCTTCAATCACTAAAAGAATGGCTTCACCAAAAGAGGATCAAAGTTTGGCAATAGCCCCACCAGACGCTGGACCTGAATCCAGTTGAAATTCTGAGGGGTGACCCAAAGAGGCTTGTGTATAGGACATGCTCTCGCAGTCTGACAGATTTGGAATGCTTTTGCAAGGAGTGGGCAAAGAATCCCAGCCAAGAGGGGCTTTAACAAGGTATTTAAAGGTCTGCATATTTATGCAACTTTTTGATTGTAAAATCTTTACCCCCCCAAAAAAGACTGCAGTTCTTATTGAAGTGCACTAATTATGCGTCACATTAAAGGTGGAAAATCTTGGTCTGTTTTTTGTTTACATGTGTAACCTGAAATTGCAACAGGGGCCTGTGGACGTTTAACTCACTGTATACTTTCATCAAAGTGATTATAGGCTTATACAATCTACCTTCTCATGAAGTTCCTGGTTGGTCCTGAGCAAGTACTGTTTCTCCTCTATCCACTTTGAGTCCTGTCATGACAACCAAACACATCACATCAGCAACAGATGATACTGGTAGGAGCAGAGGACGAAGAAAATGATTCTCATTCATTTTCATTAATGTGTGATGCACAAAGATGTCAAGCAGTTGGTCTACTCAAAACCTCTGGGTTATACATGGTGACCATCTACTCTATTATAAGACATGCAAATGTTACACAGACAACAGGCGGGAACAGAGTGGCAGACGTTTATTCATGCAGATATTCAGGCAAATAATAACTCCTGAGATAACAAAACAGCTGCATTCAATTATCAAGAGTTCACAGCAACAGGAGGACCAGAAGGTAATCTCTTCTTCTCTTAAAGCAGATAAAGGGCAAATAAAAATAACAGAGCTAAATCAAGCCACAGTGGAACAGGCAACATGCAGAACACAAGCAGTAAGACTAAGAAAAATCTTCAGATCAAATGAACAAATTAAGAGTATTGATGTGAACATCTTCACATTTTCTTTTAATACACAGAATGTAGCTATGACAAAATAGCTAAGATAAAAGCAATGAAAGGAGTTTAAGTCTCCTCTCCGTGGCAAGAAACACAACTAACAATATGAAAGGCAGAGGGGTGGAGCACAGCATGCAGGCACGAGCCGTGGCATCACACATGCAGGAAGTGACATCACAAGATTCTGCGGCAGACATGATCAGCATAGCGCCAACCCAGGAGCAGAGCAGCCAGACAGACATGCAGGAGGGCCAGTAAGAGCAGGACCAAAGGGTTCCTGTCCCAATCCCTTGTCTTTGTTACCTGCCCCCTTTCAGCCAGAGCCTTCTCCAGGTCCATGATCTTGGCCTGGCAGCTGCTAAGCTCCAACTGCAGCTGTTCACGTGTCTGTGGGAGGGAGATCAGCGCATTTACCAGCCAGGCAACTGAGAGAAAAGTTTAGAGTTTTGGAAGGTAGCACTACAAGGTTTGCATGGTTTGGTTGGTTTTAAAGACAAGTTGAAAAGGATTTAAAAACTAAATGTGAATGTACAAACCCTCGCCTCCCTCTCAGCATCCAGAGAGCCTCCAGTATGCTCTTGCAGGAGAGCGTAGGCCCTCTGAAGGGCCTGGTACTCTCTGGTGAGCTGACGGAAACGAAGCTCTGACTCCTCACGGGAAACACTCTGTGGTATCAGAGAGGGACAGAGTCAAAATAATTCAGAAATATTTACCTTATTTGTCAGCAGCACATCTTTTATTCTTTTTATTCATGCAATGCATATATGTTGGACCCGTAATTTCTTTCTCTGCAGATGACTGGTTCTCTTACTTCTTCTAAATCTTCCTCCGGAGTTGCAGGTGTGCGGTCAGTGAGGTCAGTATTATAGGAGGTGAGAGATGAGGTCTCAGAATCTATCGACTCTTCATCAAATCCAAAATATGTCTCCACAACATGCCTCTGCAGAGAAGAGCACAAAGAAAGGGAAAGATTGTTAGTTAAAGCAGAAATATGAACAGGTGTGATGTTGCCCAGTCTGTAAAAAGCCACATTAAAAAAACAAAAACAAATCCAAAACTATCACACATTATTTCATGTTACAGAACTTCCATTTTAAATCCAAGCATACGCCTAAAAACAGAATACCTTTCCAAACAAAGCTTCTTTCGTAGTGATAATTTATAAACCTGTATTTTTCATTTTGTTAATAACCTAGGTTATAAGAAATCTGACCATATCAGTTCAAGTCTCTGCATGTTTGCATCTCTTTCTTGCAATTTATTTTTCCGAACCCCGCTGAGTCCTTACCATCATGTTTGTAAGTCATCTCTTGGCAACCAGAGAAGTAGAGGCAGACCAGGGCACACAGGCAAATAAAGGAAGAGAAGTACAGGATAAGAAGGATGTATTCCGTCATATTGCAACTGGACCAAAGCTATAAATCATCACCAAAAGATGTCTATCCTATTGTGGACTACACCAGGTTTTCTATATAGTGTTCTTCCGAGGTTCAATAAAAATCCAAGAATCCAAACTGCTTTTTGCCAGACTCCCACAAATGAAACTGCAAAAAGCCAACTTCTGATTGAGGTCTTCTAGCTTTTGCAAACTGTTTTTGCATTTAATTTCTAAAAAAAATAAACCATTTCAGCTGTAAGTCCATGAGCCAGGTTAATGTGCCTAATCTTGTATGCAACTTGTCAAGGTGACAACTAGCTCCAGCAGGAGAGGTGGGAGAAATTATGTGTGATGCATCTACAAACTCCTCCTCCTAACAACACCACAGATTCTAAACTGCCCCCTGATGTTTTAGCCCAGACTTGCACAGTTAAGTGCACACACGTATCACAGCATTTTTTTTCTAACACAATCAGCTCATCCAGTTACCTATTAATCACCCTTCCTTCTCTTTGGTAAAACAAAATTGTAATGGAGACACAAAAAGCCGAAGGAGACAAATTGCAAAATAAACTTGCAATTTGTCAAATAAATATTTTTATGGTCTCACGCTATCATAAATTAGAATCAAGTCTTTTTTTTCTAGTTGTAGCAATGGTTCATACAGGAGTGTGTTCAGCGTGATGTTCCCAGCAGTGAGAGACACTGTCACTGAAATCTCCTGAGCCCAATTAAACACAAACACACACAGACAGAAATGCACACTCAACTGAAAACATTACTTAAGGATCAGTCAACCGCAGATAGGATAGTTGCCTGGTTACACATAACTGGATTAATGGAGATTTTAAAACTCATGGAAACTTACTTTTGACAGTTTGAAAGGTTTCCTCTTGTTCTTTTTGCTCATCACTAATCGGTCACGTTCCTAAAGACAAACACATCAAGATCAACATCTCAAACTTCATCCTTTGTAAGATCAACCACACATCTAATATTAAGTCATGACTCCATAAGCGACACAGGTTGGACACTGTTCAGTCTAGAGACTGATTTCGTCATACATGTAGTATATGTAATAAAATGTTTCATGCAGTGGTGTCCAATTTTGTTTCTGTACTAATGGACAATCGTAAGAATGAAGTTCATCAACTGGAGCTCAATATTATACGCTGAATCAGCAGCTTGTCCAGTGCGCAGCTACTGGTCCTACCAACATGCCCACTGTTTTACTGTTTCTTTTGTTGCTTTTTTCTTTTCTCTCTCCACTTTCCACTCACTCTAACCGTTAAAGGCAAATGGCCACCCACCCCGAGCCTGGTGCTGTTGGAGGTTTCTTCCGTTAAAGGGAGTTTTTTCTCTCCACTGTTGCCTATATCTTGCTCATGGGGGAATTGTTGGGTTTTCTCTAAATGTCTGTATAGTCTTGATTTTATTATGTAAAGTGCTGTGAGATTACTTTGTTGTTAATTGACACTATATCAATAAAGTTGAATTGAAAAGCCTGACCTGCGTGAGCTCCTCAATAATTCCACGCTGCTCTGCAACCTGCAGCTTCAAGAACTCCACTTCCTGCTCCTCGTGGGCATGGCTAAGGTCTGTCAGGGAGCTTGGCCTCTTCAACGGCAGCTGAATGGACTGGTTCTGTGTGGAAGGTCGAGAGGTGGAAGCTTTTTCCTTCTGAGGAATAGTGAAAGGCAGAGAGGACAAACAATAGTTCTATAATAATAGAGAATGACTTCATGCTTTTCCATTAATAGCCAGTAGAGGTCCTGCATTTATTTTGATGAAAGTCTTACAGCACAAACAAACCAAAAATCCTCTCCTTCTATACTATTACTGAAACTTTGAAAACATTTTTACACAGATATAAGAGGGAGACAAAACACTAGTAGTCTCTCACCATCTCAGCATTCTCGCGGCTCAGATTCTTAAGTTTCTCCTCCATACGTTGCAAAGTTTGCAGGAGGTCATCGTTCTTCTTAGAAAGCCGTTTGTTCTTTTCAAACATAGGCTTCATCTGGCTCTCTGCCTCTCGCACACGCTTCAACTGGACAGAGGAAGGAAACAGGGAGGGGAAACACTGTAATCTTATGTCTTGGCTCCTGGTGACACACAAAATCCAGTTTGAGCAGGGGAGTTCAAGGCTGGAGGGTTTAGACACAGGTTTTAAATGTGTCATGTCTGCTTCTTGAGTAGTTGTTAGGTGTGTATATTTGTACGTATGTGTGTGCATATTTGCATGCCTATAATCACAGCTTGTATGTACTTCTGCAAGTGTGTTCCTCACTAGTTCATTCCTCTCGTCAGCCAGTAGTGCATTTCTGTCCTCCAGTTTCCTGATGACAGAGTGGAGCTCCGCAATCTTCAGCTGAAACCTCCTCATGTCACGCTCCTCTACCTCCTGTTGAACAGTGGGGACAGGAGAGGAGGAGGAAGAAGACAAAAACTAAAAAAGGGAGAACATGCAGGCAGACAGGCAGGTAATGGAGGTGGATGGGGCAGAGGAGGTATGGGATGAAGGATGAGTTGTCATTTCACAGTTACACTGTGAACCTTTATGTGCAATATACACACTATCCACATGCTTTACCATGAGTGGATAATCTGTATCCGCATGTATGACTGTATGGATATACATTATTGTTGTACACCTAGAAGATTGATGGTTGCATTCAAAATTTAAAGCTATCCCTAAGTTTTATTTAAAGTGAAAGAGTAGGGTGGGAGGCACTTGCTAATCAAACAGAACACATCATACATACAGAACAGTGGCTACAATTTTTTAGATTTTACACTTCAAAAAATGTTTTAATCAGGAATTAAATGATAAACTCAATTCAAAGCAGAAGTTCATTCAATTCTTCAATTATTAGTTGACTGTGTTACTTAAGAAACCTTCATAAGAAAGCACCTAATACATTTAGATTAGTTGCATTAAAGTTCTAACATTTAAACAAATCCAATGCAAAATGCAAAAAACTCTATAAATCTATATTTTGGTCGTAGGAATGTACTGTAGAGCATGTGCACATTTTAGAGTGCCTGTGATACTAGAAAAGTATAAAAGGCATGTATGCACATATTCAGATGTGTATATACACTAGGTTGTGTATGTATACCTGGTTGTTGAGCAGGTCTTGGTTGTCCCCCAGCCCAGGCATCACCTCCCTCTTTGGGCTGCCGTGGTTGAACCTTTCAGCCTCTCGTACCTGGCCCAGCTGCTCATCCAAAGCTTCTTTTTGTAGCTGAAGTTTCTGGGCATAGCCAGCCTGCAACCCCAGCTCTCTTTCCAAGGCACACACCACACGGTCTTTTGCCTTCAACTCATCCATCTGTAAGACAGATGGACAACAACTAACGACTATTTTTCTTTAATTTCCTATCACAGTCCACATTAAAAATATTGAAATCATTAACAATAAATAGTAATGCAATCATTTCTGAGATCATGTTGCAGAAAACATGTTCATGACATTTATCAAGAATTGACCTTGGGCCGTTTATTTTATGTATTCTAAACTATTGTGTGAAAATCCAGTTTACATAACTTAGGGTTAGTTTTCAAACACATGCCACGGTTTATATCTTTAAACTAACAAACTCTGATGGCTGAAAAAGAAATAACTTGTAATGCTGTCCTCTGATAAATCTATAAACCTTTTTGACAGTAGCTTTGCGTTCACCATCACTCTGCTTGCAAATATTAATAAGTCTTCTTGGTTAAACATTCCTTTACAAATAATGCCTGCTATTGTAACACTGCGGTCATGTAAAATATGTATTGGTGTTAATGAATAACTGCAGCAGGCATACAGGATTATTTCTGCAGATAAGCACAACATGGTGAGACAGGCCAATGTAGACAAGGTGCAGCAATTAGCCTCCAAGCCTCATGCAAAATCAATGAGATAAACCCTCTGAGATAAAACTTTAGCAGCACTAAAACAGACGATGGGGTTGGAGAGACTGCCTTAATATATAAAGTAGTCAAGACAAACCAAGCAGCTGAGTTTGTGAACCTAACACTGAGGATTGTTTATTTGTAAAGTCTTTTGACTGCACATAGCACATTTATATATTTATATGTAACATTTAGTACATCTGTCATAAACAAGTGTATAGTCAACTTCAAGTAATATTTTAGTTTATCTTATTTATGTTGCTTGTCTCAATGACAGTTTAATATCAGACATAGTGTCTTGTAGTGTAAAGTATGTCTTCTCAGCCGCATGTCGTCTCACCAGTCGGCGAATGTCTTTCTCACAGTCTCGTTTGATACGATGCACCTCATCCTGGTGCTGTTGGTAAGCTGTGCGCAGGTCTGCTGCTTTGGCTTTATCTGCTTGCAAAGCATTGGCTAGTGCCTCCTCAGCCTGCTTCCTAGCTGTCTTCTGCTCCTGGATCTAAAATACAACATTAATACATGATAACATAAGTGCACACAAAAGTGACATGAGTGCTTTTCTAAACACATAACTTATCACATTAGACAACTGTAAAGATAGATGCCCCCATTTGTCTGGAAAGGCTACACTGAAACAATAGCTTGGCAATGGGCTTTTCCACCCTGCTTCCTGTTTTTCAGCACAACATTTGCAAAGGTTTAACTAAGCCCCACATCTTAGCAAGACATAGAGAAACACACAGACACAAAAACACACACATATAGAATTCAGAATTCAAACTTCAAACCAAAACAAAGTACCAGTTGAGAATCCTCAACTAAAGTCCTCAGCATTTGTTGTATAGTTTTAAAAAGACACATAGAAATTCAAAGAAGCAACAACTCAGCTACAATGACGGACAGCTCATCCTGCTGCAGAGGTGCTTTCAATATTTGAACGTATGTCGATCACATTGTTGAACAAGACCTACCTCTTGCTGTAGCTTTAGCCTCTCCCCATCAAATGCCCTCCTGGCCTCCTCTCGTGCCTCTCCAAGAAGAGCATTTTTGAGCTTGTCTGCTGCTCCATCTCTCAGTGCATTTACAAGTCCCTGCAGCCTCTGCACCTCAGCATCCCGGATCTTGATGGCCCGGGCCAGTTCGACTTCATGCTGTCGTCCCAGGGCCTCACGGGCAGCTGCTATCTCACGCAGCTTCTCTTCATGCAGTTTGGCACGGAGGTCAGTGAGTGCAACGGCATGTTTGTGCTGCTCAAGCTCTCGAGCTTGACGCTGCTCCTGGAGTCGCTCACGGAGCTTGCATACCTGGAATTACCACAGATTTTGCCATTTCATTTAAATAAAAATGCAATAAATCTTTTACTACCATAAATATCATGTGCCCCCAGTATTCATTCATTTGCTCAGACACACTCTTCTTTGTGCACAGTCCAAAGAAGAGTCTTAAACACAGTGACCCCAATTGTCAATATTAGTTACGCTGTTCCCCTTCCTATACTTATTTGTTTTATCTTACAAATTGATTTATGCAAACTCCCAAGTGCATAGGTTTTAAGTTTTGCCTCATTAAAAACTGAACAACAAAAGCAAAACAACATAAGTCCTTTTTTCTTTTGGCTTATTTTGTAAGTTCAGGGTCGCAACAGCGTCTCATTGTCCATGGGCCACTCCAGCAACTGAGCTACTGCCGCCATAGAACAACCAAAGCTCAGTGCTCTTACAAATATAAGGAGAATGAGAATGGCACAAAAGAAATTTGTGTCAAAAAGTTACAAGTAGAGGAAAACCTCCTTAATAACTTATCAACAACTTTGTAAATAATTGTAGAGTGCAGATATATACTATATGCAATCTAGAGTCATTGTTCTCAGTGTACATACATTTATTATTATCTGCACTGCCGAAGAATTTGGAAGTCTGAATGTATGGCTGCATTAAGAAGTAATTCATCATCTTACATCCTTCTCACCTTGTTCCGCTCCTGCTGCAGTTCAATCTGAAAGTCCATAATTTTGCTCTTCAACTCCTCATTGGTGGCCTGCACTGGATCGGCCATAACCTCTGATCTCTCTGGCTTCCTTCCCTTCTTAAGGGGTGGTGCCGAAGGGGGTGTGTTTGATGACATAGCACTCTGGCCGCCCAATGAGGACGGACACAGAGTGCCAGGTGTGGCAAAATGGAGAAGAGAATCAGTTACTTCTCCTTCTCCCTTCAAATTCCTGCATCAGCATCATCATCATTATCATCATCATGTCGATGTTAAGTCTACATCATTGCTGGCAGATACTGAGAGTTTCTATTATAAAGAGAAAGACAGACAAAAAGGGAGAAAAGAAAAGATGGGAAACAGTGAGTCAGTGTTAAAAACTGGGTTACACAAAACTACTCTGCGAAATTCTCTGGGCACAGGCCACATGACGCAACACAGCCTGGGGAAAACAGGCTATTCTTGGGACTCACATTTACACTCTCCTCTGCTATCCTTCTATTTGTAACATATACACCTTGGCCATTTACCATCACCCTATTCTACTCCCTGGACTTTACTTAGAGGCTTTACAGTGCATGAAAATGTGTCTTGTCACCATATTTATGTGCCCCTGTCCTCTGACATCTCTCAGGAAATCTTTCTGTGTTCTAACTTCATCCTTTAGTTTGATGAGTCCTGACATTGTTCTTTCCATGGGTCAAATTATCTTGTCCTGCAACCATTGAGGATAAATGGCAGATATTCTGCTTAACCCCTGCAGGAAAAAAATAATTATAAAGAAGTATTAAATTATATCCTACCTAAAAATCCCCTAGAGTGACAGTCTATGTTAAAGTTCAAGCGATGTATACCTGGTAAATTCAAGATATGTACCATTTATTCTTTCTGTTATTTCAGTTTTGTCTTAAAACCATCTCATCATGAATTATTACATTGCAGTTTCAAATAGAAATAAGATTGATTTAGTCTCAACTCCTTAGACTTATTAGACCGCAGCTGCGGCAGTTATCGCCATTTGATCCTTGCACTTTATCCATCAGTACAATACAATTGCAAGATTTCTCTCTACCTCTTTCTCTCTAAAGATACAGGACACACCAGAAATAACATATAAATAATGCCGTATTTGTCAGGTATAAGGAGCCATTGCAAAAAAAAAATAAAATGAATGCCCTCCAAAAAAACATGCAACAAAAAGCAAGGCAAATACAAAGGGATTTAAATTTATTATTGGTCTAATCTCCACTCCTCCTCTTTGACCCCACTATAGGCAGGCTGCAGTTTTGTAATTTTTGGCATATTTTATTCCAGATGTGTCACAATGACACACATTCACTAAAATGAAAGTGGGCTCCTCTAATCCTTTCCTGGAAAAATTTGTAACCCAGTAACCTTTCAGTCTTTCTGCTGACTATTAAATAAATAATGCAACAATATGGAAGCTGCATCTGTCTTCATCCACAAAGGTCTCTATCTTTTTCTACATACACATTACCAAAGATTCATACAACATACACAGATGGCAGAAATTGTTACCAAGGCAACCCATGCCATCAAAAACTCTATTCCTTTCATAGCATAAGGATGATGGGAAAGAGAAGCCTCACAATGGATGTGAAACACAAGATGCTCACACAAAACTACACAATGAAATAAATGAATCATATAATTTGTATGCACATTTAAAAACACAAATGTATGCATAAAGACTTTATCTGCTCGAATATCCGAGCTAAGGTTGACTGAGAGACAGAAATACATTGATGCCAGAGGGCAAGGACGCTTCCTTATACATGGATTTTTACACAACATGCAGACGTTGGGAACCAGCAGGGATGGGAGAGAAAAAAAGAAAAGAGATTAGACCTAAAAAAAAAAAAGAGGCTAAGAAGATGAAATAGCAGGAGCAAAAAAAAAACAGCAGACCTTTACCAGAAAATTTTCAATCTGACCACCTTCTCCATCCTCTTTTACATGCTTACATCTCTACTTACTAATACTTTTCAGAGTCAGTTAAATCTCTTTTTTGGCCCATTTTTCCTGAGGAGAAGAATCTGCCTAATAAGTATGCACACCTTGATATAGGGTGTATATCTCCTTGGGCCACAACATCCATCGCTACACAAATACACATCACTTGATATGCCTTAAATCCAATAAGCATTTATACAGCTTGGAGTTGGAAATTATGGATAAAATGATGATATGGTGAAAATAATCACTTGCCTAATAATTGTGCACACAAGTGTAAATCCCTTAACCCCCAGTTGCTGGCATGGCGATGTTAATGAGTGCAGGCAATCAGTGATCTTACTCGCATTCACAGTGACAGAGAAAGGGAGACAGAGGCGATTCACACACTGAGAGCCCTGACACATGCACACATTTTCGTCTTAAATAGAACTAGGAACAACTAGGGATGGATACAACTGAGACTGTGCACACAGGAAATAAACATTCTCTGTGCATATTCACATAAGAAACAAACACATCTATTGGTTAACAAATGTTATTCACAAGAATGTGTCCTACAATGTGCACATCCAGTTTACAATTACTAAAGGTTTTTTGTCCATTTTCCAGGCTACCACTGTCTTTAACATGTTTATCCATGTCTGTGCCATTATCAGGGATCAGTTCGAGCTAAAGTAATTGTGGGACATAAAATACTATATTACACTTTTTTTTTTTATAGAGGAAAGAGCATTCCTGCTTATCTGACCAACATCTGGATGTTACGAAGTGACTTGCGTGTTGCATGTCAATAATGTTTTCTATATTTTCCTTTTTTATAAATTCACTACTGAGCCAGTGATCAAGGGAATAACTCTAAAGGGGGTGAACTCATTTTCAGTTTTATATTTTGAATTAGTTTTAGATTTTTGAAAGAGCTCTGTTTTCAATTTGACATGACATAATCTAAAATAATAAAATGTGATTATTTTCAGTAACCACATGCCTACTGAAGGCACATCCCTTTCCAAGTGGCAGCCATTAGCTAACTCTAAAAGTTTATAGTTGATGGAAAACCCGGAATGTTATACAGGAAACTGGAAAAATTTATAGGGGCACAGAAAAACTAACAAGCCCCTTTGAAGTTCACAGAAGCAAACAAAGCCAGTATAGGTCACAGGGTCAAATACCCGGATGAGCTAATGTACAAACAGTTAATCTAACTGTAGAATCAGGAAATCTGCGAAGTTTAAGTAACTAATAGACAACCCCAATCATGTATATTCTGCTGCTTGAGAAATGGATTATTGGCCATCCTGGAAAAACATCACCAGCAGTGAAAAAGAATCAACAATACTTTACAGCGTAAGAACCTTAAAACATAGCATGACGAAGGCTTTGGGCCAATACCTTTCTCCCACTGGCTGATGTTGAAATCCTGATTCTTTCACAGCAGGCTGAACAAAGTGTGATAAACACAGAAGTAGTTTCACAACTGCCTCAGGAAATCCCTCTTCACTTTGAGTGAAACGATAGCTCTGTGTACCGACGTTATTGTGCACTGGTTGGTGGGTTCAGGTACACGCATTGCCAAAGCAACAATACTGGAGAGTGGGGAAAGAGCGTCAACATGTGATGGTTCCCATAAAATGGTTTACTGAAACTCAAAGAAATGTAACCACATATGCAACTAACCACCACTGCTACAGAGCTAACAGTAGCTCTCAGAGTCACACCGGCTCCACTGGGTGAATGTTACTCCCTCAGTCTGACCTGCAGCTGCTGGAGCTAATGCCAAAACATCAAGCAATTCCAAACTACAATGTCCACAGCAGCATGTTCTGACAGAAAGAAAGTCATACATCCACAGCATGTTGGCTAAAAACAAACTCAATTGTTGGAGGTGTTCCTGTGGAATGCAACAGCAATGTTCGCTCAGGCCTTCACCCTTACCTCAAAGGTTCCCTTTTGAGCTTCTTGAACAAACTACTAAGTAGCTGGAAGTACGCAACTAAGTAGCTTTTGTCATTTGCAAAAATATTTCATAACAAAAATGCCAACTTATAAGTTAGCAATAAAACCAGTTCACTATTAAATTTTAAGTACAACGTTTCTACTTGGTTTTTGAATTGCAACAAAAGAAAAAAATTTGTTATTACAATATTGACAATTTTGAGAAAAAACTTAACTTTTATATCCTGTGTGTGTATATATATATAAAATTTAAATTGGTAATATTTAATTGCATTAAGCTATTACATGTATTTGATGTAAAAATAAATAATGCACATTAAATGTTAGCCTTTTATTTATCTGGCAGGGTAAGCTGGTAGGTTATACCGTAAATGAGGAAATTGAGTACAAAATGTTGGGTAGACAGACATCTCAGCATTTGCCACAAGCTTATTACACTCACACAGATGGACCTCCTCAAGGCCAGACAGACCACACACACACAAAGTGTCAAACATTAACTAGACTTCAGTGAAACACACAGGCCCAGTAAAATCATAAAAGAGCTGTAAATGGAAGCTCAAAACAAAGACTGTTCACTTCCCCGAGTGAGGGTGTGGACAGACTAAGACACACTCCTGTTTATAGTACACATCTGTAACTATGCCTCATATTACATATAGGTAGACATAAATACACCTCGTCGTTACAGTCATACCAGCAGAGCAGGTCTGTCCATACAACATTTCTCCATTCACATACAGACACACACTCAGCAGAGGCAGAATAACCCAACCTAGTGCAATGCCAGTGGAGTACATGACCTACAAACTGCTCTGCCAACTGAACGGCTACAAGTTACTGACCCCAATGACTAGTCAACCCAAACAAAACAGACTCTCCTTGCTGTGGTGTCACACACACCACAATAGCTAGTACTAGTATCAGTGTTCTCATTCATTGCTGAAGGCATTTTAGTTGGTCTGTGCGTGTACATCTATGCGCACGCCATTTATCCTCTTATTTACACACAAATATTAATACAGTATGGGATTTATCTTAATAAGTCTAATAATAGCAAGATAAGACCCCCCTTGTGTGTTTCTATGAATGGGTGAGGAAGATAACAAAACCAAGAGCGAGGCATACTCTGGTGTGTGTAGTCCTCGGGGATTACACTGGTAGCATTCACAGATGAGGAAGATAGTGGTATAGAGTGTGAGACACGGTTATAAATGAAGTGTAAGTCAGGTAAATTTGATTAGGGGGAGAAGAGCAGACAAACAAATGGGTTAGAAAAAAAGGGGGGATACTAGAAATTTGGGCGTTCCTAAAATGTTATACTACTTGTTAAGCAGATTATCATGCTGGGACAGGAAGAAAATAAAACATTAATTCACCATAAAGAGACAGTGACCCTGCATTTTTTTTTTCATAAGGAGACCTAATCCAACACACAAGTGCTGTACATGTACTGTGGTGTTTCCAGCTCGCCCTGAGCAGCCTGGTCAAACTGAAGTGAGTGTGCAACACATGCT
This sequence comes from Channa striata, assembly GCA_033026295.1. Taxonomy (NCBI): domain Eukaryota; kingdom Metazoa; phylum Chordata; class Actinopteri; order Anabantiformes; family Channidae; genus Channa; species Channa striata. The sequence goes on along the minus strand of CM065173.1, from coordinate 16,307,661 downwards.
CGCTGTCTGCCGGGGCAGATTTACGAGCCCCCCGAGCAGGCAGCAGCAAAGCTGTTATGACAGGCGGAGACCCCCGTCAGTAAGCTCAGCAGCAGAGGGGCTGGGTGGATGCAAGGCAGAGGTTTGGTGGAGGATGTGCTGCCTAGCTGGGATGGCTTAATGAGCTGTCAAACGGCAGATTAAAGCGCAGAGTGCTGCCGGGGGAGAGCGCTATCACACTGCTAACAGGCTGCCTGCCTGCCCGGCTTGCCAACCACACCCCACGGCGACATGCGAGCGGCTGCCGCAGCATCATCCGGCCGCAGAGGTCGGATGTCCTTGCACTCAAGCTCGTGTGCGGGGTAAAGTGTTGGCGTCTCCGTATGAACCTCCGTCCCGGAGCATTTCCCCTGATCGTCCGTGCAGACAAGGCAGACTTACGTGGTAGTTCAATCCACCAGTGGCCTTCCTTTACTGGGCAGGACAAGCAAAAACCCCTCCGTAATGTAACGGCGCACATAAAGAGGGCAGTAACATAACTGAATATTAATCACTCGTGTCGGTAACGTTATCATCGGGCTTCATACTTCCTCTGTGGCGGCAGGCGGAGCTGCACCGCGGTGCATGTTGGTGGACATGAGGCTCGGCTGGAGGAAACATTAGCCCAAAGTCACATCGAAACCCACATGCGATGAAGCCAGCTCGGCTCACTGCACCGGATCCATCCAACACGGACCTCGGACATATGTCACCGCAGCTCCGCGCCCCGAGCAGAGGCTACACGTCGGTTTGCACAAGTTGTCTGTCGTTACAGAGCGATTAATAAACTCACCTGAGATGGACGTGCCCGGCCCTGCGGTCACCAGTGCCCCTGATGTGGAGTCGTCGCTGCCTAATGTGCTTCACATCCAGGAAGGGAGGCTGGGCTTCGATGTGCGGAGCTGCTTAACTCACCTCCTGCACCTCGGAGATGCCGAAGCTCAGCTAGCAGCTGCTAACAGCCATTCACAACTTTATTCCTCACGCATTTTCCAGCAATTAGCTCGAGTGCTAAAGTTCTACATCCACCGATTTCATCCTCTAGCTACAGACGAGACTCAGCTCCAGCTTCTCCTCCTGCTCTCGCGCCACACATTGACATCTTCCTCCACGCCCACACACACACACACACACACACACACTGAGTGCACTGGCGACGTCATTCGTTCCTATACAATCTATCAACGTAGGCAAATAATTAAATAAAGCCCTTTCGACGTGGGAAAAAGCCCGGCGGGCGTCGCCGGTAGCGTGAAAGAAGCGCGACACCTGACTGCGTGTTCAAGAATGACACGGCGCGCGGTGAATGCGTGGACACGCCGGCGGTGCGGGACAAACGTGCGTCGTCAGAGCGCGTACGGAGGCACAGACACCAAAATAAAAGATCTTTATTCTCAGGCGTGTCTTTACACATTTAGCTTCTGCAGGGTTTTCATGTACTTTAGAGAAAGACAATTTTCTTAAAATATATATTGTGATAATTTTTTTTTTTGCCATTTATCAGTATACTATTATAGCCGTCAGATAGGCTAAAATATTATTAGCTGCCTTAGTGCTTTCAAAGCAACGTATGTTAAAATAAATACTTTTCTTGTATTGTGTAATTCTTGTATTTTGTTGTATTTTATCCAGGATATCAGCTTGTGTTATCAGTGTTGCTGTACAGTATATAATATTACTGTATGCAATTGTTTTGTAACTGAAATGCTATTGTACATATATATTTATATAAAATGAAGATTACTTAAATATTTTATTCAAAAACTAGTACATTTCTCTAGGCATCGCTGTAAAAATAAAAGAGGTTGATCAAGCTTCACTGTTACCATCAGTATCATACAAATTCAACATTATCAGATTTTCTGATGTATCTTCATTCTTAACATTGATACACTGCTACAAAGCTTCCAATTACATGTACCACAGGTATCTAAATTAATTATTTCAATAGAGGACAATATGACTCATCAAATCAAAGAAGTAGGTGAAATAATCTGACAACATAAAAGTGGTGTGAGCCCAGTGTGACCCAGATTCTGGAAGATGCATTACTTACGCGCAGATGCTTGTCTCTGCTTCTCCACACTGTGCCTGCCTGTCTGCCATTCACATGCACCACACACACACACACACTCAGCTTTCTGTGGCTGCAACATATGCAGCCTATTGCTACAGGGCAGTGTGGGCCAGAGGAAGTGACAGAAGAGGAGCACACAATCAGAGGGTAAGCTTCAATTGTATTTTTCATTCCCTGTTCTGCAGTGGCCATTCACTCATCCAGAACTGGAATCCCAGTGGGTATTTTCCAGATTGTTAATGGTTGTACTATTTTTACATGTGGAACATTTTTGAGTGAGATAAATCAGACAAGCAAAGGAGGTAAGTCTGGAGTATTAGCTGCACTATATGCATTTTCCTGCTGAGGCCAGCAACAGTCACCCAGATGGAGTGATAAAGAGAAAAAAAACACTATGGTTGCAGATGAAAAGCAATGGTAGGGAGGGGGGTCACTGTTTTGTTTTGAATTGACCCGGAGAGAGAGTAGTCATGAGTGTTTCTGTTAATTGTTCTGCCTGAGGTATTTTTTACTGGTTTAGGCAATGTGGTTTATATAGTGGGTCTGTTTTTGTTCCATTCTCCATCTGAAATAACAATAGGAGATTTCTTAAAAAGAGGATAAAGGAAATCTTTTCCATCTGCTGTAAAAATAACCTTGTAATTAGGTCTTCTGAAATCTCATCCTCATATAAAAGAACAATATGAGGTATTATAAGATTCAGGACATGATATTTACAATGACTGTGAAGTGTTAAAATGATGGCAGGTATAACTGAAAATCATACCAATCTTATGTTGTGCATGTATTAAAAGGGGCACCAACTGGACTCACTGGTCAGGTTATACAAGAGTCTTTCCTTATGGAAAAAGCAGTCTGACTCACTTACAGTGATAATGGTAGATCCTGCCTATTTCCATTTTTTGGTCTAGTTACGAGAAGCACAGAACTGTGAGGAGTAACTGTTTTTATTAACTTAACATAATCATCTTATGTTTTAGCATATCCACGAGAGCTGTCCATAATAAGCTTAGCATATTCATGATTGCTGACAGATTAAACCTATTATAGCTTTAAGAGATGGCCTTTGGTAATCAGAAAAAACCCAAGGATCGAATGGGGAATATACAGAATCTACCAAACCCACCACATAGTTTTAACAGAAACGTATGTTTGTCCCTCTGTACTAATGGGGACAGTCATTGACATAATACAATCCCTTACCTTAACAATACCTTACCTTAACCATAAAAAAACTAATTTTAATCTTGACTCTCAATATTGACCCTCAAAAACCCTTTGAAGTTGTGTGGACCGACCAAAATGTCCTCACAACACAAAAAAGTCCTCACTTTGTTGGTAAAAAACAAAATCTGGTCCTCTCTAAGTAATATATACAGGAACACACACACATACATCTATAAAAATCACTTTGTCTAATCAAACACTAGACACTCATTAAACTGACCTATTTTCCACAATGAAAGCCAGGTTCTCAGTCTGGGTCACTCATGGTGACATTTCACTTTCATATGAAGAAAATTAGGCTTCCCAGGCATGACTCACTGCTGTTAGTCACTCAAAAAATCTGAGCCTTATGTTCCATGTCCATCCCCATAACCTTCATTCATACCATCAACATCACAAAACCTAATGTTACAGTATAATGAGCTTTATATAAATTTCTTTTGATTTTTAAAGGCCTTTCAAACATAAACATAAAACATTTTTGGCTTTTGGCAAATGTTCCATTAAACAGTCTAATACTTTCCTGTACAAATGCACTATTACTTGCCCACGCCCATGTTCATAGACATATGAGGCACACCATACAAGGTGTATGACTCAAGCAGAGTCAAAGAAGTGTGTTACAGTTAGTTCCAGTGGCTGAAAATATAAATAAACAATGTACTGATTATATTTAATTTGCAAACCCAGTGTTTGTGATGAGTACATTGCACAGTAAAATAAAAATATTTTCACTGCCATTCTTGTGGTATTTTGCCATGAAATGGTTATAAACTTAAGGTTAGTTTGTATGAAATTACTCCTATTCTCCTTATTTCCTGCCGTAAGTTTCATTTTCTTTGCCTCCTTTACCCTCAGGCCTCAAAATAACAGCAGATTAATATAAAGAAAGCTAGCAGACAAAGCAGGTAGGTAACCCACTGGAAGGATTTGTACCCACTAGGAAAGTTGGAAGTGCCAGCAGCTTAAGCACAAAAGTTCACAAGAAATGTTTTAAAATGACTAGCCAGTACCACCAAGATTAGAGTTGTACTTACTGTCTGTCTGACACATAAGGGAATTTCCTGTCCCCTGTAGCACAATGTAAACCAGCTCTTCTATTTTTATTATAACATAAACAAGCTGGGACAGCATTTGTAGCAAACATTAAGTGTCATTGAACATAAAATAGGTTTTTAAAAGCTCAAATACTGGCACTACAGCAATCATCCCAGCAAAGAGAAACATCAAAGGTCAGAATAACTACTGAGCTACATTTGTGATCGAAATACCCATCTTTACTGTAGTCAGTGTCTGTTCTCACACATCCATTTTGGTTGCTATGGTTACTGACCATACCTCTTTTCCTCCTCTTCAGGTCTCTCTCCCTGTGAAAGTTGTGGGCAGTGTTGAGGGAGACCAGGCATAGGTCCTGTGTAGTATGGACTTTTAGACTTGGAGAGGAGGCCAAAGAGAGTGACTAAGGGCAGTTTAGTTTTCCATGTTGTTGTTTCATACAGCAGCTTTTAATTAATGCAACTGAAGGAAAAGGATGTCAGTTATGAGAGTAGAAAAGATGACTGGGAGTCTCCATTACTCAAGTCTTGAGTCATTACTTTCTTGAGGGGGTGCAACCAACAGAATAAAACAAAAACACCAGCTTGCTTCAATTTTCATTTACTTAATGACTGCATGGTAAAAATCTGCAAGGGTTCACTGTGACCAATGCAGGCAGGGGTACTGTGGCCCCAAGACGATTTACATAATGTAGACCTTTGAACTCATAACAAGCTCATTAAACGATTATCTGTCTTGAGCTGTGTTTCCCAATTTAGATGAGAATAGCATCTGTGGCTCCATATTTGATTAAGCCCACTTAAAGGTCAGCTTGGCTAATACAGATTGAAGGTGTACATTTGAATGCCCTAAACCAGTCCAAGAATCCTGCTTATCCTTTCAACTGGATTGCACCAATCTACTAATCAAAAGCCATTTACATAAATGCTTCAATGCAGCTGCAGTTAAGCAATTACTGTCCTAAATTCCTTCTTATCCCACAATGTACTCTTATTCTCAGACTTGAACTTTAATTACACTCTTTCCCATGAGTCTTTTCCCCTTTTAAGCTCCATTATTGCTGTTTTCTTTCTTGTTTGCCTAAATGACACTTTATTCAACCTTAATGGTTTTTTCACAGTGCTTATGTGGCAGGCTGCTGAAAGCAAGAACTTACACTTCCAAATTTTGTTGCAAACAATAACCAGCTTTTGTTTGAACCTAATCAAGATGTTGTTTTCACAAAACTCACAAAATGTATTACAATTAAATCACTGACTAAGAGTAAGGCTTTCACTTGTTATAAAAACCCACAGCATGCACCTGGATTCTCTGAGCAGATCAGGAGTTTGTACTGTGTAACGTAGTTGTTAAATCTTGATAACATAACCCTCTAATTTCCCACCAAATTTAAACGGTGCTTATTCTTGTGTATTCAGCAATTAGGACTTGTCTTTATTTTAATATCAGGCCCTACCTTGTATTCCAAGTCTGAGTGGCCAAAACAGGTTGTTAACGTTTACTATAACGTGCACCGTGGAAATGGAATACATGGCCACAGTATGCTTCGTGTTTATGAAAATAAGGAAAAAGAGAAAAAGTAAACATTTTTTATAAGACCACATATTGTGTTTTGTGTGTTTTAATATTTTAAAACAGTAATGTGGGATATTAATTGCTTATAAAATGGTATGGTTTAAAGTAAAAAAAAAAACCATGTTTTCTACTGCCATCTCGTGGTTCAAATTTAATATTACATTATTGTAAAGAAAAATAGTAATCGGAGAAAACTTGGCAGGCAATCAAGGAAGATAAATTAAAATAACCTTTTTTTTAATTATGCGTATTTAAGTATTTTATTTTCTCAAAATAGTATAAATCGGCCCAGATATGCCGTAAAAAAATTAAGAGAATTTAAGAGGGATAGTTTAAGTCGTTCGATGCTTGATTGATCTGGCCTGTAATAAACGATTTAAACTTCCTGACACCGCAGCCAATAAAATCGTCATTAGAAAAGCCAGTCATCAGTTTTGTCCAATAATAGCCTACAGAACATGAAGTGGGCGTGAATAACCAGCAGAACAGCTGACAGTCTTGTTCCTGCAACATTGTGTGTATAGAGTTCGACCACAGAGAGCAGAGGACAAACAGATCGCCCAGAATAATGACTTGGAAAACCGAACAGAAACGAAACTGAGATATTGTTGGAGGCCTTTTCAGTTGGAGGACCTAAAATATATCGGTGAAGGTGAGCTCATAACAGAAGTGAAGGTTTGGGGAACGTGCACATTAGCATTAGCACCAAAACAACTGTTGAAGTAGCTAACGTCAGTTACCTGCCAAATATATACAACTACCTGTTGTCTGTCTGCCGGTACGTCTGTCCAATCAGTGGTTATATAAAGCATTGCATCAGTGGAAATTGTTTAGCAACGGTATGTAACACTATGTTTGTATCTATGTATGTTATGATGATTATTAGTATTATTTGCATATTCACTCCACTGGTGAAATCCCTGGTGCCTTCCGTCGCTGGATAAAGGTTGAGGGGTGGTGGGGACACATAACATTTCCAGGCAGGGCACCTCAAGGATGTAACCTTCTCAATATAGCATCCCACGGCTCACTTAATGTTTAAAATAGACTGCTGTCACCACATGGAGATTTCCTCTAATAGAGAACCAAGAGGATGCACACAGCTGAAACAAACTACACATAAAAAAACCTGGATTTGCTGTAGGGATATTTAACCTTAATATAAAAAGACCTTTAAACTAAAGTATGTAGTAATAATCTGAAGGTTACTGCAGTTCATCTTAACACAGCTCAAGCCTATTTCTTTAATGACCCATTTGGTTTCAGTTGTTGTTGTTGTTAGTTTTAAACAAACATTAAATTAATTTTTTAATTTAATACTTTGCCGGTAGTTTGCTGGTTACAAGTATAATAAAATTCTTGCAATAAGTTGTCCATGGATTTATCTGTCTCGGGGTCTCCTGTCTCTTTTGAGATTGAGTCTATGATGTTAAGCTGAGGGCTCTTTGCAGCCATCTGTGGCAGTGCTTTTCTTGTCTTGTCTGAAGATGGTTATTAATGAATTTTGTCTCTTTGTTAAGGCTTATAAAACATTATCTGACATTGTAGGTTATATCCAAGATCATAAAGTTAATATTCCATCTTTTTTTTCAGCAAAACCAGCATGTGGGATTTTTTTTATTTGCACTTTTGTTACACCACTGCTTGACATTAGTGTATCATTAACGTCATCGTTCAGGAGTTGATTCAGTGATTTGTTTATGGCCTTTTTGCATGACAGACGAGTGAATGGGGAAGTGCTTTTAGCGTTTTAGGAAGTGTTGTTTTAACAACACTTTTTACTCCACCACAGATGTTAAAGCAGAATTTGTCTCTTTCTGTTTCATACCCTGCAGAGTATGTGCTTTTTACTTCTCTCTGCTCTGGTTAAAAATAATGTCAAACAACAGATTGACTGTGATTTAAGGAATTTTTAAATTAAACTGATTTGTTGACTAACTCTATTTCCAGCCATGGATCCATCACTGATTGGAAAGTCCCCCACCCCAGAACCCAGCCCTTCATCTCCCACCACTATGAGAGTAGGACCTTCCTTGTCTAGCTCATCTTCTGCCACAGCCACACCAACTTCAGATCAGCCCAAGCCTAAAATCAGCATGCTAACATCTCCTACAACACGATCATCTTCTAGCTCTACTGCCCCCACTCATACTGCCCCTCGCCCTTTTTCCCGCTCTTCTTCTCTTTCTACACCAACTTCCTCACCTCCCCGCCAGCCAACCAGGAGCCTCTCTCAGGTAGGAAGGTCTCAGCTTAATGCAGCCTCTACAGGGAATCCTCTTTCAGGATCCTCAGCTTTTGCCGCGACTACCACATCTCCACAGACTCCTCCCACACATCAACCAGGTGAGAGACCGTATCATAAAACAAAATCATTACATTATAGTTTCTCTTACTCTCATGTTTAACAAGAGTAAAATGAGAGTTTGCTGCATGTGATTTAGTGTCTCAAAGACTGCTGTAGACATTTACCACAGTATGTAAAGCAGCCGCTCCCACTTTGCTGACTTGAGAAGAAAAACCTGCTCACCCTTCTCTTTTCACAGGCAGCTTAAATTCTGCTTTGTTTCTATTTACTTGATCTCTTAGCAGCTCTGGGAATATTAGAGTTTAATTTAACAGTATGTTAATAGGGAGTATTACTGCAAATAGTGAAATCTAAGTGAAGTAAAAATGGAAGACAAATTGCATCACTATTTAAGCGTAGGTTACATAAGGGAAGCTAACAACTGCTGCTGACTAACCAGTTATTTTAGAGCATAGGCAGAGGGTTAGAGTATCAGCAGGAATTCTGACAGACCTCTGATGAAAGTTTCCAGATCTGATATCATGCTCTTATGCTTGACCACTGTCTTCCTAAAAACGTTCAAGCTGGGGCTGTTTCAACATTTCAACATTTGTTGCCACCCCCATCTTTTCCTAGTGTATGTGGTTGGTAAGATTTCCTCACACGTCACAAGCCTCTGAGCCTTCTGAGTAGTCCTCAGCTGACAGAAGATGATATTTAAATCAGCAATGTTCAGTGAGACAGTTTTATCCGTACTGGAGCTGTTTCTGAAAGGATCTGACTCATGCTCAAACTCTGTCATCACTCATGTCACAGACTGTCAAATCCAAGTGGACTATTTCTACAGTATGTGCCTGTTCATGTTCATCTTCGCCTTATGTGCAGAGAATTTTAAAAGCATATGTGACTGAAAAGGAGATAGATTTTTAAAATACTTAACATGAAGAAAACATTAATAATATTTCATAACAAAACTGAAATTAGAACAAAAACACCCAAGTTGTTTAATATTACTTAGAATTAGATAAATTTTGTTGGTTTTTGTTTTCACTTTGAAACTGTCTGTTCCAATGTTTTAGGTCATGTAAATAAGGTTCATTTTAATGCTGCTTTGCTTTGACAGTAGAGTGTTGTGGCATACATTGATGACACCCTGGGTCAGATGGACGCCAATATGGGCATACTTACAAGAACTTTCTCCTAGACCAAGGATATTGAGTTGCTATAAAAGCATTGTGATTTCATTATTTCCATTATTGAACAGATAACATTTTTGACATTACTCAGCAGCAGCCACAAGAAGGATTTTCTGAAACGAGTGTGACCAAATATGATGTATTTCTTGCTTTAAGAATTCCGTAATCTTCTGCACAGTGTTTGATAAATATTTTCCTTCAGAGGAGCCAGAGGAGGAGGTCAGTTTGGAAGATCTGGAGGCGAGAGCAAAGGCAGGAGACGCTAAAGCACAGACCAAGGTCAGTGTCCATGAACATATTAAAATACAGTTAAGTAAACATATGGTGGGCACAAAACAGATCAGCCAACTAATGATAAATATTATTTTAGAGCGACATATTGAGGGGAAGATCAGGAGACTGAGTCATTGTAATACTTGCCTTGCAATTAAAAACGTGTGTGTGTGTGTGTGTGTGTAGATACTGTAAATGTCTTTATTGCCTAGTGTGGACAAATTTTGTTTCAATACCATTGTTGTGAGGACATTTTAGCTGGTCCACACAACTTCAAATGGCTTTTTGAGGGTCAAGACTGGGGTTCAGGGTTAGAATTAAGTGAAGTGTTAGGGTTAGGCATTCAGTTGGGATGATTAGGGAAAGGGGCTAGGCATGGCATTATGTCAGTAAGTGTCCTGACAAGTATAGTAAGACACGAGTATGCGTGTGTGTCTGTGTCCAGATGGGCCGGTACTTCCTGGCACTAGCAGAAGAAAGCGATGAGGAGCTGAACAACTGCAAAGCGGTCACTTGGCTGGTCCAGGCTGCTAAACAAGGCCGCAAGGACGCGGTCAAACTGCTGCAGAAGTGCTTAGCCTCCAGGAAAGGTACAAAAATCGTCCTACTGTACATCTAAGTCTGTACAGTCTATATTTCTTACTAAAGGACCAAGCAACTCATTGATTTGCTGTTGTGAAATGGTTAGACTGCTCTTCAGTTCACACTGGGGATGGTTTTCCACTGACTGTGTGTGTTTTCTTTTTTTAGGCATCACTTTGGAGAACTTTGAGGAAGTGAAGAAGTTGTGTACAGAAACACGATTTGAGAGAGGAGTTAGGAAAGCTGCTTTGCTCATGTACTGGAAGTTAAACCCAGAGAGGAAGAAGTCAGTAGCTGTTTCTGAGATGCTAGAGAACGTTGAACATGTCCATGCAGAGCCAGGTACTGTAAGTGTAATTCAACTGTAATTCAACTCACCCAGTTTATTTTAATGTCCCAAATCACAGTTAACTTGTTAAATTAACCTGAAACATACAGGATTCAAGCGATTTTAACTAGGCAAAGAGGTGGAGCCACTTTGGACGGTTTTTGTCTTATCCAATTTTCATCCATCTACAGGGGAACCGGTGTCCCCAGGTCCACTTAACAGCTCTGCCAAGAAACAGAGGAGAGTCCTGGAGACTATGGTCACCAGCGAGTGTACGTATGGTCTGATTGACAAAACAGAAAAGTCACGTTTTGCTTTATTGTTATTTATCCAAGCAGATAAAATCCCAGCACATAAAAATAATGCGTCCTCTATACGTCTTTGTAGCTAGTTCCCATGTGGGTCTTGACGACTTTGTCGAGATGACTAAGAAGTACGCTCAGGGTATTGCGCCATCACCAGTCATGGCTGCAGCAGGAGGTGACGATGGTGACGACGAAGATGAAGTAGTCGTGAAGAATCCAGATGAATTGCCCCTTCACCAAAAGGTAGGAAGTTCTTTGTGGACTTGTCTGCTGTTATGACCTTTTCTGGTTATGCTGGCTTTGTTGAAGTCTGGTTTGTTTGTAAAAATATTAATCTGTTACTTTAATCATTTATCTTCCTGTTTTACCTAATAGACTGCAATGCAAATATTTTAGTTATCTTCCTTTTATTCAAAATCCAGTCAAAAGTAAGTCAAAAATTACAAAAATGATTTTTTAAAAATTATATTCAGACCTTGATGTTGTTTACATTAATATTCTTGTGTCTTCACCAGCTGCTGAAGTTTCCTCTCCACGCTCTGCTGGAGATCAAGGAGCACCTTATCGACTGGGCGTCGCGGGCTGGAATGCAGTGGCTCAGCGCCCTGATCCCCACCCACCACGTTAACGCACTTATCTTCTTCTTCATCATCTCCAACCTCACAATCGAGTTCTTCATCTTCCTTATCCCTCTGCTAGTTTTCTACCTTTCATTCTTCTCCATGGTTATATGCACGCTGCGAGTTTTCCAGGTTAGTGATGAGTTATTTTAATTTTAAATAGTAAAACCTAACTAATTAAAATTTGCTAGAACACAATTGACTTGGTGACAGATGTACCCCCCCAGTACAAGTGAAATAAAGTAACAAGGATATTTTCCTCCAGAATTCCAAAGCCTGGGAAAATTTTCGGGCTCTGACAGACCTGCTGGCTCACTTTGAACCTGGTCTGGACCTGGAACAAGCTGAGACCAACTTTGGATGGACACACTTGGAACCTTACCTGTAAATTAATTTCTGTTTACTTTCCTCTATATGTTAATATATTCTTACTATGTAACGCTTTCTATTGTTTACTTTGCACATGTTACGTTTATCATGTAGATGCAATAATACAATTTTAACTTTAACTAAGTAAGTAAACAGTATTTATGTTTCACAATCTTAATGTTAAGAACATTATAAGAACACACCAAATGTAGAAAAGGTGTGAATTATAAACCTAAAGAAAGTAATAGAAACCAATTAAATCAATATGACACAAACACATTATGCAAAATTAACTAAAAATGATTTTTCAATAGCAAAATAGACTCTATGTCTTTGTTTCTTTGTTTTCTCAGGTACTTCCTGCTTTCTGTGGTCTTTGTGGTTTTCTCCTTCCCTGTTGCTGATAAATCCTGGATCCCGTGCTCAGAGCTGGCTGCTGTCGCTCTCTTCTTCACCGTCACGGCCTTTCTCAGCCTTCATGCCTCTGCTCAGCTCTTTGCTCGTAAAGCCCTACTCACAGAGGTCCTGTCCGGCGCCTGTTCACTCACTCAACTCCTGCCGGATTCTCTTTCGTTCCTCAGGGTCTTCGGGGTGACGTTCATCACTGTGCCTCTTGGAGACATAGTGGCGTTTAACCTGGGAGTGCCATGTCTGCTATATGGGCATCTTTTTTATCTCCTCTTCCAAATGGCTCAGTTGAGAGGCTTCAAGGGCACCTACCTGTGCCTGGTGCCGTACCTGGTTTGTTTCACCTGGTGTGAGCTGTGCTTGGTGTTCCTTAATAACGCCACTACAATAGGACTCATCCGCACCTTTGTGGGCTACTTCCTCTTCCTTTTCGCCCTTCCGATACTCTCACTGGGTCTGGCTGCAATGCTCTTCATCCAGTTACTGCAGTGGTTTCTTGCTCTGGAGGTGACAAAGATGCTGGTCACAGTGACAATTTGTTTTGTGCCAGTAGTGTTGAGGCTTTGGACCCGCTTCAGCCTTAACCCCATCCAGGTTTTTCGGTCCGTGTCACGGAGCAGCATTGTCAAGCTCATTCTTGTGTGGCTCAGTGCGGTGGTGCTCTTCTGTTGGATGTACGTCTACAGGTCTGAGGGCATGAAGGTGTACAACTCCACCCTGACCTGGCCTGAATACAGCAACCTCTGTGGTCCTCTGGCCTGGAAAGAATCCAACATGGCTCAAACTCAGATTCTCTGTTCTCATCTCGAAGGACATCGTGTCACCTGGACAGGACGTTTCAAGTACGTCCGTGTGACCGACATCGAAAATGGGCCGCAGTCAGTTATAAACCTGCTGCCTGTATTTTTAGGGAACTGGATGCGGTGTCTGTATGGTGAGCCGTATCCTTTGTGTGAGGAGGCTAAAAACTTTACAGCTGAGCCGCAGCCTCTCCCTGCTCCAGCTCCCCCTCCAGAAAATCCCCTCTGTAAACTTAAAGAACTGGCCAAGCACGAATGTCACGTCAAACGCTTTGATCGTTACAAATTCGAAGTCACCATGGGGATGCCACTGGAGAGGAAGACCAAGAACGGAACTATTGTGGAAGATGAAGATGCAACTAAGGACATAGTCCTGCGGGCTAGTAACGAGTTCAAGTCAGTGCTTTTGCACTTAAACACGGGAAGCCTGGTGGAGTTCAGCACTATACTGGAGGGACGTTTAGGCTCCAAGTGGCCTGTGTTTGAACTCAAAGCCATTCACTGCATGTCTTGTGGTGATGCCAGCGTGCCCAGTCGCAGGCAGTACAAGATTGAACATGACTGGAGGCGCACGGCGCAGAAAGCTGTGCAGTTTGGTTTCGACTTCTTCTTCAACCCCTTCCTGACTGCTCAGTTAGAGCAACGCTCAGAGACCGAAACAGAGATTGTAGTGCAGGAGGGGGTGTAGAGGAAAAGACATCTGTGGGAGAAATGTGCGTAAGCATAGTAGTACCATATTCAGTTAAAGAACATTAATGATTGTGACACCTCTGCTGTGAACAGAATCTAAATGATTTGAATTGATTATTTAATTCTGTTGGACAGATACTCAGATATTGTTGTTATCTGCACTGAGTGAACATTCTATTAGCTTTTCAGCCAAAATGTGTTAGAATACATATTATAATGAAATCATTTTACAAAGGGGGGAAACACAAAGTACATTTTATGTTTTTACTGCCCAACACTAAATTAAGAAAACTAAACTGCCTCAGATAAGGTCACCTTTCTTCTTCTTTCTTTCTTCTAAACACGCTTTCTGCTAAGCAGGCTTTATTTGTGCTCAGCCTATCAATGAATATTGATATTGTTTGCTTAAAAAAAACACATTTTATTATAATTTGGTGCACATCATGACATTTTCCATTTAAAATCCTCAGAATAGACGTTTTACAGTTTGCCTTTTGAACTGTGCTTTCATGTCATTGCTGTGAGTGTGGCCTGATAAATTATATTAGGGAAAGTCATTTTTCTCACCATGTAAAATGTTGCTGTTCTGATCATGGGCAATCAAGCTGTAATTATTTTAAATCATGCGGTACTGTTCATGCCCAATATGTAATGTGGAAGTGGTTGGTATTGAAAATATTTTCCAGTGCCTTATGAAACATAGAGACTAGACTGACTCTAACCATTTAGCGTACATACATCCATGTTTTTATGAATTACTAGGCAGGTGTGCTTTCTACATCTGCCGTTCTCATGTATCTTGCTTTTCTCCTCTGGCTGTTATCTTTTTCTTGCTAGGTTTGTTTCCATCTCTGCTGTGCAGGGATGTAATATAAAAATATTTGCAGTTTCTGCAAAATGGAAGTATTTTAAGATAGGGCGACACTACTGTTTTCTGTACTGTGATACATAAATAGGATGAAAACCCTTTGCTGTTTTTAGTGTTCCTTTATTTATGAAGGTTCTGAGCAAGCTCTTAGACCTGCCTCTGTAAGTGATTAAAGCTTTTGCTCAAACCTTTTGTGTGTCTCATCACAACTTCACTGTTTTGACAACTGTCACAACAGGTTTAAATAATGAAATTAAAAACTTTGTAATTTGGGGGACAGTTGAAATGTGTACTTTGAGACCCTATAAAATAAGTTGGTTTCATAAAGAAACAATACGGTTGCAAAGAAAGCAAAACGACAGTGTTCAAGATGAATAGACTTTTGAAATAAAACTTGACAAGGAAAGAACAGTCAAACTATGAAAAAGCCCAAACTGCAAAACTGAACTTGAAATTTTATTACTAACGATAGAGAAGCATCATGCAGGTCATGCCTTTAATGATATTATTCCAATAAAACTGAACATGGCTCCTTTTTTTTAAGATTCACCTGTAAGAAAATTACAGTTAATTAACTTGCAAACGTGAGCTTTCAGAGAGAGAAATTTCATAAAGCTGTGTATGGATGTTTGTGTCTCTAGATCTAATGTGCCAGTAGGTGGCGCCTCAGGCCACATGACTTCTAACACCACAGACTGAAATCATAACGCCTTCATGAGCCCTAATAGGCCCATATAAGTTAGAGCTACAGTGTGGGCACATTACCATATTGACATAGCCAATTTTATAATTTCACTGCAATAAAAAAACACAGCTCGACAATCATTGGGTGCAATTTCGTTTAAATCTTTATTCAAAAACAAAAAAACAGTATTTTAAACTGTTTGACAAATCTGTCATCAACATAGATTAACACAAAAATATGTGAATCAACATTAGTTTGGTCAGGACGTGGTGTGAAACTGACAGATGTTTTTGAAAAGAGGATAAATAAAAGAAACCTCTAAAAATAAAAGCTTTTGCACATCTGCAAAGTAAGTGAGGAAGGCTGAGCAGGTTCAAGTACCATCACTCTGCTGTAGCTTTGGAGGCAATCATCAGTAATGATGATCAGGTCCGCAGTGTTTATGGATGTTAAAAAATCAAAACCTCAAACATGTCAAAACAGAGCTGATATATACAGACACCATTTAGGCCCTTTGTTTTTTCTTTTTCATTTTAGAGTACAACATTATTCAGAAACATTCCCCATTCTCCTTGGTTTTCAGTTTCAGCTGAGTAGAAACTGATTCTTGGACATCTTCATTCAAAAGGTATATGTAAGTGTATGAACCGAACACTGGTAAACATGCTTCAGTGTCAGAAGACACAAATAAAGGTAGAAGAGCTCGGTCATCTATGGTTACTCTTGCTGCATGGAGCCCTGGGGGCCCCTGAAGCCTTTGTACAGCTGGGTCTAAGTGATTAAGAAGGCAGCCAAGTCAGTCAGTCAGTCAATTTATAAACACCTAGGCTAAATCAGTTTGACATGCAGCATCATTTTTGTTTGATTGCAAAAATTATTTTGTTTACTTTAAAAAAAATTTTAGAGTTGTATTTAATGGCACAGTAGCACATGACGAGGCTCCAGACCAGAAGCAGAATCCAACAATCAGAGAAGTTGAAGGCCTTGTTTCAGCAGGGAAAACATTAACGACTAAAACACACTTTGTGGAGCACATACGACTGTGTGTTGCTGTATATTAGGCCGTGGTACAATAATCTATAAACTTCTGCTTCTATCTGCAGGACTGAAATGTTTTACCTCACTGAACACAGTCCAGTTGAGCTCAGAGGCGTCTGTGTACACTTGGGTCGAGGGGAGGGTCCCGAGTTCATCTCGCACATCACACAGTTTATTTTGTTGTCGTCATCATAATTACCATCATTAACATTATTTAACGAGAAGTTACAAAAACAAATGTTGGGTAGCTGATCGGAAATCAAACAGCAAGTTACATAAATGCCCCATTTTTCATCAGTGCCGCTGGTAGACAACCACAAAAGGTTTTTGTTATACAAAACAGTGGGCAAGGGATAAGAATAGACTTTGAGCACACACATACAGAGTGAAGAAGAGAGGAGGAGGAGGCCGAGAAAGCAAAAGAGCCTGAAGAAAAAAAACATGTCACACACATGTAAACGTCTCTCCATTCCTGGGGGAAGCTTTGTCGCCCTCAGAAGCCCAAAGCTGTAGCAACCAACACAGCATCAAGCACAATCAGAAATCCACAGTTCAGACAATTTTGCAATCCATAATCCATAATCCATTGCATAATACAGCCTGTTCCCTTTCTAGCCCTCTGCAGGTCCTTTCAGTTCTGGGAGGCTAGATAAAGTGTGAGTGTGAGTCTTCAAATCATATGTGTGTAGGTGTGTGTTAGGCCTGCGTGTCTGTAAATGTGTACATTCGGGCATAGTTGTGTGTTCAGGTGTAAACTTTGTTTGAATCCGCTGCTGACATCCCTTCATTAATGCATCTCAGAGTTGAGTTTGTCCTGGAAGATGTACAGGTTGTTGGTGGCAGCGATAGCGATGATGTTTTCAGTCGGGTGCCAGGCTGTATGGAGGATCTTCTTAGTGAAGTCCAGGCTGTCCACGCTGATGTCGTCTTTCCTGCGTTTTCCTCCCGCAGCGCAGACCCTTCGTGGCTTTAGAACAGCCCGGGGTTTGCTGCTCTCTCTCGATGCTTCCAGGGTCACGTCGCGTTTGGTGTTCCGGTCAAACATACGGAAGAAGTTGTTGTAGGCTCCGGTCATGATCACACTGGAGAGATCAGGAGGATCCAGTTACATTCAGACACTTTCTTTTCTCTTTAACCTCAATAACCTCAGTCCTCCACAACATTGCTCCAAGTTATTTCCTCTAAATAAAACTACAAAAAATATATATATATTTTTTTATTATACTTAAACACACATTTTTGCGTTACCTCTTCTAATTGTTTAGCTTTTTTTAGGGTAAATATTATATTTATGATTTCACTGTATTTAGTTAACCACTAAACTTGAAATCACTTGGTGGATTAATATTTTGTTTATAACAGGTTTGTTTTGTTCATAAAATGATTGCGTATAAGCCAACAAAATATAAGGTATTATTTAGGTTAAACATAACATTTCTAGTGTTAACAGAAGTCACATATGAGTTATTAAGTCTGTCTTTACAACAGGAAAGCTACAAATTCAACAGAAATTCTTTTCTGGATATCCTTTACTACTTAAACCTACTGTACCTACTTGCTTGGCAAGAAACCACTAGGATAAGTGAATTGGCCTGTACTTACAGTCCACAGTTTCATGGTTAAATGTTTTCACTTGGGGTCTTTTACCGTTAATACAGTAAATACAGAAACACATCCAGACACTCGAGGTACCTGTCTGAGCCGTTCCAGGCACACTCAAACTTGTCAAAGATGCAGTCGTTCTCATAAAGGGAACACAACTTGCTGCGGAGGTAATCATGAACCTGGAGAAACACACACACACACGTAATTAAAATTTCACGTCCAGCACACAGCTGCTTCACTCCCAGGTCTTGACTCTTTGTAAACTATAAATAGAAGAGTGAGCAGAAGAAGACCTATGATACACACAACAGACGAACCCATTAAATGTAGGCGAGTGGTGCACAAACCTCCCTGAAGGCAACACTAATGAGACACAACATCAGCCCTCAGCAATACAGGCTGCAGGGTTGGATTTTAATCTAAACTCCTTTTCCATATCAGTAAATCCATTAACATCCAGCTTTATATTATCAAACCCACCAAGGGCGCGATAACAGAAACACACAAGTGTGCGCACGCACATGCATATTCAGTCTCTAATAACTCTTTCCCCCTGCGCTTATATTCAACCTGCCTGTGTCAGCACAGTGTCCGATCCGTGATGCAAGGGGTTGAAATCTCCACCTTCTTTCAGACACTCTGCATTAAACCCTGTTTTCACATTCTGCTTCGCAATCAATAACGGTCAAGCTGAGGTCGGCTCACGGTTGTACATCAAACCTGGTGACATCTTTGTTTATCCCTGTGGGTCCTTCTGCTCAGACTGAAATGATACAGTGTCAGCTGGACTGGAATATGTAGTTTTTTCCAGTCGCGTGATGTCTGATTTAGAGTTCATCGCCTCACCCCACAGGGACGTGTGCATATTTTTCATGAGGAAGGACCATTAAGAGTTTAAATTTACAGAAATAAGAGAACTTTACATTTAAAAGTTATTCAACCTCTGCCATCGGTTTTCTTTCATCTTTTCATTTGTAGACCCTTCCCTCATTCTTGTGTCCTCCTCCCATCACACCATCCTGGTACCACCTCCCAAATCCTCACCCCTCGTCCCCCTCCCTCTCCCCTCTCTGCCTCCCTCTCTCCGTGCTGCATTGCAGATCTAGGTGTTGGGCACTGTGGAAGGTATCCTTCCTTCCCGCTTCACTTTATGAGTGGAGGCTCGGCAGCCTATAAATAGCTCCAGTGCGTCTTAGCCTCCCACTCCTGGCTGCCTCATAGGCCCTCACATGTTAGGAAGACACACACACGTTCACCCACACACCCATGGCAGGAATAACCAACACAAGCTTGAAGAAGTTGAGAAATACTTCCACTGCACAGAAATGTGTAAACGTAAGCCGGTGTGGCTGATTGTAAACACGAGGGACATTTTTGAGATAAAGTGAGTGAGTGCTGTATGTGTAGATTTTCAAATTAGCTGCAAAGAATCTCCACACACTCACACATAATTAATTAGGTGTATTATGTATTAATCATTTAAATGCTAATGGATGCATCTATTTAAGGTAAAAGCAGAAGGTCACAGCAAGGTTTTCTAATAATTCACACGATTATTCTTAAAAGATTAACATTTTTACAGCCTTAATTTATTTCTAAATCAGTGATGACCAAACAAGAATTGGACTCCCAGTGATCTACAGACATCGTGATTTCAAAATTCTCCATGGAACCAATGCTTTGTATTTGTAGTGTAATAAGAGTATTTACTGGAATAGCAGCGCACCTTAACGGGAAATTCCAGCTTACGCTTTATTAAAGTGGTAGGAAAATTGACGCTTACACCTCTGGGAGACAAGTGCATTAAAATACATATGTTCATGTTTTCTTCACCACTAATTTGTTCCCTTTACAGAGAGGAAATATGATTCTTGCCAGAGGGAATGTCTTCAATATCTGAGTTTGAGGAAAAACATTCATTGTGGTGTCACACACCTGGTACGTCTCCAGGGGCTTGCTCTCCATGTTAAGGTCCCAGACTTTGGCTGTCAGGTAGTCTCTGGTTAGCAGGTAGCGACCACTGTGGCTGAACTTGACATCCGACACAGAGGAAATGATCTCTGAGAAGAAGGAGCGGGCACTGGGGTCCTCAGGCTCCTCAAACACTAGATAGGATAAGAGAGAAAAAGGAAGAAGGAAGGAGAGCGATCGGAGTGAGTGCTGTTAAATGACATGTCAGGCAGAAAGGCAGAAATGCAGTGAAAGACAGAGAAATCTCTCAGATGAGTCTTCATGGTGACTGTTGGAATCGTGGCGATTGTGTCGTTATACTACTGCTGCTGTCTGAATGCTTCTAAGCACCTCCACAATTAAAAGAGAGAAATTATATAAAAATAACAACGCAAAGAAAGAAATCTGAGAAAAAAACGTGAGTGTGCTTCACTGAACAAAAATACTGCACCACTGACTCAGACTCAGATCTGTAAACCACATGGAAAACTGGTCAATTTTGTCAGCACATTGAAAAAGGACAAAACACAGAATTTCTGGAAACCATAAGTCTGAAGTATACAAAAACCATGTTCAACAATAAACCTGTGGTAGAAAGAAATAATTACTAAATACTTTCCAAAACATATACAGCCTTGTGCTCAGAAACTGTGAGAAAATTACACTTAAACACTTTTGATTTTAAATTGTTTAGAATTAATATACAAACCTGAACTCAATCACTTCGCAAATCAATAAAATGTATCTAAACCACCAAATGTAGATGATCATTGCTCTCACTACATCCACAAAACCACACATGAATAAAGTAAACTAAGAATAAACTATTTTCTAAAAAGTCTTGGCAAATGAGTTTACCGCATAGGTGAACTAGCAGCTCGGTAAGGGTTTAATGAGAAACAGGAGTGCAGTGAAATAAAGGCCAACATCAGCGTGCTAACATGCTTTTTATGGCAAGTGATCTACGATTTCTGGAGTTCTTTCAGTGACCAGCTATTTCAGAATGAACCGAGCTACAGTATTTGCACTGGATGAGTTAAAACCTTGTCATGTTAGTGGTAGAAATCACAAAGCAGGATGTAACAGTGGGGTTCTGCATGGCCACCCCCACCTGGAAATGCATGTCAGCACAGTTCTTTACGGCGTAAGGCTGCGGCTAAAGCAAATCAACCCGAGCTGGAGAAAAAGGCTGTAGGATTAATGGTCTGGGAAACATGTACAAACTTTTATGGTGGTAGCGGATTTATTTCAGTGGGGGGCAAACTGTCCAACAGAACCGTGCTGGATCATGGCATGAAAACATAATATAATGCACAAACTAATGCCATCGACTGTGCGATATGCAACTGTCTGAAAGGTAAAGTAGAAACCAGGATATTTATCTGAACACTGGTACTTTTTGATGATATTAATGAAAATATTAATGAACAAACTTGTGTTTTAATGCAAAAAAATATTTTGAGGCCCTTTCAAGGACTGTTCAGGAGACAGACTGCAGTTTCTCCAGTCCAGCTCAGCAGGTTTACTCACATTTGGAGTGCTTGTCACACAGCGCTGCTTCTCTCATGTCACAGAGGCGTAGGGTGCCTTTGCTGCTGCTGTAGACAAACAAGTTACAGTGGTGGGGGTGAAATTCAGCTGCTGTGATCACCTCTGTCAGATCCTCCATGTTGGCTGGTTTGATGTCCACGATGTCTTTGAGAAAGCATCGCTCAGGAAAACAGCAGAGAAAATGTCCTAGGGCTTGTTTTATTTTAGGCTGAACTGTTCCGAGCTATTTTACCTTCACCACACAATCGTTTATTCATTCATTGATCCTTTTATCAATACAACTCACCAGCTGAATCCCTGGGAACTGTTTGGATTAATGTAGAACTCCACACAGGCCTGTAATCCAAATACAAGTGTATGTAATGCATAGCATAAATAAAGCAAACCAATATAAATCCTGACGGGGGTTGCTGGGAGAAAAATCATTTCATATTCACGTAAATTGTAGTAATATAAATCCTATCTGGAGCCGGGATGTGACGGTACTGTGTCCTAGTGAGCTGGATTAGAACTCAGAAAGGAGCTGAAATATTTATGCAGCCTTTGAATTATTCATTAAGCTACATTTTCAATGCTCAAGAATAATATTCCCCTCCCCCAACAATGTGTGTCTCTGTGCATTTCAACACAACAAAGTGGGATTTTCAATGTGGGAGTTTGCAGCGTGTGTGTGTGTGTGTGTGTGGGCAGGGGAGTGATTCCTGAGCATATACTGTAAAAGCATTGTTAATTTATGCGTTCATTATCTGTGTCTTTGAGCTTTGATAAATCGAGTCCTGCTTGTGTGTGTTGGTGCATGTGTGTTCACACTCGGGGCTACAGTACATAACCACTGTGAGGATACTGAAGCTGCGGTCCGTGATGTCCAGATGCCAGAGGTTGATCCTCAGGTCATCGGCTGACATGTAGGTTTCATCGTCTGAGTTGACTGAGATGGAGTTGACATGGTAGGTGTGAGCATTGGCAAACACTCGCCGCGGGCTCACCTCCACCATAAGGTCCATCGGCTTCAACACTGGAACCTTGGGAAACAAAAAAGTTAGAGAGCAGCTTAACATCATCAGATATACAGAGCACATTTAAAAACACTTAACCGAATCATCAATTAATATTTCATTCAATACTTCCTTTGACATCAATAATACATTGTAGCTAGAACCCAAACATGCTAGACAGCAAAATGAAAAGACAAGTGAGAGCATGAATTCAAACTCGTTTACCTGCATCTTCTTGACATCATTCGCTAACTGAACATTACAAATAGAAACGTTGCTGCAGATGCTGTGTTTGAAATACAGGATTTCACCTCCCCCACAAACTCATGCATACACGCATGTACCTTTGTGCTACTGACCCATTTCTGCACATGCAAACACATCTGTACCCAATGACCCAGATATGGTGCTCGACCTACTGCATTTATTAATGTTTCAGTGTGTCAATTCACATGTGAGATGAAATAGAAATATTAGAAGACAGACAGACAGACAAATACCTGCAGAGAGGTGACAGTGCTGACGTCCTTTATGCGGCCCTCCTCATCCTTCAGGTTGTATCCCTCTGGCCGTTTGTCTCTTTCACTCACCTTCCACAATTTAATAGTTTTATCTGGGAAACAGAGAAGGCCGTTAAACAATCCAATAAGAACAATGTGTGAGAAATGAGTAACAGATACTTGTTAATAGGCTTTAGAGAATCTATCTGCAGATGTGATAAAACGTGTAAGACTGAACATACAGTAAAATGTATTTATGAAACATTACAATGTAGGTAGTTTTAGTCAACTAAGGAACTTAAATATATCAGAAATTTCATAATAGAAAAAACAATCATTCACAGTCAGCTCAAAAAAACTGTTCAGGCAAAAATGTATGAATGAGCTAGGAGAGATTTGTTTTGTGGACCAAACAGCCAAACAAAAAAATTTGGTGTCTGTATTATATATTTGTATAGTATTTATGTGTAAAATATTTTTTTAATTACAACAATGATCTAAGCAGAAGCATTACCCAACTGCTGAGGCAGGTCTTACATTTTTCATAGCTGCAATCATAAATAATATAGTAGTTAAAAAGATCAATAACAGGGCTCTCAGGAAAAAGATTTTGCAATATAGCCATAAACACAGACTGTGAGCCAATGACTGTTGCTCTCTGCTTGGACAGACAAAGCCCAGAACCCGATGCTCTACTAAAACGTAAGTCAACGTTAGTAACTGCTGGGAATATTTTCACCATCTCAAAGAACTAATGTAAATGTCATTTACTGTACCACAGCTGGGGAACAATGGTAACATAGATATGAGAGCTAAATTTATGCCTCTTAAAAACACAATCACTCAATTTGCATTAAGTAAGGAGATTTTCTACTTTCATTTTTCTTACATAACTACTGACTCGTGTGTGGACGGTCTCTCACCATTAGTGGAGAGGAGAAAGTGTGCAGCGTTCTGCTGAGGGAGCCATCGGATCTTATTGATCTTCTCCTCGATCTCCAGACTTTTAAGGTAGTCGAACTCTGGCTCATGGCTCTGGAAGGTGCTGTAGACATTGTACTCTCCCTGCGAGAATGGCTCAGTCTTGCTCTGGAGAAAGAAAAAGGAGACGAACGTGGTGAATAAAATGTGCTCTTGCTCAGATGTGCAGTGACAGTGCAATGTAACACTCCAGGCCTGATTCAGTCACCGTTACCACGACCGTGGGGTGAAATATCGCAGCAGGCGTGGACTCTGCACAGCTAAATATGATAGACTGATGCAGCAGGGGCATCAACTATTTATCAGTCAATCTAGAGCGTAGCTGGAGGGAACTGTGAGTGTTCAACATTGCTCTAACAGCCGAAATGAAAAATGATGCATTTGTCCGTATGAGTGTCAGCATGTGAATTTCGGTGTGTATGCGTTTCAGCTGTACCTCAGGTTCCCTCTGAAAGATGACCACTCGTCCCCCCTTGTCCCCTGTGGCCAGGAGCTCTCCTGTGTGGTTGAACTCAACAGTGGAGATTATATCAGCTGGAGGAAGAGAGGCAGACATGGAGACAAAGATGGAGTAAATAGAAAACAGAGAGAAACGTAAAAAAATAATAAGAATAATAATTGATCGCAGGTCTTCATTCATCTATGTAACCTGTTTAGATTACTCGAATCGATTAAAGAAAGTCAGCAGCCAATGCATTATCATGCAAGTGGATTAAAATGTGCCAAAAAATATTTAAAATAAGGCAATAAAATCTGATTACAGAGTACATATGTCAGAACATACAGAGACAGCTGCTGACACACACACAGCTGTTTCACACAGACACAGGTCTGTGTTTCCCTATAACACACACTGACAGGATTGTATGTGTCACTGTATGAGTACAGGAATAATTATATACTCTCTCATCCCTGTATGAAAGTGTAAACATAACTCGGAGTGCATTTGAATTAGTGATTTAATATCATTCAAGCGTTATTTTTCATTTACATATTTGCCACAATGTCCCAATCACCAGCTCCGTGTCCTGAAACACCAACACAGTCTGACTCAGTGACAACTCTGTAATATGAGGAGTAAGCACATTATTAACCACTTAGCATTTACTGACTCGACGTTCTCAGCGATCCTCCCTGCATCACACAACACGTCGAATCTGAAATAGAAAACACTCAGCTGTGCTGTATAATGAAGGGCAAGCAAGTGTGACATCTGAGGCTTGAAAGTGGTTTAACGTTGCATGTAATCTCCTCCCTGTCCTTCTGTCTGCCTAGCCTCCTTCCAGTCGTGCTTTACGCTGTAGACTGAAGGTTTTGGGAGACACAGCTGCTTTACAGGCAGATAAAACATTTTTCAGAATAACCGTTGGATGATTTAACAAGATTAATACAGGATGTAGCTAAAACTGGAACAACATATTAAGTTATCTCACATCATATAACCTGCTAATTTAAAACCTAACCTGGACTTAATAAACACATAGTGTGATGTTGGATTCATAAATATATGAAACAAACAAACGACATATGTACAGTATTGTTTGGGCCCATATGGGCCTTGTTTTAATTTCTAGCACATGCATGTCTCTGATGCTCATTTGTTTAAAATGGGTAATTGAGTGGAGTCTGTTTACTGACAGAAGTGAACTGAATGTTCAGCTCTGTTTCCAAATCTGGGCTTGGAGTGTTTTCTGCACATTTGTCACACATGTAAATACAAAGGCTGTGTTACGGACAGACATCATGGTGATGACTTCATTGCTGATCATGTTCAGATGGGTCATAATCAACAATCACAACAAATGCAAGAACCCTGACTATTTTTTTTTCCAATATCCAATTTTATCCTTATGCTGTTTGCTACATAACGTGACCAGTTAATTAGATGTGTGAGAAAGTCAAATAGGAACCGTTCTCTTGGGTTCTCGTCGGAGGATTTTGGTCTGGACAGAGTCCCAGAAGCTGTTCTGTCTTTCTGCTAAGGTAATCACCCTGGGTCATAATTGGCTTACACATTGCTATTGATTATCCCATCTAATGCTTGATAAGACAGTGGATATGTGCACTTTGCAAAAAGATTTTAAGATTTGCTCAGGCATGTCTGCCTGTGCACACATCAGTACATAGGAAACACGGGAGAGACAAGTCCATTTTCTATTATCTTTCACTTCTACCCTGTTGAGTCGGGGGCTGCAGCATATCCCAGCTGACTTTGGATCCATTGCAGATTCGTGCACAAAGATACTGTACATACATTCATGCTCACATTCACACCTACTGACAATTTTGAGTCATCAATCTGCATAACTTTTTTTCGGAATAACGGAATTTGGAGTACCATGAAGAAACCCATATAGACATGGGGATGGCATAGCATGGCAAAAACTATTTTCAAATGATGTTCAAGAAAATTTAGAAAGCCTCCAGAGCAACTTCACATCATGAAGTCTTCGGTCGAGCAAAGGATTAAATCAACTACGCATAATCAAATAATAGCCTCCAAAAATGTAAAATTATATTAAATAAGACTTACTTCAGATGTTGTACCCCACTCCCCCCACAAAGGGGTCAACTGAGCTTGGTTTTGACAGAAAATAAAACAGATCTCAATAAGCGTTGACTATAATAAAAATAGAGCATGGAGAGAGTGCACTTATTGAGAGCCAGAGTGATTCAAATCTGTGGCCATGACTATTTTGTGGTGGCCTTGAGAAAGAGGTTTTATGATGAGGTGCGACAGAAACTGCTCCTTAATCCCTGTATGAACCCACCCTTACTCATCCAGCTCCTCACACACTGTATTACTGGTTGCTTCTTTCGCAATTTCTTTTACTTGCACTTTGCACTGTTTCTTGATCTCTCAGCCACTCAAGTATCTTCTATTTTGTATTTCAATTATTTTCCTCTATTTCACGCTGCCTCTCACTCTCTTAAGTCATCTCACCCCGTGTGATCTCTCCTCTCGTCGTCCCCAATTTCTCACCCTTCTCCACTTTTGTCTATCAACATTCAACTCTCTCGGTCTCTCCTCCCCCCACAGCACTTTGCTGCCTTGCTGTATATTGGCATGAACCTGGTGGTGGTGATGCTGGTAATGAAGAATGGGAAAGATGGAGAGGGAGGTGGAGGGAAGAAGCACTGGGGCGGAGGCAGTGGAGGGGTCCTCCAGTGTGCAGGGGTTTCCATGGCAACAGGCAGAGCCAACCAGTAGCAGTTGCACTTGTAACAGTTAGCCGTATATGGCAGTCTGGTGAAGTAGGAAGTGGGATTCATCAAACCAATCCTCACAGGAAGAAGAAGCACTGTAAATTATTTTGGCACTGCAGTTCTGTTCACTGACAAATGTTGCAGAATTAATACCAGGAGACAGCAAATGCTATGGTCCAAATTAACGCACGGACATACATGATGACACAAACACACAGATCCCTGCGCATACAGTATTACAAACACATGTTAACACACCAGGAATAATCGAATGCACAAAATGATGTGCTGGAAAAGTGTGTGCTTAATACTCACATTTGCAGACAACTGTGACTCCACTCACGTAGAGAAAGAGCTAAGCTAAGCAAAACCCACAGAAGCGGCACACAATATAGCTAAATAAAATATGGTGCACACACTTTCCTCTCTCATCCGCTCTGTTCTGTTTCTCTCTCTTTCTCTAGCTCGCACACACAGCTCACACCCTCATGTCTCTCCCACCTTCTGTATTAAAGGGAAAATAAAGTAATAAGGAATGCAAATAACCATTGCAGATATAAGCATCATTGTGAGTGCTGTGGCTCTCGGCCAAAAGGCAGCACTGGCCGGTGTACTGACGTAATATGTGTGTATGTGCAAGCGTATATGTGTGTGAGTGTCAAGCTGTAAGTCAGTGTCTTATAGCGTGAGCCTGTGTGCTACAGTGGAGCAGGCTAGCTCTGTCTGTCTCCCACAGACAGTCCATTAGCATCAGCAGGCCTGTCTGACTCATCACCACACTGCAGGAGCTGGGGGAACACACCGTGACTGCAAGTGCAAGCACCCACACACACAGTTCACATCAACACAAAACAGCCTTCTAACAGGGATCAACCTAATGGCACAGAGAATTTTAAAAACATAAGTGATACATACCAAACATAAACACACACATGCACCATTAGCACATCTTTTATTAAAAAAAAAACAGTGATTTTAGTAATTCCTACATTTTTAAAGTAATTTATCGAGAAAGAAATGGAAAAACTGTTGCACTTTCAACCTTCTACAATTTGAGAATTAGGATTTTATTCACCATTTTAAATGAGAGAAGATTTGAATCAATTAAGAAAATAATAGGTTGTTTAACTAATAATATTTGTTAGTCTCAACCATGTTATCGTCATACACTTTACGCTTAGTGCTTGGACATGACTACAAAATTGGACAGGTCAGAAAGGAGAGGAGGAGAGACGAGAGGGGAAGACAGATGAGGTTGGTGACGTAGATAAAGGAAGGGAGGATTTCCTTATTTTTGTTGAGGGTACAATAGGGACATAGAGGGAAGCAGACGTCCTACAGTCCCAATTATGGATATCTTAGGTCTGGGTAAACACAGACCCTTAAAGCCAAGCCAAAAACACACACTCCTAAAAGCGGGGACAAGCCTCCACTCAGCAGGAGATGTGTGTGTGTGCTGCAGCTTAAACGTCCTGCATTTCCTGTGTACGTGTGCACAAGTGTCTGTACTCAATTACCCTGTAGAGAAATAAATGGGTGGGAGGGAGAGAGAGGAATAGGAGGGAGCTACTGCCAGAGGGAGACGTTAAATTGATCCCTGTCCTGCAGTTTTAGAGCGATCTGGAAAAAAACTGGTGCATGTGTTTGTGTTAGAGGTGCACATGTGTGGAGAGGAATGATTTAAGCCCAGCACAGCAGGGATGCCGCCGTTTCTCCAAACACATATCAGCACAATGGGGCAGAGCTGGTGTGAACCTAATGGTTATGGACACAAACAATTAGAATCAAAAACCAGGCCAGGTTCTGCTGGTGTGTAATACGCCAGTAATCTTGCTTTTTCTATGCGCGAACACATTTTCTGACTGTATGAATCCTCAAAGCTGCAAGTGCATGATTGTTTTTTTATAGAAATCAATCTGTTGTTCCCACATACATAGAAACTTGGTTCCTCACCAATCTCACCCTGATAATACTAGACTTTGATCAACAGCTAATAAATACTGAAACATAATCCTATAGTCAGTAAAATCTGGCCTTTTATTACAATATATTTTTAATCTCTGTATCCGACCTCGTTTAAATCTAAAAAATGAGACTTTTATCATCTCTAAAATATTATTAAATGTGGAATATTTACCGTTTCTAACTTTTCAGATCTGATTTTTTCAATCAGAAATTAAATACTTTTTTTGTTGCTCATCAGACAAATCGAACAGTTTAATAACTCTGGGAGCTTGTAACAACCTTTTTTTATTATTGATAAGTATATGTACAATATAGTTGACAGATTTACTGGTGGTTAAAAACACTGTCTCCGTTCCTCTTTAAAAAAATAGAAGCAGAATTTGAAGCAGGACGTTGTCTGATCAAACTATTTAAAAAATCAATCAATCTCTCTCTCTCTCATACACACACAATCTACACTGAAGCAGGCAGACTGAGACAAAAATAAAGAGGCAGGTACAAAAATAGAGACACAAAGAAAGAATGAGGCAGACAGACGGAGACAACGCAATGTTTAAGGTATTTGAAACCCTTAGACTTGAATTTACCTGACTCACTTGACTAGTCTCGCACACACTTAATCTGAACGCACATAAACTCTCATATCTCACTGGGGTCATGTGGCGCGACTGTGCGACAGAGATATGACCTTTGGGATAGAAGAGGATAGAGCACACACCTTCAGTGTAAGAGGCAAACGGCTCAGGCTCCAGAGAAAGAGTAGTGATGTCGGAGCACAGGACCTGGATGGGGCTCAACATCCTGGGGGAGGACTCCAGGGTGAAGAGGGGTGGACAGGATGGGCGGAGCTCTTCAGGCTATAGCCAGGAGCAGCCCTGCAAGAGGAGCAAGGATGGAGGGAAAGGAAGGGAGGAAGGAGGGCAACAGGGAAGCAGAGGGTAAAGAAGGCGACCGGGCAGGTGGGATAGGATTAGGGGTAGGGACTGATTACTAGAGCACCACAGTCGGCCATGAGAACAAAGAAAATCAACTGGTGGTGTTTTAACGATCATATGGCATCTATGTAACATGAAATATTTACATGTTGGGGCTGATTGGAAGGTTAGCCAGACATGAAGGATGAACACAGATAGACGGCTAATAGGACAGTGTTGTTGGGCCTCTTTTATGACTAATAGTGCTAACTGCACAACGAAGGGTGGATTGTTATTATTAATGAACAGTCTGTTTCAAATTGTTGAAACCACATTTGCTTAACAAAAAGGTGTGTATTAGGATTATGGTCAATAGTGATTTGTACGAATGATTATATTCGATCATTTAGAAGAATCTTCAACAAACTTTGGTGGAGAATATTTAGAGCTACACCAAAATGGCCAATAACCACTTGTTTGTTTTGTTTTCAGTATTCTACCTGGTTTCATATAAGCCATATAAGTTTTCAGACAAAAACAATAATCTATAACCTACAATGTTTTGGTCTCTGAAATGTGTGGGTTTGGAGGTCGACATTTAAAAGCCTTTTCCTAAAAAATTAAGTTGATGTGTAAAATATAATAAAAAAAAGAATGTGCTGATTTCTACATACTCACATGCATTACACACATACAAATGTACATTTGCTCGAGAATAGTCCAGACAGTCACACAGATCAAATGTTGATACTCTGAAATGAGATTGTTTCTATTTTTAATATAGGATTTAGATGCCAAAAAGAGGGAAAGGGAAGGGAAGTTGAAAAAATGTCTTTGTACAAACACCCTGTGAGAACAATTTTGTAACAGGTCAGAAGAAAGAGCATGGCAGAGAGACTGTCATGAGAAATCATGGATGCCACAGAAAACAGGGACCATCAAGCTAGTTTTCAGTGAATAATACAGAGTTAACACATGCTGCCATCTAGACGATGTCTTTTAGGGGAAAGGTTTATTATTTAATCAACTTTTTTAAGCTAATAAAGAAGAAGCATTTATTTAAAAAATAACGATTACACTTCTCATGTTTAATAGATAATATGTTGCGTTTGTACTGTTTTAAATTTTCAAAAATGTTTTTTATTTACATTATACATGTTATCCCAACTCTGCTTGATACAGTATTGTAATAGACAGACAATCTTGTATATGGTACACAATACTTCTGTATATTATTTAGAAAACGTAATAATTCATAGGCTCACTTAAAATACTCACAGAGAGATACTGAAATGGCGAAGAAAGTAAGTGGTGGGAAGCAGATGGACAGGGGATGCGAAGGGATGGATAAAGGACGAGGGAGGTTAAGCATCCCTACCCTCTAAAGGCCAAGGGAATCCCCACGGGAAGGAACACACACACACACACACACACACACACACACACACTTGCGAAAAACACTTGCACCCATACACATATAATACGCTGACCTGAGCAATCACAAAGAAACAGTACGCTCTCAAAGACACATACATGAACAGGAATGCAAGAGAAGCAAAAAAAAAAAGGAAGATGATGACTCACAAGAGATCACAAAATACACCCAAGCATAACTTCACCACCTGTGTGTCTACGACCCTCAATCTCTCTCTTTAACACACACATACACACTGTGTTGTAGCAGCCTTTGGAGCACTGTTGGATAATTGTTTGGCAGACGTACCACTTCAGCGTTGGGCAATGCTGCGAGTTGCAATAGAGGACCAAAGGGGGGGAAAGCAGGGAGGGAGGGGAAGGCAACAGTGGGGGATGGAAGTGGGGATGTGGACGGGGGATGGGGGTGCACACGTAGAAAAGGTGGAGGCAGTTGAAGTGGACATGGGAGAAAGAGCAGGTAATGAATCATTGCGGGTATTTGTGACAGAAAATGACCATTGTTGGACATTTAAATTTGTATTTCTTCTGTTTTTTAAGTTGTCTGTATGTTGCTCAGCCCTTTCACACTGCTAGTGTTGAGTGGTGTGTCCACCATGGTGTGAGCTTATCAGCAATCCAAGCTGAATAATGTCTGTGCCTGCCTGAGATGTGTGGAATAATTAATATTGTCATTATTGGTGGGTGGAGATGACCCGTCAATCATATCAGCGAAGCATGAAAGTCGCATGTTTATCATCACCGACTGTTGCTATGGCAATAATGGGTGGTAGGTGATGGACGTTAATACTGATTTTCAGACACTCACTCGTTAAAATCCTCTTCTAAAATGGGCAAAGACACATTTTGCTCATGAACACAATGTATAAAAAAGACAGACACTCAGACGAAAGACACTCACACAGATAGTGTTCTACATTCATATGTTGATCGCATACGAAAAGCATTTACGTAAGCAACAGGCAGCAGTCTCCCCTGACTACGGTATGTGCTTCCGTGTGAAAAAATAATATTACAGCACAGACACAGGATGAATAATTCCCCTTCTACGGTGACGTGAGGATCACAAATGAGCTAGCAACACGTTCACAACCCCAAACAATAATCCACTATTCTCTTCTGTGAGGTGTGGTGACAATGAACCGAGTGTAAGAAAGAGAT
Source organism: Channa striata (assembly GCA_033026295.1). Lineage (NCBI taxonomy): Eukaryota > Metazoa > Chordata > Actinopteri > Anabantiformes > Channidae > Channa > Channa striata. The sequence continues at coordinate 16,274,996 of CM065173.1, read as the reverse complement.
CAGGACACACAGGCTGCTGTGCAGGTGAGATTAGGACAGGATTAATTGAGATTAGGACAGAGAGGGTGTTTTCCAGGGTTATAATCCATCTGTTTTACGCAACAAACCAAAGGAATGCAGCAGTTTGCACGGCTGTGTACATTTTAATATTCGCTCGGCTGAGGTCTGCCATGCTACAAATTCAGCTGCACTGGTTAATATTCAGGAAGAGTGAGAAACAGAGAGGACATGTGTGTTTGTATAAGTGTGTATCTAAAGGTGAAAGATGACAATGCAAAGTTTAGGAAATAGTGTGTGGAAATTTCTGCTGTTACAGTAACAGAAAAAAATTGTTCTACTACTTCTACTGGTGTTTGACACACGGACACGTTCAGACACAGAGCAGATTAGTTCTCTGCAGTTTAACGCATGTATAAAGGGTGAAAAGTTACAAAACCACAAACAATTAAAACCAAAAAAAGATAATGGACTCAAAAATGAATATAAAATAAGAGGGAGAAGAACTTGCCGTAACGTTTTACTTTTGCAGTGTTTTGCTCTCCAGTTTTTGATGCTCTGTCTGCAACTTTGAACACTGACTGACACAGAGCTTACGGAAGATTAAGAAGACGTCCTGAGCTTATTTTGTCTGACAAGCAAGCACACACACAGTTGCTCACACACAATACTTCACAGAGACCCGACACACAGATGCACACTTATATGGGGGCCCACGTACAGACACACAACTTCCCCTGTCACTTTCTTACCTTCAGTCACATAGTTGTGGTCGGGGAGGAAGCCACGGTGGTTGAGTGTCGGGGTGGCGTCAGTGTCTTCGCCCATCAGAGGGGCTGGGGAGAGTGCCCGTGATGGTGGGGCAGCGTGGTGGTGGTAGTTCGGTGGTGGAGGGGGTAGTGGGGATGCCGGCCAGCACAGCGCCCATGCTGATGCCCGCCGACGCCTCCTCAGCACAGGGGCACAGAGCCAGGCATCTTATCCTTAAATAAAGATGAGGTGCTGGTAGAGAGGGAGTGGGCTAGTCCTGAAGGAGGGATGGGTGTGTGCAGGAGTCCACGCAACTGCTCCAAATGCAAACCTGCAGGAGAATAATTATTTAAAGAGTTCAAAAACTAACCTGGGCTGATTTGTGCCTCGCAACAGCATACATTACTTGTGAGGCAATAACACTCAAATGCACCTCGTGTCCACCCTGCAGCTGTTGAATCCAGGTGTGGCCAGACTAAATATTCTCTCTCAAAAACACACAAGACGCACGCAACCTTGTGCTAAGGTTTCTAAGGTCTAAATGTGTGAAGTCCCTATTTGTTCGTGAATACTCAAAGAGAAGAAGAAGAGCAGGGATGAAGAGGAGGAGAGTGGGGGGAGGGGAGGGAAGGATGAGCAGAGCCGCTGGTTGGTGTATCTGCAGTGCTGCTGCTTCTGCAGTGAACTCTCTCGCATGAACACACGTATAATGAGAGATTAACGAAAACTCACCTATACGATCAGGTGTTCCTCAGCAGGTCCTCTGTGAACGACGCCTCTCTCCTCCACAGCGGCTTACTATCTCTGTGGGTTCTCTTCTATTCCAGAGTGAGAAGGAAAATCTTACTGGCCCTGCATTCTGCTGCAGTCTGTGCTCTGGCGTATGTATGAAAGGCAGAGTGAGAGGTAGAGAGAGGGGGAGGGAAAGTGAAAGAGAGAGAGAGAGAGAGAGAGGATCTGTCCGGCTGCGCTGATACATGTGCGTGATGCATCAGGGCAGGCCCTGCCCACTCCTCGGAGCAGCCAATCCTTTCAGAGGTGAGATTTCTGGGACTACTGAGGGCAGGTGATTAAATATGATAAAGAAACGGAGAGGGAAAGAGGAGTGGGCGGCACAGGGGAAGTGGCATCTATAAGGTTTGGATTAACAGGAGAGAAAGCAGAGAAAGGAGGAATCGGACTGTTTTACTTGACTAAACTGAATATAATATGAACTGAATATGACCTAACTGCACAGTGGCTGCAAGAGGAATCACATGGAGACATATTTCAATCAGGAAATTTCCTGACTGTGTGCTGAGTAATTCAAGTTTAAAGTTTTTGTTCTTCTTATTTCCGGTATTTACTTTTGCCGGAGACATTGTTTGTATCCATTAGCTTTATGTTAGCTTTGTTTTTTGTTAAGTTAACTGGTGCAGGTGTTATTTTTAAATGAAAATAGATATAAAAAGTGTCATTCATCTTTCAACAATGACCTCAAATAAGAATATAAATAAAAATAATTGACATCTCTTTAAATGTCACACTATTTCACAACTAAGTAATGTAAGAGTCTTTGTAGTGCACATTTCATTGTTTTAGGTTAGAGAGAAATACTATACCAGGTGAATAATTACCAATTATGATACAGATAATGATATTATACTTTAAAGCATGTAGGGCAAAAAAGCATCACCAAAAAGATTTAGATACTGTGAAAAATTTAATTGAATGTGTATTTTGAATTTGATGCGAGCATTTTTTTTTTTTAAGTTGGGAAAGCAGCAACAAACACTGGGGAAGCTGTGTTAAGGTTAATCATTAAAAAAACTAATATATATTAATCTTACAAATTAGGTTAGGTTGCAACAGGTCACGACTGGGTATAAAAAGAAGAGCATCCCGGTCTTTCAGAGGTAAGAATGGGGCAGAGTTCACCACTCTGTGAATGTGGGCAATGAACAACTCAATGCATTTCGGTATTAATATACATATTAGAAATAGTGAAATGGACATCATACTTTTTTTGTTTGTTTGATTGTTGTTTCGATTGTTGTTTCATGCTCTATGTTATGAGGATCCCTTTATGTTTTCCAGTTGGACCTTTGACTTCCTGTCAGGTCACTAACAAAACATTGTCATGGTAGGTCAGTGATGCTGCTGTAGTAGATAAGCAGAGGAGTGAAACCTTACTGCCTCCGCCATCGAGATGAGGCAAAACAAAAGGCAAAGACAAATGGTGCAGGGCCAAAAAATACATATAATAAATAGACATGATTTTTGGGCGTTCGGGGTGACCGCATTAAAAGCAGACATTATTCTGTAGACGAAGGAATCGCATTAACTCTGGTAAACACTGTCCGTGAACATAGTGGGGCAAAAAGAAGAAAAAACATAGGATAACAAGATCCACAAACACCCAAGCCTTCACTTTACCCAAGCTTACGTAAGACGACTGAGACAAAGTGGAAAATGCTGATTATTCAAAATTTGAAATCCATTTTGGAAGTTCTGGATGCACAATAATCTTGGCTAAAGACCAGAGAAGAGAGACAATCCGCCTAGTAGTCAGCACACAGTTCAAAAGCCAGCATCTGTGATAGTATGGGGATGCATTAGTGCACACAGCAACATTAATGCTCAATCATACACAGGTTTTGGAGCAGCATATGCTGCCTTCCAGACTACGTCTTTTTCCGGGGAGGACTTTTTTATTTCAGCTAAACAATGCCCAACCACATTCACCAGCATGTCTCTTTGCTACTCTGGCCTGTCTGCAATCCAGACCTGTCAACAAACTAGAACACTGGGCACATTATCAAGAAAACTAAAAAAAACTAAAAAGAAAACTAAAAAAATTCAAAATCCTAGTGAAAATTGGTGACACAACTAATTTGTCTCCTGGTGACAAACATGTTGATGACCCAGCTTTTTTAAACATGTGCTGCTGGAATTATATTCAAATTGTGGTATTAATTATTTACAGTATCCAGCTTTCCAAATGTTTGGAAATGGTATTGTGGGATACATATCACAACAAGACACCATAAGAGTATTTTTAAGATTACTGCACACACTATACTGTATATGATCCACTTACCCTCAGTTATATGTGAAACTGCAGTATTTGGGGGTAACTAATACAGTAAAAGCGGAAATATCAAGATCATAAAATATTCTTAATATTCAGATAGACATGAAAGACAAATATTTCAAGTAACCATATTGCTTAAAACCAGAATGATCACTGAGTGACAGAAAAACACTTAAATTCACACACCAACGCACAGACGCACAGCGCCTTCAGTCAGAATGGCAGCAGAGAGTGAGGGGCTGCCAGGGACAGTTGGTGCCATCACTGGTGCTGGCTGTCTGCCACCAGACTTTAATCCCCCCCCCCCCCACACACACACACACACACACACAGCAGGGAACAAGAAGAGCTGTTTATGTGACTTATTCCAAAACTGCCGGCTTCGCCCTCCCCCCCTCAATGGTTAGCAGTGATGGGCAGTGGTCCACACATCGCTGCCATATCTGCCCTTCTAACTGCCCCCCACCAGCCAAACATCCACCACAAAGCTCCCCTAAGCCCACCCACTGTTTCCCATATATAGCTACTGTTCTACCTGCACGTCTCCACCTATTCACCCCAACCATATGCCACAAAATGCACCTGCTGCTTAAATCCATAACCCCATAATGTTTGGTAAATTTAGCTTTTACTGAAGATCCAATCAGTGTAAGATGTCATTGTTTTGCTGAAAGCAGATGCTTTTACAGCTACTGGTGGTCATAAGTAGACTGGCTCAGAATAAGATCTACCCTATTCAATTTGTTGTTCATCCAATAGAGATTTAAAGAATTTGATTCATTTTGTTAATTGAATATCCATTTCAGCAATTTCAAACATTAGTTTGTGCCCCTTCGCAAATATGAAGACCTGCCCGTTTTCTTATGATGTCTACATAAATGTAAGAACCTCACAATGAGAATAAATCAGTTCATGAAAAAACATACTACGGTCAACAGAAAAGCTGGACACAATAAGATATTTAAAAGAAAACTCCTTAAAGTCATGTAAAAGTAGCCTTGGCTTTTAACTGATTGCAGGGACAATATCATGTATCTTTTTTGATTCATGATCTCTAATTTTCACTCAGTAGTTTATAATACATTAAAGAATGTATGGTAAAGTATTTTTAAATCATTTTTAGCAGAAAAAAGTTTTAAAAAGTATTTAATATTGCAGCCATTTAATGAGGCTAACATATTACCAAACACTTGTCTGGTTCCTCACTTCACTTTATATCTGACTCATGGATATGGCATTAGCCTTAAATCTAATACAGTGTGGACCAACCCATCAGCAAGTCTCTGACGTAATGCTGAACAGCATTACATTTCATATGGTTTATAATGCATTCATAGTAGTACTATGTAACACTGATATTTACTTCAGTATCTTATATTAAGATATATTAAGGTGGATTTTTCTGATGGAGGCCTCAGACCTGTGTTATGACCGATTAGGGAGACTCCTGCCCCTTGGTTTGGAACTACTAGACTAGAGAAGAAAGTTATTGTACATACAGTAAAGACCTCTCAATCTTTATCTGCTTAAGTTGCTGATGCAGCAGCATCAAATAAATTAATATACAATCAGTGGCAGGGTCATGACTGACAGGACAAAGATACCTGAAGAATGTGGGATTGTTTTTGTACTTTTGGACTGTGTTGTTTGTACTTGAGTTTTCCAAAAACTGCATGTATTAATAGCTAATCAGGCATTACACTGTGCCTAATAACCCTTTGTCAACCAAGGCTGATGTACTAAAGTCAATTTTTTATTCTAGAATAAAAATTTAAATATCAAATTATATATTAAAAAAGGCACCGGCAGTTGCAAGCAAGAAATCCCAACAGCCAGACTCCCTAACTGTCCTACTGTAACTCCAAGTGCCTCTCCTCATAATAATCACCATAGCGTGATCCTTACTCCACCTGCGGATGGTTTGCTCAGATACAGTAAATACATTTGAGCTTGTGTTGTATAGCCTGAACCTGTGTGACAGCAGCCTCAGATCTGCAACCTGTGATGGCCGTTCCACTCAGACATGGAGGCTTGGCCTTGGACTGGTCCCGTTGCTTTGGTGACAGTGGAGCGTGACCACTCATTATTACTGTCACTTGAATCCGTTGCCCTGGAGTGAATCTCAGCTCAATTGTTTCCTCACATCATTGCCTTGAGTAGACACAGCTTCCGGGGATCCTTGAATGGCTTTTAATGTGGAAATGAATTCTGCACACATGGAGAAATTTAACAAAAATTAGGCAGAGTTGTTTTAAATTTGCCTAAATGGAAAAAAATCAATTATCGCAACTGACGTAGGAACAAAATGTAAGTTGTGGTCTTCTAGTCTTTTGCAAGTCAGATTTTTGATCACTAATATCACAATCAACAATGAGTGTATGACAAAAAAAAGTGTCCTATGTATCTAGGAATAGTAAAGTTCCTGTTGTTCAAAGATTCAAGTTAAAGCAGAAGTCCATATTCTTTTAGGCATTCATTTCTGCTGCCAAGTTTTTAAACAAGTATTACATCACGTTGTGATATTGATAAATGAACTTAACCTTCTGTAGAGGTGGGGAGCAGACTTTGAGACTCCAGCACAATTCCGACCTACCACTAGTCGACATGATAATGATCAGCATCGTTCATCAGTAGCACTGATGTGTCCAATCCAACACAGCAATGATTGTCTGTCTCTGTTGACCTGGTGCTTCTCTACCTTCCACCCCCACTCCACCATCCAGACACAGCGTTGCCTAGCAACCGAACAGCAGCCTATGTCTATTCGTCTATTCGCACAAACACACACGCACACAAATACACTTGGAAAACCCAGGGACTCTGAAGTGGGATAATAATGCACTCCAGCCCTACATCATGCTCTGTGACCCCAAAATCTGAAAAGAAACAGTCAACCCAACTATCTGGAGCCGATTCAATACAGAGAGTGTGGCCCACTGGCTGCTCTTCACCACCTTGGAAACATACACACACGAAAACATGCACACATAAAGCCCAGCGTATGCGTCCACGTACTCAACTGTAGATATCACATCCAAACTGTAACCAAACACAACTGTAAACAATCCCATTAGCATCATTTACAAAAAGCCCTAGATATCAGGTCAAATCTGTATCCAAATCCTCACTTAATATTCTTTGATTGTGACAGATTAGCAGTATATTTAAATCCAGCAGCCATGAAATCAGCATTTTACAAAGAGCGTTAAGAGATGAAAGTTAAAGCTCTGCAGTGTCTCCCCAGTCTAACACCATTAGCACATTAAGTGAGTGCTTAAATACAGTCAGCAGACGATGGATCAACTCACTGTCTTCAGCGGGAGACAGCACTGTAATCCCCTAAAGGGGGGTTTCACTACAGTAATGGCAACCTGCATGAAACCACAGCCCCTGGGGAGTGGTGGGACTGGGTAGATTATGAGATGCCCTGGGGCAACACTAAACCCCTTATAGCTGCTACACACACACGTTTGTACCTCTATCCTTGTGAGGACACTCATTGATGTAATACAATCCCTAGCCCCTTCCCCTAACCCTAACCATCACAACTGAATGCCTAACCCTAACCCTAAGCAAAACCTAATTCTAACCCTGAACCTAAAACCCAGTCTTCACCCTCAAAAATCCTTTTTTAGGGTCAGAATAAGTGAGGACCAGCCAAAATGTCCTCACTTCACAAAAATGTCCTCACTCTGTTGTTAAAAAAGGAAATTTGGTCCTCACTAAGTAGTATCTACAGGAACACACACAAAGAAAATTTTGTAAAAGTGTAGACATTAAACAAAACCATGGAAGGAAACACACACATAAATAAAAACACAATATCCCGAGGTTCAATCTCTCAGAGTGAGGAGATGAACCTTTTTACATCTGTATGACATGTTCGGGGAGGGGCATTTAGTAACTGGGTGCCAAGGGGATAATTTTATTCCTGGAGGATTATGGGATGGTGATGGAATGATTTTTTGGGGCCAAAGGCAAGGAGGTTGCAGGAGGCTGGGAGTGTGATGTTTTTTTCTTGACAAATTAAACCAGCAAAACATAAAAGGCATAAAAGGTAGAGGCCATTAAAGCTTAATTTATGTAAAATAGAGTGATAACACCACTGCCGGATCATAAACACTGACTACGACATGGTAACTGACAGGGACAGTTATATGTCGAGGGGGGAAAAACTGTAAGATTGCATTTATATAAAAACAGCTCATTAGAGGAATGAACTGTGCAGACATTGGACTTTTGTCTGACATGTTCTGGTTTTACTCAGACCCAGATGTTCAAACATTGGCAAAATATTTTACCAATGTTTGGAGAGGTCTGTGCAAGGCTCTCTCCTAACATACTGTAAATTCATAGCACCCATGATGTAACATCTTTCCAGTCTGGTCAACTGTTCATTTGTTGCATTTCCCCCCTGGGGAAAAGCTGCTTAGACTAGAAAGGAGATTACACATAACCAAATATACAAACAGAAAACACTGCAAAGCCTATGTGACTCAAATACACACACATACACCTACAGAGGCCGAAATCTGTGTATAGATTAGAGTTTCTATTTAACCAGAAACATGCAGCCACATATAAATACAGTACAAGCACCTAAAAGGTCTGTAAGCTTGGAGCTTTACTGAGGGGATTTAATCCTCTCCTATTAAAAGTTCAGTCACACACACAGATTGGTGTGACCTGACTGATAAATCCATAAATATTAAACTCTGTACACGAGACATGTTCCCTTTTCTGCTTATGTTTGCCTTTTCCTCTGCCCTACATTAGACACATTGATGGGCACTTTTGAAACTATTTTTAATTCATTAACTAGGTGTAAAACTAGAATAGACGCACATGACCTCTGAGGGTCACATGTGTCCAACAACTGGCTAGGCCTCACTCAGGTGAGACTTGTGAGTGAAATGAAGTGAATGAGAACGAAAGAAAAGGGATGAGAATGAAAGAAAAGGGGACAAAGAACAAACATCATCAACCTCTAAACAGCTCACATGCACAAAGCATTTCTGTGCACGAGGAGAGTGGGGAGAGAATCCTATCATCTTTATATGCAAAATGATACAACCTGAAAGTTCAGGTGAAGCAAAAATGAAGCTTGGAGTCTGAATTAAATAATGTTCTACAAAGGATGCAGTGAAATGAGACGCAGCAACACAAAGAAGCAATATGACCGTTAAACCCTCATATGAGCTTGAGCTTATTTCACAAGAACCCCGGATTTCTGACTTTTTCCACTTACTAATAAGTGACATTAGCTGATTACAAGCCAGATCTCACCGTCTTACTACATACACAAGGACATGTAAATATTGTTTAAAGATAGCACTGAAAAAAAGTTCAAACCTTTTCTTAAAGAAAGAAAGTGATATTAAAGATAAAAAAAGGAAATAAACATAAATACGTGGAGTGCAAGTACATAAAAAAGGCGCATAAGAGACATTATAACAAGTGCAAATATCAAAGAAAAGTTCTGAAAATTGAGGACACATTGTTTAAGTATGAAACACTGAAAATCTTTTTGCAGTGCTGCGCATATCCATTTTCACAAATCCTTTGTATGTTGACACTGCCCCCTTGTGTCTGACAGAGAATGGTGCAACAACATTAGTATGCCCTGTGCAATTAATTATTATCAAGCTAAGACGAAAATATTAGCATATTATTTAATTTCTTTTTGCACAAACAGGATGGAAAATGAAATCACAGTTCTTTAACAACACAGTCACGTATATGTTGCAACAACATGTCATCATTTCAAAGCATGATCAAAATAAACGTTGAAGGACATGGGCGGTACGTAAGCACAAAGTTAAAGGAAGGGACATGCAATCTTACTGCTGCATGCCACATCTACTCTAATACCTACTACACTGTCCTGACTTGCTTTCTGCTTGAGTAATTTATTCACTTCAAATAATGAAAACATATCTAAATCTATTTAACGTGACCTAGAATTTTGACAGATTTAAAAATAAAAATAAATGAACCTTTAACATTTGCTTTGACCATGTATATCATAATTATTTTAAGGTAGTTAATTGCAAGGTTGTCCCACTTCAACATTCTCAAAAAATCAAAACCTTTTACATACTTTTGAGCTGTTCAGAGTGATAATTTTAGGCTTGACATAAAAGGCAATCCTGGAACTTTTTCTAGGCCCTCTTATTTTGTGAACCAACTAAAGTGCAAAAACAATCTGTAAAAGTTTTCAAATTGGATTAGGGCCTATATCAGGCTCCTGGTGATCATCAATGTAGTAGGGATCTCCTTGATGAACTCTGTGATTGTGTACCCTCAGATTCCCCCTGTGGGCAAATCTCTTCCCGCATTCTGTACAAGCAAAGGGCCTCTTCCCCATGTGAACATCCCTTTGGTGGGCTCTTAAGTTTCCACTTCTGGCAAAACGTTTGCCACACTGAGAACAGCCAAAGGGTCGTTCCCCTGTATGTGTGCGAGTGTGCACAGTAAGCTCAGATGGAGTAAGGAAGCTCTTGTCACAAAACTGGCACGGATGCAGTCTGACTCCTGTGTGGCGTAACAGGTGTCTGCGCTGGTGGGAGGGGTAGGTAAAACACTTGGTGCAGTACGGGCAGGTGTAAGGTCGTCCGTTCCCTGCTGGAGCAGGAGGGAGACCGACAGTGTTTGTGTGTCTAAGCGTGAGTGACTGTGAATTTGACTGTGGCCGGAGAGGATCTCTGCCAAAAGCTGTGACCTGTCGTGTGTGATTGATGGGGCCTCTTCCACCTCTGTCATCTCTTGGTCTCCATGTTGATTCGCCAGAGGGAGCTTGGGAGTGGTCCGGCTGAGCCATCCTTTGCTCCACACTGTGGCCCTGCTCAGAGTTCTGACTGGCATTCTGGTTCTCAGGCTCCTGGTCCAGGAACGGAAAACAGCTATCGTCATCTTCGTTGCTGGTCTCGTCAGAGCCAAAACTAGGTCGGAAGCAGGGCGCGTCCGTGCAAGTGCTTCTGTTTGCCGGACCAGAGGAGCTGGTGCTATCTGCCTGCAGGCTCTCCAGACTGGACACTCCACCTCGAGTGGCGTCCAACCCTGATAGCCACTCCCCTGTGTGAGGTAGCCTTGGGTCAGTCCTTGGAGAGCAACGTCCACTTTGGGAGATTGAGAGAAAGGCGGTGGATGCTTGGTCCTGTGGTGGTCTGTGGTCTGCACTGCTACTGCCCTGATCCCACTGAGATACTGAAAATAAATCAGGAAGCAAAGGAAAAGTGTTGCACTTTAAATATTAAAATTCTCTGATACTCAAAAAGACATTAGAGGCATCTTGATCAATACTTGAAAAGTCTAAAATGCAAATAGTGAGAAGAGTAGTAACATCTTACACTTGGCCTTGGTTTGTGTGGCATCGATCTCTCTTTGGTCCCCAGTAACATGACTTCCCTCTGTGGCTTGGACTGCAACAGACCCCAAAACTGGTCTTGATCCAGCATGCTGAGGGGAATAAAACAAACCTATAAGATACAGAAAGGCAAACGGCAGGGCTTGGTCCAAATTTCACTCTTTATCGTGCTGAAATCATTCCAGCTTAATTACATCAGTTCATTGTGCAGCCACCTATTAAAGCGTGGACGGACAGGACAGGGTCTGACCTCATGTTTTACTGAAGCTACATCCTGGCCTGTGACCTCCTCTTTCAGCCGACCAAGGCTCTGACTAAGTTGTGATGGATCTGAATGAGAAGACACGTCCTTTCCCAAACTCTGTCCTGTATCAAAAAAAGTAAGAAATGGTGTTCAGTGTACCTGTGGCTAGATAAAGAAAATGCTTCTCACTGTGGCTTAACAAAAACTTAAGATTCAAAATGGAGTTGACAATAGGCTATGTGAGATAGATGCTCATCTTTGCCTGTTAACCTTGACAGCGGGCTGAGGGGAATACCTGCACCTGTCAGGGTCTGCGGCTTCAAGCTGCCCTCTCTGTCCCCCGTTGGCGTCCCCGCTTCCTCGCTCCCTGCACTCTTGGATTTCTGTCTCCTCTCGACTTTCTCTAGCTTGCCTCGCAGCGCGGAGATCTCCTCCTTCCTGTGCGCCAGCTCCGCCTGATGTTCACACAGGCTGCTTTCGAAGATCTTGGCGATTTCGCACACAGCTGCCGCCAGCAGCGAGTCCATGACGGTCGCCAGCTGAGCGTGGAATGCACTTCTCACCGACTCCATTGTCCGGGGCTTTAGCAGCGACCTTTCGCTGGGAACAGCTGACTGACACCGCGGTTTCCTTCTGCGATCAGCGTCCAGCTGTAGCCGAGGGATGACGTGACTAACGTTGCCGCTGTTCTCTCCTCTGCCCGGGCATCTCGGAACTGCCATGAGACGTCACCATGCTAAGCATCACAAACGTCTATCGCAGCAGTTTCTACGATGCAGCTACCTTGCGCTTAAATGCGTTTACAGTCAACATACGCGGTGATGTGGCGAGTAACGGTAACCTGCGGCACCTTGTAAGCTAACACGCTAACACTGACGTTAAGCACCGCACGGACACACACGCTCATCTTCCAGCTAGGAACGAGAGGACACGGCACAAACGCAGTCGGTGTTTCACTGTAGCGTTAGGTGCTAACATTAGCTAACATGTAAACACGGGAGCCAGCGCAGCGGAACACGTTAGCATTTGGAAGCTACACAAGCAAAAGAAATGTAAGAGAAACAAACTAAACAGCGGGTCGACGATCACTCAACAGTCTATGACCAAATACATCAGTGTCTGACAGTAAATGCAGGTTTCAGTCACAGTCAAAGATGCGGCGGCAACTCGTCAGTGATCGAGCAGGTTCGCGTCGGGGGATGAGAGAACTTCGGACGTCTCGCGATAACAAACGATTCGATACTGCAGCTCACGCTAAAACCATAATTTAAAACGCATATTGGAATGGAAAAGAAAACGCAGTCACTGCTCATACAAGGTGTAAAAAAAATGATTTTAATGGAGTCATGTTAACGTCTCAATCCGGGTCTTACAGTATGTTATTAAAAAAAAAAAATCTGTGGTCTTGCGGGACCACATGCTGAATTGTGTACATGCTGAAAACCAAAACAAAATCAGACAGAATAGATAAAAGAGTAAAAGAGGTTTTTTTTCCTTTTCTCTGGGTTTCATACTTAAGCATCGTGGGAAATAAAAGCATTTGATGCCTCAGTAATGTTTTGGTTAGATTAGGCTCGGGGTGATTGGAAGTGCCTTTACCTTACATGCGGTTCTTTTTGATCTAAACCAAATAAAGATAATTTCCAGGTTCTGGCAATCAGCATTTACTGTACTGTAAAATTTCTGTCAGGAATTAATATTATACAGGACAACTGCTTAAATTCAGTCAAAGCAATACAATCAACATCGCACAGTCCACAGCCAAGCACATCCCCAGAAAGTTTAGGATGGAGTTTCTCTTTTGGCTTAAACCTGTAGACTTGACCCCAAACAGAGAAAAGCATGATTATGAAAATGAGCAGTCAAATGCAAACACTCACTGTTGGTACAAAACGAAACAGGGCTGGGAAATTTAACAACCTGCGACCTGCAAGACCTCTGATTTTGACAAATAGATTTTGTTGCATAACAAGTACTAGACCATTGTTGCCACTGTTGTCAAAGAGCAGGTCTGTTTATGACTTTTGCATCAATGTAACAGACATCAATTTGCCCGGCATTCACAGAATTATTCGAAAAAGTCATATTTTTCTATAAATGCAACTTCTGTTACTTTCTAGTAAAAATGACTATTTGTCACTTTCACTATATAAGAATATGTACTGGTTTTAAATTCACTTACCAAATTACATATTTTTGTTCATTAATAAATATATTTATAATGTCTGGCCTAAAACGTACAAAGAAATAAATTATGGTTAACAAGAACAATAGTACTTTGGTTGTGAACTATGGACACTGACAGAAACTTCAGCTTTACTTCTGGGTTCTATATTAAAAAGGCAATACAAATATATAGATTACTAGAGTCATTATCAGAAGTATTTAGTTTGTGGTTCTCATATTCCCCAGTACTATATGTATTTGGACCAGTGATACAAAAAAGAATGCATATTTAACATTGTTTTGCCATCGCACATTGATGATATTACCAGATATATGACTGGTTTTAAATTATTATAATAATACTTGACAGATAATGGGAATACTAATGTCGTTTATACAATTGTCTTGTAATTCAAAGTAGAAAAATAAAATTCAACACTTCAACTTAAGCCACCTAAAAATGTCAAAGGCTGGTAAAACCATCAATCTGTAAAGCATAACTGGCAACTATGTCCACAGACAGTTGACACCAAGTGCATCAGGCTTGGCTGTGGTTATGCTCCACGTGGTTCCTCAGGCGACCTTTTAGGAAGAATCCTTTTCCACAAAACCTGCAAAGCAGGGGCCAGGTTTTCTGACAAATGGCCACATGCTTATTATACCGTGCTTGTGAGACTTTTTTCTTGCACTTTTCACATTGGATTATGGATTGAGTTACAGGTTGACAATACTGTTTTTTGTGCACGTACAGCTGTGCTGAAGTACGAAACTTTGCTGAACACTCACATTTCAAGGGCTTCTCACCTGTGTGAAGACGGAAATGTTCAACCAATTGGCGTTTGGTTTTCACAAACTTCTCACACTTCCCACAGCTAAAACCATTAGCATTTCGTACACCCATTGTATGCCATCTGGGATTGCATTCTCTCTGAACATTGTTCAAATTGATTGTGCACTTTGTGTTGTTTCTAGAAGAAATCAAATCCTCTCGATTATCTTCAATGTCCTCTAAAGGCTTGGTCCATGCAAGGTCTCCATTTGTCGCGCTACAATTAACGGCATCTTTGTGCATTCTCGTCATGTGACTTTTGAGTGCCTGTTGAATGTGGAATTGCTTTGGGCACACACTGCAAGTAAATGGCTTTTCACCTGCATGAAGACGCATATGCTCTTTAAGCTTGGAGACAACATGAAACTTTTTGTTGCAGCGTGTACAGTGGTGGATTTTGGTGAAGCCATCGTTCTGGATCGACAAGTCATCATGGCTGGTAGAGGAAGCTGAATGTTCCTTCTTCACGAACACCTGTTTTTTGCTTGCTGACACAGTTTTCTCTTCACTGGACTCCGATTGTTGAGGTTTAGTCTGCAGTGCTTCTCTTGCCAACAATTTCTTAAGTTTTTCACAATTTGTTTTATGATACCGCAGAGCACTCGGAAAAGGAAAGACATTTTTGCAACCTCTGCACCTTCTGTGTGATCGCACGTGCACATTTCGGCCAAATGGTGTATCAAACACCTTCTTGCAAAACTTGCAGGTGTACCTTTCTTTACCATCATTTTTCTTTGTCTCCAGTTTTGCAGACTCTGTTTCTAATTTTCTTTCCTTTCTCCTGGTGTCTTCTGCAGTTTCGTTGTCTCTACCTACTAAATTTCTCCCTCTTCTAAGACTCGAACCCAAATATTCCTGTTTGATTTCTTGAAGCAATTTTTTCATGTCATTTCTCACTGGTGAACGTCGAGGTCCTTGCCCTTGCTGTGGTAAGCGTCTGTCCTGAGATTGATTTGGCTTCTGATTTAATGAGGAACCTGTAAAAGAAAAAGAACAAACTGTGACAAGCATGAATATAACAAACTTATTTTGTGAGTTCAGGAAGGGGAGTGCAATTTTTACATTAAAACAATATATGCAGTCTAATTTAAACTGCTGCTAATGTTCTTGGTTTCTCATTTAACTGGCCAGGTCACTTAATAAAAAAATTCTTACTTACCCCTATGTACCAATCTATTCTGACTAAGATTGACCCTTTAAACTTTTTAAATGAATACTGCAATTTATTGTTTTAACAAATTTTAAATGGCAGAACCTGTCAGAAGTTTTTTTAAATGCAGTAAGAGATGCAGTCACACAAGTGCCACATGCAGAGATCTGCCCACCACTGCCTGCAGAGGAAGTGAGTTAGACTGGATGAAGAACGTTTAAGATACAAGTTTTCTTGCAGTGCTGGTAACTGTACACAAAATGGCCTAGGCAGAAACAAATGCTGATGTCAACAAGGAAGAGACCACACTATTGTCAAAGAAAAAATAAGGTCACTTTGGTCATTTGGATACATTTTGGTTGTAACTGAGAGGTTGTGCAGAAGGAACAGGGGTTGTGCTGAAGCGACCATGCAAGGTTAACACCACAAATGTTCTCCAGCATCTAAATAAGGGCCCAATGGGCTGTGTTTGACAAGTTAATCTTTAAAAACATGCCTGCTAACAAATAATTGCTACTTTGAATTTCTAAACATGGTCATAGTTAAAGTAAATGAGTAAAGATCAGAAATAATTAATGCTGGTAACTTGTTTTTAAATAATAATAAATAATAAAATAATTATTTAAAAATAATAGTTAAGGTTAATGCATTTACATGTAGTCATTTGACAGATGCTTTTATCCAAAGCAACTTACAAGTGAGGTACAAGGCAAGCAAAAAATTTAAGTCAAGGAGAAAACATCAATTTACTTTACATCTTTTATTTTATAAGCTAATTGATTTTGAAATTTTTTCAGTTGCTAAAACACTAAAACCCATTCTCTAAACCTTAGTCTTGGTGACTTAATTTTTTATTACAAACGCTTTTTTCCATAAATGTGGGGCAATTTCTTCTTTCTGTGTATGAGTGAGGGCAGAGCTCAGTTAGGTGTCTGCAGCAGATAAGGGAGCACACAGCTCAGGTAAAGTCAAAGTTGCTCCTTCGTAAATTAACGCCCTATAAGAGGAAATGATCCAAACACTCGCTAAACAATCAGAAACGTCCAGGAAAGTGATAATTTTAGCTTTGCCTGCATTTCCCCATCCATGTTACGAACACATTCGTTTCTTGGCTCCTAAAGCTGGAAGTTAGTGCATTAAGTGCAGCACATGCAGTTTTTCTCTAACTGTTCAGCCTAATGAGCTACAGGTTCTGGTGGACACGGAGTCACTGCTGTCAGCCTCAGCTGCTGGTGTCTCAATCAGCAGCAGACTGAGGAGAGACTTGATATTAGTCTGTAAAACAAAGATTACTGGTTAAGATGGCGCTCTTTTTGGGGGGAGGAATACTTTGAATTATTATATTGAAATATAAATGATTTATGAATTAACGTTTTTAGTTTTAGTTAATTTTTGTGTTACCGTCTTATTGTAGCTACCCAAGGGGAGTGGTCTCTGAGACTGAGACTTGTCGGCGCTAGGGATTGTGTTCTTTCTGTTGGTTATTCAGTTGAATTATGTAGCAATGTCATTTCATTTGCATGTTGTGTAATTTCATGTCTGTTGTGTTGCAGTTTAGCCAGTGGGTGGAGTTCACATTGACACGATGACTGAGTACTGCTGCAACTGGATCTCCAGTCATTGTTCATGTCTTAATCACATAAATGTGTCTTCTTTGGGTTGTGTGAAGTATGTGGCAGGAGAAGGACAAAGAAACCTCTGTTTTGTGTGACTTACCATCACATGATATCAGTATATTTTAATTTTTAATTAGAAAAGAGATTAATGGGAAAATAATTGGCAGATTAATCAGAAAAATAATTGGTAGAATAGTTGACAAAACCAGTACTTGTTCATGCAATGACAATAGGTAAATATGATGAAGGGAAAATATTGGCTGGGATGTGAAGTCCTCTGGACAAAGACATGATGTTGCAGAATGAATCTCAATTACAGTGACTGTGCAGTAATGTGCTTTTCTTTTTTGGGTAGGAGAATGCTCAATAGGCTAAATTACTTTGACTGATATTTCGTCCTAACTGGATTTACTAAAAACTGTGAAAAACTATGATCTGTTTCTGTAACTACATGCCCTGGATCCTTCAAAATTTTATGTAGCGTATAACAAATGTTCTGTGGTGAACATATTTGTAATTGCTGTGTATATGGCCTGAAGACATATAGACATTTGGTTTCTAAGACAGGATACCTGGTTTTTAACTGATAGTTTTGTGTTGAAAGAAAAGTCTGGGATTTTGTGAATGCAATTTGAACTTTTGGATTTGTGTTTCGGATTTTGAAAAATTGGGTAGAGGTTTCAAGAAATGTGCTTTAGCAACTAAAAAAAAAACTGTAATACTGAGGGGCATGATTCACAAATACTTGCAGCTACAAACCCTGACAGGAAGGGCATCTCTGAATAATGCATAATAAGATACATACATGCAGGTGTGTCAGTGCACATGTTTATTAGATCTAAATTAAATGAAGCCTGCAATATGATGTATGATATTTTCAGATATCAGTATATAGCAGATGATCCCTACTTGAAACACCATCGGCTGCAGAGATGCCTGCAGTTAGTGGTTGTGCTTTGTATAGTTATTCACAGTGAAAGTCCTGACAATGGTGGAGTAAAGTGAAACTAACAGCTTCCTGCCCCACTCTTCTACCTTTCACAAATTAACCACTAACACCATCAAGTATTTTAAAAATGTAGTTATGTTTGCAACATGCAAAGCGAGACGCTCTTGAATATGACACCCTGGCGAAAGCCAGGCAACCTCTGTTCCTATGACAACTCAAGAAAATAAAACCTCTGAAGTATTGTACATTTAATGTAAACACATATATAAGAGGGAACCCAAAATACTTACATAAAAAAGTGAAATTTAATTATTACTTGGATGTGATGGGACAACTACAAGTTTCACTTTTCATATTTATATTAGCAAGTAATTAATGAAAAAAAGAACAATGAATCTCACCTCTCATTGATCTCCTGACACCTTTTATTTGCTGGTGGGAATCAATGCGATGGTTTGCCACCTAAAACACAGAGATAATAAATTACATCTGCAAAGTTGCATGCAAATGCGGAATTATTAAAAATAGTTATCTAGATTCTCTTACACTCATCTGACGCCTATTTTTGTTGAAACCAAAATATGTAAGCTCCAAACAAAATGGCTAAGGAAAATATGACATGCTGTGTGTGGATATACTTAAATTATCCGATAAATTATGACACTTTGTCAGAGCCTGAGTAAATCAGTGCTTTATCGTTTACTGTAGATTTTAATACTAGCTGCTCAACAGATCTTAACCACTGCTTTTGTAAAATGTAGTTTATATTTAGTAAGTCGAGGAGAAGCATTTAGGAACTTCTTACTTGTTTAAATAAGAACAGACCAATAATCGATAACAATCATTGTGGCACATATATTAGGTGAGGCGGATATTTTCCAGCATACCAATCAAAGAGGACAGTATTTGACTTATTCAAAAATACAATAATACATTCTATGGAAGGACCAATACTTCAACTGGTTACCAGGTTTCCCACTGTGCTCACAAACTGATAAAAGGTGTTTTATACACACCCACTGATAATATATACCTGGAACATTATGTTTAATTAAGTTGGTTGAGCAGATGATGCTTCTGATAGCTATTTAAGTGAGTGAATAGGAGTAAAAGGGGAAAAGCGGGATTTTTTAACTATGACTACCTGAAGGGCTGTGCAGAATGTGGTAGACCACAACAATCGAAGTGAAAATGTTTAAGAGCAGGGAGGAGGAGAATGTGTTGGCATTCTTTCAAGTTTTAAACTGTTTCTTTATGTTAGAGATAGAAATGATAAAAATGGGGTGGAGAAAAAAGGAGGTTGCATTTCCATTGAGATGACAAAGTACAATACACGCAACAGACATTTAATTCAATATCACGGTCCAATGTTAAAGTATGTTGTGCAGTACTGAAATGGGGTCAGTTAAGAGCTATATTTAATCGTAATGATAGCAGTGCCATGCTTGGTTACATAAAAGGTGTTGTTCCTTTTGGGTGTTAGAAACAACTTCCCAAAAGGGCTGTTCTGTAGAAACTGAATGAAGTCCTAGTTCATAGTTTCAACTCTCATTTCAAAGCCTTCTTCAGTTCCTGTGTGATGTCTGAGTTTGACAAAGCATTTCACACAGACAAGGCACACGAAAATGAGGTGTGACAAAAAACACTAAAAACCTTTAACTGTCAGTGACTTAAAAATTACACAAAGTTTTTAAACCTGTGCCACTGTGAGCCTCTTTCAGATGAGAGGTAAAATATCTCCAGTTGCCCAATAACTGCACTTTTAGGATAACCATGACTGAGATCTTCACAGACATAAGAACACCTTCAACCTAGTCAATTAAATAAGATAACAACTAAATAAACCAGGGAATCATGCCCCCAAATGGTTTGAGGTTAAGTACATGCATTGGAACTATGTATCAGCAACCATCTTGAGTCAGGATTTTCAGACGACTCAAGTTTGGCTGATGATGACTATAATGCTAAATTGTAATGCCACGACATCCAGATATTCCACTTCAACTACACACCTCCTGCTTGATGATTGGAATGGGCCACAGAGGAATGGACAGTGGGCGCAGTCTTACACTGGGACACATGACCTCGTCTTTCTTGGTTACGGTCTCGCAGCCCAGGGGAGCACACCAGTCATCAGGAACTGCACAAACCCATAAACAACAGAAACAGACATGATCAAGTTACATACACAAGTCATAAAAGAATTTTATTCAAACATTTTCCACAATAATGGAAAGATGTGCATGTCACATTAAATGGTGACTCTAAAGGAAGTGCATGTGAGAACGTAAATGTCCAAGTGAGTTTTTTCTGTGAGAGTCAAGTACAGATTTTGTGTGTGAGCCCATAAGTGGAGCCCACTACATCCCAAATTGTTGGAATCATTTTACATTAAATAATTTGTGAAACGCTTTTATCCAAAGCAACTTACAGAGTAATTTGTTACACACACATGATGGCTGCCAAACAGGGTGCTCATCAGGCCCACCAGAGGCAACTGCAGTGTTTTGCCCAAGGACACTTCGACACACAGCAGGTCCATGGTAATGACGACTGCCTAACAAACTGAGCTACAGCCGTCTTTTTAACAAGTGAATGGGCGCGTTAGGAATGGCTGTGTTGATTACATCTATCCATCATGCTGTGCCTGCTGTGCTCACTGCCCCCTAACTGAAAATGAGCAGAGTTTCTCCTTTGACTCACACAATCTGACAGTGTGTTACATGTGTGGAAAAAATGTCTGGACCTGATTTCTCAAGACACTGAACAGAGGCCTTCTGTAAAATGGCTAACAAAACTTGACATCCAAAACGCATGAATACTAAAATGATCCTGATTAAACTCTCAAGAAATCTCACAAATGACTCTCTAATGACATATAAAAACAAAAGTGATCACCATGAAATATGTTTCATAATAGAAAGTATCGTACTTTGTCATTTTAATACCTTCAAAATCAATCTCAGGAACATCAGAAGTTTGGCCAGGGGTGTTCAGAACCTCTTCAGGTTGTCTTTGCGTTTCATTTGTTTGAGTTTTGTTTATTTCCAATCCTCTGTCCCCTCCACACTCACGTTCTCGCAGCTTGAGCTCCGCTGTTTGTAACTTTATTTTAAGTTGAACAACCTCTTCTCCTTTTTGTGCCAGTTCCATCTGATGGTCATGTATACTATTTTCAAAGACTGTCATTATTTCGATTACAGCTCTCCTCAGGACTGCATCCATGGTTGAGGTCAGCTGGGCCCGGAAGGCTCTCTTCAAACAGTCAGACATTTTGACGAAGGCTTGCAACAGCTTACAGATATCCTCGATCAGGAAGTCTTGTGGAACACTGTACTTGTCCTTTCACTTGATGCTTAGCCTTAAACATAAAGATGAGTTTTGGGTTAGCTATGAAACCACTCTGGGACTTATAAATGATGATGTTAAACAGGGTGACTTTAACAGGGAAAACAACACAGTGAGCCATGTATCAGTCTTAACTGTTATAAGTCATATATCAGTTAAGACGGATAAACATATAAGTTTAAATATGACTCTAACCAATTACATGCCAGGATTAGAAAAACTCATCAAAACACATCATCTTATCAAAAAACGTGGCGTTAAAACGCGGATACAATTAGCACAGCTAGATTAGATTAGATTCTGATAGTTATCATGTTAGTCGCCACGTTACCGTGGGCTAACGTTAGCCATTTCTATGATTAAGTGCACAGATTCTGCTTCAACGTTGGACGAATAAGAGACAATACAATCATTCTACGTTTGGGGTTACGGTCACACTGACGAACACTTTAAATGTGCACCATAAACGTGAACACTGATGATTGAAGTTTGGTTGAACACGGAAGGCCACCGATGCCAGAAATCCAACAACTGACCGTTTGGAAAACGCCCAGCTGAATGCTGCCAACGACACGAAATAAAACCTCCAAACTTATGCGCAAACCCGAGATCTATATGTTAAGCCACAACTTTTATTTCAAGTTGTTTAGGTAACTAAGCGTATTTCAGTCACAGGACAGCCGTCCGCCATGTTTATTCCTAGAGAAGAAGCGGAAAATACACGTCATCAAACGTCATCAAACGTCATCGTTCGCTGCCTGACAACGATCTGTGCTTTGCTACGAACTAAATATCTGTTGTCCGGAAACAAAGTGAATGACGGATATTGGTCAGTATTTGATGCATCGCTTTATTCTTCAAATAGAAATAAATACGATAAATATCTGTTGCACAGACTAAACCAATATTTGACAAACAGAGTAAAACGTCAATTTCCTCCGACAATGATCTTCGTACCTGTGTTTGAGGATCACTTCAGATTTGCTCCGTCCTGTTTTAAGTGAAAGCTGAATTTGAGTGAAGCCCAGTGTCAAAGCGCGGAAAGTAGAACGGACTACATGCAGCTGAAATTTCCCGCCGCGCCTTATGATGACGTTTATACCTCCAGGGAATATTTATGTTTCTGAAATATGATTGGAAGAACACAATTGGAGTATATTGCTGTGAAAGTTCATAACACATATTGACACTGATTTATATATTCATCTGAAATACATACCTAATGCATAAATTCAATTTTAGTAGGTCTACACCTTAATGACATTATACTGTCAAGTGCCAAAAATGGAAATTCTGTGAAACTATATATAACAATTTTATAGGGTGTGTGTACTCGAATTAGTGAGTTTATTAACAATTAATAGATTATTTGACTTATACAATGTTTTACACACTGGGTAGGAGCCTTTAATATGAACACTTTTTTGAAATATTTCTTTGTCTTAATACGACTTTGTTTGTCTTTGTTATCTCAATTGCAAAATAAAATTCAAAACTGCAGACATTTATGTCTGCTTATGTAGGTTTTATCTTTGCATGGCAGTTTTAACTTGCATTTGAATATAGTGAAATACTCACTAACTATTGGTTTCTGAGGTTTTCTTAACCCTATGCAGTAATAATTATTACATGATAATGATAATATTTACTATAAATAATGAAATTCACAAATTCTTTGCAATATTACACTATTCTGAACTGTTTAACTATTTGCCCACTTATTTCCATTGAATGAATAATCCCCATCCTTATTTCCAAAAGACTTCTCAGGAATGTTCTTTTCATCCTCAATCGTGTTATCGACCTGCTGGTTACTGGTACCAGTTGGTTTTAAGCATAGCATTAACTTTCCTAGAATTTGTATTTGAATCCAAAAATGTTTGTATGTGTTGTATTTTGAGTTAATACTATTATAACTATAATGAAATCAAATCAAAGACAATAGGCATTATAATTTGTAGGGTTTGTTTAATTGCAGTTCAATGGAAAATGATTGGTGCAAAGCTAAATGATCATGGTAACTGCGTTTAACATAGTAGTACACTATATTGGCCAGTGTATTACTAGGTGGCTGATTTTTTTTTTTGCTGTGTAGTAATATGCTGCAATGATTTTCTGTTTCAGTTTGCCGACCCCCACATCAGGCAGTGTTGTTCCAGGTCACACTGCCTGGATCCGTCACCATATAGTTGATGTAAACCCTGAAATAAATACAGACAGAAATAAGTTAATGAGTAAGAACATTAAAATAGAGCAAAGCATGTCTTACTCTGTAGGTTTCACCTGCTTATTAGATTTTGTGCAGTCAGTATTGTAGTGTGTACCTGGAACGGCTAATGTTCAGATTGTTGTTGAGCAGTCCACAAATGACGTCAGAATATTGTTTTTTCTGAGTGTCATCGAGGCTGTTCGGGGTGTGGAGGTAACAGAACGCAGAGGGTCCTTCCTTTCCTCCAAGCATCATAACTTGATCAGGGTTGATAAACACAGCCATGTCCTGTTCATACAGGAAATAAAAAACACAAAATTCACAAACAAATTTAACTTTTTCTAATTATTTAGAGATTAGTTTTTTGACTTCTTTACATGAACTTTAATATCCCTATAAATTTGCTACTTATTAATAAAATTACATAACATTAGGTCCAGTTTTGTTCTTTTTATTTTGAATATTGTAGATGCTCACTAAACCAGCAGGCCTGTTAATTTAATAAGAATCACAATAAGGTCAATGACATGTAAATTAAACCTTGGCACATTAAGGAACTTCTGTGCATTATATAGACCTGTTATATACTTTAGGCAGTGGCTCATTGATGTTCATGCCCCGGAAAAAGACATTAAACTCCCAAGCGCACATTCTCAACTGTGCAGTGCCAACTACTGGTCCCAAGCCCAGTAGCCAATGGAGAAGGGCATCCGTTTAGAAGAAATGTATTTTTTTTCTGACATTTAGGAAAATGACAATCCTAGCTGAGACGTTAAATCTATCACAGTGATCTGTGCAGAATTTAGTTCAAAATTGTGCAGTGGCTCATACGCCCATGCCTACCTTAGTGGGGCAACCCATGGTTTGCGACAGTTGCGTGGTACAATCATCCAGCAGAGTCGTTGGCAAATCTTTTCTCACCACACTAGTACTTATTGCCAAAGCCGGCATGGTTGAGCTACTCAGGTGCTTCTCGTCCCTTGAAGATGCAGATACTGTGCTTCTTAGAATGTATGCAGAGATGGAAGACGTGACAGCTTTTTAAAGTGAACTGCGGCCCCTGGTAGGTGATAATAAATTCTGCCTACTCAATATTAGTGGATGGGAGATGAGCCAAATTTGAGATTAAAAAAAAAACTCAAATTAAACCTCTCCCAAGGGTGGTTTCTGTTTTTTTTTTTTTTTTTTTTCAGCAGGTATGATGGTGATGCTTGGTCTAGCAGTACAAACTAGTCTATAAACACTGCTGCAAATAATTATCTAGAGATAATTATTCAAAAAGTCATTATGATTAACTGTAGCTGTCAAATGATCCCATTTCAGTATTGCACAACATGCAACACAAAGTGAATTTACTTTTTGATGCATGAACTGAACTTTGTTGTCTCAAGTAAAACACAAGTTCTTGGTTTGAGGTTTCATTTGATTTTCTCTCATTCTGTTCATACTCTTTTTAGTGTGCATCCATTTAAGCTGCCTACTGTTCTGTTTTTAGTCCGTTCGGGTTCATGTATATTTGGATCTTTAGGTTAATCCCTTCTCCTGGTTTTTCCCTTTTGTTACATCTTTTGGTTTAGCTGATATTTGATCTTTCCCTCTTTAGCCTCACCCCATTCATTCCCTTTCTGTAATGTTGCTGTATTTAGGTTCTTAATTTTCCCATTTTGCTCTTTCAGAAGACGAAGGATGATGAAAGATCCATCTTACTTCTATATGACCTTTGTCATGATAAAACCTGTTTCTCTACAAACCTGCAGCAAGCAAACACAACCAGCAACAGTTTCAACTGGGCCTGTCATCAATTTAAATTCTTTAATTTATTTATTGCTCTGCCCGGCCCTCCCTCAACCCGCTTCAAAACAGTTAAGCTTTGTTTTTTTATGCTTCATCACTTTCTGCACAACCCTTCAGGTAATCATAGTTATAAAATCTCAATAAACAAAAATGCTAAAACATTTGCTAAAATTGTGGAGCTTTTCTGATTGCTCAGTAGGGTGAGTCTTGCTTAAAAGGCTTTCAGGAGCGAATATCTCTGCACTGCTGCCATTACTCTTTTGAGTCTGTGTCACCAAAGCTTTCATTCCACCTCCCCACATTCTGTTAATGTTGGAGCATATTTTTATTGTGAAAAGTTACATATGTGAAAAGTTCTTCAAACAGACTTTTTTTTGCTTTTAAAACTTTGGATAACAACGTCTGCAAAATGACCAATTGTAAGGCTGATGCCAGACCTGACGGTGGCTTTTTTCTTTTTCATGGAAATGGTCTGTGCTGAGATTTAAGACCTGCTTTAAACTACAGAAACAGTTCACCACTAATGTTTAGTGCGTCTTACTTCTATATTGTCGTGATAAAACCTGTTTCTCTACAAACCTGCAGCAATCAAACACAACCAGCAACAGTTTCATCACTTTAGGACAATCGGTGTAAGGACTTTATAATAGGTTAAATATGTTCCCTCTTTCTGGTTCTTGTCAGGACTTGGGCAGCAGAGTTCTGAATCTGCTGTAACTAGTTCATGAGGTTTTAGGGTAGACCAGTGAGGAGAACATTGCAGTACTCCAGTTTTCTGGATATAAAAGTCTGAATTAGTGTCTCTGGGTCATTTAGAGGGAGAATTCGCCATACTTTGCTAGTGTTATTGCAGTAATTAAAAAGCAGAAATAGTGAAAGACACCTGATTGAGGTTTAAAATTCTGGCTCACAGACGACACTAAGGTTTCTGGCCTATTGGCTTAAAGTTAATGCAAGAAATTTTGTGGCCAGTTTCTCCGACTGAACCTTTAGACCTAAATCTCAATTTTGTCCTGGTTGAGCTGCAAGAATTCAGTGACATCCAGCCTCTAATGTGTCTTCAGCTGTCCTTGTACCATGAGGAGTGTAAAAGACATGCTGAAACATTTCCAATTTGCGGTTTGTATAACGAATCCTGCTGCTTTTATATAAGTTATATGCCGTTTTTTTTTAAACAGGTTCAACAAGTGCAGTCTCAGGAGCTGTAGAGAAGACATCCATTTGCAGAGAGTGTGTATCAATAGTTCAAACCTAAACTACAACTTGTGGAGTTGGGTTGTGAGTACAGGGTAAAGACTTTAGTTTTGATTCTACCATCTCAAGGGTTCCAGCATCAACTAGAAACTGTCACTTTGCACACTGCATGTTTCTGTGATGGGATTGTGAGATTGGCTGATGCCAGACCTGACGGTGGCTTTTTTCTTATGGAAATGGTCTGTGCTGAGATTTAAGACTTGCTTTAAACTACAGAAACAGTTCACCATGAATGTTTAGTGGAAAAATACAGCTTACGTCTATATGACCATTGTCATGATGAAACTTGTTTCTCTACAAACCTGCAGCAAGCAAACACAACCAGCAACAGTTTCAATTGGGCCTGTCATCAATTTAAATTCTTAATTTGATTTATTGCTCTGCCCGGCCCTCTCTCAACCCGCTTCAAAACAGTTAAGCTTTGTTTTTTTATGCTTTATCACTTTCTGCACAACCCTTCAGGTAATCATAGTTATAAAATCTCAATAAACGAAAATGCTAAAAAATTAGACAAGCTAAAATTGTTGACTTTTCTGATTGCACAGTAGGGTGAGTCTTGCTCAAAAGGCTTTCAGAAGTGAATATCTCTGCACTGCTGCCATTACTCTTTTGAGTCTGTGTCACCAAAACTTTCATTGCACCTCCCCACATTCTGTTAAGTGTTGGAGCATATTTCTATTAAACATATGTGAAAAGATCTTCACACAGATGTTTTGTTTGCTTTTATAACTTTTGTTTGCAAAATGACCAATTGTAAGGCCGATGCCAGACCTAACGGTGGCTTTATTCTTATGGAAATGGTCTGTCCTGAGATTTAAAACCTGCTTTAAACTACAGAAACAGTTCACCACTAATGTTTAGT
Organism: Channa striata; assembly: GCA_033026295.1. NCBI lineage: Eukaryota > Metazoa > Chordata > Actinopteri > Anabantiformes > Channidae > Channa > Channa striata. The sequence continues at coordinate 16,247,389 of CM065173.1, read as the reverse complement.
GGAAAGATCCATCTTACGTCTATATGACCATTGTCATGATGAAACCTGTTTCTCTACAAACCTGCAGCAAGCAAACACAACCAGCAACAGTTTCAATTGGGCCTGTCATCAATTTAAATTCTTTAATTGATTTATTGCTCTGCCCGGCCCTCTCTCATCCCACTTCAAAACAGTTAAGCTTTGTTTATTTATGCTTCATCACTTTCTGCACAACCCTTCAGGTAATCATAGTTATAAAATCTCAATAAACGAAAATGTTAAAAAATTTCCTAAAATTGTGGAACTTTTCTGATTGCTCAGTAGAGTGAGTCTTGCTCAGTCTTTGTCTTGTTTGAGCTGCAAGAAATCAGTGACATCCAGCCTCTAATGTGTCTTCAGCTGTCCTTGTACCATGATGAGTGTAGAAGACATGCTGAAACATTTCCAATTCGTGGTTTGTATAACGAATCCTGCTGCTTTTATGCCGTTTTGTTTCAAACGGGTTCAACAAGTGCAGTCTCAGGAGCTGTAGAGAAGACATCCATTTGCAGAGAGTGTGTATCAATAGTTCAAACCTCGTCAGACGGTGACTTTAAACTACAGCTTGTTGAATTGGGTTGTGAGTACAGGGTAAAGACTTTAGTTTTGATTCTACCATCTCAAGGGTTCCAGAATCAACCAGAAACTGTCACTTTGCACACTGCATGTTTCTGTGATGGGATTGTGAGATTGGCTGATGCCAGACCTGACGGTGGCTTTTTTCTTATGGAAATGGTCTGTGCTGAGATTTAAGACCTGCTTTAAACTACAGAAACAGTTCACCACAAATGTTTAGTGGAAAGATCCATCTTACGTATATATGACCATTGTCATGATGAATACTGTTTCTCTACAAACCTGCAGCATCAAACACAACCAGCAACAGTTTGAATTGGGCCTGTCATCAATTTAAATTCTTAATTTGATTTATTGCTCTGCCCGGCCCTCCCTCAACCTGCTTTGAAACACTTAAGTTAAGCTTTGTTTTTTTATGCTTCATCACTTTCTGCACAACCCTTCAGGTAATCATAGTTATAAAATCTCAATGAACAAAAATGCTAAAAAAATAGACAAGCTAAAACTGTTGACTTTCTGATTTCTTAGTAGGGTGAGTCTTGCTCAAAAGCCTTTCAGAAGTGAATATCTCTGCACTGCTGCCATTACTCTTTTGAGTCTGTGTCACCAAAACTTTCATTGCACCTCCCCACATTCTGTTAAGTGTTGGAGCATATTTCTATTAAACATATGTGAAAAGTGTTTCACACTGTAACTTAAAATATCTCTCAACTGCTGAAACTTCATCTGCTCCACCAACTTGTTTAAAGATATTGCTCTGATAACGTAGTATCAGTGTGTTTGTATCAGACACCTTTTATCAGTACATGAGCACAGTGAGAGACATGCTCACCAGTAGTGGTATTAGTGCTTCTCCAATGAGTCATGAGAATTGATTTACTTTATTGAATAGGTTACGTACTGTCCTCGCTGATACATTGGAAAGATTATATGCTCCTCATCTAATATTTGTGTAAAAAATAAAAGAATATATATATCTATATGTCATTAACTATCATCCTATTTTGCACTTGTATCTCATGAAGCGAAAGAATTACTCCTCATAACACTGGTTAAACTGTTTAACTATTTGCCCACATATTTCCATTGAATGAATAATCCCCATCCTTATTTCCAAAAGACTTCTCAGGAATGTTCTTTTCATCCTCAATCATGTTATCGACCTGCTGGTTACTGGTACCAGTTGGTTTTAAGCATACATTAGCATTAACTTTCCTAGAATTTGTATTTGAATCCAAAAATGTTTGTATGTGTTGTATTTTGAGTTAATACTATTATAACTACAATGAAATCAAATCAAAGACAAGAGGCATTATTATTTGTAGGGTTTGTTTAATTGCAGTTCAATGGAAAATGATTAGTGCAAAGCTAAATGATCATGGTAACTGCGTTTAACATAGTAGTACACTATATTGGCCAGTGTATTACTAGGTGGCTGATTTTTTTTTGGCTGTGTAGTAATATGCTGCAATGATTTTCTGTTTCAGTTTGCCGACCCCCACATCAGGCAGTGTTGTTCCAGGTCACACTGCCTGGATCCGTCACCATATAGTTGATGTAAACCCTGAAATAAATACAGACAGAAATAAGTTAATGAGTAAGAACATTAAAATAGAGCAAAGCATGTCTTACTCTGTAGGTTTCACCTGCTTATTAGATTTTGTGCAGTCAATATTGTAGTGTGTACCTGGAACGGCTAATGTTCAGATTGTTGTTGAGCAGTCCACAAATGACGTCAGAATATTGTTTTTTCTGAGTGTCATCGAGGCTGTTAGGGGTGTGGAGGTAACAGAACGCAGAGGGTCCTTCCATTCCTCCAAGCATCATAACTTGATCAGGGTTGATAAACACAGCCATGTCCTGTTCATACAGGAAATAAAAAACACAAAATTCACAAACAAATTTAACTTTTTCTAATTATTTAGAGATTAGTTTTTTGACTTCTTTACATGAACTGTAATATCCCTATAAATAGCTACTTATTAATAAAATTACATAACATTAGGTCCAGTTTTGTTCTTTTTATTTTGAATAATGTAGATGCTCACTAAACCAGCAGGCCTGTTAATTTAATAAGAATCACAATAAGGTCAATGACATGTAAATTAAACCTTGGCACATTAAGGAACTTCTGTGCATTATATAGACCTGTTATATACTTTAGGCAGTGGCTCATTGATGTTCATGCCCCGGAAAAAGACATTAAACTCCCAAGCGCACATTCTCAACTGTGCAGTGCCAACTACTGGTCCCAAGCCCAGTAGCCAATGGAGAAGGGCATCCGTTTAGAAGAAATGTATTTTTTTTCTGACATTTAGGAAAATGACAATCCTAGCTGAGACGATTAAATCTATCACAGTGATCTGTGCAGAATTTAGTTCAAAATTGTGCAGTGGCTCATACGCCCATGCCTACCTTAGTGGGGCAACCCATGGTTTGCGACAGTTGCGTGGTACAATCATCCAGCAGAGTCGTTGGCAAATCTTTTCTCACCACACTAGTACTTATTGCCAAAGCCGGCATGGTTGAGCTACTCAGGTGCTTCTCGTCCCTTGAAGATGCAGATACTGTGCTTCTTAGAATGTATGCAGAGATGGAAGACGTGACAGCTTTTTAAAGTGAACTGCGGCCCCTGGTAGGTGATAATAAATTCCGCCTACTCAATATTAGTGGATGGGAGATGAGCCAAATTTGAGATAAAAAAAAAACTCAAATTAAACCTCTCCCAAGGGTGGTTTCTGTTTTTTTTTTTTTTTCAGCAGGTATGATGGTGATGCTTGGTCTAGCAGTACAAACTAGTCTATAAACACTGCCGCAAATAATTATCTAGCGATAATTATTCAAAAAGTCATTATGATTAACTGTAGCTGTCAAATGATCCCATTTCAGTATTGCACAACATGCAACACAAAGTGAATTTACTTTTTGATGCATGAATTGAACTTTGTTGTCTCAAGTAAAACACAAGTTCCTCTTTGCATCCCAGACATGTCAGCGCGATGATCACAACATCTAACTCCGTCTCTTCTCCATCCCCGAGGCCGTTAGGAAAGATGTGCTGGTGGTGCCCACTAGTCCCGACAGTCTGTTTGGTCTCCATTTTCAGCCCCGTGTTAAAGAGATGCAGACAGTGTCAGAGGAACCGGAGAAGATTTGCCACCATGTCACGGCTCCCTCTCGCCCCCAGTCTGTGTTATGACCACCTCCCTCCTTCTCCTCCTCCTCCACCTCCTAACTACCAGGTGATGACGTCACACTGCCGGCCAGCCAAGCCTCGCAAACTGGCCCGTTCTTGGTCTCGACCTCCGGTGGGGCCTACACGGAAGCAGTGGAGATTCTTATGGGTTGGGGGAGACGTGTGATTTTCGCAGAGCCCCCCCCGTTATTTGTTATTCAGGCTTCAAATCCCCGAGCGAGGGGGGAGAGGGGATCTGATGACACAATGTCATGAGGGGTCCCCCGGCCCAGGATTGGGTGCTACACACGGAACTGGTCCTCCGCTTGGTTTGAGGTTTCATTTGATTTTCTCTCATTCTGTTCATACTCTTTTTAGTGTGCATCCATTTAAGCTGCCTACTGTTCTGTTGTTAGTCCGTTCGGGTTCATGTATATTTGGATCTTTAGGTTAATCCCTTCTCCTGGTTTTTCCCTTTTGTTACATCTTTTGGTTTAGCTGATATTTGATCTTTCCCTCTTTAGCCTCACCCCATTCATTCCCTTTCTGTAATGTTGCTGTATTTAGGTTCTTAATTTTCCCATTTTGCTCTTTCAGAAGACGAAGGATGATGAAAGATCCATCTTACTTCTATATGACCTTTGTCATGATAAAACCTGTTTCTCTACAAACCTGCAGCAAGCAAACACAACCAGCAACAGTTTCAACTGGGCCTGTCATCAATTTAAATTCTTTAATTTATTTATTGCTCTGCCCGGCCCTCCCTCAACCCGCTTCAAAACAGTTAAACTTTGTTTTTTTATGCTTCATCACTTTCTGCACAACCCTTCAGGTAATCATAGTTATAAAATCTCAATAAACAAAAATGCTAAAACATTTGCTAAAATTGTGGAGCTTTTCTGATTGCTCAGTAGAGTGAGTCTTGCTTAAAAGGCTTTCAGGAGCGAATATCTCTGCACTGCTGCCATTACTCTTTTGAGTCTGTGTCACCAAAACTTTCATTCCACCTCCCCACATTCTGTTAAGTGTTGGAGCATATTTCTATTAAACATATGTGAAAAGTGTTTTACACAGATTTTTTTGTTTGCTTTTATAACTTTGAATAACAACGTCTGCAAAATGACCGATTGTAAAGCTGATGCCAGACCTGACGGTGGCTTTTTTCTTTTTCATGGAAATGGTCTGGTCTGAGATTTAAAACCTGCTTTAAACTACAGAAACAGTTCACCACAAATGTTTAGTGGAAAGATGCATCTTACTTCTATATGACCATTGTCATGATGAAACATTTACATTTAGTCAGCAGCTGTAACTGGTTCATGAGGTTTTAGGGTAGACCAGTGAGGAGAATATTGCAGTACTCAAGTTTTCTGCATTTAAAAGTCTGAATTAGTGTTTCTGTGTCATTTAGAGGGAGAATTCGCCATACTTTGCTAGTGTTTTTGAAGTGATTAAAAAGTAGAAATAGTAAAATACACCCCAATAAGGCTCAAAATTCAGTTCTGGCTCACAGACGACACTAAGGTTTCTGGCCTATTGGCTAAAAGTTAATTCAAGAAATTTTGTTGCCACTTTCTCCGACTGAACCTTTAGACCTAAATCTCAATTTTTTCCTGGTTGAGTTGCCAGAATTCAGTGACATCCAGCCTCTAATGTGTCTTCAGCTGTCCTTGCACCATGATGAGTGTAGAAGACATGCTGAAACATTTCCAATTTGCGGTTTGTATAACGAGTCTTGCTGCTTTTATATAAGCTATATGCTGTTTTGTTTCAGACGGGTTCAACAAGTGCAGTCTCAGGAGCTGTAGAGAAGACATCCATTTGCAGAGAGTGTGTATCAATAGTTCAAACCTCGTCAGACGGTGACTTTAAACTACAACTTGTGGAATTGGGTTGTGAGTACAGGGTAAAGACTTTAGTTTTGATTCTACCATCTCAAGGGTTCCAGAATCAACCAGAAACTGTCACTTTGCACACTGCATGTTTCTGTGATGGGATTGTGAGATTGGCTGATGCCAGACCTGACGGTGGCTTTTTTCTTATGGAAATGTGGGGCTGAGATTTGCTGACCTGAGATTTAAGACCTGCTTTAAACTACAGAAACAGTTCACCACAAATGTTTAGTGGAAAGATCCATCTTATGTCTATATGTGCATTGTCATGATTAAACTTGTTTCTCTACAAACCTGCAGCATCAAACACAACCAGCAACAGTTTCAATTGGGCCTGTCATCAATTTAAGTTCTTAATTTGATTTATTGCTCTGCCCGGCCCTCCCTCAACCCGCTTCAAAGCAGTTAAGCTTTTTTATGCTTCATCACTTTCTGCACAACCCTTCAGGTAATCATAGTAAAATCTCAATAAACAAAAATGCGAAAATATTAGACAAAATTATTGACTTTTCTGATTGCTCAGTAGGGTGAGTCTTGCTTAAAAGGCTTTCAGGAGCGAATATCTCTGCACTGCTGCCATTACTCTTTTGGGTCTGTGTCACCAAAACTTTCATTGCACCTTCCCACATTCTGTTAAGTGTTGGAGCATATTTCTATTAAACATATGTGAAAAGTGTTTTACACAGATTTGTTGTTTGCTTTTATAACTTTGAATAACAACGTCTGCAAAATTACCAATTGTAAGGCTGATGCCAGACCAGACGGTGGCTTTTTTCTTTTTCATGGAAATGGTCTGTGCTGAGATTTAAGACCTGCTTTAAACTACAGAAACAGTTCACCATAAATGTTTAGTGGAAATATACATCTTACTTCTATATGACCTTCATGACTTTCTGCACGTCCCTTCAGGTAATCATAGTTATAAAATCTCAATAAACAAAAATGCGAAAATATTAGACAAAATTGTTGACTTTTCTGATTGCTCAGTAGGGTGAGTCTTGCTTAAAAGGCTTTCAGGAGCGAATATCTCTGCACTGCTGCCATTACTCTTTTGAGTCTGTGTAAACAAAACTTTCATTGCACCTCCCCACATTCTGTTAAGTGTTGGAGCATATTTCTATTAAACATATGTGAAAAGTGTTTCACACTGTAACTTAAAATATCTCTCAACTGCTGAAACTTCATCTGCTCCACCAACTTGTTTAAAGATATTGCTCTGATAACGTAGTATCAGTGTGTTTGTATCAGACACCTTTTATCAGTACATGAGCACAGTGAGAGACATGCTCACCAGTAGTGGTATTAGTGCTTCTCCAATGAGTCATGAGAATTGATTTACTTTATTGAATAGGTTACGTACTGTCCTCGCTGATACATTGGAAAGACTATATGCTCCTCATCTAATATTTGTGTCAAAAATAAAAATAAAAAAAATCTCTATGTCATTAACTATCATCCTATTTTGCACTTGTGTCTCATGAAGCGAAATAATTACTCCTCATAACACTGGTTAAATGCTTCTTCTCAACTTTAATTTTTTGTTTGCCATGCCTAAATTCAGCATGTAGAAGACATGCTGAAACATTTCCAATTTGTGGTTTAATTAAGTATCCTGCTGCTTTTATATAAGCTATATGCCGATTTGTTTCAAACAGGTTTAACAAGTGCAGTCTCAGGAGCTTTAGAGAAGACATCCATTTGCAGAGAGTGTGTATCAATAGTTCAAACCTCGTCACACGGTGACTTTACACTACAACTTGTGGAATTGGGTTGTGAGTACAGAGTAAAGACTTTAGTTTTGATTCTACCATCTCAAGGGTTCCAGCATCAACCAAAAACTGTCACTTTGCACACTGCATGTTTTTGTAATGGGATTGTGAGATTGGCTGATGCCAGACCTGACGGTGGCTTTATTCTTATGGAAATGGTCTGTGCTGAGATTTAAAACCTGCTTTAAACTACAGAAACAGTTCACCACTAATGTTTAATGGAAAGATCCATCTTATGTCTATATGACCTTTGTCATGATGAAACCTGTTTCTCTACAAACCTGCAGCAAGCAAACACAACCAGCAACAGTTTCAATTGGGCCTGTCATCTTTAATGGGTTTGTCTGCTTGGGTGACACCAGAATTGATCGTGGCTTTTTTTCTTTTTGGATGTAGTCTGCTTACTCCTGAGATTTAAGACCTACTTATTACAACACAAACACCCACCAACAAACACACCCGACACTTTCATTGAGGCCTGTCAGCAGTATAAATCTTTCATTGATTTATTGTGAGAGAGAACTGATCAGACCTGATTTTTGACATTGCCAGGCAAAACAACAAAGATTAGCTCTCTAGGTTGTTTTTATGTATGAAGGTTCTTAGTCGTCCAGGTCATGGTTAACACAAAAGTGCCTTTCAGAATCAGCTTGACTTGCAATTCAGTATATGTTAATAATTATGCTCAGAACTATTTAAATTACAGTTTTCAGCTAAATATTTAACATTTTTGAGTATAGACCCAACAATGAGGCTCAAACTTTTGTTCTGGCTCAAAGATGACACTAAGATATCTGGCCTGTTGGATTGGGCTTAAATTTCTATTTTGTGGCCATTTTCTGTTTCCAAACCTTTGAACTGATGATTTAAATCTCAATTTTGTTCTGGTTGAGCTGCAAGAGGTTGTGTGTCATCCAAACACTAATGTAAGAAATAGATTTTAAAGGGCTAAAAACAGGAGACGCTGCCACGTAAAGCTGATTGTCTGCATTGTGGAGGCAACATGTCTCCTGATGACAAGCCCTTGTGATAATATTACAAATTAAAAAGTATATGGTAAATGGTCTGCACTTATATAGCGCTTTCCTACCTAATGATACTGAAAGCACTTTACACTGCCTCCTGTTTACCCATTCACTTTTTGAGCTGAACATCAGTCCTGATGTTTGACCTTTCAACCCAAGTGTCAAGTGAAACCTGACAGACTGCTAACACTCCAGCACGCCGACTACGAAAAATGCTCGAATTACCCACTTCGCTGACTGCACACATCAGTCTGCATTTCAGATTATGGACCCAAACATTTTCATCCTAGCTAATGCCATTTCTGAGCTTGCAATACATCCTGATGCTTTCCCTGCCAGGGATACTGAGAAGATCAGCAAGCTTTCAGCTTCTGTTCTCGCCATGTGCGCTCTGCTCAGAGACATAGTAGGACGCAACCCAACATGGCAGCCTGTTATTATGATGAACACCTGCCTTCATCGTTTCTCTATACTACAGATTGTGAGAAAAGACATTCTGAAGGGTCTAAATAGTCCTGACAGGCTGTTTTGGTCCACATTTCCAGCAGCAGCAGCTAAGCCTTGTGGTCCTTTGCCCCCATCTCCTCTTCCTGCTCACCAGGTGGTATCTTTGCCAGAAAAAAAATTTAACAGGTTAGGCTGACATGTATGGTTTAAATGTTGTTTACTTTTTCTCTAAAGGTTCTGTTTGTTCTTGATAATGAGCTCTCTGCGGTGCAGTCGCATCACTGTTCAGCAGAAGCAGACAATCCCCACAGGGAGAGCCTCTTTCTCGACCATCTCCATGTCCTTTTCACTGAAGGCCAGTACGTACTTTATCCCCCAAGCTGAGGCTGAAAGGGCCAAACGTTGGCTAACAAAGTGGCAGCTAAACAATGTTCACCAACACACCCACTGTCAGAACTCTACGATCAATGGAGACAATACTGTAAAATAGACACTGTGCTGGTGGAGTCGGTCCTGCAAACTCCGCTCTCTTCACCCAGACAACTCCTCCTCAGAACTCTACATCTCGGAGTACTGACTCATCTGTGTGGTCCTGCCAGGAGAGGAGAACCAAGAATTTTATTCTCGTTAATTCCTGTCTCCCAAATAGTCCAGGAAGATAACATAAGAGAAGATAAACCTTAATTCCTCCCAGTGGGGAAATTTCCATGTTACAGCAGCAGAGAATGTGAATTTTACGGCAAAAAAGAATATCAAAATATAGTATATGCAATCTAAAATGAAAAAAAAAAGAATAAAAGATTTCACACATGTACACACATCATACAAGCAATTGCACCAACCAATGTTGGATTCATCACTTTTAAAAAACTTATTGGTGATCCACTGCTTTCACATGTTAAACAGCCAGAGAGAGGGCTGTGTAACATAGTTTCTGGTATTATCCAACAAAGTTGGTAATTTCTGTTTAAAGGAAGTAATAAACTACTGACACACTTTACTTAACAGGTGTTCAGCATGTCACTGAAAGAGTCTGCCGAGGTGTATGGAGGTACAGTTTTAATTTTGTCTATGCAAAATTAACAGCTGAACTAATTATGGCAGTTCGTTTTGTTACAAAAAATTCTGCATGTCATTGTCGAGGGGTTATGATCCTGGCAGATCCTCTTGGCTCCAGTCTCTAACTTGGGCATCTCTGGCCCAGCTCTAGCTTGGCTTCACTCCTACATGTCTGCATGAGCCTTCAAGGTATCCTGGCAGGGGCGTGATTCTAACTCTCACATCTCCACCGGTGTACCACAGGGCTCAGTCCTCGGTCCTCTTCTTTTTTCCATCAATACTTCTTCCCTGGGCTTTATCATCCATTCGCTCGGCTTTTCCTATCACTGCTATGCAGACGGCCACAGCTCTTCCTGTCCTTTCCGCCAGATGATTCTACTGTTTTGAGACTCATCTGGGCCTGTCTCTCTGACATCTCTGCTTGGATAAGAGAAAGACATCTTCAGCTTAACATCTCCAAGACTGAAGTTCTAGTCTTCCCAGCCAGACCTTCAACACAACAAAACACAACATCAGCATCAACATTGGATCTGCAGTGATCGTCCCTTCTACATCATCGTCTTCATCATCAATGACCAACTGAGCTTCACAGACCAACTGAGCTTCACAGAACACATCACCTCAGTCTTTAGGTCATGTAGATTTGCCCTCCAAAACATCAGAAAGATAAGACCCTACCTTTTGGAGTACACGTGTAGACTCTTCAGCTCGGTGATCCCACGAATGTGGAAAACTCAGCGACCTCACTTTCAATATTTAAAAAACTGCGGGAAACAGAACTCTTTCGCATCTTCCTTTGTACTTAAAAAAAACTTTCTGCTCTTTGTTGTACTTGCATCTTCTGAAATAGAAACACTTCTTTGATGGCACTTTGCTTTGATGTTTTCTCCTTGACTTACATGTTTTGCTTGCCTTGTACCTCACTTGTAAGTAGCTTTGGATAGAAGCATCTGCCAAATGACTACATATAAATGTCAATGTTAACTGTTCATACAGCATGTAGTATGTTTTCAATAAAAGTGATGCAATTAAACTAATTTAGTACATATAATATTTGAATTTTATGATATATCTAAATTGTAGAAACTACAAGTTATTTATCTTGGAACAGTTGCTATGTTCTCTACATTTAGTGTTTAACATAAAAACATAAATTTTAAAAAACTTGTGGTATTCCTCTGTTCATCTACAGCTCAAACCCTAGAGTATGAGGCAGAGCTACATTCACAGTTACAGTGGGAAACTTGATGCAGGGCCGAACGCTGAAGCAGCCAGATGTCCACTAACAGTTGCTGATGATCATATTCTATGTTTGTCCAGCCACAACAGTGTCACCTTTGAACTGTTACCTTTGGTGCTGTTTTTATGGAAGAAACAGCTTCCTGAGTTGGTTTTGCCTTCCAGGGGTTGGTCTCTGGCTGCTGAGTAACAACGCGCTCATTTACATGCTCTTCATGTAAAATATATTTTTGTTTTTTCAGTTTCTTGATCTTTTAATGATTATTCGACCAACCTCAAGAGAACAGCTTTAAGTTATTGCTGCAGAAGTCCAGGAGTCCTGCGGGGGGGAGCCCCTTCCAAAGTAGGCAATGGCGACAATGGCGGCTGGTTCGGTTTGGCAGCCCAAGGTTGTGCATCCGGTACGTCGGCTGGCTCAGGAACAGACATAGGCTCAAAAGTTGACTGAGGACAAGGTGCTGCATAGAAACAAAAGGCTTTAAGGCCTGGACTGGTTGATGAGCAGCAGAGGGGCAGTGATTACTGGAGGACAGGGCCTTGGTTTTTGTTTGGAACTGGAGCCCAGTGGCCGGGAGTAAATAGCTTGATCAGTACCCTTAAACTCATCTGAAACACGAGGCGGGATCTTCAACTGTGGTCGGTAACCTAGCCAAAGTCTAAAGGCCTCTGTGGCATCCATAACTAAATACTTGCATGTCAGAGAGAAATGGCATGCAAGCAATGTTTTTGAAATGATAAAAAGCAGAGAAGGTGACAGGCTAAAAATTCAGTTTTAACTCAAAGATGACACGGAAGACTAAGAAAATTTAATTCTGTGACCAATTTCCCCCGAGCGTACATCACATCCAGCCACTAATGCCTACAATACATTTAAAAGGCGTCAATAGGCCCAGTGTCATCAGGAAAACCGGCCACATAAATCTGAGTTTCAGCAGCATAATGTAAATGTAAATTGTACAATACAAAACAATAAATGTACATTTCTAACTTGCTGTTTGTAAGAATCCTTTTATATAATCTTACTTTTATATAAGCTATGTACTGTTTCGTTTTTTAAAACAGGTTCAACAAGTGACTTTTTAGGATCTATAGAGAAAACACCCATTTGCAGACGTTTTTAGTAATGGTTAAAAGCTACTTAAAGCTGGTCAATAGTTAAAGCTCACCAGACAGTGAATTCAAACTTTTTTTTATAACAAATTAGGGAATTGGGTCGAGAGCCCAGGTTGAAGACTTTCGTTTTGATACTAACCCCCCCAGTGTTTCAGCATCAACCAGAAATCAACACATTGTACACTGCATGTTCCTGTAATGGGATTAGGTCCTTGGGTGATGCCGGAACTGATGGTCTTTGTTTCCTTTTGAAAGTAGTCTGTCCTGAGATTTAAGACCCATTTTGAACTACAGACACCTTTCACCTTATATGTTTAGTGAGGAGATGCTTCTCACCTCCTATATGATCCTTGTCTTGATGAAACCTGTTTCTCAACAAACAATGAGTAAGCAAACACACCCAACAACAATTTAAATTTGGCTTGTCATCAACATATGTTCTTTTACTGAGTTATTGTTTTCAACCCATTGACATTTGATCTTGGGGTTGACAACAACCCTTATTCTCATGAATGTTGTTTAGATCTATGATATTTTGTAATATCTAATGACCTATTGATAAAAGTTTATGACCTGTTCATGTTAGTAAATCACAGGTTCTAAACCTTGATGGTCTCACTGAATGGACATGTTGCTCTAATTTCTTCAAATATAATGAAGTGAATAACATAGTAGTTGTACAGTAGTTAATTTACTGATATTTTTTACTCCAACTGGGGGTACGAGTCATGTACTAAGCTGTCTTTTCCACACTGTGTCCAATATTAAAATATAAAACATAGCTGCAAAGAACAAAAAGTACTATTTTTTCATTCATGAAAAACGACACATTAAATTCTGACTCAAAGCTTTGGGGTAAATAAGGAATGAAGAAGTTCGCTGATAATTGGTTTCTGGGGTTTTCTTGACTTTTCTCTGCTATTTTTCTGTGGCCTTGTAAATAATCTGCTTGAGCATCACGCTGCTTTATGAAAATCTCACCAGTCGCACCAGATCTGTGACGCTCAGATCTAATTCCCGAGCGCCCCCTTGTGGTGACAGAGGGTTACTTGTTAAAGCTAAGTGAGGTCTTACTGAATGTCTTCAACATAAAAAACTTACTTTGTTATAAACATATAACTCAATCAGCCAGTGGGCTCTCAGCTAACAGTTTGTTTAAGCCCTTTTAATTAACAGTATCATTACATTAAACATGCAGTGTTAATAACATGCTAACATGTACAACAGTAAGATGTCATTCATACTGACTTAATATCTTGATATTATATGAGTCCAATGTTTAAAGAACCTGCAACCTAAGATGGAAAAATACAAATGTAGCTCTGCCTCATGCTCCAGTGTTTGAGCTGTAGATGACCAGCTAAATAACACAAGTTGTTTAAAATAAAAGTTGTTTAAATAAAAATCTTCATATATTGCACACTAAATGTAGAGACTGTAGTAGATAAATAACTTGTAGCTTCTGTAATTTCTACATAGCATAAAATTTAAAATTGTTGGGTAATTAAATTGGTTAAATGGCTCTAGCATTGCTTAATTAAATTGATGGTTATGAAGTTACCAACTGAACAGACTCATATAAAGTACAAGTAATGTGCAATTGGAAATGGGTTCAAAAAGAGCGGCCCAAAATTTACCGTCCTATCAAATTATGCTTTTAAGTGTCCAAAGAACAAACTCCTGAGACAAGATGACCCATCACTTTCCTTGAGGGGGTCTTGACACTAACACAGCACAGATTTTAATTGCAAAAAAGCAAGATGGCAGGTACTATAACCGGGGTTCAGTTGCTAATTTTGCAAAGCGGCGGAAGGAACAGATGCATCATCCATCGTTGTAAACAGTCTAGAGAAAAAATCTAAACTGCGCCTTCATCTACCTTGGAAGATTGTTAAGTAAAGTGTTTGTGTCAGCAGTTTTGTATTACTTTAAAAGGGTAACCAGATTGTTGAGAGCACATTAGAAAATTATGTGTGAAAATGTTGCTACATACTACAGCACTCTGGTTGCATCATAAAGAACCAATGCCTGAGCACATGGCACCAACTGAAAAAGTGCTCTCGTAATATGCTCAATTGCTTCCGCTACTACACAAAATAAAAGTGGCAAGTGTAGCACGTCTTACCAAAAGGTCAGAGAGGTCACTTAAGCTCTTTGAGGAGGTGATGGCCAAGAAAAGAACTGACCTTTATAAAGGGTCAGAGACATGCTCCTCTCCTTGTAACAGTGGTGAAAAGAGGCACCGAAGCAGAACCTGGATTCCGTGAATCATCCCAGTGAACTGGGACAGTGGAGCCTCTGACTCACCAGAAACTGGTGGAAACTACGATGCCCCCACTTGTTTTGGGGTCTGCAAGGATCAAATTATTAAGCAGGCCCACAGTAGCATATAGACCTATTGTTCATGTGAACTAGGTCACGGCAACCTGGAAAGCACCGAGCAAAGTGCTGAAAGCAACTCCAGCGCATTTATGAGGAGAGCCATAGCCACGGTACGGTACATCCAGGAAAGAAAAGCGCAGAAATGTCTTGTGCTCCCGGGCAATTGGGATATGAGCCCACAGAAGAAAACAGTCGCCTGCGTGCACACTTCAGAGGACTGTGGCTGTTGTTAACATACGAAAGCAGTGAACCACCATAACGTGGTTTAAAAGTGGCATCCAACACATCCAAACTTGGTCAAATCTCCCCCCAGACAGCACTGTCATCTGGACCAGTGACAGTGAAACTGGAAATAGTTTCCTATTTTCCAGGACCCAACAAAGCTTGGCGGTGGAGCTGTGCACTGGAGAAATTAATTATTTTGAATTATTATTTAATGCATCCATTTATCCATCACACACAGGTGTCTCCATTAATTATAACTTTGCGCCAGCTTGTGCATCAGTGAACATTGTTTTTCTGCCACTGAGACAGCTAGTCAATGTTCGGCACCCTCCACCCCAACCTGGGGAGACAAAGCCCACATTCCCCCCTCAAGATCCCTTAAGAGTTTTCTGTTTCAGGTAAGGCTCCACCAGAGAACAGAACCACAAACAGGCTTGGCCCTGGCCACCTGGAGATCAAGAGGAGGGAGTGGAGGTGGTGGCAAAGAAGCTGGCGGGCCAGTCTTGCCCCACCATTCTTACCACAGCCACCGTGGAGATTCTCCGGGGGAAAATATTCTTCTCTACATATATTTCCTGTGTGAAGGGAAAAATGAAGGTGCTACCATCGCCACTCATACATGGTGCGTTTACGGGCGTGGACAAGCGCAACCTGAGAACTCTGAAGTAGGACCATTGACCGGTGGGCGTGAATGATGCCTCATTCTTTATCACTGGATCTTTCTGATCTTTCAGAGTTTGGCAGCACAAGAAATAGAACTGAGTGCATGAGTCTTCCGAGGTGCGGCTGATCTTGATCGTCAGGTATTTACGGTATTGGGCATGCGCAGTGTTGTCAATCACCATTAACCAGCATAAGGAGTTGAGAAGGAAAACGGTGTCAGATGGAGAGAAGGTAGAAGTTGGGGGAGATTTCTTTGCTCATCCGTGATCTGTGAAATCCCACCGCAAGTTGCTCCTTCCGGATCCAGCTAACAAACGGTTCGTATCGGTGCTCAATTTCCACCGTCATTACTTATGTCAAATAGTTATCCAGGTTTACGGATTCCTTAAACTGTACTATTACGCTAAAATGAAAAAAAATCAGGGTATAGTTTTAATCAGAGGACATTGAATAACCATTGTTACAATCAATAATCATATTTTTTCTAACCGCTGCTCGTGATCATGCATATAATTGGAAATATCATGCGGTTCTACCTAATAGATCGTATCTCTTGTGTTAAGCGGTTTTGAATGTAAACCCGACGATGAACTGTTGTTGAACTACCGTCAGATCTGTGGCCAGGATGATGGAGGAATCCGTGACCACGTTTGAGACGCATCTGACGGCTGTCATGGACAGTCTGATCCGAGCAGAACAGAGTGGATGCGCGGGGCAGCTGCTGAGGTGGCCTGTAAGTATTTTTGCTTGTCAGACTTTGGCAGGACAGAAAAATAGCACAAATACAGCAAACGTGAAAACTATCGTGAAAGTTTTTTCTATTATCTGGCTAAAAAGTCCCAATGTTCTTTTTTTTCTCCGTATAGACTCTGATGTGCCCTAAAGCTTCTGTAAATCGCATGTTTGAGTGTTTCAGCCTGCAAATAATGGTGGGAAAGGTACATTATTTAGTTTTTTCACTCTCTAATATGTCACAAGATTTGCAGGATGGAATGTTAGTATGACATATGACCCATTCATTAAAGTAAGTCACCTGTAATTAATAACAGGTTCTACTCTTCAATGGAGAAATTTAAAATACTGGTTTCAAGTAGGTTTTACAGTAGATAATATACAGATTTCTTTTATTCAAACTGTAACTTTTTCCTTCACCGGGGAATTAGATTCACCATGTACTGAGTGGTCATTTCCAGAGTGTCCATATTAAGTATAAAACAGAGCAGCATGGAGAAAAGTAATAATTTTTGTAAATATTAAATATATGTTTGAAGACAGTACAGTACACTTTTCTTCTTCACCTCAGTCCATTTTAAATGAGCTTGGGTCGAGAGAGAGCAACGGTAGTTCTGTATCTTGTTTTTTTGGTTTGTATAAAAGACTATTTTTGGGGGGTTGAAATTATCAATTAGACTGGGCATCTAAATTTTGTGAGTTTTCACACAAAAAAAACAAGAACAAGAGCAATAAATGTATGGTTTGCAGGATTCGCTTTATTGCAGTTTAATGTAAATGAATTAGTGCAAAGGCTCCTGCTAAGCGCATTTAGGATAGTTGTACAGTATTTTGGGCAGCGGATTATTAGGTGGCTGATTTGTTTCTATCACTTGTAGCTATGCAGGCAAACACTGGAATGATTTTATTTTGCAGTATGCTTAGTATCACCCCCATATCAACCAAAGGTAGCGCTGTTCCAGCCCACATTGGCTGCATCCATGTCCACAAAGTTGATGTAAATCCTAAAATAGATTGAAATGGATTAATGAGAACAAAAATCCAAAGAGAGCCAGGCATGCAACATACAGTATGAGTAGTTAGTTACAACTCTATGCACTTATCAGATTTTATGTAGCAAATGCATGGATTGTAGCGTGTACCTGTCAGGACAAATGCCCAGGTGTTTGTTGAGCAGTCCACACAGGAGTTTAGAATATTGCTTGTTGTGTGCACCGCTGATCTTGCCAATACTGTGGAGGGAGCAGAGTGCACAGGGGTCTCCCTTTCCTCCGAACATCATCTTTTGCCCAGGGTTGATATGTACAGCAATGTACTGTTCACACAGGACAGAGACATACACCACAAACTTTTCACAAGTGATAAAAGAATTTGAAAGGTTTACTTATTCTTTCACATTTTTCATTGAGTCATTTGAGCAATTTAAGTATTATGTGTCTAATTTATAGCCATTTAAACCATGACACAACATTAAATCTAGTCTAGTTCCCTAATGGAATTAAAAAAAAAACCCAGGCTCATAATTTAAATTGGCTTAGAAAAGGTAGATACGTCATTTCTATCTTGCGTATTTATTTTTAGCAGGATCTGATTACATTCACGTAGTTATTCAGATTCACACGTGGAAGCTGTCAAAACGTGCAAGACGTTTGACAGCTTCCACCTGCATAAACATGCCATTTTTTTTAATATGATAGACCTTAAACTCGTGGGTTTAGTGAAATGATGTTGCTGATCAAACCAATGCTAATTCAACTTTCAGAAGAATCTCTATCCTGTGGTTTAGCAGAGACCGAGCAGCAGATTGTTGGAAAATGCGGGTCCTAGCTGAGGAGTTGAACCTACCAAACGGATCTATACCGGAAAGATTGAGGGTTTAGCCCGCGGCCTACCTGCGCGGGTTTGCCCATGGCTTTCGCCAGCTCCTCGGTGGCCTCGGACAGCAGAGCCGCCGGCACGTCACCGTCGGCCACGTTGGTATTTACTACGAACATCGGCATGTTGTGGCCGTTCAGGTTCTTCTCTTCCGCTGACAAGATGCAGATGCTGCCGCCGCTGCTGCTGCTGCTGCTCACTCACACAGGCGGAAGAGGAGACCAGGCTCTTCTTCTACTACAGACAAAATTACCACAGCGCCTCCATCCACCCCGGAAGACTTATGAGTGACACACGGCGAGCACAACGCCTGCTACCGGGAGCGTTTGTGTCGGCAGCTTCTCATCCCATCGAACGGACAATCAGCAGCTTTGTTTTGAGCACATCGAGTAGAAAATGATGTGCGAAATCTGACCTTACGAGGTTTCCAGGGTGCGGCTGCTCCTCACTGTCGGGTAATTACGGTAGCGGGCATGCGCAGTGTTGTCAAGCATCATTAAGCAGCTGAAGGAGGTGAGAAGGAAAACAGTGGCAGATACAGCGAGGGCAGAAGTTGGATGGCGCTTGTCTTTGTCGCCGTGTCTCTTTGCCCACTAACAACTGCCGAGCTCGTCCGTGATCTGTGAAATCGCACCGTCTGTCGTCGTTTGACGCTCCAATCAAACCTTCGGCTTTCATCTAACAAACGGTACGTTTACAAAGCTACGTTAGCAAGGCTGCTAGCTCGGTCACTTTCCACCGTAACGGAGAAGCTGCTGATCCTACTTTAACATCAGTAGTTACATGTCGATTAGTTATTCAAGTTTACTGACAAGCCGCACGCCCCCGTTTCATTGGCTACTCGTTAAACTGCAGTAATACGCGTGTACTTTTTAAAAAACTAAACCACCAGGATATAATTTTAATTTAGACGAGATTGAATAACCCTGATGTTACAGTCTGATTCTGAGCTCGGTCGCTCTTCGCTGCACAGATGTTTGAACTGCAGCCAAGTATCAATAAACAAAGTTGTTGTTCTTTCTAACCACGACTCGTGATCATGCATATAGTTGGAAATATCATGTGCTTCTACCTAATAGATCGTATCTCTTGTGTTAAGCGGTTTTGAATGTAAACCCGACGATGAACTGTTGTTGAACTACCGTCAGATCTGTGGCCAGGATGATGGAGGAATCCGTGACCACGTTTGAGACGCATCTGACGGCTGTCATGGACAGTCTGATCCGAGCCTCGGTGTGCGAGATCACCAAACTCTTCCAGGAGACGGTGAACGACTACCTGGTGGAGCTGTCCCTCAACAGGAAGGAGAACGAGGCTCTCAAACTGCGCCTCAGGCTCACGGAGAACAAACTGAGAACAGAGCGCAAATACGGGATGGGCTGGGCTGCCAGCCGCCGCAACGCCGGCCTGGCGGCGGCGGCGGAGGATGGAGCGGGGGCGCGGGGGCACAAACGCAGAGTTGAGGTGGCCCGTGAGTATTTGTGATTGCGTTTCTTACATCTGCTTAAGTTAGTTTCATGCTTAATGCTGCAGTTACAATTAAAAGACACCTTGCTACCATCTCCTGTAGATTTCAGTCCGCTTTTCTAGCTCGCACTCAGGGCTTATGTGAAGACGCACTTGTTTTGTTGGAAACCATCTGGCAAGAGCTGATCTCTCCCTCCTCCCCTCCTCCTCCTCCTCCTCCGCCTCCTCTTCATGATCGCTCCCTCTGTCCTTCACCTCCCCCTATCCTCTCTCTCTCTGCTGCATTCTGTCCCTCCCACTCCTCTGTGCCTTTGCACACACACGCTCCCTCCCTTCCTGCCTTGCTCCTCTCCCTCCCCCACCTCCTTCACTTCTCTCTTGTCTCTCTTCAACTCTTACCTCCTCCCCTTCCCACTCCTCTCTCCTTCACACCCTCTCCTCCATTCCTCTCTCCCTTCCCCCACCTCCCCCCGCTCTGTTCTCTCCTTCATCACGTTGCACACACACACACACTCACTCCTTCCCTCCCCCACCTCCTCCACCTCACTCTGCTCCCGCTCCTCTCCACCAACACTATAATTACACACTCCAATCCACTTCTCCTCCCTGTCTCTCGCTCTCCTCTTTTCACCTCTATCCTCCCCGTCTTCTTCGGCTCCTCCTCCACCCCACTATTCGACTTCTCCCTGTATTCTAACCTCTCTTGCTCCCTTCCTCTCTGTCACATGTTTTTCTCTCCTTTCCGCACTCTTGTTTGTCCTTCTACACCCCCGTCTCTTCACTCGTTCATCATGCATACTCCTCCTCCTTTGCTCCCTGTCTGTCCTCCTTGCCCCAACCTCCCTTCAACCCCTTTTTCCTTTTGCCTCTCTGATCCGCTCCCCCTCTTCATCTCCTATTTCTCTACCCTCTTCTCTCCTTCATCACTTTCTTCTGCTCTTTCAATCATCTCCGCCTACTTATCTCTCTTCCTCACATATATCATTCTCTCTCCTTCCTGTCTACCTCTGCCCCACCCCTTCCCACCACCTCCACCACCACATTTTCTCCTTCCTCTCTCACCTCCCTCCCACCCTTTTTTCGTCTTCCTCTCTTCTCCACAGGAGGCAAGTCAAAGAAGGGCCCAGCAGCAGCCTATGGCAGAGGCTGGCCTGGAGGTGTGTGGGAGGAAGGAGGAGGTGGCAGCAGCAGCGGCAGTAGTGGGGGAGGAGGAGGAGGAGGAAATGGAGGGGCTGTGGGGATGGTAGCAGGAGTGGGAGGAAGAGGGGGGAAGGAGGCCAGGGAGATGTACCTCGTCCAGTTCCCCAGAGATGAAGAGGATGGGGGAGGGATGGTGGAGGACGAGGAAGGGGAGGGCAGTCTCAGCGGTGAGGGGGAGGAGACGACCAACATCAAAGAGGAGGTGAGGGAGACGGGCTTTCTCTGAGGAGGTGGAGGAGGAGGAGTAGGAGGAGAAGGTGGCACAGCATCTCTGCACCACTCAGCAGAGTAGAATAAGAAAGAACATAGAAACAGAGAGAGATCATAGAGAGAGTTTTGCTTGTGTTTTTTAGCCATCAAATCACTGGCGAGATGTAGTTGGTAAAGGGAAAGCTATTGATTTGATATTTAGCTTCTCGAGGAGCCCACTGAGCAGGGCTCTCCAAGTGCAGTAAGCTTTTAGGTCGGTGTTGGAGGTGAAAAGCTGTTCTTCCACCACATGACCGAATGGCAAATACACAGATATACTCCTGTGTATTTAAATATTCAAAGCATATAGAATGCGTTACTAGCCTCTCTGCAAAGTTTTTCATGGTGTTTGATGGCTAGGACAATATCTTTAAAGAATTATAAGTTCACAGCTTTAGCTGCTCTAAAAATGTTTACAAATTAAACAATAAATCCTAACCCAGTCAGCTGTTTTCCCTATAACTCTGTGTTTATTGTTGCAGTTTTCTCAAAGAGAGAGCTATCAACCCGCCTCTCTCCGGCTAATCAAAGAGGCTTTGAAGATGGACCCGCCCAACCAGAACCTCCACACTGGCTCCAGGGCCCAAAGTGAAGGTAATGAGCTCAAGAAACACTGATTGAGGGAGGGGAAGTTTGTGAAATGTGCAGAGACCAAAAGTTTGAAAGAAATGGGTAATGGCTGCTCACACCAGCTCTGTAATCGTCCCTCTACCTCAGGCGACCTGTCAGACCGTCCACCGACTCTGCATCCAGGAGAAGGAGAGGATGAGGACTGGGAGGTGGTTTCGACAGAGCCATCACAGGGGGGCATGACTATGGATGAGCTGAGGGGTCTGGAGTCGGCACTGAGGGCTGAGAGAGGCCATGAGCAGGCTCCTGAGGCAACTTCCCAGCCTGTCAGTCCTGCCTCAGAGGTTATGCGAGGCAGCGAGATTAATCTAGCCCCCAAATATATAGGTCTTGACGGAATGGAGCAGGATGGAGAACTGGACCGTCAGCCGCCCACCCTGCACAGAGAGGACCAGGTAGGGCACTGCAGCGCGAAGGACAGTGTGAGGCCAGGAGCATTAGGCTGGACAAAGAAGCATAGAGAGGGTGACTCGGGTACAGTCATGACTGGAGAGGATGTGGTGGAACAGCGGGAATCAGAGCACCAGCCTCACCTGTCTGGTCCAGGTAGTGTCGGGGATAGCGGAGGAGAAGAGGAAGGTGGTGGGGACCTGCTGCACTTCTGTCCACAGTGTGGAGGAGGTTTCACCTCAGAGGCTGAGCTGGAGGAGCACCCATGTCCACTAGGGGGAGCTCATTTACAGAGCAGTGGAGCAGAGGACAGGCTTTTCCCATGTGCTCACTGTGGCAATACCTTCAGCCACACTTGGGCTCTAAAGAACCATGAATGTGCCTGTGCTGCCGAACGGCCACATTGCTGCGAAATCTGCGGAAAGCGATTCACACACTCGCGCTCACTTGAACGGCATCATCTGGTTCACACAGGTGAGAGGCCGCACAGGTGTCCACAGTGTGGGCGAAGCTTCAGTCGCCTTGGAAACTTAGAACGGCACCAGCGGATCCACACAGGTGAACGACCGTATGGGTGTGAAGCATGTGGAAAACGCTTTAGTCGTGTGGAGTACCTAAAGAGACACCAACTCATACACAACAGTGAAAAGATACCACTCCAATGCTCCAGCTGTGGACGGAGCTTTAGTGATGTGGAGCAACTGAAAAACCACCAGTGCTTTTAGAGGATCTACTTCGGAAATTAAGCTGTTTTAAATGAATGTGGCAGCCTTTAAAAGAATGAGACTTTCAGATTCTCATGTCATACTGGGCGAGGCACCTTTCTTATACTCAAACAGGATAAGATCTAAAATTTACTTGAAGATTCAAAAGCAGATTCATTTGTCGGAGATTGTGGGAATCAAGTAAAGAAAGCAAATGGTCAAAGCTGTACATGGTGTTTCTCTGTAGATGGAGAAAAAAAAGAAAATTGAGCCATTTTAATGAGGCATTTTTATTTGTATTGCAAAGCATTTATTATTTATGGTGATCAAGACAATACATTTTTATCATTTATCATGAAATTCAAACATGTTCTAGCTAATGCCGTTGTTTTTCTCTAACAATATAACTGACATGTTGCTGTTTGATATGTTTGTGTTTTGGTCTTATTAAGAAATAAACCTTTCACTTCATTAGAAGGGGTTTCACACATTTCGCTCTGGTTTTATTGGAATAATTCATTTGGCAAATGTTAATGATCATGTCACAAAATAACACTGATAAGAATCCAAAATCATATTGCTCTAAAATTAAACATTTACTAAGCAAGTAAGTAGTGAGATTGTGAGGGAGCAATGTGGTGTAGTTGTATATTACTGCACACACCTAATAACCCTGACTATGACCTGTGCTGGTAAGTTAACGGACTCCTGCTAAAGTTTGTCACTCTGCGTCAGGCTGACACTGTCCATCAGAAAGATTAAAGGTCATTTTCCAAGCTGTCCTCCAACTCACGCAATGGCATGTGTTTCATATAACACCAGTACAAGGGTTTTAAACCAGGATCCTTCCTTACCTTGTCCTGTGTACCACCTTATTCATTTTAAATGAATGGCCAGAACTTAAGCAAAGTGGTACTGATTTTTGCAGCGGTAGCATATTGGCTGATATTGACTTTCAAGTCAATTACTATTGACAAAAAGTTTGTTTGTTTGATTTTTCTTATAGAAGAATTCAAGGCTGTGATGGAAGTAAACATCGATCTCTCTGAGAATCAGAACCTCAGACTGGTGGAAGAATTAACAGAGCTCTTGTAGAGAATTGCAGGATCTTCCTAAGTGACATCCTACACAGCTGAGCTGAGGGCGGATGGTAGCTGTGTTGGAGAAATAGATGGTAGGGGCTTAATTATAAGAGGGAACTTTTTTTGCTTTAGTACAGTTCAGACACGAGTGACTGCCACAAATTAGTCTTACCAAGGGATCTTGCCAGAACTTATTTCTCAGCTTAACAGTAACAGGCAACCTCTGCACTGCTAATACTCTCAGTCTCCATAGTGGTAACGTATGGGCTGGGCTGTCACCAAAAATAAAATTTACACGGTGACCAGTAAACAGACATTCAACCTATTCTACATATATGTAAATTTACTAAATATAGTGAGTACCTTATGTTTCTAAAGAAAATGTACATCACAAGATTGCCTCTTTGCAAAATTTAAGTAAGAATCAAAAGGGAAAGGGGGCAGCCTAATTTCTCACTGACCGTGGTAAAGACAGGATAAAGGTTGCAGTAGATGGGTTGATTTCCTGAAGCACCACCTGACTGATTCAGATCAGTGCTCATGTATTTTATTTTAGCCTATTAAGCAGATAGTAATGTAATTAGGATCATAAAGGCAAGACAATAGAAAGTAATTTAATTCAAATTACATCAACAAATAGAAAGGTGTGATTATGTGTATATGGGTATCATACTGACTTGAAGACAATGACATACGCATTTAACAGGAAGTGCTGTTCTTTCTCACTTTTAGAGCTCTAACAAATTTACATATGTTTGTAAGAGGTTTCCTCTTTGAATCAATTCAACACACACAAACAACAAAATGTGAATTAATTTCCAATGAACCTAAAGAAAGTGGGTTGTTACACTTTACAAGCACTTAATAATTTAATGAATTTCTGTCTACAAAAGTCATGGCAGTTTCATGATGAGTGTCATTACAATTTCATTAAGTCCTGACACCTGGTCTGATTTAGTCTGGATGAAGCTTAATTGAATTACTTACAGCATGTCTCAATTATTCTTATGCATATTCTAAGGTTGGTGGAAGAGTATCAGTATCACCTGATAAACCACCATATGACGAAGTGAGAAGTCACAGCTATAGTTGTCAGTCTGTATTTTTACATGACGGTATTCAGTGAGCGTGATAAGAAAGTGCTCCAAGTAAGGGGAATAATAATAAAATAAAAATAAACTAGTGTAAATTAACAATATGATGCAGCAATCAATAACATTTGCAATAAAAGCAGTTGGTTTGGCAGATGGTGTATGTAACATGTTACTAAATGATGCTAAATAAAAGCATCAGGCTGAATACAGGGGAAGTGGCACACCCAAAGTCCCTTCTATCAGCGGGCATTTACTTCTAATCAAAACACACAAACTGTCGACCAGCTAATAATTTGCCCTTTGACACATGAAGGAAACAAAAAGAACTGCCCTTGATTTAAAGCTCACGACGCCCAAACCCACAAAACCTGTGCTTACTATAGTCGCTCTAGCCTAGACAATCAAAGATGATGAGGGGGGAAGTAAGCGAGCATTCAAATGCAGACCTGAGTTCTGAGCAACAGCATATTATTCATATAAACATTTTATTTATTTGCTGCTTTTATCTTTTTCCTGTTATGTAACCATACAAGATGCCCACAATTTGCAACATAATTGAAACATCATAAAAGTTGCAGAAAATCTACAAGTTGTAATTTACTAATTTATTAACTATTAGGGTGCAATACACATAAAACAAGGGCAAGAATGCCAAACTCTTAAGTGATCTGTGATCTCACGATGGTCTAATGAGCTGCCGAAAGCTGCACGCTCAGTGACCTCACTCCCAATATTTAACAAAATGCTGAAAACAGAACTCTTCTGCATCAGTGTATATATATATATATATATATATACACATATATACACACACACACACACACACATATACATAACATATACATACAATCTTTCTTGTACTTGCATCTCATGAAACAGAAACCAGTGCACTTTGCTTTGATGTTGTCTTTCTCCTTGACTTAGATTTTTGCTTGCAAGTTGCTTTGGACAAAAGCGTCTGCCAAATGACTAAACGTAGATGCAAATGTAGGTATCCCTGGAAATAGTTTCTCATATTATTGTAGGTATCCTTGGAAATATTCTAATATTAAGATTCATCCAAGTAAACCAGTTAACCACTTTTTAGTGTCGTATTTATTCTATATGTTTAATATCCAAATAATGACCATGTAGGTCAGATTTCCAGCACAGATAACTACACAGATAGTGAGTAAAGGTATAACTAGGGGTCTATTAGCCCATTTACCCTTAGGGCTGTGGTTAATCCAGCCATGCATGGTAATATCGTTGTCACCAAGTTAACAACTCATTTAAAAGAAAAGGCTGAACATACCACATTTAGTTCTAACAGGTCATGGCTGCTCCGGCCTGTTGTTGTGTATTTTTGTAGTTTTTCCCATTTGCATTGCCGCTTTTGTAAAATGAGAAGTAATATTAGTAACTTTAACTTTAACTTTCATAACTGTATTAGCAATTGTATGGCAAGAGGAAGTGCTTAGAGTATTTATTGTTGCAAATAAATTGAACATTTTTATCCAGTTGCAGAACAGACAGCTGAGCATTGTGTTTATTTATTTCACATGTATTGTAGGACCTTCGGCCATTTTAATCCTGTTTCATTAGTAAAATCATAGATTTAGATATTGAACATGGCATTACAAGATGGCACTGTTAATAGAAATGTATTTTTAATGATAAACAATAAAATGTTTCATTTTAAATGCTAGAGACATAATCATCATGTCTCCGTTGAAGAAAATTAAAGAGAGACTTAGGAAGGAGAGGAACATGAGTAAAGTCTGCTTAGCTTCTTTAATGTGGCCAGATGCTGAAGAATTATGGAAACTGCTACATGCTAACAAGGATCTTGCGCCTTTCTGCTTTGTTCCAGACACTGCCCATGAAACAGACTGATGGGCATAGCCAGCCTCTGTCTCAGGATACCCTCTAGAGTCTCTAAAGGCATCCGCCTTACATCAAAGCCCCTCACTGAGGCTTTCGCTTTGACATTAACTGGTACAATCTCCTCAGCACTGTTGGGGTCATTTCTTCCCACTGCAGCGTATGTGGGGAAAAATGACTGCATGGACTTGGGAAGGCTGGAATTAAAGGATGGGCAGCAGTAGGCAGACCACATGTACTCGGGAACAGAAACCCTGTTATTGATCCAATGTGCCCCAGATTCATAAGGCATGCTCCCCGTGATGACATACATCGGACCTTTGCAGTAATTCTTGTATTTTCTCAGAACTTCATTCTCCAGAATGCTCCACGGGCCAGAGTTGGAGGCCGCTTGCTGAGGGACAATGTTAGTCAGAGTAAAGGTGGCCTCTCGGTCTGCTTGTGTCTTCTGGTGCATGTTGGGGTTGAGATGGCCTTTGGTATAATTGGAGTTTTTATAGTCTTGAAGCACCGCCTGGCTTTCAATCACATTCTGGTCGACAGGGACTTGAAAAAGGCTCATCTCTGTGCTGGCACGAGAAAATGCCAACTGAAAGAAAGAGGAAGAAGAACAAATTAGTGCTGAGATGTACAGCAACATGAGCGTCAGTCTGGGTAGCTATTGATTAAATTAAATTTCCTTTTTTTCTCAATTATTTCACCAGAGAAAAGATCGTGTTTGCTGTGTATACGGTTGGTAGAAAGGTTTCGGTGTTTCTGCTTGATCTAAACTGGGAAATCTTTGTCTTTGCTAGACACAAAATGACGCCAAAGGCACTTCCTGGGTTCCTGTCGCATCATGTCGCTTTAAATGATTTGTGTAAAGACCATGAAATCTATATTGTCACCATGATTCTACAGTAAAAAAGATTCATTCACTTAGCTAACATAAATGAGGAATTAACTCAAAAAGTAGCTTTGCCCTTTTCAGAACAGTATCAGGACACATTAAGTCATAATATCTAAACGCATCTTACCAGACAATACATTTTAAAGGAAATGGCTGTTGAGGTATTTTTCCACTTACCTGTGGTTCATACATCCAAGTACTACCAGGTCGTTTGCCGTTTGCAGGTTGGAGTATGTACGCTGAGTACAGTGGTACACGATATTCTCGGTGATACAGTGTGGCAAAGTGGTACTGGTTTTTGTAGCGCTGACAAATTGGCTGGTATCCTGCTGCACTGATGCCCTTTGGTGGAGTTCTGTCATAGAAGAAATCCAGGCAGTTGGAAAAGTCTTTGTTGATCTCTGCATGGACCAGGCCACCAATCCAGGGCAGGAGAAGAATCAGAGCCCCTGTAGTATACCGCAGCATTTTCCTTTGAGGCATCCTGCACGAGAGAGCAGCAGGCTGTTGTAAAGTCTGTTGTAAAAAGACGCCAGCAAACAGACTTTGTGACAGACTTCCTCTGAGTCAGAGCTCTAAAGTTCAGTAAAACCTATATTTCCTTTGTGTTCATTTAGCTATGACTGAGGTTCCCTCCTATATATACTGACAGCAGGAAACCTGTGGGTGACCCATGGGCAGTTTTAACTCACCCACCCCCCGGTTTTTCTAAAACTTCCACTGTTAAATACCAGTCAGGTTGCCTGGGAAACTCTGCTTTTTTTTTTTTTCTGAGCCACTACCGTCTTGTTTGAGGCTGACCACAGTTCATTTCTCACTATGGTATCTGTATCTTCGTGTGTCAGACCAGTCATGTTGGTCGGCTGACTCGTGACACAGTCTGAAAATAGTGAAGCTGAAAGGAACAACAAAAAAAAAAAAACATGTGGTAAATGTATTGGGAACTGACACAGACACAGTTTATGATTGGTGTTTTTTTTTTTTTTTGTTGTTGCGCATGTCCCCTTCAGGACTAGGTTTTGAGTACTCAAAGTCAATAAGATTTATGTGGTACCCCCTAAAATGTTCCCAGGAGTTGTTAAGTGCAACTTAAGATTATCAATAACAATTTGTTAATTTCTGTAACCACAAAGTCATCTCTCTTTATGTCAGTCTGTGTGTCCACAGTTTCTGTATGATCTTGCTCTCGACGAATTCCCCCTGATGTGGGAAGCAGAAAACTTTTGGGAAGAATGTAACAGCTACCGTAGATTGTACTTCCACTATTTCTCAACTGGCATTTTACAAACTTGTGGTGGCTTCGTCTGTGTTTTATCTGCTAATGGGAAAATCCTTTGTTTTGTTCATATCGCTCCAATGTGTCAAACTTTACTGCAAAAAGGAATGTCATAAAAATGGGTAAAAACAAAGTGATGTACATTTGAAGGTAATGAGGCACCTAAAGGACTGAAGACGGATGACTGAGCTCCTTAGATGCTGAAAAACTATAAAGGCCTATGTTGTGTCCACACAGATCACTGAATAAATAAGAGAATAAAGAATCTGATTTCATTGGTATCGCTAAATTCTATTTATCTTCCATCCCTAATTGTAGCCGGCTGTCCTTAACCTAAACAGAGAGTGTACAGGATTTGATCGATCTCAAAGGAGATGGATGACTAGAAAGTAATTCACGCTTATTTATTTAAGGACAAATTTGAGTTACGTGTCCTAGGATATTTCAATTCAATGTTAGTTTTGTTTCTTTAAGGAACCCAAATTATAAGGCACATGTCAACACACTGTTTTAAATCAGTAACTCAGTCAGATCAATGTGCAGAGGACTTATACTTATATACTTAAAATACATTATAGAGCATGTACTTGGTACTTAAACTTTGTATGAAATTAGATGTGATTTCTTACTTGTTCAAAAGTACAAGCACTAAATAAAACACATTCACCAAAAGTCCTTTACATTAAAAGGCTTTAATAATACTACAAATATTATCTAATGGATATTGATATTTAATGATACAGGTGTAGGACTATTTTGTTACTTTTTACCAGACTGGGACTAAATGTTGTGCTCTCACCCATTCCTTACATACTTTTGACTTTTATGTTTTGCTTGTTAAAGAAAATCTTGTTACCCTGCACAAATTGCTCATAACTGGTAAACAATTGCACTGGGATTATTTCAGGAGTCATTTTAATTTAAACCTTTATTAAAAGTTGAAGTCATTTTTTTGCTTGCACTAATTTAAAATTCTATAGACATATGTACTATATTTATAGCACAAAGCATCACCTTATACCATAAAAAATACTGATATTGTGGGTATTGCCCTCAGATTTGTTGTTAAAGTTATTGCCTAAGGTAAACTTGCAGGGTATGATGAGGGATGAAGAATCATTTCTCATTACACATAAACCTTTCCTCCTTTCTCTATGAATCACTATGCTGTACGTCATGGCCATCTAGTGAGCTCTCTAAGAAATGACAGCTGGCGGTTTGATGACTGCAGGGCACAGAAACTAGTCATACTCAGGCAGTAAAACTAAATGGACTGTGAGTCATAACACTGCAGCTACAGTCACTATTTGCGAGTTATAACCTGTGAATAAGCAGGAATTACCGTGGCTTCAGGTCCACACAAAGGGAAAATTGCAAGTCTTGCTTACGCTGTGTCTGCAAGTTTCCCTTCTTCTTATTTGTATTGTGATACTGACTCACAGGCTGCAGGCCAGGGTGTGTTTTGTAACTTATGCTAAACACTTGCTCAATTACCTGTTGAAATATGGTGATACACCACAGTTTCATCCTGAAGCTACCAGAAGTTACTGAATGTACTGCAAACATGTTTTTATTTGTACCAATAAATCAACGTTATCTTCTCAGAAAAAGTTACTCTTGATAGATTTAAATCTTAATTTCTGAACCATTGAACACCGGACAGTGTTTTGTTAACCTCTGATGTTTATTGGGAAACACAGTAAATGACATTTTACATTGTTTACTTTTTAAATGATATAAGTTAAATGGCAAATGGTTATTCTATTTACATTTACAAAACTATTGCATTTAGTCACTTGGCTAAACTATTATCTAAAGCCACTTAAAAGTGAGATACAAGTCTAGCAATAATATAAGTCAAGGAGAAAGCAAGAGAACAAAGCAAAGTGTATCGGGCTCATATTAAAATATTAACAAGTTGGAAACTGTTTATGTTTTCTTATACATGTTTCTGGTGACACTATGGCAAACCTGTCTCAATTACAGTAATAAAATCTTGATAATTTAAATAAAAATCCCAAAGGATTTTGAAATCTGGTTAATCTGGTTATTCTCTGTTAAAACGTTTTAACCCAGATATTTGGGTTACAAATACTGAAATGTTTAAATGTAATTTATGGTCACATTAAATCCTACCTCAGACCTTTACTAAAGTGAAATTCTTCTTCTCAACTTTTTATCAATTTACAGGGTGGAAATAAACTCGCAATATGTACATAAACTGCAAATATTGACAACAATTGGAATGCAAACGGACTTGTTATGTGCTTAAAGTCCAGGCTAATCTGCAAATCTTATCAAGTGCAAATAACAAAGTGGGAGTTGTAGCTGCTAAATCCAGAAATATGTGTAATGTTCAAACAACGTTTGTAACTAACTTAAAGCTACTTGGGCAGCAGCGATGAAAGAAGAGCTCAATGTTCACCGTGCATGAGGTTTTATACTCCCAAATCCCAAGGCTTCCAACTATTCCTCTTCCATTATACAGATTTTTAAAAAAAATCTCCGTTTCAGTTTTGTCAAATTTCTGCTCTCGTGCAGCAGTGGTGATGACATCACGCTTCTGCTTTTTTTTTTTTTGTCTTATTTTTTATGTTCTGCTTTCTCAGTTTTTAGCTTTCACCGACAAATCCTATCATCATTTGGATGAGACGTATGGATTTTGAAGGAGCTGCCCTAAAGAATCCCCCATTAAAAGCCAATGTCAGAGGGTTCCAGAAACTCTCAGGAGACCCAGATAAAAACTGTTGGTGTCATTTTCTGGACTTTCTTCACATAAAGTACATCACCGTGTTTTTTGCAGCCAACTATGGTGAAGACATGTGTCAGATATGGCTTGCAGATTTTTATTAATTGGACTGTTTCTGAAAGTTTGAGTCTTTTCTGCCCCGTGTTTGTTTGTAAACAGCACGTGTCGCCCCTCTGTCTCTCTTTGATCTCTATGGAAACGGTCACTGTCCGTCTAACAAACACTACACACAGACAGAAGGAAACTGGACTGATCTGGATAATGTCAAGTAATTCACGCCTTATTTTAAACACTGTCACTCTCCTCTGAATTTACTTTGAGCCTTGATGTAAAGTTAAAAACCCTTCAGCTCCTCAAAGACTAAACCGGATTTACTTCCACCTTTGTCCTCCTTGTTACAGCTGATTGTACAGTTGTTCAAATCCTCTTCAACGTTCTTCACACTGGGATGGAAATGGTTCCGCACACTTGCACAACTGTAACATTATTGTTTGTAATATGAATAGTATTTTACTCTTCTTCAGGTGTTGCATTCAGTATTTACATTTGTACAATTTCCAGGATCTTGCAAACCGATTCAGCACTTTTTAACAGTTAAGCTTGAACCCGAACCTCCTTGTTCTCTTTTTTCCCAGCTCGCCTCCGTCTCTTCCGCCTTCAGCCCTCCGCAGACCCCGCCCTCTGTCGCCGTGAACGGAAGAGCCGTCGAGCCGCTTTGACATCAGACTTTTCCTTTCTGGACTTCGTACACAACCGAGAATGGCGGAGGCCAGCGCGCTCGAGGAGCTCCAGTCGGAGCTGACGTGCCCGGTGTGTCTGGAACTGTTCCGCGACCCCGTGATCCTCGAGTGCGGACACCACTTCTGCCAGGTGTGCATCGTCCAGTGCTGGGAAGCCAAAGCGGACGAGCAGTCGAGTTGTCCCAAGTGCAGAAAGTCGTGCGCTCGCAAACTGCGGCCCAATTCGCTCCTGTGCAACGTCGTGGACAGCGTGCGCAGAGCCCGGAGCACGGACGCGGCGGCGGGGATGACAGGCTGGGACCCGGAAGGGGCGCTGGAGGAGCCGGAGGAACGAGAGTCCGGGTCGAGCGCGAGCAGCGTGGCCTCGTCCGTCGGCCAGTGGCTGCAGCGGGGCTTGGACATGTGTGAGGAGCATGAGGAGAAGCTGAAGCTTTACTGTGAGGACGACCAGCTCCCCATCTGTCTGGTGTGTGGAATGTCCCGGGATCACAAGACCCACAGTGTCATCCCCATCGCGGAGGCCTTTGAACATTACAAGGTACTGACTTATTGGCCTTTTTCTCAGGTCCACGGTGTGACATGAATCTCTGGCTACATTATGACTGTAGCCACTGAAATCCTTAAGACCCGTGGCCTTGCCTGGTTTACATGGATCACATAGAAAAAGATGTTTTCTGTCCTTTCAGATATTTCATAACTGTTTTCTAGCTGCTCGATAGTACGTTTGAGCTTTTAAGATCTGGCCTCCAGACTCCACCACTCTCATTTGACCCTACTCTTCTTGTTCATGGAGGGAAATCAAGTTTAACAAACATTCCCAAAAGTCCAATCAAAATAAGCTGCTTTATTAACATTTAATTCAATTTAAAAGAATCTCTGGTGTTCACAAACAGTTCGTATAAAGGCTGCGAAAGGCCACTTTATGTGAAAAGCCGACCCCGTGCTTGCAAGGGTAGCCTTTGGGTACTTTGGGTACTTTTACAGGAATTCAGCAGCCCCGCGTGACCTCCTAAACTAGACTCGCTCTGAGACGCCTCAGGCTGAATTGTTGTTCAGAGCGAGGCACCAATCAGATCAACTCTTCAATGAAGTATCATTTACTTTTCAGAGACTGTCCTTTAATGATGTTTGTTTCATCCAGGACAAGCTGTCAACCACTCTAGAGAGGGCTCAACTACAGGCAGAGGAGGCCACTGTCTTCCAAAGACAGACCAGTGAAAAGATCCTCATCATCAAGGTATCAAGACATCTGGGTGTGTGTGTGTGTGTCATTTGAATAAAACCAGATATTCTGGTATATTGATAGTGTTCCCCTTCCTGCCTCCACCCTCACCTGTCTGACAGACGTGAGTTGCAGATGACTCGTCCTAGTTTTGTCCGGAAGTGACACAACAGGCTGTTACTCAGCGCTGTGTTCGTGTGGTGATTCTCACGTTTTGTAAATGCAGAGGTCCTTCCTGAAATGAAGCTTGTGGTTAAGTTTACACACGTCGTGTCATGTTTATCTTTCTCATGTTCATGTTTTTCACAAGAGCATGCGCAGAGCACACACTAAGTCTGCAAATACACACTGCCAGAAACACATAACTGCAGACCGAATTTGGCTTTGCTTTTTTTCTTCTTCTATAGCGTTCACCTCAGACAGAAGTCGGTCTGTGTGTGTGTGTGTGTCACAGTAAACTAAAATATGAGCTCAGTGTAAAAGTTTTTTGCTGCAGCAGATATATACATGTCTTTGCTCCAGGTTACTACAAACTCTTTTTGTTGGGTACATCTTCCTGTCTCTCAGTTTGACCTAGTTTATGTGCATATTCACAGTTTTTCACTTCTGTCTCTCAGTGTGACAGGATGTGGGTCAGCAGGGTTGAGAGGAAGTGAATTAGTCTTTTCCTCCAAATGTCTTTCTTTCTCCCTGTATAAATTAGTCTTTTCCTGGTAATTTTTCGGCAGATACACTGATCTGGATCTGCGTATCTGCCAAATATAAATTATAATATATAATGTTGTCAGTATTGGTTTAGAAAAACACCTCAGGCTGTAAGATTAAAGAAAATCTAGTATATATATACTTTTCAGCTATACCAGCAAACTATTTATATGTTATAATGGAAAGAAACAAACCTGCAAAACATTATCAGGTGACACTGTAGAAACCCTGTGTACTCTAACAGGCATCCAACAGCTGAGCAACACATCACAGCTTAGAGTTTGGCTTCATATCAGAGTTTAGCAGCCAGATATTATGTCCTTTGTGGAGTTATTAGAGACTGACATCACAATTGTTGGGTGTACAAGTGGGGGACCTGTTTACACAGTTGCCTTAAAATGTTATAAAATGATAATATATCAGAATTAAAAGTAAATGCAGTTTTAAAGACGGTCTTTCACAGAATTCTTGTTCCTGCTGACGAGAGAACGGCTTGTGTTTTAGGAGCGAGCAGGAGATCTCGAGGGGCTGGTGTCTGCAGAGTTTGCCCGTCTGAGGGAGTTCCTGCTCGAGAAGGAGAAAAGCGTAAAGGAGAGGCTGCAGAAGCAAAAAGAGGAGAAGCTCCACCAGCTGGAGGAGGCACTCACTCGAGTGACGGAGCAAATCAGCCAACTGGAAAGCGCGGCCGACCAGCTTCGACTCAAACTGAGGGAAGAAAACCCAGAGCAGCTCAAGGTGAGAGAGAAGAGAGAGGAGTGACAAGACTCGGTCTGTTGCATGTATCAGATGTGACATGTTTCAGCAGAGTCTGAAGTATTTTGTAATCATAAACCTGTTCTGTGTTTTCAGGGAATTAAAGATTTCATTAGAGGGTGAGTATCATCCCAATCATATCAAGCTCTTTCAGCTCCAGTGAGGAGTTACTGAATTTTTAGGTTATCTCCGCTTCAAACTAAATTAACTGTCACAAGGAAATAAGGGTTTTTTCTAATTTACTCTATTTTTACTACAACAGGATGTTGGAGCGTGATTGTGGTTTAGCAACTCTGTCACGCATTAAGCCAACCAGTGGTCACAAGGATTTGTTTCATTTCGTTCTTAACTTAAGAAGAGAGACACATGACATATGCATATGTCTTGCATTGTCATTTTTAATTCATGTTCAAGACACAACTTATTCTGTGTTGTAAAAGTCAATTTTGTTGTTTATTATTTCATAATGCAAAGAAAATCCTCTGCTTCATACTCATATTTATTATTTTGGTTGCTTAGGAATTGTAAAAGCACTATGAGCAAATATAAAAACAATTTCCTTCTCATGTGCATCGTCCACAAAATGGCTTTAATTGGTTCTTTTTTTCTTTCTCTCCTCAGGGCGGAGAGTTCATTTTACTGCTCCCCTGACGTGAATGTGGATCTTCAGTCGGGAGACTTTCTGGGACCTCTGCAGTACATAATCTGGAGGAAAATGAGCTCAATTCTTCAGCCAGGTATAAAAAAACACACCTTCCAAAAACACATGCAGGAGAAATTTGCTCAGTTCTTCCATGAAATTGGGAGATTGTGAGAAGCAGATTCAAAGAACAAACTGAAGCAGTAGAGGATGAGATATCCTGACTTTTAGTATCCAGTAAAACACTAGAACCCTAAATTGCTTCCGATGGGTCAGGAGAGGTTGCATGGCAGCCACCGCCATAGGTGTGTGAGAGTGTGTGTGTGAGAGTGGGTGTGTGTGAGAGTGGGTGAATGAGAAACAACATTTTAAAGCACTTTGGATAAAACTCCACCACTTACCATATTTCCCAAGTTTTCAAATGTCCAGAGGAAAGTTTCATTGCATACTCTTCCACTGCTCAGAGACAAAGTTGTGATCCTCATTTCATCCTCATTTTATTTTTTCTTTTGTCTGATATATTTTGCCCAAATGTCACTAGATGAAATAGTTGACACAGTTGTCATCTTGAAATATAAAGGAGATTTAAGATTCAAGATGTCTCCTTTTTTCTTCTCTAAATGAAATAAATGTAGGATTTATTGCAGGGCAACTGTATTACCCTGGGCTAACTTTATCTAGATGTACCTCATAAATTGGTAAGTGTTGATTGATTCTGTAACAGTAGACACAAGGATCAGATTAAATGCATCTCTTAAGTTTCATCACCGTTTTCTTTCTTGACGCAGCAGCATATCATTTATATTTGATCTGTACACATGTAGTTGAGCTCGTCTTACAGAGTGATGATCCTCATAGGCGTTCAGTTTCTTGTGGAAGGTCAATGTCTGTGTTTCTCGGGTCATTCTCTGCAACAACATGTTTAAAACCTTTTTTCCAACCCTCCCAGCTGTCACAAAAGTGACCCTTGACCCAGACACGGCGTACCCCTGCCTGTGGGTTTCTCCGTGTCGCACCAGCGTCCATGTGGGTAAAATCCAGGCTAACCTCCCCAACAATCCAGAGCGCTTCACACGCTACAACATCGTCCTGGGCTCTGAAGCTTTCTCCTCAGGGAGACACTACTGGGAGGTGGAGGTGGGCTCCAAGACAGCATGGGGTCTGGGTGTGGCCGCAGCTTCCGTCAACAGGAAGGATGTAATTAGCCTTTGCCCGGATGATGGTTTTTGGACCCTGGTACTGAGGGACAATGGCAACAGCACCAGCGAGTATGAAGCATGCACCGACTCAGAGGACGGCGTGTTGTATCCCTCCAAACCTCCCACGAGGGTGGGAGTCTATCTGGATTATGGTCGTGGTGAGGTGGCATTTTATGATGCAGGTGACATGAGCCACCTCTTTACCTTCCATGATGCGAAATTCAAAGAGCCTGTTTTTCCGTACTTTAATCCTTGGCCGATTATCAATGGACTCAACCGGGAGCCACTCACCATAGTAACTCCCCAGTGGGGATAAATGTTTTTCACACTGTGAAGAACATTCAAAATAAAACTACAAAAAGAGACTGAGCAATAATGAACTCAACTGGACTCATTTGTAAGCATGCACACATCTGCTTTTTCATAAAGTGATGATGAACACAGAGGCAATTCTAGAAATAAGACAGTTATAGTGTTAAACTGTGGAGACTTTGAATAATATGACCTATGATATTCTACATTTTTCTTTTTGTCACTCAGTCCCATGAAGGACCAATGCTGTATCCTCTAAACTGTTTTACTGAAGATAATATATTTGAGGCTGGATTTAACAAATGTATTATCTTCAGTAAAAAGTGAGTAAGGCTGAGACACGGACTGACAATTTTTTATATGACAATCAGAAAGACTAGTCTTGTTTTTAAGACTTAGTATTTGTTTGGAATTCATTAAAAAGAGGTACGGCATATTGCTACTAAAATACAATGCAAGACTATAATTGCTAATCGTGGTAGAATTATATTTTTATACACTTTATATGAGTCCTTTTTATGCAGGGTGTAACATATCTGCATTATACGTTTTTACAGTTTTATGTCTTTTGTAATGACATGTACCTTTTGAAATAATGACCTTTTCAGTGATCACTTCACACCAGCACATTTGTCAAACACTACTTTTCCTAAATGTAAATTGCATAAAATATCTGTGTCTTTTGCAGCATTGAAGTTGAGCAAACTCTCTAGATACTTTTTATGATATTTTATGAAAACTGTTTGGTGAAATTACCTGTTGAGCTTGTTCTGATACACTTGGTGCCACCAGAGGGTGCCCAAAACTAACGTTGGAGGTAACATCGCTCTGACCTTTAGTGGTCTTTAAAAACCAACTGAGACTTTTGGTTGTTTTATTTTTTTAGGCTGACCATCAGCTTCTGCACTCCACTAAAGCCTTTAGGACTTTAGGAGGTCATCTCAAAAATAGATTAATTCTTTATCACAAGCTATCAGGTTTTCCAGCCAAGTCAAGATAATTTTATTTGTATTAGCCCAATAGAGAATGTGAATTTGCATCACTCTGTGTTAAGTGTTGCGGTGGGTGGTTACAACGCGTCACCTTCCTACCTTTAATTTTTTTTTGACTAAAAGTGCTTATATCTGACTGATATGGGGCAAAAGAAAGGCCACACTCCTCTACTCTGACACATGTCAGCAGCACTGACCTACTGTGCAAACGCTTTTCAGAATCATAACAGGAAGTCACAACATCGAGTCCACCAACTCCAACAGAAGAGCAGGGTGATCCTCATACATACAACAAGAAACACATTAACTTCACATTTGCAATTTACGTTATTAAAATACGCATGATTCAGCCTCTAGGTGTAGATAAGAGTACAGTATACTACAGAATATCATACAACATCCCAAATATGTGAAATTAAAAGGCATGAAACATGATATGATTTGCCAAAAGTGGATAATACCAAGATTACATGATTTTAGATCCATTGCTGTTTTAGGAAAGATTTAAATCTTTGATATCATAAGATCAAATTGTTATGATTATTTACATGTTTTGCAAAATAGTGCAACACAACAGCACATCATATGAGAAACAAAACATTTTAATGTTTGATTTGTATTGTTTTCTGCGGATGGAAAGTCTTGTCTCTCAAGATAATCATGTGATTAGCTGTCCCGTCTCTGTGTTTGAGTTTGGTGTCACAGATCGTGTTCCTTTTTACTGTCCAGTTAAGCAATGTTAATGAGTTCCCCTGTGACGGCTGAACAGTTCGGTCATCTGTGACTACTATTACAAACAGACAACGAGAATGAGTCTGACTCAAATAAAAAGGATCTGTTGTCCATGTCGACTCCATGAGATTCTGTGTCAGCTGCATATGTGTTAACAGTACACTGCTAGTCCAAAGGTATAAGACCAGATGTTTGTGTCTCGTCAGACCCTTCTCTCCACTAAATGACCTGATCTGTAATGAGATATTATTGCAGGGTGATGGACATGAAGTAACACAAGCCTTCACTTCTCCGTGACTCCTCAGCTGCCACTCCCTCCCTCATCCATCTCTGTCTTTGATCAGTTTCAGGGAGCGTCAAAGAGGCGAAAGATAGGAATGAGATAAAAGTTGAAATGGGAACATTTTTTTTCTTGCTTCCTCTGGAAAGTTTTGTATTTTCATCCTTTATTTCAGTTTTCATCTCGTTCACCCGTCCTTCATCTTCCCTTCTCTCAGATAATTGATCTGCTCCCAAATACAGTTCCCTATTTTTAACCCTCAGTGCCTGTAATGGATCTCCTCTCAAGAATTTGCCTCTCCCCTCCATCAATAATCGATAAGGAGAGGGGCTGAAGAAAGATACGGAGTGAACTGAAAGACGGGGCTGATGTGAATAATGGAAAGCACATTAGAAACTGAAGAAAAGTAAAGCTATACATTATCCCTAAGTCTGGGGAATACACACTGTCAGGGATTCATTAGGAGGCAGAAATGTTTAATGTGGGTTTGCAGGAGAAGTAGAGATGGAAGGCACATTCAGGGGAGGCAGTTGAGGGTAAAATAGGGGGAAAGTGACACATTTAATCAGGTCACAGCTGCCAAACAGGTGCCAACATCCCTGTTTTCCACTGGAAGAAGGGAGATGAGGTTTCATTTATAGGCAGGTGATGCTGTTGAGACAAAATGATGTTACACAGCTGTTTTTTGTTTTGTAAAGCTGAAAAACACAATTACACTTTACATGCTTCTGTGAACCTTTGTGTCTAAAAATAGAGGTCAGTGGTGACATGTTTACCTGTGTGTGTGTGTGTGTGTGCTCAGTCATGCTTATTGGATGAGATTATGGATGCAGGACAACACCGAGGTGATGTGCTAAACTGGAGTCTTTCATCAAAACATAGCTACTGCAGTTTGAGTTGGTTCCCTCCCTCCGTTCTGGCTGTCTCCGTCCATAAATTAATAGCTGACCTGGGCATCCCCCCAATAAAAAAAATCTAATTTGTGTTACAACAAAAGGCTTCAAATACGACAGGAGGAGGACAGGGGATTGAGGGCAGATAGACAGAAAGAGACAGGGAAGGGGAGACGTGTGGAGAGCAGCAAGGATTACTGTCAGAGGGAAATGATGGTGACAAGACAGCGACAAGGGTGGGAGGACGGGCAATTCCGAGAAATAAATAAAGATAAGATGGAAGGACATGACAGAAAAACACATGAGCAAAATCCCATTGCATAAAGAATATTCACACACTGCCTCTAGGAGTAAGCATCCAGGCAACGGGAGGAGCGTTTCTTTGTGATGAAGGAGAACAGGTGGAAGGGGGGGAGGAAGAGCAGGAGAGAGAGAGGTCGATGTGTTACTGGTAGATAACGCAGGAGAGGTAAAGTTTAGGAGGTATAGGGTGTCACCTAAAGACCAAGAGATAACGAACAGGGGCAGAGGTTCAGGAATTCAATCCCAGAGACAAGACAACAGCTGATGATAAAAACCTCCTCACCTGCACACACCAAGGGAGATATGGACAGAAGCTCGGTGCAACACTGAGGAAACAACCGGAGGAAATACTAGGACAGACAGGAGGAAGAAAGAAATAGGAGAAGATTTGAGTGATTATTTTTCCTGGAATCACTTCATTCGTTCTTTTTTTACCCCGGAACAAAGAAAAGATCTCCACTGCATCACTTTTTCAACCAGTTTTCTCAGTCACAACACACAACTTCTTGTGCTGGATTTGTGCATAATTTTTTGCACAAAAAATAAAGGACTGCTACTGCAGAAGAGAGGAGAGCGAGGAAGAGGGACAGGAGAGGGTGAGGGAGGGGGAGAGGGCGAGTGAGGGAGAGAGAGAGAGTGTATGAGACCGTGACACAGAAATGTTCATGATCATTCGAGAGCCGTCCGCCGCAGGAGGCAATCCTGCAGCGATGAGCGCGGCACCAGAGAGGACTGCGAAACAGGTGTGTGTGTGGGTGTCTCTCTACATATACTTTATTTAAACTGGGCATGTGTGTGTGTGAGCAGTATCTATGTGTGGACATTTCCCTGTCAAGCTGTACGCTCTTTCTAAACACATTTGATGTAATTGTGTGTGTGCATGTGAAACAGTACACACAAGATATTGCATTTATTTAATTTATGCTTTTCATGATTCCACCATATATGTAATATAGGGAAACTGTGGCTTCAAGGAATTTGAACCAATAAAAACTCCAGTTGATGATGAAATGGTGATATTGTTTTTTAATTCAAAACATGCCTTCACCTGCTCCTTTACGTGTGGAGAAAACTTACATTCCAGGCTGGTTAACCCTCCTAAAGAACTATCCCAGGAATTCCAAAAAAGGAACAAACTGTTTTTGATATTTGGGGTATACGTAATTTGAATTAACTAGTGCTCTTTTCATTGTTTTCATAGTAAAATTAAATTGATCTGATTTAGCCAGATGTTCTTACAAACACAATGAATTCCCAAACAGAAACAGACATTCTTTAAATTAAGAGATGTGAAAAACTTGTTTTTGTGTATTTACTGCTACATAAGTCAAAAATAGGGTGTGATTGTAATTTGATGTTAGTAAAATGCGTATGAGCTTAGAATTCACTTGTTGGAACTCGGCCACTCAACCCCCTCCCCTTCTCAGGTGCAGGCTGCCATCAAGAAGAAGGTGGAGAAGCAGAAGAAGAAAACCAACGAGCAGGGAGGGGGAGCTGGAGACATCCAAACTGCTACTACCCAGCCAGCTCGCCTTCAGAAATCCGCTCAGATGACGACCGCAGAGGACAGAGCTTCGCTGGACGAGAGGCTGGACGAGATGCTGGAGGGACCACATAGGAGAGAGAAGGAGAAAGAGAATGAGGAGGAGCCCGTCGACCTGCTGCCAATAGTAGACTCAGTGTACGGACAGGTAGGAACCATCTGCTGCAGCGTGCGTGTCTGTAAATAATGTCTGTATGTGGACGTGAATGTATCTGCCACTTCTGCTACTCTGTGTGCATCCGTGTGTGTGTGTGTGCATCCGTGTGTGTGTGTGTGTGCATCCGTGTGTGTGCTTTCTGTGCTGCTGCATCAAGTTCTCAGGCTGACTAAGTGTCTCACTAAAGTTTGATTGAAACCCAAAGCCTCCAATCTAAATTTAAAGCCTGGCTGTGCTCCAGTTACGGTAAACAGCCATCTCCCTCACTTCCCTGACCTCTTTGACCTCACATGGTACAAGGGCACAAAGCTAAGTTCACCAGCAACACAAACATAATGGCTCTGCCTCCTCCTTTAACCTCAAATCCTTTTGGACGTGCTTGGAGCTTCAAAGCACTGGGGCTAAACCGAAGGATGGAGATGGCGTGTTTGAGAGGTTTTAAGCTCCTTTACTTTGGGAAACATTACGAAAGTGTAATCCGTAACAGATACGGCCATAGTCAGCCGAGGATCTGATGAACACCCTATCGCTGCGGCCATTGTATCAGGCCGGTGTCACATCACATCCCATCGCTCACACAGTAGGCAGAGACACACGACACGGCACGGCAAGCTACACCGTTACAGCATCTGACACCCCAGGGGTCAGACATCATGATGTGAGAAAGTGGCGTGTTTGTGCGCCAGAGAGTATGAAAATAAAATCAAGAGAGTCTACGCAGAAGTTGGAAGGCAACTTGCTTCCTGCTGTGAGTCACACAGAGTGAAGAAAGAGTCACATCCACCTGATTACGCCAACAAACTGACGACGACTGAGGCAGAAAATCAATATAAAAAGAAATAAATCAGATGTCGGTGGTGATGTAAGTGATCCAAATTAAGATAAAACGGCCGAGTGAGTGGGAGAGAGGACTGTGTCAGAGAAAGTCTGGAGAGAAGACGTTTATCTCTCATGGTCCCTGAGCTTCACTTTGACAACAAGTCCGTTATAGCATGAAAATGAGGCATTTCACAGACAGGGAGCAGGTGTTATTCCCAGAGACCCTCATGCCCCACACGCTGGCATGAATGCGTTAGATTCTTAAAGTGACATTTCGCTCAGTATTTAATCAAACACTTACAGACTTTGCCGGGAAATGAGTCATGATTATTTGTATATTTCCTAGTTATCATCTGGAAAACAAATGAAGGAACAAACAAGCAAGCAAACAAAAATATAGAAATTAAGAGAAACATACGGTGTCAGCAGAGGTGAAAAGTAATTAGGTTTGTTTACTCGGCTATTGAGCTGTAGTAGTTCTGAGATACTGAGTATTTTTATTCTTTGCATCTTTACGCTTGTACAATTCAGAACCTACTGCAATAGTTACTGCATAGAAGAAATCATACAAAACACGTCATCAACACAGTATCATAAAATATGATGTATCGTCAAATATGAAAACGTCCACTTTAACTTCAGCTAATTTGGAAAGCAGGACTTTTACTTGCGATGGAATTAATTGTTAATTTTAATAGTCATGTCCTTGAATGATTCTAGAATGATTCCTTATTTTTTTTATTAAGTTAAGCTTTGTCCTTCCAGTCTGCCTACTCCCTTCCCTCCTTCCTTCCCGCCACACTCGACCCATTTAGCCTCTCCTAGGTTTCATCTGAATAAAAGCTTGTGCTACCAAACTGTGCTGGTTTAGCTGTAAACCTTTTTACAACTTGACATTGTTTTAATTGTTGATATTGAAATAGCCTCTTGGTTGAGCTTATAAATAACAAATCTAACACACTCCGTCAGACGTACACTG
This sequence comes from Channa striata, assembly GCA_033026295.1. Lineage (NCBI taxonomy): Eukaryota > Metazoa > Chordata > Actinopteri > Anabantiformes > Channidae > Channa > Channa striata. The sequence continues at coordinate 16,203,337 of CM065173.1, read as the reverse complement.
ATCAGGCATGAAAACACTTGATCCATGTTAAGTGCCACTGTTTTAATACGTGAAGCAGAATTAAAGTGAGGGAGATGACAGGCAAGCCCAGAGATTTCCACACGTTAGAAGGACGAATCAGGAAACAAAACATACTGAGTTAATGGAACTTTTAGTAGGAAAGGATCAAAATGACATTTTATCAATGATATTTAATTTAAAGGAAAGTGTGATTTTAAAAACTAAAAACTAAACTAAAAACTTTAAATATCATTGTGTTTCATATTTTATTGTTTGTATACATGCCTCTTTAAACAGTTTGTTGCTGCTTTTGCTAATCTGCATGAATTATAATTATTATTGCATTCATTATTAAAACATTTTCTTTATGAAAATCACATTTTAAACTGTAACAGTGTAATAATTTATCACGTCTGAAACAATAACACTGTCTCATCTGACTTTAAAATGTGATGTAACAGTAAAATTTACAGATGTTGTCGGTCACTACAAGGGAAAGTCAATAAGTGCTCGTCATTTTTCTGAAACAATTTCCATATAAAATAATAAACCGATAACACTCATTTCCATTTATGTTTCTCTGCACAATTGAGATATGCACTCAGTGTTACAATATAATAAGAACCAACAATTATCCTGTCAGAGGTTCCACTTTTATGGTGCTAATAATTTAATGTATGACACAGTACTGCATTACATTCAGGACTCTTTCTAATAATCTGCTCTGCTCGAGTGGGATGATTGGATTAGTTTGTACTGGGGTTCCTAAAACAGTGGCCACTGAGCCTGTTTTCTCCACAGTTTTACTGACATCTTCAATTTTTACGCCAATGACCAAAATCTTATGAACCCATTTTATTCCAACTATGAACAAATTAGATCCACCTATCACCTGTTAACATCTCACATTCATGCAATCAGTCATACCAGTGAAGAACTATTATCTCATCTAACATATCTTTGTCTTTCTTGATTCACCTTGATGATCATCATCTGACACCAGCTGCTGCATGAATAACCCACAACGCAGCCAATACATTAAGTCTAATTAATTACCAGGTTGATACTCCCGTACTGCTGGTTTCACTCAGTGGCACAAAACACGACCCCACCAGCACACACACACACACACACACACACACACACCTGCACACACAGGCTTATTTATGCTACAGGAATAGGAATAAATAGGTTTGCAATGGGAGACTTGGGGGCAGTAAGAAAAGTCAAAGCTGTAACACAGACTGGCACACAGTTAGAGATGAGTTGCTATACACAGCCAAAGAGATATATGATGATGTTTGATAGAAACCAGAAACAGAAGCTGTAAATATTGGCCTGGTGGCCAGAAACATGACTGAAAATAAATTATAATATGGCTCCATATTGTCTGCAACAGGTACCTACTCATAGCTTTTGTTTTTCTGTCACCATTAACCAAAACCTTTTATTATACAGTGTTGTATAAATGTATTTTTCTTTCAGAAGAAACTATGTTACACAGGATATACTTTTTTTCAAAGGCAGAAGTTTATATGATTAAAGCTTTTACTTCATTTGGCAGAAACTTTTATTTAATTTTTTTGTTTTGTTTTGAGATATTGTTTTATTGTGGAAACCAATAATACAAACTGTGTAGGAGACAAACATTGCCAACGGCACTATGTCTTTACTCTGCACAACAATGAATTAAATAGTACGTACAAGTGCATGTGCCACCCACACACACACACACACACACACACACACACCCCATATGGATGTACTGTACTGAAGTCAGCCGAATGCTAAATCTGCTTTGGGAGAGATTTGTTGGCAGATGCTTTGTACAAGCTTAGCTGACCACTTAGTGCTGCACTCATCACCACAACTTGTGATTTTAGAGATCTTTGTCAAAATAGGGGAGATCATTTTCTCTGATGGGGGAGATAACGTTCAGTGAGAGCTTAAATCATCAAGACGTTACATGTAAAATAAGCAAGTGACGCTCTTGTTCTAATAGTGTCTTATGTAAACCGTCGATCGCTTTAGTGCAAAGTAAAATATTGTGATTCACAAGAGAGTTGCTCCTTTTTTTTCTATTTTTAAAATACTGCACATGCAGTTATTTGTGGTCTCTACACATGGACAGGTGTTTAGCTTCACATTAACTTGTGTTCTTTAATGTCTGTTTTTTGGGCACTATTCATGTAGCAGCTTGATGCAGTACAAATATTTTTTTTAATGATTTTGAAAAAGAGAGCGATACGTCATTTATGTTGCAGCACATAAACACAATAGATTTTAGAATCCTGTCCTTGACAATGTGTTTATTCATATTCTATTCATATTCTATTTTCAATTTTCGCTTTGTTTCTATTTACCATGTCTTTACCGTCTCGGTTTCCTTCTCCTTTCCATTACCCCATCTTCCTTTTTAATCTGAGATGGTAAAGATTAATCCCTGTCCTCTTAATTCTCCCCCTAAAACTCCTCGTACTGTAGATGAAGTTATCTGAAATGCTGCTGCAACATGCAAACAAGAGAAAGAGGGAGGAGAGAGACCGACTGAGAAGGAAAAAAAGAGGAAGGAGGGGGGATTCGCAGCGTTGATCACAGTGTTGTGCAGAGAAAGAGAGACTAATGATTCAGAGTCGCACAAGTGACCTGCCCTCAGTAGAGAGTTGAATCTGGTTGAGTTAGTTTGGTTTTCAGGCTGCTATGTTTGGTGTCATTGCTTCTCCCAGATTCTAGACATGGGTGAAGTCATTCAGGAGCTTTTTATTGGGTTCTTATTGTCTTTGTGGTGTCAGATGTGACAAGTAGTAACTAGCATGGGATATTCAGAATCCTGATCTGATCTGGACCACTGAGAAGTCCAAGAGAGGAGGGAAGGAGAACAAGGCAAATAAGAACAGAAAAACATCTGATAGTGGCAAAGAAACATCTGGGCAGTAGGAGAACAGCAGAGCTGTTTGTTGACCAGGGGAGGTTAGGTTATGGGCAACTGTACCAAACCTCCCATGAAAGACAAAATGAAGAAGGTAAGAACTATTTTGTATCATCTGTGTGTTAGAGTCTGAATTCCTAGAGCTTTAAATATTAATAATTTGACTTTACATTATTGTATTTGCTTAATCAATCTAATTGTGAATATGCAGGTTTATGTTTTCCTTGTCGGAAGCGCCACATTGTCCAGGTTCTGTGTTCTAAGGTTTTGGAACCCTTAGCAAAAAAGTCCTTAATTCATCAGATGCGTATCGAAGTGTTTCTCTACTGATGGTGGTTGCAAAAAAAACTCACCTCTGTATTTAGACTTTTTTGTATTGACACAAGATGTAAGACTTAACTGTAAGACTGCAGCAGCGAGAATGTGCAGATACATTTTAACTGGCAGAGACTCTATGCTGAAATCAGTATGTTAGTGACATTGACAACCGTTGGTTAACAGCCTGGTCTACCCATAAAGGGGGTAATGCAGGGCCCCCTCCAGAGTAAAGTGAGGGCAGTGGGGCAGCAGGATCTGCAGATGGAGGAAGACGAAGATCAGGACACGGAGGATGAGCCGTTCAAGGATCCTTTCGGTGTTCTGGTGAAGAACTGCAACATGCTGCACATTGTGGGCCCGGCCTGCATCTTCCTTAAACAGGGCTTTTCTCAGACACTCGTATGTAACAATTCACAAAGTCTAAACAGTGTCATCACTCAACCCTGGTGCAACTTTTTCCACTTGTGTTGATTCATTGTCATCCTTACATCGTGACCGGCCCTCCTTCTCTCCACCACACCAGCAGCTGTGTCACAGCATCACTGCTCTGGGTCAGACGATCAAATCGCACATGCTCAAAGAGAATAATCAGTCATTGGCATGGAAAATTATTGACTGACTTTGTGGAGCTGCACTGTGTGTCGCAGCCAGCTGTGAAGGTCAAAGGTGACTTTCTAAACATGCAAAGTGTCGACTGTGCTCTAGAAAGGGTCTTTTTGGTGCCTGAGAGACTTTTTGGTTCCTCAGTTCAGCTTTACCCTCTGGGCGACATTTATTTTTCAACTCACCAATAACGTCATATTAAAAGGGGCATTAGGCTCCTTAAGCACAATGTGATTTTTGGTCCAATCAGGCACTTCCCACCATTCAGTATAGTAAATAATTCACTACTGCCATGACTTGTGATTTATGGCATATGATAACCCAATCCATACATACTTAGGTACTGATTTATTCATCAAGTGATGCACTGGGTTGTTCTCATTATTACAGCGTATTCATAAACGGAAAGCACTGAATTACCATGATTTTTCTTTGCAAATCACGTTGAAGTATAGAATCCAAACAAAGTCAGTATCTAGTGAAAGTAGCAAAACACAACTAAACCTATGCATTCACTAACATGTCCAACTTACGTCTCATTGTGTCTATATTGTTTTGGTCACTTGATGCGTGTGTTTTATTTATTCCATGTATAGTGTCCCCTGTTATGTTGTGTTGCTGCAGAGACGCTGACTGTGTTTATATCTCTGCTCTATGCCAAACAAGCTTTCTAAATGTTTTCACTGCGAGTGTTTGTATGAGAGAGAGACTTTCAGCTGCACAGAGGGGAGTTGTAATGTCTAAAACTTCTCTCTCCAACAGGACAGAGACCTGAGGCCAGAGGAGCTTGATGGTGAGCCGACTTATCTACAGAAACTCACGATGTTTCTGCGTTAAAATGTCTCAATCTGATAACTGAGGTAAAATGGTGATGCATGTCTTTATCAGAGCTGCGAGAGGCGTTTGTGGAGTTTGATAAGAACAAAAAAGGCTACATCAGTCACAAAGACCTGGGGGAGTGTATGAGGACCATGGGGTACATGCCAACAGAGATGGAGCTCATTGAACTGAGCCAGCAGATCTGTGAGTGGAACCAGCAAAACAGAAAAGAACAAGGAACAGAACACAGAACAGAAAAAATGAAATGAAACACGCCAAGAATAGAATAGAATAAACCTGATCCATATCATGGATGTGATTTACACAACAGAACAAAATGGAACAAAAGAGAATGAGCAACAGGAAATGAAATGATGAATAAAATAAATATATAGAGGATTCTTGCTATGATGATAAATAAGCAAATCACAGTTTTTTACTGATTTACACTCATTTTTTTTAGTTTTCACTGCAGTAGTTTTGTGAACATCGGGAGCAGGAATTGATTCTCGCCTATAACTTTGCAGGTGGAGGTAAAGTGGACTTTGAGGACTTTGTGGAGCTGATGGGACCCAAGCTGCTGGCGGAGACAGCAGACATGATCGGTGTCAAAGAGCTACGAGACGCATTCAAAGAGGTCAGGGTGAGAGAGGGGTTGTGCTCGGGTACAGAGGAATATTTACAGCAGACATAATAACTCATCAAACACTGGTGTAAATAGCTTTATCATTCGAGTGTTTTTTAGACTAAAGCTGTTGGTGGGAAAATAAAAAAATACAGTTTCTGTAAACATCTCCACATTCTTGGAGATGTTTAAATACTTTAACTTTCCAAATTTAGTCTGTTCTAGTTTCTTCATGTTGCAGTTGTGTTTGAGTGGGAGTTTGACACATTCTTTCTGTCCAAAGAAAGTCATGCCAGAAGAAAATAGATAGGAAAAAAATTTGGATTTTAAAGTGTCTGGTTGCCACCATCTGGTGGCAGCATAAAGTATAGAGGATTCATCAGTGCCTCTTTTTCTTTATTGCTTTCTCTGCCCAGTTTGACTCTAATGGCGATGGTCAGATCAGTTTAACAGAGCTGCGAGAGGCCATGAAGAAGCTGATGGGAGAACAGGTGACCAACAGAGAGATCAATGAGATCCTCAGAGACGTCGACCTCAACGGAGATGGTCTGGTGGATTTTGAGGGTGAGAGAAATGAGCCTTTCTGGCATCAATCAAAGGAACAACCCTTCATCTGTATGGTCTTGTCTCTCACTGCCTTGTCTTTTTCAGAGTTTGTAAGAATGATGTCCCGCTGACTGGTTCAGCCGCCCATACATCAGATGGGCAGACAGATGTTATTCAACAGGTGGATAAAGGATCACAATCTTCACTGTAGAGAACATTCTTCCTCTGAACATTTGAGCATAATAAAGCAGCAAGTATTTTTATATTGAGCAAAGAAAAGAGGAAAAGAACTTGTTTTAAAAAGCATTTCAATAGCATTCACCACGCAAGCAGAAACACCTGAAGTCCAAGTGCAACATGAAGGTAAAGAATTTGAGCAGCTGTGAGACATATCAAAATCTTCATAGACAATATTTATGACTTTGTGTTTTTAGATGTATTTTTATATAGGGTTTGTTCTTTGAGTGTAAAACTGTACAATTATTTTTAATAAAAGAAATGTACATAATGTGGATGAATGCTCTTGTATTTCTTGTAATTCTATAAATTATTGTAGTTTTTATTTTTATTTTGAAGAATGTATATGAAAGAAATGTATTTGGTAAGAACTCATCTAGTAAATGCCACATAAATTTGTACGTAATAACTGAGTCAGTTAGCAGCCTTCACACTAAACCTGTCCCCCCTTTCTCGCTACCGGCTGTACGAGTGAAACACACACGGATAGGAAAAAAAATCAATGAGTGATAGTGACTGATTTTAAACCTCACCGAGTGATTAATATTACAACTACTGAGGCTCAGAATAGACTGACACAAGATCAAGTTGGTGAAAATCAGTTGAAGGACAAGATCCCTTAACATCAGTCTTAACAGCTTATAATGTCCAACTACTTTCACTTTGTACCAAAATACGAGTTCAACCATCACAAACGAGAAGGAGTAATATGATTTAACACTGCACATTTAGGATTGATTTTACACATCTGATGCTCCTAACCAAAAGAACAAAAAAAAGACCTTGCGCTGACGTCATTATTGACTCCTGCTCTTCCAATACATTACTTTGTTTCCAAGGCACATTCAACACGCCAAGTTTTTAGCAAAAAATAGCATAGAACACAAGACAACACATTTCTATGAAGACTAAAAACTATAACCATCAAAAAACAGAAGAACCTGACTACATAAAGTGCACAGGTGCAAACAGTGCAAGACATAAGACAAAGACAAAAAAAAGTGCAGCCCCAATAGTGTGCAATACAAAATGAGTATGAAGTGATACTGACTGAAATAAATACAGTCTTATTCTGTGACTATGTGCAAAGATTGTTAGTTTGCATATGAACTTTTACAAAACATGAGCAGCTTCAGAAATAGTGCAAATAATCCGAGAGTGGAATGGAGTGTGTGTGTGTCAGCTCAGTCCGTGACTGTTGAGGAGTCTGATGGCCTGAGGGAAGAAGCTGTTTGGATGTGTGTGTCCTGATGCTTCTAAATCTTTTCCCAGAAGGCAGGAGGGTGAAGAGTGTGTGTGATCACCCATAATGCTGGCGACTTTGCAGATGCAGCGGGTGGTGTAGATGTCTGTGATGGAAGGCAGGGGGGCTCCGGTAATCTTTTCAGCTGTTGCATGCTCACGATGTGCTGTGGGGTCCAGACAGTGATTCAGCTGCTCTGGATTCTCTCTGTGGTCCCCCTGTAGAATGTGGGCGGTGGAAGACGGGCTCCCTCAGAAAGTAGAGGAGCTGATGGTCTTTTGTGACAGCGGAGCAGGTGGTCAGGGACCAGCTCAGATTCTCCTCTTGTTGGACACAGAAGAATTTGGTGTTCTTGTAGATCTCCACTGAGGAACCGTTGATGTTCATCAGCACGTGGTTCTTTTGTGCTCACTTGAAGTCGACAACAATTTCCTTGGTTTTGTCCGTCCGTCTAGGGTCCGGTTGCAGAGTGAAGTGTTCATGTCCAGCAGGTTCAGCTTCATGAGGAGTTGCTGTGGGATGATTGTGTTGAACGCGACACTGACGTCTATGAACAGCATTCGTACGTGGGTGTTATGTGTATGTGTTATGCCTGGGTAATTTTTGGTATTTGATTTTTTTCTATTAAATAGAAAAAGTCTTAGTCAGAGCCATTTCAATAATTATGGTAAAAACTACAAGCTGTGAAACTTGCAGACACTCAAGTTTTTGTTGCTGCTGTCACAGAGGAAAGTTTCCACAGCGACGCAAACAAAACTTCAGGCACACAGTCCTGATGCAACCATCAGAACATGTCTCAGCACTACACAGTAACACAGAGCTTTGAGGCCACTTCACTGGTTTTAAGACCAGATTTAAATAAAAGTCAGTTCACTCAATGTTACCTTTTCATTTTGAATCATTTTAAGATGATCGGCCTGATTTTATTATTTACATATAACTGAGCTAAGTAAGTGGCACAAAACTGAACTAACAGGGGAGTTGTGTTATCTCGCAAAGCCTGTGTTTCACATTCACAGAGGCTCCACAGCAACACATCCCTGTGTCAAATGATCTGTATAATTGGCCTGAAATTCCCCTGTTTCCCTTTTTCACTGCTTCGATGTATGTTTTTTGTAGTTAATGATCCAAAGCTTTTCAAACCACATTATGTTTGCTATGGTATAATAACCACATTTTTTTGGGAAAACCATGATCACAGGTGTTGCACTGGTTCACAGTGTGTCCTGACAAGATTACATGAACTGATGTTTGATTGGCATTCAAATGCATGTATTTTATCACCCAAACTCAATTATTATCATTTTTGTTTGTTTATAATATATTACAGTGATTTGGAAGTAATAAGCAACAACAATATCTTTGAAATCAAGATTTTCCATTTTATTGAAAACTTGGCCAGGATTCTGTACAGCAGAGAGGGTGTGTAATGCACGGGGCCAAGAATACTGGAGGGGCAGGGGGCTGAAGAAACTCAGTTTCCCATGGTGCATCAATACCCTGAGCTGAGAATCGTGTGTGTAAAAGAGAGGCGCTACGTTCCCTCTTTGGGGTCTCAGAGGACTGAGGAGGGGAATGAAGTGAGGGATTAAAAAATGAGAAAAAGGGGGAAAGCAAAGCTCAGCCCGTAGGGGAGAAAGAGAAAAGTAGAGACAAGAGAGGAATGGAGGGTGATCTGGTGGTTTTCATGGCCCAGCTGGTCCTTCCACTGAGGTGCTATCACTCATCAGGGGCAGATCCAAATCCTCACCCTTCTCTTCACTGTGTTAGCTCACAGAATGTTTAAGGTAAAGGCCTCAGGCATCTCTCCCTCTTTCCCTCTTCCTCCGCCCCTCTCCCTCACTTCCGCTCTTTCTCTTTCTCTCCTTCCCTGAGCCTCACTTGCTGGCCATGGTGTAGCAGCCCTGTTGGTGCCACTGCATGTCACGGATACGTCTCACGGACTGGAACTGAGGATGACGGGCACCGTACTCGTTAAAATGCCTGTAGTCGCCCTTCTCCAGCAGATACTGGCTGCCGCGGTACCCAGGGAACTGGTATCCAACCCAGCTGGGGGAAAAATCGGAAATCATGTCAGTACAGGACTGATTTTACGAGTCCACCTGTCTTGGAGCTGTCAGTGTTTAAGCTGCACACTCCTCAGTGGTGAAGTAAAAATCACTCACGTTCCACAGCTGACAATGATGCTGCCCACTCTGTCAGTGAAGCCGTAGGAGAACAGACTGGGAACGTCATCGTCCATGATCTCCATCTTGCGGCCCTTGAATTCTCCCACCTCGTACAGGCAGATCTTGTGCTTCTCAGGGTCCTGCAAGTGGGAAAAATAAGTGAGAGATGAGTCCTATGCAAACAAGAAACAGGCAAAGGAGCAAGCGGAGTAAAATGAATCAGTTCAGGTGTTCTCTACCATTCTGACAGGCCTGAAGGACAGCAGATAGTCATTCTTCTGGCAGTTGCTCCAGGAATCCCAGCGGGGATACTCTCCTTTCTCCAGGATGTACATCTCGCCGCAGAAGTTCATCTGCTCAAAGCCCACGAAGCTGCAGATGCAACAATATAGAATGAAATCTAAGCAACCTCACCCAGATAAAATGTGAAATTCACACCTCTGTATTGTTTTGACACTTACGGTCCACACTCGACACGCAGGGAACGCACGCGGTCCATGCCCAGCTCACACACATTCATGCACTCGTTACTGATCTCGATCATGCGACCCTGGAAGTTCTCCTGGTCGAACACGTACATCTAGGAGGAGACAGATACGCAAAGACGAGTCAGTTAACAGGTTCGTTTTTATCGCTATGTAAAGCTGCAGTCCGGTGTGAGAGGGACCACCTTGTAGGAAGTCATTCCCATCTCAGACTTCTTGCTCTGAGCAGCCTTCCCATCGGTCTGAGAAGAAGTCTTGGACTTGTCTCCACTGGACATGATTACTGGGTAGAAATTGGGAGAAAAAACACACAGAGAAGATAAAAGGGTAAGTCAAATTTGTGTTGAGTGATGTGAGGGGCTTCTGAAAATGAAAGGAAGCAATAAAAAAGGGTTTATACTACAGAAATAAAAGACTTACCTGTCTGTGTGTATGATGCCTGTGCCGAGCCTCACTCAGAGTGTGTGTGGCTCGGACTGCGCCCCTCCCTTTTATACGCTGGCGCCCACAGGAGAGGGATTATGGGGACAGAAACAAACCTGCTGAGGTCAGAGACGAGAGACAAAAGAAACCCCACATCATCAAAGTGGGACGGACAGAGTGGATGGGTGGAGGCAGCGGAGCACTGACAGAAACTAGGGGCTGCAGACCAATTAGTGGCAGAACTAATAAAATACATACACGTTGATGAAATCAACTGTATGGATTCAGGTAAACCATAATAATTTAAGTATTTCAGATGGTTTATTTTAATCTACTTGATCCCAAATAGAAAATTTAACTTCTGTTTGAATACCGACCGATGCTGATATTAACTGTTTCATCGTTTCTATGGGACATAGGAATTTCATAGAAGTGTTCCAAGGTGCAGGTCTCAGTTCATCACTGATGTGTTCAAATCGCACCACTTGGAAACTTGCCATGGTATAATGTGCCATAGAGTGTGAAACATAAATCTGAAATAAATGCTGCTCTACAAGCATTTGACCTCAGTGACCCCCACAAAGGAGCCACAGGCTCGCAATTGTATTTGTTGAAGAAAACTTATATTAATGTGATGTCTTGGTGTGTTTGACATGTGAAAATTAAAATCAGGCGGCTCTCGATGCCAGAAGGTCCCGAGGCTTCATTTGGTCCAGATGAAGCACATGTTCAAAGGTGAAGCTGAAGCTGTTTGGTTCCATCTCATTATGAGAAGAAATAATGATGATAATATTTATGGAAACGTGCATCACAAAGTGCAAAGTGAAATCACTCTTGTCCCTCAACATGTCCGTCCGTCCATCCATCCCCTCCCCCGTGCGCTCCGCTGCTAATCCCCACATTCTCCACCTCGATCCCGGCCCTTTGTGCCTGAGCACACGCCGGACTGCTGACCGGGGTCCGAACATGCCGGATCGCCTTTGTCTGGAGCCCCAGAGGTTCTATAGGATCTGCTGAGCTGGCCGCCGGAGCCGGACAACAGCCACCAGCGGCAGCGCAGCGCCGCCGGGAGCGCGCCCGCGCCGCAGCCGTGGACGCGCCCCGTCAGGCGCGCTCCCGGAGCTCCGGTATAAAACTGAAGCGCCAGGTTCTCTCCAAGCTCTACGCGAGGCAGGCGGCAGGCGCGTACCACCCCCGAGCTCTTCCAATAAAGTGCCAATCTAGGTAAGGCTGCATCTCTGCTTCCAGCTCCGGCTCTGATAGACACGTGAAAAGCAAAAGCACTTTCTGAAACATCTGTGCAACATCTGTGTAACGGCTGTCTGACGGTATTTACCAAAAGTACTTTTTTACCGTGTTAGTTCCGATTTGGATTTTGTCCCCAGAAAAAAGATTTATGAATTGTGACTCTAAACATTTTTTAGACACCAATGTTTGAAAGTGATTTTTGATCAAGGCTCAGTACACTGATGAGCCCCTGCTTTGTTTCTTTACCTCATTGTCCCTGTTTGCCTCCTCAGGAGTAAAGATGTACAGAACTACAAGGTCCCCAATGATGCAGCCGCTGGTCAACTCAGGAATGGGCATGGCTCCTTTCTTTAAGGTAAACGCACACGCTGCTCGACTGCTCACACAGGAGCACACTCCCTCTGATGTCAAAGCTGGATCAGTAAAGATTCTAAATCTGTGAATTATCGTGGTGTAAATGCTTACGTCTCGTCTTTCTGCCCCCAGGTGACTGTGTTTGAACAGGAGCATTTCCAGGGCAAGTGCCTGGAGTTCACCTCTGAGTGCTGCAACATCCAGGAGTGTGGGCTGGACAACATCCGCTCCATCAGGGTGGAGAGTGGAGCGTAAGTATGACAGTTTGGCTCTGGTAACAAGAAAACAGTTTGGACTGACCATACACAAAGTCATGGAGGGATGAGGTGACGTTTACTCTTCCTTTAATGCATTCATCCAAATCCATCTATACACAAAAGGGGAGATGAAGAGCAGTCACATAGGGAGATGTTTTAGTTTTAAATAAATGAAAAATTATCCTCAGATTTATTAAATAGGGTCTAGGGTAAATTACAGAAATGATCCCCTTCAAATCGATTGTTGTCTGTGTATGATCACGTAAACAGATCTCTCTCTGTCTCTCTCTCTCTTTCTGTGAAGCTGGGTGGGTTTCGAGCACCATGACTTCCAGGGCCAGCAGTTCATCCTGGAGAGAGGAGAGTATCCCCACTGGGACGCTTACAGCGGCTCCCTCTCCTACCATGTGGAGCGCCTCATGTCTCTGCGCCCCATCTACTGCGCTGTGAGTCCATCTCCAGGCCACCAATAACAGACAGAGTCCCAACAAATGTTCATTGTTTTTTTTTTTTCCTATAGTCCCACCAGAGCAGCCGCATGATCATCTTTGAGAAGGAGAACTTCATGGGCCGCAGTGTGGAGATCTGTGATGACTACCCCTCTCTGCAGGCCATGGGCTGGATGATGCCTGAAGTTGGCTCCATGCACGTGCAGTGCGGCGCGTAAGTTGTAATGAATTCCGTGTAGGGTTCACACCACATGGACCAACTTTTAATTCAATCTGCTCACTTGATCTCAAGCAAACGAGGCATGCCACTGTAATCCCCTATCAGCTTGTATTGTATGTAATGGGCATACCTGCTAAAATGTCTAAGCATGTACTAAATCCCCGTGCTGCAGCAGCAGCTCATGCAGCTCCTAAAATAATCCCACTAACCCTCGTCACCTTCTCCATTCAATCCGTAGCTTTGTGTGCTACCAGTACCCCGGCTACAGGGGACAGCAGTACATAATGGAGTGTGAGAGGCATAGTGGAGACTACCAGCACTGGAGGAACTGGGGCTCCCACTGTCAGACCCCCCAGATCCAGTCCATCAGGCGCATCCAGCACTGAGAAGAGGACAGGCTGAGACCGAGGCAGACGGACAGCAGCTCCCCTCAACTTTCGCTCCTCTTTTTTTTTTCCTCTTCACTCCTTTCCTTTCTCTTGACTTGAGCCAAAACAGCCGCCTCAGCACAAGTCAACATCACTACTGATTTACAGTCGCTGCCAGAGTGTGATAAGAGACAATATCGCACTATTGAAGCACAGGGAAACACACGTTCCACACACACACGCTTACATAACTGACACGCAGTGTCTTTTTATTTGGTTTAGAGGTGCATACATACTCATACACAAACACACATCCGCGCTGTACTCTCACCTGAGCTGTGCCATGAGGAGGGCGAGCTGGAACCCAACAGCCAGGAGACGACACTATAACGTGGCCCCACAATCAGGAAAACCGCGCTAGCTGCACTTGCTCTCCTCACTACAGCACATTGTGATGTGGTGCAGCCCAGATGTGTTTTGTTCTTGTGTGTAGCTGATGATCCACAGGTTGATAACTAATAAACTTGTTGTCACTCCATTTTTCAGTATTCTTGTGTGAATGTGATTTCACGACAACCACAAAATCTAATGCATGAATAAGTTGGACACTTTCCCTGATAATGCAGTATGAAACACAACACCTACAAAGTCTGGGGTTTTTGTCTTTACAGAAAACAAGAGGTTCTGGTCAGCTAGTGTCATGGTTTTAATTTACATGGAAAAAACAATCAACGTGTCCATTATTGATTTTCTTTCCCAAGTCAAACCATTACTGTGAAATTATATTGCAACTGACATGTTTTACATTACAAGCAATATACTGGAACCAAACTGATACAGGATAAAACAGTATAAAACAAAGAGAGAGAACTACTGTACATTCAAAATGAGGTAATTTTATCTCATAGATGGCGAGTGATCTGAAGATGGTAAAGTTTAAACCTTGGCAGCACCTAAAGGACTGCCAATAGATAAAAGTAATTAAAAACCTTTCATTTGAAAATATCGGCTGAGAAACTGAGAAATATCAACCACTTATAAACAACGTCCAAATGATAACAAAAATGTACTCCAGTCATACCAATTTGTGTTTCCAAAAGTATAGGTTTCACTGCATTTTAGATTTTGTGTTGACATGTTAGGAATTGATTAATAATATAAAGTATTTTAATCATCTTTTGATTCAAACCAAACATGATGACAGGGAGAAACACAAGCCTTATTTTCAGTGATGTCCATGCAATGTTAAGTCGCTAGTGAAGAACAGCACATACATACTGTTGTAAAGAAATGATACCACACAATGAAAAAACACAAGAAATCTTTATTTAGTCCTAGATTCAAAAGAACATTGGCAAACATAACTTAATTGTAACAATAGCAAAAAGGTTTCTTGCAACATTTTCAAAAGTGAAATTATGAAATATATTTACAACTAAAACAGTCACCCTATTTACAAACAGTAAAATAGTCCTAATTCCTTCCTTATGTTTGCAGTGAATCTCTGTCTAAACTGTTTGGTTGCAGTTATTTTCAACACTTGATAGTTAAAACAAACTTTGCTGAACATATGTGTTTAAAACTCACAATTTACTGAACTTAGCAGTAACAACTTTTTTAAATCTTTATGTAAGATCAATGGTTAAAGAGCAAAACTTGACAACCTAATTTTTGTATTCAGTATACAGTCTGCTTACAGTTATTGTTGTGTTGATGAATTTAGTATCTTCACATAGAAAAATGACAAATTTATGATGTTTCTAGTTTTCACCACATGAATTTGTCTTTGAACCCAAATTCACATATCTTTTCCTAACTAAAAGTTCCTAAACGTCCTTCATGTGCAATGAATAAAAAGAAGACACTCAGGACATGACTAGTAAACATTTATGAAGAAACTATTGTCTTGATCTCTGTCACTACTAATTGTTCTACCTGCCCCTAAAACTCACAGCTACATGAAAAAAATTGAGAAATATGTTGCTGAAAACAAAAAGAGCATTTAAGGAACTCAAGACTTGGTCCGAAGCTTACGGATGTTAACGTAAGAGCATCTCAGCCTGATAGTTTGCGTTGACAAGCTCACCTTCGCTCGCAGCATTGAAGACTGCTGATGAAGTGTAGTCTGTCTGTTCTCCAATAATATCAACCTCCTCATCTTCTTCTTCTTCTTCCTCTCCTTCTGAAGATGCTCTCCAGCTAATGATCACTGGATCAGAAAGTGGACTGGAACCTCCAACCACATCAATGTCCTTGTCTTCCCTGCTTCCCGGCGAATCCAGACGGGCCCCTTTTGCTGAATGTGAAGGGGTTGAAACAGCTGGTGCTTTAAACTGGCAGAAGCCCTTTTCTTCACATTCTTTGTAGTTGTTTCTAATTTTCTCCAGGTCAGTGATTTCATCTGAGTCTCGATCCACGTCGATTATTTCATCACTGCTGTCCTTCACCTCATCATCCACCAAAATTCCCCTAGTTTCCCTGATTGTGACCTCATTCCACACTAGTTTTTCATTGTCTTCCTTTCTTCGCCAGCCGTCTCCAGCACTGGTCAGAGAAACAGTCTCTACATTGATTGCATCCTCGATGTCTACTGTCGCTGCCTCAGAGCCGCAGTCTGCAGATTCAGAGCTTGGTACGTGTGTTAGAGTGGTCAGCTGTGCCACTTGCTCAAAGCAAACCTTTTTGAACTCAGCGGCATCATTAGTTGATTCATCATCTGAATGCGGTCGCCTCTTCTTTCCTGGCCTTTTAGGTTCCCTCGTAGTTTCTTGTTGTTGAGGAAAAAATTTGTCTTCAAGTCTCTCATAATTGTTATCTAGTTCTTCTTCCATTCCACAGCGCTCCACAGGCTGTGGCTGAACTTGTGGAATTGAACTCTCACTATTAGTGGAAAGTTGACAGTTTTTTTGGGACCTGCCTCGTCTGCCACCTGGTGGCCTTTTGTGTGGAGGTGTCTCCTCCAACAAACTCTCCTGTACAACAAATGAGAAAAATCTTCAAAGAAATACAAAAACAAACCTGAAGGCCTATAGCCACACTAACAGCTCTGCAACACTTTGCTTATGATCCATTTACACAGTGTTGGCAGAACAGAAAGAACAGAATTTCATGCATTGCTTTAAGGGGGTTAACATCAGCATAGTCACACTTGATGAAGAGCCTAAATTAGCTACGTTTGCTCTACTATTTATGTGTAGCAGTCCATTCACAAAAGAAACAAGATACAAAATTATCTAAATTTGTTTGTATTACTGTTAATATTTGAATTTATTGTAACTGTATTTGCAGCCTCTACCAACAGTTTGTTTACACAGCTGTAGCAGTGCTGGGAGATAAATGCTGCATATCAACAAGTTCACAACAGTTTTAGTATTTAATCTTCACATTTTAATTTACCATGTAACAATGCTATAATTGCTCATCTCCAATATATAAAAAGTACAGCTGACGCTGCTGTGAATGTCTATAAAAATTTGAACTGAAACAATGGTGCTACATGAAAACTTTGGTAAAGTCAGGGGATCACCAAAGATGTTAGGATTCTTCCTCTGTGGACCATGACTGTAATTTTTTTTATGGCATCTAATCAAACTTTGGATATATGTTGGTTCAGATCAAAGTGCTGGACAAACCATCTGACACTGCTATCTTGAGAGCCTTGGGTCAACTGTTTTTTAAAAACAGCAACATAAAAACATGGTGAGAGATGAGAAGGATTTTTTGAAGACAGGTTTTCAATCTCGGTCAATGCTCACCACCATGTGCGCTTGCTTCAACCTACTCCGAGTAGCGTATATCTTTGTGCCCCAGGCTACTGGCTGACTTTTGTCAGACAGGCTGCCACATGGATAATTCACTAATGATGAGCTGGGCTTTGTTTTTGCAGGAGTCTGAAAAACAATTGATAACACGTGTTTTACAATATGTAACTGTAACAATCCAGCTTGTTAGATTGATATCATAATCAGTCATCTGACGTAAACAGAGGTTTTCACCTTGACTTTTACAGTCTGACTGCATCCGTGTAGTTTAACTCTGGCTGGCAGCAGGCTGCTCCTCACCAGTTTCACCACAGGTATCTGCTGGAGCTGTATGGGTCCTCTGTCAGGAGAAATTCTGGGCTTCAGGTCAGTCCACGTCCTCTTTTTATCCAGTGAGAACAAACAAAGGCTTTTTTTTCTTCTCTTCGGTCGTCCAGTTGGTGGCCTGGCTTTCCAGGATGCCCCCTCGGTGTCTTTTGGGGGAACAGCACAGCGAGCGGCAGCCTTACGTGGCTGTGAACAGCTTTGCTGTGTTTCAGCTTCATCATTCCGTTGCAATTCAGTTTTTCCAGAACACCTGACTGGCTGGGGTCTTTGTGTGTTCTGTAGATGAGGAGTGTGAGGGGTGATTATCTATCTTGCTTTTCCCGTATTTGCTCAGGAAAATGTAAGAGTGGCTTACCTTTTTCGGGATCTCACCACCCATCTCTTTCTCTTCCCTTCCACTGCAGCTGTCTATCTTCTGCTCAAACGTCTGAAGAAAGTTATCCAGGATCTTGTTCAGCTCCCCCTCGCCTTGGTGCTGCACATTGGGCACCTCACTGTTTGTGACAATATCAACCTGTGTGGACCCATGGAAATTTGAGTGCGCTTCCAAGAGACCCATGGTTAGAACTTCTTTGTTTTGGGGTAAATTATTCCCAGAGGAAGCAAAGGCACAACTGCTACTGTTTGGATGAGGAAGCTGAGAATGAGGAGCTACAGAATTGTTTGTTAAAATGTCAAGGCCCATCATCACTTCCTCCAGAAGACGTTCAATGTGCTCAGGCTGCTCCTCATTAGATGGAGGAGCTGGAGGAGGGAGAGAAGTTGTGTGTAGGAGGGACGATGCTGGAGACTTATAGGAAACTGGAGGTGAGAGCAGGTTGGGACACGGAGAATGTTGCAGAGAGGTGCTGGAGGCAGACAAGGTATGAGCTTTGTAGAACTGGACAGTGGGAGAGGAACGGGAAAAGGAAGTTGGTGGTTTTGCTCTTGCCCTTGGTGGTCTGCCAACAGTAGGAACGGCCTGTAACAGGAGCAAAAAATTACTGGTAAAATTACATTAACCCATCAGTGAGCTGGACCCAACAAAATGCTAAAACTATTCATTAAATTAAAAATAAAACTGACACCCCCAAACTGTCATAAGTAAAACCATTTTATTACATGGGTATATGAGCTGTATAGAGCAGAACAAGGATGATGTAAATGTTCAAATTTATATGGTGATTGATAAATCTGACTTACTGCTGAAGAGCAAAATAAGACTATTATGACAGGTGATATTTGATAGAACAACTTTTTAATAAAATTATCGAACAAACGAGATAAGAATCTAAAATTAAATGCAATAATTAAAATAATTTGGACTTCCAGAAAAAAATTAAGACATCATGTCAGGCTTTAGGTATTGTGAAAAAATGTTTCAAATAGTTTGACCATTTTATATTGTCTATCAATTAAATAACATATGGAATATTGCAATTGTTATTTGTATAAATTATTTTTCTGCTTATTCTTGCAATTTTCTTGAAGATTACAACGGGTTTCTTTTTTAAATACTAGATAGTGGGCCCTCTGATATCTAGAGTAAAACGCTGTATTTCAAAATGTAAAATGTAAAAACACCAAACATTTTACAGTAAAATCCAGTGAAGGTTTTGTTGATGTGACAAAAAACAGCACTCACCTGGTGCAGCTCTTGCACTGTGTTCCTCCATCCATGCTGTTTGTTGCCACCTCCTCCTCTGCTCTCACTGAAAGGCAGGCCGTCTCCACTTTGGCTGAACTCCCATATTTTGCCCTGCCTTCTTCTCTGGCGGCTCTTGGGTCCTTGCAGGAGCTCTCTGGTCTTCAAACACAATTTCCTGCCCACAGCTCCTCCGCCCTGACCCAGCCTGGATGCCCTCACCCCCCCTCTCTGCAGGAACAGCTTCTGCAGCCTGCTCACTCCCACATCCTGCACATCCACAATCTGCATTAACCCTCCTCTTCCCCTCCCTGCTGTTCTTGCTCGTGGTCTTCTGGCTCGTCTCTCACCTCTCCCAGCTCTTATGGCTACTCCCACTCCTGCTCTTCGCCTACTCCTTCCTCGTCCCCTGCGGGAGCCCTCCTCCTTGTTTGGGTTCAGAAAATAATTGATGAATCCTGGGATGTTGCCTTGGAACTCTGCGAACCTCTCATCTTCCCACTCTTCATCAGCTACAACACCTCTGTCTGCTGCTTGAGGACCAGTACACCAGGTCTGAGAGTCTGCAGCACAATGGGTTGATTGGGTCAGAAAAGGAAGGAAGGATGAGGGAACAGAGGAGTATGGTGGTACCACAACAGCTACAGATGTGTGTCCAGCTGCTGTGGTGTCTTGCATAGAGGGTGTAGGAGCAGAGGACTGATGGGGTACTTCACTTTGATCTGGTGGATAGATAAGTGACATGGGGACATAGGGAATTTGAGGGGGAACAAGGTGGGACTGTGTCTGTCCTAAACCCTGGAGAGCTGACACATCAATGGTGTCGAATGAGGCTGCTGGGTGATTAGGAGGAGGCGTGTTTACTGGCAGCTCCTCTGTCTGAACGCACTTGTCGTTTTCACCATCTGACAGTGTCTCCTTCCACAAAATGGTGCTCCCATCCCTCACCACTCTCCTCCATCTGGCCCACCTTCCCTCACTCTCCTGAGGCATCAGTGGCTCTGTCTGCACCCCCACATCCAGGTGTTGGCCTTCTCCTTCCTCACATCTACTGTTACGATCCCTTTTCGTGACCTCCACCAACCCATAAATGCCAAGCTTGGCTGCAGCTGAAATAGCCTCTTGCTTCTCCTTCTCCCCTTCTCCTGACATCTCCCCAGAGTACAGTAGTCTCACCATGTGGAGCAGGGTGCAGGCACCAAGAGTCCGAAACTCCAGGAAACGGGTCTGTCCTGCAGGTGGCGGAGGTGTGCTGGACAGAGCTGAGGACATGTGGGGGCTTATAGCTGAGATAACACAGCTGTGTGCAGGCACTGAAACACCTGGAGAAGAGGAAATGTAGCAATAATAATGGAATGGATGTTAGAATAGTGTACATCATTCATTCTCAGACTATTAACAAACTAACTCTTTTATACTTTTATTGCTATTTGTTCTGTGAATTTCTTTATACCTCCTGCCTTGAGCAGAGTGTCACAGAACTGGCTGCACTGTTGCTGTTTCTGCAGCTCAGCAAGGAGAAGGGCTTCAAACCCGGGTTTCTGGTAGCACCACATTTTCTCGATTCCACTTTAGAGGAGGAGCAGATAGAGGGAGAATGAGGGCGAATTCAAACAACCAGCATCTGTATCGGGAGCTTTATATTCACCATTTGCAACAAGCCTTGACAGAAAATTTTCTGTGGCAAAAGTAACAAAAAACTGTAGTAGTAACACCAGTAACAATAATAACAGCATATTTAGACCAAAAAGGTATTTCGCTAAATGTCTAATTATTGATTAGCAGTATCACATTTTGTTGGTAAAAAGGTGCAACAAGCCAAGCTAGGTAAGAACATGCTCCCACTTCAGGGAGCATGGATATGGAAATATAATAATCTGATGTAATGAGATATATTAAATCTATTTAATAAGTTGACTTTGAGCACTTTAACTAATATTGTAGATACATTTATGTAGTGATAGCCTTTGGTTTACGTGACTGTTCTGAAAGAAACCTCCAAAATAGATTGCATGTGAAAAAATATGTTAGCAAGCTTAAAAGCTAATTATTTAACTAATTACCAGCGATGAAAAGTAAATGATAGGGCATATACATGTATTGTTTGTATATGCCCTATTTTCTGTTTCTGTATTTAACCTATAATCAGAAACATGCTGTTGCAGGAAAAATACATTTTGTTAATTTTTAAAGGACAACAAGTACATACAAGTACAAATTTGACATTTTCTTCCTTTGCAACACGAGCCAACAGCAAAAAATCTTCCCTATGCCAAAATAAGTTTTCAAAGGGGCTGTTTTCACTTTATCTTTCACCTGACAAATATTAACACAACTGTGTGATTCATTTTTTTCTGGTTGTAACACACAGGTTCTACCTGCGGTATTATAAGCTGGCTGTATTTGGAAGCTATTCGTTTTATTCTTTTATGTTTTAAATACTGTAATTCTGACTTGCTTATCCTCTGTATAGGCTGTATCCAAACCTGCGATAAAAAGTTTGCAGACTTTTTTAAAGTGGAGTCCTGCACCTGCTGGAAACTAGCTAGCAGCAGCTAACAGCTCACGACACGCGGCTTGTCTGGGCCGAGCAGCTGCTCGTCAACATGTCGTCAACGTCCCATTAAAACACCGGAGCTCAGGCGGAGATGATCGGAAAAACGCGGGCAGGTGACCGAGACTTACCGATAGCGTGCCTCTATGAATCCGCTCCAACTGAAAAAAATTAAATAAAACCCTCTCGTTTTTATTTTATTTTTTAAGAAAAGGTTTCAGAATTTAAATGAGATTTTCTGTCTGATTTCCTGAGGTCAGCCACGGGTCAACGTGGTCATCGGCGGCGACGCTCCGCTGTGAGTTTGTCGCTTGACCAGCAGGGGGCAGGAGAGCGCGGCGACAGGGGGTCAAAGAGTAGAGACGCAACTTCCACAACGACATAGTTCCCTCAGCAAACGTCCGCCTTCGTCTCAACGAAGTTATTGACTTCGCTGGATGAAGGGAAACAAACCCGATCGTGGGCTGAAGTATGTTTTTTCTATACTTAATTTGTTCGTTTTTTCGTGTACAGCACAACAATAAAAAATATGTAGGACTATTCTTTGCTGCACTAGATATATCTGACTTTATACTGACTTAAAATATCCGTCCATGCGTCCATCTATCCATTATCTGTACCAGCTTATCTTGTTCCGGATCATACTGAACTGACTATGATTTTAGGCAATATTAGAAAAAGTTTAGGATTTGCCACGGAGTCTTGAGAAACGCTACAAATGGCATATTACTGTGACTGATTTCCATTCTTAGCCGCAATAAAACATAATCCTGTGTTGATTTTTGCCAAAGAACTCAGCCACAGTCTGCGAGTAGAAATTTTATTTGGGGCAAACAATTTTAATGACTGACCCTGGATACTCTACCCTTATTAGACACATCCGTATTGGATATCACTAACCTATCTTTAGGTTATGGATAGGATATAGGATAGCCTATAACGAAGCTGTAATCAAACCTCTACATAAAAAACCTTGTCTTGATCCAGGTGTTTTAGCCAACTACAGACCAATATTCAATCTCCCTATTTCTATAATACTAAAAGTAGTTGTAAAGCAATTTTGTGATCACCTGCACAGAAACAACTTGTTTGAAGAATTTCAGTCACATTTAGAGTTCATCATACCAAAGAAACCACACTGACTAAAGTCAATAACAATCTTCTCTTGCCTTCCGATAATGGACTTGTCTCTACACTAGTTCTGTTAGATCTTAGTGCTGCATTTGACACTGTTGATCACACAATTTTATCACAGAGATTAGAACATGTAATTGGGACTGAAGGAACTGCACCAGATTGCTTAAAATATATTCCAATTTGTTCTTTTTAATGATGAATTTTCCATATACACAAAAGTTCTGCAAGGCTCAGACCAATACTTTTTATTTTATATATGTCTTCTATAGGCAACATTCTTAGAAAACAGTCCATAAATTTCCATTGCTACACTGATGACACCCAATTATATCTATCTATGAAACCAGATTTAACAAATCAATTAATCAAACTACAAGCACATCTAAAAGACATAAGGGACTGGATGACCTACAATCTTCTAAACTCTTTCTTCCAAACTCAGACCAAACTGAAGTTATTGTGTTTGGGCCTAAAAATCTCAGAAACATGTTGTCCAACCCTATGGTGACTTTAGATTACATAACTCTGGCCCCCAGTAATACTGCAAGGAATCTCAGATTCCTTTTGACCAGGATTCTTACCTCACACATAAAACAAATGTCTAGAAAAGCCTTCTTCCACACAGAACATTGCCAAAATTAGGGGCATTCTGTCTCAAGCGATGCTGAAAAACTAGTTCATGCATTTGTTACTTCCAGACTGGCCCAGTACCTCCCTAAAGAGCCTGCAATTATTTCCAAAATGCTGCAGCAAGATTACTGACTGGGATTGGTAAGTGAGATCATATTTCACCTTCATTAGCTTCTCACTATAGGCTTCCCATTAAATATAGAGTAGAATTTAAAACCCTTATTCTTACCTGTAAAGCTCTAAATGTTCAAGCTTCATCATACCTAAAAGATCTCCTAGTTCATTTTAAGACTAGGCTCAAAACTTTCCTCTTTGATAAAGCTTATGGTAGTTATAGTCATGCTGCTATAGGCTTAGACTGCTGGGAGATTCGATGCACTGAGCCACTTCCCTCTTCTCTTCCCTGTCTCCTCTCATCCCACATTATATGTCACCACTGTATGACATTAACTCTGTGTCTACTTTTTCCCGTAGTTGTGCTTCTCCCTCTCTGTCTCCCTCTGTCTGTCCCTGTCTTCAGCTGTCCCTGGATTTGGAGCCGTGTGTCTTCTAGTGCGCAGCTGCTGGTCCTACCAGCCTGCCGAATGTTTGCTTGTTGCTTTTGTTTCTCTTTTCTTTTCCTCTCTCCACTTTCCACTCACCGCAACCGGTCAAGGCAGATGGCTGCCCACCCTGAGCCTGGTTCTGATGGAGGTTTCCGCTTTTGCCTATAGCTGCTCAAGGGGGATTTGTTGAGTTTTCTCTGAATGTCTGTATAGTTTTGACTTTATTATGTAAAGTGCCGTGAAAGTTGACTTGAATACCCCGTCCTGAAGGATATGAATAAACAATTTAACTTGTTAATTAAGTTGTTTTTAACCTGCACTGTATGTTGTCTTGTATACAGCCACCAGTCTGTCAACTGTCTCGATGTGTAAATATTAAAAATGCATTACCATAAATGCCAAAAGTGCATTATGTTAATATCAAAATAGCATGTGTGTCTGATAACCATTTAATTGTAAGGTTTTAAAAAAATGAAACAAGATACTGCACTCCAAGTATCTTATGGTATTTTTCTACTTGTGAGATATGATGGACTCTTTCTATAATGGGCTCCAGGTGTTTTTTTACTTAGTGGGAGGCCACTCTGCCACTGTGATCTGCAAAGTGGTGATGATATTTTAGTTGGAGACTGGTGGTTTGGTATATGCAAACAATATTAGAATCTATTCCAGGAAACAATTAGGAAACAGAAGTTTTTGAGGATTTTATGAAATCATGCAGAAGTAAGATTGCACTGATTCCATGAACAAATTAGTTCTTTCACTGATTCAGAGCTGAGATATCAGCCTCAATGCAACTATCCATCTTCAATACAGCTTCTAGTGAAGTGACATTATAAAATTCCTTTTTTAAAAATCAAAAGTTACATTTATTCACAAAAGGCCACTGACAGAGGTTTTAGAACAGAAATGTCCACCTTAATGTTACCATTTGTAAAAACAATTTCATCCAGGTTTAGCCTGCCTGTTTTACATTTTGGAAAAAGAGAACAGCGCCGTCAAACAGTATGAAATATGAGCAGAAACCCTGAGCTGAAGTATTAGTACGAGGACAGAAACTGGGATTGGTGACTCCCGACAGATATACTGACACTACAGGGTAAAGGTTTCACAGAGGGAATAGTTGGAAATGTTCTGGTGCTTATTGTTGCTGCTTATTTGATTTTTGTTTTTGTTTTAGCCTTGTTTGTAAACTGACAAAATTAACAACAAACATTTGTTTAAAAGTTAACACTATGTTACAGACAGAAATACAGGCAAAACATGATAACAATGCTGCTTTACTAAAAATGACAGTCACAAGTCCCAATTAAAACATTATGGGCCTATTGATTTAGCTATTTTTTGTTACTTCAGAGGCCATTTTCTCCTGTGTCAATGATTTACAAAACCATGTTACTTGAATAAATGTGTACATAGAAGATAAAATCACAACAAGACAAGAAGATTGAAAATGTCATAACTTTGGATATATTTTCAGAGTCTTGTTGCTCATGTGAGTATGTAACAGTCACTTTTTCCAGATTTTGCAATAAAACTCTTCACATTGTCCCATTGTCTCCGTGCAGATTGGCTAAGATTTGTTCAAGGGATGAAGAGGGGACTGGACTGAAAATCTTGCTAGGTGCTGTGGAGTCCTGCCTGCTGGGAGTAGGCCGGGGCCAACGCTCGTTAAACTTGACAAAAAATAAGGGGTCCTTGAAGGGTCCCCCATAGATGATGGCCTGCATCAAGTAGACAAGGGCCACGACCATGAAGCTGATGAGGAAGAAGGGGATGAAGGGCCTAAGGTGGTGCCAGGCCACCCCGAGCCCGTAGGCCACGCCACTGAGCCCACTCTGCTTCCCAGTGTGTGTGGTATGGCGGGTGGAATCCGGGACAGGAGTGCGATCAGGGGACTCGTCATCTGAATTTGAAGAGGATGGACTGGGGATACTGAGTAAATCCATAGCTTTTAAGGTCAAGAAAAGCAGTTCCTTTGCTCTTTAACTGGTCTGGTTTTATTCACTTTACTCCATAAATCAGCTCGAGATCAGAAGGAAGAAAACAATCCACACATAGTGTCCCAGTGGTGGGGTGTCCCTACATTTTCATGGCGAAAGTCCATTGCTGTGTAGAAGCCAGAACCAAACTCCTTACAAGCACCATTAATCTCGGAACATTCCTTTGGTCGTGTCGTCCAAGTAGCTTTCCCAGGTTAAATGCTGCTGCTTCTATTTGAGCTTTACTGAGCAAAAGAGGAAATGAAGAACAGCGTGGGAGCCTTAAATAGATATGACACCAAATGACAGGACACAGGGAGGGAGGGAGGATCTGCTGCATTTGGTCGTCTCAAGTTTAAGGAAAGGAGAGTGTGTGTGTGTGTGCATACCAGCTGCATGGGTTGCAGACATTACACACACTCAGTGACTAAAACACGCACACACACTTCAGTCGGATTCATGCTTGTGATGCAGCAGCAAAACGAAAACAACATTACATATCATTACGGCACTAACACTGTGGTAGTATGTAAAATGCTAAAGTGTTGTTATTGCATTGTACTGCAGAACAATTTGTTATTGTTATTAATCTACCTATACATTGTGAAGTTATGTGTCCAGCCCGATCTCACACTGAACCCCTATCCACTGAAGCATTTTAGAAATTCACGTTCTTCGTTTGTACAATAAAGACCAGACAGAGAAAATCTGAGTTAATTAAAACAAATAATTATTATACTTAATTTTTACATTTCATTTCGTCATTAACAGATGCTTTTATCCAAAGCGACTTACAGAGTAATTTGGTACACAGTGGCGATGGCTGCCACGCAGGGTGGTCATTACCACTGGGACCAGTTTCTTGCCCAAGGACACTTCGATATGTAGCAAGCAGGGACTGGGGATCGAACCACTGACCCTGTGTCCACTAGCCTTACCAACTGACAGAACATGTGCAGATGCTACTCAAGGCTACAACATGCCAACATGCATTTTAAATTTTTTGTATTATAAACATAAACCGGTGGAACACAGAATTTTGGCTGGTAAAAGTCCAGGTTAGAAGTGTTGTGACTGTATGTACAGTCAGTTTCACACATATAAAACCAGGCCACAGGAAACTGGGAAATTTAGTACCAAATACAAAAAGAGGTAGTTTGCACATAAAAGGCTGATAGATATTTGGATTAGAAATTATTTTTCCAAACACGAAGTTAATTTGCCATTTTGAAACCACTTCTCCACTGCAGCACTGAGAAATACTTAATCTTTCTGCATAACTGTAACCGGAACTTGACTTAAAGATGGTGGCCACTTGAATGAAAATTGCTCACTGATGACAACATGGATCAGTGGCAACAGTGTATCTAGCTCTATTAATACATCAACTGAAATGTATCAGCGTTGAAAAGTGTCAAATATATACAGTACAAGCAGAAAGGATAATTACAAGGAACTTAATTATTTATCTGCCACTTAACTACCACTAAATTAAAAGCATTCAAATATTTCCAAAATTTAAAACACAAGTGGTCTAATTTTTTTTAAAAAGTGTTCATTTGAGTAACTTGAAAAGTTAAGTTTTCTGACCCAAAGTTAGTCAGATTTGAAACTTCATATTCCTCAGGCACAATTAGTAATATTCAGATACCAAACTTTTAAATGAAACTTCATTTATCTTTTTTTTCAGTTTCAGTAAGGAAGGTGGAAATTTAATATTTAAAGTTATGAAACTGAATTAAGTTTAAAAATGAGCAAAACCTGAACTCTGAAGAGAATTGAAACATTACATCAGTTCGGACGTTCATATTTATAATCGGAGGTTAAATGGTGGTCACAGGCTGACACATAACACATCGTAGTGTGACTAACCTCAGACTTTCACACTCTGAGATGCACTCAAAGCCCTCGTGATCCAACAGCTGCTTCTCAATCAGACAGATTTCAAATGTGTTGCATACTGGAAACACTGAGACACTTTCACGTCCTCAAACAACCCTCACACGCTCCTCTGTCATGCCTGGGCCCGACACATACAAAACAGCTCTTCCCTGTCAACAAGTGGCTCAGTGTGTAACTGGAGATGACAGCAAAGCTGAGAATGTCGACACGTAAGTCATTAATTGTGCTGCAGAGTACATTGGGTTTGAAAGTTAATGACCTGACAGTTCGGAATCGTAATTTAGGATGTGAATGTGTTTGTAGCGAGTTCAAAATAAGACAAAGGACTTCACAGATAACAATCCTTCATAATTAGTGCATAAAAAAAAAAGTGCACTAATGATAGGGATGGGGATATCAGACATAGTGTCAAGTTCATGCATTTGCCTCAACTAGAACACAGGGATGAAATTACTTGGACTGCCTTTAGACATGTGTATCTGCGTGACACAGCAGTCCTCACAAAACAGCCACATGAAATCACATGTTGCCAAATCTGGTCTAAGAAAAGATCTTTATTTATAAAAACAGTATTACCAGTTACATACTTTACTGAAAAAAAAAAGCATCTTCTCATAGTCAAGGCAGGTATGAATGGTACATCATAGTTTTACATAGATAGGCAACAGTACAAATATACTATGTATGTGGAGACAAGAAAAAAAAAAGATTGGTCTATTTTGCATTTAAAACAACTTAATGGTAAAATTGGGACTAAAACATAGAACAAATTGCATAACGCTCACCCACAGAAACCCCCAAATAAAATACAAATTGGACACAAAATGAAAAGAAAAAAGGTAAGAACAAATGGATCATACACCAAAATGTGCTTCTTGTCCACCTCTCAAATTAAACGTCAGTATCTTACTGCAATATGTATCCTGTGAGTGAAGAAGCCTGCCAAAATAAAGCGTTCTGATGCAAAACAGCAGAACATAGATTCAGATCTGCATCTGAATGGCTACATCACAGAAAAAAAAAGTAGTGATTTTTTTTCCTTGGACAAATCAGACTGAAAGACCACATTATAAAAGAAGCGCTTGTTAAGATTAAACCGTAAAGTAGGATGCATCTCTAGTGTGAATCATGTACAGTAGAGCCAGGAATGGTTTCTGAAGCTGCATGTCAGTATGCATTAGTGGTATAGTAGTGTTTGCTCCCAGCTTCACATTGTTGTCTTGTAATGGTCTGATTGGCATAAACCTACACAGAAAAATCAAAACTCAGCAGCACAAATTGTCATTTTCCACCAGGGGTTAGAAATGAAGGTATCAAACACAAAAAAGAGGCAGTCAGTACATAAAAACTAAGAAAATAAAAATCCTTTGTCAACAACATAGATGGATGAAAATATCAACATGTGGTCTTGCGTGTCACTTTTTACACACACAAACACGCACTTATTAGGTCCATTTGCTCACTCACACAGCCACATGTTTACGGTATAACACCACACACAACAACAACAACACACACACACACCCCTGCCCTTTCTTGTCTACACCTGTGCTCATCCCAACCCGGAAGGGAAAAAAAAAAAAAAAAAAAGAAAACTATATAAACATTCTTAATCTACAGGGCAGCTGTTGCTCTGTCGACACATCCCAACCTCCCGACAGTCCCACTAAAGAGACAATTTAAATTAATGAGCCAAAACTAATGCGGACATCCTATTTTCTTTTTATATACAGTATATACCCTAACTAGGACATCTACGTACAAATTCATCATTAGGATGCAGGTGTTGGCAGCAACATGACAACCAGTACAAAATTTACCAAACATGTTGACAATGTGATAAAAATAAAATTAAGCAGGACAACAACACCAGAATTAAAATGATTGTCAACAAAGGTGATTGCCTTTACAGAAAATTATAATTTAAAAACTGACTATATTTCTGTTGCTACACTTGAATGAATCAGTATGTGCCTGTGTTTCACATGAAATGTTTGGCCCGCAACACAGCCACTGTCTTTGGATTCCAACCATTACTTTCTGATCCTATCTGTGAAAAAAAAGAGAGAGAGAGAGAGAGAGAGAGAGAGAGAGAGAGAGAGAGAGAGAAACAGAGAGACAGAGAGAGAATAGGGAAGAGGGGGGATGAGAGGGAGAGAGACTGCAAATCTGCATCTTCTCTCCTCAGTAGCAATGGTAGGGCAGGGACGGCCCAGTTTGGGTGATGCACACAATCAGTTTTTCTAGAGAAACAAAGGAAAATATTATTTCAATTAAACAAACAACAACAACAAAAAAAAAAAAATCAAACCATAAGCGACTATTTTGGGTAATCTGCACAATAAAGGATGTATCACAAAGACTCACTATGTGGTATAAGTATGGCACGCTGTGCAGTAGTGCTGTCACAATAACCAGATGCTCAATACAAACATTAAATGAAATTTTGTAAAATGTAACTAAATACATTTAAATCCTTATAAAAACAGGGAAACATCTTTGTATTTTAATACATTGCCTCCCCTCCTTTCGCTTTTATGAAAAAAGCAAAACTGGGCTCCTGTTGAACTTGTAGTCTCAAGCCCTTTCAGACATGGACTGGAATTCTGACTTTATCCTGGTTTTTTAAGAGTGGGTGTACGCGTGAACGAAAATATCTGAGTAAAATGCTGCTGATAAGATGCTCTGTGCCGAATTGGTTGGAGAGTGGCGATCGTGGGTATGTTTATGACGTTTGTATCACTTCTGCTATAGTCTGAAAGTCTCACGTCTGAAAGGCCACTGCAGACTGAATTCTGTTAACACTGTCGAGAGTTCATGTCTGAAACAGGCTTCGGTGGCCAGTCAATGGCTGCAAAGTTGGTTCTCTGTATTTGTGCATGGTCTGAAACTATTTCTGTTCACATGCTTCTGAACCAATTATTGACTTACTTTGTCCTAGTTCTCAAACAGATATACATTTTTGAAGGTCAGGCAGTAAGATTCCTATGACCAAATACACAATAAAATATATTGTATATTAATTCAGTTCTTGTAATACCATTTATAACCACAAGGGCTTCACATAGAGTAAAGCACAAAATCTTTGCTGACTCCCAGTGTTGTGTGCATTAGTCCTGATATGTTTTTAGTAAAAATAGAAAATTGAGGTTCTAGTATTGTGACAACACAACTGTACAAACAGCAGCTATTATTCTGAGGTCTTCAATACCAGCCTTGTATTTATCTCTGCACTGACAGAACAAATGGACCACAACACACAAAGAATACCTTGTAGCATACTATACCAGCATGTACACATCACATTGTATAGTTATGTATTAGTACACATTTCACTCATTTCAGTATTTTTTAAATTAAAAGAGACAAAAAGAACAGAGCTCAGAGTCCATGCAGGACAAGAGGTCAGTTGGACATACCATGCTGTTACATGCAGTGGGGGGGAAGAGGGGAGGGGGAGGGCTAACCATCGTAGGAGTCCAACAGAGGTAGGGAGCCCTTTCTGCCCCCATAAAACCCTTGCTGAGAGACAACCAGAGAAAGAAAAAGAAAGAAGAAGGGGAGTGTGAGTGTAAGAAAAGAAACATGTCAGTAGATGAAACGTTTTAAAACACAGTCAATGGAAAAGGAAATACTCCTAGTGGTGCAGGAGATCCGGGGTTAGTGTAATTAAGTAAGCAATACAGGATGTAAATCAAACAATTACCGGTAAAGTGTCTGCGGTGTCATCCAGAGTGTGTCGTCTCTCCCTCTGGTCCAGTGTAGAGTACGCCTCTAAATTTAGGTAACAAGAATGAGAAAAATGGCCACAGATGTTCACTTGACACATCTGCTATACTATCTTCCTGCACAAAATGTTTGATTATGAATACACTCACCAGGGCCAAGGTCATTTAGTGGAATCATGTCCCTCTTTTCTCCTAAGACAAAAAAAAAAACAGGATGACAGGTCAAAACCACAATCCTAACTTTATATTTAAGTTTAAAATAATCTTGTCCAACTATTTCACAAAATGTGAAATTTAAATACATTCAAAATTTTTCACAAACTATGCCTTGTAAACTGACCTCTGTCCAGTAGGGGTGTGGTGCTGTCTTCATGAGTGCCGTTGGCTCGGGTGCTCGGGCCATTTGCGGTTGTGGTGTTGGGGTTAAGGTTAACCATGAAGTCCGTCTTCTTCCAGCCATCTTTTTCCAGAGGCTTGCGCAGCTCCTTATGTGCCCAAATGAGCTGCAGCACCTGCCCTGCCCCCCGCACTTCACGATCGGAGCGTTTACTGCATGACGCACAAAAAAAAAAAAAAAAAAAAAAGAAACACATGTTCATATATTTACCAGTGTTTGATTCAGTTGTCTTTAACAGCCAGTTCCGTCCAGCCACACAGTCACTTTCATCCTCAAAAATAAGCCATTTAACTTTTTAATTTTATTCAAATAAAGCTTGTTTGTTAGTTGCTATCCATTCAACAGATGTTGAATAGGATTACCAGAAAACATTTTTACTCCCATATTCTGAGCTCACTTTACAGACGTACCCATCCTTATTGATAAGCACCAGTCTCTCAATGCCCTGTGAGCTTCGGAAGATTTTTGCTGCCTCCAGGTTGTTGCCTAGCACCTCGCTGAGTGTACTCAATACGGACACAACAGTCTCCTCTGATAGAGTGCGCCCAGACTGACTCTGGCCTCCAGGGAGGTTTGCCACCAGGTGAGGCACTGCATGCAAACCTAGAGAAGACACAGACACAAGGTTAAACAAAACGCACGAGTTAAGAAAAACTGTAGATATCACTATAATGTTTTTAATCAACATTCATTATTCTTACCAAGCAATTCACAGTTGCGATTGTCAATGGCGAGATTTCTCAAGGCTCCAGACATTGCTCTCACCACCCGATCATTGCCATGAGCAAGTAGCTCAGCCATCATGGGAAGACCCTTCTCCAAGCGAACAGTGGCCCGAATATACCGACCATACTGTGGGGGGGCACAACAGCATGGAAGAAAGTTACATTTATAGTACATGCAGTGTCATTTGAACATTCAGAATAATACAATATCAACATAAACTAGACATAAAAGGGATTTTAGGAAAGCTAAAAATAAACATTAATGCTTCAGCAGTTTAGAAACCGAGTCTCTAATGTCCCTAAAATATGAATTTATACTTAATAATGGTACATACACAACTTCAATGCAATACAGACAGGTGGTTCTAATGTTATGACCACTCCATGTAAAATGAATAAGGAGGCCAAAACATTACCACCTCTACTCAACATCAACCTAAGGACTGGGAAATTATAAACTTGCATGATTAGAAATTATGGCAGAAGGAACTGTTTTGCATTGCATTAAACTGCACAGGTGGTCATAATGTCAGGCCTGATTGGTGTATTTTAAGTGGGTTGAGAAACTGTACTAACAGTCCATCGGCCAGCACACAGGTTCTGGATGGCACCAGCAGCCGCCTCAAGAACTGAAGGGTTTTTACTCTCCATGAGCAGTGATGTGTAAACACGAACCACCTCTGGTTGGAACAACAGCTCATAACCTGAAATCAGCATATACAGAGTTAGAAAAAACAAGATCTATGGACAGAGAAAAAAAATATACAGTATTTTAACTCAGACCTAGCATCATGATGTTAAAAGTTTCAGCCTTAACATGAAAAAACGTAATTTAATTTTAAAACAACAACGTAAATGCTGAAGAAACCATACTTTCCATAACCAGGTGATGTGATAAAAACTATTTATAAACTATATATAAACTAAACAAAAACTATCAAGTACAGCTATGTTTAGCGATTAAAAATCTGGAAACTTTCATTTAAAATAAAATTCATGGATTAAAATAAAATGACAAAGCCTTTTTCTAAATTGAAAACAAATATTGAGTAAAAAATAAATTGTCTTTACACTACTGTACATTTTTTAATAATTTAAGGTAACACAGGGGCCACAAACAGACCCTGATAGTCATTTGTAGAATTTGAAGAAATCTATGCCTCATCATTTGTAAATTTCCCCACTTTGGCACGAATAAAGGTTTATCTTATAGATTTACATCCCTTTAAGACTAGTCCATTATAAATAATTTTACAGGAACAGACATGTTTACCTTTGGCAGGAGTTGTCCTCTTTGGAATATCAACTTGATCCCCACTTCCATCATCTCCATCTTTCCTTCCTAAGGTGTCCAAATTAGAAAAACACGTACATAATAGAATGAGCAGAAACCATGAAATATTAAATGATACTGGTCAGACCTTTAGCCTTGTAAAATGTAAGTGGCAACCATGCAACCAGTGGAACAAGCACTGTGAGCATGCAATGCTGTTTGCGTGACATTAGTTGATCATGCCCATGGACAGATTGCGAATTCAATATCATCAGACAGGCTTTTTTCTTTGATGAAGTACTATTTTATGTTAGCAAATAGGTAATGACAGAGGGGCTGATGGTTTCAAAATGAGTTCATATGAACACCAAGCAGAGCAGCTTACCTTTAGAAAACCACTCATCTAAACACAGCAGAGAGAAGGGAAGAAGTAAAGTAGAACAGGAAGCAGGAGGGAGAGGAGAAGGAGGAAAAGGGAAAAGGTAGTAGAGTGTAAAAAACAGCAACAGGTGTTTCAAACACCAACTAGCTCAAAGCCACCAGCAGCTAACCCATCTTTCAACAGCATCTCTCATACACAGACTAATTCTGAATTGTAAAAGCTGTCGACCACTGACCTTTGCCCTTTCGAGAGCCAAAGCAGCCACCTTTATTAGCAGGGGTAGGTCCCTGGTTAAGGGGTGTGGTCTCTGCGTAGCGCTCACAGCCAGGGACTTCACGATGAACCTGATAGGACAGATTCCTCAGGAGGCAGACACAGTTCTCCACTAACTACAGAAATAATAGATGAACAGGAGACAAAAATCAACAGAGATGCACGGAAAATTTATTTATTTGCAAATAAATAAAAGCACCAAAGGTTAAATTTGCAACTTCAAAAAGTAAAAACATCTGTCTTTAGAGAGCAGGTACCTTATTATCCACATCTTTGCGGTTGATCTGTGATTGGACAATGTACATGAGTGAATCCACCAGTCCTGCACACTCTCTCAGTTTCCGCCTGGCTTCGCTGCGTTCTGAACTCACATTTCTGTTGGAGAGAAGGAGAAGTTGAACAAATAAATATATTTTTTCTTTCAAAATATTTCTCTCCCCTTCTCTGGTTTTCTTCACTTTCCATCAAATGCTCACTTTCGTACCTAAGACAGCCAGCAGTGTTGGTCAAGGCGGTCTCCCACTCCAGATGGCGTGGTTTGCAACTCTCCTCTCCTCCATTGTTCCCTCGCTCCCACCCCGAGTGAGGAACAATCACCTCATCAACTATAGCGTGCAGAGCATGGTCCACAATTTCCATTTTCACTGAATCGTGTGATGAGAGGTTCCATAAGGTGCCTGGAACAATCCAACAAAAGAGACAAGTTTTAATGTTCATAAGTTAAAAACAAACAAACAGATCCAACGTACTAGGGAAACATGATATTGGGGAATATAAAGTATGTATGTATGTATGTATGTATGTATGTATATTGCGATATGAAACATACAGGAATTTTAACAAAAGAACTTGAATATCTCAATTTGGGGGGAAATGACTGGGGGGCTTTTTGTTGGAAGGAAGGAGAAGGGATGGCTGGTGGCTAACAGGAGAGTGTAAGGACACACCAAGCAAACAAAGAATTTGCCACTTACGTTTACTACGCTTGTTAAAGAACATGAACGTGAGTGTCACCAAGTGTAAAACAATACATTCATTTGACCATTCACTGAAAAAAACGTGGGTGTAGAATGAATGCTTTTGTAGTGACCTATGCACAACACTGGCTAAGCAGCCAATTTCACTGCACCAACCTCATAACCTGAGCACTGACTGATTTGGAGGTGGTTGATTTTAAGCACGACACAATGAAATTACTGAATATATCATGCAGCCTTACAATTAAGTCATCTTTAGTTTCTCTCTCAATCTTTTTTGTATAGTCTAATCCAATATATTGTATGTTTGAATTCTACAGAACAGCAAAGCCTACAACCCATCATAAAAGCACTGTATAATCAGAAATACCTGTGATTGTGTCAGTGAGGTCCTGGTCATGGGTTTTCCTAAGTAGCCTGACCAGAGCAGGCACCCCATCACAGTTCTTGATAGCAATCTTATTGTCTGGGTCTCGCCCATAAGAAATGTTCTTTAGTGCGCCACAAGCCGAGTGATGCACATCCTTGCTGGGATTGTCCAGCATCGACACCAAGGCTGGTATACCCTTCAGGCGACGGACCTCTGACTTAACCTAGTTACACACATCAAGCATGTCAGACAGGCACATATATTCAACACGGGAAAAAAAAAACAAAAAAAAAACGGGTCAAACAAATACATCTTGGATTTGACAGAAACTATTGTCTCACCTTATCATTTTTAAATGTGAGATGCTGGAGGAAGGCCGCCGCATTGGTCCTAACCGGGTCCAGACGGTAGTTCAACATGGCTATGACCTCCGGCAGCTCCGGCTGTCTCCACGAGGTGGGAGGGCCCTTTCTCAATGTGCTGTCTAGTGAAGCCATGCTTCCCCTCTCCAAAGTCATGGGCACAGCCCAGGCATAGGGATCAACTCCTCCCATGTCAGTCTCCAAAGTATCCTCACAACTCCTGAATGTTATTTAAAATAAAACACTGTTTAGGTGGGTCTGAAGTAAGCGTTGTTAGAAATTAACAGAACAATGCAAGTTTACTATATATACAATTTTTTCATTCTGACAATAAACTGTTAAACTAGACTACAGCAAAGTACTGCATTTGTGTTTTACCTGAGTCTTCGTCTATCCATACCCCCAGGGCCAAGCCCCAGGCGTGGCACAGTTCCATAGCCTCCAGGGTGCATTGGTGGAGGTGCCAAGCTATAATCATCATAAGTCACACTGCGCTGGTCATCCTCTAGGCCATAGTGCCCATGACCAAACCGCATTTCCATGGCTGAGCCTATGGCCCGCATTCCCCGGACTACCTGGGGCTGTGCAACATATGGGTCAAGCTGCTGGCGACTTGGGGCCCGGTAGCCAGAGTCCAGAGTCCTGTAGCCATCAATAGGCCTGTGAAGACAAGAATAGTAGAAGTACTCAGAGCCAGTAAAGTGTGAGTATTGGTCTGAAATAAACTGCAGTCGCTCTAAACTGGTCAACACTGTCTTGACTTAAAACAAGTCTGACAATTTGTTGGAGAGAGTCAAACAGTTTGTAACAATGCAATGAAGATGGTATATCATTGCCAATGTGGCAGAAAATGGAGTCATGCTTTTTTCGACTGATAAAAATATATAAAACTACAGTTGTGACATAATATGCAAGAGGCCTGGATATACAATCTTATAAATGTGCAGCTACAACAGATTCAACCCCCCCCCCTTATGAAGTGCTGTTGTACCTGTAGCGGTCATCCATGTGAGAGCCCCTACTCAGACTGGTGTAGGCCTCGGATGGTGGGCCTGGTCTGTAGTCATCGTAACTACCTACAGGGCCGTAGTGGTAGTTTCTGGGTACTGTGGCAGTGGGGTAGTCCCCTGCTCCAACATGCCTGTATGGGCGGTCCAGAGTGGCACTGTAGCCGCTCATCCCGGACACTGACAACGGTCCATCCATTGCATCAGTGGGGAGGACTGTGCGTGAAATCGGTTTCTTCATCTGTGGGAAGTGAGATATAGGTAATGCATAAAAGTTTTTTGTTTTTGCAATTTTGGAAAACAACACACAAAAACATTGTGATGATCACATGCGTCATATCACCTTACCCCATTGTCTGGCCGCCGTGTGGTCCCCTCGTCAGAAAAGACTGAGTGTACTTCCTGGGAGTCATCCTCTGGTGTGTAGCTCTCATCTAGAGCACCGTGTGCAGGGTCCACCATCCTGTACTGTTTAAATCACTGGCATTTACTACATACATATATAAAAAGGACAAAATTTCCATTATTAAATACATTCAAATACATACCTGTGTGCCGTTTATGTAAGAATCTGTAAGTTTCAGTCGTTCTATGTCTGCATCACCTAAACGCCCGTTCTGAGAAGAAAGAAAGAGACAGCTGTGAAACAGTGTAAAAATAATGTGAAGCCACAAACAATTTTACTAAAATAGTCAGCAGTAAGATTGAGGCCTAATTCCCAGTAGCCACTGGTATCAACTTTCTTTCTTACAACCGCCCAGATGATGTTACTGCTGCTGAAGCACATTCAATCCTGACGAAACTGTCTCTGCATGTTCATGGTTTTTGAATTACTGCCAAACTTAAAAGGAGGACATTTTGGAATGAAGCCATTTGTCCTCACATCCTACTTCCTCTTGCTCCGATGTGTTACATAATCAATGATTTCACTCTGTACAACTGAGTTATACCTTTGACGCAATATAACTGGCTCAGTTATGAGAAACAGCCTCAAGGCGAGTCACATGGGAATACAGTACAGTCAGCCACTATGGAAACCTCTCTCTGCAGCCACGCAGAGTCGCTGTCAGTGTCAGTGCTAAACACTGTGCTATTGACTAATACAAGACAAAACTATATCATGCGCCTTAACAGACAAAGAGTACCACTTAACCCTTAGAGGTGTATCATACTGCACAAAGAGGCAGGACTGTTATTAAAGAGCAATGCAGATCATACTTTTACAAAGGGCACACTTCCTCTACAGCTGGTCTGTCTTATACCAGCTCATCTACGAGGAGCCCTGTCATGCATTTCATCCAGCACTGCCAAAACACACATCTTGATCATCTTATTTATTTTTAGAAGATACAACACTGGCATTTAGCACAAGGCCAAAAATACAGATTCCTGGTTTCTTAGCCTTCATCATCTATCTGAGCAAATCACATGAGTCACATCCAAGGATTGAAAGGGACCACAAAAAAATAGAAGATACATGTTAGAGGGAAATAGTTTTACCTATTTCTCAGTCAGTATTAAAATATTGAGAGATTCTTAAAACTAAACTGTTTGCACTTAAAAGAATGATGACAATGTCTCAGTTTTAACTTCGCTTCCCAGCCTAAAATGCAAACAAGCTGATTTTACAATACATTTTGCGGAAGATATATAGACCATGAGATAAGAAAATAGAGCATCGATTCCAAAAAAAAAAAAACAAAACAAAACAATTTCAGCTGTAAACACAACAATCATAGACAAACAACAATATCTATACTGTGATGTACACAAACTGCTGTAAATCAGCTTAGAAACATGCAGATTAGGGTAGTTTATTATACTGATGCAAAGAAAATCACAGTCTATATCACTGATTTGTCCACTAAGGTATTAGAGAAAAATATTAAAGCAATTACTTTGACGATTACAATCTTAGGTACAGCAGAAAGAAATTTTCTTAAAAGCAGCCATTTTATATGCTGAATCCTTTAAATATCTTTAAGCAAAAGTGCCAAAATTGTTCTTATTAGTCAAATGTAAGCAAATAGCTGATGTTTCTCCTAGTCCTCTCTGGTCATACTTAAAATATGTTG
Source organism: Channa striata (assembly GCA_033026295.1). Taxonomy (NCBI): domain Eukaryota; kingdom Metazoa; phylum Chordata; class Actinopteri; order Anabantiformes; family Channidae; genus Channa; species Channa striata. The sequence continues at coordinate 16,164,014 of CM065173.1, read as the reverse complement.
GCTTCTGAACAGTTGCAAACAACAGCAGCAAAACAAGGAAAGCAAAGATGAAACTTTCCAATTGATGAATACCTTGAGAAAATAATCATCTCCTTTACTGACAGTAATGATATTGCTGCAACTGTAAAAGCAGACAAATACACTCATGTGTCCAGTCTGATAGTACATTACTATCGTTTTTTTTTTTTGACAAACCCCAATACACAGGCTGTAAGATGATGTCTGGCAGATACATATACTGCACCAGCAAGCAAAAGAATAGTAAGCAAACAACGTAGCAGCACAACAGAAGCAATGAAGTGTTTATTTAATAACGAAAAACCAAAGCTCGATATGGGGCTATATGACACATGCACAACAGATGACCGTTCTAAAACATGACATTCCAAAACAAAGGGAGAAATTACTGAGATTCAACACCTGGGGCCAACAAGAGGTGTATATCTATATGTGAGACAGTGTATTCGGTAAGTGACAGAAATAGCATGCTCAACACCCAGGATAATGACCATCTTAAGCATTTAAGAAATATTATAGGTATGAGGAGATATGTTTACAGATGAGGTCTTACAGACATACAGATCAGAAAGGAAGTGTGACAGCAGAGAAGGGTGATGAAAGAACATCAGGGTATGAAAAGAGTAATTAATTCACTTGGAAAGTTCTGAATGGAAGTAACAATGATCCGTGTCTCGGCGATGAAAGACTGGCTTATGGAACACTACAGGGGTAATATATTGGATTCTGTAATGAGCCGTTACCTGTGTGTGAGGGAGGGGGCGACCCAGGGCCGAGGGGCTGGTGGCAGGGAGGCCCACTCTCCTCCTCTCCTCCTCTAGTGCCCGGGTCAGCTGTTCAAACTGCACCTCCTGCTCTCTGACTGACTCCAGCAGAGCCGCTGCGCTCTCACACTGCTCCATACACACTACACAGCCCCAAAGGGAGAGAGGGGGCGTTACACACATCCATACAGCCTCAAACCCGCTACATCAGAGCAAGCAGGTGTCCAACAAAAATAGACACACCTCTACCACACATACAAAGCAGAGCAAGATCCACATTAAGTATGAAATTTTGGTCTGATTAATGAGTATGAAAGATAAGTTCTCATTTGTGATTTTGACTGCGACCAAAATGCACAAAAGCGTCTCTTCTTCTGGCCACAACAATGAACTTAAACAGTTTCCCAGTGACACAGCAAGACCAAATTTTCCAGTTATGCCGAGTTTCAGTGACTCAAGTTTTGTCCCACAAAGATAAATGTTTGTGTTTCATAACACCAGACCATATCACCAGTGAAGAAACCTATGTGACAAATGTGTTAAATGCATCAGTGCCGTTAGTAAGTGCATGGGGTGTATCCGTTTCATATTGGTGCTCAGTGAAAAGAAAACAGAATGATGAACTGCCCACTAACAGTCAGTACAAGAATAATTCTTGTGACATGACGCTGTTGATTGTCAGGCCAGGCCAACGGAAAATAGTACCATCACTATCCAATAACTTCTGCTACATACAGATTAGTAGACAGTCACTGACCACTTCATTACGCATACAGGTACAAACTTAATGCATTCTAATACAGCAGTTCTGACACAAATCCCAAAAGATTTTATTAAAAAAAAAAAAGTGATAAGTGAAGTTATAGGATGGTGGAATTGCACTGGATATACACCAGTATGATTCAAACCCCTACTATGACTTCACTAATAAGCAGACAGAATTATCAGTTTTGACAGTTTCAACATAAAATCTGCAAAAATACAACTCTCTAAAAGTAGAATTTATGGCAGGGCTGCTGTACTGGATTGCATTAGATCGTGAAGCTATAGGTAATGAGGTTTCCACCAGAAATGTAAGAAAAGTCAGAATAAAAATGTGGTTCACAAAATCAGGAAGATGATTTTGTTGTACTTTCTGTGAATATAAACAATAACTAAAAACTAGAATGGTGCATTTCCTGAAGAAAATGCTTGTGAATCCTGGAAGCTAGCTGCTGCTAACAGCTGCTGCAGCCTTTGCTGGAGTGGGATTGGAAGCCCTGAAGGCTTTGCAGCTGTAAGATTTAAAACATTCAATAACTTTAAAATTGAAACTACTGCAAAAAAACATTATTTCAAAAGTAAAGTTTTCCATCTCTACAGTTTTAAAACCTTCAAAACTAATTGAGTAACCCTGGGATTGGAAGTCCTGAACAATTTAGAAGTTAATGGAATAGAGTCTTTGATGTATTTCATGCGTACAACACACATAAAAGACATCAAAGACTCCTATAAAGTTCCATTCAAAATAAAAAAGATTAAATATTTATATTCATTATTCTCCATTAGCTATCAGCACACAGAGAAATAGGAACCATCTCCAAACATGTTTTAACAACATAGAGTTGGAACGATGTTTCTAGCTGTAAGCGTTTAGGATTAGGCGCTGGTTGTAAAATGTACGGAAGAATACACAATATTAATACTAAATACTTGAAACATCAAGAGTCAGCAATCACATTAATTAAAGGCCTGATGTGCACTTGAATGAGAATTTATTTAAAGGTGATGCATAAATTTACAGAAAACTGAAATAAAATTATGAACCTTGTTCACAAAAGAACTTCTTTTGGGGAAGAAGCTAAACAGTGCATTTAGTCAAATGAGAAGTGCACACTTCTCTTTACAGTTTAAGCACAAAGCAGAGTAAGAACATGCATGTGCGCTTATAGGTCATCCAATTTAAGAAAAAAAGGTAATACACACCTTCACCTGTGGGCGTTTGGTGGAAGAGGTGAGAGATCTGGCCAAGGTCAAAGACTGAGCTCTAGCTGCGCATGTGTAGATCACAGACCACCAAGCCCAAAAACAGCGAGAAATTTAGGACTGCAGAGAGAGAATAACAGAGTGGTGAAGAGCACAAGACTAGGATAGAGATGTTTTAGTGACGGCACCTCTGTTTGAAAAACCGCAACATAGTGAGAATTTTTTAATCAGCGAGCAGGAAAATGTACAGAGATGCAGATGTACAGTAGCTCAAGCTTTTAGATGCACCCAGTAACTCAACATGTGGCCCTCATACTGCAGCTCGCTACAGGACGTAGGACCAACCTACAGGTCTTCATAGGCCAGAAAACATCAGCATACAGTGAAACGAGGTTTTAAAGACAAAGTCAGAGTCAAACAAGTGATGACTCAAATCCTTTTACCAGATAATACACCCAGTCTGCTCATGGAAAGGTGAGTAAACTCATGCATTAACCCCCCCACAGAAACACACACACCTGCATGACCGGTTGGACAAGTTAGGTGGGGCAAACAAATTTACACTTTTTAGTGTTGCTTTCTGTCAGATGTGAATGTTCTCAAAAGAGTTTGGTGTTTAGGTAAACCCAGATCTACACTTCACGCAGCAGGTGTCTGTGTGCATGGCAAGCAGATTGTTACAAAGCAAAAAATATAAAAGCAAAGGTGTACTGAGATCAAGAAGAGAGCTGGTGACTCACAGTTTCACCTTCATCAGATAGTGCAAACAAACAGGCATTTAAAAAAAAAAAAAAAAGACAGACATGATATCACTGTTTGGAAGGCAGACTATTACGACACTCTTTAGCTGGTAAAATGAATCCTGTGGAGGCTGTGTCTGCTCCTGTATAACTGTCAAATAAATGACTAACACATGCATACACACACATATGACTTTGCTTGTTTAAAAACATCCTAATGTGGGGTGTGCCTAGTGTGGGAAAAGGAGGAGGAAAGTGGGATGGCTTGATAAGAAAAATGAGGAGTGGCTGGAGTGGCTGAATTTCACAACACAAAGGAATCTGTAAAAACCAAAAGAAGGATCTGCATGTGGGACGGACAGGAAGGTATGCACTGACTGCATAACTGACAAACAGAGACAAACACAGGTAACCCCCCCCCACACACACACACCACACACACAACTCTTTGCTAACTGGATGTAGTGCCCTGGAGTCAAACCCTCCCACCTGGGCAAATCTGAAACTGCTGCCCTGTACCACACATGCCTATATATGGTCAAAGGCAGGACAGAAGTGATACTATCCACTACAGACAGACAGATGAGCAGAGAACTGCAGACAAATAAAACAAGGAGAAGGATGGGAAGTGAAAAAGACAGAAAGGGAGTGAAAGAGGGGGGTAGAGATAAGTTTAAAAAACCACTGAATAACAGATAAAGGCTAATCTTGCATTCCTGGCATTGTCTCCTGCCAATTCACCAGCCCACCCACTCATCCACTGTAAAACAACCTTAGTATAAGAAATATTCAGAGATATGTCATTGCCCTTCAACGCAAGTTTACCAGTCACAAGGACCCATACACAAAGAAAAACAAACCAAATCTGCAACCTTTTTATAATTTAGGTTCATGTGTAAACACTGACGCCCTTTTCACCTCATTTTTATCTCAGAGATGACAAATAATCATTTACAGCCTTCACACTATCTTATTTCACTAATGAAGGCAGCCAACAAGAAGACTGACATTTTCTGGCAACTGTGCTTGGGAGTGTGTGTTTTTACCACCGCCAGAGGAGGGAATTTGCAGCTGTCAGTCCAGGAGGTTGGTGGAACAAAGAGAAGTTTGTGCAACGCAAGTGTGACAAGAGTTGGAGGAGATCATTGGACACATATGATTTTAGTCCATCTGTGTCCTAAACTTGCACATTACTTCTGCCCCTCATCCATCTCCATCCCTCACAGCTGTTAGTTTTGGCCTTAAAAGTCAGCTGTGAGTTTTGTTGAACAATGAAAACAATCGCTGTTGACCCACTGCCACTCCCCTCCCCTGTCCCCTCTTACCCACTTCCTGAGGAACAGGATGTTATGGATCCAGCATCAGAGATGAGTACAGGGACACAAAGGCAACTTAGCTGACCAAAAAACATATTCCTCAACAGCACTGCTTGCACAGAAAACAATAATAACCTATACAAAATAAATAACCGCCACGATGGTTGGCTTCCTACCTTAACACTGTTGAGCAATGGTAAAAATCCCCAGCAGTCAAAATGTTGATCATACGACCACAAATCTCTTCCCGTTTTATTCTAATATTGTTCTCAATCTCTAGTTCTCAGTTCTGTTTTCATGACCTTTCGAAAACTATATCTGTGAAACTGCACAGCTGAATGGTGACTAGATTTATGAAGGTTTTCCCAAAGTCTAACCACTGAATACTAACAAGTTTTGTTTTTTTAATAAAAAAGGAGCCGAGATCTTGTTTCGCAACTGATTATTCACAAAAAATAAAACACTGAAGCTTCACTAGCTCCAAATATTGAAATGTCAGTACTTGTTCTTTTTCCAAATCTATTATGGCAAGCATATTATGTTTTGGCTTTTGACTGTCTAGATGAAAAAAAGGCAAGTTGAGGCAGTAATCTATTGTCTGTTTGGTATATTATAACAAATGCTCAAGCTAAGCATTAACTGTATATGTACAGACATAAGTTACTATCAACAGGAAGATAATGTTTTTTAATAATAAAAAAGTCTGAAAGAACATGAGCATACAGGGAGAAAAAATAAAGAGGGTAAGAAATATTTTAAGCACAGTGCTTTAAGGTCAGCAACACACACACAGAAAACATCTGATGAAGCCCTGACACACCACGAGTCACATATCTCCATCTGATCCTGCAGCCATCCGTCAGCATGACTCACTCAACCCTGTCAGAAGACATCTAAGATCTTACACATACGCAACCAACAATACAGGCTTTGTCAGCTTAATGAAACCCAGGGTAATGCACTAGGTATAGACACCTGGCACCAGCTGCAAAGCACTAACTAACACAACACATTCAACATAGACAGCTGTTTACACACGCACACACAAATCAACATGCCAATTTGCTAAGTCTGATGCCACTGGTGCTAGTTTAAGCCGAGTGTGGCTTGTAATGGGATTGAAGCTTTAACCTACTAATTCCCTTACCTCCTAACACATACACACAGGATATTAACATGTATACACACACACACACACACACACACACAAAAAGTTCCTTTGTGGATTAACCTGCACACCTCAAAAGAGCAGACACAATTGTGGTTAACTCTAAGAGCATGCATCAACAATCAAAAATGAATTGGAGACATGTTAGTAAGAAGATGAGGCATGGGCGTTCACAGCCATATGGTATTATTAGTGGTGCCACCTGCAGCACCTCCAACTACAGACCTGACCCAGTGATACCTACACACTTACTGTGCAAGCATAAACCACCTGAAGCCCACAGAGAAGGCGCTTGCCCAACAGCAATTTTTGCCTGCATGAAACTAGTGTTTACAAGGGAAAAGCTAGTTTACTTGTTCATACTCAGGGCAATTCCTGGGTGGGGATAACTGTCAACCTAACATAACAAGTCCACACAGGACCCACCCAACAGGTTCCCAGGCTTACAAAGTTAAAATGCCAGACTACGGTGTAGCAGACTACCTCTGCAGGACCACCACCTTTTGAAATACACAAAAACAGACCCCACGTAAACATCACGTTGGGTTCTAATTACCTTGAATTACACACTTCTCACTGGTGTCCAGGTAACGAAATCTACTTATCTGCTTTAACTAATAAAACTGTCTGCTCACCACAGAAATGCACTTAAATGCAAGACATCAACAGCAACGTTAAGTAGGTCAAAACACAACAAATGTGTATCACTGGGGAAGCGTAATTCGGCGTTGTAAACCCGCCTGACCGTCACTTTGGCATGTCTGCTTGTATCCCAGTTGAACTAGTCTTTCCAAGCAGACCTTGCTGTGAACCTTAACGAGCCTCTTGCAGTTTGAGAGCTTTGTCCCGAGTATCACACCGTTGTGCACCAATTTTCTAACTTGGTCTAACAATATAGGACAGCGGCAACGATCAGACATGGCAGCATTAGCTACAAACAGAGGCAGTGACAATAACGCTGGTGGAAACTGACTCGAACAAAGACTCAAGCATTTAAACCCGGACTTCGTTGGTTTTGCTTGCGCTACTGCACAGATAAATGACAATGCTGGAGATCAAATCAGCCTACTTGGCCACAATGCTCGCTCAGCACCCGTATGACCTGGTTTGGCTGTCTTGCTACGTTAGCATCACAATAACCCACATAGCCGACTGAGAGTGGTGCCAACAAGTAGCTAGGCTATCGTTAGCATAGCAAACATAGATTAGCCGCAAGAGCTGGACTTAGCGTGTCTTCAATTAAGCGGAATTTAACATAATTCACACACTTAAAATCTAAAGGGCTTCATGTCTTCTGTCATGGCGGACTCTTTTAAATTACTTATCATAGCAAACACTGAACCGAAGCAGGTCTGCGTATGAACTTTAAGTTAGCACCATTAGCTAACGTCGTGCCGTTGCTTGTCGGTGATGTGACCACTCCTTGCCAACGCTGCAGTGCATCCACTATCTGAGGAAAAAAATCCGCGGCCTTCGTTTTTTCAGCCATCGACCTGTGAATTTTACTCACCTGCTCGTGAAAGGCCTCTCCCGACCCCTGTGAGACTATTCCGTTTTAGTGTGTTTTCTCCCGTGTTTCCCCTCCTTCTCTGGGTTCTGGGTCAAGCTCGTTAAAGACGACGCGACATCACTGACTTTTTTTCTAGCAAAGTGAGGGCGGGATCAGCCAGGGAATTTACCGTAAAGACGGCGCGTTCACATTCCCTCCTCTCACACAGGTGTTTGTCACAAATTGCTACACGCCGCGGACACTCAGCCAGTAGTCAGCAACCGGCGTGGGAGGCCCCCGCATTCTTGTCAGTGCAAGTCTTTAACCGTTGGCCGAATTAACCTAATAAGGGGCCCGGGGCAAACCTGTTCCTATATGTTGCGGTTTCATTATTTCCTCACAAGTCCCAATAAGTAAGCTGTTCACGAAATAACGTGATTAGCTGATGGACAGATTAGGTGACTGACAGGAAATGCACTTTGTGTAGTCGTCTGCGCACTTTTTAAGTAAAAATTACAGAAATGTTTTGTGTAGAGACGGACTTACTTGTGTCCGGTGGTCCAACATGTTTCCACTCTGGAGGTTCGACGTATGAAACGCTGCAGCTTCGTTGGATTTCTGTAATATACAATTAAGCTGATGACTAATAATTATACAGATCCCGTTGATAAAATATGACCAAATCCCCACAGAACACGGTAGGACAACCGTCAGGCACTTACCTTCCACGCTCACTTGTTGGTCTCGTTCGTATCTAACGAAAAAACAAAACGAACATTCGTTTATCAACTTCAAAGGCACTTATCTGATGCCTTTGATGACGTCACTGGTGCGCTTATACAGACGCTTCTTTATTCAGCTGACCTATCAGGACACAGAAAGCTTTGGTTGGCTCCTTCCAGAACGTACGGCAGCTTCGAAAATGCTCACGTTTACCCCCCCCCCCGAGTTTTCCACATCATCTTTGGGGGATCTTGGCTTTTGATCAGCCAAAGGCGATTTGAATGTATTTATGGAAACATTCTGGGGTATTCATTTTTTTAAGTGCCGACATAGTTGTTTCAACTGTGATTGCTTTAGAAATTTAGCAATTTTACCACTTGATAAAACACAACATTACGACATATCAATTCAATTAAAGTAAAACACTAGATTTGCATGCACTTGCAAGACACGCCTAAAGAAGTTGTCATAGTTTCTAGTCCTCAGTACAAGTGTTTTACAGTATTTGTGGACAGTTGACTGCTTGGCCCTGATAATCACGCCTGGTCTAACATGAGCAAGCTTTGCGTACGTAACCTTAGCAGGGGGTTTAAATCTTGCAATAACGGAATGACTGGGCTTCCTCCCACTGCCTCCGCCCTTCTTCTGTTCTTCTGTCACTCCTTCTTTTCTCACATACACACTGATGTCATTTCATTGATTGCCCAAGAACAATAGCATGAGAGGAAGCATTTCTTGGGGGAAGTACAACAACAGCATTCCACACTAACCCGACAAAACTACAGCCACATAAAAACACTAGCAGTGACCACCACATCCTCCACAAATGCCTGGTCAGGAACAGATGAGGCTGCTTGACCACAGTTATTTAAAGATTACAGTATTACTTTAAAGCACCATTTGACTTTTCAAACCTGATGTTTTATCAAATTTTACTTTTTTTTTTTTACATATTTTATTGTAATTATATGTTCAGTACTGGTCTTTAGATGGAATGTATATCTTACTTTACAGGTCCTGGGGTAACATCAAAGCCAAATGAGTAGAAACCTAGGAATGTAGTGAGGGCAGGGTGGAAAGAGGAACAATACAAGGAATTTCCCCCAGTTTCCTTAAGTGCTCCCCCCACTCAGTGCTACAGACCTAAGTCACAATCATTTTTGTAAATGGAAACAATGCTGCACTCTAGAGGTGTAAGATGGTCAGAAACTGAAAAGTGATATAAAGAAAGTCAATATTTATTTAAAATTGCATATCCAGACTACAAAACCACACAAATTATTATTGCCCAGTCAGAAACTCTGGGAAGTGAAACAAAAAGACAAAGTGAGCTCCAACAGAGACAAAAGTGGAGGTAGTTTGTTTTTTTAAATGAAACATACAAACTGAAATGGAGGGAAATGGCCCCGGTCAGTACGGAGCTCACTATTTAAAAAAGCCACATATTTTATCTTTTAAAATTAGTTAAAAGTCAGTGTGTCTGTACAGTTGTGCCACCTAATGGGAGAAACTTCTAAATTGTAGCTCTGAAAATGTTTAAACTTTTTAAAACTTTTTAGTGGCTTGGGTGATATGACAAGATATAGTTTACCATCACAGCTTGAATTTTTCCATACATACCAGGTAAACTATCCTTATATTATCAGTTTCAGGTAAGGCAGGACTAAACAAAAACTTGTAGGTAATAAAGGACTGTTATATCAATGGCATACGTTCATATTATATAAATATCTTAACATGTCGCGTAATACATTCGTTGGATTAGCAGAAACTGACCAATGAAATACACTGTGATTTAACAGACATTATGGGTCCCTTTCTTGAATTTGCAAACATTTACTTTATCCCAATATTTCAATACTGAGATATAAAACTACATATGGCACCTAAAGCTGTAGCATATTTGCTTTTGATTTCAATGCTACTGTCTATGATTCTGCCCATTTCACTTTCCAAGTCATCATCTGCTGTTTGCCAGACAGCAGTTTAGTTCTGTTATTCAGTCAAAGTCAATAAAGTCAAGATAAAAAAAAAAAACAACAAAAACAGCAGTTCCCTGCCTAGCACTAAGTCAGATGGACTTGGGCTGATGTGAGGCATCAAAGGCTTCAAAAAATATACAATTTTACTCTTTTCAGTCAGGGAGGAAAACATCAAAGGCATTTTTTATGGTTGTTTTTCTAGTGTTAGTTTCACCAGAATTAGATTCTGAAGTCTCATCAAGTCTCATCATTTTAAATAGGCATCAGGGATATTTGTGTCTTTGTTTTCGAACCAAAAGAGTCCATTGGTTTTAGTGGAAGGTTTACAGGAATGATGTAGATTATTAATACACTGCAGTACAAGTGTCAGTAAAGTAACATGTTCAAAATGTAAAACTCCACGGTAATCCTTTAAATCTTTTTCATAGGTCATGGTCAGAGCGCACCATTGTTATGTGTAATCATGTGTCTGCGCAGGTTGCTAGGGTTGTTGAAGCTGGCAGTGCACTGACTGCAGGTGTAGGGTTTCTCTCCGGAGTGAGTCCTCAAGTGGATCTTCAGGCTGCCGTTTTGTGTAAAGCGCTTCCCACATTGCGGACAAGCGTACGGCTTCTCCCCAGTGTGAATGCGCATGTGGATGCTAAGTGTGGTTTTGTTGACAAATGACTTGCCACACAAGGAGCAAGGAATGGGCGACTCCCCCGTGTGGCTCGCCCGGTGAACAATCAGGTCTTCGCGGTTGAGAAAGCGCTCGCCACAGAAGCTGCAGTCCAGGGTTTTGCTGATAGCGTGAGCAAAGAGGTTTTGCTGTTGAGGGAACTGGCTGATGTGACTGGGGTGCCCCACTTGACAATCAGCTCCTGCTATTGATGTTTTTATTGCAGAATTTAAGGCTGTTGGAGCCATTTGAGTGGAATGATTTCTTTCCAACTGGCTGTTTCTCACCAGCCCCACACTGTTATCCTGCACTGCTCTCATTGGTGCTCTGTCATTTGCGCCAGAGGTGAAATTCATGAGACTGTCACTGTGATCAGGAGACAAAGAGCTAAAAGCCTGAATTTCAGAAGCAGTAAAGAGAGTGTCGCTCTCCTCCTGCAGAGGCCCTTCTCCTCGGCCGTGAACGCTCACTATTCTCAGCTCCTCATTATCACCTGTCAGGCTGGAGGAACCAGCAGGCTCTGTGACAACAGAACCCTGTGTGCTGTGGTTTCCAAAGTCATCCTGACCTGAAAAGACAAATACACAAACTTACACGGCAAATCAGGGTTAATGTTTATTAAATGTCAAGCAAACATTCTTAAAAATTGTAAAAACGTGACTTATAAATAACAACGTCTAAAAAGGGCACAGACACAGCAGAAAGCAGCTTTCAACATAGGACTGCCGCAATACCCTTTTTGAATGTACTGAATCTGCCTGGATATGTACACAGTACTGCATACACACATAAAAATAACACTGTATGTATACACAGATACATATGTTTATGCCAGTTAAGTGTTCAAATTACATTCCTTCAACTGTGACAGATGTGTGTATTCAAAAAATCTATTTCCTACAAATTGTAATAATATATTTATTATTTATTTCACAAAAAAAACAAAAAAAAAAAAACATATTATCTTCAAAGTAAGAAAATACTATCTTGTTTATGGTCTTCGTACAAACTAACTGATAATGTTTAACAAAAAAACATAATAGTCTACTATTTCAGCTGAGATATTCTTTTTTTACAGACATCAGCAAGTCAGTAATAAGGATCTGCTTGCAAGCAGATAAAGACACATAATACCTGTCATCTCCTGTTGTTCACTAACTGACAATCAGTTATTATATTATTAAAACTATCCTTACCTTCAACTGGCTCACATACTCCAATGTCATCTTCATCTTTGATTAGAATCACATCTGGACTCTCAACATCTGTACACTGACCAAAACAACACATAAACATGACATGCTGCAAAGAATGTAAACAGAACTATTGGTTACTGAGAGTACAAAAATGAGTACTGGATTTACCTGCACTTGGGTAGCAGAGGGTGAAGCTTTGTTCTCTGACTGTAGAGAGAGAGAAGCAGGTTCCCCGATAGGGCTTTGAGCCAGTGGTGATTTTATAACAACTAGGGAAGGAAATGAGAAAGTAGAGAGAAACATTTAGGACTGTTTTTGGTGTAGTGATACATGATCAGCAGGCATAGCAGCATGTTGGGAATAAAATTCACATGGACAAATATAAATAAAAGTCAAATTTTCCTTATCGAGTAAAAAATCTGACATGGTTTTGCAACAATTCAAAGCAGGTCTTACAATATTTAGTGTTACACAAAACTGGATTCTTCTAAGTTTTAACGTAAAGTCTCATATAAAGTATCAGCAACATTAACTTAGCTTAAATTACTTAAATTTCAGCATAAAAATGCTGGATGGGCCTTCTGGGAAGGATCACCAGGACCCAATGCATCAAGCTCCTGTTCTTCATCTGTACAGCATCTCAAAAAGAGAAAATATCCTCAAGGGAGGGAAAACAGCTTCAAGGTAAATCAAAATGACTATAAAGTGGGGAGAATGCCAGGAAGAGACACAGAACAACTACAAAGATATACAAAACATTAATAGTGATGCAAAATGTCTTCAGAATTATCGAAATGACCACAAAGAGACAAAAATAACCACAATGGGACATAAAACTACCACTAATGTCATGATTTGTGATCATTTTGTGTATTTTGCTCCTGAGTAAACTGGGTGGGGGCTGAGAGAAAAATTGTTCTGCTACGTCTAGGAGACAAAATTGTGCGTCTCATTGCAGCCTCAATTTTATTCTGAAATGTTTCGCAAAACTTCACAAGAAGAAATAGATGAGAGAGGCCCATTTTCGCCTTTGGAGAAGAAAAGTAGCAATTTTCCTCTGCAACAAGCATCATAATCATTATGAATGGAAATACTTTTTGCAGGGCTGGTATACTGCATTTTTTTTCTTCATGTGTACCTGGAAAGTAAAACGTTTCACTTCCTGCGTTTTTAAGTTGACACTGTCAGAAAAGTGATACTTCTGTGTGTGTTATTAAATCATTAAATTTCTTTAAACATATTGATCATCAGAGCAGGAAACAACACACAAATGTGACGTGCTGTGTGTCACGTGATACGGAGCAGCTGTGATTGATTACCGTTATTAACGTGTTCTTTTGTACATTGCCGCCGCTGTACTTATCGACGCAGAAATCCGTCCGCGGCAGGTTTAGTTTTTAAGAAGACGCTCCTTAAATGTTAACTAATCACCTGGAGTGGAGTATTACTTGTTCCGCTGTTTAGGAAGTGCGAGTTCCCGTTACCTTGTGGTTTAGCCCGGGGTTTGGGCAGACTTCCTCTGATGGGGGAAAAGCGGCTGGCCGGTCGGTTGGTCCGGGTCTGCAGTCTCAGGGAGAACAGCTCGCTCCTCATCACCTTCATCCGCATCCTCAGGGCTTCGTTTTCCTTCAGGCTCTGGGTCAAATGCAGGCGCAGGGACGACGAGCTCTCCGAGAACAACTGGCTGATCTCCGCCACCGCCGCCTTCACCAACACGTCCATTATGGACAGAAGCTGCGACTCCAAATTCAGGCTGCCCGGCGGCATGTTGGTGGACATGTTTCACTCCGCTGCCGCCGACGATCCGGTTGGGGGAAAAAACGAGACACAATCTGGGCTTCGCTGACAACGAAGACAACACAATGGTCTTTCCGGTAGCAAGACGCTGCTTACCGTAATTCTTACAAAGCGCACGCAGGAGAAGTTGGAGTATTTTCTTTAACAGCTTAGAATAAGTTCCAAGACGCTCTCAGGTCCTGCATGGACTAACTGGGTCAATGCAGGATAACTGTCAGTAATTGTGTTTGTGTTGTGGTCCTTGTTGTAAACATGGACTCAAGGGGACTCATGGACTCAAGTCCCAAAAAGTCCCTAACCCTGAACCCAGCCTAAAGGCGATATAAAGCCACCACAAGGAGGCATCATAGTGTTTTTATAAATTCTGTGGTTTTTTAGTCTTTTGTCTTTTTACAGATGGTTTTGGTAATTTTTTTTAAATGTTTGTGGTCATTTTGTTTTATTTGTTGTTGTTTTCAATGAGCCTAGCTGTGTGTGTGTGTCAAGTTACAAATGTAAAATGCCAAGCTCCTAAAATATGGTGGGTAATTCTCTATATTTTTGGTATTGTCTGTAAATCCTATTAAAAACACGAATTAATTGTCTACTCATGTAAAAAGTGCATGTGTGCGGTTTTCTTTAAGGGAAAAGAGCTTTTTTTTTTTTTTTTTTTTTTTTTTTTTTTTTTTTTTTTTTTTTTTTTTTAGTTGCTGAACAAACAAAAACCCAATGATACTGACTTCTCTTTTGTTGAAACGTAGGCAAATTATTCATTTAAGAAGTTGTACTAATCAGTATGTCCCCATTCATTTGGAAAAAATATACTGGCTAAACCAAGAATGTAGAGTGCAACATGCAGTTGCAGCTAGAATACTTCAAAAATTACACACAAAATAGAAATAATTAAAATTCTCTGATTGCTTAAAAGGGTGAACCTTGTTCTAGAACTTTTGAAGTGAGTCTGGTTTCAAGGAAGGTTAAAAGTTTAATTTTTTACAAATGTACATTTTAAACATCTGCTCACTGCTAGTATTTGGACTTTGGGACTTGTTGGAGAACAGGTAATCCAGCTGGTTGGTTGTTGGTATAAATTTTTTTTCTTCAAAATTCTGAATATATAAAGTTTTGACAAAACAATCCATTCCAATTTTAAACACATCATTAACCATTATTTATTCACTTCACATGTGCACCATTTAACTCATATTTTCTATAAACACAGCAAATATAGAAATGGAACATTTCTGCCCTGTGCTCAAAAATAAACATGGCAGTGAATAAAAAAGAAAAGCATACAGCCACATTATCAGCATTAGAGCAAACAGCCGCCTTACGCCTCATTTCTGTCACAGAATTCTGCCACTAAACTAAGACTAACTGCAGTATTGCGTTGTTTTTGGTCTTTTAGTTTGCTGTCAGTGTTTTTCTAGCACTATGCCTTAACTAACTCCGCTCCAGCTTCCTCTGTCTCACAACTGTCTGCTGCATCTTTCTCCTCACCCGTTCCCTCTACCTCTGCGTCATCTTGCTCTTTCTCCTCCTGGCTGCCCATTGTCCCATTGCCTTCTTCATGTTTCTCTTCCGATAGCTCTCCTGCTGTATCCTCTCCCTTCTCTTTGTCTTCTTCCTGATCACCAGCCTTGCCTTTCTCTTCCTTTTCTTTGTCCTTCCTCTCTTTTTCAATTTTGGACAGGCTGTGGCAGAGAGACTGGACATAGGTGAACACACACATGGGGTCTGGGTTGTTGCCCATCATGATCATATCAGACACCTCCAGCAGAGGGCAGCAGTCAGCCAGGGACCTGAGAGGGACAGAGGTCAAAGGGTAAAAGAATTGGGACCAGTTAAGTGAAGCAGGCATCACTTCCCAGACACAATATATCAGTGGAACTTATTCATGTAATCAAACTGCAAATTAGAGTTGGGGCAATCTGTAAATCCATTACAAAAAATTTTAGGGCAATATTGGTTATAAGTGCTTTAGCAAGAACCATCTATCATAATTTTCATAAATGTACCACAGTAGAAGGATGAAAAAAATAATTTAGGAAGGAAATGTGTTTTTAAAGCTCTTAATGGAATAAAGTCAGTTGTCCTGAAATTTAGGATATAAACTTTTTCGAATATCTGAAGGATTTATTGAACATGCTGGATTTGAAATGGTAAAAAAGTTGTGCCCACAGTGCATTAAATGTTTCAAAATGATGGTTACCAAAGATTAAGTAACAGTGCCAAATCTGGGCCTCTGAATATTGAAGTATATGAGGATTCAGTGGTAGAAGTCACATCACCCATGTTAAATGTGGAAAACAACAGAAAGATATAGTTAATCATTCCATACTGTGCAGTTTGGAAAGCCAGTGTGAAGTTTTTCTCTCTCTCCTTTGAATTCAGAGATTTGTAATCAAAAGCATCTGGAAAGAAACGATGGATCAGAGCACAGAACGCCAGCCCATCACACCAGGATGAAGAGAAGTTCTCTATGTTGACCCCCTAAAAACATCAACAAGAACTGAATAAACCCACAGAACATCTAGTTTTAGTAGTTTCTGACACATAAAGATTCTGTGTTGATCTTACATCATAGTTGCGAGTCTTGCTGCGACACCACTGAAGCATCTTCTGTTTGATTGAAGCTCCTGTAGCCACAGCTGCAGACGACCTCTGAATTTTGAAGTTTCGAGGTATTGGCGTCCTAAAAATGACACAATATTTCATTGTTTCCTACTAGTTGTTGATATTTTTCGGTCCAGTTTGAGCCCGTCTATCGTACAATGACTTACTCTGGTGCACCTTGCTGGAACTTGGCTATGATGTCATTTTTAGCGGAGGCTCTAATAGAGCGTGCAGAGGGTCTTGGTCGGGAGAGAGAAGAGGCAGAAGGACCACTCTTTCTTTTGGGTTTTCCTTGCTTTTCTGTCTCCTTCGTCTTTCCCTTGTCTTTCATCTCTACCCCTAGTTGCTTTTTCTCTTTTTCTTCTTCATTTTCCTTTTCCTGACTTTTCCTCTTCTCTTTATCTTTGCATTTCTCTTTCCCATCATCATTGTCTTTCTCACTTTTGACCTCTCTCTTGTCTTCTTCCACCTCTCCCTCCCCTACTTTTATTGGTTCAGCATCTTTCACTTCAACATCACTAGGTGCTTTGTCTTTATCCTGTCCAGTCTCTTCCTTGTCACCTGCTGCAGGCTTTGATGTGGTTTGTAGCATATCTGTATCTTCAGCACTGGCCTTCTCTTCTCCTGTCTGTTGAGATTCTGTGCTCTCCTCCCCCTTCTCCCCCACCTCACCATCTGCTGTCTCCCTCCCCTCCACATCTTGGTCTTTATTCTCCGCCCCGAGCCCGGGCTCCTCTGCCTGGGGGACAAGAAGTAAAAAGGTTTTTTATTATGTATTTGTTTCATTAGTTATACACTTTAAAATTGGTGGATTTACAAACATTTCTAATGACATGTCAGTGTGGGCCATGAAATCAAGCATTTTTTCAGCCCAAATTCAGTTCTATGTCTATGAGCAGTAGACAGTTTTAAAAGTGAAAATTGTAATTGTTAAAAGTACAAATAGTAAATTGTTTTTAATTTATGTAGTTTCGCATTATTTTTATTTTGTTAATTGATTAATATATAGTCATTTACAGTTCTGCTGTTTTGCTTACTAGCCTGTTTTACAGTGAAGAATATCTAGAATAAATAAAATACATTTTTGTATCAGTAAAGCTAATGTTTTTATTTCTGCATTCTCTGTGTTTTTATTGTAAATAAGTTGTACTAGATAAATCCATTTAAATTTGGTCCTAGAAAATTAAATTTATCTCATGACTAGTCGTTTGCAATATTAAGACCATGACTACTGTTTGAAATGTAATATTATATAAGATGTACTAAAATTAGTGTCCACAGTTTACCCCAGAGATAAAATTGTCCTCGTAATGTGATACTTGATGGTCCACTTGGGGATTTGTTGTGAATCTCATTTATGTAGAATTAACAGAGAGCTTGAACTTTCAGTTTCTAAACCACATTATTACCAAAAAACCTATATTTACAACCTGTCATCTCACTAAAGGATAATCACGAACCAAATAATGACTAAATGTATAAAAAACCTATATATAAAATACAGTAGAAAATGAAAGTACTATTAATTGCTTTGGTAGTAATACTGTTTTTTCCTTTGAAACATTAATATGTTGATGAAATGTATTATTCATTAATATTAATATTGTGGCATATGGCATCTTTGTTTCAAGTTGAAAAATATTATTTTGTCATATACCCATGTCCTTAAGGAACTACTGCAGGGACACCAGGTCAGGCTTTGCAATGGTGACTCATCAGAGGGAATAGGAAACCCCATGGTTTTATGTGTGTGTCTTTGTGTGTGGACATGTCCTGCCAGCCCTCTGTCAATGAGTGTACTCCCAAGTTTAGAGGTACAAACATGTGTGTGTGTGTGTGTGTGTGTGTGTGTGTGTGTGTGTGTGTGTGTGTGTGTGTGTGTGACTTTTCAGTCTGGAGTTAGAACAGGTGTAGCACAGCAAATGCAACCAGAAGCACTTCTCCTGTTCTCCCTATTAACACAACACCTGCCTTGGCCACAAATACTCTTCTAGTACAGATCATAACATCAATGACTGAGGGTTTTATCAATGTGCATTTTAATATTAACATGTAAAAAACAGACCTGGTTGTTGTTGTTATTGGTGTCAGTCTGATTAGTTGTCTCTGCAGACTCTGACATCTCCTGGTTGTGTGATTCTCCATCCATGATCTCCAGAAATGTCTGTCCGTTCACTGGATCAAAAGTAAAATCAGACTTGCTCTAAACTAAATGCTCCAGCACTGTTATATGATCCCTAGTTGCTTCCCCAGAAAGTTTTCATTCAGCCAAAGGTGAATCCTCCTGCTGAGTGTCTCCTCGCTGCGTTGCACTACTTTGCTCTCTCTCTGTCAGCACTGCCTCGAGTTTGTAATGTGTGTGTAGGATTGTGGACATCCTCCTTCACCCGCTTTCACCCGATACCCCCACCCTCTGCTTTGTGAGGATTCCTATGCTTCTTTATCTGACCTTATGAACAACAAGGGTCCTGAAATAGTCACAGTGACATAGGTGCAAGCCAACAGGCCTGGCAGCTGCATCTGCTGTGGAAACTGTAGCTGTACACACACACGTAATACACACAAGGGTATGGACATGCAGTTTAAAAAACATACACAGTCCGATAATTTGTCTTTGTTTTAATATATATATACCTTTGGAGAGAGGCTGCAGGTTACTTGTGTCACTGACAACTAATCTATCGATTTCTGAGCTGTAATTTCATATTTAACAGACTGTCGTGAGAGTTACACCAAGAACCTAGTCCTCCAACTCTCAACAAGTAAGAGCTTGTTTGCTAAACTAAGGTGGGGAAAAAATACACCAATCAGGCATAACATTATGACCACCTGTGCAATTTAATACAATCCAATGCAGCAGCTCTGCCATTCATTCTACTTTTACATGGTTATGATCTTTTTTTCGGACTGTCAGAAAGGTGATAATTCTACTATGTGTTTATTATTGAGGTCAAAGTGGGTAGTTGTACTGGAGTCGTAGTGGAGTGCGTTACAAGAAGCGGTGGTTATAATGTTTTGGCTATTGATTGTACAGGTGTACCTAATAAAGTGGCCAGTGAGTGTATATATACTTTGTATATATGTATAAGCACTCAAATGGCACAAAGGGGGCAAAACACTTCCTGAAACACAATGATTTGTCTTTTCCAAGGACCAAAATGTTACAATATTAAATAAATCAATGAAAATGTATTATATCATGAAAATAACATTTTTCATGAACACCTTTCAACATCACCATTTTTCTCCTGCTCTTATTTGAAAAATGGTTTTCATCTCTATAATGCTTTGATTTACCTATTAATTGTTCGCATTGGAATTGTGTTCTTACTTACATACTCCAGTTTCTCAGCTTGCTCTCTCAGCTGATCACTCTATGTGCTCACTCAACACAAAACAGATGGTTTTAAAAATAAATGTCATTATCTTCTCTTAGCCCTACAACCTCCTTTCTTTTTCGGGTGCTATAAATATATCGGTGGCTTCTTGTGGATCTCTCCCACCCTCCTGTTTTTATCTCAGTCCCAGCAAAGCTTTGCATCTGTTATACTTTCTATGTTGATGTATTTAATAAGTGTTGCCTTTGAAAACTGTCTTACACAGGATTGGATCCTTGTGGTGGGACTTTCTGCGTGCAGTTTGTATGTTCTACTTGTGCTTGCATGGTCTTTCTCCTACAGTCCAAAGACATGCATGTTAGGTTAAGTAGTGTTAAGATAAGTAGTTAGAGATAATGGATGGATGGATTATGTAACCACAATAGAAGCTGTCTTGATGACTTGCTAATCATATCAGCTAGATAATGCTAAAAAGTCAAAATATAACAAACTATTTTTAATCCAAGATATAAGTTGTACATATAACCCTTTGATCTGGAGCCATATCCAATGTGTCCCAACATTAAAAGTTGATTAATTTCAGTCCTTAAGTTAACAAGGCGGAAGGAACAGTGAGAAACATTCTAATGTAGAGCTTGACACGCTACTGCACCTCGGTCACCTGGGCACTTTGTATTCTGTGAACATGTAGGAAAACACACCCCAACCTTCATGCAGGACAGACTCTGGCTGAGGTTAAGTAGTTAAGCATTCACAGTCCAACAGACCATGATGTCTGTTGCAAATGACTGGAAAGCATGAATAAGACAAATGCTGACAACAAATGGTGCAACGGAAATATGGGTAAAGGTTTTGTTTCTCTTTCAGTCTGAGGGTCCTAACTAGGAGGGGTGGGGGGCCGTTTACCTGCCTGTGCCCTGGAATCCATTTTGTCAAAACTTGTGCAGCAACAGGTACCGGTGGCAGCAGGTAGAGTTGTTTGTCTGTTGCTGTATGGTTTGGTAGGGAGTTTATACTAGCAATGTAATTTTATTAAATGGTCACACGATGGCACCAACACATTAAACATCATGTGTACACCCATAATCACCACTGTTAAATGTTTATTGATATATGTTTATTGAATGTTTACTGTACATACACAGCTGTAGTCTATTCATTTTGTATATTGCAAGACAAATAGAATAGTGACCGTCAAATCACCTTAGAACTAAAACAAAGTTTTTAGTTACACTGCAAAGTCTGATTACTTCAGCTTACCTGAAGAAACCATGCAAAGCAAAAAAAAAACAAGTAAAGTGTAAAAGTTATTCTCTTTCTACTTACAAAAGCCTATCTGTGTAGTACACTTACAATTACAGTGAGTGCTCCGAATTATTACCTCAAACAAAGTCATTTTAATTAAAATACTTATTCAAGTTGGGACAACCCGTTGCCTTACAATAATTAAGTAATGATCACTTGGGTAACTTTAGTGTTCCTAACTTCTGTCATACAGGACTTTCTACTTTGATCATAACATCTTCACTCATGGATTGTTAACCACACCCCTCCCCCCAAAATTAATGAACGTGTCTTAACATTATAAAAATCCTACAGTCTACCACAGTATAATACTATGATATACCACGCTGCTAAGGTAGATATACTCCCACCCTTCCAGCTATTCCATCTAAAAATGCTTCTTTTGTTTATTAGCTGTAATCATCTAGTACATTGTACCACACAAACAGGAAATACATTTCACTTGCGTCCTTCCTTTGTCCTTAGCAAATGTCAGCAGATGATTTTCCCAGAGTAAAAAAAGTAGAATAGTGAATTGCACTGGATTCATGAGTTGCACATGGCTGCTTTGACCCTGTTAATTTATACCTCCATGACCTTGTTAATACTTGCCTAAAATCCTTCGGGCAGACTAAGCCCCTTTTTGTAAATTGCTGCCACCCATTGGTTAACTAGTGTCCATGCCACATTTGTTGATACTGTACTTAATTGTTTTAAGTTAGTGTCACTCAAAAACAATACATTAATTGTATTTTCACCCCACAATTACCTCTAATTAAAAACTAACAGGAAGTGCATATGTTGATAAAGTTAACTGAAAAAATTAACGATCACTATTGGATTTTACAAAGGACATTTTAAGACTGAAAAAAACACCTTCTCATATGCTCTCCAGTTAACATTTCCAAGATTTATTTTATGTGCTGTCTGCACTTACCAGCAGCAGAACTTGAATTAAAGGGCATTTGGACCTGGAGGAAGCACAGCTATATCAGGACTGGGAGCAGCAAAGTCGCAGAGCAGCAGTTCAGAGACATACAAGTGTTTTTTTCAGTCTTGCCCACCCTGTCTGCAGCGGCCGCAGGGTGTGGGTGCCCCTTGCCTGGTCTTTGCATCTTTTGAAGCGAACAACGTGTGACTAGTAGGGGAAATTTGATAAGGAGCGCACACCTTCAAGTAAGTATCCTACCAGAAAAAAAAGATCAGAATAAATCTGAAGCTGTCCTGTGTGTGATCACATGGGAGTGTGTGGGAGACAGTTCAGTGTGAGCAGCAGTCACAGACGAGCCCAGAGCAGGACCACAGCAGTAATGACACTATTTATGATCTGCAGTTGTAAAGGAGTAATAACTGTGATCTGATTGCTTTCATTTAACCACGGCTGATCATGCTAAGTGGTTTTAAGGGTGAATCTAGCCTGAACATGAGGTCACACATCCAATTAACCACAGCTGAATTTTATGCAGTTTGTTTGTATCCTACATGTTTTTAATAAGGACACAGGACAGGATGATAACAGGATCAAGAATCTATGTACTAGTTGCCAACATTTTTCTCTATGGCTTGTTACATCTTAAAACGAAGAATATCTAAAACACGATTCCACTGTTCACATTTTTTATATAATTTGTGAAATAACCTTCAGTGTCTGTATTTTCAAGGGAAAAATTCTTATACTTAGGTTTTTGATCTGCAGATGTGACCACAGAGGATTTTAATGTTTTTTGTGTGCATTAATTATTTAACAAGACATCTCTTTAACTGCTGTTGGTAAACAAATGGGAGGAATTGAAATTGCATTACAGACCGTAAAGACAGGCTAAAAACATTTTAGCATTGCTTATCTGAAGTTGTAGTATCCATACATCTGTTAGCTAAGGTCACAGTCACGGGGTGAAGGGGGGTGGATGACACAATTATTCACATTCACGTTGACATATACTCCTACGGAGCGGCCAGTCAACCTTGCAGGTTTTTAGACTGTGGGAGAAAACCAGTGCTCAGATCTTAAAAGGGCAAGAAGAAAGAAGAATATCCAAGTCTGGTCTAAGTTTTAAGCGCCTGGTGTCTGAGAGGCCCACACTGCAGGCATCTTGTCTTCTTGCTTCTTCCCTCCAGTCCGGTTCTAGGACTAAAGTCCACATTGATTACATGGGGGTTTCTTGGTCTGTGTGTTTTGAAACACTGGCTCATTTACAAGCACCAATACATATTCAATTTCAATCAGCAGCAAAGACAAAAATGAGACGAGCACTTTTTCAATCACTGTTTTGACTAAAGTCTAAAACATTCATCTGTCTGAGGTTTAACTTTCTGCTTTTGAGTTCTGTTTAAAAATTGACTAGTTTGTCACTCCATGCATCCCTTTAAACCTGGACACTGAATTCTTTTTCATGCTCTGCTAGTGGAGCACATACTGTCAAAAGAGAACAAAGCCAAACACAACACAAAACATCGACCCAGATAACCCCTAACCACCACCACATCACGACTGATCATGTGTGGTATTCCATCTTTACCCATTTGGTTTAACCTCAACATTTTTAGAAAGAAGAACTAGTGACTATTATGGAGAAACAGATGCCGTGCTTCAGCTGAGTATTACACAGATAATGACATCTGACCATTAATTCAGTTTATTCATTTTTTCAGGAACAATACAACTAGATATTTTTGCAACTAAGCAAATATATATGTCAAAAACCTAATTTGGAGGCCCTGTTATTGATTAGGCTTTTAGATGAAATCAAATATCAAATAAAATCTGCATTAGCTGACGTAAAAGTTCCTGTGATCTGGAGTGTGTTTGACAACTGTTTGTGCAGACATATATGCACATTTGCACAGCTGAAAAATGTTTATGTGAAACACAATCACTTAGAAAGAAGAACTAGTGACTCCGATGGAGAAATAGATGTCGTGCTTCAGCTCAGTATCATAAAGATGATGCCCTCTGATCACCTGCCAACCCAAAAGTTGCTGAGATCTGCCTTTTCTTTGACTTTTGGTTGTGACATATGATCACATGCATATGTTCACATTTTCAGGCTTATGAAAAATGTGTGAGTCTGTCTACAATGCACACATTTTTAGAAAGAAGAACTAATGACTGTGATAGAGAAACAGATGCAGTGCCTCATCTCAGCATTATAAAAAAGGATAACATCTGACCATTAGCTCACCTAAAAGTTGCTGGGATCTGCAGTTTTTTTTCTGGCACAATTGCAGAGTGTGATTGCCTCCTGATCGTGGAGATACATATGCACATGCTGTTAGGTTTCCCTACATCTTGTCTCTACCAACAGAACCCCTGAAAGGAAGTTTTTTGCTAATTTTCAGTCAATCATGGTTTGTGTGGATTGTTGGTCAGCATCTCAAAACTACAATATGAAGATTAAAGAAGGCTCCAAACTACTCTGTAAAGAGATTATTGAAAAACAAGAGTCAGGGTACGAATACAAAACATTTCATAGTAAAAATATGGAAAGGATGAGGCGTATTAGGAGTAGTGTTAGTGTTATAGCAAGCAACAAAGGAAGTGCTAGATTGGGAGGGTTTTTCCAAAGTGTGAAATCATGATAACAATAAACTGCACATATGTATCTAAAACACATCAAGATGATTTTATTCAAAAATACAGAATATTTTCTAACTTCTATGAAAGATTTGGAAAGATTAAATAATTAGCATTGTATTTCTAATAAAATATTCCAAGCAGGATTATGTGATGTAACTGTGAAAGGACAGTCTGAGGAACTAAGCTATTATTCACATGTCTATGTGCACTCCACGTCCATGTGTGCCTGATGTATGTCCTCAAATGAACTTTCCATAAGTAGTTACCCACTTGCACGCATCTCATTCTAGTGGGTAAACACAATGAGTGAGTCACCACCTTTGAGCACAATGTAAAAGGAAAATATTTTGATAGATGGCAGGAGATTGGGCAACGGTCTGCTGGGACAAGATTTGTCAAGCATATTAGTGCAAGATTGTGCGCTTCGTTTTCAGTTTAAATCACAAATTGACTCGTTCATCGAGGCAGGTTTTTTTTTTTGGTTGGTTTGTTTTTTAATTTCAGACTCTGCTAATGATTTAGAAATTATTGCAAGATTATTGGATTGCGTTGGGGAGAATTTGTAGGCATCTTTGCTAGAAGGCATCTTCGCTCAAAAATTAAGACTTTTCTTCAACGAAAAACCGAACAATCAAAAAATATTAATGCAATCCTGAAGGACTACCTGATGCTGTCTGCAGAAAACTTGACTCGGAGAATATATGTTTTCCTGCAGAACAATGACTCCAGGCAAACAGCCAAAGCTGCCCAGAAATTGTGTAAAGATAACAAGGTTATTGTTCTGGAGTAGTTGAGTCAGAGCCCAGACCTAAATCCAATTAAGATTTTGTGTTGTGCCCCATGCAACCTAGCAGAGCGGGCAACTGCTGCCAAAGGTGCATCCATTAAATACTGACTTGAAAGGGGTGAAAACAATGCAATCACTTCATTATAAAAAAATGAAAACATACAACGGAAGTGAATACTGAAGGTTGAATGATGATTTATCACAAACCGGGCAGCCTATAAAGTCCTGACACTGATTTGTTTTCTTGCCTAGAGTCAGATCAATAGCACTCTCTTTAATAAGAAGTCAGAGATTGCAGCTGTTCAGCACTGAGACAAAACACCCTGCTTGGCTCTGTCCAAAGGTAACAAACGCTTTTCCCAATATCTGTAAAGCTCAATAATTAACACGTCAAGACTCGCTTGGTTAATCTGTACAAACCCAATGTTACTATAACTAAAAACAATGATTTGTCAGACAGTTAATGAAGACTCTACTTCACGTCTCTAGGATAAGAAATTCTTTGAGACAGAACTCCGTTTCAAAATATCAATTGTCACATTTACAATTTTGAGTTGTACATGTGAAACTACTGAATTATAGAGATTTAGCTGCACTTGTGACGTTTGGGGTGAGCCACTCTGTGTGTTGACCCTCTGTCCGGTCTTAGATAAGAAAAGCTAAATGTAACTACAAACTTTAGTTTACCTTCCACGCTGACATGTGAGCAGGAGTCACAGGGGATCCGACACTGGCCACACACTGCGGTGTAAGCTGTCCCAGTGTTCAGACTGGAGGAACCAAACAGCCTCTAGACAGGCCGATGTCCCGGTTAAGGAGAAGCAACACCTCAGGACATACATCTAAAGACATACACATGTTTGAGGAGAACAATATAGACAGTTTTGACGGAGAAGACAAATGGTGAGAAGACTCCTGAGGAGGAGGCTTCAGGCACAATCTGTCCCCAGGAAGTTTCAGACAACTTCACCCATCCACAGAGAAGGAACTGTGATCATTACATCCAGTTGACTCCACCCTGTTCTCACCTCTCCCATTAACCAGCTAAGGAGCCTATTGATGTCGAGGTGAGAAACATGACCCACTCTGGAGGATATTACTGGCTCCTATTGCTAAACTCACCTTAGAATGACGAAGCTGCTTGGAACAGTAGCAAAACACTTCCAGCAAGAAGAAAAGAAGTCTGGTTGACCAACCACTGGATCACTGAGAACCTTCACTGACATGTGAGCATCATTTCGCCGATTTTATAATAAAGCTCAGTAACCGTTTGCATCTTTAGCTTTGACCGTGTGCTCTTCATACTGCAGCCTTAATCCTTTTGTCCACACAGGAAGTTGTTGCACATGGATTCACTGTTTCTATTTTGAAACAAGCAACTTTGTCCAGAATATGTCCTGTGCTCCATCTCACAAATCGTATGTTCAGCAATGCCAAATGTGATTTCCTCTGGAGACTTTTCCTGAAAAATCCCAGTTTAATCATTGCATGTTAGAACTATTAATCTTCCCATCTAACTCTCCTCCACAAAGCAAACACATGTATTTCCCAAAATAGTTAAGTATTTCCAAATCCTGTCCCATGTGCTGTTCCAAGTAACACTGACCTGGTTTAAAGACAAGTCTAATTTTAATCCTGAACCAACCAAACAATTTTGAAACAATTCTCTGATCTTCTAAGATCCCTGTGTTTGTATACTTGGCTATTTTTCATATTCATATGGCACACAGTTTTGCTGAAGTTTGGCTGGTCTTGTGATTTATTATTATTATAATTTGTACTATTGTTATTATTATTATACATATAATGCTAGTGCTGTTCATCATTTGCACTGTTTTTTTGTTTGCTCTGTGTGATTAGAGAGGAGTTGTATATGTGGAGATCAGTGTTGATTTTATGTCTCTAGGCTATAGTTATGCTCACCGACAAAAACAATGCATGTCGGTGTGTGTGTGTTATCTCTGATTTGAGAAGGTGGATACAAATGTTCGTGTGCCGCAAAGCCTGTGTGTTTAAAGATTGTTGGGTCATGTGATGACAGCGGTTATGCACATTTTGTACTGTGTGGTTTCAAGAGTGGTATTGTAGTACAAGATAAAGCATCTGCCCTCAGATACCAGCAATGTTTTCTTTGACCTCTAATGACCTTCTGGGTCCCATTGAAACCATTATAAAGCTGAAGGGCTGTTGTTGCTCATCTGCCACTGTAAAAAATGTTGCAGCGACTCTTGAGTCATTGTGTATTCAGACGTGCATTTTCATCTGTAAACATGTGTCGTGTTCAGGGTTGTGGGAACTGGATCTGATCTCACGGCCAGGGACATACACAGACAGACAACTACAGTATTCAAACTCACATTCACACCCACCTACCCACATTCACATTTACAGTCACTAATTAACCTAATATGCGTATCTTTGGACTGTGGGAGGAAACCAGAGTACCTAGACGAAACCCACGCAAGCATAGAGAGAGCTCGCAAGCACATATATATATATATACACACACACACAAACACACACACACACACACACAAACACACAATAATGTATAAATACTGTGTATAGTTGTTTTCTGTTTGGGGTAATATTACAATTGCACAGTGTTGCCACATTATAAAAGTATAATGCCTTGAAAATAACATCACAAAGTAATGTCCAATTGATATTGTAGGTAACTGATAAAAAAACATGACTACTAATTCATATGCACGTCATGTGATTTAGAAAAATCCGGAAACACGTGCCTAAAGTGTAAAAATCACGAAGATGAGCAGTACTTTCCCCATCAAGTAATGGCTGGATTGATGGTTTCTAATGTGCTATGCTGTGCTGTGCAGGGCATATTAACTCACTTTTTGGTGAACCAAACCGTGATCGAGCAGATCAACAGCGACCATTTAATTTGAAGATACTCATATTACCTTTGTTTATTGAATCTCACAGGCAATACTGTCATAGATGCTTAATTTGCTAAAAAAAAAAAAAAAATCCTGTGCTTCATTGGATGGGGTCAAACTAAATAAGATGTGAAGAAGAAACGTTTATATAAAGGAATGAATATAGTTCATCTTCAGCATTTCACCTTAGATGTCACAATATCTTGTGTTAAACTTTCTGATTGTTTAAGGGAACGGGTCCCTCCAGTCTCCCCAGCTCAGACACTGGTCTTACTGGTTTATACTGCATAAGCTGATCTCCATACCTTGTCTACACTTTTTTTCACTGTAGCTAACATTAGTGTAGCGACTGGAAACACCTGCAGAGCTGGGAGAAATGTTTCAGGAATGCACAAACCTTCAGTCCCACGGGTAAAATGCACATATAACCTACTCATATCGGGGGTCATCATCATTGAGTTCTTTGTGTTTGAAACATGTTAAATTAAAGTACCAGCAACAATAGTTTTCTTAGCTGCCCAACACCCAGTTCCTGGAACGTAGTGTTCACCCACCGAGCGAACACTGCACTCTTTCCAGTGTCCTGTGAGTCCTGTGGGTCCGGTGAGGACTGAAGGCCACTAGCTGTAATTAATTGACTAATGAAGCAGCTGAGAGGATCAGCCTCAGTGTCTCCTTTTTTAAACTTTGTCCTTTGGGTCTTTTGTTGGACCTTCAGGGGTGTACATTAATGTTAACTGGGAGCTACCAGTCTTACTTCAGCCTGTAGCATCAGAGGAAGTCATGGGTTACTCCAGCGTCCGTTCATTCAGCATGTCAGGGAGTGATAAGGCCAACCAAGGATGTTTTATTCATATAGAAAAGGTTAAAACACAGACAGCCTGTTTCCACAAAGCACTCACCAAGTTGTTTTCTTCGGCGAGTCACGTGATCTTTGGCTAAGCCAGCATCCACATCTGGAGTGTCTCATAGCCTCAGCGGCACAGCTGCTTTGCTGGGAATGCAGCAGTGTTTATTTTCAGCCATTTGCAGCCACCAGCAACTCGAGGAGAGGCATTTTCCTTGCTGCGGTGTAGAGAAAGTGACAGAGGAAGAAAATAACACTTGTGACAGAGAAGAGGGAGGGAAAACACCAGAAGAGGAAGGAAGAGCTGGTATTTATAAAGAAAGAGCAGAGTGGTGGGTTTGTGGAAAGCGTTAGGGGACACCCACAGTGGCTGAACTGTAAGTACCCAAAAGTATTAAGCTGGAGAATAGCACACTTTAACAAAATTCACTGTGTGTCTTGGTAAAATTGAGTTTTATAGTTTGCAAATATCTTACAAAATATATGTTTTGCAATCAGTTTCCAGGTATAGCCCATTTCATGCTTGTGCAACTTTAGCATTTTCCATTTCTGTGCTTTTGACATTTCTTTTTAGATGGAAATGAAGCATTAGTTTAAGAATGTGTAAAATGGGCTCATATCAGCACCTAATCCTCTCCGAAAACCAATTGCTTGTATCTTTTTTATTTTATCTTCTGGCAGGTCCAGTGACAGAAACCCCCTGTGTGCCTGTGTGTGTGGATGTCCCTGCAGATGAAAGTCTGAATTACCTGCTGGTGTGTGTATGTGAGTGTTTGAAACCATGCCGGGTCTGGGAAACGGCTTCGCTGTTCGGCGCTGTCTCACGTTTTTGACGGGTTTGGTGGAGTGCCTGTGTTTCGCTGGAGCCGTGTTCGGCTGGGCTTCACTTGCTTATGTTCTGAAGATAGAGGGCTACTTCAGCGACCTGTGTGTCAACAGCACAGGAGTTAATTCAACTCAGGTCTTAGGTCAGTCTAATGTCTTCGTCTCCACTATTTGGACTTCTAAAGGTGTCTAAATATTGTCCAATAATATTATGCTTGAAAAAGTTTTAAAGTGTTTTTCTAAGCCCCTGGATTTCTAAAGATTAAGTATAACTCATGTGTTTTTTTTTTTTTGGGTCTGCAGATTGTACTGGACAGGATGAACAGTTTTCTCTTGTTTTCACGATCGCCTCCTTTATGAACAATTTCCTGACGTTGCCGGCTGGTTTTCTGTTCGACCGGTTTGGGACGACAGTGGCTCGGATGTTTGCAATGTGAGTTTAACCTCTTTATTATTTGAGAGTAAATGTTTGGTTTTCATGTAAATCATCATTAACACAAAAGATGGGTTAAAGCTTTGTCTACTAGGTTCAAGCCCATCTCCAGAAAAGTTAAATAGAAGCAAATAAGGGTTAGTAAAAACCAATTCCAGTGCTTTAAAAATTGCCTAAAATCTATAGTAGATTGAAGACAACTTATCAGATATTTAAACTGAGAATTTGTCTGAATTTTTCTCTATTTTTTAATATAGAAAAATTCTCATTTCAAATCTGATATCTTCAAAATGTTGTACAAAAGTTGGGGAAGGGAAATGTCAACTACAGTTGTGTCTTTTGTAAACATTTGGGAACTGAGCAAACCCGTTTTTCTAGTACAGTAAATTGCTGCATACCTTTTTATAGTTTTTTATTCTATATAAACAACAATTTAACAAAAATTCTAATCTAGTTTATATGTTTTCTATTCAAATTACTAAAGAAACCTGCTAACCCAAGACAGTAAATAGTTGAAAAAATGATGTAAAATGTTGTTACAGTTCTTCATCTTCTTGTGCACCTTCCCACCTGTTTTAATGATGAGCTTTGTCTTCTTGGTGTCACTGGTCAGTCTTTGCACAAGAAACACAAGTTTTCAAGTGAAGAAAATATTCATACTAATAGAGAGCACAGTTTAAAGTACTGTCTTCATCAGATCTAGACTGTATTTTGGAAACAATTTTCCAGCTTTATCAGCAGCTTTGTCCAGGTTGTTTATAAGAGCATAATGTGATAAAAAGCAACAAAGCTTCAAAGTAACATATTCAGGCAAAATTTCCTAGAGTTTTCAGGTTCCACATCTGCCTACATTATTTAGACCAGGTCAACTGCAGCAGATAAAATGACCAATGATAAAAAAAACTTATATTTTTACCTCAATAAACAGAAAACACCACTATTTTATGGTCACTTTTCACTCATGAGACAGCAGCACATGGCTAAATACCACCACAAATGAAAATACTTGACCAATAACTAAATGTAGATGATGTCACTAAATAGTAAAATCCAAATCTTATATTGGCATTGAGCAACAAATGCAATGTGCAGCTATCAGTTTTTGAATGTTGATGAAAAACAATATGATTATGTAGTTCAAACTTTAACTTCAAACAACAACAACAACACAGTAAATTCAAGCAACACATAAATAGTAATAAAGGATTACTGTCATTTTATTTAGATCTACAGAGAATTTAATAAATCTGCTGCTTTACTGTTTCTCAGCTGTGCAAAGAGTACTGTCTAAATCCAGTCTTCAATAAAAAAGAGCTTATGTAACATCTACTGACTGCTGTTGATTTAAGACTTTCTATGGTGGCCCAGAGAGCTCAAAACACTATTTGACAACACAGACGCAGCATTAAAAAGTGTGCTGCAAAAAGCCACAACCCATTCAAATTGACAACAGAACTGCAATAGTCACAAAAACATCCACATTGAGAAAAACACTGGAAAGTTTCCGCTGTTTTGTGGCTTTTGCATTTTGTCTTTTGGTTGTGTTGTGGCTTTTTGCAGCACCTTTCTTAATGCTGAGCTCTGATTCTGTCCTCATCATCATCTCCCAGTATGGCTGTGACTTTGTTTGCATCTATGGTGGCTGCTAATATGTCCAAAAACAGCATTTTGCTTTAGTTTCATTCTGCCTCTGGTTCCCTCTGAGGGTTCCAACATCTGTTCATAAAAACATATTTCTTACGAAGAGGAAGAGGGCTGAGTCACGGAGAGAGGACACTGTGTGTGTTTATGTGAAATGATAATGAGTGTGCGTTTGTTCGTGTGTGCGTGAATAAGAGGGGGGTTGGAAAAGATGAAGAAAAGCAGAAGAAGCACATAAAGAAGGAAATATCCCTTGAGGGATGTTACGTAAACCACACAGAGGTTTCCAGCAGCAGACACACAAGGTCTGACATTTATGAATGCAGAGTGGAGAAGTGGCTGAAAAACAGAAACTGAGGATGGAGCAAGAGGATGGAGCAAGTCAGAAAGAAAATTGCCTTTTTCTTCAGACGATGGACCTCAGAGTTAATATCTTGCATGACACACACATTCTTGACTTTGTCCAGTTTATTGCCCCAGATTCTGTGTCTTAATCCACAATAACAGACTGGTTCTACAGGCTGTACAGGCTTTCAACTACAACATGGTGGAGGGTGAAGAAAAGGTCATGGAATGCAAACAGGTGGACAAGAGATTATGGATTTTATCCTATGTTGGCTTAACTCAGGGAAATTAAAGTGGGTGAAAAGTTTTCCAAACAGCAGCAGTAGCAGTTATCATCCATGTGAATGTGTGTTTACTGTGATATTATTTTATCAAGTGCCATATTTCTGTTGAGTCGACAATCTTTGTTTCTTTTTCTTTTCTTTTCGATCAAATTTCCTGCTTCAAACTCTTTATTTTGTTGCGTCTTACCCTTCAAACCCATTAATATCACTTTCATTACTGGTCCTGTGTTAATAGTACTGGAATTTCTTTTCCCCGCCAGATTTGCCTACACGACGGGTACACTGATGGTGGCTGTCTCAACTCCAGGTGAAAGTTATTACTTTGTCCATTTATTTTATTCTCACCATTGTTGCGAGACATTTTAGAACACGAGGACTCAGATGTGATTGCTAACAGGTGTGGAACCTTATTTGTCTCATCTTTGACTCGTTTCTCCATCAGGTCTGTCCAACCTGCTCTTCCCAGCTCTCGCTCTCCTGGCAATTGGAGGCATCTTGCTTCTCATGACCAACATGCAGGTACCAAGGCCAAAATGTGCAAAGTCACACATTTACACTTATTTACACAATAAGTTTTGATTAAGATTGTGATTTTTTTAACTCAAATGAACATTTCTTAGGTCTTTTGTTTAATAATTTTCTTACAAGCTATTGCTAAATTGCTAGTTTTTAAAAACATTGAATACATAATAATTTCACATGCTGTACACATTCTACATTATTTAAGCATTTTATTTTAACAATGAAAATCTATAATCTCCTGTTGTACCATTTAAAAGTTGGTGGTCAGCAGTGCAGTGCCTGTTTCTTGAGCTATTTCTGAAGGCCAGCACGTGCCACCTAAAGGCACAATGAAACAGACGCATAATTAAGATTAATATCTATGTGGTGTTACGAGTTACGGATTAAGAACATTTTGTACAAATGAGAAAGACTTTGCAAAATAGACACTAGCATCTCTGCACTTGTAGGGCTTTTCTTAGTTCTCAGGGTGAAACTGTTTAATGACTTTGTCATGTCGGTCTGAGGTCTGTGTCCAAAAGTTAATCTTTATTCAACTGGGTCATTTAGCTTAGTAGACATGGCAAAAATGACAAAGGAGGAAAAAATAGAAAATGTAAAAGCCAGAATCTATAAGACAATGATGATTAGTTCTAATCCCCTTGAATCCCTCTTCTGAAGGTAGGGAACTTGTTTGGCTCACACCGCTCCACCATCATCACTCTTTATAACGGGGCCTTCGACTCTTCTTCTGCACTTTTTCTTGTTATCAAGGTAAGAAACACGCACTCTTCTCACCAATCTACACCAGTTTTTGCTTCTATGTCACCAGTGATGATCTTCACTCTGTCTCATCCTCTCCTGCAGTTGTTATATGAGACTGGCGTCTCTCTCCGTGCCTCCTTCTTCTTCCTGTCTGGTTGCAGTGTCATTCACCTGTTCAGGACGTTCTTCCTGCTGCCCAGACGCTTTATTCCCTACCCTCTGCCTGATCGCTACACGTATGGGTATGAATTCCCACCAAACTGCACTCACTCATGTTCTGAGATACTTTATCAATAAAAATGTGCTCAAATACAACATCCAAACACAAGTGAAAATGTAAGTTTAAATGTCTTAGTGAATTCTAAACGTCTGGATGATTGTTAGCTGTCTTGGTATGAGCTTTGTAGGACATGAAACCCTATAACTACAGTAAATATTATCAGTCAGCTCCCAGAACCTCCTCAGACTGTTGTTGACCACTCTGTGGCCTTTAACCTCTGTCAGAATCACCTGTGGTAAATCAAAGGCCACAAGCTCAGAGGTGGTAGCCAACAGTGACTCACAAAGATCAGCAGAGGAAACGCCACTGGACAAGAACGCCCCTGTAAAACAAGGTGTGTGCAGTGACTGCGGCAAAGATCGATCCATGTCATCATAGCTGTTTTTACATTTCTGCGATCTCGCCTCTTTCAGAGAAGAGTTTCCGTCAGTGTCTGCTCTCCTGGTTCTTTGTATGGCACCTGCTCTGGTTGTCGGTGATGCAGCTCAGACACTACATGTTTATCGGCACACTTTACTCCACGCTGCACAGGCTGACGGCAGGGGAGCCCACGCTAGGTAAACACACGTCACCGTGGACATATGCACATACCCTCTCTGTTAGCTAAACTTTCGTCATTTTCTCCAGCTTTGATGAATGCATCAGAGCTTATGAATAAAGAACAGTATATTATATCAGCAACAAGCTGCTGTAGAGTGTTGACTTCTGTAAGGCATTAAAATGTAATGACATGAGTAATGTAGTAATAGGACCGTAATAAAACAGGTCCTAGTTTCTGGACTCCCTACTGCGACTTAAGGTGAAGTTAAATAAAAGAAAGACTAAAGTCGAAGGGACGCATCAACTTCAAGTCTATCTCCTTCTTATTGTCGTGTTCCTGCAGTGAGTCAGTACATCAATGCTTTCGCCATAACGCAGCTGTGTGGCATCCTGTGCGCTCCGTGGAATGGCCTCATCATGGACAGACACAAGGGAAAACCACGTCGACCAGGTAACCGGCTGCTGAAAAGCCCAACACACCTTTATTTCTTTCTCATCCAAAGAGGAAGAAAATGCAGATAAAACAATAGTAAAGACACACAGAACATCCACTCCATGTGTCAGAGCTGTGCCATGTGAAATACAAATTGTGATAATAAATAGTTAAATGATTTTACTGCTTCAATAACACATTTTTAAGAAAGGCTTGGGGGGTAAGTTTTGAATAATGTCTGATTGTAATACTCCACATGTCCTGTTTCAACTGATAGGGTCATCAACACCAAAAATACATAATATTAAGGCTCTTAACGCAAGGCTTCATGAAGAATAGATTTCTGATTTCAGTGAAATTTTGTTTTTGTTTTTTTTTTTGGTAGAGTGATGTTTCCCACATATTAAGAGCATTTCACAGCCAAACTGAATGTGTTAAGAGCGTCTGGTCTGCAGCCTGTTCTGGCTGACCTTCTGCATAACATGTGAAATTTTGAAGATTTAAAATTTTCACTGAATAATATGATACATAATTCAACTGTATGTCAATACATTTACAGTATTGTATACTTTTACAGTTTTACCAGATGCCCTTTAGCTTTTACCCTAATAATGTATTTGAACATTAAATAACAACAGGAAAAAACACTAATTTCATTGAGATGCTAACAGCCATTAACTTCACAGATTCCTTTCTGAAAGAAAAGCACTCAGTAATTAGTTTGTTTTGATAGTTACTCATAAATGTGTTTCCTTTATTTATATAAAATTGTATTACTAATTTCTATTTTGTGTTGGTTTACGTGTGTGTACAGGAGAAAGTGAACAGGAAGCCGACCTGCGGGCTTCAGTGCTGTCTCTCTTCCTGACGGCACTGCAGTGTCTGCTGTTCTCGGTTTGTGCCTCCACTCCATACCTGCCTCTTCAGTATCTCACCTTCATCCTGCAGGTGCTCAACCGATCCTTCCTCTATGGCGGCAACGCGGCCTTTATCAGCGTGGCGTGAGTAACACAAAGATACACACAAGTACACAGCTGTGTTTGGAGACTTGTGGTCAGCACATCATTGATTGTAAGCGAACAACTGCATGGAAAACCTACTGCTACAGGAAGACATACAATTTTACCATATTTAGAAAGTGCATTGAGCCATTTATTACACTTCATTGTCACGCTTCTTTGTTAAAATCATGTGAAAAAATTTAGGAAATTAAGTTGCAAAAAGCAACGAGCAATATATCATATCAAATAAATACAAACGTGTCAAATCATTTCTTAGAAATTCAGCTAAATATCACAAACACATCAATAAAGAACTTTTTAAGAAAAAGAAAACATAATTTATGTGT
Organism: Channa striata; assembly: GCA_033026295.1. Taxonomy (NCBI): domain Eukaryota; kingdom Metazoa; phylum Chordata; class Actinopteri; order Anabantiformes; family Channidae; genus Channa; species Channa striata. The sequence goes on along the minus strand of CM065173.1, from coordinate 16,127,475 downwards.
GCTCTCAAAAATATTTTTATATTCTTTTTCTTTTTTCTTTTAACCCCTTCTTTCTCGCGGCTACGTCATCACTTTGTGTGTGTTTGTGTAGTTTCCCGTCATGCCACTTTGGGAAGCTGTACGGTCTGGTCATGGCTCTGTCTGCATTGTTTTCTGTGATGCAGTATCCCTGCTTCGCTCTGGTGAATGGAGTTTTGGGTGGAGACCCTTTATATGTAAGTACATAAAATATTTGACACATCTGTAAATCCTGTCAAGTTAGACTATTCTGTAACTTCCCTTGCGATCCTTGTGTCTCTCTCCTCTTCATGTGTCTGCAGGTGAACATCGGTTTGACAGTACTCAGCTTGATCGCCTTCATCCATCCTCTGTATGTGTACAAACACTGTCGAAGTCTCACCTCTCAGTGAGGCGAGAGCAATGCCGTCAGTCTTCTCTTCAAGTCTGTAAAATGAGACATTACCTTGTTGTTCAATATACCCTAATATCCGGCAGACTGTTACCTTTTTAGTTACATTGATTTTGCTTGTGTTTGCTTTTGTACCAGCTGGTTTTCAGTAGAATCATCGAGTCTGCTCCAATTTTTGGCAGCATTTTTTAAACTAAATGCATTTATTATAATTAGAGGCTTCTGGGCCTGTGTCTCTCAGCACTTTTTTTTACAATCAAGCATCTGGTGCTGCTCTAATTCCAGTTTTCCATGATAGCGTCACGCATTTGTTGTATGTAAATTTATATGGCATTTTTTATAACCCCGTGTAATATCAGCCACATACTTGTATCACACCATTTTTATGGTGGGTTCAGGTATCATCAATAATGCACTTCACAAATGTGAAAAGCTAAAAACTACAGATAATGTTTATGTCAATATACCATATCTCATTTTTCTTAACCTAAAACAGGTTATAGGTTTTATGTTTAGTCAAGTGACTGAGTAAGGGACAATTTATCTTTGATATGAACAGTGTAAAAAGGAGACAGAGCAGGAGACAGATCTGCCACCTGCTGGACTCACATCGCAGCTGTACCAGTGTCAGTATTGTGTCAAACATTGTTTTATTTGCATCCAGCATGTGAAGTTTGAAGTTTGTTCAGGGCGTCTGTGTAGCAGAATTTGACGCCATGAAGGAACATGTTTTTCCGCTGAAATACGCTACGAATTATAGACGTGTAAAGGTTCATAAAGGGACACAGCAAAGATTTTTCTTAGTATTATGTTTATGTTTTTGCATTGTCATGTTTATTCTAAGTGCCAAGATTCAACTATGTTAACATTGTTAAAATGTAAATACAAATGTAAATACAATCTATTGTCTTGCACGAAATGAAAAGTATTTTTTCATACCAACTCTAGCAGTTTTTTACAGGGCATTATTTAATCTGGTGCTTTACTTTTGCCAAAATGTTTAAGTTATCCAATACTGTGATTGTATTTGAAGGAACCTTCCTATTACAGATGTGATAGAAAGACCAGGAGACAATGAATGAAGACACAGAGTATGTCATTAACATATCAAACAATAAAATAAAGAATAAAGTTTTATTTACAAGCTGAACCAAGAGTTCTAGCTGTGTTTTTGCCGGAGTTGGTTTCACATGCATGTTGGTTCTTCAACTCATTTAGTACATTTATGCATTTGATTAATTGCACAAGTTCTGAAGTTATTAATATCTCATCATAATTTATGTCCACAAAAACAGTAAAACCAAACGTTATGTTCACAGGAAGTGTCACAGTTAATTTTTGATTTAATTTTCTGTTCAGGCTTGTTGTAGGAGTGTCCTCTGAGGTGCAGGAGGGAGCTTTCTAAAGTCTCAAAAAAACTTTGTCTTTTGGGGGGAGGCTGTAATGTAAGACACGATCACGCTGTGTACAGTAAGTCTGGATATCTTGGTCTGCGTGCACCTACTTTGGTGTCTCTCCTCCTTTATGGATGTCAATGTGGAGGACAGTGTTCACAGCAGCCCCAGAGGACAGTCTGCTCCAGTCATAGCGAGATACAGTACTTGGTAGTGTGAGTAGGAGCTGCTATGTTGTCACCGACAGTGTTGGAAAGGATGGAGAGGTTTCACATTGGACAGAACCTTGGGGGGGGATCTCTGGCAGGGTTTAAACCTGAAATAGCAGGGACACTCCCCCACAACAGCCTCTCTTGAGTTTTCTGTGGCCCTGCTGTGAGCCCAGAAAAACTTATGTGTGTGTGTGTGTTCCTGTAGATACTACTTAGTGAGGACATTTTGGCTAAAATAAGGTATTTATGAAGCTCAAGACTGGGTTTTAGGGTCTGGATCAGGATAAGGTGTTGGTTATGGTTAGGGTAAGGCATCCAGTTGTGATGTTAGGGTTAGGGTACTGGGCTAGGGATTGTATTGCACAATGAGTGTCCTCACAAGGATAGAGGTACAAACAAGTGTGTGTGTGTGTGTGTGTGTGTGTGTGTGTGTGTGTGTGTGTGTGTGTGTGTGTGTGTGTGTGTGTGTGTGCGTGCGTGCGTGCACACTAGGAGCACACTGACAGGTTCTGCGTCATCAATGATCACAACCTCAGCAGCATCTCTGTGATTTAAAAATACAGTTTTGCATAAACAAATGTATGACTGAAATAGGAGCTAAGGCAGGAGGAGTGCAGGATAAATATAATCGAGTCTGTTAATGAGGTGGTCTGTTATGCGTTATGTTTTTGTTTTTTTGTTTTTTGTGGAGTGAATATTATGCTGGGAATGAGGACGTCTACATGACACAGATTTGACAGGCTTACTCAACGTGTTCCAACTAACTCGTGTCTGTTCCTTTGATTGGTGCACCAGGAGAAAATGTAATGGTCTCACATTGTCAGTGCTAATGTGTTGTTTTCCATCTGCTGTGGAAAGCTGCTGGGTAACTGAATTATCTCTGAAACCGAATGAATGAGGGGCTCAACAGCCTACTGCACGTACAATTTTAGTTTAATGATGCACAGATATTGCAGGTTTCACCAAGCAACAAAACTGTGTAAACTAATAAACACTGTGAAATTTGTTTCTCTGACACTGAACTCCTATTAAGGTAAAAATAACGACTCCCTAAATAATCATTTACACTATATGGACAAAAATACTCATCTGGGGCTTTGTTTTGTAGGTGGAAGTCAGTAAATTTACTTTGATGTTCAATTGTGAGGTATTTCTACTTTCATCCTTTTGAGAGTTATATTGCACTATATTTTACAGGCACGGCCACAAAATGATTTACTTTTGCTTAGCTCTTAAGCTGCAGTTTCACAGACAAAACATGAGATCTTACATATTTTTTTCTTTTAAAACAAGCATCTGCAATAGTAATTCATTAATGATGAACACTCGCCTGGCAGCTTTTATTTTTTTTTATATTTTATGTACATTTACTGTACTGCCTGTGGGTTAATACTCATGTACTGCGAGCGTTTGGCCTGTACTTAAACATGACAATAGTGCACAAAAAAAGGGTTGATCCCATCTGGTTTCGAAGACTTTGAGAGACCTACATAGTTCTCATGAAATGAAACCCTCAGTGTGAACCAGAGCTTATCGCTCAACACTGGTGTCAGACATCATCAGTGCTCTTGAAAGAATGTGTGGATAACCAAACAAGTTTAAATCCCTGCATCCAGCTCCACAATCCTGTGGAGTTTCTCTTTAAGCAGCAATTAAAATTTTTCCATTTTCCCCAAATGTTTTGTATGTTTTTCTGAAATGTGGAGCTGAGGAGGAAGACTTTGCCTCACACACTCAAAATCCATAAGGCCAATTTCTGATTTTGACCTTTAGTATGTAAAATAATAGTGGCCTGACATGAAATATTCAACAATCACATGTAGATACAATGCTTCTAATACGTCTTTTGTACCTGTATTTAACCTTTTCTCCCATTTTCAGAGGCCACAACAAAGCCATTACATGTCTACTGTGCAGCAGTCTTTCAGTGCACTCCTAGTTTTTAAACTTGGTTTCAGATGTCTTTTATGTCTTTTAAACTTTTATGGAAAAAGACTGCAAACTAATATTTAATCTGTGATTTTGAGGCCTTCAAGATGCTAAATATGCATGTATTTGAACTAGCTGCAAATATGAACTTTAGACACAAAGCTTCTCTTGTGACACTTAAACTAAATATCAAATGATTCATTATCTTGTTAACAAAGTCTTGTCAGACCTTTGATGTCCCAAATGACACCCACGTTTTGTCTGATTCACACTTCTAAACACATGACCCTCACACTGAATTTAATAGCGCGCATTTGAAGAAACTTCAGCGTTTAACTCTGAGTTTACATTCAGTTTGTGTTACTTGTCAAGCACAGACTGTTTTAACACTCACATATCAGGGAAAATCAAAGTGCGTTTAAAGCTTATTCGTATAGACCCCCTCAGTGGGGTGATTCACAACGCACCCCATGCTCTCTGAGGAGGCACAAAGAATAAAGCAAAAACTTTAAAACAGTAAAAAAAATTGAAGAAGCTTTGATAAAAGTAAATGTGAGAGGAAATTGGCTCCTCAACCCAGTTTTAGTTTGTGGAGTTTTTCTCACCTGTTGTTCCCAATGTACCCAGTGGGCAGAAACACGCACTCTGTCCACACATGAGGCCTTCAGCACTGTGGCGGAGGGTGTTTGTGTGTGAGTGGGGATTATGGATGGAGTCAGCAACACGTTTTTTTTTAAGGATCGGGACAGATCCTATCAACATGTTGTGTTTACACGAGTTCAAATGCCAGTGTGTCGTGATTCACTTTGACACAGTGGGCTTGTAAGAAGATGCAAGGGAGAGGAGTGGAGATGTTTATATTGTTACATATATTAATGCCAGTTTTATGCTTTATGTATTCAGATGGCTCTCACACACTTCTCAGCTCAAGTTTGGATAAATATTGTGGGCACCTGAAACCTCTGACTTGCACATACTAGTTTGATCTCTTAGTGCATCTGACATCCCTTACCCTGTTCCTTAACTTGAAGGTGCTTCAACCTTAAATGTGGAGTCTGGTTGGTGAGCTGGCTGCCTCCCCCAGTTTTACCCCGGAGCCAAAAACAGTGTCAATAGCACACGCGACCTTATACTGTCCCACAGACCCCCTGCGGAGGCTACAAATGCCTGCTCGGTGAGCTGTCTGCCTCCCCGCTTCTTCATTTCAGCCCTAGTCCAAAACACACTGATTGCATACGTGCACAGCTTGGAGCTGCAGCTGACCTTCCATGGAGCAGGTTTTGGTGAGTGTGTATTCACATGGGAACAGATTATGTGCATCATAGTGAACTTGGCCTTGACCCTCCCTTGGCCACGAACGGAGGACTCGGTAGTGAGTAAATCTGGCCTGACACGGCTGATTTCACATGTTCAAGACCTCCGTGTCCCGTCCCATCCCACGTTCCGCCCGCACCTGCTCCAACGCACCGTTCGCGCTCCAGTCACTGCATCATTAGGCCGAAATTGCGACTTATTCAGTCAGACAGGCGCAAAGTGCCCAGCTTCACTGGAAGCACACGGAGCGAGTGGCCAGCATCTCTAACCACATACTCCAAGCAAAGATCCCACTTTTGCGCATCACAGCAATTATAGGTAAACAGCCCTGAGTTTGGCAGATTTATGGTAGATGACAATGGTTTTGTGGATGACAAGAGTAACTGGATGCACAGTATAAGTTAATTTGTCAGTAATATGTCATTGTCCTATCCGTATGCTGTGTTAAGTCATGTTGCTCCACCGCTGGGTTTCCCTTTCATCTTCATCTGTTGATCTGAATCGTAGGCGACTCTCGGCTTCTTTCCAAACTGGCCTACACTAAATGAGACAGATGATTTTTTTGACTTTCGTGCCAAATGACTTTTCCCACCTCCTTTCCTCCTCCAACTCCCCTTCGAGCGCATGTGCCACGGAGGAACCACACAAACACAAACATGCAGTTTTAATTGTTGCTTTCTTCATCCCACCTCCATCCTTCATTAGCTGTGGACATCCCACACTGAGGTTATTAATCTTAAATGCACTTTATGTATCTTATAACTGTGGTAAACTCACGATACCTTCCTCATAGTTACAATAAAGTTTAAAAATCCCTTATTTATAATAACGTTTTTGGTGTGTTTTATTGCCTCATCAAAAGTATAGTAAATGCCTTATCCAGAAATAATCTTGTTTTTGACACACAATGATGCGTTCCTGGTTTTGGTGACAAAGCCCACCCTGCCACTGCCTTTCATGTCGCTTCCTCCGGTGACTCTCCCCCCTCCTCCCGGGCTGACGTAGAGAGGATCCTCCGCTGCCTACGGCTGTGGGCGAAGACCGGCCGCGGGTATAAACAGCTTCCCGGGACTCCAGCCCGTCACTGCTCGAAGCCGCAGCGCCTCGGTCACCAGAGCTCAGCCTCAGCAGAGATAGCAGCAAGCAGGCACCTCCACGCCGCGCAGGCTAACTCGCTTTCGGCTTTGGTTCGAGATGCAGACACGTCGGTCCGTGAGGGGCACCAGCGCCCGCAACTTTAAGGGTGAGTTATGGCGCTTCATGCACCTGCAGCTTGAATTGCTTTTGATGCTTTTGATTTTGCAAATTGTGCAATGCAATGTCTCTGATTAAGTGTTTGATTTTTTTCTGGGATGTTTTAAAAGATTTTAACAAGTGATTTTGGGGACAAACACTGTAGTATTTCTGTTATTCTGGGTAGCAGCTCACTATTTCTGTGCGTAATGCTGCATTTACGCACAGGGGTTTTGTGTGTATATTCAATTATATCAGCCTTACCTGAGTTCAAAATGTATTTAAATGTAGATAGTGTTTAGCTTTTTATTTAATTTAATGGTTTTGCAAGTTGAGTGGGAAGTTTTTTTAGAAGTGCTATGATTCCCGTTATTGACGAATTATTGCCATGACAGTTTCACGTTATTAAAGTTATTTGTTTTAGCTCGGTAAAGTGTAACATAAAAAAACCCTATATATTTATTTATATTCTCATTTAGGCAAAAAGAGATACAAGTCACGCTTGTGCATACATGTGTGATTCATATGCGCATTATTTTGAACCTTATTCCTCATATGACATGGACTTTAGGTTAAATAAGCCATAGAAAGACTCCAGATAGATATCCTATTTCACCTAAAAGCCTCATCTCTAGTTCTACCCTAGTGTCCAGCGCAACTAATAGTCCAACTTGTTAAGAGGTCAAAGGGTGAGGCGCTGGAAAATCTTGCGCACAGCAGATGAATGGGAACTTCATTATAATTTCATGAATGTACTTTTCCTACTGCGACCACTTTTGTTATCGGTATCAGAGCTGTGCCAAGAAGCTTTGGAATTATTGATAAGAACCGAAAACGACCCGGGTTACGTGAGTGACGTGTGCGCCTGCGTGCTGAACCTTCAGCTGGAACATCCTTTTGGTGTAGATAGCTGGAGAACTAGGAAACCGGGTTAATTTAATGCGCCCAGACACGTGAGATTCACGTTTCACTGTTTTGTAGATTTTTAGAAGGAGATTTATATCTGTAGGTTAAATCCAGTTATGTAACCGTGACACAACAGCCATGTCATGGCAATGTATCATGATACGGTGGTTATGGCTGGATGAATGATTTCTGTAATGTAATCCTCTAAATTATTAATGAACCCTAAAGTTCTGGGACAATCAACAAGTCATGGATGAGAGGACAGCAGAGCTAAAAAGAATCAGTGACAACAGAAACAGGTCTGACAAACAGCAAAGAAAGTCTAGTGCCGACAGCTGAAAGAAACCTCTTAGTTTGTCAGTCTTTTACAAGCACAAATGAACATACACATGCAATCAACGTTTTCCACAAAATATTAAAATGCCAGTTGTTATTACGATCTTAAATTGTGGTGTTTGTCTTCTCGTTAGAATTAATGTCCTTTGCCTCTCTGCAGGTGGACTTTCCCTTTGGCTGATTCTGTGGCTGGTGGTGATGAAGCCGGGCGGGGTTGCTCCATGCCCCAAGCTGTGTGTGTGTTACCCAATGCCCATGACTGTCAGCTGCCAGTCCCAGAACCTGACCATAGTCCCGGCCGGTGTGCCCTACGACTCACAGCGTGTTTTCCTGCAGAACAACCGCATCACAGAGCTTCGTGCAGACTCATTTGGCTTTGAGACACAGGTAAAAACGTCACACATGTGTGTGTCCCTCTTCTGACTTCTCAAGTCGTGTTTTCAAATAGTCACTGCGTTCGTCCTCTAACAACACATTACAAACTCTTCATTCTGTGCAGGTGCTTTGGTTATATGGCAACAACATCACATGGATCGAGGCCGGAGCCTTCAGCAACCTCAGGGTGCTGGAGGAACTGGATCTGGGCGATAACCCCTCGCTGCGGCATTTAGAAGGTGGAGCCTTCAGGGGCTTGGAGAAGCTGCAGAGCCTGCACATGCATCGCTGCAAGCTGGCTACTCTCCCCCATGATCTCTTCCACAAGCTGTACAGTTTGCAGTTTCTCTACCTGCAGGTAAAGCACACACATCACTTAGTTTTGCCCAAATAATTCCATGCATACAGTCTGTATTGTTTTATTTGTTTTTGAGAAATGTTCATTTAAAATGTATCTCAATAGTAAAAAATTAGCTTGAAGACATCACTTTTGTTTTTTTGCCAATATTCCTCTCATCTTTTTGGCAACTGACAGTGAGATTTCAGCTGCTGTAGTGTCATTGCGTACAATCAGACAATAAGTCCCTGCCAAAATGCCTTTTCATGGAATGAAGCAATTCCCTCCCACATTCACTGTGGATCCAGTTGGCAGACATCACTTCTGACCAAATTTCAAACAGGATCTTCCCCAAATGACCATATATGGTAACACACACAGAGAAACAATTATGGACTACACTTCAGTGATTTCTAAAAGGACAACTACGTGTTACATATAATATGAGATAATAAATTCTACATTTATGGCTTTAATAAATACTTTATATCAAACTGGGAAATCTAAATAATTTGAGATTAAGTGTTAAAATAAATCAACAACAACTAAACTCAACAGCATTAGTTTTCACTCCTCCTGTGCTGCAGCATTAATTCTAATGAATTCATTAATTTTTTTTTTTATTATTTTGCTTTTCTGCAGGAGAATCAACTCCACTTTCTGCATGATGACCTCTTCTCAGATCTGGTCAACCTCACTCATCTCTTCCTGCATGGGAACCGCATCCGCACCCTCTCTGAGAATGTGTTCAGAGGCCTAGTCAACCTGGACCGTCTCCTTCTCCATGACAATCGCATCAGGCAGGTCAACCGTCGGGCTTTCCGTGACCTGGGCCGCCTGACCATCCTTTATCTGTTCAACAATTCCCTTGCCGAGCTGCCAGGCCAGACCATGAAAGACGTCCAGGGCATCCAGTTTCTCCGACTCAATGACAACCCCTGGTCCTGTGGCTGCGAGGCCCGTTCCCTCTGGGAGTGGTTCCGCAAAGCTCGCATCTCCTCCTCTGAGGTCACGTGCTCCTCTCCATCCCAGCGTCGCAACCAGGATCTCAGATTCCTCCGGGAACTGGACTTCGCCCTCTGTCCTCTGCCTGACCCTGGCTCTCTGGCTGGCAGCACTACCACCACCTTCAGCACCAAGACCCGCTGGTGGTTTTCCAAGCACAAGCCTGCATCTTCATCAAAGTCCTTGTACCAGAAGAGCACAGAGTCAGTGAAGGCCTTCCCCTTCTCCGCTGTCAAGCCTCAGTACCTCCCAAAAGCCTCCACCGAATCCTTCCCTTCCAAGTATGAACTGTCTGAAGCTGAGGCTGCACTCCCCAAGGTAGACCAAGAAGAATACTGGACCAATTATGGTAACGAAGACTCCTCCATCCGTTGCTTTGAGCTTGAGTGCCCCCCCGGGTACGATGACCTAGCCTTCCCCTCATCTTCCTCTTTACCCATCACTCTATCTTTCATCCAGTTCTTCTCCCTCACCGTGGTCACTTTCTCTATTCATTTCCTCTTTGGCTGAACCCCTTCTCCTCTCTACATCTATTTCCTCCTCTCTTTCTCCCCCTGCTCTTTCCAACTCTAAAAACCAACCTGGATCTTGATTCCTTTCAGTTACCTCCCCGAGATGCAGGGGGTGCTACACTGTCACAGGAGACAGGTGAGGCAGCAGGGAGCTGTTTTAAAGTGCAAAGATCAGCTGAGCTGATGTAGAGCAGCATAGGATTTCAGTGTTGAAATAGCTGCTGCTTAGAAGTGCAGGATTTAAATGCGAGATCACATAACAGAAACCAGCTCTGACAGAAACAGCACAAAGGTGGAAACCTACAACAGCATTATGAAATGAGAAGACACAATACACAGACAGCTGCTGGCATCGCCACGTTTTTTTGATATCACAGCTGTAAACAACGCAGGCGTTGTGATGCATTAGCAGATGTATTCTATATCAACCAGTGCTCGTCATCCAATCACTGTTAACATTATCCCAATTGTATTTATTCCATAGTGAGTAAAAGTGGTGATTATTAGGTTAAATGGCACCATCAGAAGCAAGAGAAAGAGGTGAATTCATACAGAAAGTATGAGGGCTGGAAGCAGAATTGAGTCAATACAATGAGGTTAACATGTTCAGCTACAGGTAGAAAAGAAGGAGAATTGTATATGAAGCCAAGAGTGACTCCCTCTCCTTCAGAATCACAGTGTTGTGTGGTCCCAGAGATGCCAGCAAACCATCACCACCGCCTACACTTGTACATATCATACCTCATCACTTTTAGTACCATTTAGTAAATGACAGCTTGTGGTGGTAGAAAAAATACTTAGATTGTAACTGAAAGGCAATGAAATGAAATGTGGAAACCCTTTTTCACCCCTTGTGTTTTCCAGTCTTATCTGTTCCTCTCTAAGCCTTAACTCTCAAAAACTAAAAACTTGTTCCTAATTTTCCAGACTGAAAATTGCCGGAAAAGAAAAATCATATCAGTTCCCACGTACAAAACAGGTGGAGAAATAGATGCTCACTACCAAAAAAATGTAAGGCTTGCACTCCAGTTTGTGATTGTGTGGTGTGTTTTGGTTTTTATTGTTGTCATGTGAGTGATGGTGGCTGAAGACCAAAGTCCAAAATGAGTGCCTGTGTGCATGTGCCTGTTTATTCCCCAGAAATTTGTGTCCTATGTCTGTCTGTATTTGGACCCAAATGTCACAGAACAAGGTAGAAACATTACCAGGATTGAGCTTCAAATCTCTGTCCTGCTGATTCCAACTAAAATGTTATTACGTTTGGTTGGCATCAGTGTGTGTTCTCTACACCTCTAAAATTCACTATTACTCAATAACAATTTTAAAAAGGAAATGCATGTTTAAGAAATCCAAAGGAAAGTGAATGGATGTGTCATATTCTTTTACATTTCCTGAAAACATTTGGTAAGGCTTGGGTTTTTTAATCAGCTTTCAGTCAGTTTCAGTTTATTTTATGGTCCTACAGATCATATGCTCCTACCTATAATAAGGCTGTTTGACAAAAAACAATTTGCTGTATTAAATCTGTACTTTATGAGACGACCTTTATGACTCCAGTGTGGGGTGGGTATTTACTTGTCAATCTGTTCAATGCCACACCAATCCAATGTGACTGTGAGCTGCATTAATCATGGACGCCATATGTACTTTGTCAGTCCCATATGTTAAACCAACCTTAATCATAACTGTGGGTTTCTGGAAAGAACATGACAGACACTGTGATGCTGTTTTTTCTGTATTTTCATTAGTGAAACATGTTAAGAAAGTGTTTTGGTTTATTAAAAAATAAAGAAACAAACATAAATGAGTAAGAGCTTCTTTTCTGTGTCTTTGCTTGGGATGGCGAACAAAAAAATATGTACATGCCAGCGGGCACACAAATATAACACAAAGTACAAAGATAGGATCGGTTAGGAGAAACCTTTTCTTAGAGACAAATCTTGTTACGGCTAGGTTGAGTTTAACCATAAATGTGTATAATAATAATTAATTCACTAAGTGTTAGGCTGACATTCTTATTTTTGTTTCTTCACTCTAATGTGTCAGAATAAGGGATTCTTTGATGAACGTGAGGGATGTTTGAAAATGTTTTAATGTCTGGTTGCTCTGGCATCTTTAGACTGACAATTTAAAAATATCACATCATTGTGCTCCTGTCAAACCTCATAATGCGATGTAGCATCTGTGTGTGAGCGTACGGTAATGGGCAGCTGATCCGCATTACAGTGTGAGTGTGTGTGTGAAGGTCACCATTCTCAACTACTCCAATCAATTTCCACACCATGCGCAGAAGGCATCTATATCAGTCCATAATGTACCAAGACGAGGGTGAATGTGTGTGTGGGGGGGCTCAGGGTGGGGAGTGAGTGCTGATTCAGGGTTGGGGGAAAAACGGGTAACAAGCCAGGCTGAAAATGTGACTATGTGTCCTGGAATCAGCCCCCTCAACAGATTTACTCCCACCATGATGATGATCATGATGCACGCGCTCATGCATGCATTTGCAAGTGCAAGGAGACACGCACATACTCATCCACGTGCAAAAATACACTAATGCACACGCACAATTTGTAAAGTTCAGGGAAGTATTGTCGAAGCTCATAAATTATTCATCGCTTTCACACCTTTCTTTCTTTCTTTGGAACAAACACCCTCAGTTCTTTAAAGTTTACACAAGATAAATCATCAAACCACGTATATTTTTGTTCATTCTGTTCTACAGCTTTTAGTCAAATTTAAAATGCTAATTAAAATCCCACAGGACCTTGTATGTAAATGCAACTAACACCGTGTGTTGCCTTTTGCAAATGTTATGAACCAGTTTAGATTTGTAGGTTCAAATTTCCTACATAGCCGCTGAAGCAATAAAGTTGAAAATCCTTATAGACTTAGCATGTCTTGAACTCTATTGGGCAAAAAATCGGTGTGGAAGTCCAAGAAAATATAGGAGGAGTTTCTTTTTTGTGAGACCTGGAGACATCCAGCAAGGACCTAACTCATAACTGTGCAGCTCTATGTTGATTTCATATTGGTCCTTTCACAGCCTGAAGAAATGTTACCAGGATCCAATTCAACTTTACTTTACATAATACAGTTAAGACTATAGAGACATTTAAAGAAAACCCAATAAATCCCCCTTGAACAAGCCATAGGCAACAGTGGAGAGGACAAACTCCCTTCAAGGGAAAAAACCTCCAACAGAACCAGGCTCAGGGTGGGCGGATATCTGCCTTGACCGGTTGGGGTGAGTGGAAAGTGGAGAGAGAAAAGAACAGAGCAACAAAAGCAACAACAAAACATTGGGCAGGTTCGTAGGACCAGTAGCTGCGCACTGGAGGACACACGGCTCCAAAGCCGGGGACACCTGAAGACAGGGACAGAGAGAGGGAGACAGAGAGGGAGAAAGACGACTACGGGACAAAAAAGACATAGCGTTAATGTCATACAGTGGGGACGTTATAAATGTGGGGTGAGAGGAGAGAGGGAAGAGAAGAGGAAAGTGTCTCAGTGCATCAGGGGTTGGTCCCCCAGCCTATGGCAGCATGACTATAACTAACTATAAGCTTTATCAAAGAGGAAGGTTCTGAGCTTAGTCATAAAAGTAGAGAGGGTGTTTGCTTCCCGAATCTGGACTGGGACTGGTTCCACAGGAGAGGAGCTTGATAGCTAAAGGCTCTGCCTCCCATTCTATTTTTGGAAATTCTGGGAACCACAAGTAGGCCTTCATTCTGAGACTGAAGTGGTTACGGTACTATTGGCCTTTGTGGAATCATAACAGCCAAGAAACCACATTTTGAGAAGGGGAGCAGGGTGACATTTGCAAAAGCTCAAAAAGAGTATAACAGAGTAATGAATCAAAGTTATTTAATATCGAAATATTTAGGATCAATCATTGAACATGTGTTAGAAGAAGAGATGGAAGGAGAATGAGGGCTTGCAGTCTTTGATGAAACACGATAGAATGTGTTTGGGGCTGCTTTTCGCACGGACATTACTGGACTCGTATACACACAACGCTGAAAGTGCCCCACCAGAAACGGTTCTTCAAGCTGTCACCTCAGAACAGAGTAGACTCAAGGCTCAGGGGACCTTAAAGGCACAAGAACCGAAACAAACTAATTTATTCCATTGACCAGATGATCCATTATAATGAACAGTTTTGTTTACAACCCCAATTCCAAAAAAAACTGGAATGTGTGTAAAATGTAAATAAAAACAGAATCCAAGGATTTGCAAATCTCACCAAACCATATTTTATTCATCTAAGAGTATGAACAACACATCAGATGTTAATATTGACACATTTTACAATTTCATGGAAAATATTAAATGACAGTAACACATCTCAAAAACGTTGAAAGATGGTGACATTTACAATTGTGTAGCTCTTCCTTTAACAACTGTAAACAAAGTGAGGAGACCATTTGCTGGGGTTTTAGGAGAGGAATGTTGTCCTATTCTTGTCTGATGCAGGTTTTGGTTTTATGATGCCCCAAATGTTTTCTATTGGTAAAAGATCTGTTACAGCAGGCAGGCCAGTTCAGCACTCGAATGTTTCTTCTGCAAAACCATGCTGGTGTGATATATGCTGTATGTGTTTTAGCATTTTCTTGCTGAAATATGAGTATATGTGTATATATATATATTAAAATATATATATAAACCTCTATGTACCTTTCATCATTGACAGTGCCTTTAAAGATGTGTACATGCCCCTACTCCATCAGAGATGCAGACCTTTGAACTGTCCACTGATAACAGGCTGGATGGTCCCTCTCCTCTTTAGAACAGGGCATCCACGGTTTCCAAAAACAATTTTTTTGATTAATCTGACCACAGAAAAGGGTCAACAGGGTTGATTATTTATGAACTTTTATAATTGGCTCTTGCAGATTCAGAAAAAGCTCCATATTTTTCTATCAAAATTGTGTTTGCATGGTTTTTAATTAACTTGCAGCCATAAAATATTTATTAAAATATGTCCATACATCTTTATAAACTTAGACGCAGCAGTGGATACCAAATCTCCATAAAGGCAGTAAATATTATTTTTCAAAACTAAAATGCCTTCTATCTTTGTCCCCAAAATTACACTACTATTCACAGATCTTTCTCTGTTTTATCTCTAAATACTGACTGTAACAAGTTTACACCTGATCTTGTGTATGTGGAGAATTATGAATAGAAGAAGAGCATGCTTTTATTTGATTCATTGCTGGAAAGCAAATGTGTTGATCGGTCGAACTTTACCTTTGAGGTTTTAATTAAAATACATAATGGCTATGCAAAATGTTAAAATTATTTTTACTCTTCGTGGTTAAAGTCAATGGATAAATGTGTTTAATGGCAAGGTTCAAACTAAAACAGCTTTTGATGCAGTTTTGAGCTTGGAGTACATAACAATGCACTAACATTATGTCCTGATTTTGCAGAATGGGGAAGATGGCAGTAGTGGCTCTGACCTTTTTCTTTTTTAGGCCATGGGCTAACTACCTTAAGAAATGCACATCAAAAACTTGAATCGTGAAAAACGTGATTTCCCCTCTCATATATTTCTAAGCTGATTTTTTTGTGGCAGAACTGTAGGCATTTGCCCCCACTGCCTGACAGCAATGGTTGGTCATGGGATGTACTGATTTCCTTTTTCGGAAAAGCAACCAGGCCATTAGCAGAGAGAATTTCTCTGAAGTTTTTAGACTTTGATGATGTGCGTTTAACGCACACTGTGCCCACTCATTCTCCCCCAACTCTCTATCCTATTTTTCCTGCCTCTGCCTTTCTTCCTCTCTTTTGTCTGTTTGCCTGTCTTTCATAAGCTGTCAGTCAGTCTTTGTCTCAATTGATATCCGTCTGTCCCTGTCACACATGGTCTTCCCTACATGGTTATGTCGTCCTGGCCAAGCCTGTGTGTTGGCTCGTACGTGTTTGTTTGCGTGTCACTGCCATGTTTACCGATCACCTTCACGCATTTTATTTGCAGAGGACGAACCGAGACTTAAACCGTGACGTCAGAAAGGCCTGGGGAGGAAATGAAGAGGCTGAGAGAGACTTATAAAGGGATGAAATGAGCTAATTCATCTCTGCTGCATGCTGAGAGTTTATTGTGAGTGAGAAAGGAATCCAACATAAAGAGTTTTTTCCTTCAGCATTATAACACAGAATAGGTTTATAGCTACAGTATTACCAGTATTACAGAATAGTGCTGCAGTGACAGCTGACCTATTACATTTATAATTGACGAACGTCATTTTCAGCTTTATTGTAATGACCTGCTTCCTTTGTCCAGTACATGGAAACATGAGCCTCTGGGGCAGTGAACCTCGGCTTGTGAAAGCCTGACAAAAACAGCACGGCCGAACAGAGATGTAAGAAGATCTTCAAACTATCTGAATAAATCATTTTGGCTGGAACACAGAGTATTCTCACAGAAACAGTGAGACTTTGCCTCGGGTTCACCAACTGAGTAATAATGAACCCCTAACTTGTATGTATCACTGAATAAAGTTCTACAAATAGACAATAAAGGACATCAGTAGGAATCCTACAAAATATCAACACAACGTTTGTTCAATTATGTCATGCAACTAGTTTTGAGTTAGTTTTTTTATAATCCCAAAACCTAGAGGCTCAGATAGAGGTTCATCGCATGTTTACAAACAGATAACAGAGGAGACCGGAGCTACATAAAGCATCTACAGTATATATATGTCTCATAACTATGAAACACAATGTGAAAACAACTAGACAATGTGAAAGAGGTCACTATTTTCACAGCAAAGCCTTCAAAAAGTCACTGTTTCTATCTCAGCACCAAAACATTAACAGCTGATACACATAATAAACATTTAGGAGCTAAACATTTTTTTTGTTTTTAATAGCTGGTAAAGATCAGCTTAAAACAAAGTTCAACATTTGTTTTATTTGTGCAATATGACAAAACAGTAGTGGCAGTACAGAACAAAACAATGTTACATAGTGATCATACAGACATTAGGACACAGTTTATGATGTCGAACAAATGTTACACTGAAGGTGACCAATTTATCTTAGCCTCCCCTACAATTACATTTATTAAATGCAAGATAAATTGGTCAATGTGGCTTGGGTAAGAATGAATGAATGTGTATTTCCGTGTGTGAGGCAGATGACTGATTAGTTTTGGTAAATGAATGAAAGAAAAATAATGTTTGCAACCTCACATAGCTTGTACAAAGCCCCAAAACTGGCTCCGATAGGGAGAGATCCAGAATGAGTAAAGTAAAGGTCTTTGTGTGCCTCTTCAAACTGAGTAAATATAACTGGAAACCAAATGTTGTTGTTACGTGCATCACTGTGACTAAACTGTTGTTTATCAAACTTATTATCTCATTTACATTTACAATAATAACTAAATGTTGTTGTTTTTATTACGATAACTGTAAAAATGTATTACAATTACATGTATTAAATTCAGTAAAGTTACAACTGCAAAATTAAACGTGTAATAAAATAATTCTTTAGAATGCCTTAAATATCCACAGCAGAATTTCCAAACAAATAAACTGAAGAATGTACTGTGTCCAGCTGGAGAGTCCCCAAAGAAATCAGAATGTAAAATAAAGTAGCTAAGAGCAAATATAAAAAAGACCAGATCTTATGAATAAAAGCCTCTCCTTTCTCTGGTCTTGTCTAATTATTTGTGTATATGCACAGAAAATCTGCATGCGTGCCTGAGTGTGTGTGTGCTTTAATGTGTGGACCAATCGTTGGACTGGACATTGTGAAGTGTGGAGGTGGCCAGGCACACTGTGCATCCGGTCTTGAGTCATATAGAAGTAAAAGGGGAGAGCAGGGTGAAGACAACGGTCTGTCTGCTCCTCTGAAGGTTTACGCACATGGCTAAAAATACACCGCAGCAGACGGCAAAGACAGATTGGGATTCGAAGAGATTTGATGTGTCTTTGTGTCTGGTGTGTTTCAAGAGAGCGATGCAGTGACTGAAAGGTTTAATCATATGGCAACGTCAACAGGAGTAAAGCTGACTGCTTGAGTTTGTTGTTAACAAGAGAACAAAAGAACAGTGATTGGATGGGCGCTCATGAGTCAATCACACCGCCTCGCTCTGGGTGGTTGTATAGTGCTTATTTGTTGGCACAGACGCAACTTGTGACGTCTGTTGGACAATTTCCTTCAGTGCCCAAAAATGTGACTATCACATGCACTGCTAAAAACACAGGAATTTGGTTTTGCTATTCCGGTAACACCATATTTGCTCTTGACTTTGAAGTGCTCAAGTACATCCGTCTGTTGTTCTGCAAGGTTATTTCTCACTTTCTCCATGTTTGTTTTGGATACTGTCTTTTAACCACACCACTCAAATCTACATAAGGGGATTAAGCAAACAATCACAGGATACGAGAGCACAACCCTCGGGACCTGCATTAATCTGTCCAACTGTTTAAAGGGAAAATCATACAGATCTGGAGTTGGAACATGCAGGAGAAGTGTGTGTAATGAAGATCTCTGTATTAAACAATGTTTGCTTTCTTATGAACACATGCTTAAAATCTGCATGCTATAAACAACCAGTAGCAACAAAACTCCATTAATGCCCTCTGTCTCAGGCTCATTTGTCACATTCATCCTACACCTCAACCTGTGGATGAGTGTGTTAGTGACATGTTGGAGAAGCAGCTGTTAATTTTCTGTGAAGGATGTTGTGAGGACTTTCCAACTGAAGGGCACCAGTGTTCGGACTCTCTGCAGCTGAGTTCAGTAACTTTTTGTGAAATAGACTATAATTGGATAAAGATACAATTTAAATAGCCAGTTTCCATAAGTGTCTATCAAAGAGCAAACTGGTATAATGACAAAAAACATACAAAAGAAAAATCAAATTAAACTTTAGTTACATTGGATTATTTCCTTAGCACATGTGTCCAAGAAAACTGTTATCAAAACTGCTGCAGTGTAAAACAATGTAGGCTAATAAACAGAAAACTTATTAGGGAATTCCACTTTTATAACGCCTTCATTTGATTGTTACAATTTGAAATAGTTATGTGTCTTTAGACAAAGCTGCAAAACTGATGGCTGTGGCTGAAAATTCAAAACTACATCCTGTAGCCTTTGCAGTTGTTTTAAATTTTAATCACATAAGTTTTCCTGTTGCTCCATTAAATTCTAATGCAATCAACATATTACTTGGAATCAACTTGAATATTAAGGAAAAATTAAATTATGTTATTGATAGATTTTTTCATAGTATTTTATAACAATAAAGTCAAAGAAAACAAGTAGAAATTTGTGTTTCACAATACTACTGCATGTGTTAAAGGCTATGCCTACAAAAGTCCTGTATATTATATTATACTATAAATTTTTGTATAAATCCTTATCTGTTGTATACACAAATATATATGTTCATATAAACAATATCCAAAATGTTGGCCAGTGTTGTTATTTTACACCCACAGGTGAAAAAACTATAATGGTTTAGTCCGTTTTCCTGAACCATCCACCCCCCTTTGAATCGTCTATCTTGGCACAGTCTACGTGCGCGCGAAAGTTTTGTAACAGCAATGGCGGCGAAATCAGGTGCAGTGTTTGTTTTGTGTGTGTGTGTGTTAACTTTCCACCTTTATTCGTCAGAAGTGCAGTTCAGCTGCATAGTAGTGGTGTAATGGTGTTACGGTTCTTACCGGTGCCGTGTGTTATAGCACTTTCTGCAGCGCTCGCCCTCGTGTCCTAAGCAGGCTGCAGGATGTTAGATTCATAGCAAACTTTAAGCTAACACATGAGTTTCTCACTTACAGAGATTCACAAGTAATGATAAAAATGGTAATATACACTTATTGTTATTATTCATAGCATGTATTTGACAGCTTAGGTCGGCAAAGCTGCCTTGTTTTGTCATAATTGTCTTAAGTTAACCTGGCTGTTTTACCATTCCTTGTGGTTTATCAATATGTGAAGCATAATCAGTGTAAAGATCGTAATAAACCGTTTTCAGGTCGTCGAGGGACGAAACGCAAAGCGGAGGTTGAACTCAGTGAGGAGGGACCGTCCACAGAGAAGAAGGGGGACAGAGGAGAGGACGAGAGTGGACAGCAGGGTCAAAGAGTGGTCATCGAACACTGGTCAGTCATTTGATCCTGAAGTTCCTACATTCAAACTTCACTGTCATGAAAAAAAGACATCATAAAATGTATTCACAATTTAGTGTTACATATTGTTTCTAATGTAAAAAAAAAACACTTTAATATTCTATACTTTAATATATAGATGCACATTAAACTGTATTTTACCCTGACTAAAAATCACAGTGGAAAGTGACACAGCCACTCCGCTATGTTTAACTGTTTTCACAGACTATAGCTGCACAAGCTTTTCTGAGCATCACTTTTTAGGGTAATAACTAATATTCTTGTAAAGATCAAGACTGAAGATTAACTTTCCTGCCTTTTGCCACTTTCAAAGGATTGTCACACTGTGCTGCTGGTTGTGTTTATACTTACTAGCCCACTATTCTAGAGTGCATTCCATAAATAAGCCATGATGTAAAGGAGGGATTGTGCTAAGGTATTTGTAGATGGAGTTCAAATTACCCGGGCTTCACACATTCATTCCTTAAAAATAACAATTAACGAGAAGCAATTGGAAAAACACTGACTTTGTTTATAATATTGTTTGTATTCTATTGTTTTGTTTTTCGCAGTAAGAGCTGACGGGTATATGGGCGTAATGCTGAGGGGGTGAAATCTGCCCTCCTGGCTGCCTACCCTGAACTGATTGTGGTTCTC
Source organism: Channa striata (assembly GCA_033026295.1). NCBI lineage: Eukaryota > Metazoa > Chordata > Actinopteri > Anabantiformes > Channidae > Channa > Channa striata. Next base: position 16,106,732 of record CM065173.1, on the reverse strand, counting down.
AACCCTGACAAGCCCCGCAGGAACAGCTTCGAGATCACTCTGCTGGATGGAGGCAAAGGTGAGGAAAAAAGAATGATGAATGGTTTTCATCTTCTTCTTTTTTTTTTATCTGAAAAGTGTGGTGTGCACATTGAGCCCCCTTTACTTTGATAAAGCCTCAGGTATCTATCACAACTGGGATATTGTAGACTCCTTAGTGTATTGTAATGGTGAGGATATATAATCAAGTGTTATAAAATTAATAGGGAAGTGCTAACACAACACCCTCTGGTCTAATTAGGCTTAATATTTGACTGTTTATTTTTTTAATATGTATAATGGATTTATTACAAAATTAAGTCTACTGCTAAGCTTTAGAAATGGTAGTAACTCATGTAGTATTACTTATGTTGTGTATTAATGCCACAAATTACACTTTTTACATTTATCCCTAAAGAAACATCTCTGTGGACTGGAATAAAGAAGGGTCCACCTCGCAAGCTAAAGTTTCCTCAACCTGATGATGTTGTTACTGCTCTTCAGGAGGCACTGAATCATAAATAGACCCCCGGTGAAGGTTCGTTGTTGTTGTTCTCGTTACAACCTTACATTTCTTCTTCTATTTGCATTTATTTCAGAGTATTGGTATTGAGTTGTTACTGAGGTATTTGATGTCATGACATCCCTAATAGTAGAATTTGAGATTGTTTCACAAATGTACACTTATTATGCATAACATTGTGACTACCTATGCAATTTAATGCAATCAAATACAGTGGCCCTGCCATGAATTCCACTTTTACATTGTTATCATTTCTTGGTTTTTAGGTTGAAACTTAGAAAGGTGATAAGTCTGCTATGTATTTATTATTGAGGTCAAAGTGGGTAGTGGAGTCGTACTGGAGTAAAATAAGAGGTAGTTCTAATGTTTTGGCCACCTCTATAAAATGAGGTGTCTACTGAATTTGCATTTAATTGTAGAGGTGGTCATAATTTTATGAATATTTGTTGTACGTTTCCACATTTTTCCTCCAAAGAATCAAAAACTAAACTTTCATTTCCAAGTATGAGTCACCAGCCTGGGGGAGACATTAGCCGCTTGTTGGTCGAGCCTGTTAACCTTGAGCCATTAAACCTCAGTTGCTTTTGGAAATAATACCCTTCATTTTTGCACTTTACTGTGCTGTAAATTCTATCTGAAATTATTTTATTACATTATTGCCCATTATTGTACACTTGTACAAATGGTCAGATCATTTTGAGTTTTATCGAACTGAAGCACACATTTAAATAAAATTAATTTGAGATTTACTCAGGTTTAAAAAAAAAACTAGCAGATATTGTGCATCTGTTTATATATGATATAATATGATTGTGCTAAATGTCTGTCACAGCATAGTTTATTAAGTAGCATTGTGATACTGATAAATGTGGCAACAGAACATAATGAGAAGATCTGATCAAAAGAGCTTTCTTAAATTATGCATAGTCTGAAGGGTTCAGTTTGGAGCATTGGATTAGTTTTATCCAAAGCATGATCTTGTTTTTCAGAAATTAGCACACCTTTAGAAAAACAATATTTTAAAATTTGCTTAATTGGAGACAGAAAAGCAACTTCAGTACAGATACAATAATGGCTAAACAGTGCAAGACTCCAATCTGTAAATGTTCAGTTAAAAGAATTACTCAAAGTTTTTAGTAGTCCCTGAGATTGAGTATATATCGCTTAACCAGTTAGTGTTCTTGATTTTAGTGGCCACACCTTACGTTTCTCAAAAATTATTTCAATGTTTATACAGAAATATAAATTACTCATGTTGTCTTAGACTTTTGAACCCTATTGTAACTTTAGAAAGTTTGTAAATGAGAGATTTACTGTTTGACACTCACTAAATTTGCAAAAAGTATTGGCATCATCAGATTCTTTGCAGAAGAATTTACTTCCTTGACGTGTTCTTGTATGAGACTCTAAAAATGCCTCATGCCTGGATTTGTGTGTTATCCCATTTATCCTCACAGATCCACTTAAGCTGTATTTCAGATTAGATTGGGAAAAACCTGACCTGTCATCTTTAAGTCTCCTGAGATGATCTGTGGGCTCAAAGCCTGGAATTGATGGGCAAAAATAAAATGAATTATAATTGAATACAATACATGTGCAAAAAAAGCACATGCAACTTTAATGCGACTGCTTAAAGACTTTTAATGTAACTTGCAGGCTAACTAGTGTGGACTGCTCTATAAAGTCAAATTACCAAGAGTAAAGTTTAAACGGTATTTAATTTATACTATAGAAAATGTAATACATCTGTTTTTTATAGTTGTCATTCTTTCTCTTTGTGATTCACAATTTGTTTACCCAGGAGAACTTCTTGAAATTAAAATTTTTTTGTCACAGAGCCACAACAAGGGGAAAAACATACAAACGTACTTTGATAAAGCTCACGCAAACAGTTTTATTTACTTGGGTCAGAACTGCAAAAGTGAATGTAAGCACCTGACAATTTATTTTTTTAAACAATAGTTCTTGTCTTTTATGCAGCCAAGTCTTCAGGAGCTGTGACTCGTGGAAGCAGAATGATGAGAAGTGACCAAGGAGATGCTCTCAGTCTCTTCTCTGATGAACAAAGCTCCATCAGTGCACATCTTCTGGGCACAGGGTGACACCTAGTGGACCATCTTCTACTATACCAGTTTTCTTTAAATAAAGTGTTATGTGTCAAGCTGCTAAGTGGATTTTTTTGTGTGCATTTTACAATGTCATTAGTATTTTATAGCTTTTTATAAGTTATTTTCTATGAATGGCTTTGTTTTTTTTATGTTTTACATTCAAAAAGGATTTTTTGCTGTATTGAATTGAACTGATAAAGCATCTGTGTCAGCTTGCATAATACAATAATGCATTTATCTAATAAGAAGCTCAAGTCAGGCCATAGAAATTCTGGATTTTACTAATAATAAAATATGTACACATTTAGTGTTAAGGAATGTCTAAATTGGCAGTGCAGTGTGAATCTAATAATGACTTGGTCTGACTAAAAACATTTGCAGTCTTCGGATTTCATCCGATTCCGAAGAGTCTGTTTGATAAGCATTAAGTAGCTGTTCCTGATCCTAGAACTAATTGTCTAGTGGAAAATTCATAGCACAATCATAGCATTCGTTTAAATTGCTTCAACATAGTTGAGACTAAGAGAGACTCAATACTAAGACTTGAATAATGACTTTATGACTAAAGTCCAAACAAATACTGCAGTGGTGTATTTGTATGAAGCATTCATATTTTATTCATTTATAAAGCTTCATTATTGATTGTAGCAATTTATTCTCATTGGGCCCAGGCAAGAGTGTTCTAATAACAAGTCCTAGATAAATGGGGGATATATGCTAGTATTTATTAAACCCTACCCAAGCAAATCTAGGTGTTTTGTCGTGTGAGTTACAAATAAAGTTAAAGTAAATGCATGTTTAAACGATTATTCTATGACAAACACTTAAAAATTAAGAGGGGTCTGGTTGGAGACCTCATCTCCTTTATTTATAACATTAACACATCCCTTTTCAACGTGCACATGGGTTTGTAAACAGAACAGTGTAGAGGGATACAGATAAATTATATAACACAAAAATGACATTGGAAAAAACCATAAGATGAATACCAGAAAAAGCGGATATAGAAAACAAGTAATTAAGACCCTAAAAATAATGATTAAGATTGAAGAACATCTCATTTATACTTCTTAAATATTTTCCAACATTTGGGATGTCTTAAAGGCTTTATTACTTATTTTGACCATCACTAGGGAGTTAGCGAAGTTATTTAGATCAGAGTAAAACATTTTTGCACATACCTACAATGTCAGCGTCACGTTGTTGCTAAGGACGTGACATCATCATCACGCGACCAGCCACAGCGGCGGTTCCTCATGATTTGAGAACTCGTTCCTAATCTACAAGAGGGTTTCAAAATAGACCGTAAGTACTAATTATGTGAAGATGGATTGAAGTTATGGACACGGATCGGAGAGTGTGGGAGTTGTTTGCTACTTGGAGGCTTTGTAGGTTATTCCGCCATGTTTGAGGAAATTAGTGAGGCAACGTTAGCAAAGGCCTGCTAACTATTAGCTGTGTTGTTTGCCTGCAAGTGAAAGATGAGCTGAGATATACGTGTATTTTCTCTGTGTGTTCCGTGTTACAGTTTTCAGTGTGCGTACGTTACAGAAAGACTGAGCAACCTAAGATCACAATTACCATCTTAACATGATCTCATTCTGGTGTGATGATGTCCAGATCAGATTTTTCTGATAACGTATCGTTTGCAGGAGTCTTAGCATGTGGCTGTATGTCTTTGGTCATAGAGCTGAATAAACGATTCTCTCAAAGTGGTATGTGTTCAATTAAAAATCTTCATTTTTCGTACAGTCTAGAACCTTTACCATGTGCTGCTTACTTATTAAATTAGCTTTTATAGATACTGTAGAACTCTGTGGCTCAGCTTTTGATAAATATCTGCTGATATAGTTCTTGGTGTGATTGCTTTCATGCTCTTGTTCTGTCCAGTGTGTGTTATTATAATCACACTCTGCAAGCGTTCCAACTCCGTTGTTAGTTTGCAGATGGTGTCTATTACTTTGTGTGCTGATAGCTAATTCAGAATAATTAATATAAATATTTTATTGAGTTTTTATTATGAATGTCTTTGACTCCATTGTTTTTTACTTCTAAATTGTTGAGGGTTTCCAATCTTAGTTTTGAGGGTTGTAAAACTAGAGATGGAAAACTTGTGAAATAATGTTTTTTTTTTCCAGTATGTTTAATACTAAAATATTGAATGTTTTAAATCCTACAGCTGCAAACCACTCAGGGCATCCAATCTACTTTGTGTGCTGATAGCTAACGCCATATTTGTATGAATTTTTATTTTGAATGGAGGTCTATGGGAGTCTTTGCTGTCGTTTATGTGTGAAAACAGACATAAATGTCAGGTGGTTCGTATTTCTAAAGTGTAAAATGCCTTCAGTTTATTTGTGGAACTCACAATTGTGCAGAAAAATGTTTTTATCATTTTTTATAAAACTTTAATTTTTAAACTACTCAGTGCTTCAAATCTCTCAGTTCCAAAGTTCTTCAAAAGCCATCTGCTGGAGTGTTATGAAACTGCCAATATTTAAAAACGTTCGTATAAAGTGTTCAATGCCTGCAATCGTAATACATTTGTGGAACTACAGCTGTTGAAAAAAGTTTATTTTCTTGTGCTTTCATTTCTAAATAGTTCACGACTTCCAATTTTGCAGCGGCAAAGGCTGCGATCAGCTGTATCAGCTGGCTCTCAGCATTCATAACTTTCTGCATTCACAGCTTTCAGCATTTTCTTTAGAAAATTTAACTTAACTTGAGTTAACTATGTTTATTAATATGATTTTAAAATAGCCTTTAATATTTACAGTGGCACAACTTGTATTGTTTTAAATCTTTATGCATGTAGAGCTCTAGTAAAGTGTCTATTATTTATTTTAAAGACCTTTTTGAATTAAAGAATCTGAAGATAGTATATAAAAACGTATATGTTACTTCCCACTCCAGGAGGTGTGTGTGTTTTATTTAGGCAACTGTCAAAAATTAAAAGATATTGAAATTGCTGACATATTAGACAAAGAATAGAAATAAGTCTTTATATTTAAAAAAAATAGAACCAGAAAATTATTTCATTTCTTGAAGATTTGCAAGAGCACTTAGTCTTTTAAGATGGTGAATAATTTTCTTTTGATTTGACTAATTGTAGTGTACACGGTTTAGACAAATTACATATTTTGACTGTTGATGGAAATAGAAGTAAATGATGCTTACAAACTGAGTCTCTTTTAAAACATTAGCACACTAGTACCTTTTATTTAGTGAACTTAAACATGTGAGAAAAGTAAAATTGTTTAATTGTTGTTTGCATATAACCTTTTCTTTTCAATATGCCACGTATTTGTGACATTGTTATCTCTTGTCAGTCATGGCAACAGAGGGTGTGGAAAAGCCAAGTGAAGATGCTCCAGCAGCTGGGAAGGCCTGCACCAGGTTTGACCTGGAGAAGGAGACGGAACTTCGGTTTGAAGTGGAGGCAGGGGAGGCAGCAGAGCAAGTTGAGCTGGAGCTGGTCACAGGAATGGCAGAAGTCTTTGGCTCAGAGCTGAACCGCAACAAAAAGTACACATTTGGTCCAGGCTCCAAGATCGCAGTTTTCACTTGGCTAGGCTGCAGTGTGAATCTTTATGGAAAACCAGAGGTGAGCAGCTGGAAGAGGTTCTATAGAAATGTGTGAATGCTTTACATGGGTTTTGTTCTGAATATCTTTGTTTTTAAATTCACTAATTGAGTTCCATTGTTTTACCCTGTTTGGCTTTGTTAATTTCACATAGATGAATGATGCGCTTTACCAACTTGTGTTTAACTCCATCACCACAGGTGGCTTATGTGTCTAAAGACACTCCCATGCTGCTCTATCTAAATACACATGCTGCCCTGGAACAAATGAGAAAGCAAGCAGAGCGGGACAATGAGAGGGGCCCGAGGGTAGGTCTGAATAGGGAGCTGCAGCTTTTTGGAGCCTAAATGTGTAAGTTTGTCAGATCCCAGTAAATGCATTTTGCATTGACACTGAAGAATTTCTCATCCCTCAGGTGATGGTGGTGGGACCAACAGATGTGGGGAAGTCAACTGTGTGCCGGCTGCTTTTAAGTTATGCTGTAAGAGTGGGCAGGAGGCCAACACTAGTAGAACTGGATGTTGGTCAGAGCGGGGTAAGATAATTGAGAGTTACTACACAGTCTCCCAGACTAATTGAAATCAGTAAATACCACCATCTGATATTTCATTATGTTGTATCATAACAGATTGAATCATATTTAATTTATGAAAATTAAAAAAGTTAAATATGGTGTTTCATATTGAGGAGCAAATCATTTTTGTCTATTACAACCTAAAACAAATGTGCAAAAGGTTATAAGTTAAAGTTAAACTTTTATTATCCTTACAATGTGTAAAGACATTACCACCGACAGAAGATTTGTTTGCTGTTGAATTGTTCAATTCTTATCAAAAAAGATCCATAGAGTGTTCTGTTCCTTCAGGTATCTGTACCTGGGACAGTGTCAGCACTGTGCATTGAACGTCCAGCAGACGTGGAGGAGGGTTTCTCAGTCCAGGCTCCTTTGGTTTATCACTTTGGCTCTACTACCCCAGGAACCAACATCAAACTTTATAACAAGGTAAAAATTAAAAACTCAGTGCCAAACTATCAATTATTTTGCATGATTTTTTTTTTTATGCCCTCTTTATTCTGTTCTTTTTTCATGATGTGTAGCTGACTTCGTGCCTGGCTGAGGTATTTTCTCAACGCTGTGAAGTTAACAGGAAGGCCAGTGTGGGAGGCTGCATTATCAACACCTGTGGCTGGGTGAAGGGCTCTGGGTACCAGGCTCTGGTCCATTGTGCTTCTGCCTTTCAGGTTGATGTGGTTCTGGTGTTGGACCATGAGAGGCTATACAATGAACTCAAAAGAGACCTCCCTCACTTTGTACGTGTTGTGCTTCTGCCCAAGTCTGGGGGCGTAGTAGAGCGCTCCAAGGAGTGTAGGCGAGATGCTCGGGATGAGAAGATCCGCGAGTATTTTTATGGCTTCCGTGGAATGTCCTATTACCCTTTTTCCTTTGAAGTGCGTTTCTCCGATGTTCGTATCTACAAGATTGGTGCACCATCCATTCCAGACTCCTGCCTCCCATTGGGCATGTCTCAGGATGACACACAGTTGAAGCTGGTGCCTGTGACGCCAGGGAGAGATCTTACTTATCACGTGCTGAGCGTGAGCAGCGCTGAGGATGGAGAGGACAGTGCTAAAAAGGGTATAGTGGAGAGTCCTGTGTGTGGCTTTATTGTGGTCACTAATGTGGACACTCAAGCACAAATGATGAAAGTGCTGTCCCCAGCACCTAGACCACTGCCCAGACACACTCTGCTTATCATGGACATACGCTTCATGGACATGAAATAAGACAATTCAGAGGAGAGGACTTATTGGGGATGGGTTTTTTTTTCTTTTTGCACCAGAGGGCCTGGGACTTGTTTGCCATTTGTCTTTTGTGTTTTGAAAGGACTGCAGAGGTCAAAATAGAAAAAAAGGTTTAAGTATAAATATTAGCTGTAAATGAAAAGTGTTGCCCCTTTTAACGGAATAACTTGTACAGATATTTGTACAATTTGTAGTAAGAACTGTTTTATCAGTGCAGTAATAATTTACTTGATAAATTGTTTTACAGAATTATTTGTCTTTGAGTAATAAATGTTTTAAAGGTTCTTGTGGGTTTTTGTGTTAATTATTATAAGTTCCGTTTTCAGCCTATTTACCTGCCCTGCATATGCACTTTACATCGGTACACATTTGTCTCATTAAACACAAATGAACACATCCAATTTTTCCATGTTAAAGAAATATATACACTACTATAATTTATCTTTCTCCTTAAGCTTTATTATCCATATTACTCCAAACATTCCTTTTATTCACTGAAATGTAGCTTCATCGTAGGTTGGTCTGTTGTGGGAGTTCGAAGTTGACCATCTGGGAACCGTGAAAAATATGTGCCAAAGAAATGAACAGTTTCACTAAACCTGAGTCATTTAACATTGATGAACACCCTAATTTTAATATAGAGACGTTTTCTGGCATGTAGGGACTGAAACATAATGATGAGGTAATGATATTTGTTTTGCATTATGTTTTTAGGGCATTTCATTTTGGTAAAGTTTTAAAAATTATATCTTTAGAGGCCTTTACTAGAAAGTGCAGACTAGGGAGACCTGTTTCAGACAGAACATCAAAAACATGAAACACAAACAATATCACAACAAGACAAAGCATTACCTTGAAAGTGTAGTATAAAAAGTATAAATATAAAAATTTGCTGGTGAATTTAATGTATAAAGGTGGGAATAATGTAAATACTTGAGTATGATACAAATACCTTGACATTGTTCTACAATACCGTTGCTAAGTAAATGTACTTTGTTAATGTACACTACTAACCAAAGAATTTAATCATCGTTTTATACAAAGATACAGTATTTCTTGGGGCTGAATGGGGACTTATGGTCAATAACTGAACACCCTTTTTGTTATAAATGCAAAATGAACAACGGATGAAATGCGTTTTCAATGTTTTGCAGAAATTATAACTGTGTTGTTTTAAGAACATTGACTCGGGTATTCGTGAGACCACGCCTCTGGTTTCTGATTGGCTCTTCGTCCCACCTGAGCGTCGGAGGACCAGTTCCGGGATTCCGACGTCGGCCTGGCCAGCAGAGCTAACAACTTTGCTAGCTGCTAACTCAAGGAGGACCGAAACGACCCACACCCCACAGGCAAGACAGCTCACATGATCGGTGTTGAGGATTTGTTTCAGTAGCTATTTGTGGCGAATGCTTATCTGAACGCACCCACAGTTATCTTGATAGTCGTCAATGAAATGTTCTCGAGTAAGCGAGTGTAAAGCTCCCATGCTAGCCAGGTAACGTTAGCTAATAGTGCTAGCTGTGGTAAAGGACTGAGTGGTGTCGCAAAAAACTTTGGAGGCTAGGTAAGAGCTAGCTGGTTACTTCGTATGGGTCACGTTGAAATAACTTATTATTACTTTTGCCAACTAAAACATCGCATTGTCTGCTGTTTGGTTTAAAAAAGTGGAGTGTAGTTGTCTTAAAGGTGTGTTTTATATCAGTTGAGTTGACCGAATCTTGACGTTGTGCTACTTCTGCCCCGGCCTATTGGTTTGTTTCATAATATGATTAAAAGATGGAGTGCGAGTCAATCAGAAAAGATAGATTAGTTAAATCCTGGTCTGTCTTCAGATCCGTTCGTCCGTGTGATCCGAAAATGGCTGTTTTCTTAACGACGTGGGTTGTGTGCTGTAAATTGTTGCGGTGACATGACAGACAGGACTCGACACGGAGATTTTAGGATTAACTAACATCCATTATAGTCGAGGGGGGATTTGTTGTGAAGCAGATGAAATGATTAACATCGGGACGGAGTGACACTCGTCGTGGGCCACATCTCTGTTTGTCAGTCCTGTTTGTTAGAAAGAGGGGTGTGTCCAATCTAACGTTATATCAGATTACACTGTTAGTCCCTGTCTGTGTTCACTCCGCACCAACTAGTTTTTCATCTTCAAGTGGTGGAAATTAGCGTGATGTGTGTATCCAAGATCTTTGTCTCCATGTTGTTTTGAATCTCCAGTAGTGGGAGGCGTTTAATTTGACCACTAAAGGGCGTAGGGGTGACAGCTGTCTGTGTAACAGCAGGAGGTTGATGAAGAACTCTTGATTATGAGTAATGGTGGGAAATGCAGACTCATACAGTGTAATGCAAGTTTTTAGGATAGAAAGAAGTTGGTTAATCAGCCCGATTGTTGTGAAATCAGAGTGAAAACACTGCTTCTACCAGAAAGGACAAAATAACTTTGAAAACGATGTTTAAGTCTTCAAAATGAAGCCTTCACACTTTCATTTTTGGTAGTATTGTTTGCCGGTCATTGCCTATTTATATTGTCCCTTGAATCAGCCAAGTGCTGTTTTAGGTAACTGTTAGTTCTGTAAATTTTTAGAAAAGAGTAAATGGTCAAAGATCACTCAGTAAAGGGAAAGTGTTTATGGTATGAAGAAGTACGACATAGACAATACTTGACCTATTTACAGTCGTAAGCAGGACTTGATCAAACATACTATTGTTTTCGTAAACAATCATTTGCAACATCTTACTTACATTTTTTTAATGGAGAAATTGTGTAATCAATCTTTTTTTCTTTTTTTTTAAAGGGACTCCAACAGTTAAAGCACAAAACCAGCAAGTCAAAGAAAAAAGGTGGTTAAAGGAACAAAAGGAGTAAAATGCATCAGGCTACATAACGGCGCTGCTGTGTATGGCTTTGTTTAAGGGATGGAAGATGGGAAAGGAGGTCTACCTGCAGGGAATTTGGAGGTGGGAGAGGTCTCTACATCTAAACCAGACCAAGGGTGTTGACATCTCGATGACACACATGGGACCTCGCTTTGGAATGAGTTGATTTTTTTTTTTTTTTTTTCCATTTTAAAACAAAGACTGAACACAGGGGTCCCAAAAATCAAGGGGAATCTACTCTACTAAAGACGAGGATAGTTTGTCATTTTTGAGTTTTTTAAGCAACTTTTTAAGTTCCAGCTGGACTTTTAATTTGATATTAAGCAGCTTCCTGCACGTGTTTTAAAAGTGAATTTGTTTGTTTAGTTGTTTTCCAGAAGTTTGATTCTCATCTTCAGTTTCTTCCACCCACCCAGTGCCTAAATAAGCCTCTTTGGGACAATCACTAAAGTCATCAGCAGCTGCTGCACTCAGTCCTCTGCCTGTTCTCCTTTATGTGCTTCTGCTCTCAGCCTGCTGGCTATCCACCCACTACCTCTTTACTTTTTTGGTCTTTTTTTTAATATTCACTTTCTCTGAGAGGCATAATTGGAGCCTAAGCACAGTGACACACATTAATGTAAACACAGAGTTTGTCGAGAGGAGAAAAACTGAGACTGCTCCAGTTTTAGCTGTGTGTGCACGTGTCTCTGCTTTTGTATATATGCACAGCAGTGTTGTGGTCGTACAGGTGCCAGCCAGTTTTAGATTATTTATATTGTTGCACCAAATACAGTTACATTAAAGCCATACAAATATTTATGAATTACCTACACATATTTTTGTATCACTTGCTCTTGTATAGGTTTAATTTTATAAGCTTTTATTGAGATTATGCACAAATTGAGCTGTATATTAGTAGTGGGAGACCTTTAGTATCCAGATGCAGAAAACCCTCATGTTTCCATTGAGCTGCTGCTTTGCATAGTGTGGGTTTTCCTTTGTATTCTGTAGTCATGGCCTTCCTTACAAAACAAACACTGTACCAATTTGACCTGTAAAGCACGGTTTACAGTAGGTAGATAGGAAATATCTACCTCTCCCTCCGTCTTCCTCCCATCTCTCTCCCTGATGCCGGGCTTTAGTGGTGGGGGGGTTGGGGGAGGAGTGGGTGGTCCTGCTTCTGCTCCTCCCCGACCATTTCGACCCAGCCGGTATGTGCCAGTGTCTGCAGCCACCACTTTCCTTGTTGGATCCACCACCCTCTTCTTCTGCTTTACGTAAGTTTCTTTTGGTCCATGTCTCAATAACAAAAAAAAGTCACACATTATGCAAATGTAATGCTCAATTCTCTCATGTTTCTGTACAGTTGCATTAACTTGCGCCTATTTGTGTTTGCTAAAGCCATGCATAAATATCATTATGTAATTGTGTGTTATAGTCATGATATTTTCTTTTTGTTTACTGCACACAATTGCACTCTTCCGAACATCACTTTTAACACAGTTACTCACAATCACACATGTGAGCTACCATTTTACAATCACACTCTTCTATTTCTACACACTGAACAGCTTCACTACAATAGGTTGGAAGTAAATTGCTGTGCACAAAGGCTTATCAGTTGCTTTTGATAGTGTGGAGTGTTTACTTGCTAGTTTTTCCCATCTGTATCTTCCCAAGTGAAGACATTCGATCATTGTTGTGTGTTGTCCAGTTGCTGCTCTTTCCGTCTTAAAGAGCATTTGTCAAACTTTGAAAGATAACTAGTTATGGCAAAAATGTATTATTCAGGTTTTTATATTTTGTTTTTATTGTGCTCAGGTGCCCATGGTTATCAGAGTATTTTTCTTCTGTCATTCCCCTCTACAATGCGGTGATCTTCCTCTTCACCCTTGCCAACTTCTGCATGGCCACTTTTATGGATCCTGGAGTCTTCCCCAGAGGTTAAATCCAGTTGCTGTTATTGCTAGTACTACTAATGCTTTCAGTATCTGATGGATAAAATAACATTAAAAAGAATCATTATTAATCAGCAATCATAATTAATGACCATGACCAGCTACAAACAATTTTTTAATACAATGCAATGCAGGCAGACCATATGATAGCAAATAATTGTGTGTGTGTGTGTGTGTGTGTTTATTTGTAGCGGATGAGGACGAGGATAAAGAGGATGATTTCCGTGCTCCGCTCTATAAGACAGTGGAGATCAAAGGCATCCAGGTGCGCATGAAGTGGTGCTCGACCTGCCGTTTCTACCGCCCCCCACGCTGCTCGCACTGCTCAGTCTGCGACAACTGTGTGGAGGTAAACACATAGCATAATGAGCTTGCTGTATTTTCATTTCAAATTTGACATTAATTTATTTCACTTTCCAAGCAAGTATTTGTTTTTACAAGGAAACTAGGTGGAACATGTTGACATTATGATAATGTGTTTATTACTGAATGAATGTGTTTAGCAAATACTTGTTTATTGCATATTCTTGGCTTTGTAATTTTTAAATACTTTCTCTGTGTGTGGGGTTGTGTGAGAGAGAAAGATTTTACATTAAAGGCTCGTCCTAATGCACTGAGCTTTGCTAAACTCCTGTTTGACTTCTCTGCTCACACTAGCTCTGTCCTATTCTTAGTTTCCATGTGTCACTGTGGGAGCTAAAAATTGTGTGGGCATCTGAATTTGAGGTGTTGCAGTTTATCCTCTGTCATTTATATATTTATGTGTTTCATATATTTATGTTTCCACCTTCTTTTCCTTATGTGCCCTGTCAGGATTTTGACCACCATTGTCCTTGGGTGAACAACTGTATTGGTCGGAGGAATTATCGCTATTTCTTCCTCTTCCTGCTTTCTCTTACCACCCACATCATGGATGTATTTGGCTTTGGTTTGGTTTATGTCCTTCACCACCGGCAGCAGCTGGATACGCCACATGCTGCTGTTACGTATCCTTCATTTGGCAGAATGCAACTTTCCTTTCCTTACTGTATATGGTTGGTTTACCTCACATTTTTGTAATCTCCTTGACATTTTCCACCCAGTATGGCCGTGATGTGTGTGGCTGGTCTGTTTTTTGTCCCAGTTGCTGGCCTGACTGGGTTCCACATAGTGTTGGTGGCCCGCGGCAGGACCACGAATGAACAGGTACATGTAAAAGGAGGTTCCATGTATTACAGTCTGCAGGTCAGACAGATGTTGCTTTCCTCTTTTTGTTTTTGTTGGTATCCATGTGGGCTAGAAGTAAAAACGATTGTTCTTTTTCTCTCTTCCCGCACACTGTAGGTGACGGGGAAGTTTCGGGGAGGCGTTAACCCTTTCACCAATGGCTGCTTGAGAAATATTTCACATGTGCTCTGCAGCTCCCAGGCCCCAAGGTCAGCCTTCCTCTCTCATCTGCACTCATCCGTATACTCTCCTACTCTAGCATTTTGTAATTGTTCTTTTTTCCACTGCCACTTTCTTTCCATTGCATTTGCAACAGAACCACTTTTCCATCCTTATTTTATTGTTCCCACATGTCTGTTTTTAAATGGAAGATATGAGTATTACTGTCAATGGCTTCTTGTGTTCATTGCTTATTTCACTTGTATTTGGATTTAAATGTATATCCTCCTTACAGATATATGGGTCGGTGGCGGAGCCCACAGTCAGTGGAAGTACAGCCTCCTTTTGTTAGACCGCCTCTCACTGAGGCCCAGCTAGAAGCGAAGGTCCTGGACAACGGTATCCAAAATGACAGACACAGCACGAGAGTAAGTGATTTTAAATGCAACACAACAAAAAACAGCTATCTACATGTGCAAGATTGAATCTAAAAAATACACAAAACTACATGAAACTACATCACTTTTTTTGGGTTAATAAAGAACTGTTTATGTCTTTTGTTTGATTGTTTTTTTAAAGGGTTAACAGATGTGATAAAAGTAAATAATATACCTAAAGTATATAATACAGTGATTTCCACAGGTCTTTGAGACTGTGGTGTCTGGGGCATGCTCCTCTGTACCTTTTAAAGTTAAATATACCAATCAGGTGCACTTTCAAAGCAGTATTAATAGGCTAGGTCGATAAATTCCCTCGTCATAATTTAAACAGTCTATATGCTCACATTTATTTTTATAGGCGTTGGTGTTCCTACTGAGAAAAAAAAAGCAAGGCTCACAAATGTATCTAACTCAAATCCATCTCTAAATGTGTTAATTTATTTCAATTCTATTAAAAGTTTCTGCTAAAAATGCCTAGTATAAATAGAAAAAGTTGTGTGAGACTGTGTGAGATCAGCTTCAGAAACAATTCAACTACAGAAATCGTTCACCCTAAATGTTGCCTCTCACCTGATAAAGATCCTTGTACGCACAGAGGTGCCACGCTAAGGCATCTTTCTCCACCTAATTGGAGTAAACAAACACACTCCGTTTGAGAGGGGGCTGACCAGACCCACTGTTTGACATTTTACCAGGAAACAAGCTTGATTAGCACAGAATAAAACATGAAGCTCAGACCATAGCGTTAGAACTATGGACAGAATTCACTTGCAGGCTCTAGATCCTGTTTGTAACGCAGCCCAGATCCACATTTTGGCAATATGTGTAAGTTTTCCAATAGGCTGACTGACTTTTTTGGGATTGGGAGAGATGCTTTGGTAAAAACTGCTAATCACAATTTAGACATCTTTTAACTTATTATGACAAGTAAGGAAATAATTTTGATTTAATTTTGAAACTATGGTAGTACAAATTATCCATATGTAACATGGAAACTTGTCAGATATGGAGATTATGTAGAATTAGTTTAAGGGAGGATTTAGTCACGAGACTTTTTGCTGATGGAAATGATCTTTTTTTAGTCTAAAAGCAGTCTAGATCAGTTGGAAAGTCAGTCAGCTGATGCAGAGCCTCCACCTCCTCCCAAGCCAGAGCTTCGTTACCCTGGTCTGCCCCGTGCTGACACAGAAGGTGAGACACCAATACAAAATGCACAAATAAAACTTGGTAACTGAAATTATAGCCAAGGAACTACAAATGTTTGATGTGAACAGTTTGTTTTCTGATTATAAAGACCTCATTCACATGTCACTTTTGGTTTCTTGCCACTCAGAAAGCAGTTTGTTGACTGAAGCTCCACCTACACCATCAATGTTCAAATACCGGCCAGCCTACAACAGCCCAGGAAGGAACCACACTGCCCTCACACACCCCAACAAGGTAAATGTCACTTTATACTTGTATACACCTCATAGTATTGGATATTAACTCTTAAAATCCTGCATAATAGTATCAAAATCCTTATTAGAATGTTGTTAACTGCATGTCTTTGCCTAGAATGAGAAACATTCCTATGCATTATATGCAAGATGTTTAAATACACACAGCCCTGTTGATTATTACATAGCAAACTTGTTACATTTTTAAAGCATAGGTTATCATTTTAATGTGCTAAGAAAAGAGTGAACTGAAAAAAACAATGTCCTTCAGTTTGTAACAGAAGGTCTGGTGGCTGTTTTACCCTTCACCTACTAATTTCCTTTGGTTAATATCATGCCCCTCTTTTTTTTTTTTTTAACTTAAAATTTATCATTCAGTGGCCATCGGTGGATC
Organism: Channa striata; assembly: GCA_033026295.1. NCBI lineage: Eukaryota > Metazoa > Chordata > Actinopteri > Anabantiformes > Channidae > Channa > Channa striata. Next base: position 16,090,239 of record CM065173.1, on the reverse strand, counting down.
AGTAAGTTTAAGTTAGTGTCATCTGTGTGTGTGTGTGAGTGTGTGTGTGTATCCCTTTACTGTTTCAGTGTGTTGAGTGTTTTTCTCCTTTCCCCTGAGACTGCATTGACTGGAATGTGTAGTTCCTGTACTGACTGTATTCGTATTTCTGTTTGTGTTATTACACACACTCTCTGACTTGCAGTTTAAGTGTTTGTCCAAGCCAGTCAGTCCTCCCAGTCCAGTAGTGTGATAATGAAGTAGAGCACTGGTGTATCATCCAGTTTCTCTCAAACACTCATTTTTATCCTGGTAGAAAATGTAGTAAAACTGGGCAACACTTTATTTTATATATCCCTACTTAGCATTTATTAGCAGCATATGAGCAACTAGCAAATGGTTTATAACTCACAATGTAGTTTCTAAGCAGTATTTATGTTAATGTACTCCCAAAAGTGAGCTGTTTATATCATACAGTAAAATATTTTAAAGCTGTTTTAATATAAAATATGTATCCATAGGAGAACTAATTGCTGACAAATGTACATTACTAAACAACTGTAAATGTTTTATAGATGCTAATTACCACATTAAAATCAGTATCTAAATGTTTAATAATTACTATATACTGCCTATAACTGCCAAATAGGAGAATAAAAGTAAAGTGTGACCAGAAACCTTTGTTTGTGCTATGTTATCTATTCAAAAGACATCATGATGATTTTCATATTTTTTTTCCCCTCCTTCTTCATCTTCATCACACTTCTCCACCTTTCCTCCACCTTCGGTCTGTTTCTGCTCCTCTCCTCTCCTCAGATGATCCGTGGAGAGAGCCTTGACTCTCCATCTCCCTCCATACTCCAATCCAGCCGCCAGCCCAGCTATCGCTCAGAGCCGAGCAGCTTGGATGGGACCACAGTGGTGGGGGGTGGTGTAGGGGTGCGCAGAGGGGGAGGGGAGAGGGGTGAGGGCCCCGGAGGCCCTGGCAGGACTGCTGGGGGGCTGTCAGGGGGTGTGTCAGGTTACTCCCTCACTGGGCGCTCTTACACCTCCTACCCATCCTCTCTGGTTCTGTCCACTGGCGGCTCACGCTCCTCCAGCCTTCGCTCAGCACACACGGCACATAACCCCCTGGCCACGCTTCATTCAGAAGGCACCACAGACACCAGCTACAAAAGCCTAACCAATCAGACACCGCGGAATGGCAGCTTGTCATATGACAGCCTACTAACGCCATCTGAAAGCCCAGAGTTTGAGTCGGCCGCCCATGAGCTATCACCTCAGAAGCCTCATGCTCACTTTCCCTCGGCAGCTATAAAGAGCCAGTGCGAGGTGGTGTCACCCAGTACCCAACTGCAGGGCTACACGTCGCCCTTCCTCTCAGCTCAGATTGCACAGCAGAGGGAGGGGCAGCTGCTCCAGGGCTCTGCCACTTTCTCCTCCCCCCACAGGGCCTACCTGCGTGCCGTCAGCCCACCTCCTCTCTCCTGTGGGCCTTCGGAGACCAAATACCTGCTTCAGCAGAACCAAGACTCTTCTTCCCGAGCACCGCGTAACCTTTCCTCTTCATCCTCTTCCCCTGGGGCTCGCTCACTAGAGCCCCCTGTCTCCCCGCCACCTCGCGGCCTCTCCCTTGGCAAGTCCCTATCTTACACTGGGGAGGCAGGCCCTCAGCACAAGCCTCGACCTGCAGGGGGAGGCACTGTGCTGGGAGGGGGAGGAGCCGGAGGAGGGCAACAGGCTCCACAGTGAGTAGTGATCCATCTCCAGATGAGTTAGCCTGCTACTCTTCCTCCTCTTTCTCCTTTTCATCCTAATCCTTCTCTTCTTCCTCCCTGGTTTGTGTCAGCCCTCCTCTTCCTCCTTGATCTGTGTGAGTCTTCCTTTTCTCCTCCACGTTTTACAGTCTTTGCTTCTTTAATGTTAACAGTTCGATGTGTGCTGTTAAATGCATGCCAGTATGTGTTTATCTCTGTGAAGGCATGCCTTGCCAATGCATCTATTTACCCCTGTACTTGTCTTACTCATTATGGTAACAAAATGTCTTACAAGAGGATTGAAAGAAATTCCTGTTTGTGCCTGACTTGTTGTTGATTTTAAAATGGAACCACTCACCACCACATCCCTTTCTCCTCTGTCCTCCCAATCCTCCCACCCACCACCCTTGATGGCTTTTCAATCAGATCCACCACTCGCCCAGTATTGGCCAATCACGCCACATCCAAACCAGGGGGCGGAGTGAAGAAGGTGACAGGTGTCGGAGGGACCACTTATGAGATATCGGTTTGAGCGGCAGACATCTTCATGGTTTATCACAAGGACTGCGATAAATTCACTGGACTAAATCCACTTGTCTCTTACCTGAGCTGGATATTATTCACAAGTGCAGGCTCCTGAAAAATGACGACAGACTAAAGGAGCAGGCCTGTCTGGTACTCGCTTTGTTATCTTCGTAATGCCCCTGGCCATTTCTCTCTGCCAGCATTTCAGATTTGAACAATCGAGGACACTGGTTCATTTTTCACCGGATCAAGTTGTCTCAATTTTGCCACTTTTTGAGCCATAGGCTGGTGTGACTTCATCACATCTGGGTACAGATATGTCTATGGAACATGCATAGCTACTTGATGATTTGCTATTTTATTTTGATACCTACGTACAGTACAGTACAGAGTATTGGCAACATTGTCTGACACCTAAGGAAAGATGACCTTTACCCAGTGGATGCGAAATGAAAGAGTGAAGATTTAAGACTGTCGACCGGTAGAAATGTCTTCTTTCCTGCTGTCTGAATGGACCATACAGCCTGTTTATCACTAAGTCACGGAGAGAAGAGTCCAATCTAAAAACACGGCATCATTTTAATTTTGTAAATCTTTTTTCTTTATTTTTTAAATATTGTTTTATATAAATGTGTAAAATCTTACAGACTATTATTGGGTCAAATTGTCAGGTCTTCATGAGGGTGGCAGATGTACTGTGTTATTATTCATGAAAGTGATTTCAAATTAGTTGCCTGTTTATATTTGATGGCTGTATCAGCCACTTTAGCTCTTGCTGGAATTTTTTATTGTCCACATAGAATGACGGTCTTTTGGTGGAGAGCTGAGGCGGCAGATAATGGAGCTTAATCTCTGAAAGCCACAAAGAAATTTAGAATCATGATTGCAGCACAAGCATCTTTGTGGAATGTACGCTTATAATTTTTATGCTAAAAACATTATGCAAAATCTGTTTGTAGCTTTAAGATCATTGTTTGTCGTTTATGTTTCCCCCCCTTCTTTTCTGTAATGTTTTGTCTGTTAAGATGCCTGTAAAACCTTTAACAGATGGCCAGCCAAATAGGGGCAGTGAGGGAAGGGCTTATTTATTTCACCAGAGGAGACAACCTTGTAGTTCAGGACAAAATTTCCAACCAGTCTCTGGCTGTTTCTGTTTTTTCTTGTTTTGAACACAGAAGATAAAGTATTAATATTTTTTATGAAAAAAGTCTATAAATGAAATTTTAAATATGATGCCACTAAATACATTTTAAGGACGGGCTGGTTTGTAGTTAGACTCTTGCAGTGTCTTTTGCCTTGAGACCATTCATTGAAGTGAGCGCCTATGTTTTTTTTTTTCCCTACTGGTTTTTATTTTTTACACTTGAGAAAAAATTTTTAGGCAAATGAGAATTTTGACTAGGTTTTTCACCTGATTAAATTTGCGTAAAGGTACTCATCCCCCACTCAACTACTTTTTTTCATTCTTTGACATGTTAAGAACGGAATAATTGTGGAAAAGTACATGTTTTGGAATCTGTTGAAGTTGGGCATTACTGTAAAGATTTTTTTATTTCTGTTCAGGCCCACAGTGGTGTTTGCAGTAGAATGTCCAAGTTGGATGAATGTAGCACGTCCTTGGGGGCGGGCGTGTTCTCGCTTGAATCATACATGTCGTTCAACCCAAATGTCTGTGTTACAGGTTTTCAACTCTCCCAGGCTGTCTTCAGTATGCATGTGATTTTTATTTGTCGTGCTGAATGCTTCACTGGTGTGCATACTTGTGAAATTGTCAAATGCCCGCCTGGTTCAGGCGTGGGTGGTAACAAGAAAAGAAACAGCATTAATGGCACAAGTAGCCATTATACAGAGATAAAGAAAACCTGTGTTCATTTTCTTCCTGCTCTGGCCAAGGACAGTGGCCATTGAACAATTTGAAATTATGTCAGTATAGTAAAATGTGAGATAAAATATTGCTGTTGTGGGCTGTGACGAATGGAACACGTTTCAAATATCTGTAATGAGTACATTAAAGACATTTCCAAAATGGCCTTACAAAGGATTTTTAAAAAGATGTCTTCAAAATAAAAAGGTCAAACTGATGAATAATGCATGTGTCTTGAACCTTTAATGTACACACAGCCTCCAATTTCACCGCTCACCTTTTACATTTGCATAGAGATAGGAAACATTTATAAACTTAAGTTGTAAAATACATTTTTCTCAAAGTAGACAAAATGGTCATTACAAAAAAAGCCCCATTTCATAAATAACTTAAGGTCTGTAATACAATACCTGCAAGTTACTGCTTTTTTTTTTTTGCATGGCTGCACTTACACCACACTACATCATACCCAAGCAGACCACGGATCTGTGGTCCAGTTCCTTTTATTTATTCAACCCAGTAAAGACTTGAAGATATTATCTAGTTGTGGTTGAATCTACAGCACGGTGACGTTGAACAAAAAGCAGAGAGTTCATGCAGCCCCTCTGTGAATCATCCTTTTTAGCTCACTGGTCTTTCTTGCTCTCTTTGGGCTCCTTTGTGTCATCGTCAGGATTGAGCTCATTACTGCCGACCTCTGGGTGAGTGTCCTCTCCCTTTATACCACAACCTTTGTTCAGCTTCTTGGATTTCTGGAAAAGCTCGTTGAGGTTAAACTCTCGGATCATGTTCTCCTAGTGATAAAAAGAGCTTCATATTAGCATGACTATAACAGCCACTCACTAATAACTCACAAACTTTGTAACAAACAAACTAGATGTACCTCATTAAAGGTCCAAGACACAGCTCTTCCTTTATTGTCCACCATTGGACGTCTCATAATTTCCTGCCCTCCTTTAAAAAGCATCACTGAGGGCAGCTGCTTAGCCAAAGGGGAAGTACTGACTCTGTACCTGTTTAGGAAGATTGCATTGCACAGTCAACACCTGAGCTTAAAGCATCAGTGAAGAGAAGAGACATGTGGAAATAAAACTACAGCTTGGTTACTAAAGGAATCTGCAGAGCTGAGAACATGGCTTACCTCTGTGAAATCTCTCCATAGCGGCCAACGTCCACCTTCCCAAACCTGAGTCCAGCACAGTTGTACCTGCAGATGCACAAAACATTTAGATGTCAAATCAAAACTTCAGCCTTCGCAATCATCCAACTTGTATACTATATTTGAAGAGCATTGGACTGATTATCCTGCAGAACTGAAATGAAGCAGTTAAATCAAACTATGTGAGCGCAAAAGGAAACATTACAAGCATCTTACAGAGCAGTTACAACTCCTCTGACTAAAATCTGAACTCTCAAGCTGTTACATTTGGATAGAAATACAACATGGCTCCGGGAAATTTTAAGGCTATAGTTCATTGAATAGATGATTTCAAAGCGAAGTACACTATGATTTGTAACAGCAGCACAGAAACAACAAGCCTATTGTTGGCATCTGGTATTAAAAAGGTAATTACATTAATTTTACATCAAAGAATGAAGAAGTTTCTCACTTGAGGGAAAGGTCTGCAAAAATGGGGGCAAATGACTGGCAGTCAGACGACCAGTTGGCGTAGAATTCAACAATCCAGGTGACTCGACTGTCCTTCTGCAGCTCCTCCTGATAATTCAATACCAAAATCAGAATAAAATAATTCATTTCTACTCTCATTCAGGATAGTAATGTATTATCTTTGCCACTTTCAACTTCACTCTAGATTTAAGAGTAAAATATTGTACTTTATACTGCACTACAATTATTTGACAGGAGTATTTATTAGTTTCTTTTCAATTCAATGTTTTATTGTATTATTATCTGACAGTACCTTATGACTTAGGACTAAAAAAAACTAGCCATATGTATATAAAGTAGCTAAAACTAGCTCCATATACTTGATTAAACCATAAACATCTTATGGATTTAACAGTCTAGACTGTCTGAACAGGAGTGACTTTATAACATTTGAATTGTTTCAAAGATCTTATTTAAAGGATGCTCTACTATTCATCCTAATGGACAGCTATAATTCTGAAGAGTAAAAAAAAACAAAAACACTTACATCTATGGTTTTGTCACTGAAGTACTTGATGTACTCTGGACCCATGTAAAGAGGTGGCTTACAGGTCATGACGAATGCTGGACACAAGGCAGAAATAGACATGCAAGTGATAAATTTACATTAAAGAGGATAAAATCAACGGCCAGGTTTTACTTTTTAATATGGAAATCTCTTGATAACTCGAGTGGGCAGAAATAGACAAAAGCTAGAAAATGCACAGCTTGTATCTGAGCTCATTTAAGCTGCTGGAATCATTGTCTGACTGAGACAAAACCCTGGTAATGAAACCAGAGCTCAAAGTATAGTTTGCAGGCATCTCTCTTTGTATTCATGTTTATCGATTTCCCCTGCTTATTGTTTAAAAAAATCTACAGAAGTAACTGCAGATGATTATAGAGCTCCAGATGAACCTTTATAATTCCTTGATAACTTCCTGTATGGCAGCTGAGATTTCCTCATAGTGTTCACCTCAGCCACACTGTGTTGTTTGGTAGCGCACACACACACTTCTTCATTGGTCTGTTTGGGGGTGGATGTGATTGGTTGGTGCGCTGCTGCTTGTGAGAGCAACTCTATGGTAAGTGTCTATACCTCAAACATGAGCGCCAGTAGCTGTAACATACTGACCGACACAAAGCGTGACGTAAAGGATGCCGAGTCGAACGTCCAGCCTGAAGAAGAGGATGACGTTGGCCACTTTGCTGAACAAGAACAAGTTTCCTATGTGCTGCTCAAGTGTAACTGAGAAACAGAGATCAGAAGAAAGAAGGGAAAATATGGAAAGCGAACAAACAACCTTCAGTCTGTTGAACCAAGGACAGAGGAAGGCAGGGTTACAGTGTAATGTTTACCCAACACAGCACAACCTGAGTGGAGCAGCTCCTGGATGTGGCTTGGAAAGAGCAAGAATTTAAGGTGTTACACTTTAAATCACAAACATTTTTCAGGTTTAACAATTCTACAATTTAGCACACAAAACCCAGTGTCATTTTGTCAGATGTACAGCAAAGTAAACAGCTTAGGTTAAAGATGTGCTGTAACTGGGATATCGGTGTCTCAGATATTTCACTGACCAAATGTGTGGGCCAGCTTTTCATGACAGTTCATAGTGTAAACAAACACCTGCAATGTAATTTTGGTTTCCACACAGAAAAGTGAGTGTGTGTGTGTTTGACTTTTGTAGTGCACAAACGATTAACCTGCAGGGAAAATGTGTGGTTGAGCCCCACATGTAGCGTCTTTACTTATTTAGGCACCTAAAAACCAGCCTACAACTACTAGGATCCTTGAAAACTTTAATAAGTAGTTGATTATCTAGGTTTCTCAACAAATATTTTAAAAGGTGATTATTAACTTCAGGTTTGTAGTTACATATTACATTTATATCTGTGTTTATATCTTTGAGTGTTTAACTGAAGGTCAGAACAAAATAAATGTGAATGTGTCGGGGAATAATTGTGGGCATGGCTGTGCTTCCTCTGTGTTGCAAATTCTAAACAACTTGGTGATTGATCAGATGAAATATACAAAAACTAGAAAGAGCCGAGAAGAAACATGTGAGGCATGTCCAAGGGTTCGGGGGTGGGGGTGTACTCACAGGCTCTCCTGTTCTTCATCATCACTATCGCACTGAGAAACATGAGAATCTCCAATTCTCTCTGCGAAATCAAACACAGACAAAACATGACCACGACTTTGTGAGAAGTGAGAGAATCGACGAGCTCACTTTGAGGCAGCAACATTATATTTAGCCGCAGCGGCTCACTGTCCCCAGCCTGCTCACCCAGTCAAAGTCGCAGGAGTTGCCGTCCTCCCGCTGGGTCGCCAGGTGCTCGCACAGACCGGGGGTCTTCCGGACCACCAGGAAGGCCACGGTCATCAAGAACGAGGCGACGTAATACGGCTTCAGAAGCCATTTGTAAATCTGAGGTAGATGATAGAAGAAAGTGAAGACTCCCGTGATCAGACCCATGTTGGCAGAGACAGACAGACACGAGAGGAGAAACGACAGCTGGAGCGGCGGAGGGGCGGGAGTACGCATGCGTCAAACGACAACGTGTTCGGTTGTTTATGGTCATAGCAGCTGAAAAGATGGAGTGCGTTCAGAATAAAGTTAAAAATGAGTCATAAGAAATTATGTCGCTTTAGTAGTTTATTTTAGTTAAAGCATAAAATGAATGACGATCATTAATTTAGAAACCAGAAAGGTGTTGCCATTTTTCGTTAGACTCCTATTTTAATCTTTGGGAAAGTTTAATGTGCAGGTTTGTGTTGCTTTTTGAGCAAAGTGCTTCCTCATCTAATGTCCTTCCCACTGTTTGATTAGCCACTGCACACCTTTGTACACCTTTTTACACCGATACAACTGCCAGTTTAACCAACTGGCCCCTGATTGCATTATTTGTCAATGGCATGCATCTAGAACCCAATTGGAGTGTATGTGACAAACTGAATTTATTTCACTTAAAGCCACAAATCGGTTTATAAAGTAAAAAAATACACATCACATATGTAGACAAAAACACAGACACGAAGTTCAAAGAACTCACTATAGATAAAGTTGTGAACTATTGAACCTTTTCTAATGCTTTAGGGTTCCTGGGAGCATAGTGGCCTCAAGACGTCTGGATCTACCAGGACCCTTTCTAGAATTGTCTTTCTGGACAAACTGAGTAAGTGGACACAAAGGACATGGTCAGGGTCATTCTCAGCTTTAAAAGCAGACTTTGGAAGTCCTGTAACCTACAACCTGGAAGAATGATTATGTCAGTAGCGATCCATCAATCAGACCTTAATATCATGATATACAAAAACTTTAAATGCTCAGGCTATGTGTAGTGTGTATAGGGCATTACACTAGTGTTTATGACACTACAGAGTGAAAGGATTAGTAACATTTAGATAATGCTCTCCTTAGAAAACATAGGTGAGAAAAGAAGGGCGTGCTGGAACTAACGTGTAGTACCTGTAATTATCACCAGCAGGGGGCAGCAAGGCGACGCTAAGAAGAAATCAGCTGCTGTCTAATGTCAAGAAGAAGAAGAAGAAGAAGAAGAAGAAGAAGAAGAAGATTAGAAGGTTTGGCGGGTGTTGCAAAACGTAAACAGAAGAGGAAGGCGACAATGGAGGAGAGCGAAGTAGTGACACAAAAAACCACAGTCAATGACAAATCTGGTGAAGGCGCCACTGAAAACAGGAGCGATGAAGCTACCGGAGAAGTTTCCTCTCAAATGTCCAACCCGGAATCAGCTCGTAAGACGCCAGAGGAGACGGAGGCTCGGTACGAAAGACTGAGACTGTTTGAGAAGGTGATGCAGAAGAGCCTGGAGAAGTTCACGGAACATGCCAGGTACTTTACGAGGAGGGTTTTATTCAGTTAAGCTTGTCAGTGCGCAGCCGTTATTGCTAGTGTGATACATAAAATACTTTAATTAACAAATAATTGAAGGATCCACAGTCCACCTCGGTTACCGTGTATCAGTGTAGGATGAAGATTCAGACTCGCAGCTTCTTATTAGAATTTTTCGGTCCACCTTAAAAGCGATAGTAGACCAGGAGAAGACATTGTTCAGCCACATACAAATTGATTATTAACTGAAAACCAGGTGACATATTCTATGATGAAATACTTAGAGCGGTAATGTTTGCATATACGTTAAATGACATACTGTTTAAAATATCAAAATTGTAAATTAAATATTTATTGAACTATACTACTTTCCTTAATTAAAATATGATGTATATTGAAACTGAATTGTAAAAGGCGTATTGTTATTGTTTGCACGTTTGCCTTGTTGCTACAAACTCAGTAATACAAAATCTTAAGAAAATAATGTTTTAAATATGACAGAGATTATCCCAGAGTATCACCAACCTTAATATTAGGATATTGTGCTGTAATATTTTAGATAATGAGTCTTCTTAAAATGAAACACTGTCATAGATTATGTAAAATGGTCTTCATTTAATCATCAACTTGAAAATGACTGAACATTGCCCTCTTCTGGTGTAATGTCAGAAATTGGATCAGATAAGAACTGTGTCTAAGAAGCTATATTAAGCCTCGTCTACAGAAACTGGTGTGACGAGTGTAAATCATGATCAAGACTGAAGTATTACCACATCAGTCGTAGTTTTTTTTAATCTATATCTTAACAGAAGTTATTCAATATGAAATATGTAAGTAAGTCAAGGAGAAAACATCAAGAGAGAGTATAGGTTCAACAAAAGCAGAAAGGAAAGGGTTTTTTAAATTCTTTTTTTTAACATCTAAGTACATAGGAAGATGCAGAAGAGTTTTGTTTTCAGTAGTTTGCCATGTTGTAATAAAATAATCTGTTTAATTAACATTCAAAATAAAGAAGAGCTATAATTTTATGCTAACATAATTCATTAGATAACAATGTATTGCACATTAATAGTGCGTTTATATTAATTTTAGGGATTAGCAGGATTGGAAAAAAAAACATGATTGTCAGGTTTTTTAACAAGTTTTTAGTTCAAAGTCCATGTCCAGAATAGAGCTAGTCCTCCTGATTAGCTCAACACTGCATTCTCTCAGTTTTAACAGATTTGCCAGTATGTTTCGTCCACTATACAAGAAGAACCCTCAGAAGATGGAGAACATTCACAAGGAGTTCATAGATGAGCTCCGGAGAGCTATACAGGTCTGCAGCACACGATAAAACATTAACACTTTGTAGGGATAGGCAATCTGGCTAAAGCTTTTAATCAAACCAAACACAATTCTCACTCTAAAATTCAATATTTTTGTATAATTTTGAAATGTGACAGAAGGAAGCCAGACTACAAACAGCCAGCGGAACAATTAATTTGTCCATTCTGCATAGCTGTAAATGAGGCTTTATGTTTTTTGTTTTTTTTAGCGCACAGATCCATGCATTCAGGTTTTTATGTTAAGTTTGCAAAGAAGAGTAGAACTGTAGGACTTTTGATTCACGTGAAATTAGATACCGTGCACTTCTTTAGGATTGATCACAATCTAAGTTTATCAGATTACTAACATATATGCTGCTATACTACCATATATAGAAAAAACAACAAATACGGTTGACTGGCTTGCTTTTTATATTAAGTGCAGTGTTCAAGCTGTATTTTCACTTGAGAACACGGATGTCTGTGTCATGTTATATCAAGGAGGACATTAGGAGATTGATTGAAGAAGGACGGTTAGAGTTAAAACTGAATGAGCTGGACAAACTGGAGAATGCTGCCAAGAACACTCCAGAACCTGCATGGTCAGTAAACTGCATAAATCCTTTGAACTTACTGCATTTCTGCTTTGTGTCTTGTTTGAATAATCTACATGTCAACTTTTGATTATGCCATTTTTCTGCTCCGGAATACCCACATCTGCTCTCTTCACCACAAATTATTAGTGTAACAACAACCATTGTGGGTTCTATTTACTTGATCAATGTCAGATTTTTACTTTCTGAGCTACAACTGATTATTTCTGAATGCAGTATGGTGAGATTCATTATACGTTATCAGCACTATGAATTTTTCACTATTGCTATGTCACTCTTAGGCGACCAAGTGGGTTTCCTGAGCAAGACTTTTGCAGCTTTGTGATGCCGTTCTATCAAAAGCAGGAGGCTTACATGAAACTGGAGTTGAAAAAAATACAAAAGGAGAATGCTGCCTTGGCACAAAAAGTTCAGGCTGGCAGAGAGAAAATTGCTCAGACAGAAAACAGCATTTCAGCGGCTGTTGATGAGTGGAAGGTAAGAAAGTACTCACAAAAAAACTATTGATAATGTTTATTTTTACACTGAATAAGAAGATGCATGTACCTTATATTTTATGCAACATTAAATGTACAAATAGAATATACATTGGGAAAGGAATACTCTTAAGTACAAAGTGCATTATTAATAATAATATTATTATTATTATTTTCCTAAATTCTGTACCAGCTATGTGGCATAATTATATTTCTCATACTCTGTCCTTGTTGAAATCAGTTAACCAAGAATTGGTGACTTAAAACTAAGATATATTCAAAGTTAGACAATCACCTAAACCATTTTAGTTATGTGCAATTTAGGGTATGTGTTTTTGTTTTTTAAGACAAACATTTTTACTTGATAGGCTTGAACATGGCCACTAAGATTTTATTTTCTAACCTTGCTAAAATATGTATACTACATAATGCACTACAACATGAGGAGAAATTCAAATTAATTTGAATTAACCGTTCCTTCTTCTCATTTTTAGGCAACACTTGCAGAATTTGAAAGGCCAGCATCTTTTCTTTTTCCTGCTGGTGTATTTGATGTGTAATCAAATGATTCCACTATTCACCAACACATTAATGTTTGATTATTATGCCTATTTTTCTGAAAATAAAGTCAAAGTATTGGTAACAAACGTGTTCTGTAACCTCATTTATTTTTTGTGGGCTAACGTAAACCAATCATTACGGTATTTTGCGTGTTTATGTCTGGTATTATGGTACGAGGTCATGAAAGTAAAGCCACAAAGAAGTGAAGAATCGAGGAGTTGCTCCACAGATGAAGCTTCATGAAGCACCGAAGCTGTTCATCGAATTGCTTCTATCTTGAGACTATTTGCTCTAAGTCGTCTACAAGATAAAAAAAGAATTCAACCCGTCAAACTATTACAGTGACATTCATGGGAATTCTAATATTGTTTGCGCACAGTCATTGAATTGAATTGAATTGAATAAATCTACTTTGCAAAATTTCAGTAAATATGCACCTACGTTAATAAAGAGTGTATTCTTCTCAAATTTAAAAGCTTACGTTTTTGAAATACAATGGCCGTGAGGGCAAGTGGAAATTGCGAAATAGGGGCTGAGGACAGTAAATATGCTTTGGTAATGTGGGGAAACACTTTTTGATCTTTGATAAGAAATGTATTTCTAATGCTGCGCCAAGTCATAAACCTCTAACTTGGTACGTCCCGTCGGCGAGGCTTCATACGTCATCACATACGTAACCGAATTGAGATTCGATACGCGCTTCGCAAAAACATTTCCTGGGTTACCCGACACACGCTCCGAAGCTTCGGCAAGGCAGGTCACATCACTGCTAAACGCTTCAAGAAACCGGCTCGTTCTTTCCACATAAATGTATTATTTGTGATAGATATGACGGAAATGTTTTCAACTCTATTCGGGCAAAACGACGCTCAGGGACCGCCCGGCTCTTCGTCTCTGAGTTTCGGACCGGGGAAGCCTGCTCCGCCTCCTCCCCAAAACCAAGTGTCCATGACGGGGCAGATAGCACCACCACTCGTGGACGAAGGGCCTGCTCTGCGGAAGCCTGGAGTCATGAATGAACCTTTCTACTTACTGCGGGAGCTTCCTGGTATTGTCACACAGTTATGGCGGATATGAATGTTGCATGTTCCAAACGCTAATAAAGCGTTGCTAAGTTGCGCTAACGCTGAACAGTTTGTAAACAATGCTAACATTAGCCTTAGCGAGCTAACAAGACAGGTACTAACCAAAACTGGGCATCGATCATAGCAATTACCGCCTCCTTTTTTTAAAAATGAATACGTGGATTTTATATTATTTAAGTTTCAACATTTGCAGCTTTGTTTTAGAGGTAATCTAAATATGCTACTGCTGGAGTCGCGAAAGACCAAACCTAAACTAACACAAGCTTTTGTCAGTGCTAACAGTGTTTGCAGGCTGCAAATATACAGTGTCACAAAAAACGTGAGATGTGAGGTGACTTGTGACGTTTAATGATTGAATATCTGTGTGTTTTTAGTGGGAAACGAGTTAACGGGCAACACCAACCTCATCACGCACTACAACCTTGAACATGCCTACAACAAATTCTGTGGTAAAAAGGTGAAGGAGAAGCTCAGCAACTTTCTGCCGGAGCTACCAGGTGGGTTTATACAGGTTTATAACATGTGTAAAAGTGTAGAGTAACAATTTCTAAACCTCCCCATCCCATACAGAGACTAACATGAATTATGTTTAGCTTATACAGCTCTGCCTTAGAGGTTTGTTCTTTTTGAAAACTATGAAAAGATAAAATAAAAGCTGCACAGGATTATATGAGTAGTTTAATTTGTCTTCAAATAAAGGTTCCAAAAGCTGAGCTCAACACCTTTCACCACCTTGAAGACAATATTGTAAATTTCAAGGAGTTTTCCTTAGTATAATACAATTTCTACAGTTTCTTCATTCTGTATGAAAGAGTCCCTTGTAAACATATATATAATCTCTGCTGTATTCTGAGCGTTTGAGTACCATCTCACACTTCACATTTAACTTTTTATTACAGTTCTACTAGAAAATTACTATGTCTGGGACAGAATCTGGTGAATAAAAAGGGAATTGTCGAGTGTGATGGATTTATAGTAAACACAGTTTTAGATCGATTATTCACAAAAGGGATGCCAACAGAGGCATGCTAAGCAAAATCTGATGTTGCAAAACTAGCTTGTCAAGCTTTTTTTTTAAGGTAGCACCACAATTTTATAATGAAAAAACATAGCATTCAGTGTATTTGTGTGCCTCACTGATTTGTTTTAATACTTTATCAGCAACAACAATGGAGCTCTCTGAGAAAGTCAAAAAAGCTAAAACAGGTTCTGTTTAGAGACATAACTTTGCCTAAACACAATTTACTGTCTGTTTTATTTACCGTTGGGAAATTATTTAAAAACAAATGTAGAAAATTGCCTGCTTTATCCTTTTTAATTTGGACTTGAAACTTCTAATTTAATTTTGGAGCCTTATTCCCCAAAGACAACGCCAGACAGATTTTTTGTTGATGCCATCATATAAAAAGATGTAATGTACTAATGTTAAAGTAGTTTGAGGGCCCATCATCATAGTTCCCATTGGATAAATAGAATAGCAATCATAGTGGTGAAAGTGATATCAGCTTGATGAAAATCATGTCACTGCTTTTGTAACTTTGTGTGTCATCCGAATGACACCTTTAACTTCCCATTGTCATTTTAAGTCTTCTCTTGAATTTCCCGCAGGTATGATTGACTGTCCGGGTAGTCAGGACGGCAGCTCGCTACGCTCTCTGATCGATAAACCACCAGTGTGTGGCAACTCCTTCAGCCCACTGACAGGCGCTTTGCTCACAGGCTTCAGACTACACACAGGACCGGTACTAACTGAATACAATACACAACACGCCAAACATTCAAGATTGTCCGGCGTGCATATTGTCAGCATGCAGACACTGATTATTATAAACCAAGTTTCCAATTATAATGTACGTTCAGTGATTCCATACAGGCTTCATTTTGTGTTTTTTTTTGTTGTTGTTTATTTCCAGCTTCCAGAACAGTACAGACTGATGCACATACAGCCTCCAAAGAAAAAGAGCAAACACAAACACAAACACCATAGACCACAGGACCCATTACCACAAGGTATGAAAAATTGTACTTATGTTCATAAACATGGGGGATTGTAACACATTTTTTTCTTTACTAACGTGTTTCTACTGGCACCACAGAAACTCCATCAGACTCTGATCCCAAAAAGAAGAAGAAAAAGAGGGATGACGATCCAGATCGCAAGAAAAAGAAGAAAGACAAGAAAAAGAAAAAAGTAAGGAAATCTGGCAAGACCTCAATAGCTGAAGTTTTCAGTTCAATGTTGTTATGGACCCTAATGTAGTGATGGACAAAGATGGAAGTCCACCTGAAACCCTTATTTGACCTTAACTACACCACACCAAAACCCAAACTTTTTCCTCTTAAGTGTTTATACATCTTACTCCAATCTGCCAGAACGCTTTGACTTCTAATCTAATTCATAAAAGAGTGAAACAGCTTTAAAAATTGCTTACAAAAATGGCTTTGGCTTATCAATTTCTTAAGCTGTGTCTTACCTATTAGCAAGTTTGCAACTGAAAAATCCAGTGAACAGGAAATACTACTATCACCTCATCAGTGTCAAGTTTCTGCATAATCGACAATCAAATAAGAAAAAGCTCAACACACAGTTTTATAGATATGTAACCTACGAGCAAAGTGTTTGGGTGTGTCTGCTCGTTCATGCTGGTCCACTGGGCCCCCAAGCGTCAATAACAGCGAGACACAGAGATTTTAGGGAATGGAGGAAAGCTGGTTTAAGGGTTTTGACCATTTCTGAACAAACTCTAAACAAAATGTGCTATTAGCTTCCCTGTCGGCTGTTGCTGTCAATACCACATGCGTAATAAACCCCAAACTCTGTTCTATGTCATCATGGAGGAAAACTGACCACACATTTTTTTGTGCAACTCTGTGCAGTTATGTGTACAGCGAAACAGTTTCACAGTTTCACCTCCACCGTCCACAGTATTTCTGATTTGGAAGTCAATTAAACTGCTTGGTCTGTTGGGGCTACCGGTAAGAAGCCTTATGGATTCCAACAGCTTTTTGATTGTTCCTTGAGGGTTCACCACCAAAGTGTTTTACGCTGATCCACCGGGGCCCCAACCATCATAGATTTCATAACTTTACATTAATTTCCTAAGAATTAAACAAGACAATGCAAAAACAGTTGAGACCATGAAAATGAGAATATTCTTTAGTTAGTGCTGTTTGTTTGCGATTTCACCGTATTTACATCAATAAACAATTTAGCTTTGTGAAGCTGGACCTAGTGAACAATATTTTAGTTTATCTTCGGCGAACCAGCTTCTGAATCGCTCTACAGTGCAGATGCATACTCATACCCACATGAGAATGGTGGCCATAACCATGGTATGGCTACAGGTGTGGCCTTAAGTCAAAATCTGGTGCCAAAATTTAAACACGTATTGTCTCTTTAAACTCTGTTTGTGTGATTTCTTTTATCATTTTCTGTCACCTGCCTACAGTTGCTGCACATGCTCTGACACTTTGCTGTATGATGCCCTCTCCCCACAGAACCGCCACAGTCCCGATCATCCCGGCCTCGCTGGATCACAGCCCAACAGTAACAGCCTCAGATAGGCAGGAGCCCACTGTGTGCATGCGTGATTGAATGTGTGCAGACTGTGTGTGACTGTGTATTTTGTAAGAGGATGTG
This sequence comes from Channa striata, assembly GCA_033026295.1. Lineage (NCBI taxonomy): Eukaryota > Metazoa > Chordata > Actinopteri > Anabantiformes > Channidae > Channa > Channa striata. The sequence goes on along the minus strand of CM065173.1, from coordinate 16,072,926 downwards.
TGCATGTGTTTTACAAATAATTGTATTACTGAAAGTGTGTTTAATAAGGGAGAGAGTGAATTAGGTGTGTGTGTGTGCGCATGGTGTGGGTGTTCACAGGAAGAATCGTTACAGAACAGTGTGAAAGAAAGGAAACTCGCTAATAAGCTGTGTGCACTGTATGTATGTCTTTTTTTGTTTAAATTTTTTTGACTATAATGCCAAAATTTAAATAAAATTTGGTTATTAACTTTGTGTCTTTTTACACTATAAGACTACTTGTTACAAGCTTATTCTGCTACAGTTTTAGGAAGTAATTGAATACACGGGATTTGTTTTCTTATTTTTCAAATGCTTAAGCTACATATATAAAGGCAGGAAAGATACGTGTACATTTATATATTAACGCTTCAATGTTGAAGTAAATGACAGATTAGACATACAACTGTAGATGATACAGTCTAATAAAGCAAAATGTGTTTATTTTTTTTGCAGCAGCTGCGGCAAATCCAGTTAAAGGCATAAGCAAATGGAGTCTTAAATGCCACTTGGCAATATGTACAAGGTTAAATAAGGTTCTGAAAAACAGTTGTACAGCTGCAACTGTCAACATACAAAGAGGTCAGGTAGTCTTTGGAATCACTGGTACAATGCTTTTCAACATGAAATAGTGAAAGGTAGGAAGACGTATTGACAAAGTCCCAACTGGAAAACTCTACCAGTGTTAAATGTTCTTGTCTTTACCTTTGACGGCACAAAATACAGCCGCTAACAACCAAACTGCTGTATGACACCGGGCTCATGCTTTGTTCGAAAGACGTTCCTATTATTCTTACTCTGTATGTTCTCATGAGGAAAAATTGTGTAGTGTCAAAAAGATTTGTAGTCCCTGATTATGGCTTTGGTTTACAGAGTCATTTGGCTGAGCCAGTAATATCACACTCAGTTCTACTGCAATCAAGCAAAGATGGCAGCAAAGGCAAAACAAAAGACTCTCCCCAGTGAGAGCAAATATAGTTTTGATACATTTAAAAAGTGGAGAAGCATTAAATACAAAGAACTGCACCAGAGAAAGAGGAAAAAAACAGCACATCCTTGAGATGGAAATGGAGTATGTCAAAAATTAAGAAATTACACATTACAAAAGTTTTCCAACCCAAAGTTTACACAGAATATATATTGGGGGGAAAATAAAAGTATTCAGGTTTGATCTGTAGCCTCGGAAAAAAAAGCAAAAAAAAAGTTTAACCACAGCCATTGGTATACTGCAACATACTGTACACACCCACATATATAGTAAAGCAAGCAGAATATAATCAAAACAAAACACCTCTGGGTTCTATATACAGAAACCTTTGCTCAAAATCAATACTGGACAAAAAGGCAATAGCAGAATAAAAAAAGCTTCCCTTTTTAATGCTACTGCACTACAGAAAGGAGACTTAAATACATAGTTCACACTAGTTCATTTCTGTGCATAAAGCAACACAAATTGTTTCATATAAACAATTTGTGTTTCATAAAAGTGGCACACACTGTGTGTCGGAATTAAAAAATAATCTGTAATATTGTTACTGGTGGAACATAAGTTCAGAAATACAAGGGTTGAATCAGTATTACCTCTAACAAACATGAATGTACATAGAAGTCTCCACTGGCTGTCATTTTGAATTCTTCACATTTAAATTAATACAAAATTCTTAATGTGAAAAATAAAACAAACAGACATAGGAGTAAGTTGCCATAAAACAAATAAGTAAAACTAGGGAGGTAGATAGAACTTCTTTATGACCAGCCACTTGTGTTTGTGTCTGTGACAAAAAGCTTCTTTATATGTACCAGAATTCTGTTATTTTTTAATTTGATAGCCTGTATACTTTAAAAAGTTTAAACAGTTGTATGTTTAGAGATTTGATAATGAGCTTTTGAAAAATATTCAAAGTCTGCTTTGTTAATCACAATGTTAAAACAATACTGAAGGAAAACATTTCAATTTCCTAGTATCTTATGTCTGTTCTTTGGTGTTAGCAAGTATTGCAATGTTATCCAGGAATCTTTGAGAAACTACTTAACAGCATTTCAAGTACTGTAAAATCTGCAGTGTGACACACAGGCCATGTGTCAAATGCTGAGTGAATACTATACCTTTATATCACAATAATTTGGCTCTTTGACCTATGTCAAAATAAATAAACAGCAACAAATGATAATGACACATCTCCCAAAAGAGTTTTACTCAGTCATCACGCTTTCTACGCCTCCACAGCAGCCACGCCGTTGCTGTGTGGTTTGAGGCCGTTGGCGTCTGTGTGGTTCAGGGCCTGCGTCTCCTGACCGGCAGCCTGTTTGTTTCTGGTTTCTTTTTCTCTCACCAGGTGTCTGCGGTGGTAGAACAGGTAACCCGGCAGCATGAAGCCAGTGAATGTGAAGATCAACAGGCCAAAATTGATCTGGACGACAAGATAGAAAGATAAAATCACACAGTTGTTGGAGTTCAGAGTGGCGCATTTCCATTTCCAGAAGATTTCCAGGTAAAAAAAATTCACATTGCATCAGTAGCTGGATTTTAAATAAAAAAGGATGGAGGATAGAACAATCAGCATTCGTCCACATTCAACATCTGTACAAAATGTCAAACTAATCTAGTAAACAGCTGCAGAGATGTTTCCGTCATGACCAAAGTGGAGATGTGATTAGACGATACTGCTGTCTTAACAAGGGCAAGCAAAAGCAGGTGAATGGTTATTTACGTTGGCTTGTGTGTATAATACTGTGACATATATGCAACTTTATTTATGTCACACAGAATGCTGAGAGCCCTTATGCATGTGTATGTGTGTCAGTGTGCAGGCATGCAGCGACAAATGTGTGTTCTAACCCAGTAGGGGTCCCCCTTGAGTGGTCCGACCATGACCATGAAAAGTGGCTGCTGCAGCAGAGCGATCAAAGCACTGATCATGGACTGAAGGCCTGTCAGGGTGCCAAAGTGGTGGGACGGGTAGCTGCGGGAGAAACAGGGTGGTTACCAAGTGTATGAAACAGCAAATTAAATTAGACTATGCTCCAGCTTAATCCAATAAATAACAAAGAAAGAAGTAATTGTTTCTGCTATCGACAGATGCAGAAAGCTGAGACGCTGAGAACTTCTCAGTTTCGGTGCGTTTATTTTCGTTTGGAGGGGCAGCGGGTTTTCATACTGATGTGGCTCTGGAGGGCTCATCAGCTTGTCACTGTAATTTATCCACTTGTTGAGTTTTGTTTATGCTGATATGTCTGCAGTGTAAAGGCCCACACACTGGCTGGCATCGTGCACTGTCAATTAATAACTCTTCAGCAACATCACACTGTATGCTATAATAATACTTCTAGACTAGATTTCAAGTCAAAGCAACAAAATCTAAACATTATAAGCAGAATATGTTTTGTGGCTGCAGTGGTGTGGTTGTTAAATAGACTAAACTCCACCGCTTTTATCACCACATGTGGTTGCATTTTTCACACTGTAAAGCACTGCTTGCTCTCTGGTGTAAATTATTAGTAAGTTATTAATGAAGACATTGTTCTGTTAATGACTTTAGCAATTGTTTCAGGATTTAAAAAGGAACTTTATCATAACCATGAATTAGCAACACTCACACAGCAGCGTAAAGACCTCCGCAGCAGGAGTGGATGAAGCCTCGGACCATAGTGTGAAGAACAAAGGTTAAAATCTAGAGGAAGTGAAAATAAACAATCATTGGTACTTTTTTCAGTAATTTCTACCTAATAGTGTGTGTGTGTGTGTCTGTGTGCAGAAGCATGTGCACTACCTGCAGGGGCAGGTTGTCTATGAGACAGCTGATGCTGAACCCAAGTAGCAGGAGGTTGGTTAGCGTGAAGGCTCTCATGGCATTGGTCACTTTTTGGATCTTTCGGTCTCTCCTGGGACTGCTGGTGGGCCTGTTGTGGCACCAACAGGTGTGTTTTAACGTCAGTTATAATACAACCATCATTTACAGCAAACAACATGGACCAAGTCGTGTTTATAAAGCTCAGTATTTTCAAAGGCAAAAGTACTGATTTTGGTCTATTACTTTATACAGTTTTTTAAAGTCCCATCATTACATGAACTGTACCTCTGATTTGTGCTGGTGACCTCAGTCTTCTCCTCTTCACACTCTTTCATTTTCCAGTCCATAATGTAACCAATCAGAGGACATGTGGCCAGACACAGCAGCTGCAGTGTACCGAAGATGGATAAATAGAAACTCACTGTAGGAGAACACATAAAGCAAATTAAAACACAACCAAGAAGCGAGACAAATTACATAAAGTGTTCAAATTTAAAGGTTTATTAACGAATTGCACACCTTTATTTTCTGCGTCCTTCACCAATACCTCAGATGCTGAAATACAAAAACAACCCACACTTTAGAATTTTCTGGAAATGCACAATAATTTTTGAAACCTAGTATTTGACCGCTGTGATGATGGCTGAGGATTGGACACTTACGATCCTCTTCCCCATGGGTGATCAGAAACTCCAGCATCTTGTTCATAGCGCCCATATAGAAAATGATCCTCAACTGGGACATACCCATTGAAATCAGACTCCACAGGAAGATGGGAGAGAATACTGACCGACGGAAGGGAATGGCGTCTGAGAGACAAGGAGAGTTCTGTTTTATCTAATGTAAATGTACATTTAAAGTACATAAAAGGAGTTTCTTACTGATTTAACTGTAATTGATGAGACACCCAGAGTGTCAGTCTCAGTTTTTTCATATAATGAATATCATCATTTTGCATACAAAAACTATTACAAACAGCTTTACTTTTGTTGAAAGGAACAACAGCTTAACAGAAACACTGATACAAAACAGTTATTGGGTTTTTTTTGACCTACTGGATGCAACATCACATTCATTAGGAAGTTTCTCTATCGATTGTTGGACATCTGTGTGTTTCTGGTTCAGTGTTTCTCCAACAACCTTCTGGTCTGATGATGGCAGCTCTTGCAGCACGAGGATCTTACTGTTAAATACACACAAACATGCAGAAACTTATCAGGGTGTCAGTTAAGCTTTTGATATAAAGCATTTGTGCCTCTATGGCACTGACATGAGGTGACATGAAGTAGCGCCCACAGACCTGTAGTCCATCTCGTCAGGTGTTGGGAAGCCTTTTGCAGGCCAGTTGAAGAAACAGTTGAAAAAGACGCCTGCAGACAGAATCGCCCACGCCAACATGATCGTCATAAACGACACGCCTACATCGTAGATCAGCTGTAAAGAGCGATGTGAAGTTCATAATTTCATTTTTTCTTTGTAAAAGCAAACTACAGGTGCTTTTAAAGCTGCATTTTATGATGTATTTGGCCAGTTAGGGGAAACATAACAAGCTGTAAACACAACTTTGCCTGACAGCCAATTTGCACTTGACAGATATCAGATCACTGTTGGTTCCACTGCTGCTTGAAACAAAATTGGATGTGAGTGTAGCTATTGGCTACGAATCAACAAGACGTGGCTACAAAGCTCCGTGAAACTGTAAGAGTTTGGAAATAACAGTGTGTAACTACAAGCAACTCCTTTCATGTTACACTATGAAATTCGACCCAGTATTAAGAGAGAATTTTGAATTAATGCAGCTTTAAAGTTTGAAAGCAAAGGGTCTCATTAAGTTAAAAAACAAAACAAACAACATCACAAAGGCAAAGGATCATAATATAAGCGTTACACATTAATATGGTTTATTGGAGAACGGTATGTAGAGCATAACAATATAATAGAGCACTGGTAATGGAACTTGGGATTTACCTTTACTCCAGGGAAGGTGACAGCAGAGGAGGCATAGGAGCCGATCATTAGAGACATGATGGTGGAGCTCAGAGCACCAAACATGTTGGGGAGCTGCAAGGAAAGAGAGGGGATATAAAACAAGTGCTATAAACAGACACTATATATCTTATTTATTACACTTACTGACGAGTTTGCCTGGACTCAATGCAGAGTCAAACATGTGCACTGCAGTGTGTTACTCTGAGCAGCAGAGAGCAGACACACTCTTGTATAAGCAGGATGAAATCAGAGCATGAGTTTTTCCTTCCCACTCAGTCTGCACCCAGCTACACTGATCTCTGCCTGCAGAGCAGACTCATTAAAAAAATATTAGTTTCCATGTCACGGGAAACAAGAAACACAGCCATGACCCAGTTTGAGTCCTGACCTTATGGTGGAAATACAACAAGCTATAGCTGTGCACACATACAGATGCTTTCTTTCTTTTTCGAGTTAGGAATAAAGATGTGGAAGTCAGCTTCACTGAGCTACCCTGGGCTGAGCAGCCCGGGGTCATGCACAATAAGGTGGAGAGCACCAGGCACTACGACATCATATACGAGGTCAACCAAATTACAGCAGTTAAGTAGCTTAGCGAACAAAACAATGGCCTATTGTGTTGGCAGCACTAAGTGCCCTTTGATTAGAGTTTCAAATCAGGATTATAAAACCACGTGTGGGATTTTACATGTGCAGCATTCTCTCTCAATACTAATTGTGGGTTTTCAAATTTCTCTCTCACTGTCACTTAATCTCCGCTGCTGGGTCAGGGTTCACTGAGCAGTATCAGTGCACCTTTTTTCCCCCTTCCATAGATGCGTTCACATCCCTACACTGATCTGTCTGAGGCTTTTACTAATCAATGACACAGTGTCACCCGATTGAAAGGAATAGCAGAGATGGATTCATCTAAGTGTAAGAATTCAGATGACTATTATAAATCCAGCAATTACACAATGTAAATTTTATGACATTAATTAACAGCATTTCAGTGTCCACTAAAGTATTTGAAACCAGCATTAAGTGATTTGTGGCCGCATGGAAGCATCGCAATACTGATAATAAATACAACAATTTCAAGCCCTGTACCACCCAGTAAATTTCATATGGGTTCTTTAATAACAAACAGTTGCCTGTTTACACTTCAAGCAGACATGGAGAAACATCAGCAATCATTTGGATGACTTCAAATCCAGTATTCAGTCCCCGTTTTAAGCCTTTGTTTTGGTCTAAACTCAAGAGATTCATATTTAGCTCTTTACCTGCGAAATGCATCACTTGCCAGTTAGTAATCAAAGAGCAGTAAACCTGATGATCACAGAAATCTGCTTCTGATGTCACCACAGTCTGTGTTCTAGGAACTTTATCAGCCCATTTGGACATTCCTAGGGCTCATTTTGGTCCCAGTGCCCAGCAAGATCTCAAAGTTTAAGGTGTGAATGAGAATTTACATGTAGCAGGCAGAGGTTTGTGAGTTGCAGCCGAAAGCCCGAGGTCACTTCCAGAGCTGACACAACACTGAGGTTGGCAAGGAAAACAGGAAAAAAACGTTTTCCTGAGAATGCTTGAGACAGAGCCTTGCTTTCTGTGAGATGAGAAAAACATCCCGGAGAACACCCGTCCTCATTCAGCAATTCTGAGAATCGAAATACTTCACAGCTCGTCTGTGGCCATGAGATCTGCATCGCTGGACCTCTGAATGTAGGCGAGAGGGCCCTCTGAAGACATAGGGGAGTGTGCGCCTCTTACTGATGTTAAAGCAAAGATATTCCAGCTGTGTGAAATGTCAGCTAACTGATGTTTGCTTTCAGAAGTGTAGCAGCAGAGGCGTCAGTGTGTCAGTGTAAGAAACGTTGAGAAATCTGTGTGCTGATGTGTTGGTGCATGTGCCAGCAGCAGGCGTCATTCCCACCACTGGGTTCTGGCAGTTTTTCAGAAATACATATTTCACACAGCCCTCACAGCACATGCCTGGCAACACTAACGCTGCCAGAGGGATGTAGAGAGAAACATGTGACTGCATGGAGACGCATGAGGGTCAATCGGTATCACAAAGTCACCTACAAATGGAGCTTTGCTTCATTCTCTAGTCATTACTCATCAGTTCAACTTTTACTCCTGTTGTGCTCACTCACTTGGGTGTTGTTAAATTTTGGCCCCCGAGTTTAATTAAGACCTTAATCACTAAGTGAATAAGCCAAACAGCAGCTTAATGAGAACCTACATTTGACCCAGCTCATGTGAAAGAGGAGTAGGTGCACGGAGAGGACATGGAATAAAAGGAAATGCTCGAAGATCAAAGAAGGAGATAGAAGGTATATAGAAACGTAAGCAAGTATAGAAATGATGAAAAAGAGGTAGTGGGAGTAACTTTCGTCTGTGGTTCGACTGATCTCCCCAGGCCACAGCTGCAGCTCCTCTCTCCTCTGTGAAGCTCCCAGCAGGAAACCGGTTTCTTCTCCTCTTGTCTCTGTGACTGTACACTGGTCAAACCCAAACAGCTCACAGTGTTGGCACAGTGCTCGTACTCAGCTGCAGCCCTCAAACAACAGTAATGTTAAATGTAAAGATGGTCGCAGAACGAAGGACTTAAACCTCAAAATGACTCTAACTTTTGAGGTGTTTGTTTATTTGACCATACACGTCTTTCTGAAAGTTATCCAGTTTTATGCATTGGCTTGTCTTTGTTTGAGCAAATGAAAAATGATCTTAACTTCTGTCTCCTAGCTGAGACCAAACTGCGCATGTAGGTGACCGACAACTCTTGACAACAGCTCCAAACAGGAACCTGCATGCAGCCAATACAGCCAAAGGGCGTTTTTACAGTAAGTGCAAATTGGTTTGTCGCATTACTTTGATGACGCTGTGACACAAAAGCAGCACACACTCATACAGAGCGTCCCGGACATTCCGAAACTTGTCCTGGCATGGAAGTGGTTCTTTAGAAAGAAAAGTAGGTGTGAATCACCACATTGTGTTACACACACACTCTCACATGGACGTTAGATTGATTAGGATGTTTTCACAAATAATGAGATTACAGATTAACCTAAACTGCCTGCTAGTAAAAAAAAATACAAATTGAAAATGTCTATGGCAAAGAACACTTTTTGAAGCTTTTCTCTTTGGGCTGATTAAATTATGCAAGAGAAGAAAGACGATTTAGCAACAGACCTCAAACTTACATCAAGTTTCCTATGCTACTGCTACGAAATGAAAAATGCTTACACTCTGCATCGCAGGTCCTGGTTAGGGCTTTTGTGTTTGCATGGAAATGGAATGGGACTGGCATCTTTTGTAAAATAGGTGAAAATGATTACCTCTTTAAAATGTACCTTCATTCCCTTTCGACACAAATCATGTACAGTACTTCCCCATTTGTCAGCGGAATAACTGATAGATTATATTAAAATAATGTTCACAGTAAAACCATTAAAACATCATTTTTTAAAGGGGATAGATTGGTTTCGCTTCCATCTGACTTATAAATTTACCATTTAAACTAATCCTTGAATGAAAGCTTATAATTTATGATCTCTCGCAATGACTTTTATTAATTCTTAGGAATTTTATGGTTTTGTTTGCAACTCGGTGTATTATTACTGTCCACAGTAACCGTGCACACAAATGTAAATATTGTCAGTAGAACAACGAGGTGTTAACTTCCCTGATCAAGGTCATACAGTTATTTTTTTATCCACAACATGGTTGTTCTTGTTTTATGATCCATTTTAAGCTACTGCGTTCAAACACATGGTGTAACTTATGATGGGATGTGTAAATGAGTATTTGTCGTCATTCACTCCTCGGAACAACAACCAACAGGCACATGGGTGGAGGTCACTCAGTGCTTGTACACACAACCCAATTAGAGTTGGAGAGAGTGGGAGGAAAGGAGAGACGGAGAGGTCAGATTGGGACACAGAGGAGGCGGGGGATGAAGACTGCTCGAGTGAGAAACTGTGTACCTCTACTAGTACGTAACGGAAATGACTGCGTACAATAGTCCACTTAAATGTTTGGCACCCTTAGAATACTAATTATAATTCTGAGAAAATGTCATTGTGTTTAAAAAAAATCTGGCTGCACGCCTGAAGTTTTTAATGACTGACCACAAACTGGTTAGAGGAATTTTAAAGTGGTTTGTTGAAGAACAAACGTCACATATTTTTTGTAGATGAAATACTGTATATAGATTGTAATCTCCAGAGTCAGGCTACAGTCAGCGCACAGAGGACAGGTCATCTCTGCAAACACAGGGTGAACCGTCATTATTTAAACATCTGTTTCATGTTCGCGTCCCTCTGTGTACATAAGCATGCACACACATTAGTACATCGACACATGTGCGAAGTCACGCAGAGCTAAAGTGGTTCTGCACTGAATTTCTGATGAGAACCAGGAAGAAGACAAGATGAAAGGAAGGAGGAGGGAAGTGAGAGGGACCGGCAAAGCCGGGAGAAAGGGTGGCCTTGACTTTTATAACAAAGGTGAGTGGGCTGAGCTTTGGGGAGGGTGTGTGGCCAAGCTCGGGCTGTTATTGGTGGAAAACATTTCCATCAGCTGCGAGTCATGTGCTGTGAAAGAAACTCCGTTAACGCACGCACTCAATGTACCGACACAGAGCCCAAACCTAAATATTTGCCAGGTCACAGGAGGCAGAGACAACAATAAAACACACTTGATAATGTTGGTACCAGCTGACACATCACACGCAAATACACATGCCTGATGTGAAGATAAAGAAACACAGCTCCCAGTCTCACTACACACTGTTTCCACAGCTGACTGAAATAGCGCCTTCGACCACGCTGAGCGTCCCAGCTACTAAAAGTGTTGTGCTTGTTTGTTCCAGGACAGTCTGCATAGTCAGAAAGAAATTGGTGCCAAATGTACTTCAATTACACTCTATTGAAGACCTGGAATTTATAACCTGGGTCCGCTGATTGCCCCGTGGTTCTAATGTTGTGGAGGAAAGAGGTCAGAATGGGCACTCTGACCGGTCTGTGGTAAGACAGCAAGCTGCGACACACTGTGATACCTGTCCATCATGGCCAGCGTTAAAATTCTTCCTCCAGGGGGCACCCTGTCCTCCACAACATTAAAACCATTAATATTGTGGCTGACTGAAACAACTATTCCAGGATCATTTATCGTTTTATTTTTCTACCTCACTCAGGTTTAATTAATTCTTTTAATTGTTGAACATGAGAGCTATCAAAACACGTGTGCCATTGAGCAAATCACTTCATATAGCAATACATGGAAACTAGCACAAAGAAGAGTTACTGTCTCCTTAAGGTGTTTATAATAGTATCAAAAAACAAAACACTTCTAAAGCTGATTATAGCCTCTCCTAGAAATGGTTTAAACCAAAAAGTATTCATAAAGCAACATTACAATGAACTAAAATTTGTTCACAGATGTTTCAAATTAACTTTCCCTAATGTTCATTTGCACTGCACTGACAATGTGTGAAACATTTTTTTGCAACTGTCAAATTTTTGCAAGGATCAATCCTAAAGTTTCCATAATCTCTCAATACAGGAGAACCAGATACCGATTAATTTTACTGTTCACTAACTTCACAAAGAGTTAATGACGTGGATCCATGCCACAGACGAAGCATTCACCCTGTCTCAGTGGAGCAAAACATCTGTGCTGTTGCCAAAGTGTAGAAAATATTTGTGGAGCAGCTTCACATTTGGCTGATCGTTTAGTTTCTAGTTTCTGGTTAAAACAGAACTGACAGGTGCATCGACAAACAATAAGACCGTTTTCTGATCTCTTCCTGCTGACACACTAAACTCTGCCACAGTTGAAAGAACTTGCCCAAAGTTATTTTATATTAAACTACGACAGCATTACCGCTGTGCCACGGTTAACGTTAATAAGTAAAAAAAAAAACCTTTTACAATAAAAATATTTGAATATAAATATTAGCTAGATGGTAAACTGAAACAGATTCATGAGTTTGAATTGATCTGTCATCTCCAACAAAACGTTTAAAAACCACATTGATAACATCTGAGATATGGAGTTTTTTAACCAGATGGATGAAAATTTTGCGTCTGAAAAAACTTGACTATAAAGCAGCTGTTTTACTATGAATAAATGTACAAAACACATCCGCTACCTGCATGTGTCTGTGCACCTGTTGGAGCGTAGGCTCCATTTATTTAATAATTGGATTACCACTCCTGCCTGTATGCATTTTATTAGGCATTATTCAAAGGCCCCTCACTAATTTTCATGTTAATATTTAAAGCAGCGACACATATTTATGAATCAGGCCCCTCAGAATTTTGATCCCTCAGCTTGTTATATATAAGGTGTAAAGCTGACTACTGATGTGTCAGATACACATTTAATCAACATGTTCTTTTTATACTGTTCATCTCATTCTCTGGTTTTATCATGACCTTCCCTATAAACTGATATTAGTTATCAACACTTTCTACCAGCTAAGCCACATAGTGCATAGTAATAAAATTAAATTATTATCCAAATCACTGTTTATTTTATTTATCTTTTTTTAGGATTCAGACAAGTAAGTTTGGCTACCAGGCAAGTAAAACATCTCTGCTACTTGGGCCAAAATGTCCAGGCCTGATTCAACAGGTTATAAAGTATAATATGTAAATATCATCATTGTATGTGTCAGTTTTCCCTTCCATCAATCAGTTTGAAGGGAAAGTCATTTTCCCTTCATTAGTTGTGTGTCTCACCGTGAGGGAGGTGAAGGTCAGGCAGATGCCTCCAAAGCCATTAAGGGAGAGAGCCAGGAAGATGAGTTGAGACAGATCTACAAAGAAGAGGAGCACAGGAGATTATCAGAATAAGACTGGTGGACGTTACTTTCACCACATCCACAATTATTATTATTACTGTTCACTCAGTATTTTTCCCGTTGCATTCTGCACTCTGTTTCTGATTTTGTTCTGCACTATTTCTAGATCGGCAATCAAATTTAAGAGGATTAGTTGCAGTTACCACGTTAACGCCCTACCACTGAGGCTTGTGTGTACATGTGTTTCATAGCACGAATCACATGTTAACACACAGAATGTTCCTGGGCTTTCAACTGTGGTTTGCACAATGATGTTTCCCACAAAGTGGAAAAACTCTGATGCTACACATTGTTCAAATAAACATGTATGTAAAGTACATCAGTATATGGACCTTTGTAGTTGATGAACTGATATTTAACACATGTGATAGTGTATGTAAGTGTACTCACTTTGAGGATTAAATGTTGACGACGCCATTATAATACAGGATAGACCAAAACAAGCACTGCAAAGAAATGAAACAAGTAATTTTAAATCCGTGAAGATTATACTTGATGATAGAATTCAGACATTCAAAATTGTGTCTGTATACACAAATACATTAAGACATAGAAACTCCCAGGGGACCATGTTAGAAACACCACAGTATCAGTAACTGCTTGGATGAGAGAAAGACGTCTTCAACTTAACCTCTCCAAGACTGAAGTTTTTGACTGAAGACTGAAGCCAGACCTTCGACATAGCACAACATCAGCATCAACATTGCATCTGCAGCGTTCTGTGTCCGTACTGTCTGCCGTAAATCTGGGGGTCATCATCAATGAACGACTATACCTTTACGGACGACATCTCAACTGTCTCTTGGTCATGCAGATTTGCCCTCTAGAACATCAGAAAGATCAGACCCTACCTCTCAGATTATACAACCCAACTTAGTGTGCAGGCGTTGGTCATAATTGCAATGCACTGCTGATGGGGTTACCGGCATGCAGGATCAAACCCCTGCAGATGATCCAAAATGCGGCAGCATGCCTCATTTTTAATAACCCAAAAAGGACTCGTGTCCCACTGCTCTTCAGATCGCTGCACTGGCTTTGAGTTTGACTTCATTGTCCCAATGGGGAAATTTATTTCCACAACACTGCACTTTTCTGACAGAACCAAACAATAGCCACAACATCATAACATCAACAATAACAACTGTCTGTTATTAAGGGAGTTAACGGCTGAGGGGATTAGGCTTCTTCCATAACAAGCCCTCCTGCACCTCAGAGCCTGTACCTGCATCCTGAGGGCAGTGGGTCTAAATGTTTATTGAGTGGATGTGGCTGCACGAATGAAGTTCAAAGCTCTGTCTCTTGCCTACAGACAGGTCAACTCCACAGCCCCAGCCTACCTCAACTCCCTCATTCAGGTCTACGATCGCTCCCATCCACGTCTGGTGGTCCCCAACTCTACAGCTCAGTGACCCTAAGACGTTGGAATGAGCTTCCAAACTCTGCACACTCAGCAACCTTTCTTGAAATATTCAAAAAACTGCAGAAAACAGAACTCTTTCACATCCTCCTATGCGATTAAAAAGCTTCCTTTCTGCTCTTCCCTGTACCTCTGTACTGTAGGAATAATACACAGCTTGTCTAATTTCTGTGATGTGAACTGGTATGTCTGTTCTGGCTGCACTGACTTTTATATGAAATTACCATTGTGTTTACATATTTCCATTCCACACCCAGTGTGAAAGAATTTTACTACGTACACAAACAAACAGGTTATGCTCCACCTCCACTCAAGAAGTACAGTAAACCTTCTCCTGCTTTTGAGAATGGGAATTTTTTTTCAATGATCTTTACATAACTACAAGCTTATGCACATGCAGCTTTTACTGCTCATTCTCATCGTCTTCGCCTTGATAAATGAAAGGTGTATTGTTATTATTGACACTTTCTTTGAGAACATAAAGGCTTACTTTTGTCACATTTTCAAAATGTTTACCTTTTTAAAATATATGTTGAGCACGTAAAGATACCTCACATGGTTTTGTGTAAATGGTGGAAAGTAAAAGAACAAAAAGGCACTAGGGCTGCCTACAAATAGCTCCAGGAAGGAAGACAAAACCAACATGAACCTAAAACGAGCCTGAGTCACTCACATGAACATAAAAGAAGAAGAACCAGAAGTGAAGTTACTAAACATGGGCAAGTCTAAGGAAACCAGGGAAACTTCACAAATGTAAATCTTTTTACCACCATTACCTGCCTATCAGGCGAATTAGACGTGGCCCAAACTTGTCCATCAGGATGCCGAGCGGGAGGGTGGTCGCACTGAGTAAAAAAGATCCAATGGTGAAGCCCAGATTTAGCATCTCTTCCTGTTGCACGCAACTTGGCCACTGTTTCATTTCACTGCTGGAGACGTTGCCCAAAACAACCACAGAGTCATTCTCTGTGGGAACAAGAACAGAGGGTTTATAACAGAGGTGAGTACAGAGAAAGCCCCAAAATAATTGGGGTTTCGTGGTAGTGAGTCTGACAAAGGTTTTCTGAGGGGTTTGGAGAAAATGAAGAGGACAAAATTCTTTCCTATTTCAGTATTTTTGTAATAAATTGTTATTGTTTACGTGTGTGATTTGTTAAAGACCAAAACTATCTCTGCCGCGTGTTTTACTACCCGTGCCTCGTTGTTATTTGACATATCTGAGACTAAGCTGTGGTGTTGTATGTGTAATAAAAATAATAATAAAATATAGATATATGTAATAAAATTAAAATAAATGCAAAAAAGCAATTGTTGAAGGTTCATTGATTTTACCTGAACACAGGTGGGAGTAGAAGCCTTCCTTTTTCAGCATGATGAGCAGGGAGCCCCAACCGAGTAAAACAGCCGAACACAACAGGTTTTCAATCACCGCCGTCACTGCCATCCACCAACGCCTCCTGTAGGCCTGGGTGAGGGAGGGTGCCATCACTGACGCTCTGTGACAGAGGACAGAGGAAGACAGCGGCAGAAACAGTGCGAAGATGTAAAAGAGGTTTAAATGAGGGGAGAGAAAAATCAAAAAGTCAGAAAGAATTCAGAGGACAATGGATGGCAACATGTATGCAACAAATATTCAATCGACATAAAATGTACTGATGAACATTTCTGTAATTAAAAAAAAGTCTGACAGCTGCTAAATCCCGCTGTTTTTTTTCTTGGTTTCCTCTGTTCTGCTTGATGACCACTTGAGAGACTTCATAGACTTCTACATATACATTTAATCTATTGCATGACACTAGCATCCAAATAACTTTCAAGTGAGGTACAAAGCAAGCAAAAAACTGGAGTAGGGAATTCAGGTGGGCAAGTGTATTGAGCTGACCCCTCTGTAGGCAAGAGTCAGAGCTTTGAGTCAGAACCTGATGTGGGCAGCTTCAGAATCCAGTGCAGAGATCTATAGAGTGGTGTGATGTCTGTCCTTTTAAAATTGACTAAAAATTAGATGTGCTGCTGCATTTTGGTTTATCTTGAGGGGTTAGATTGTGCAGTCGTCCACGGACCACGGCGTCAGTGCTTTGATCCCCGGTCCCTCCCTGCTGCATGTTGAAGTGTCCTTGGGCAAGACACTAAACCCCTAACTGCTGCTGGAGGGCCAGATGAGCACCCGCCATTGTGTGTGTGTGTGTACCAAATTACTCTGTAAGTTGCTTTGAATAAAAGCTAAAGGTAAATGCTACTTTTAAATGTCCCCGAGTTAAATATAGTCAAAAAATAATTTTACATTTCACATCACAAACGGCCTAATATTTAGTTTTAGTATCTTGCATAATAAGTAATTTACCAACAAGGTTCTGCTAGTTTTTACCTGTTCTTGTCTAAATACATATGTATGTCATCAATATTCCTGACTGTAGGCCGCTTGCTTGAGTTATCATGGATCACTGTAAAACTACGCTGTAAATTCAAACCTCTGGTTGACATTCTGTGATGGCAATTTAAACAGACACACCTAGAATACACAGTACACACTTCAGTTGACTTTAAACCTAACACCTACAATATCAGTTTATGACTAACTCAATTGGCTTTGAGCAGCTTTCTTGATCACTTTGTCCTCACAGTTAGATCTTAATTTTTAGTGTACTGGGCTGTGTTTTGGGTACAGCAGTTAAATTCTTACATTTCTTCTTCCTCACTTTATGAGAAATGACCCAGTTCTAACTGTTCATATTTACATCGTTAGTACTCACTGTTCGTGGAATGTAACTATAACTTCGGCTGTACGTTTCGACGGCGCATTGCATTCACCAAAGAAGAAAATGTAGAACTTATTTCGTAATTATGACTCTGGGATCTCCTACATATCGAAACTCAGAACCGAATTCGGCGGACTGAGGCTATAAACGGAGCCTCGCCTCGGGCTTTTAAGTGATGTTCAATTCGCAGCCCGTGGTGTGACTATCCGTGTCCATGGCAACGCTACTTACTGGCTCCTGTAGACGTTGGTCTTACGAGTGAAGTCTTTTAATGTTTTCATGTGATATTTTCTAAAATACTATGTCGAAAATGGAACGCTAATTTATAACTTTAGCTCGTGTTCAGTAAGTCTTTAAATCTAAGCCTAATTAAAACTGAGAATTACGAATTAACTGTCGTCTCAAATAGCGACAAATTCATGACCACCAACTTTTCTACAAATCTTGATCTCCGGATCTGGACAAATGTTAAAACCTTCGTGGGAAGAGAAGCGATGGTTACTTATTGTAACCGTAGCTTCTATGACTATGTTGCGCAGCCCTCTGGCTGTACCGTAATGAACAAATCCCTGTGCGCCTGCGCCAACTGAAGCAGCATAGGCCACGCCCACTGGCCTTTTATCGCTCCATGAAAGAGAAGCACTTAGAGTCCGTTATTCAAACGGATATTTTTCCTTCATCCAGTAGGAGGTCCTGACACTGATGTGAGCGGTCAGTGAGGCGGGTTGTCAGGCCATCCTTAGGCTAAGGCGGCCAGCTTTGAGGTTGCATTTCACACTAAAGAGGGCGGTGAGGCTCTGTTCCAGGGTGGGGACTGCCTGGAAACTGTTGTCAGTGAATTCCTTCGGGTGAAGTTAGAAACTGGAGCCTTAAGTTAGGCCGGCTCATTGGCAGGCCTGTGTAGGTCAGTGGCCACCATGCAGAATAAAGGCCAGGTAGGGACATAGGGATGCTTGCCCGGGGTAGTTGGGGCTGAGGACGGCTTCCTTGGATGGCGAGGTGACGTCCTCAGATACAGAAATACAGCAAGTGCTGGCAACCTTAATTATGCCCGGCAGTTCTTGGAGTGGCTGGACCATGGCAGCAGCATGGATGATTCTGAGCCATGGCGAAGAGGTTGGCTCGCTGCTCTCGCCCCACCAGAGAAGGGGGTGGGAGAGAGGGTGCAGGGGTGAACCCAATGGTAGACCGTGAGAAGCAGAGGCGTAGTCATCCAGCTCCAGTTCCTGGTGACATTGCTCAGTAGACAGACACATGAGAGGCTCGTTGTGGAGAACCCAATACTGTTGTGGGGCTTCAGAGAAAAAACTGAGAGCGTAACGTAACGTGTCTCTAGGGAGGAATCTACAGAATATGCAAGAAACCAACTCAGCAAGAGTAAGGCCTGCATGTTCTGCTTCCAAGCAGCTTAGGCAGCAGGGATGAGTGTCATCGGGCTTAATGAAGCAGGCAAGACGTGTACCACCAACACCACCACTGGAGGCGTTGCCTCCAATGGAAGGACATTTTTGCTCTTTAGTTAAAAGGAATACTCCTTTTAACGAAAGCCGATCTTTTATGGTGCGATTGTGGACGTAACTGAGCGCACCATGAAACCAACACGGTAGCAACTTCTTGGCCCACTCACTGGTGCCCGTGGACTACGCTGTTTCAGCTGGCTCAACACACACAGAGAATGCTTCATTATGTTACAGCCAGAGGCAAGCAACATACAAAATACAACAGGAAGTGTTGTGTTGCCATAGACACAGAAGGTTGCTAGTTCTGTTTGGTAAAGTCAGATATTCATACCTTCGAAGTTTCCAGTTCAATAGCTCATATGTGAAACTGTACATTACAAATAACATGTGATTAGTACCACAGTAACACAGAAAACGAGCTACAACCTCTTTTCCTCTAAACCATTCATCTTTCTCATTGAGCAAATAATTCTGGTGTCTCCGTGCAACCAGCTGTGTGCCGAGTGTGTAGGGACCGTCTGCTAAGTGCAGCACTGAAAAAAGAGTTGGGAAAAATATTCAGTAGCTTCACTCTTGTGTAGTGTATTGTACTGTAGTGTACTTATCTTCTATGGCAAGTGCTTTTAACATTAGACCAAACCACACTCCTATCTGTTATTACTTTTTAGATATCTATAATTGTAATTTGCTTGGTCAAAATGCTGATTCAACAAATACAGTTGCATTCTTACAAGTAAGAATTGTACTAATTTTACTAGTCCAAAGTACATTAAAGATCCAAAACTCCTCAAAAAACGTAAGTGGCCATTTTATGATTTAATAGCTAGGCAGTACATGTATTGCTGGTTTCCATAATCTTCAATTTTAGTCAATTTTTGTCTACAACATAATTTAAGATTTCTAGATTAAATATATGAATATCTATAAGTAAATTATTACTAGAAATAGGTCAGATATGCAAAAACTACACTGTAACTAGTAAAAATGTCACTATAGATATACACAATTTGTATGTTCTAACTAGTCAAAATCCAATTTCAGATTTCTAGAATTAGGATTATGACCAACACCAGTGTTAACTGAGGATATACTTAATTGTAATGTGGATATCTGCTGATGGATATATTTTTAATTTTCTGACATTAAAATTAGGACTAGTAAGAGTTGTATTGTAGATATCTGAAGCTGAATATTTCTCTAGTGAGAATTCTTTTGCAGATGTTCAGAATACTAATTATTGATATTTAAAATGACAATGTGGATATCTAGAATTGAACGCCCAATACAAGTGAATAGCAAAAGTTCATTTCTTCCTCGAAAGTATTACATATCAAATTCTCTTTTTGATTGTGGGTATCTGTATCCATATACGGTATGCAGTCTAGCGACTCAAACCGCTTGCCATAAGCTGCTTCCACAGAGACCTCAGCACATCAGGGGATCTCCCTTTCTGCAGCCTGGATCAGAGGCCACAGCTGGTTTACAGGGGCCAACACTGTTGCGCGGCTCTCTCCTCTGACATAGGTCAAACCTTATTAGACTACATTGGTCCTGTTCTTCAGCTACAGTCACAGTGATGTCACATGTCACAACGGTAAACTAGCCGTAGAACTTACTCACCTTGCTCTAATCTATAGAAACATAAACATTTATGTGGAAAACTGATGGAGTCTCTTCAGTTTTTCTCTCCGTCTGCCTGCTAATTGCCAATGTGACCATTCATTGTTTTGTAAATCCCACTTGGGTAATTGACACCTCGCACTGCATTGCCATATTATAATCCATCCACTCTGCTGCCCACACAGCAGCTTTTTCACCCTTCATTTTAACCAGGGGAACCAATGCTGACCCCCACTCTGTCGGTTTTGTTCTGGAAATAAGGATAGTCACTTGAAAGGGTGACATTTCCACATGAAAGCAGCACAGGGTGAGTGTTACCTGCATGCCACCAAAATTTACCCTCTTAAAAGTGAAAAAAAAAGCCCACGTCCCAACTACGAAGTAACAGAGCAGCTTTTTTAGTGTAACTCTGTTACTTCGTAGTTGGGACGTGGGCCTTTTTTTTTTTTTTTTCACTTTTAAGAGGGTAAATTTTGGTGGCATGCAGGTTACACTCAAAAAAGCTAACTTTATTTTTAGAAAAATAAACTACGTAACAAATCAAAGTGCGCACACTCACTCACGCACACACACAGGACAGGTCATGATAACCTCGGGCAGTAAGTCCTTACAACACAGAGTCCAGTCATGATTACCCTGACATGTGGACAACATCTAAACAAGACGAAAAACCGGAAAAAAAAAGACATAGAGGGAGTGCTCCGCAGCCATGTTATCAACAAGGAAACACTCCGAGTATGTATGGCTTCTTGTTCTAATGGGACAAATTTATCTGTCTTTGCCCATGCTCGTGGGGCGTGTGTGTGTAATGAGATTATCCATAGCCCACTGACTGCCTTTGTACTGAAAAGATCCCCCTTAAAAAGGGGGATTTCTGTGTAACTGACACCCCTGACGAAGACCACTCAATGCACACGCAAAAGCCCACGTCCCAACTACGAAGTAACAGAGTTACACTAAAATAGCTAACTTTATAGGCATGAGTCTCTGCCTTTGTGATGGGGAAAATCCAAAAGTGATTACATTTTAATAGTTATGTTTTGCTTAGTTGCAAGCTCAAATGATATTAAGTGTTCTTATGAACAATGCTGAAAAATGGTGTCCTTTGTCTCATGTTCATGTTTTTACCTTGGCAAGTGTCTGCGCAACCATTCCAAGGTTGTCGGCTATCTCACAGTAAACTGTAGCCACCTGAAGACATGTAGGAGTGTTGGTGGGAATGTTCTGCTCAGCAGCAGAGGGATATAAAATATGTTTGCGATGTATCAGTTTTTGAACGGCAGTAGGCAGAGTACGAAACTGTTTGTGAACTTCTGTCTTGCGGAATAATAAAACCCTTAAAATACATTGTGGATGCAAGCTTCTGTATTGATTACACTCGAGGTGTCTGTAACCAGTAGTTGTCAATTTTTACATGACAGCCTTGTAAATATACTTGAGGTTTTTAGTACTTTTGTAACTGTGCTTGTATGTAAGATTGAAAATAAGACTATTCTTTACCATGTACATTATAGTCCAGACTTTGAACAAATGAGACCTCTTAGTTTCACACAATAGGGTGCCTGGGCCTGTTTTATTTTTGCTAAAAGAATTAGTTAAAGTCAGTCTCACATTCCAGGCAGTTCAACATATTGTCTTTTTAAAGTGTGGTAAGGAAATAATTAGTCCCTCTAACGCAAGGAACTGTGAACATTCCTGCCTATTGAATCCAACACTGCTCTGAGTCAAACACATGCTAAAATTCTGTTAAAATGCACAAAAATTTAAAGGCAGCAAATGAACTGTAAAATTAACACCCATTTTGACTAGTTATTTCATTATTTTAGGAACCTTCCTTTATATAATGTGATGTGTCTAAACCCACATCATGACACCTTCACTACTTCAAGAAGTCTTTCATGTATCCAGATGTGAGCTGTTCATATTGAAATGTAGATATGGATGCTAAAAATAGGAAAGATGGTGAAGAATGATGCACAAAATCTTTCGCTTTTTTTGTTTTTGCTTAAAAAAACCAAAGTGGAATTACATCAGCAGCCGTTTCTGCTTATTATCACTGAATGAAGTCGTTATCACATGCTGCCAGCTTTCATTAGTGTTTTAAAGCCAGACATAAATCCATTTTTGTGTGCTATGACAATTAGAGGTTTATTTATCTTCTAATTCCTTTTGTCTCCACTTTTAACTCAGTGTAAGAGACAAAGTTTCATGTATTTGTTTAAAATCTGTTTAAAATATAAAATTCTGAACTAGTTTCAGAGATGTCCACATTGTAGAAATCAGGATTTAAATGTTGTCAAGTATTTGATCATGTGTTGATGCAGCACAAACGACAGACAGAACAGTCTTTCAAATAAGAACAGACCTAAGTATAGATGGTACTGTCACATGGACTGGATTTAAGGAGCTGAGGCTCACATACAATAAATGCTACACATGTTACATGCAAACTCGTGGTAGTCACTGCCCAGGAGACAATGCCGTAAATTCAACAAAGCGTCACGGCTGCTAAGTTTGAGTTTGACCTCAGGTTATGTGGACTGATTAAGATAAGAGAGTTTGGCACAAAAAAGCCACCTGTGTTCACTCTCTGCTTATCACACTTCCTTTGTTTTGGTTTCCCACCCATTACGAGCCGCTTATAGCACAGCTGTTACTGTATTCAGCAAGTTAACTAAATGTTCAGTGTACTGATGACGAGGAGCCCAGTGTCTGGGTGTAGAAACGCCAGCATTCGACAAAGACCTGCAAACAGAGACAGGCTCTTTAAGGGTCGGCAGGCAGCTGCAAACACCTATCACAAAACTGTGAAGTGTGTGTGAGTGTGTGTGCATGAAAGAGTGTGTTAGAAGAGTAGCTGAAGTTGGAATAAGGCCATATAAGGAAGGAGGGGGGTTTTTTCATACCTGAGCTCTTTAGCAGCCAAACAGTGCAATGTTGGAATGACTAACTGGAATGTCACACCCATACTACCAGTTTGTTTTTGGTATTTATAAGGCATGTCATTATATTCCACACGCATTTCTGTGTTGAATATTTAATTCATCACGCGTCTGGCTCTTTCTACTCCCATGTTTGCTGCTCCATCCTGCCCTGCTCTTTTTTGCCTGTCGGGATGTTGCTGACCTTGACCACTCCTGTTTATCAACCGCTGCAGGACACAGAGGATCACAGGATAAACTCTTTATCATCACAAGTTTCCATGAAAATAAACCACGCGCCCCAGGAGCCTCTGTCCCCCGAGGAGCCCAAACCCCTAAGCAGCACGGCCGGCGAGCAGCTGTCTCTCGCCGGGCATGACCTCAGCTCGGGCTCCGGTTACCGGCGCTGCGGGGCGGCCGCCGAAAAGCGCAGTTCCGGAGCAAGTCTGCTGACGTGTTCACGTGCTGTCAGAAAAGTCGAGATTCGGACTTCAACCCATTGGAAAAACTTCCGAAAAGTTAGAAGATGGCCAGACATTAGGTTTCCAGTGAAGCCTGTCTCCAAAACTATTACCCAGTTAATTCACTGATGCATTGGGTCACCAGTGTGTTTTATGACTGTTTAAAGCTAAAGTTAAAAAGATCCATTATGGAATTGGGTATTTAGCCTTTTATTTAGCCAACGTTTTCAATAATTTATGTGTGAGATAACAAAGATAATCTGATGCCTTTAATTTTTCACATTCCAGAAAATGCATGTGTTTTTAGACCCTTAGTGACACAATAAAATATGAATAATATTTATTTATGGACCAGACTATCTCAATATAAATTCTGCAGTGCTTTATTAAATATAAAAATATTGTTCAGCCACTTTTTCTGTTGTGTTATAGACAAAATGAAAACAATACTCCAGAAAAATTTACAGTGAAAATACTCCGCGAGTTACTGCCTTACTTGGACTTACTTGGAAAGTTTCTGAAGACATTTTAGAACTTGGACTGTCCTGTAACTTGACTCCACCATTAAACGCAGCGGTTTTTTTAGAACCCCACTTTTATGGTGTGCCCGTGAAAGCATCATAGGGTGTCTCTTATTAAACCGCACTAACAGAAACACGTTGATTCTTACACGTGTAGACATATTCTAATCGGAGTCTCCCACAAACATCTGTCAAACTGTCCCACACACGTCGGTTTGTCCTCGTACAGATGTGCTTCTATTACAACATGAATGGATGAAGAAAAAACAATGGGACATAACTACATGTACAAATGAGGAGCAGCGTGGAAGCGTGGCCAGCCACTTCCTGAAACAGCGAACTCTCGCCGGGTAAAATAATCGTAATCTGACAATGTCTCGTCTTGAAACCCACCACAATAATCCCCCCTCCCGACACACTCGTTGGACATCCCCGTTCAGGCCTTTCAGAGACAAGTTGTCATTATGTCTCATGCCACGTGTAGTTTCAACTACCGGTTGGTCTGGTTCGCGCCATACAACATGGGAGTAGACGACTTATTACCACACAGTTTTAAATACTCAAAGAACAAAGAACTCATTCACTTACTTCAGTTTTGGGTCTTCTGAGAGAAGAAAAATGTGTCTTTCTGATTCTTTTGTTGATCACCGAATGAAAAAAGTTTGAGTTTGGAAATACTCAGAGAGTTTGACTGTTACTGTCTTTGATTGGGTTCCAACAGGAGCCTGGAGCCCGGAATTCAGCTGTGTTCGTTCCCTGCTGTCTTTTGTCTCTGTGGAGGTTTCCTGCTCGTTTTCGGTGGACTCCCCACTACTTTTCCCCTTCAGGTTGTGTTAATCACTCCCCTTCTTGCCTTTTTTGTTTTTTCGACTTCTCCTCCCTCAGGGGGGAGGAGGGAAGTCACCATCCTCCCCTCATTCACTCTGAACGGGACAAAATGTCTGTGCACATCTGTCCACGGAGCCTGTTGCCAGAGGCTTAAAAACGCTTTTAAATACAAACCACACAGAAATTAAGATGAATTATTCAAATTTAGGCTAAATATAAATGCTACCGTTCATACTATTGCTCAACAAACAGTGTTTGATTACAAGAAACAGGCTTTA
Organism: Channa striata; assembly: GCA_033026295.1. Taxonomy (NCBI): domain Eukaryota; kingdom Metazoa; phylum Chordata; class Actinopteri; order Anabantiformes; family Channidae; genus Channa; species Channa striata. The sequence goes on along the minus strand of CM065173.1, from coordinate 16,048,016 downwards.
CACTTTCCCCCAGCCACTGATAAACACTATTACTTATTTACTATGAACATACAATCCCCTCTTTGTCATGATGAACAGGACTGCATTTCCTTCTCCATAAAATATTAGCTTTTAGAAAGTTTGAAACCTACGTTTTTATTATGTTTAATTGTCTGAAGTTAGTCCATTTTTGTGCATTGCCGGATATCTTGTCTCCTGTTGAATGGTAGACTTTTGTGAAATCACCGAAATGTATTTGCTACAGGTGGTATAGTCTTTACATAATGGTAAACTGAGTCACTGAAAATATGCAACGTGAAAACATTTGTGCACTAATCAACACAAACATACCCACACAGTCAGTACGGGCTGTGCTTGGCAGCTCACAGTCAACTTGAGGAAAAAATATAAAACCTGTCCAGTGTTCAGGTTCCCACGAATAAGACAAGGTGAAAACTAATTTCATCTTCTGTCTAAAAAGAACTTTATCCTTTCATATACTATAAAGCATCGGTACAGGTCTGAAGCTTTTTGTTTCAGTGGCAAGGCCAGTGTTGACATTAGTTTAATCTGATTGTTGGAAATCGCTGGGTGGCTTTCTAAGTCTATGCAATAAGAGCCTGACTTATAGTAAGGCCTAATGGAGGATCTCTTACCTTAAAATGGGAAAGGTTGGGAACTTCAACCCCTAATTCCTCTTTCAAACACACAAGGTCCAACTAAAGGCAGAAATGATGGAGGTCAATGGCAATAAAGCACTAAATATCTTAGCCCGGGAATTTAATTCTTCAAAGAGGTCAGTCGACATTGTGTAGATCATCAGATTATATCAGCCACTGAGATTATATATGACCACTGAGCTCCAGCAGTTTTCCAGTCAAACTGGTTTTCTTACAAAAGTATTATTCAGTATCCAACAGAGAACGGCACCACAAAAGAAAATCTGCTCCCTGCAGGGCTCTATACAGACAGCCCCCACTTTTCTATTTCAAACCTGTATATATCAGTTCGTCACGGTTCAGTTTGGTTAGTTATAGGCTTTACAGTTGGTCATCAAACATTTGTTCCAGGTGCAGAGGGAAATCTAGGAACCCAGGGTCCTAATGTATTAATAAAATAATCCCGCTGGAATTTGTGTGAGCTCTCTCCAGCTGTGGACACCTGGAAATGTGACCTTCAACCCCACCTGCAAACTGTAGTGGCCAGTAGAGCAAACACACTCAGACTGGACACACACCTGCACAGTACTGTAATAAGTAACACATTTGTGACTCAACATGTCCAATTTTTTCTGTCATTATCAAGTATCTGTAAACAGAACAGGATGTTAAAGACAATAACAACGTAGTAGTGGTTCAGGTTACTGCAGGTGACCATGCACGTGAAAAAGAAACAATGAGGAAGAAGAGATTCAATTTGCATGTTAAATACAATATACTACACAATGTCTGAGTCACTGTAGACACGTGGTTCTGAGCTTTACATAGATAAGCAGCAGTAAACTATGTCCTACAGAATACAGAATTTAAATGAATGTAAGTTCAAACTTTTCTATTTACTTTGTGTTTGATGTTGTTTTTGTCTATGACTTGTATTACGTACTGCTCTACAAGCAGTACCCTGGGGAAAAATGAAGTAATTCTTCAGTATTGAGTCAAGATGGGGATGCAAACTGTGTGGAGGCCTGTTGCAGACTGAGCTCCTGGTGGAGAGCTTCACCTGCTGGATCAACAGCGTTATTACAGGCACAAAGGCACAAAGAAACTTATCTCAGAGGGCTGACACATTTAGGAGAAGCGGTTGTCCACAGTGTGAGAATTTTCTAACTACCTGGGTGGTTAAACCCAGAGGTCATCAGTCAAAACACAAAACCCCAACATCACTTTGTCCTGAGTGAAAAGAGATGAAGAAGTAATTAAAATAACACATTTCTCATCATCTCAGAGCTTCCTGAATTCAGTGTTTTTCTCACACTTTTTTGACAGTGCCACATTTAGAAACCCCGGTACTGAAATGCAGGGGCTTTAAAAACATTCAAAGAAGTTCATTTTAAACAGATACCAACACTGTGTTCTAGAACATCCAGAACTAATTTTTGGTACATCCTGTTACACCACTCCCCTAAAAACACAGTGAAGTATCAGTGCCACTGGCTGGTAGGTGCATGTACAGATGTGATTTGCTTCAAAAGTTTCTGAACACGAGATACAGTTTACATTTTTTATTTCCACTAGCAACAGGGACCATTAGCACAAACAAAACATCTATGACTTAAACCACGTCATCTGACTTCTTTGAACAATTCTAAAAAGAGTAGCATGGGCTGTAGATAGATGATGTTTTCTGAATGTCTTCTGACATATTTTTGTATATTTTGACACCGTTTTGACATATTTAAATGTGTTGATTCAACATACCTTAAAAAAGATTTTGGCAGTGGTGGGTCTATGCTGCAAAGGATTTCAATAATTAACATCAAAAGCATTGCAAAAGATCACTCATGGTTTATAAAGAAAATAAATACATTATAAATTTTTTAAATTGTTTAAGTGCTATTTATTAGAACATAAGAACTTCCCCTCTTTGTTGCACTATGTGATGAGTTTGTAATAAATGTAATAAATAAACAATGTGTAGATCTCACCTGCAGTTTAATTTATTCTCTATCCTCTAATAATTTTTTAGCTGTGCATCAGAGCATCTAAATTAAAACAAGAAAGGAAATTACTTTAAATAGGCAACGTACACAAAATCACTTCCATGGCAGAACAATGAATATATTTCATGAAATACTTTTTAAAAATTTGTTGAGAGTTCGGGACCATTTTCATGACAAACTGTACACTCCTCTGGCAGCTGGACACAACTGACTCAACCCAAAAGATGTTTGTGGTACTTTATTTTCCAGTATTTAAATGAATAAATTTGACATTTTTGACAGCAGACATTTTGAAAGTTTTGTTAACAACAGTAGGACCTTAAAGCCAGATCTCTCATGAATTATTGTATTTTAATGTCATCAGTTACACCTGTATATCATATGGGAAGGATGGTAGAGATCAATGATATTATTTTGTGGGTGACAACCTGAAACCTCATCTGCTCAATTTTACTCAATTGCGCTAAATGATGTCTTTACCCAGTGGGAGCTGCCATATTAGTAATTTAGTGGGGTTTTTTTTTAGAAATAATCTTTAAAGCTGACATGACATGCTTAATTATTAATTACCCCAAATTAGTAATTATTAGTAATTCAATATGATGTGAACACCACATGATCCTGCAGTAACGTCTGTTATGAAAATAGTATGTTGAGTATGCACTCAAAACACACAGTTTGCTTAGATGTTATTAATATTAGTCCAATTATTTTTCTGTTAAAATCTGGTGTGAAAAGTCCCAGGAACTGTGGTAATTGTCTGCTGTTATCTAGCTAATATCTTTAAAGAGAAACATTGGACCTGAGAAGAAGGAATAAAAATATCTGGTAAAAATATCTGACCATTCCAAAACATCTGGCTTCAGAGGGATAACTTGCTGACTTTTTGATGGATAGATTCTGATAGATATACAAGCTTCATCAGAGCTCGATGCATCCAGATTCAATAATGCTGCAACAACAATTACTGAACTCTGACTATGAATACACTTTTTTATAGGAATGCACCATTTGTTTGTTCTGTCATGCACAGTGGAGATTTGGAACCAAAAAGTTTCACTCTTAAGGATCACCTGAGTGCTTTTTGGCAAACTGCAGACAAACATTCATATTTCTTCTCAGTGAGCAGTGGTTTCTTCTTGGTCCCCTGCCACAAATGTCATTTTTTTACAGCTTTTTTTTTGATGGGAGACTCATGAATACTGACCGAAGCCAGGAACAAAGAAGCCTCCACACTGCTGAATGTTGAAATGTGGGCTCTATCTGACTTCCTGCTTGATCTCTATACTTTGCTCATGGAGAGGTTTTGGCAGGTCGACCATGTTTTGTACTATTCTCTGTCCCACAGTTTCTCCAGTTGTACGGCATGTAGTTGGCTGAGATTCAGGGGAGCCCTGGAGCTTTTTGAATGATTTTGGAAATATTTCCAGACTGACAGGCGTCAGCATCATCCCTCTGGAGATGTTGAGGGATTGGGTTTGATCGTGGCGTGGCATGGTTCTCAAACGTGTGTGCTGATGGATCCACTCTCAAGTTCCAAGTTTTCTGAGATGTATAATGGATGTGAATCCAAATCTGACAGGAAAGCTGTAACTTTTGTGAAAGACTTGTGAAATAAGACTGTGATGTAACAAATTTGTGGGAACACACCAAGTAACGTATATTTTTTTATATCTCCTACTGACCTAACAGAGCACAATGTGAGACAGATGGAAAAAAGTTAACAATCAAAATAATAGTTTGCAATATTTTGCAATTAACATTAGAGATTGTTGTGTTAAATGTAAGCTTCTAGCAAGAAGGGTATTTTAGCTTATTGTCCAAGGTGGAATTGATAAGGAGTTCATGACTGAGCTGTAACAGCTGGTCATCAGGGAATGATCTGACACACAGTCCCCTGTAAAATCACATAAACGTCTTTGCTCGCGATGGTGGAATTGTGAATGACGACCAAAGCCAAGCACAGCAGAAGGCTGCAGACTGCTGGATGCTGAAACCCTGTTGTCTTTTTTTGTTTTAACTTCCTGGAGTGATTCTTGGCACGGAAGAGCACGTTTATGTACAGATTAAAGAAACAAGATAAAAAAATTGGTGATTAGAGAACACAACTGCAGCTTAATAATTAACAGATGCAGGTGCAACTCTCAACCAGTATTTTCCTAAATCACAGTATATCTGGTACGTTGAATACGAGCCTTCATGTAATACATCTTTCCATTTACACAGCTGTAAGAGCCTTTTTCATCCCAAAGGTTTTTACTTTGTGTGCATGCTGCAGAACCCTTTTTTTTTGTGAATTCCCAAACTTATATATAGAATTTTGATAACCTCAGTTTACCTTTAGTGTCTGTGCACTCAATGTGTATGTGTGTGTTTCCAATTGACCCGAAGCCCCTTTAAAAGCAACTCTGTCATGCGGCTGCTGTTTGACATAGTTAGGAAGTTAGGGAAATTCCATCTTATTAGACCTAATTATCATTCTTCAATCTGTTTCTACTTTAATAAGGTCCAGACAGCAATCAGTGAACACACACACACACACATACACTCAATGTGGTCTTAATTTTCACTCATGTGAGGATGGTTGGTGGGTTGGCGAATCTCACGGTACCTGAAACATATCTAATCCCATGATTCCATTAGCAGGAGACCATAACACGTCATTCTTCTCAGCTCGAAACTACACACAGGTGGTGGAATACACTCTTAGCTCCTGAGAATTCTCAGCAGCTAATAGTAACACTCGCTGCTCCCCACAGGAGGGCAACACAGGCCTATAAAAGCAGCATGGTGCAACATTTTACAATAGAGGTCTATTTAACCTCTTTAACTAGTGGCCAATCATTTAGGAAACAGGGCTGTGGGCTGAAACGAAACAGTTTCCAGTGAGGTTATTTACCCCCTGGCAAGACTTGGAGCAGGAGCCTTCTCCTTAATGCAGTCCAGCACTCTCGTTCAACACAGAAAACAAAGCATGAATACATCTTTTTGACACATCTCTGGGGTTCCAGCCTTTTGTTCCCTCCAGTAACTTGGAAGCTTTTCTGCTCTTTTTCTCAGTCGCAAAGTCTTATAACGCTTGACTCGTCCAACTTGGAACGTATTTTCCCATTATTCCTCATTACAACAATTCTGCCCAGTATCTCATCATCTGCTTCATGCAGAGCTTTACACATCCTCCTCATGTAAGTGGAGCAATACACTCCTGTAATAGATTAATGCACAACCCCAAAATCAGCCAGAGTCTTACAACAAGCTAATGTGCTCATTCGCTGAGACAATTATAGACTCTGAGCTTTGGATTTTACCATTACTAAAAAAACTAAGAAATTGATTTATTTTCATTCTTGGTGGTTGATCAGTATATGTATTTTTTTGGTTTTATATACATATGTATGTGTATGTATCTCATTTCAGGACTGTAATTTAGTACAGTATCAGTTTTGGCAGTTACTAACATGTTCATTCAATTTATTGACCACATTTATAATAATTAATAATGAAAGTGCTGCTTTTGCTCACACCTGCTTGTGATTTGAGCTTTGTGGTGGTTTATAAAGTAAAGCATTTGGTTTCTCTGACTACTGCAGTGAGTTTTGATTTGACATGATGAGGCAATCAAAATTTACCCTTGAAGAGTGATATAAAGCAGTTTTTTTATTTGGTGGCTTTTGATTGTGGTCTGAATAATATATAATAAACTCAGTAACATGGAGGGCTGCATAATCTAGGCCTTCCAGATACCAGTGTCTCAGCAAACTAGCCTCCTAGCTTCCAAAAGAGATATAAAAATGTAACAGCAAAATCAATAACTCTTTCTCACTTTTTTGTTGTTTTTTTACGTTTCATATTTGTTGTTATTTTCTCTTTTCAAATTGAATCTCAGAGCCAAACAATTTGCATATATACCGCAAAGGAGTTAGTAGCACTTGAGTTGGAAATCATCTTCACCATCACTAATGGTTCATTATCAATGCTGTGTGCTGAAAAAGACAATATCTTGTAATACTGATCACGAGACTTCAGTGCTACATGCCAAGGAGCCACAACCTTTAAACCAGTGGTACGAATGAAATGGTGAACTGGGGTCAGCACAAAAATGTTATGCTGGCTACAAGTGACAGGTGTTCATGTTCACACAAAGCACTGCAGCTTGCTACGTGTGCAGCAGTGTAGCCACGGTCAGCGTGTCCATGCTGACCCTTGTGAGCCACAACATTAAACCCAGCAGGTGGCATAATATGGTGGCTGATTGGTGCAGTCAGCAGTGCACTGAGGAAGGAAGCTTGCGGTGCATGTCCTTCTAGTACTGTTGTAAGATCAGGTCAGGTCAGTCGGCTGCTGAGGGGTACCTCAATTTAGAAATTGTTTTTTTTTTGATGATATAAAGGTGTGCAAAATGAGGAAAAATATTAGGCCCCTATTTCTTTATTTATTTACTGTACATTTCCAAGTAAAATAAATAGCAATTTCAGTTAGATGTTTTTGAGATTATTACAGATGAAACAGGCAGTGGGGGCTCTTGAGAAACATGTATATGAGATAAAAATTTAATAAAGAAGATGTGAAATGGAGTCTAGGCTGAATGTGGCTTCAGTTACCTCACACGTTTGTGGGGCCTTTGGACCTTCAGGGCAGTGAGTGTAGCTCACGATTATCCTCCCTGCTGTTTCTGTGCACGCTCCTGCTCTGAAGCTCGGTGGGCAGAGCATGGCACCAGCCGTGCTGTGGTTAGGGGTTAGACTCCCACTGTGGCTCCTCAAATTGAAACTGTATGTTTGCACAATAGTGAAAGACCAATAATAAAAAGTATCCTGCGAATTGCTTATGGAGCATTTGTGCCCTGTGAGGCGAGGAGGTGCTTAAAATTAATTAGCACATTCATTTTTTTCCATGGGGACTCCTGCTGTTTGAAAATGACAGCCACCACTGAGAGTGGTGTAAAATCAAAGAGATCCCGCTGTGCCGTTGGGCCTGTGGGCCAATCAAATGTCTCCCTCTGGCTTGAATTATGACATGAAGCTCTTTAAACCAGGAGCATGGAGTCAAAGAAAGCCTGAGTGTGCACAAAACCAACACAGCACCAGTACAGGACAAGAATATTCGCATAAATATGAGATAATTACATGACAGAGTCACAACCGCCGGCGACAGCGCATGATGGATGAGCCAGGGAAAGAAAACATGAACAAGGCAAGTGGAGAGAGAGATAGGGCTACTGGTGTAACACTAACTCTGGATGGAGGGATGGGAGTGAAAGGCAAAACAAAAGATGGACTCAAGGAGGAGCGCAGAATCGGTGGAGGTCTTAGTGTCTCAGGCTTTAAGTATTACGCCTCTTCTCTTGCCCTTCTTCTATTTCTGCCTTTTAAGGCTCTCTATAACTTCAAGTAGATAATGAGTGCCTTGAAGCAGGCTGAGTAAATCAGACAGAGAACAACGGAGGGAAAGGGAGAAGGTGTGTGTGTGTGTGTTGGGGGGCAGACTGAGGAGCAGTGGGACAGTGAAAGGAAGAAGAAGATTAGAAATGATAACAAATGAAGCGAGAGGGGCTGAGAGACGAGCTGAGCTGACTGGAGATGCATGATAAGATCGTGCATTAACTTAAAAGCATACTTTAATGAAACTCCACAAAGGGGCTTAGAAGAGGGAGACGCAGAGATGGGTTCTACGTAGGTCAGGAAAATACATGTTCGTGGTCGATGTTGTTGAGTTTGGGATTTAACCCTGAACCCTCCTCCAACCACTCTTTACACTCATCATGTTTCTCTATTTACAGTCTCGGCCGCTGCAGAGGGATTCCCACCTTTCTTTGCTGTTATTTTCAAAATTCACAGCAGAAGGAAGAAATTACTAAATCCAAAACTGTCTTTAGAAATGTTGTGACTTTGATGGGGCCTTGAGAGTTCACAAGGACTTCAGGAATCAAGCAAACCTGAACCTCATCACTAGGTTCAAATGAGCAGTGATTGCGTTAACTTTAAACACTGGACTTTTATTGGAATCACATGTGTCAGAGTACCAGCCTCACAATGCTCCAAAAAAGGTGCATGTCGTGTCGTGAAAAGTCAGTTTTATACATCCCGAATCACAAAGTGCAAATTTGCCACGTATGACTTCACAATCTCAACTGCAGGACCTGATCCACTGTTAGATGCTCAGTCCTGAGAATAAAAACCTCCCCCCTGAGAATAATTTGAACAAGAAGGGCAAGACATTAGGAAGAGCTACAGAGGGTGAACAAGCATAGATGTATGTGTGATAAAACACGGTAAAGATGTTTGAGGAGAGGAAGTCTGAGATTTTCTGCTCTTCTCTGTATGATCTGAGACAACAGACACACACACAGATACTGGAGATAGATCAGACAGGTGGTTCGATGCAGCCAGGAGGAAGTTTTTGTAAAATTCTAGGCTATTTGAAACAGGCATAGACAGATCATGAGACAGTGGGCCCCCAGCCCTTATGCGCAGAGTGGAAGACACTCTTTTGGCTTGTCTTGTGTCTCCTTTTAGTCATTTTGTGCCCCTGTGTTTGTTTAGCATGTTTGTGGTACTTTTGTGTCTCTTTTTAGTGGTTTTGTGTCTCGTTTTAAATATTTCGAATCTCTAGTTGTTCAGTGTGTTTCTGTGGTACATTTGCATCTCTTTTTAGTTTGTCTCTTTTAGTCGTCTTGCAGAACTTTAGTAGTTGTGTGTCTTTTTGTGGTTGCTTTGTGCTTCTTTTTATATATTTTAAATTCATGTTTTTAGTTCAGTGTGTTTTTTTATATTTTTACGTCTCCCTTTGTTTTGTTTTGTTTTTAGTTTTTTGAGTTTCTTTTCAGTTGTTTTGTGTCACAGGTCTCGGGCCCCTGATACATTTGTTTCCTGGTTTCCTGTAGGCCCGTTCAGTAATTCGTTATTTTCATTGGGAAAACGTAGAAACACTTTAGTCTTTAGATGAGTTTGAAACATTTTTTTCAAGCTGCTCTAACCTATATTGTATATCACCAATGGATCAGATTAAAATGTGTAAAATGAGTCACTTTCAATTATTGTCCAACTCTGCTGTTCCCCTCAGCTCTGCAGAACCTTTCGGCAAATTCCAGCTCATTGCTGTGGCATTTGTAATGTGCAGCTTTTTGCTCTCATACTGTCGACATGTTCCCCAAATAAGCTTTATTAGGTGATAATACGTCGTATGTTGTGTTTACGGCTTGTTGCACTGGCCCCAAGAAGCTTCACGAGCTTGTTACATAGTTACGTTAAACTAATGAGAAAATAGGCACCATAATAAAATGACCATCTTGTCATCTTGGCAAACTGTAGCTGCCGCAGAGCAGGAAACAACTGTATCTGAGCATCTCTGTGGTACACTTCAATTTCCTACTCCTCAGTCACCCTCACCAGTTGGAAATGACAGGAGTGAGCTTAATAGAAAACAAATAGCACCCAAGCTCCAAATAATAATATCATGTGACGTCAAGGAAAAAAGAAGCCCCGCTCCGAGCTCTGTCTCTGTGTTATTGTGTTTCTCTGTATTTTCCTTTCCCATTGGTTCAGATCTCTGTCCCTAAACCACAGCAGTTGTGTGAAATCAGTCCCAGCTGTCACCACTTTGATTTGATTGTAGAATGTGTCAATCAAGCTGGGATACGTTGCGCAAAATCTAATTCTAGTCACTCGTTATTTCAGCTCCCTCCAAGTTCTTTGCTGAGGAATTAACTTTGACTGTCACACAGAACCAGGGAACCCAGAGCAAAACTGACCATCTGATCTTTGTTCTGTCTACCAAGCAAAACGAACATGAAAGTACAATTTATTCAAAACAACTTGCTCTGGATCCCTTTGAATGCTCTCGCTCCTAGCAGTAAATACTTGCATGGCAGCTGTGAGATTATTTTTTCTCTTTTTACATTTAAGATGTAAAAACTTTCTGGATTCAAACTGGCAGCACTAAGAGACAGGGGGCGTTTGCTTTGTTACACACTGTGGGAATCTGGCCTTGAATTTCTGTTCCTCTGTGGTGGTTCTGCAGGTTTGAGATGAAGAGTTCAGAACTCTGTCAAGCATCAAACTAGTGTCACAAGTAGGATGTGAATCAAAACCACTCGGACTCTTTCATCCTTCTGCTCGGGACTTTCTCTAAATCTTCCTTGCATGCTCCACTGTCCTTCTAGGCAGATGCAAGCACGTCTTGCTTGAGTTTGTTTTGGTCCAGTCTGGCCTTAATGTGCTCAAACAGTGAAAGACCAAAAATGAATTAAAAAAAGAAAACTTCAGACAGCGTGACGGAATGAAGGAATAGCATCACATTACTGTGGGGACCATAGAAGATATGCCCTGTGTACTTTCCAGGCCTGGAACAGGAAAATATTTGCTTCTGCATTTTAAAATGGTGTAGGAGAGGGTGGGCAAATTTAGGAAAGGGAAAGAGGAAACTGTGAACAAATGTGCTGTCAGTTTAGCAGGTGTGTACATGATGCTGTAGGAGAAAAAAGTGGCCAGCACAAACAGGAAACCAAACACAATTTAACATTTTTAATTAGACAATGTTTGCAACGTGCTGTATTTTTTTTTTTGTTCACTTCCAATACTGCAAAAAAGTCCATAAACTATTTAACTGATGTCTCACAAATGTCTATACCTGTCATTTAGATTTTAGTCTTTACATTTGTTAGGATGTATTTTAAGCCGTAACAGAATGTATGTTGATCAGACTCAAGATAAATTATAGTGCTCAGGTTCATCTTAAAAGAGGACATGTCAGCCAGTGCAACAGTGTGGCTCTGAGATGTGAGTTTAAGTTGCTGAGCATCAATCAAAATACACCAAAGAACAGGTTACATCAAGTGTTTACACAGACGGGTAAATATCTCATTGATTTTTGTTTTTTTCATGAGTTACTCTGGTCACTAAACTCACATTTTAAGGTTAAGGTGGGGTTGAGGCATGTACTGTTAATAAGGACTGATGTGAGTCCATGTAAGTGACAAAAACAAAGTGTGCAACTGTGTGTGTGTGGGAGTCTGTAGTTTTTCCATAGTCTCCCGTCTTTGTGTGTCCCGCAGACAGTTTAAAAGCTTTCTATTTACCTTTCGCACCATTCTCCCATTTTCAGGTCGCAGAAAGAGATGGGAGTGTGTATGTGAGTATGAGATGAGTGAGAAAGTACTGTGAGTCCTCCGAGTGTGGGTGGACAGCTGGTCCAACACAGGCATTTTAGTCTCTAACAAACCGTGACATGTCAAACATGTAACCTAGATGCGACACAGCAACATGTAAAACGCCTCATTGACTCCCACCCAAGTCCTCGGGTGAAAAAAAAAATGTTTCTGCTCACACACTCCAACTGCAGCCATCAATCATATAGAAAATTTTACGAGGCATGGGGTGGAATATGATTGTCATAAAATGAGCTAAACAAATGCATGGAGGGAAGTTCCTGGCTGTAGCTGCTGGAATCACCTGAGGATAGCTTGGCTCTGGGAACAAAGGTGCTGAAATATACAGTGTGTTTAGATGTGTGTGTTTACCCGCTTTGCTCTCCCCATCTGCTCCCACTGCTTTTCTTTCTGTTTTGAATTTGCTTATCTGCGCTTTTGCCAGAATGCCTCAGACTTATTAGATGCCATCAAACGTCTCCTCTATCATGGATCCCGCTCTCCTGTTCAGTCTCTGTCCTTCTAAAGTAGCTCTGGCTTATTTCCTCTCTTAATCACTGTCAAACCACATTCACATAGTGTAGAAATGTTGTGTAGATTAAATGTAAAATTGCTAAAATACATATAATGGTGCTTTTTTTAATAACAGAAGCACATGGTTACAAGCCTTTGTTGGATTCTGAACAGTGCAGCCATTATTCAGTGCTGATACAAAAGGCTTTCAAATCTTTTGAGGTGATAAAACATTTAAAAATGTTCTCAGTGGCACAACAGTCATTACACATTACAACATCATGTTTCTCATTGGCTGCTGTCTATTGTGTCATACTGCAGGACCCCTCAAACAGACAGCAGTTTCTGGGTCAACACTTTATCCACTGTTCTAAACCGGTGTTAAACCTATAAAACATTAATATTTGTTCTTATCCCACTTAGAGTTAACACAGCACTTCTAGATGCTCTGTTCTGTCGTGATGTCAGCCATATGGGCTGTCATACTTGAAATGCTGAAAGGATGATGTAAATAGTGAAGAAGAGTGTCGCCACTGCTTTACATCATCTCTCATAATTTTATAAATAGAATCAAAACTACAATACACATACAGTCCAGTTAACTCTGTCCATTGCACAGAGAGGAATCCCCTACTATGCTCTAGCACTGTCTACAACACTCCAGTTTCCTTTGTACGGCACTCTAGCAACGATCAAATTGAGACAACCCTGCTTCAAAACATTTAGAAGCAGATATCAATTATTTCCATTCAGAGTTGCTAAGTGAAACATACAGTATCGTGAAAACAATCTCATTCTTTTGATTTGCAGACACAAAATGTTGCCTATATTTTCCCTATGCTCATGCAGTTTTGCTGTAATCTCCTCCATACGCATGAATGGAGATAAAATGAAATTATCCAACAACTGTTCTCGACTTCCCACATAATATTGGACAGAATGAATTACATCCTCGGGATGATGCTTATAATAAATATTATCTGTTAGAAAGATGCTTTTTGGGCTGATGTGCTAACTATTAGAAAATTGCTTCGCTGCCCATGGTTGATCCTGGGGAGTTGCTTTGGCTTCTCCATGATAACTATTTCAAAAAGTAACATACCGTGTTACTTTTTAAATTGTTTGTCCACATGTTAAATTTGTAAACGCATCTTTTTCTCTTTCAGGCTCTTTTCCAATTTGGCCTGTAAATCTCAAAACACTGGCTTACTGTGCATTTGCAAGACAAGGCTATCCCTGCAGAGCTCAGGAGATGTGGTAATAAAGTTACAAACTCAGCATTTAGCTGCTTCTGACTTCATCTGTTATCTCTCATTTTGAATGTCGGTATAGCCCATCTGACAGCAGAAGATTTTGTCCAATCATAAAATGATGGCCAAGCAGTCCGTCCCATGGGCAGTGATGAGCAGTTTATTGCTTGCCAATTTGAAAAGTAGTCAAAGAAAAAGGGAATTTGACATTTTTATAGTATTCACATATTTCACTGTGGTCAGAGGTCTCTATAAAAACAACCTGGAAAAGCACGGATGCAAATTGTCTCACACACAAAAAAACTTAATATGAGTTTCAACAGGTGGTGGGAAAGAAGAAGAGAATTGTTTGCCTTTGGAAAACCCATGGTAAATGAAGGTTTGTTTCTGAGTTTGTTTTAAGGCCATAACACGCTTTATGAGTTTATGCATGATGTCATTGCTTTTCACAGTCAGGTAAGACACTTGTAAGACTTCAACACCCACATACACGAACATCCACAAATGCAAGCCATTCAACCATCAGATGAATGAATGCCTATCCTCATTTTCTCCCTAATTGCTTTTGAAAACATGTCAAGGAGCTGAGCAACATAGGGGATGACGGCTGCCGGTGTTTTCCTACAGGTCCAAGTCAACAAGCACAGACAGTGACATGAAAGAGCTCACACGCCTTTGCGGTTTTGCTCGCTCACACGGACGACCAATTGATTAACTCGTAAATCAACCTCATCCCAGGCCCTGGGCTCCACTCTTACCCCCACCAACCCAAAAGCAGCAGCATGAAGCTGCAGCCCAACCCTGTGCCCTCCAGCTAAGTAAGTGGAGGCGGGATGTTAATAGTCATGGCAGAAACCCAGCAGGAGGGAGAGGCCAGGTGGGGCAGGTATGGTGGGTGCTAAGGAGTAAAAATAAATGTAAGGTGGGGTCATGGAAACAACAGGTAGGGGATTATTATAACGACAGGGAGGGATGGATAATGACAGCACAGAAGGGCTTAAAGTGGGATATAAATGTGTTAAATGGACAAAGAGGAAGATAGGCTGAATAAAATGCTGTGTAGTGCTGCCAAAATGGGAAGCAACAAGGGGAGACAGATAATGGAGAGAAAGAGGGAGAGAAAGCATAGAAGAATGCAGTAAATCCCTGAGCGACTGAACAATCCTCTGGAGAAAGAAAAGAGGAATTTTTATGTGCTGCAGGTGAGCAGAACAGAGAGGGAGGGAGAGGGAAGAGGAGATCGAAAGAAGAAGAGAGATGGAAAAAGAGGGCGAGAACGCGGGGGTGGGCAAGGGAATTTGAGGGAAGAGTGAAAGAGTTTGATTGTGGCAAAGAAAAGGGGGCACGTGTGGTGAAAATGAAGCAAAAGTGACACTAAATGACACAAAATGACGGCTTGCACACTCAGTGAGGATGGCACACAGATGGACACTGTGAAGAAAGGCAGAGAGACATATGGAAAAAGGATTGGGAGGCAGACTGTGACAAGAAAAGGATAGAGAGCAAATAGAAGAAACACAGACAGGGAGGAAGAGGAGGTCCAAGAATGGCTCAGCGAGCGCATCTGTGTATCTTAAAGGAATATACCAGGTGTTAGGGAGACTGGTGGTGAGCACATCACGTGCATCATGTGACACAAAGTCCTGTTGATGATCTTACTTTGACAAGAATCTTCTTTTCAAGTACTTTTTGACTGATGTACATCAGCAATTTGTTCATATTTGTAGCAGTTTCTGAAGACAAGGGTTCATTTTACTGCATTCAAACAAGGCAACAACCTCTTGAATGTCTAACCCCTAATTTGATTTTACATCACAGATTTTCTTTGTCATGCTACCACTCTCAGCTCACTTCACATAAACACATTGGAGCACTCAGAAAGCACCACCAGAACTTCTAGGAAATTTGGCAACATCTCTCTTAGTGAATAGAGGTTCAGTGATGTCCTCCTCCTGTCTATATGCAGTGTCTCCCAATGGGTCGGGCCATCCGTTGTGTGTGAGTGGGTGAATGACAAGCAATTGTGAAGGGCTTTGGGCAAGACCAAGAATATTTGGATTTTATATTCATTACCTAGATTTTAGACCCATTTGTCGCTTTATTTTAATAAAACCACCAGTGACTGTTCATTGCACTTTTTGTTTTCGTTATTATGACATCCACTCGTCCACATTAGGTCTTGTCGATGGGTGTCGACATTATTTTTATGTGTGTTGGTTTGATCCTTTGCTATTTTCTTTTCAATTTTCTTTCTTTTTTTAGTAGCTAGCAATTTATTTTTTGTTCCTGGAATTCTATGCAATTCTTAAATAAGTGATAGTAAAAGGCCCAGAGTTCAAAGAAGCCCTAGACCTGAAGAACTGCATGATATTATGACCAAGTCAGTCAAACAGCTGTAAAGCCAAGCAAAACCAGTAACATCAGACACCTAAGAGCTACAAAAAGTACAAAATGATGACATACAATGACCATATAGACTAAAAATGAACAAAAACAGAGGGATAGTCTTTGTAAAGGGACCCAATGATTCTCCTATGGCTACTGCCTACATCAAAATAGTTGTATTAAGCCTTGTGGGCTCCAGAACGGGGTCTGCAGCGGGGAGGTGTCAGCTTTTTAGTGGGAAAAGAAATGCTGATCAAAACAGACAATGCTTCTAATTGTGCTGTGTTGACTTTGGCTCTTTTGTTTAAAACCGTCTATTGTAAAGTCAACATTGTTATAGAAATACACAACTAAATCCGTGCAGGGTCTGTGATAATTCCACAGTGTTCAAAGCTGTATCACTTTTGATATAATGTCAGTCACTTAGTATGTACGAATGTTAAAATGATGAAATGACCACAACGCTTGACCTCTATAAAGGGAAAACAGAGGAGCTCCCTCGAATCTTGGTGTTTTGCTTTAAGACCAAAAGGAAGTGGAGTGAAGGAGCCAGAAAAAAAGAAGAGAAGACGTGCTCTCTCAGAGCAAATAAAAGTTCTTCAGCAGGATGGCCTGCACATCAACTCCTCTGTAGGCCATAAGTCTTGTATTAGATCATAGGCTGCCAATCAGACAGACAGGCCTGTCTGAGCAGCATAGAACTCTTCTGTCATCAGCTGCCTGATAGGCCAAACAAGCCAATAATGTCAAAGCCTTGTCACTCACAGTAAATGCTCTCATCGACAGGCTCGCCAGCAGAATCGCACTAACAGGACTTGGCTGTCCTGTTCCATATTACAGCAATTTGTCTGTGCTTTGCTGACAGAGAGAGAGACAGCCAGAAAGAGAAAGAGAGAAGGCGAACGTGAGTGATGGCTTTTAGATAGCTATGCATGACAAGCCTCATTCCAAAAAAGGTTCTGACACATAGAGATAATGATTCACACACGTGCTACGTTCGCAAGCCCACACAGGGGCAGACAATATACACAGCGAGATAAACACACGCACACGCACTCTGATACACACACAGGCCGTACAAAGCTGCCTTTGTTGACGACTGGAGGCCTCTTCAGTCACTGCTTACTGAATGTAAAAAACACACAGCCTCTTATGTGTGTACCTATATGTGTCATGTCTCCGTCAGCGTTAACCCTTTCCCTCTCAGTGCGAGTCATGAGTGTGTGATGATGTGTCAGCATTGGCCCAGAAGACCTACCGTAAAAGTCACTTCCTGCTGCCTTTTAAAGGTTCATGTGTGCACTTGTTTGTGTGTGTGTGTCAGGGTGGGTGTGTGTGATTGTGCACAGGTGTGTACCTCGGAGGTGATGGAAAGGAGATTCTCATTGATCCTTTAATGTCTGGCCTGAGGCAAGAAGCGAGGGAGCCAGAGAGCAGCAGAGCACATGGGAAAAAAGCGTAGTGGAAAGCAATAAAGACCAACAGGAAAGAAAGAATAAAGATAACAGGTGAAGTGGGGGTGTGTGAGACGAGGGAACTGCAAAAAAAATCACAAAAGCAGAGCCGGGGACAGAGACTGGTAGAATGGCGGCATTCAAACACAGACACAAGAGAGCTTGGTGGTTGGTGGGATTACGAGGGTTAGTGTTTGTACCTGGGCCTGTTTGTGCTCATGTAAATCCCTCACTGTCACAGGTCAGATGGATGCTTTTTTTTTTTTTAGAGCGAGGGAAGTGGAGCTTCGTGAGATAGTGTGATGACAGCGGAAAGCAACATGGGAGGAGGCATGATGCAGTGGGAGGTGGGAAGAGACAGATGAAAGGAGAAAAGGAAGATCGTAAATTTTCACCCGGACAGACAAATAAAAACTCTCTCATACCCCACCTCCCTCACTCTATTTTTTGCCACGGATGTGAGCCGGCCTTTGTTTTCCAGAAAACGCCCCGACCCCAAACTCCTCTCCCCTTGTGCCAATCACCCAAAACCATCCCTATAAAACTAAAACCATTGCAAACAAAAATCCCATATGCATTTCTTTTTTGTGTCTCCTCCCAAGGGGCTCCCCAAGGACCAATAACACCACACTTTGTACAAAAGCTAGTATTTATTCTCTTCTGAGTTACAATACAGTGTTTTCACACTGAAGAAAAATAAATAAACATCTTGTTCAATAAATATTATAGAGATATGATCTATAACCTTCAGCCACATCACCCAAGGCACAATGAAAAGGCACAGTTTAGTTTTTCTGAAAAAAAAACTCCATGTGATACCATGTGTTGTGTACAATTTTAACAGACATGACATTTTGACCTTAGTGTGAAGTTACAGTTTGACTTGTTGGGAACTCTTGGCTCCTTGCTTCAGATTTGATCCCATGCTTTTATCTCCAAAGTAGGAAGCTGCAAAAAGGAGACAATTTACTTAACATAAAGACTAAATTCATATTTGTCCCAGTCATATAAGTCCCAGCATTGACAACATGAGTGCAGTGTGACCTGTTCTTAGCACCGCAACAACACTAAACACTTACACTGTTAATAATCGCGCCACATGGTTCTATGACTAGTGTTAGTAACCGTTTTTACATTTATTCATTCACCACCTTTTTTCATTACAGTGGACTATCTGTGCTTATCTGTGATTTTATGCGCCTTGCAGTATAAATAGATTTGCTCAATGTGTCTTATTGAATACACATTGCTGGGTATGTTTTCAATTTGTTGTCTTTACTGTGATCAGTTTCTAGCAACTCAGAAACAGGCACATGTTGGCTGCAGTGCACTTGCAGAGCCTTTGCATGTGTGTAGCTGCTGTAGCCGAGGCACAACACCTAAGGCAGAAATTGTAAAGGAACTTGGGAGCATGCCTGGCTCAACTCAAAGGTAAAAAATATTCTGTCAGGATTGCTACACCTTACTAATGAACATGTTTTTTTCTATTAATGCTCATGTAAATCAATTTATTAAAATGACAGTTTGTAGGTTTAGAGCGAGTTGTATGTGGGAACTATTTCCTAGCGAACAACAGTTTATCCTCAAGTGTAAAACTGACAATTCTTAGTTTTATGAGGGATTGAGTGCTGGACTATTTCATAAGTGCAGTGACTTCCTGGAGTCTCTGCCGGTTGTCTGAGAATCTCAGGATGTAGAGGCAGTGGCTTGAGGACTGCATTTTTTAAAATGTAAAAAATGAGACATGATGAGTTAATTAGTGAGCTTTAGTGCTTTGTTTGACAGCATTTTTGCCTCTGGACAGAGCCATGCAAGCTGTTTTCTCTCTTTATTTTAAGCTAAGATAATGAGGTGCAAGCTCTGATTTCACCAGCATTTGACTTTCTCATCTAGCATTTGGTAAGAAAACAACCAAAAAAATATTGTTCCTGTCTAAACTAACCCTTTCAATTCTACAGAGTTACAAAGGAAAATGACTCTAATGTAAAACTTAAAAGAAATTGTGTTATATATTTTTCGAAAGTGAAATCCATTAAGAGTGAGAAATAAATCAGGACCAATGAATCAAAAGCAGCGCAAAAGTGAATGGATTGTTAAGGCAACAAATACCACAATAAGTGTGTCTGCACAGAATGTGTGATGCCGTTGTAGAGTTACTGTAACTGACCAGCCAACTTCTGATTACTCAGCAATACCCCTCTGCCCGTTATTTCCAGTGCTCATCCCCCTGACTCACGCCTCCTCCCCTCTCCCTCTCTTTTTCTGCCTCTTCCTCTTCTTCTCTGTGCCCACTTCATCCCTCTGGCCATGTCCTCCTCTTCTTTTGTCTTTTGCCCCATTCAGAAAAAAGTCCTTCTTCCTTTAGAGCAAATGAATGTTTGCTGATTCACACATCTGGGGTGACTGAATCAGTTTTCACTCAATGGCTGCACTGTCTGTCCAGCTGCCTGTCACTCAGTCTACCCTCGTGTGTGTGTGTGTGTGTGTGTGTGTGTGTGTGTGTGTCTAACCACCTACAGTGGTATTTCTGTTGATCTATGAGCCGTGAAGTCCGGTAACTCAGCCCAGTCTCAGTGTGTCTCGCTCAATGAGCTGCTATGTGCATTAGGCGAGTGACAGTGCTGGTAATGTGTTGGCTTTGTGTGTGTTATATTCCATTAGCGCCTCTGGTGACCTGCCAAAAAGTCCTTCATTCACTTATTCCAGTACGGTATGAATGAATGTGTTAAGCATGTGTTTATGAGCTTTTGTCTGTTTGTTTCCACTCGGATTTTGTGCAAATAATAGATTTCCGATATACTGCACATTTGTGTGTATGTGTGTGTGTGTGTGTGTGTGTGTTTGTGTGTGTGTGTGCGTGCCGCCTCAGTTTCTCAGCCTCGGAGTCTCTTCTTCAGACGGTTAAAGTCTTTCGCCGATCTCCACAGCCAACTCTGAAGCTCCCGCAGTATCCAAAACCCCTCCACCTTCCTGGCGAAGTCGTTCATGGTCGGCCGCACCGACAGGAGTGATGAGGAGGAGGAGGTGGAGGAGAGGAGCGGTGCCAGAGGAGGTGAAAGGAGGGAAGTGCCCCTTCGTAAAGACAGAGGCTGGGGGACGAGGGTGTGCTCCTCACTTGTTCCAAACTGGTAGAGGAGGGAGAGGGTGGACAGAGGAGGTGGGAGAGTGGGGGAGAAGAGGGAGCGAGGAGGTCGTCGCTGGTGATGAAAAGTAGAGTAAGAGGAGGTGGTGTCCTCCATCATTATCGTTTTGCTTCTCCCTACAATGAAAGCATCCTCCACTCTCAGTGTGGCTGGGAGGTGTGGGTTCAGGTTGTAGCTGTACTGAATGTGGCTTTGGATGGTTGGATGTTGACGGGAGCTGGAGCTTTCTGAACCTGGGTACAACATTTCAGCCGTGAGTTCAGGCTGCCACTCCTTCTCCTCTCCATCCTCATTGATACTCAGCAACCTTCTCCTTCCCCATATCTCTATCCCCTCCTCTGCTTCCAGCTCCGGCTCTGTCTCCTCCTCTAGTCTGTCTTCTTTGCTGCTAGTCCATTTTCCAAACTCGGGTTCCTGCCTCTTCCCTCTCCTCCTGTTTTGTCCTCTTCCTTTCTCCCTTGATGCACCACTCCTTCCTGTAGCTGTGGTCTCCTCCCCTCTCCTCCCTTCTCTACCTCTTCTTTTTTCCATGTCTATGACGGCTCCATCCTCCCTCTCTCCTCTGACCAACCTCATACCACCTCGATTCCCTGTGTTACGCTGCCCAGACACTGTCCTCGTTCCGGCCCTGGACCTGTACAGGCTCTGGCTCATCAGTGAAGCTGGTCGGTTACTTCCTGTACCTCCCTGAGGGTACTGCAGTTCGCCAGCGTTACCTGCTGCATTTGCAGATGGAGGAGGAAGTGCATACCCAAGGGTGGTCATCAGGGCCGATATCGAGCCCAGCAGTCCATCCAGGCCTGTGCAGAAGTGTAGCAGGGACGTCTTAAGGGAGGGGCAGAGGGTGGAGCGGGCCAGCTCTCTGACAGCTGTCAGCAGCACGGAATAAGCCTTCTGGTTTTGAGCCAGGCGTGCTTGGTTCTCCAAACCGTGCCACAACTCCAGACGGGTGGCAGCACTGGGCAGAGACAGAGCTGTGCTGTTGGGCCGTGGAGGGGAGAAGTCTTTATCATTAAATGGAGGCCCAAGGTAGGTGAGCTGGAAGACATAAGCAAAAGGCAGAAGAAAATTCAGAAATTTCAAAAATAATTTTTTTTTTGTTTGGGCTGTAATTCTTCAAAACATTTTCTACGTTGCTTCATTGCTAGTAGTTTTCAACAGGCCAAGAAAGTAGATGATCCAACTGGATGTAAACAAGTTAAAGATAAACCAGATTACAGATTTTTTTTTTTTTTAATCCAAGGCAGCAGGCTAAGCTAATTAGTGTGGACGTCCCTCTTCCCATGAAATATTTTCCACCCTCTTCTGGGAAATCCAGAGGGGTTCTATGCCAGCCAAGATATACAGTATAATTCCTCCAGCATGTTCTGGCTCTATCTTGGAGTCTCCTACAACTCACATCCTGCTGAAATGCCTAAACCACCTCACCTAGCCAGTTTATCTAGACCACTTAACGTTACAGCATGTGACATTTGTTTAGCGGAGCTCAGTAATTATGTTAATGTGGGGGGGGGGGGGGGTGCTGTCAAAGCATCCCATGACACAAACTTACAGAAAAGCACTGGCAGCAGTGAGCAGATATTATTAAGAGGTCACCCATTTACCAATGAGAGAAGAACCTTGGGCATCACTTAGGGACACAAAAGGACACCTCGCACATATCTATGAGACTCCGTGGGCTTTGAGTTTCATGCTACAGCTTCACTGTAGTTCAACTAGTAGTACAACTTCAGTGGTTTTACTTCCTTTTGTCATAAATAAGTTTGGCTAAACGGAAAGCTTGAATAAATCTTGTCTGTCGTGACCTGACTGCTTGCGGCCCTTGCCTTGTCCGATAAAGAAACATAAACTCAATAAATAAGTGTAAACAAAACACAATTGTACTAATAGTGTTCTACATAATATTCTCTCTCTAGTTATTTTTTTCTCGCTTCAAAATTGTGCTTTTTGCAGTATTTCCAGGCAATGAACTGCAGGTGTTGCAGGGATGGATAATGAAAGAGCTTTATAGTAAGCAACGTTTTTAAACCCGGAGAATCGTAATTTTTACCTTTTGAAACATAAACATGATACAACAAATCAATCAAATTTTATAGGTGCTCTCTTTGACAACAGGATTTAACAAAATCTAATTTAAAAGCAAAATTACTAACCTGACTCTTATCCTAAATTCTCTGCATGAGCCTGAATAAGTGTATTTTCCAGATTGTTGAATTACATCTATAATCTAGTTTTGGCCACGTCGGGACAGTGGAAGAGAGTTTTGAACACAAAACACACATAGGCTATCATTTAAGTTGATATCTTGTCAGCAGACACTTACTTACTTATACACACGCAGCAGTTCCAGTGACAAATTATCATTTATTTTAAGTCATGCCATGTTTGTGGAAACCCAGTGAATGCATTATTCATTCTCTGTTAACCCTGTTTTTGAGTCTGCCAAATCCAGACACAAATGCTCCTTTACAGTATCTATTGCAGCTGACTACTGCAGCCAAAAACAACACAATTAGAGAAATTTTGACCCAGGCAGATACAACAAGAAACTGAAACAAATTATACCTTTCTGGAAAGCTGAGGAGTAAGAGAAATAAGAGGATAATAATCCTGTGAACAAACCATTTCATTGTGTTCGTGTTGTCATTTGATTATTATTTTAAAAGTATTAGCTTCTGTTTTATCAAATATCTTTCTAGTAGTGCTTGTACGATTAAGTTTCTCCAAGGTGTGATATTTAATTTAGTTTAAAAGCATCTAAATTTACACAGAAATGTTATTTTACGCTTTTGGGGTCAAGTTGTTCTGACAAAACTCAAACTTGAGCAATTATTCTGTATTGCAGTTAAATGAAAGACAGCACATGGTGTTGCTGGGAGGTCCTACAGGCGCCAAAAACCTAATCCAGAGATCTCTGCATCAGGAAATGGCTGACATGTTTTCGTGATACTGTGCTACTGGAATTTTCTACTGTCAGATATAATTAGGCAAAATCCTCTACCTAGGAGATTTTATCATCATTAAAGAAAAAGTTCCGTGGGTCATAAAAGAAGGATTACATATCATTAAACTTGTCATGATGATACCCAATCTGGGAGAGACTACAGTAAGTGTGGATTGGGGATTAATAAGAGGGATGACGCTGTGGGGAGGGGTGATCAGGGACAGCGTGGGGAGATGTATTCATATAACATTTGAAATGTGTTTCTGTGGCGTACGCATGAAAAGAAAGTGGCTCGTTTACTTTGATAAGATTAAACAGATCCACTAGGATGGCACGGCTCCACAAAAACTTACTCACATATACGTCTTTGATCTCTTTGAGCTGGTACTCCAGGTATTTGGTCAGTTCGTACGTGCTTTCAATTGAGCTCCTCTCACTGGCCAAGCTGTGCGATGAATCCAGAGCTGTCGCCATGGCTGCAGCCAATAGTAGGACAAGCTGTTGTTGATGAACTGTGGAAAAGAAGAAAAATAAAAGACAGATTAATACTCTGATGCACAGTCTGAGATTTTTCATTAATGACACTCGCTTCATGGGTGTCCAAGTGATAATTAACGCACGCTGCTGAGGTATTTGTAATAATAACAGTGAGGGGAAATTTATCTCAGGAATTGTTTTCTCACTCATTTTGTGATTATTTAACTTCAACTTTTAAATGAATTTGATGATTTGAGAGCTCAACAGACAAAAATCACCTCCAGCAACAGTTTCCAAGCTCTGCCTCTGTCGCTGCACCATCACACTGTTTATAGGAATTTTTACAATATTCTGGTTTATTTCTTTGTCTCTATGGCGATGGCCTCATCTGTTTACATATTGCTAGGTCAGAGTCATCTGACACTGCCAATAAAGCTGTTTCCATTTCCAATCTAATTTTAGAGGTTTTTGGCTGTCGGAGGTTTACTCTGGCTTCAAATAAAACCTCGCTTAATAGTTCCAGACAGTCAGACAAATGGCTCCTATGTTCAATGCACCAACCTGTCAGGGAGACAGCTGCTTAAATACACAGACTGGCCTTCCTGTAGTTGTGAGGACAGTCGTGCAGTCTTTGCCACCTCGATGTCACCTCAAACACATCAACTGAAATGTCTGAACCCAATCCTTACCCTAATCTGAACAAAGTTTGAGACCCAAAGCCCTTAAAACCAAGCTGAACTGCAACAAAACAAAAACTTTGTCCACATGCCCTTAGAAACACACACACACACACACACTCCTGACTGATATCCCAGAAACAAAGACATGTGGCTTCCTTTACAATCACAAACATTAATGTGTTTGTATCAGTTGTATGTTTGCTGTGGACTTCTTGTTTAGGTTTCGGAGTGTTTGTGTAGGTGTTTCATGTTACTGTGTGAGTGTTTGTGAGAATGTTTGTAGCTGTAATTATATATGTGGATTAAATTCACATCCCTGTCAGCATATACAATCATTCCGTGTGTGTGTGTGTGTCCTGGTAACTACGTGTGTGTGTGAAAAGGGAGGGGGGGGGCGGTGTTGTAACACTGGAAACCTTTTAGTGCCCTTGTCTCTGGTTTCAAACAGAGAAAATTGGAGCTGAAAGGTGGTTTTCAACATTAGGGAATTTCACATATGTCCACTTCTCTTCATCCCCTGCTTGGTCGCTCTGGACACTTTCACTTTCGCACCTTCGCTCCTTTACTTTCTAACTCTTTCTTTCAGCACTTCCTCGGCCCCTCACTTGAGCACGGCACACATTTCTTTCGTCGTCTCTGCTCTCCGTCATCCTTTTCCGTGCTCTCTGTGCTCTCTCTTTCTCTGTCCTGACACCCGGACGGTAGGCAGTGATTCATGCTTGTAACTAAGGGCAGACCGTGCTGCTGTTCAGCAGGTGTAAAATATGTGTTGCGCAATGTGTGTGACCCTGTCAGCTTTATTTCTTTCTTGGACACACCTTGGGCCTATTGTAGCTTTACCAGTTTAAATCCCTTTCTTGTCACCCTGCCCTCAAA
Source organism: Channa striata (assembly GCA_033026295.1). NCBI lineage: Eukaryota > Metazoa > Chordata > Actinopteri > Anabantiformes > Channidae > Channa > Channa striata. The sequence goes on along the minus strand of CM065173.1, from coordinate 16,022,511 downwards.
CATTCAGTTCCTTCTAACCATGCATTTCTCCTCCACACTTTTCCTTAGTTCCTCCTCTTTTATCTCTTTTCTGCCTGGGGTCAAAATAACAGCAGTCAATTAACCCCGATTAGCTCTTTTGCTCCCTCTCGACTGCCCCTCCTTTTTCCCCTTTCATCTCTTCCATCAGTAGGGGCCCCTGATGATGAATAAGTGACTTTAAGTGAATAGTTTGAACACCTTGCAAAACATTTGCCTTCAACATATTTTCAGTAGCTCCTAGAAAATAAGTTTTAACCTAAAACAGTCAACACCTTTTCCCGTCTGACTCAGCTGCATACATTGAGGTATCGGTATTCACTCCCAGACAGGGTTGGGTAGAAACTTACTGGTGATATGCGCTCTATACTCAAAAATGTATAGGTGTGTAAGTTAGACAAAAAACCCACTGCAGCCTTACAACTTATCCAAATGCATTTGTGACTGAAGACAAGACTGAAAAATGTCTTATAATTGCAGACGAAAATATCCAGTTTTTCTTCTTTCAGTCTTCTGTGCTTCTACCAACTAATCAAAAAGGAAAACAAGAGATAAAAGGACATTGAAAATGAAAGATGATCCCTTTGATTATGGTACAAAGCGTGAGTATAATGTACATTTCCAAAGTTACCTACTTGCATAACTTCACTTACACACCTTATATTTATGAAAGATGTAGTGTAACGATGGGTTGATTGACAGATTGGGAAACTAGCATTTTCAAATTAAAATGGGATTAGTAATGCTTGCCATTGAAGTTACATGCACCTTAAACAAACACTTCACCAGTTGTTTGATTAAAACCATCGTTCTCCTTCATATCTGGTGACTCTTCAGCTACCTGTCGACCTGAGTAGTCGGCTTCATCAAAGCATCCTGACAGACTATTTTCCAAATCGCTGTTGTTGGGCCCGGGCAACTCCTACATGCTCCCACACACACCTTGAAATCAGTCGAGCCTTCTAGGATCTCCTCAACCGCAAAAAGCCTCATCACCTGTCAGAAGCAATATGCATCTTTCAGCGGCGCCTGAACATTTGGAGCTCATCAAACCACAGGCTCCTCCCTCCAAACATCCTCCATTAGCAGCAAAACATCACAGAAATCAACAGTAAACAGCCCTGAGGGGAAAAGAGCATGCAGTGTGCAAAAGGACTCACATTCAGAGGGAATAAACAGGTACCAAAAGAAAGACACTGGGGATGGAGAAAGAAAATTCTTCTTGGCAAAAATCGACAAAAACGGTTCCAAAACGTTTCCTTTTGTCTGCAGCCACATGTTCTGAGATGATTGCCAGACATGAAAGGCTCTTGTTGTTTTGATTGAGCACTGACATGTCTAAAGGCATCCTCATCTGCGGCTAAAAACAACCACTCTTTTGTACGAGTAAACTGAGATATCTCAAACTCAGAGACATGTTGTTATTATATAATATTATGTTGAGTAACTACTCTAGGGTCGGCATATAGCCTGACTTCAAGGTGAGCCCTGCAGGCTTGAGGCCGTGTCTGTGTACCTGGCAGTGAAAGCACACTCCGCAGGGCAGGGTTGAAACCAGAACATTCACCATGGGAGGATTGCGTTACAGCAACACAGGGGTTCCCTACAATGGTCGACCATGACCTGCCTCTGTGCACTTCTGTGTGTGTGACTGTCTACACATTTTGGTACGTACCTATTGGAGTTACACACATGCATTCACAGGGGAGCACCATTATTCACAACAGATCATTTTTATCGTCGGTTTGTTCACTGATGTAAAGTCAGATTTGGCACTCAGGAGTCTGGCTGCCATCTGCAAAACAGAGCTGAACATGAGGTTTGGGCGCCAGAACTTCTGCTCTCCAAATAGGTCAAAACCAAACACCAGCACATGGTCAGGGTTCAGAGGTGAATTCTGGGGCAAAAGGTTGTGTTCAGGGGCAAAAAGAGCCTTGTAACACACTTGACATCTTACACTCCAACCATTGTGTTGGTAAACCAGTGACCCAGTGTTTGTGGGTGTTGTACCGCTCTCATGTGAAAGGACTCATCTTTCCCAACATGCACCACCATTTGAGGTTTTCAACAAGCGCTTAGACAGAATTTGGTATTGTGGGAAAACCATGTGCAAGGAAATATCTCTACTCTGGTCCAGGAAAAACTAACTTGAGTGCCAAAAAAGGTTGCCCTCTGTTTCTGTAACCACTTGAAAGAGGTTTTAAACCGAAGGGGAACATCATTACGTGGAAGATGTTATGAATCAGGTCTAAATAGATGTATCATTTCCAGTACATTGATTAGCATGGCGACGGTATGTTGTCATGTCATACTTTTGGTGAACATGCATTGTAAGACTCTGACAAGATTTAACATTAATCAAGCCACAAAGCCTGATTTTGGAAAAAATAGTTGAAACATCATCTGTGGTGTGGTTTTCCAGAATCAAAACCCCTAGCTGCAGGCTTTATTCTCTCTCTTCACACTTCAGTGGCATCAAGTCGCTGTGCAGAACTCTGCCGCATTAGACATCAACGTGAGACATACACGTTCTATACACATACACTGTCTGTACCGTGTAAGGCATCATAAGCAAATCATCCAGCCTCGGCTCATGTTCTCTGTAGATGCAGAATGAAGTTCTGAAAACACACATTTAAATCCAGTCTGCAGACACATCTCTAGGAGTCCAACTGGAATTAGATCCAACCCACATACAGTATACATCTGATTTAATCTGATTTTTTTAATGTGCCTTTTCTCTCCAGGCTTCATGAAGAAAATCTGGTTACAATCTGGAAATCCAAACCATTTGATTTATGAATTTCCAAACTGCTACTTGACCGCTGGAGGAAGAAAAATATGCTGATGAAATGTTCACATGCCAGGTTCACATCATATAATTTAGACTGTACTTTTGAGCAGGGGAGTCAGCAAAAACATTCACGTCAACCTGCTAGGTGTATCAGTTTGAAATATTAGTAAACTGTGGGAGCTAAATATATATTTAAAATATAACTTACGTAGCTAATTTAGACCAATTAAATGATAATCAATGAGTCTATTTCAGTAAATGAACAACCAGTTCCTGAGAATGCTAGTAATTGAACTATGAGTGTAGTATAATCAAAGATCAATCAAGAATAAACACATCTGTGTTCAAAAATAAGTTTAAAATGTTACTAGTCAATTTTTTTGTAGAGCAATTTTTTTCTTCTTTTGAATGTACGCCCATCTCCTGCCTTGTCCTGCATTTATGTACTAAGTCATCACCCTAATGAGTGAGAGACAAGGCTACATGTTCGGCGTGGCTTTGTTAAAAGAAAAGACCCACCGGAGCCAAATCCAGAGGAGCTGCTTCCTGCATAGTTTTTTAATTATTCTGCTGAACTATACCTGGTGGCAATTTTGCCTTCTGTCAAAACACTTACCCTAAACATAAACACATCTGTGCGAGATGCCAGGGGCAAAAACATGCATCAACAGAGACTCTGTGGAGCACACGTTCACAGGGGACGAGGACAGAGACACACGCGGTGCTGCCGGCGAGGTGAGTGAGGGTGATTGAGGGTGAGGAAGGACTCTGACAATCTGGGGTCAGTGTCGGTGTTGTGCGTCTGTGTACAGTTACAGGCCCAGATTTATGTGCAGTCTGTACTCAATCAAATGTGCATTCCTTCACTAACTCAACACACACACACACACACACACACACCCATGCATTGGGATTGTGTACCAGAGCGTCGATGTATGCATGGACATTATGCTGCGTAAATGCATAAAACAATCTACTGCGCGCTCAAGCACATGCACACAGACATGCACAGAGACACTTTTTTCATTGTTTCTCCCATGAGAGTCTTTCCTCTGGAGTTTGTTCATACTGAATTTCAAATTGATCCTCTTGGCACTGGACACACACTGGAGTTGCCAGACAACATCAATGACCCAAAAACAAAGGCAAAAGAAAACACACATTAAAAAATCTAATAAAAATTATTTTTATGCCCAGAAACTATCTGTGCAACTATTTCTCACTATGTAAACTCAGTGTCCTCTGTGCAGTTCCCCATCTGGCTTTGCTGTCTGTCTCTCTTTTCACCTTATAAGCCAATCTATCCTCGTCTTTTTTCAAAATCTGTGGATTCCAGTCGCTCAGCGCTTTATCGCCATGTTTGGTTTTAATTTCGTTGTCGCTTCATCTGTCCCCCCTCTCCTCTACATCTTTGTGAAAGATCAAACTTCCATTTTAAAGTTTCCTTCCTTTTTCTCCATAATTACCCTCTTTCTTAATTGGCTTCACTCCTTCCCCCCTTTCAGACCTTTAGTTTTTAATTTACCTCATAAACCGCTCTGCCAGCCTCACCCCAGCTACTTCCCATCTTAACCTCTAGTTGGTTGGCTAATAATTAATGCGTAAAAAGAGAAACAGACAAGAAGCTGCTGCCGAATCTTCAATTCTTTGCTCAGTCACTGCTTTCAGAGAAAGAAGGAGTACGGTGGTGGGATGGAGCAAATCTGCACAGCTCTGAAAATTCGGAAGTTCTTCTAAAAAAATCTGCGAAATTATAGTGGATCAACAGGCATTTTAATAATGATTATTCATTTAAGACATTTTCAAAGTAAAAATGCTGTTCTCCACATCTAGCCTTTTAGTTTTGTTCATTTGTACTTTTTTATCTTATTTGATAGATTTGATTGAGTCTTTCTAGGTTGTAAATGAACAAAACAGGCATTCTGAAATGTCTTAGCAACAGACATATTTGCAGTTTAGCCCCCAAAATCGATTGACCAATCAAGTAGATATTTCTTTAGCTGCAGCACTATGATATTTTATTATAATATCCTCCTGTTCAGTGTTTGGTTTAATGTTTCTATTTCTGGTTTATTGCTCATAATTTTAGGTAAATCATTGATGATCCCCTTGAATTTATTGATTATATTTAAAATTTTGTGGCCTGGTAGGTTCCTGGGCTTCACTAATATATCGTTGGAATATGTGGTAGTTTTTTTAGGTGAATCTCCTAGTTCATACATTGTTTGCTCTGGGCATTATTTAGTCACCAATAGAAATATTCCAATATAACCTACTTTCCTACAACTACAGTACATTTACTGTACAGCTATAATTACTGCACAGGGATGCTTTAAAATGAGCATTATCACACTAAGTGAAAAACTACAACAATAAAGTTATGGTTGCCGAAATTCATCATGAAAAATTAATTAATCTTAACTCATAATTTTCTAAACGTTAACTGCAGGACTTTTACTTGATGCAGCAATATTTACATCACATTAATATCATTGTTACCTCAGTAAAGGATCTGAATCTGACAAAGAAATGGAATTTTAGGGTGGTTAAGGATAGAGAAAGAGGGAAGGAGGGGGAGGAAGACAGGATTTGAGAGGAAGGAGGGAGAGGAAAAGGAGCTGGTGGAGGGGAAGGGGGGGTTTCTGAAGCGAGGGGCCATGTTAATTTGGGAAAAATGTAAACAGCATGTGTAACTGTTCAAAGCGTGACCGACTCATTTTATATCATTCCCCCCCTTCTCTCTCCTCTCTCTTTCCCTCTGGGTGCTGCTAACTTGTCAATCGGGAATCTGCACTGCATTAACCCCTCTACCGCCAGTTCCTCTCTCTCTCTGCTCTATATTTACCTTTATGTATTACTCTCTCACCCCCTCCACATGTAAAGGACCAAGAATGGTGCAGAGCAAATCAAAAGATGGGAAAGGTTTTTCTGCTGTTTTGGTTTTCCGTCTCTCTCTCCCTTTTCTATCTTCCTTTGTTTCCCGGTGAGTTTCAGCTCCATGGTCCAACATACACTATCGCTTTTATTTGAAACACACCGACACTAATTCAACCCTCCCGGCAACAACAGGCCTTTTCTCCTTCTCTCTCTCTTTCTGTGTGTGTGTGCATGTGCGTGTTTTTCCATGGCAGTGTGGATAAATTTTTGTTTGATACCATTGTTGTGAGCACTTTTTGGTCAGCCCTCACAACTTCAAAGGTCAGTTTGAGGATTAAGACTTGGTTGTGGTTAGTGCCAGGTTAAGGTAATTAAAGGTGGACATGGTTGTGATGGTTTTGGTCATAGACTTATATATTAGGGAACGCCTTAAGTTATTGAGTGTCTTCACATCTATCCTATCTCTCATCGATCAAACATTAAGTGTGACTATGCAACTCCATCTTTCTGCACGTGTGTTCCTGGGAGAGGTACTGTGTGTCTGTGTGTGTGTAATTGTGTGTCAAAGGTGGCATGTTCTTTAACAGCTGAGCTCTGTGTGTATTTATTTGCTCAGAGTATCAGAGGGAGCAGCAGTTTGTTCTGCACTCAGCTCTCTATTTATTGTCCTTCTAAAGTTACTCTAAATTTGCTGATGGCCGTGATGAGGGAGAGTGAGGGAGACAGAGAATGAGCGGAAGTTGGTGACGTTTTTTTCAGCTCATCATTCCATCACGCAGCCATCCTCCATACCGTCTTTCCCTCCTTCTTTCACCTCCTTTTCCTTCCTTTCGTAGACATGGAGAAGCAGCCGCACCAGTTGTCCCAGGGGGGAGTCTTTATGTGTATGTGTGTGTGTGTGTGTGTGTGTGTGTACTCTCACACCCTGACTAAAGTGAATCATGTACTTTCTCATATCAGTGACAGCTAACGAGACAGGGGCTTTAGCTGCCTCTGACCCCCTCAACCCCTGTCATTTTTTACTGTGAATAAGAGCCACCACCACCCCCAGTTTTAAACACACACACACACACACACACACACACATTCAGGCTTCTGTCTCTGTCTTTCAGTTATTTCTTTCTCTCTGCAGTGGATTGCTTTCAATTTCCTCACAATACAAATATTTTATCACAAATATTTAAAAAATCTTTAATTTCTTTAAAAATAACACTTTTTTGGCTTTGTTGATCTTGTTTGTTTGTTCTATCTACATCTTTTCTGTGCATTTTTTTCTGAGAAATAATGTGAAGAAATTAATTACAAAAATCTGTAAATATATTTTGCATATTTGGTAAAATATTAATTCACGAGAAAATCAAAGATTTTAATTAAATATTTAAATTAATTTGTCTCCAGGATCACAAAAAAGCCCTTGTAATATAGGAGAGTGTATTTTGTTGTTTGTTTAAGCTGCAGAACAAGCTGCGCAATTTACCAAAAGATATGTAGAAAATATTTAGAAAGTGGGCAAAAACCTAAAACAGCCCCCATAATATTCATATATTAATTTGATTTTCAACTAGAAAAAATGTGTTAACAGACGACTGGAGGCAGTGAAATTACAGCTAAATAAAAAATCTCCCAATTATTAGAGCAGGACATGTGTCTTGTTTTGTCTCTCAGCTCTTCAAAGCTTCTATGAAAGTATTAAATTCATGGACGTACCTCCGCAAAACCTTTTCATTTTCTCCAAATCCTGTTACTCGCCTCAGTGCGCGCTCTGACGTCCCTTCACTCGCAGATTAGGATCTGAAATAAAGCGATAATGATGATGCCTTCTCTCCTCTTGTGGATTGGCTTTTCTCATGTGGCGACTCACTTCAACGTGCTCCGCTCCCCTCTCACAGTCCCGGAGATGAAAAACGCAGGTGATGTGGGTTTAATCCGATGAGTGGATGCAGGCGCGGACTCAAAGTTAAACGCGTGCGTCAGTCGCAGGATGGAGCCTAAATTTTGAATCTCCTCTGACTTGTGCGTGTGGTCTATGCAACAGGCTGAATGACTGCGGAGCCCTTTTGTACTTCCTCCTCCCCGTTTTCTACCCGTTTCTCCCTTTCCTCCCTCCTCCCCATCCCGGTCTCTCCTTCTTTCGTTATCCTCCTCCTCGGTGCTGGTGATTCACCGGGTTGACGCATCACAGCTCAACTTGACAGAGCCGCTCAACCACGGGACTTGTCACAACTCATGTCCGTCTCTCTTCCCGTCGTCATCCTCCTGAACGCAGCCTGACCGCAGCCGTTTGATCTTTAATCTGCTTCCCTTTAATAAGGCGCAAGTCCGGCTGGATCAGCGCATCCCCGCGACCCTCAAATCATCCACGACACTGGGATTTTCTGTTTTTTTTATGTTCTCCTTGGGTCTTTCTGTTCAAGTCTCAGTTTTTTGTTGTTTTTTACTTTATATTAAGTAAACATATTTTTTAAAGTTTAAATTAAAGGTGTATTACTTTTTTTTTATCAAGTTCACTTTTATTAAAATTAGCCTATAACAATTAGGCTTCTTGATGCACAGGCCCAACCCGGGCCTGGCGTATAAATAATATAATTCACTCTGACTAAAGCTATTGTCTTCCCTCGCCTTGGTGGCGCAAAATAAGGCCCTGTGAAAAATATTTTATACAACTAACTCCTTTAGTCTTCTAAGACATAAATACAATTCACCAATGTCACGTGGTGGTAAAATAGAATAATCAAATAAGAAAACGTTTCATAGTCTATAAGGTAAAGGTTGTAGATTGGAATATTACAATAGTTTCTAGGCCCATAAATTTAGAGGCCTGCCGTTAACTGCGGTGTAGTTTTCATTGGGCCAACAAGGACTGAGTCCCTAAAGGAGGAAATCGGACTGTTTTTCTTTTTCGAGGAAAGTCAAGGGCTGAAGACAAGTGTTTGCCTGCTCCACGGCCTTCCTCTCTTCTCCCTTCATTCCTCGGGTTTTTCTTTTTATTGACAGAGGGATCACGGTGATCTTCTCCTCTCACCTCCAGCTGTCAGTCAGCATACCAAGAGCAGCCCACACTGTGGCGCGCATCACTGCTGTTTGTGCTCGGTCCAACTTAAAGGAAAAAACACCCGCTCTCACTTCCTGCAGTGTTTCGGGGCCTCTCGGTAAAGTAATCACTCAGGTGTCCCAAATCTGTGAGGTTCGTCCGGTTCGTGGCCCACTGAATTTAGCATGGATAAATAAATAGATAAATGGATAAATCATATGGAGTGAAAGTGTCCTCGAAGCTAGATCATCAGACCCAGGGGCTCCAAAAGCTTCAATTTTACTGGATTATCGAAATGTAATTGACAATTAAAAGTGACTTGGTCTTTAACCCACATGACAAGGGTTTTAACTACGTCCTGTTTTTTTCATTTAATTTCAAAGTCGGTCGTGATGCCAGCATTAGAAGGTTTTAGACACCAATTTGAATCCATTCTTTTATATGTTGCAATTTTCTTAATTTTGGGTGATTAGTTAAATGAGTACCAAGCAAATTTAACACAAAGTAGAAAACCTGCACATGCTGCACGGCATGGGGATGTGCCAAATAGAAAGTATTTTTTTCCATCCTCAAAGTTTTATTTGATTCAGGACTTTTCCACAATCCTATTAGGTCTGGTTTGTATAATAAAAGTTTAAAATCTTAATGTGCCGTGAGTAGTATGGATATAGGTCATATCCATACAACATTGTTGTACTTCGAGTTAAAATCAGTTTTATAAATGTGACATTAGAATGTATAAGAATAGAATATCCTGTTAACATATTTGTGTTGTGTGTCACCTAGTGGTGATTCGCGGTAACTGCAGGCTGCTCGGCCCCGCGCAGACCCACTCACTTTTTATTTTCAAACTGAAGTTAGCATGATCAGCTACATAATTGATGTTATTTAACATAAGTTTAAAATATGTATTTTTTATTATTAACAAAAAGAACTTCACCAAACCGGAAGTAAATACAGACATCCTTTGACTTTTTCCGGTGACGTAGGGCTAGCCTCCGATGCTACACGCGGGAAACAGGCGAAGCTGCTCATCACATTCACAGTAAGACATGAACTTTACAAACTAGTTTTGGTGCATATTTTCAAACTGGTTATAGATATTTGTCAGTAAAACGTGAGTGCGCGTCGCGTGTCGCTCTTATGATGAGACGTTTCGTTAAAAACACTGAAATAAACTCTAAACACCGTTTAATATATGTACGCCGGCCTAGCTTTACGGAAGCGCTCGATTTGACACACAATGATTTCTGTAGGGCGGTGCTGTAGCGGATTCCTTGTTTTATACTGGGCATTCTCCGACAGTGAAGTAGGATGTCATAAAAGCAACGTACCCTATGTGCTTCTGGTTAACGCTAGCTTAGCCATTGTTAGTGGCGCAACATGGATGCTAGTTCATGTTAGTAACCAGAAACATCGAAACCTAACGTGTAGTTTTCTAAAGATTTGTATGCGAGAAGAAAGCGTTTGACACGTGGATTGGAAACTTTCCTTGTGGGTTTAGTTGCTAAGAGCAGCCTAACAGCTAGCTCACGGTGCTAGCTTGTGTTTCAAGTAAACTTAGAACTCTGGCTAATATCAGTCAAAAAGGTGAACATGAAAACGAAAATACAAAACAAGTGTAACGTCGCTTCCGGTATACAACATCACATTATTGTAGTTTTATTCGTTTTTCTGTAGTCCACAGTCTGAGTCCGTGATGGGCCCAGTCTCTGAGCATGAATTTTGGCATCGTGTTTTCATCAGTACATAGCCTTTTTGGTTTCATGCAGTGCAACTTTAGATTGTGCAAAATAACATAACTAACATGTAAGACCCCTAACAGTGATATCTAAGAATAACATAGATATGTATGATATTTATGTTTTGTTTTTGTCTTTCTGTAGAGCATCTGTCATCTCCTGTAGCTGAGATGGGGGACACACTGGAGTTCAATGAGATTTACCAGGAGGTTAAAGGCTGCTGGGTCAGTATCATCATTGGCCTTATATAACTCAAAACAAGGAATTATAATAAAGTATGTTTATATACATGATTAACACATTAAAGCTTAATAACCACTAAATTTGTCAAAAAAAAATCTAATTTTAAATTGTAAATGTCTATATGTATCCATTACTTAATCACGTATGTTTTAACACAATTTAGTCAGAAATAAGTCACAAAATTTTAAGTGAATTCACTGAACTTGAGAGATTAACATTGCACTACATGCATACATCAGCAGAGATGGGTCACTTGTGTTATTGTGTTCAGCATACCATTGATTGATTGAGTTTTATTAATAAGCTTAGTAAAGCTGGAAATAAATTTCCACGATGTTAAAAGTACAATTGGTGAGAAAACGTCCTTGGAGTAGCAAGTAAGCTGCAATTTTTTTAAAGTAGATTTGATACAATTAAGACAAAATGGAATGATGCTAGTTGAAGACTTCAGCATGTTTGTTCTATTTAATTATTAGTTTAATTTCAAATTGGAAAACAATCACTGAATCTGGCATTTATTCTTAAAAACTACGTAAACAATTCATCTACTGTCAGAAAGGGCTGTTAAGTTTTTATCTGTTTGCTGATTTTTGTTTTCTATTAGATGGCTCTGTAAAACAGCCCTTTCTTTGACTTTTTAAAATTAATTTTAAACACTTCATTTGTTTTAATTGTGTTTTTGTTTGTCTTCGTTGCTGTAGAATGATGGGCGGCTGCGTTTCAGCAAACAAAATGTGGTTTATAAGAGCAGCAAGACGGGGAAGGTGGACAGCATTCCAGCTAGCGAGCTCAACTTGGCTCAGTGGAGACGAGTGTGCTTAGGTCACGGCATCAAACTGGGCACCAGCACAGGCAATGTCTACAAATATGATGGCTTTAGAGATACGGTAAGTTTGTTCTCACACACAGGACATATGTCCAGGTCCCGTTTAAAATTTCTTAGTCTGTGTGTGCAGAATAGGACAGGTTTTAAAAGTTTGGAATACTGATCAAGTTGTTTTTTTAATGCTATCTGTGTTTTTCCTTTCGTAATACTTAGAAATATTCAGAATCGTTTTCCCTGATTCTGTTTTCTCTTTCTGGGAAATAATTGTTAACCTACTCTGGAGAACAAGACAGCAGTGGAATAGTACAGACTGACGCTGCTGGTCTTTTCATCACTGTGTTTATGACAAAGGATGTAACACTAGTAAGGGGACCACAGATAAACAAACTTCTATCCTGCATGACATTTTCGTGGAAAAATGCTACCATCTTGATTGAATACGTGTGTGTGTGTGTGTTATCAAAAGTATGCGAATTAGTCGGCTCTTCTCCCTAAAGCTCCTAATGGGATTAATGAGGGAAACCGGGACTAGCATGTGTGTTCCATAAACATTGTAATCACCGGCTTATGTGAGTCAGTGTTTATATCAATCCATTGAAAAAAAGTTGACCCAGAAGACAGATGAGGAAAAAAAAAGGTTGTGGTCATGTTTGTTTTTTATCACTCCTATTTTTTTCTTCCTACACTGAGTGTATGGGAAATGTCTTCATACATGTTAAGACTGTGTAGAACCTGGAGTCTGTGTTTTTGAGGGGCGGTCTCTCCCGGGGCTAATCAACGTATTTTTTTGGAAATCCTCTTGTCCCGGAGCACTAGCTGTGATGTCATTGTTTATTATCCCACAGCCAGTGTCGGTAATCGCAAGTTGGCTGGAGGTTTAACTGCTGGCAGACTGAGTAGATGCTTTGATGCATCTGTCCTTGAGCATGGTGTGAATCTGACATCTGTGTTATGCAGCCAACCTGTAATTGTCATCCCAAGGAACAGTATCTTTACATGTTCAGATTGTAATTGGCCTAAGACATCATCGTTGGCATTAAATCTAAGCAGCTGTGTCGTGGTTGTATTTTAAAAACTGGGTTTAGCATCGAACCTCAGACTGAAATGTTTACACGTGACTGGCATTAAGTGAAGTGCCGAAACAATTACTCTGTTGTTTTTACTCTTAATAACAAATTTTTTTGATAGGTGACCTGTCATCAAACAATGTTTCTCCAGCGTTTCTGCTGTTTATCTCTTGTGTTTTAGACGTTTAATTATTTTCTGAGATTTAATGCACCAAACAATGACAAATAATCAAGGAAAAAAAATTTGTATTAATCTTTTGAATAAAATAATAAATTGCACTGGGCTGGAAATCAAACCTCAATATGTTTCTGCTTACTAGATGAAATGAACGTAAACCTTGATTGAAATGGTCAGATTCATAGTCTTGTTTACTTATTCTTTGTTAATGGTTTCTGATTTAAAGCCAGTGAACTTGCCAGTTTTATTCAAATAATTGTTTTTGCATTTTTGATTTCAGTAGTTTGGCCTTGTAAAGAAAAAATGTTTTGTAGGCAAACTGTCAAAACTCAAGCATTGTATTGGCAATAGTATTGAACTTTTTATGCAATTTTTAGGAGAGTTTGTTAGTTTATTGTGGTTATTGAAATGAAAATGTTTTTATTATTATTTATTATTGAGTGGATGAAGATTGTTGGTAAAAGGGGTTAAACATTTTGTAATAAAAGACAAATGAAGGTGGTTTTGTTGAGTAACAAGACTTTGTTTTTCGTTTTCACAGATTTACACATCAGCCACTTCTCCACAAAGTCTGATTTTATACATTTACACATCTGCTCACATCCAAACGAGGCCTGAATTCTGGCTAACAGACATAACGAGAGCTTGCTCTCTTTCAAACACACACACACAGACTCTGGGCTCTAATTGGGTTTAATAACCTTATAGACAGGCAGATATCCAGGTGTGTAAACTCTGTTTCCCAGAGCGTCTCAGTTTCCACCCTTAGTGCGCACATGCACATCTACACACCGCACCGTCATTAAGGTGTGTTTGTGTGTGTGAGTGTGGGTCCGTTCCAGTTGTAAGCGGGCCTGCAGGATAAATAAACAGGCTGATTGTCAGTGGTGGTTTGGAGGGGAGGAGAACCGAGTGAGTGGATGGATTACATCCTATGTTCCCACGAGGCCCAAGCAGTGGGCGCAGTTATAATTGCATTTTGATTAATTATCCCCCAACTTCTTGTCCTTTTTTTGGGTGAAGTTTTTTTTAATGTGTGACCGATGGAGTGCCAGTGTGTGTATGGCCTTTCTAACTTTGAGCTTTTCTTTTTTTTTTTTCATCCTGTCCCCTCTGTTCTTTTTACACCTTCTGTTATGGTCAACATTGTTCTTTCGATGTTCCTCATGTTTCCTTTCTTCCTCTTACATCCCAGGACTTGGAGAAGATCTCAGAGTTTTTTAAGGCAAACTACAAGGTGGAACTTACAGAAAAGGACATGTGTGTGAAGGGCTGGAACTGGGGAACAGCCAAGTTCTCAGGTAAAAATATGCACAACAGTGGGTTTTCTCTAATGCTGAGGATACAAGATGAAGTGTAGTATTCAGAGAATATACAAAGTTTTAACATAAGAATCATCTTTTTAACTCCCCTTTCATCTATGACAGGACCTCTGTTAATGTTTGACGTCAACGACAATACAGCCTTCGAGATCCCGTTGTCCAACGTGTCGCAGTGTGCCACAGGGAAGAACGAAGTCACTCTGGAGTTTCACCAGAATGATGATGCTGAAGTCTCCCTCATGGAGGTCCGGTTCTATGTCCCACCCAGCCAGGCTGATGAAAGACAAGACCCTGTGGAGGTAAGAAAAGAATGATACTTGTATTATTACTCCATGAATCCCTGTTGATAACAGTGCTTTAAAGTGTTTGCTTTCCTGCAGGCGTTTGCTCAGAATGTCTTGTCAAAGGCTGATGTGATCCAGGCCACAGGAGACGCTGTGTGTATCTTTAAAGAACTGCAGTGTCTTACACCCAGAGGAAGGTAGAGCATCAACAAACATTCCCTTATTTATTCTGTAGAACTACTGATGTACGGTCATGGCAGTGTTGCTTTTCTGTTCCCTCAGCGTCAGCGCTGTTTAAAAACTTTGTTTTTCTTCCCTCAGATATGACATTCGTATCTATCCAACCTTCCTTCACCTTCATGGTAAGACCTTTGACTACAAGATTCCCTACACCACTGTCCTTCGTCTATTCCTGCTGCCACACAAGGATCAAAGACAGATGTTCTTTGTGGTAAGTAGACTTACTTACGTTAGACGTCGTGCATGTGAAATGTAATGACATTTCTAAGCGTGAATTTTATTCTATTTTCTTATTTCCCTTTTTTTTCTGTCTTTGTAGATCAGTCTGGATCCTCCAATCAAACAGGGTCAAACACGTTATCACTTCCTTATTCTGCTCTTTTCTAAAGAAGAGGATATAAACCTCACACTCAACATGAGCGAGTGAGTATGTAACAGTGTAGGACACTGGCTGCATGTAGCTAAGTGCAGTTTAAGGATTTGGACAGTTTTCTAAATTTCTTGTAGTCAGTGATAAAACAATGTATTCTGTAAAAGCATGTATGCACCAGGGGGAGGCAAAGGAGCAAAAACCATCTGTTCTGTTTCTGTTGCAGCATTCCCAGCAGTTACTTCTGTTTTTTTGCCTATAATGATTTGTTTTTAAAAGGCTTAACCTCTTACTTGCTTCTGTTTGTTTAACAGGGAGGATGTTGAGCGTCGTTTTGAGGGTAAACTCAGTAAGAACATGTCAGGGTCACTGTATGAGATGGTCAGCAGGGTGATGAAAGCCCTGGTCAACCGGAAGATCACCGTGCCTGGAAACTTTCAAGGGTACGCTCCTCATGTGCAGATTCTAAACATATTTCCTTGTATACAATGATAAACTAAGTCCAGAATAACATCTTTATTACTTTCAGCCACTCTGGAGCTCAGTGCATCACGTGCTCCTACAAAGCATCTTCAGGCCTTCTCTACCCGCTGGAGAGAGGCTTTATCTACGTCCACAAACCACCTGTGCATCTGCGTTTTGAGGAGATCTCCTGCGTCAACTTTGCCCGAGGCACAACCACAACACGTTCCTTTGACTTTGAGATTGAGACCAAGCAGGGAAATCAGTACACTTTCAGCAGCATTGAGAGGTGAGGACGGAAGTTCTAACTCCGGAATATCTTTAATTTATTTTTTATATTACATAAAATAAAACTTTGTGCACATTGAAACATGACTTTTATATTGTTCATAGGGGACCATGATTATTTATATTCCAGTGTAGATTATTTAAATTACAATGCAGGTTTCTCATCAGTGCGGGCATGTCATGTGCTTCATAATTTCTCAGCCACTTTGTGCATGTTTGTACCAGTGTAGTTACTTTAGCAGATGAATCTGCTTTGTCGTTATAACTCAAATCAGAGCAGTGTTTCCCCTACAATAGTACAGGCAAATATTATTTTAATCTTGTACGAATTTTTTTTTTTTTTTTTTTACTGTCATCTGCTCCTCCTTGGCCTCTGTGCCCCACAGATACTGTATGTATGCACATGCTTTTGTGAGTGCTTGGTCAGAGAGATGCACAGACCTG
This sequence comes from Channa striata, assembly GCA_033026295.1. Taxonomy (NCBI): domain Eukaryota; kingdom Metazoa; phylum Chordata; class Actinopteri; order Anabantiformes; family Channidae; genus Channa; species Channa striata. The sequence continues at coordinate 16,006,325 of CM065173.1, read as the reverse complement.
AAACTGGATTGATATAATGTTTACAATGCAGAGCAGTGACATTTATGGCAATATGACTGTATGTTGTAGAACCAAGTCCACTCATACACAAAAGTAAAACACACTGATGGGCTGCGTGAGTTTGAATATGATATTAGACTTCCCCTGGTAAGTTCCAGTTTGTTGGCCTCATAGATTTAAAACAGTTAAGAAATAGAAATGTGAACTTTTTTATATTATAATTCAGTTTTTTATGAGCAATTGTTAATTTACATTTACATTTAGTCATTTGGCAGATGTTTTTATCCAAAGTTACTTAGAAGTGAGTACAAGGCAAGTAAAAATCTAATAATAATTGATAAAATCTTGATTGGTAAGAATATTAAGTTGTGTAATGTGTCAACTCCTTGAAATCTCACATTCAATTCGACAGCCACAAATCAGCTGTAAGAGGCAGACAGCAGTTAACTGCTTAGTTACTCTTCTGTGACCAATGACATAGATTCTTGAGCATCTACTGCAAATGCTACAAACAGCACAACTGCAGCTGTAGTGAGAGCTGTTTCCAGTCCATTAGAAAACAAGCAGTTATAGAGCTTTGCTTGGATCGAATGCGTTGCTGCTCAGGTGAATGAGAACACTGCTGTGCAGTGCCACTCATATGGATCCAACAAATGCGTTTCAGAGTTGTTCCATGCAATGTTTCTGGTTCTTTCATCTGTGGAAAGGAAAAATCTAGCAATATTTTAAAGTTTGGACTTGCCCAACACTTCAACCGTGACAAATGCAATGAACTGCAAAATGCTGCATGAGAACTTAATATTAAAACATTTCTGTGTGCATGCGCAACCTCTATTGTCAGCTGAAGTTGCATTTTTGTAAATGGTTGTAGTAGATCGTGTATCATCCAGCCCTCAAGCTATATAATATATTTTATTTGAAACTTTTCTTTCTTCTTACTTTAGAGAAGAGTATGGCAAACTGTTTGACTTCGTCAATGCCAAGAAGCTCAACATCAAGAACAGAGGTTTCAAAGAGGTAACACTTTTTTTCCTTTTAAACATGCCACACCATAGATATTACACCAGTGTGTCAAACTTAATCTAGCAGAGATATTGATGCTTGTCGCCCTTCTCCTGTGTGTCTGTCCTTGTATCCTGTAGAAGAAGGTGGGTATGGTCATGGGCATCACACGTATATTAGGCCTCACTCTGATCAGTGTGGAGAGATTTCTGTTTGCATGGCGTGCTGCGAGCGCGTGTGTGCGTGCGTGCGTGCGTGCGTAAGAGAGACCCAAGAAAGGTGTCCTGTGCTCCTGATTTGGTTTTACATTGTCAGTCCAATTGGTGTTGAACGTAATAAATTGGAGTGATTTATGACTAATCAGAAGGTGTGGGGATAAAGGACTGTGTGATTCTAACTCGTGCTTGTGGGTTTGCATTGTGCTGACTAATGTGTGGCCCAGGGGCTTTTGGTGTGATTTAACTCTTGATAGATTGGTCACCGTGACCACTGCCTAGCTCAGGCAGGTACTTATGCTGACTGTGGGTCTGTGGACATGCCAGTTTCTGATCAATCTTACAACATAGCCAATGCACCCGCTTGGTTTTACTGGTCATCTTTCTTCCATGATGATGGGGGTCAGCAGACCAGATCAGTGAAAATGAATGTGCCTATTCTCCATTTCCTGTTAGTATTCTAATGAGCCCCTCCCTGTCTGGTGCAGATGGATATACTAATGCATTGGGATGGAAAAGAATCTGGTAGAGGACGGGGCTTTGTGAACAAAGGGGAGGTGGTCAACAAAGAATTTCTGATTGTATTCAAAAATTCTTTGTTCTTTTTTAAAATCTTTTAAACATAACGAAAAAACTGCTGTTTTGTGTAGCAGAAATGTTGGGGTTGCAACGCTTCCAATGTAAAATTTTAATCCTTGTTGGGGTCTACACAAGTGATCACAGAGTTTGGGAAAAAAACTACAATTTCAATAACTTTATCATTTTACTTGTATCAAGCAAAAATGATGTGTCAGTTATAATTGTCATTATTTTTCTATTTTCTGACATTTCAAAAACTTTAATTAAAGTTTTTAAATTACTGACATGAGCTTTGCTGCAGACAAGCCTGTGGGTTGGTCGGACGTTTTTGACTTTGTAGTTTACTTTTAGGGCATGAAGGGTAAAATTGATGAGTACAGTGACTCAGATGATGACCAGCATGATGCCTACCTGGAAAGGATGAAGGCTGAGGGCAAGATCCGAGAGGAGGGCAATGACAGTGACGAATCCGACGGCGGAAGTGGTGAGTGACAGCTTCCGTTTGACAGATGTATGTGTTGACTGTAGAACATTAGAAGGTTTTGATTGGTGGCTTTTCTGTTTCATTCACTCTTTAGATGAATCATTTAATCCTGGAGAGGAAGACGATGACATTGCAGAAGAGTAAGTAAAACTACTTTTTGTTTGTGTATACTACAACTGGGCATTTAAAATAATCGTTATAATTAACACAAAATAGTCAAAAAAATAATGATATTAAACCTGCAGTTACAGTACTGATAAAATGTTATCACTATTGTAGTGATAATAATCACTAAATCACAACATGTATGTTTGATAATGTGTTAAATGTTTCCCTCATCATTAAATACTTAGTGTAAATGCCAAATGTCCAGTTCTGTAGCGTCTTTATCCAGAGCACTTTACAATATTGATTCTCATTCACCAATTCTAACATACACTCACACACACTGATGGCAGTAGCTGTCATGCAAGGTGCTCTACTCACCCACCAGAGTCTTTCCCAAGGACTCTTCACCCTGTGGCTAGGAGGGAGGGAAGGACTAGGAACCCTGTGGTCCGTGCATGACTGCCTTACTAGCTGCCCCCCAGTGTAGTGTAGAACAATCAGTGTCCATTATTGTGAAATAATAAATCCCTAGTATTTTATCAGAAAACCAGCTAATTAAAGTCAGAAAAACATTTTAGCCTTTTTTTTTTCTTTTCTCACCTTAACTTGTTGCACTTTTTGTGTCACAGCTTTTATAACGCTTTATTTCCTGTTTTTGCATTCCATTCAATCAGGTATGACAGCAATGCCTCTGCCAGCGACAGCAGTGAGGAAGGGGATGAAAGCGAAGATGAGAGTGCAAAGAAGAAGAAGGCCAAGAAACCCAAAGTGGTCAAAGAGAAAAAAGAGAGGAAACCACGAAAAGAGGTGAGAGTGAGTTGAGACAAGGAGAAGATGTAAGAGACATTAGTGTGTGAGGCCTTTACCTGCAGGCCGTCCCTGGTATTGTGAAAAGATGATCAGTACATATAATATAAAATAAAATACATTTGTTAAAGTCCACCTGTTGATTTCTTAGAAAAAGCAGAAAGATACTGGTGGCCCCAAGAGGCCAATGAGTGCCTACATGCTGTGGTTGAACTCCAGCCGCGAGCGAATCAAGTCCGAGAACCCAGGCATTTCCATCACCGAGATCTCCAAGAAGGCCGGAGAAATGTGGAGACAAATAAGCAAAGATGAGAAAGAGGTGAGGCAGTAGACCAAGAACCAACGTGTTACGGGGCATACAACAGTAGCACTTTTACTTCTTGTGCCCCACAGTGAATTTGACCCATGCAGAGCGGTATTTCAACAAACTCAAGCAAAATGAGAGTCTGTGGTGTTTATGCATTTGTCCCGTAATGTTTTCTCATTGCTCTCTTAACACTTTCATATTTCTCTGTTTACATCAGGAGTGGGAGACAAAGGCAGGAGAGGCCAAGAGGCAGTACGACAAAGCAAAGCAAGAGTACAAAGAGAGTGGCAGAGGACCTGCCTCTAGTTCTAAGAAGTATGTGCATCTATATTCTCCTCTTATTGCATTGTTATTACTATTATTTTTATTTTGACTGATTGACTCTGGAGTCTTAATTACATCTTTTTTTTTTTACTTTAATAGGGAGAGTAAAAAATCTGGAGGTAAAAAGGATGAGAAGAAGAGAAAGTCTGCCGGAGGAGACAAGGAGAGAGAGCGAGGAGGAGGCAACGAGAGCTTTAAAAGTCGAGAGTTCATCGAGACCAGTGAGGAGAGTTCCTCAGACTCTGACCACAAAAGCAAGTCCAAGAGGAAGAAGGTAAAGCCAGATGACATAAATACCATTATCAGCCAGGCTGCAGCAGGATCCATTATTAGATAATTCCTTTACTGATTGTGTCGGTGTGTTTCTCTGTTCACCGCATTAGATCACGGTTGTCTGTTTCCTGGGAATGTGTTCATCAGTTTATTAGGCTGCTGTACATGTCACTGACTTGTTTCTAAACACATTAGACATGTTTGTCGAACTGTGGTTGTTGAAAACATGTAAATGTCTGTGAGTGATGTACTACTCCATTGTGGAGCTAGAACTGAAGGTGGCTCAATGATGCACAACACCTACTACTGGGAACCTGCAACAGCGTTCAAAATGCCAGTGAGACTTAAAATATTGCAAATTAGTAACAATCCAGCCATGGAATTGAGCAAAGTCTTACAAGTATGTCATGTAACTTACTTGGTACATGAATCACTTGGTAAGATAAGTACAGTAGATTATTGAAAAAGCATCCAGTATTGTTACTTATCCAACATTTAGTTTAGTGGTGGACTGTAAAGAACAACATTTCCCATGAGGTGTTTGCAGGTAGAGCGTCACAAATCAACAGAAGAGGCGAGTCCAAGAGTGAGCTGCTGGATCACAGCAAGTTCAGACATATATGGAATAACTAATAATAATAAAATAATATTACATTTTTCGGTGGTATGACCAAACTAAAGTTTTTATTTTGCTTTTACCTGGACTTTAGGGGTTCTTAGTGGTTGTAGTAGGAAAATTGTTGTGAAAAATGTAGGAGTCATACCTACAAATGACAAATACAATGTGTCTATGTATTGGAGACAGTGTGCTGTGTACCATATTACTTGTGGGCTGATTTGTGTTGCGAACAGACGTAACCAGGCGAATGTTAAATTTTGGATTCCTAAACTGATTTTGCTGTTTGGGAGATTTATAAAAACAATATTTAAGCTTTTTATAAATGTTATATAGACACTTTTAAGTTCAAAACAATAAAGTAGTGTAATATTGAATGTTCCCACAGATAATGATGACACAGGATCAAACCGGTTTCCATTATTTTGTTTTCCCTAGTTACTCTGGGCACCATTTATATCTGCAGTTTCATTTTTACTTTTATTTCAAATTAAGTAATACATTTGTTTTATTACATCCATGTCTTTGTTTAACCAGGAATCAGATGATGAGGAGGAAGAGGCTGTATCCACCCCCGCCAGCTCAGAGGAAGAGTCGGATTAAATGTACAGTTTTTGACTCTTCTTTCAAACACACCAAGGACCAAGAATTTATACTCCGAATATCACACCAATGGACAATGTTTTTTGTTTTTTCAGTTCTACAAACACTTGATAGAATTTGAAAGTTCATGTACTGTTGATATTTCATAGGGATTTCCTACTGACAGCACATGGAAATTGCAGGATACTGATTTGTCATATTTTGTTTTCATCTTACTCATGTTTAGGTTCATACAGTAGCACTGAGTAATGTGGGAGTTATTAGTTTATTAATGTGGATCAGACAATAAACAAATGCAAAGTGTTTTTGTTGTCCGGTACAGAGCATTTAAAACTTGCAGTTACAGTAAGTGTTTTTGTTTTGCCATGTCATGTTTTCAGGCTAAAATAATAAATGAATCATTTTTATTAAAGCCTGACTTTCATAGATTCTTGTCTCCAACATTTTGAATCAAGTTGCTGGACGATGTTGGAAAACACCAGCTTTAGCTCAAGTGACTGTTTGTGTTTTTTTTCTTTCTTTTTCATTAAAATGATACTGAAGGAGAGTTTACATACAGGTCCTGCATAACCCACACACTTTTGCCTTTATTAGGCATTAATAAACGTTCAGCAAGTTCCAACTCTATTCTACATACGGTATTACTTTACACAGCATTAAACAGAAAACATCGCAGTATGTTGCTGTTGCAATTACCTATAAACTATCTGCATACTTGAGTTAACACATACCACACTATGTCCGAACATCGGATATTGATTAAACTATAAAAGTTGATCAGTGAAAGAAAAAAGATTTAATACTCCTCAAACTTCAGGTGTTTTTTTTTCTTAGCCATTTAGTTGCCACACATCTTTTTTTTTATAAATGAGGGGAGATTTTAAAACTCCAATTCCTAGTAAAAATCAACACCACTTATAAGTTATGTATAATTGTTATATACGTTAGTATGCATTTTTAGTTCAACTTTATATATTTTATATATTCATCTCAAGGCCCTTTACATAATAAAGTCAAGACTATACAGACATTTAGAGAAAACCCAACAAATCCCCCTTGAACAAGCCATAGGCAACAGTGGAGAGGAAAATCTCCCTTTAACGGAAGAAACCTCCAGCAGAACCAGGCTCAGGGTGGGCGGCCGTCTGCTTTGACCTCTTCAGGTGAGTGGAAAGTGGAGAGAGAAAAGAAAAGATGTTTGGGTTGTGTAGAGGAATGACAATTCATCCACTTCATCCAATATTCCTGTAAATTCTTGTAGGTTTCCTGTGCACTGCTGGTTTTTTACATTAGGTTCATTTAACTAGGCCGGGTGGTTTCTGAGTGTTATCAGGACAAGTTACAGAATGACACTGGTGAAAGCTGGAGAGACGGTGGTTTTGACTCTGTGGTGGTTTGTACACACTGGTTGTAAAAAGACTGCTGTATTAGAACAGGGTGGTTTTTAAGAGCTCCCAGATTTGTGGTTTACTTTCTCTTGGACAGTGTTTCAGTGATGGAGCACTTCCTGCTGCACTACAAGATGTTCTAAGAGAGTCATTCTTGCTTAAAGATCACTGCGTGGTCTCCAATGGACGCACTTCAAATGTCTCACCTTTCTTCTGTACCTTCTTTCAAATCTAGACTAACTTATTACAAATTCATTCCAACTACCTTTTCACTATTTGTATCCTAATTGAACATTTCTTACTTGTATATACAGCACATTCAGGCAGTTTTCAGACCCCCTTCACTTTTTTCAATTTTTGGCAGCCTGATACGACACTTGTTTAAATTATTTGTTCCCCAATAATCTACACTCAAAATTGATTGGACATTATTTGAACAGACACACACTTCTCTAGAGAAGGCCTCAGGGCTGACGCGTATTGCATCAGGGCAAAAGCCATGAGGTCAAAGGAACTGCCTGCAGAGCTCAGAAGCAGGATTATTGCAAGGCACAGATCTGGATAAGGCAGTGGAATTTCTGCTGCAGAGCACAGTTGCCTCCAGAATTTTCCAATGGAAGAAGTGAGACCCAACCTGAAGTCCTACAGTAGCTGGTCACCAACCAAATAGTAAGAGAGGTTACCAAGAACCTGATGGTTACTCTGACTGAGCTCCAGGTGTGGATGTGACAAAGTTCCAGAAGGACAACCATCACTGCCGCACTCCAACGATTGGCTAGACAGAAGCGTCTCCTCGGTGCAAACACATGAATGTCTGCTTGGTGTTTGCAAATTAGTGCCTGAATGGCTTTGGTCTGATGAAACCAAGATGCAACAGTTGAATCGAAAGTCGAATTCCGATGTTATGTCTGGAGGAAACCAGGCACTGCTCATCACCTGCCAAATAAAATCCATGCAGTGAAGCACTGTGACGATGGCATCATGGTGTGGGGTTGTTTTTCAGCAGTCCTAGATGTCCCAGAGAGGCCCAGCCAGAGCCCTGACGAATATGTCTGAAGAGAACTGAAAATGGCTGTTCCTACAATCCCTATGTAACCTGACTGAGCTAAAGAGGGTTTGCAAAGAACCATGGCAGAAAATCCCCTAATCCAGGTTTGGGAAGTTTGTTGCATCATACCAAGGAAAACCCAAGACTGTAATTGCTGCCACAGGTGCTGAAGGGTCTGAATGCTTAAGTAAATATGTGTTTTAATTTTTTCTTTTTAATAAATTTACAAACATTTCTAAAATTCAGTTTTTACTTTGTTAATTTGTGGTACTGAGTGTAGATTAATGCGGTTTAGATTCAATGAGATCCATTTGTGCCTGTTTATAACAAAATATTTACTGAAAACATTTGATATGACTTTACAATCTCTTATTAAATTTGAATTGAATTCATTATTCTTTTGCCTGTTGTTTTAGGTTGTGGTTTAACTGGTTCTGATAAAGTGATATGATATGCATCGATGCTGTTGTGAAACTAGAATCAACATTGACACTATAGCAAGTTGAACCAGTTACCTCAAGCAGTGGCAGAAGTATAATCCTTCTCATCTTTAATGATTAGTTTAAATTAGATTATTATATCTTTTCTTGTACGTTTGTGTGCTACAAATATTGCATTATGTGCAGATTAAGCAGAAACTAATAACATAAACGATCCCCCTCTTGAACAAGTCAAAAAAGATCATCTTATTTAGCCACGTTTCAGAGAAATAGAAGAAGCCAATGTTTCAGATTGATTATTAAATACCCAGAGTGCCTATTTCTAAGCCATACTTTAAATATTTCAATGTTCACATAAAAGTTCTTTTGGCTTAGAACATGAGTCCCATAGCATTTTAGCATGCGACCAATTTCAAACATTTGCCTTTGTTTTCAAATATGTACTAATGTGACGAAAGCAACTGTGAAAATAGAAATCATATGATTGAGGAAATAATAATAATATTAATAATAATAATAATCCACAAATCTGTGCTTAGAATCAGGAAACTCGAGAAAAACTAAAATTGATCAAGTTTTAAAATATACATTTGTCAGATATTCAGGTTAAACATCCTGCTTTTTTTAAGGGGAGTGGGTGACCAAGCTGGTGCACTTCAGATATATCTGAGTTGAATTCCTTGTATGAATTCCCTGTAACTACACATAGATGTGTAGTTTGGATGCTTATGTACGTCCATCCACATGTATGTCCATGTGTATATTCTATTAAGTTACCACTGACTGACCACAAACATAACAGACCCATTTTAGAAATGACAGTCTGCAGACACATATCTACACACACGTACACACTCATTGCATCATCACATCACCTCCCTCATGTTAGAAGCAGTAATGCTGCTGGTGCTCATGGGTGTTTTAAGAAGCAGTCGGATCATATGTCGCTATTACTGCCCAGCTGTCAATAACACCACAGTTTGTAATTTATTAGAGTGCATTCAGACTCAAGCCTTTTATCAGCTCTTTAAGTATAGAGTCAGATTTCCTTTTCGATATCAATGATATCATAAAATGAACAAAATCATGGTTAATGGAGACATATTGAACATTTGGAGTTGTCCCAGTGGTTACATTTAAAGTTGTGACGTGTTTTTTATAGCTACTTTCAAGAAGCTGCAAATGCATCTCAGACTAACTGGGTCCCGTTTGGTTTCTAAATGAGACTCCATGCAGAGTTAAAAGTGGAAACCCTGCTCAGCAGCTCTGGGATGTATTTATTAAATTCTTTGTAAACAAATCATTTGAATTATATTTATGAAATGTCACACTGCTTTCGTCTTTTGTTTGTTTTGGGGTTTTTTGTGTTTTTTTGCTCATTCAGCTTATTCAATAAGCTGTGATAAATATGAAAATACAAACCATAAAGACTCCAATGGATAGAATCTATAATAGTCTATTTGACAAAACAGCAATTTTGATGTACAATGACAAAAAAAACAAAAAACCTTAATTTGTGTCCTGGTCCAAAGTTTGCAAAACCTGATCTGAATCTGAGGATCCTGAATGCTGAGCAGATACAATTAAGCAGCTGGTTCCTAAGACTGGGCTCTTTTCTTTCCTTATTCATTATTCATTGTTGCTGACCCATATGTTGAGGACAGGCAGTGAGACAACAAGCATTAAAACAATAAAATCACAAATACATAATCAAATCATTTTGCATAAGTAAGACATAAACAAAAAAAATAGTTTTTATGTACTTTATAAAGTACACAGGACATGACAAAAAAAAGAAAAATACTTTATTGAGGAGCAGATTGCAGGGACTGAAATTGGTTTTATTAATGATTATAATATAAAAACGAAAAATGTATAAATGTGTTTCTGTATGTTTTTAAGATACTTCTTTTTTAAGATATTTCTAATGTACAGAAAAATGACCATAACAAATAATTATAAATGTTAATAAACAGTGTTGGGTGTAATGCATTATAAAGTAACTTTCCTAAAGTTACTTTTTCACAAGTAATTTAATTTGACTTTAATTTGAAAGTGATGTTCACGTGTGTTCAGGCCTACAGGATGTGTGTCTAGTGCCATAACTTGAAGCCTCTGTGTGAATATGTAAGGCTGTGAAATAGAGGAGCGTAAATGGGGCAACATGTCAGGGCCAGACTGGGCTTTGCTATGATGGTAGAGTCATTATAGAAGTCTTGACTAAAACAACATGCACGAGGAATCACAAAGTTTTTATTTTCAGCAATGGAAAAGTGCCCTAACGAGTCCTCCAGTTACTTACTGCTATAAAGTAAATGATTAATTTTGTAATTAGTGACATAATGTTTCCCAATACTGTTAATAAAAGGAGCCACTGGTTATTGTGCCCTGTCCTAAAACAATACTTCCTAACAGAGTAGCGAAAACTGAAGAAGAGACAAAGACATTGATAGTACAGATTTAAAAATAATACAATATAGACTGTACTTGTGAAATTGTAATCCACAAGACTGTGAAAAGTGCTAATACCACAGGAAGTATTTAATTGATTTTTGTGAGAATTCAGGTGATTCTTGTGAGTTTGGATTTGATTTGCTAAAAAGGTAGAACTGATTAAAAGTAGGCATTTTTCAGTGAACTCTGTCCTATAGTGAAGTGCAAAGAAATACACAATCCAGTACAGAAACCTGCTGCTATTAAACAGCTTGGATTGTCCTTTATGTTGCTGTGTGACTTTGGCAGGTTTGTGAGTTGATTTCAGAGTCACTCACCGACACTAAAATATGAATGAAGGCACTTCAGCGTATGTTGCTTTAGATAAAAGCATTCAGGAAACATCAGAAACTCACTAAAAGCATTTCAGAAATGGGTCTCGAGTAAATTATGGGGTATTGATTGGTGCCCCAAGTGTGTCTCTGTGTTGTTACTGCGTTTTCAGGACAACAGAGGGAAGGGAGATGAGGGATTTGTGGTGAAAAATGGCCAGAGGACACACTTTCACATTTTACTCACTCGTCGGAGTGGAGGAAGGGGAGGTCCAGTTTATGTCATAAACCAGTGAACCAAGGACAGTGAGGGAGAAAGGAGAGAGACACTGAGGTTAAACCATCAACTGTTCAAAGACGCAGATGAAGATAGGACCAGAGTGAAGACTGAGATTTCTCTTATTATATCATCTGTGAACAATTTCCTACCACACGGCTCAAAAAGCACCTGTTGAGCCTGTGCCATTTTCTCTCAAACTCTGGAAGTCTCTGAGTGTCTGAATCGCTCTGACAAGCAGCCATGGGCAGCTTGTTGCTCGGCTGCGTCACCAACTTCTTCACCTACGAGACGACCAAGTCTGTGGTGGTCAAGAGCTGGTCTGTGGGCATCATCAACCGGATCGTACAGCTGCTCATCATTGCGTATTTTGTGGGGTCAGTACTGTTCAACTTATCATCGTCCATCCATGGCTCAGTTGTCTGTGTAAAGAAAGATCTCATTTCTTTTCATTAGAAAAGTCAGAAAAACATATTACAAATTACCTAAGGATTATGTATTTATAATGTTTGGTATTTTGCATATTGTTGAATGAAAGTTAACTAATCCAAATATATTTAGGTAGCTGAATCTGCAGCAATGTATAATATTTTATAAAGTCAGGTTTTCTATGTTAAACCATCATTTAATAAATAAAGTAGAGTAACTATAAAACAAATACCTTAAAGCTTTGCATAAGTAGAGAATCTGAGTGCTCCACAAAATCCGTGACAGAAGTTATTAATTCAAGTAGAAAGAGACAGGAAGCACCGAGAGAATGAGGTCCCCAGCTGGGAGCACTGTAATCAAATTAGACTTTTCTCTCTACATCCATACGGTACTTTATGGTACTCCTGCAGCGGTTGTCTCAATAGTATTATCCTTACATTCATGTCCAAAAGTTAGGTTTACATAAATCAAAAAACATCTAAAGATTTTTCAAAGAATATTTTTTTAATCATTCTCTAATATTCTCTAATATTCTATTATATCTATTACAAAGAATAATAGTGTAGTTCCTCAAAGTTCAGTTTATACAATCTGAAGCTAGTTGTATTGTTCCTCATCTACAGTAATGTTAGTTCCTATTTTATATATCCAAAGAAAATGATGGATGGATATTTTATCTGTACAGTACAACTAAGGACACACTGAAAGTCATTTACGGCTCCCTGGATAGGATATACAGTCACAGCTTGGAATCAAATTTTATTTTATTGTGCAGGAAACAATTTTATATATAATATTTCACCCAGATGGCTAAACTAGTCTTTACCATGAAACACTGTGAAGATGTTTTATGCGCGGTTGTGAAAAGGCAATTGTGATTGTGATTGTTTCACACAACCGATTTTTTAGTTTGTTCGTTTTCTAATCTAACACCTGTTGGTGAGCACAAAGTTGGCATATTACTGCACAAAAACAACACAATTTAAAGTTTTGCTTGATTTTAAACAGAAATCAGAATTCTTAATTATTCTGTTAACGGTTCTTTATTAATGCCCCAAGCAATCGTTGAAAGCCACCAGATTCTCACTGTCACTGATGAAAAAGTGTAAGGCTGAATTTTATCTGAATAACAGATGAATGTGAGCAGTTTCAGGCCACGATAGCTAAACAAGAAGTTTTAACTCGATGTCAAATGTTTTATGTTGTGTCTCTGTCCTGCAGCTGGGTCTTCATCCATGAGAAAGCTTATCAGGTGATCGACACCGGCATCGAGTCCGCTGTGATGACCAAAGTAAAAGGCTTCGGTTACCATCACAATCGTGTGATGGATGTGGCCGACTACGTCTTTCCCCCACAGGTGTGTGAGCAACAAGTCTGCACACATTAGATCCCAGTTTGAGGCTCGATTGGTTGTTGTTAGTTTTGTTAAGGGAACATGACGTGTTCCGTAAATGTTCTGCTGTGTTTCAGGGTACGGGTGTGTTCTGCATCATGACCAAACTGATCATCACCGAAAACCAGTTCCAGGGAAGATGTGCAGATGTGAGAACGTTTTTGAAATGCCTTTTTTTTTTTCAAAAGATTTTACACATTAAACGTCATGGGCTTATGTCAAGCCTTAACGTTAAAATCCAACAATCAGCTGATTTTTATTATACCGAAAAAGAAAAGTGTTTCAAATCAGAGTTCTCAGGGAAAACCACTTAAATCTTCTTGCAAACTTGGTTACATCTTGTTACTTTCTTGTATTGTTGTTTAATTCTTATCATATGTACTGTTGAAAGCTGCTTAATGAATTTAAAATTACTTCAGTTTAGGTAAAGTTTATTTATGATATTAGATTCGACTTTTTTTGTATTTTCATACCTGTGTTTTGTTTTATAAAGATGCTGGAATGTAAAACAGACAAAGACTGCACCAAGCATTTTGGTTCTATCTTTCACAATGGTAAGTCTAACTTCTTAAAGGGAAAATCTTCACATCAGTATTATAAATAATATTAATCGCTGCCCTGTCTTTATCACAGCTGACAGACTTCACAGACTTCACAGTTTGTAAATTAGCACGTTTCTTTCTCACCCTCCAGGGGCAATAACAGGCGTTTGCCTTAAATCCCACAATGACACGAAGGGTAAGTGTGAGATTGAAGGATGGTGTCCAGCTGAAAACGACAAAGTCCAGATGTAAGATACACACACACACACACACACACACACACAGAGAAAAGCTTCTTCACCTCGTATTATTTCCCTCCTTGAATAATTTGATTTTCATCCTCACTGCTACTTCTCTGTGAACATCCTCCTCAGTGAACCAATGCTGGATGTGAAAAACTTTACCATCTTCATCAAAAACAGTATTCGCTTTCCACTCTTCAGTGTCACCAGGTAGGTGACAGGCGCAAACAGGCACACAACCTTCTGCAGCTGAAAACACTGTTATTAATTTATGAGTGAACTGAAGTTCTTGCTCATTATAATCATGACGTCTTTCTGTCTCAGAGGAAACCTTCCCCCCACAGACTTTAAGAGCTGTATCTATGATCCAGAGACAAGCCCTTTCTGTCCCATATTTCGTCTGGGGGACGTGCTGAGCTACACTGGGCACAAAGTGGCACAAGTAGCAGACAAGGTCTCAACTGTCCTCCTGTTCCTCCTTCTCCTCTGTGGCCTTAAAATGTCCATCCTCAGCTAAAATGTTTTGACTGAACGAAAGATAAAACCATTTATATAAAGTATCAGAAACTTACTGGTCTATGACATGTACATACATGTATGATGATATAAACAAAGAGCTCACCTCTTTAAGTGTGTCGTTTCCTAATTATTGTCTCTCAGGGTGCAGAAATAGGAATAAACATTGAGTGGAAGTGTAACCTGGACCTGAGCATTGAGTATTGTGTACCCAAGTACACTTTCACACGACTGGACACTCCATCGAATAGCATTTCCAAAGGCTACAACTTCAGGTGCCGATCGTTCCTCTTGTCACCTGCTCAGTCTTTGTACTGCTTTTCATTTTTTGCTCACTCTCCTTCTTCGCTTTAAATGCAGATTTGCTAAATATTTTAAGACAGAGAATGGGACTGAATTCCGGACTCTTCACAAAGTCCACGCCATCCGCTTTGAAGTCATGGTCACAGGCAAAGTGAGTTGTGTGACACTGTAGCGAGCTGCAAATTTGTCTGTGTGTGATGTGATGTGTGATTTTGATAACGTGTGAAAAAGTATTATTTTACTTTAAACCTAAACACCTTCCACCTGCGCCTGTTTGGATCCTCTGTCATCTACATTTGGATGTAATGTCACCAAAAGTGGCTCCATCTCTTCCAGGCAGGAAAGTTTGACACAATCCCGACACTGATCAACCTGGTAGCTGCCTTCACCTCTGTTGGACTGGTGAGTGTTTCTAATTAAGCAGAAGTTAACTAAAATGATTTCTTGTTGTTGCTGTCGGCTTACAATATTCTTTCTCATTTGTGTTGCCAGGGTTCGGTTCTCTGTGACGTTATTTTACTTAACTTCATGAAAGGAGCAGAGCAGTACAAAGCCAAGAAATTTGAAGAGGTAAAACATTCACAATAACAATACAGGTGCATGCGTTTTAACTACCAATACATGTGGACATTTACTTGTAGCGTGGCCGTTTTCATTATGAGCTTAATTTCATATTTTCTTCACCCAGGTGTCAGAGGCTCAGATTGAAGCATCCCTCACCCAGAGCCCAGGCAGCCAGCTCTCACTCAAAAATGATATGAAGAGCTCCTATGACTCTGGAGCCATTTCCCTCACGGCCTCTGATCATGCTTTCTGACTAACAACGTCAGAAATGGAAATTCCTCCTTTTCTTTCCCTAAAAGAGACTCATTAGTCCGGTTTTCAGGTTATAACTTTGGCATCAGCTACACAGAGTAACGAGGGGCAACACTGCTGCCATGTTCTTTATTTCATTACTAGAGGTGGGAGTCAGCATTCAAGAAAGGTTTCCCTCAGAAAAGCTTTCTGATGGATATTCAAGCAGATTCTTTGTATCAAATATCATCCATTTAGATAAAGCTTGGTTCACCCTATAGCCATAGTTACTCGTACATAAACACGCGATTATAAACCAGTGATTTTATTGTATCGAGTTTATAGGACATTTTAGAGCCAATTTACTACAATAAATTGCAATGTGGGTTAACCGCTATCAATTTCAAGTTAACATCGCTCAAATAAGTTAAAATTTTAAAAAACCTGTTTGATATTTTAAAAAAACAGTGCAGAGAATAAACTACTTGAAACATTTTGGCGTATTTCTCTTGTTTTCCATTTGTCTTGGTCTTTCTGCACAAATAAAAGCACCAAAGTCTCTTAATCATGTTAAGCCATGGTTTATAATTACATGTCTTTGTTTTGGAGGTAGCGGCAGTGGGATAAATGTGTTTGTGGCTTGAGGTTTACAAATGGGCCATTATTAGTTCCTTTCTGGGCAATGACGCACGGTAGGAGATGGGACGGCGCACACTAATGGATTGATGCAATTCGACTGTTTTGTTGGGACAATCCAAAATGGCATCAGCGTTCTCTTTCCCCCGTTAATTTCTCAGGTTTACTCCCAAAGCTTCATCTCAGATGTGTGTGTAGTTCTCTATGTGTCTCTCTTGCTCAGACATAAGCACATCCTGTACATTAACCCCCCCGCCCGCCCACTTCACTGTAAGCTGTGACCAGGGCACTAATAGATCCGCTAAAGAGCCTCTTAATGGCTCTGACAGTGACTGACGACAGATAATGTGAAAGGAGGATTTCCTAATTTAATGATACAAATCAATATAAGTGCATGTAATGGAAATGACAGAATACATAGTGCCGTAAAGTCTCTCTCTCTCTCTCTGTCTCTCTTGTGTTTCTTGTCATCTCTCAACAGATTAAATAGTTCACTTCAACTGACTGATTGATACAGTAGCATTTAGAAGCCTAATAAAACTGTATTTGTGTTTGTCCACTATCTTTTACTGCATGTGAAACTTGATTCGGTTACTGTCCGTTTTGGCAACTGTCAAGACAAATTTACAAATATATGGTAGTATGGTGATGGGGTTAGCTGAATGATTTTTGTTTTATTATCTACTTCTTTATGCAGAAGGGACAAATAAGTCAAAATGTGTGCCATAACACACATTTCCAACACACATATCCATAATAACATGATGGAAGAATCATAATTTAATACTCTGATTTGTCTGTGGTTGATATGAAACTGCAGCGCTGAAAGAAGCACTGTCTGCCAACTTTGTGTAATAATTGCATACTCCTACTCAACTGTTAATTTGCTGGAATTTAAATAATTGTGTGGGTAATCCAGCTGCATACTGTATGCTGTTATATGACATTGTACAACATGATGTCTATGTGCACAGAGATTGTGGATGGAAATTAGCTATGACTTGGTTCAATGCATTTCTTCTCATTGGAGGGTATTAATGTTTGTGTTCAACGTCCCTGATTTAAATACATTTATAATAAATCAAAAAGTAAATTTTTGTTAGGATCCTGTAAGAAAACTGGTTTGTGTTTTTACGCACAGATATACTGTATGTGCGTGGAAACACAATGTTTCATGCCCAGGCCTGCAAGAAACCTTGTGAGAGGCTCATACTGTGCAACACAACATTCACGATGAGAACATACACCATGAGTTTCAACATGTTTTGAGGTAAACAGAAATTAACTAAATTCTGCAGCCTCTCTTTCCTCCTCTGGGGTTCCAGGATGGCCGAACAGGAAGCCATTACCACAAAACAGAGGACATTTGAATGAGTCAGAAACACAGACAGCCGACCAGACAGAAGTCTGTTAATGTCCAGTGTGAGATTAAGGGAGGAGGAGGAGGAGGACAAAAACTCATTAATTCAAAGCTGTAAAAGTTAATGAAAGAATATTTATTCCAATAACCATGATTAAATGCTCATACAGCTGATGCAACACTGGCAGTATATATTCAGCTTGAGACAGAGAGGAGGATAAAAAAAACAACTGTTAGGAATTAAAAAAGTTAAAAAAGTAAAATACAAAGACCTTGTAAGTCGAGATAGTCTTTCATACTTTCAGTTTTAACCTCCTGTGCAGTTGATGAGTGTTGCTGCTTAGTCGCAACAGATGGCTGTAGCTCCCAAAGCTTAATTATGGCTTTTATTATAATGTTAAAAAGTCTTGGCTTGGAGTGGGGCTTGGACCCATATCCAGTCTGCAGATCTTTTGTGTGCATCCGTTCTTAGCATTTAGTTTTCTTTACATTTTTCCTGTCACAAGACAAGTGAAATGGAGAAAATCCTCTTCAAAATGCCTCACTTGATTTTATTTTGCCATTGACTTCAAGAAAGACATGTCCGTGGGACTGAATAGTTGCAGTTCTACTGTCCCTATCTGTGCTTCCGTCCAGTATTCTTCCTCTTCAGAGCCAGTATCCAGGCAGGGAGAGCATGCCGGCGTGCTGGTGCCACTTCCTCCACCCCTGCCTGTTCCACCTCGCAGTCCTGCTCGATCACAGAGTCATTGTCCATTTCTGATTCTGACTCAGTAGCATTCAGATCAGGCTCCAGAGGTTCTATGGACATCACCTCCTCTGAAAAACGAACCCGGCGGTTCTCTTCAACTCGTCTCTGATGCAGAAAAGCATGAGAAAGAAGCGACAATGGACACAAACAGAAATAGTGAATAAAATCTTATCTTTACTTTAAACATCTTTGTCACATAACAGTGATCAGCCAATATTTCCCCCAACATTCCCACGCTTTATAATTTTCTGAATTTCAGAGAAAATAACTACAGTTACATTAAGTAATTTGGCAGATGCTTTTATCCAAAGCGACTTACAGACTAATTTATAATTGTGCTATAATTAAGTCTGTATTATCCCATTGATTAATTACATTTATATAACATAAAAAATAAAGCAAACTGAAAATTTTACTCAGATAGTTAATTTTTAAATAATAAGATTATTACAGGGCTATTAAAATGTGTGTGAAAAGAGATTTTAATTTTTATCAAATTACCTATTAAACATATTGAAAATGAGATTAACATTTTAAATCATAACATTTTATGTTTTAGTGCACACAAACATGCTTAACTGTGGAAGACCTTTATGTAAAAAAGATACATAAAGACATAAAAAAGTGGGCTCCTTTCTTTACTTTAGAAATTTTCTTTTATTTCCTACCACACGGAGGCACTGTAATACACATTTTCTTACCCTTTTTGTCAAGGTTTCCATTGAGCACTCTGAATCTCGGGATATGGAGTGTTTGAGGACACCCCGGGGTGCAGCAGCAAAAGGATTGAAAGAGCATGGAGAGAGAGGAGCTGGAGAAGAGTCTAGGGTGTATAAAGACATGACGTTATTACGTTGTGACTCTCCTGTTTCATCCATCCCATGGTTGCTGGCCACACTTGATGTAGATATAGACCTCTCTAAAAAAGGGAAACAAGCAGAGAACTGGGTTTCTTTTTTCTCACGTGATTTTTGCCACATGTAACAGCAATAACTAATAACAACCGACTGCTTCAATTTAAAGCAATATCTGACCTCTGTCTGCCTCTTGCTCTGGTTGAAAGTTGTCGTCCCTCCTCTCAGCTGACTGATGCTGTCTCTTTCTGTTGGGGTGGGCTCGGCTCTTGTCCAGAAAATCTGCAGGCTGCAAATATAAAAGCATATTACAGAGTGGTCAACACAAAAGTGAAAGTAAAGATTTACAGCGACATAGAGTTCAAGATGTGGTTGTGGCGGTTTTCTTGGTTTCGTTCTTTAACTGATTCTGACCAGAAATTTAACATGGTGATTGCATTAAAAGTGATATCTAACCTGTACAAAGGATGGGGGTCTACGTTGCTGTCCTGGACATCTCTGTTCAAGCTGCAGATGTGATTGGTTAAGACCATCGTCCATTGGCTCTGATTGATCACCTTCTCTGTGAACGTCCATATAGGGTACAGGTAGGGAAGCACCAGGTGATATTTGTGCCATGCCGGAGTGTGAACCTTGTGTTGCCTCGGTACCCCAGAATTTCCAGTGGTTGCTCCCACCTTGTTGTTGGTTTGAAAACACAGAGGGCTGCACACTGTAGTAAGGATTTGGTGGCATTTGGGACTGGCCTAAGGACTCCTTTGAAAGACTCTGGTTGACTGAGGGGCCCGAGATATTAGGGTTCAGAAACTTAGCCCACTCTTGACCCGTGACAATCTCCTCCAGCAGACTGAATGACCCCAGGCCAAATTCAAAGTCACTAGAAGATCTGCGACAAGAGAAGATATTGTATTGTAAATAAATTACATGAAAAGAAAAAAGGAATGTCTGGGTAATCGCAACATGTTCTGGTCTAAAGCTCCATTTATTTCAAAAACATGAAAAAGAGCCACACCACACAGGGTTCCAATTCCTAAATCATGGTGAGGCACTGTTGTTTATTTTGATCAATCTCAGATGCATTGTCTTTGTGCCACATATCCTAAAAAGCAGTGCTTCCCCACATGCTTCTTTGCAATAGTATTATAGCACACAGTTATCCTGGGACTGTCATTTTTGACATATATATATTGCATATATATATTCCAGAGCTTTGAAGAAGGCATGTTATTGCTCAAATGTTAGCTTTAGGAATAAAGTCAGTGCTGAAGAACCACCTGCTTTTTTCTGAATAAGTTTATTTACTGACAATATTTACTGTATGTGTTTAGGGTTTTGACTTAAAGATATCTCCACATAATACAAAATGTTTGCATTGTAACATTACTACCTATATTCCAGGTAGTGCCTGAAAATGTCTTCCGAAATGGTCGTATGACAGTGTTTCCTTGTGTGTCATGTTTTTACAAAATGTATTATGAAAGTGGCTGAAAATGTCTGATGACTGATGTTGTCAGTCCATGGGGCGTGTTTGGCACCTTAGAGGAAACACATATCAGTCCAAACTAATAACTATTGTTGGAAACATCTTAGAAATATTTCACATATCTTACTGATGTCACCTAAAGACAAATAAACAAAACTTGATTGTAAGACCTTCTGACTGTGTGTCATGCTGACTTCAGTGCTCATTTAGGAATACTTTTACATTTATTTCTTTGTTGATTACCTGATCTGCCCCTCAGGACTGCTGTCCTCTGTATGTGCAGGAGGGATTTTACTGGCATATCTGCTGTCTGGCGATAGAAGGATCCTTTCTTCCTCCTTGTTTGGCGTGTTGTTCATATTTTCAGTGGGCAGTTGCTGCTTTTGAGGTGAAGCCTGTTAGATGAACAGCACTTTCAAATATATGTATTTATATGAGTGTGAGCTTCAGTGTTTAACAAATGTTTATCTTTGAATTTTTAAAATTTTACTTTTTCAAATGCACTGACCTCATTTACTTGCTCGCTCTTCTGGTCCAGACTTATTCCTTGCTCTTTGCTCTTTTTGCCAAACCTCTCCTGCCGGTCTCTCCATCTCTCTTTAATCTTCTGTGTCCATTTCCTCGTTCTGTTCTCAGATGGTCGCTGTTTTCTTATAGAGCCGCTGTTTTTTGTCGTTTGGCTGTTTGCAGCAAACTGCAAATCTTTACTTTGTGCTGAAACTCCAAATCCTCCATTTTCCGGATGCAACATTCTGTTCTCTTCAATTCCAGCATTTAGACTTGCATCTGTGGGCTTCAAAGACCAAATATAGTCTTTGGACGTAAAGCCCTGGTTTCTCTCTTGATTCTGCCCCATGATTCTGACGGCATTGTGAGTGCCGGGAATGTTCATTACCATGGCAGAACTCCCAAAATTCACTCTTTCCCCATTAGTCCTCTCAAAGGAAGTGACATCAGCATCCTTAAGTGATTGAGCAGGAAAAAGCTGCCCTTTTTCAGTTGGGGGGGTGACAGGTGATGTGGCCTGTGCCAACACTCTTTCTACACCTGTGTCACCATCCTTCTGGGAGCGAAGGGAAGCAGGACCACTGTCTGGTTCACAGCCATGACTTTGTTGCTGTATTTCCCCACCTGTGGGTCCAGAATTACTGGCTGAGTTCATGAACTCACAGCCGTTTACAGGACTGATGTTAACTTCCTGGAAGTTGAAGGCTTCTCTCTGTCCATCTTGCCCCCATGTGGAGGGAACTGCTGTGTTTGCAGGTGTGTGCAGGAATGCCTGGCCCTCTCTTCCTGGCTGGAGCTTCAGTCTCTGCAGCATGGACTGCAGCAATGCCTGACTGTCTTTTGAGGTATTTGACTGCGACATCTACAAACTCTGTCTATCAAAGCCCGAAGTCATAGAAAATCATGTCAAACATGAATGCACTTAAGCATTAAAATACTGTCAGACAAACAGGAATGGATTCCACACTTTTGCCATGTCTTTTGCCATGCTTTGCCTTAAAAAAAAAGACCAAGGCAGATTAAAGTATTTGTGTAAAAATCATAATACCCTTATGGCCACTTTTTTGCGGACTCCAGTTATGGTAGTTTTCTCCTTTTTTCATTTTTCAATCTTGTCCCATTATCTTCACTGTAGTTTCTTCTCATAAATATCAAGTCAGATACATCTTCAAGTATAGCCTCATCTGTTAGGATAGAAATTCTTCTTTTTCTTTGTGTAAGCTGCTTCGTCTCAAAGATGTTTTGTTGTTATGCTCTCTTCAATCCTCCAAAATGCTCCAAACTTCTTCAGGGCAGTTGCTCTCTTTTTGTATGGTTTTGGCACAAAATTGTCAAACCCCAAAAATAAAAAAGGCTTCCTTTCATAGTCTTATATCCGTTCGAGGTCTGCGTCTTCCATCATATGTCCATAGTCTCACTACAAGACGACTGTTTTAGTGACACCTCTTCCTTAATAGCCATTTATATCACCGCTGACAAGGGCAGAGACGATGCAGCGTTCCTCTGAACTTACACACTGAAGCAGACCAACAAGAAAGACCAGTGAGGTGAGATAATTGTGCACTCATAGTGACTCTCCCTCTCTCTGTGCCTCTGCACACATCTTTCTATTTGCACTACCTCCTTCCTATTACATTCCCTGACTCTGTTACTTGCACATGTGCACACACACCCTCTTTCTTCCCACTGTGACCCTTAAATGGTAATTACAGGGTGTTTTTGAGAGCAGCTGCTATTTACAGTATGTGTTTTCAGAATTAAAGAAATAAAAAAATATATGCCTGTACTGACCTTTGGAATACCCTATTTTATCTTTTAGAAAGAACCTTTTTTTTTATTTTAGTCACATTGATCACATATACATTTGCACATCCATGTTACAGTGACATTTACTCCTGCATATTTAACCCATCCCTCTTGAGGGAGCAGAGGACGCTGCCCTCCAGCATCTCTACCCGCTGAGCTACCAGACCGTTTTGTCAAAGGCTTTGTTAAAGGCTGTTTTAAAAGGCTTTAACATTGTTGTAGTAATAAACATGTTGGTTGTAGGAGAATTAGCCAATGATACAGTGGAGTTAGGAGAATAAATTTTAAGGCTTTGATTTAATATTTTTTATCTGTTAGTCTATGGATCATTTTTACATATTAAACTGCCTGCCCACTGTGAGTTTTTTCCAATAGATATTATGATTTTGAACAAAAAAATAAAAACCCTTAATTTTCAACATGTTTGGCATAATCAATACATCTTTTTGCAAAAACAATTTTTTAACAGTGACAGTTAATTTTAATAATAATAACAATAATAATAATAAATAATGTATTAAAACAATAATAATGTATTTAGTATTTTGTACTCTGGGGGTATTGTTGATTGTATAGTTTTGTGACCTATAGCCTAGAAATATCTGTCTAAGGGTTAAAAAGTTCCTTAATCAACCCACCCATCCTGGTCACCCTCTCTTCACACTATTTCCATCAGGCCGGCGTTTTCGCTGCCTGAGGACCAGGACTGAGAGGATGAAGAACAGTTTCTTCCCCCAAGCCATCCACCTGCTCAACTCTGAGGCATTAAACAAATCTGGTTTCCCTGCATAATCAGAACTCTGCATGCTCTGTAATATTTAAATTGCTTTTATGCCTATATATGTGTGTATACACTACCAGTCAAAAGTTTGGACACACCTTCTCATTTAATGGTTTTCCTGTATTCTCATGACTTTTTACATTGTAGATTCTCACTGAAAGCTTTTAAACAGTGAATGAACACATATGAAATTATGTAGTGAAGAAAAAGTGTATAGTGTTTATATATACATATACATCCTGCATATTTATCTTTTATTCCGTATATGGTGGGATACCACTGTTGACTTTTGATCTTCGATTTTTGCTTTTTCTTACCTTGTAAATGGATGCAGGTACACCAGTGTATTTCACCGTACATTGTAATGTGTTTAACTGTGCATGTGACAAATAAACAAGAATTTCCCCACTGTGGGATTAATAAAGTTCTGTCTTATCTTAAACGTATCTTTTCATCCATAAAGCGTACTACGCATGCGTACCAGTAAACACGCCCTACTAACGAAGCTCCTGCCTGTCTGATTGGTTAACGTAGCGGAAGCGAGTAATGGCGGCGTAAACAACGCTAAAATGGGTGCGCTACCGAATAAATAGGTTAAAAGTAAAACGACAAGAATATAGAATGTGTTTACGGCAGTACAAAGATTTCTGCTTGGCCTGCAAAGCATAAACTGATCTTTTAATTATCACTGGTGTTTATGCGCTAGTTCGGGCTAACTTTTAGATTTAGTTTACTAACGGTAAACTCATCTTTGCAGAAATGGACTGCGTGGTGACGGGAGGAAACGTAAAAGGTACCGCGAACCCGCCCTGTCTGTCCACCGCTGTCTTTAATGTATGGCAAGAAAGGAGCAGTAATGGTGTCGTTGTGTGTGTGTGTGTGTGTGCGTGTGTGTACCGTCCAGTGCTGGCCAAAGCCATCCATTCTCTGTCCAAGATCGGCGATGAGCTGTACGTGGAGCCTGAGGAAGACGGGGTGAGCCGCTGTGATGCTGACGACCAGCACTTCCTCCTGCCATGCACACGTCGTGTTGTTTCCTGTTGGTGCACACGCTGTGTCAATGAATACTGCTGATTTGGTTTCTCCTCTCTTCTAGTTGGCTTTGCGGTCTGTGAACTCATCTCGCTCGGCATATGCTTGTTTCCTGTTCGCACCACTCTTCTTCAGCAGGTGCAGACTGTGTGCGTGTGTTTCAGTTATACTTAGATGTGTGTTAGTGAGCCAAAGAGAGACTGTTTTTAAAAAAAAATCACTTTATCAATTATGTGTCAGTTTCCAAGCCCTTTAAGCAGAATGTCCCTGTCCTTTCCTGTGCAGGTACACGATCCCCAATGGACACACTTTCCGCTGCAAGATGGCAATAAAGGTTTGCTGAGAGAACTGGATGAGCATTGGGGCTTTTGATGATTTATATACATTTTATGCCTCTTTTGTGAATGCCGTTGCGTAAAATGTAATCATTGTCAGGTGTTTTTCATTGGCACCAACTGTTCTTTAATTTTACTGCTTACTATTTTTCCACACAAGATGTAGTTAATCAAAAACTGTAAATATTTAGTCCTTTTTTCTTAGTTTGTGTTCATAACAGGATGCAAAAGCTGCCTGTTTCAAACATTGATGCAAAGGTTCAGCCTTTTGGTTTTTGTACACTTCACTACACTTCACAGACTCTTTTTTTTTATTTATAGTACAATTGTTTACATGTCTTAACTAAATGAGGTTGGCGAGTCACTAAACTATGATTCAGTATTTTTTTCTCCTGAAGACATTGTTCACATTAATTATAAGAACTACTCTTTAGTTTTTACATTGATGTAAATGATTAATAAATTAACATAAGAGTTTCTATACTCAATTTCAATTATCTTTCCTGTCATGTTGCTATCGCGGCACAACCCTGTGGTTATCTTTGTGCAAAACCTCTGAGCTTCCTCATTTAAAAAGTTGATACAACACGGTAGTCAACATTTACATAGTGTACTATAAAAATGTGGCTCAAGTGAAAGACAATAGTTTTAATGATTAAAGTTAAATGATCACATGCCTAAATATTTTTTAAAGTGAAAAAATTGCTTAGCTGCTTAAGAGAATATTAACCTAAATGGGTTAATTCCAAATTACCTTAAAGTGTATAAGTGTTCATGATCCTGTGTCTTTTTTTGACCCTTTTTTGACCCTTGACGTTCGTACTGGTTCAGAGTGTACAAGCCGTGTTCAGGTCTCTGGTGTCTCTGGAGAAGTCTGTGGAAAAGTGCCACATTCAGTTGGATGAACAGAAAAGCCGCCTCACTTTCACTCTGCACTGCAAACATGGTATCATTGCTTCACCCCCTTTTCTGATGGTCTATAAATAGATTATGAATTTATACTTATTTACACCAACATTTTTTTCAAAGTCACGCATCACGCATTTGTTACATTGTATTCTACATGGGTTCCTGTTTTGGTGGTTTTTGCAGGTCTTCTGAAGACACACAACCTGTCTTTCCAGGACAGTGAAAGCTTACAAGCAGTGTTTGATAAGGATAGCTGTGCCAACGTGTTCAGGGCCCAGCCCAGGTCTGTGAATTTTTTTCTACATTCTTCACTTTAAAAATAACAGTGTTGACACATTCTCTTTTACTTTCTGTCTTGGACCCTCTGACAACCTCTTATAACATACATAGTTGATTAATAATGTAGTGAAATGTCTTTTGTGCTTTTCTTTTTGACCCCCTGGCCTCTCTAGAAGTTAACGTTGTCTTTGCTTTCCTTCAGACTGCTAGTGGACACAGTCATGCACTTCCCTCCATCTCTGGAAGAAGTGACTATGTCAGTGAGTGGTGAACGAATGTGGGTCAGAAACCATGTGGAAGACGAAGCAGGTGACTTGGTTGTGTAGTTTAGTTATCCAGCATTTATAAACTTTAGAATTTTGTAAACTTGGTTGACTAGATCAGTTTTCCAGCATTTATAAACTTTTGAATTCTGTAAACCTTGTGAGCTACATTTTAATCATGTGCAGTTTAGCCACAGCACACTATCATTTACAATTAAAAACATCAAACTTTTAGTGCAAGACATTTGTACAAATAAGCAGAATTTTCAAAGTGTGCATAAAGGCAATATAAAATTAAACCATAATGCAGCTATTTTTACAAACCCTATTGAGGTAATGTGTTGGTGTTTTTTTAAGGTTAAATGTAAGAATACAAAATGCAATTAAAACAAAGTTTGATGTTTTTAAATTTATCTCAGCTTTTGCTGCCTATTCACTACTTGCCTGTCCCTTTCACAGAGCAAACCAAAGCCATGCTGACAGAGTTGTGTCTGGCTTCAGATGAGTTTGACCATTTTGCCGTCCAATCTCATAGCAGTGTCACCTTTTGTCTGAAGGAGCTCCGGGTAAGACAGGAGATTAGTCAGAATAGAAAAATGGTTTGGATACAGCTTAATATGTTGTGTTCTTCTCTAATCTTGCATTTGTTTGCTCGTCAAAGCTGTCATTACTTGTCATCTCCCACAGGGTTTGTTACTGTTCGCGGAGTCCACTGGTCTGCCTATTTCTTTGTACTTTGATGAGCCAGGCAGGTAAGCATACTCGTAAGTAAATGTTAGTTAACTTCTGCTCCCACATCATACTGACATTTAATGTGTGTGTGTGTGTGTGTGTGTGTGCGTGTCAGCCCTGTGGTCCTTTCTGTAACAGACAGTGTCCTGGAGGGGAACTTTGTGCTGGCCACACTTTCTGATGATCCCAACCACAGTAAAAACAACTCCAGACGGTAACTATAGCAGAAGAATGTGAAAATGAAAGCGTGTAGCCATTGTTAAATTGTACTCTGCAGAAATGTGATGCCACCTGGTGGACAAAAAATACTTAAAGACAGCAGTTTAAAATATTGTTTAAATGCCCTTTTGTGCCCTGTCTTAAGTGCATAGCTGCACGTTTTAACCAACATATTTGTCCAGCTGTAACTGTAACACCTGTGGCATAGTATAGTTATGTTTGGCAGTAAAATATGTATCCATACACCAAGACAGACACAGGAAAATGTGTGATTCCTTGATTCACTTTGGTTAACATACTGGAACATAACTCACCACATTTTTAAGTTTAAAATTCCACAATAAATATCTTTGTTGCTGCTTAGCAGATTTTAAAGAGGATATTAGTACAAAAGTAAAAAAAGTGCATTAAGCTCATAGGGGAAAAGGTTCAGACTTGGTTTTACTAAAATTAAGTAAAGGCTGGTGGCACACTTTTTTTCAGAATCAGTTTACCTTTTAATGTACTGCCACTGAACTCTTTTAAAAAAATCTTTCTTTTCCTCATTCTTGTCATATTTTTGACTTGCATTCCTCCACCCTTCAGAGCACGCACAACACAGCCACCACCTCCCGATGATTTCATGAATGACGATATAGACTCCTACCTCATCGCCATGGATACAAGTATCGCACCAGGTCCCTCAGCTACAAGTCCCACACCCACACCCCTATTAGCGAATTCCACATGTTCGAAGCAGCCTGCTGCAGCCAATCACAGGGCAAGATTACGCAGCGAGGAGGAGGATGAAGAGGAGGAAGATAAAACAACAGATTCGGAGAGACCACCTAATAAAAAGGTACAGTTTTGTTTTGATATTAATAATAGTTTTGGGGTTGGAATGCGGTTTTAAATTTTTTCCTGCAAACATGGAAGATTATATTACATATATTGTTTCCCCCGCTTACATAGGTTTAACACTGTTGGTATAGAAATATAGTAAAGTGAATAAGTATATATTATAATTATGTAGATAGAGATGAGACCTAATGCAGCAGTCCATCTGTGTGTCATTGTTGTTTAAATATTAAATAAATCAATATTTATTCTTTCGAATATGGTACATCGAAAAAATAAAAAATATACAGAAAATTCTAGTTCAGGTCATTAGACACGTATTTATTTACAGCTAGGTTGTGCCATTTTTTTTGCCAGAATTTGTTATTTAAACATCAAGTGAATGAATATAAAGTATAAGATATTTTAAGTTAGTCATCATAGGACCTTCATAAATTTTAACCGAGTTCTCAAAACAACTTAACATGCACATCCTGCTTGTGTAGCAGACGGTTTTTTCCCTGACTGCTCTCATATTGATGTGGAAGTATCCACTTAATTTCTGACCTTGTTTAATAATTACAAGGTTTTTCCACTTCAAAAGATTTTTAAACGGAACAAATTGTGATATTAGACAAAGAAAAGGCAAGAAATGATCATATGTTAGTGTCAGCTTTATCGATCCTTCTCCACCCCTGGTTTCAAGATGAGCTGTTATTGGATAACACTTACGCCTCGTGTCTGATTAATTTCTGATAAAGTTTTTCCGGCTGCAAGTGAAGTTGTGATAAATCTAACATATTTTATTTGTATTGAGTGTACACTGTATGTGATTCTACTGTCATAGCACAAGTCCTGAACTGCTCAAATAGGCATGTGGCTCCATGATAGATGTGTCTTACATTATTAAATCTGGACAAAATGCCTGTAGTCTGTATTGCAATCCAGTAATATTTGCCCCGTGTTGTCTTCTCACAGTTCTGTTCCCTGTTCTTCGGATCGGTGTTTCCCCCTACTTCTCAGATGAGCACTCAACCAGTGACGAGTCAGGAAGTGCTGGCCAGTGATAGTGAGGATGAGACTTAAAGCAGAGTGACTGATGGATTACAGCAGAGATGGACTGATGGGGCGCTAGTCAGTGCGCATTTATTGGTCACAATCACACCCTTACTTTCTCCTTTACTGGCCTGTACAATATTAGTGTTTTTTACAGACCCCATTCCTGTTACTTTTTTTTTTTTTAATCCTACTTTAATGTTAATGGGGGACTTGAAAATCAGGGAAAATGTGAAACAACACATGAAGCACTTGTTTATGTACATTTGGATTTTGTGTGGTTTGTAATCAAGATGCAGTAAAAAAGTTCCTTAAAATAAAACTGCTTAATATACCAGATATGTAAACATCATTTATTTTTTATTTACATGTCAAAAGTTTTCAAGTGTGACACAAGTTTAGGATGACAGGGATGGCTGCTTCCCAAACTGAGTGCTGCCTTCGACCAGATCTGGAAGGATGAGGTCAGGAGTACAGTGTTGAATTTAAAGCTTTTAAGTAGGTGCTGAAAATATACATTATTGAATGAATTTAGACATTGTCCAGAACTATCAAATAAAGTGCAGCTCTTACTATGATGCAGGCATTTGAAATGTCTTAACCGCCACTTGTTACTGTGCTTGAGACTTACCACTGAGCCTAATTACAAGCTTTAACCACAACCACATTCTCCGGACCTCATCTTTCCAGAAAGTATTAGAATAGAAATGTTTGTCAAAAGTAAGATTCAGCATAAGAAGCGGAAAATCTAGTCTTTGGGCCAGTCTTTGTATAAAAAGGCACATCCTCGCTTCCCTTCTCCTTTTGCACTTGAAAACTTTTCCCCCTGGTCTGTGGTTTCCTCCTCTCTCTTTCCTTCTCTTTCTCCAGCTCCTTTTCTTTCTTCTTCCTCAACCTTTCCTCGTCTTTCTCCCTTCTCTCTCGCTCCCTCCGCCTCTTCCTCCTTTCCCTGGAGCTCAGTTTTTCTTCCTCCACTTCCTCAACTTGTTTCCCTGTTCCGTCACTGAAGTCCTGGATCAAGATTTTGGGCACTTGCATTTTCTGTGTCCCCTTTTCCTTTGCCTTTTTGGCCTGATCTCCTCTCAGTCTGCGAAAGAGCCCAAAACGTTTGGGTGGGGCTGCTGGTTCCTGCTGTGCCTCTGTTTCCTCTGGCACATTTGGTGATGGTTTGACTTCTGTAGACTGAGTAACATCAGGAGGAGTCTGGCTTGGGTTTGTGATTCCAGGATTGGACTGTGATTCAGTGTTTTGAAGATCTGGGTGATTAGGGATAGATTGTGATTGGTTAGATTTCTGTGGGGTGATGAAGAGATCTTCAGAGAGCCTACGTGCTAACCTGGACCCACGAGAGGTGGAAGACCTACGGACACAAACATCACCAGAAGACCGGCTACTGCGTTGCCCTGAGGTCTGCGTCAGTCCATTGTTATTGGGCTCAACCTGAGAACAATCTGTAATTTGGGCCTGTGGGCTGCTGTCACTGTTTGGATCATCTGTCATGTCATGAGGTGAAATGAAGACATCGTCCTCCTCTACATTGTTTTCTTGAATGTCTGAGCTTTCCACAGTGACATTGGTTGTGGGTTGTTCACACACAGGTTCCTCAGTAGCACTAATTTCTACAGAAATGTCTACAGAACTTGTTCTCTGTTCAGAGTTGTTGGTCATCTTTTCTTCTTCCTCCTTCCTTTCAGGTTCTACAGAATCATTATTCTCCACCTTTGTGTTAGTTTCAGTTGGTGTTTCCTCTGCCTGTTTGTGATCACTGTCAACTTCTTCCCCTGAGTGTACTTTCAGAGCTGTTTCTGCCTTTTCCTGTCTAAATTCATGTGCTTCTGTATCACAGTCTTTCTCTGAAAATGGAGGAAATGCTTCATCTGACTCTGTAACTGTGTCCTGTGGAGCTGTTATTTTTTCTTCAGTTTCTGCTCTTGTTCCCAGGTCAGTGTCTTCTTGTTGGATACATTCAGGTGAAGAGCTGGGTAATGGTTCTGCTTCTTCCTCTTCTGTCTCTGACTTTGAATTTATGTCTTCTATATCTATTCGTCTCATTTCAGCTTCCACTTCTTCCTGCGTAGCTGCATTTTCATCTGCCATTTCCTGATGCTGTGCCAGTACATTTGTGTCTGGGTCTGTCTGGGTGTGGATCTCTTCTGTCGTTTCTACTTCTGCTAATGACTCAGTGCTGTGGTATTTTACTTCAATTACACCTCCATGTGAACTTGTATCTGTCTCTTTGATCGCATCTTCCTGTTGCTGTTGTGTCTCTGCCTCTGTTTCAGGATCTGGGTAATATGGTGCTTCAGCATTACTTTCTGTCTCTGACTCTGGACATGTTTCAGTTCTCGTTTCTAAGGATTCTGTGTATACCTGTCTTTGCTGCACACTTTTCGTTTCTGACCCCTCCTGCGTTTTTATGTCATTTTGAACCATATGTTCCACACTTGAGTTTGCACCTACTTGAATCTCTTCCTCTGTGTTTGTGTCTGCATCTTCATGTTTGTGTATCTCAATCAGTTTTTCCTGCACAGCAGCAGTATGTTCACATTCTTCCTCTACTTGTTTTTCTGTCTCTTCATCTGTGTCTTTGACCTCATTTTCCTGGTCTTGCCCTTGTTGATTTTGCTCCTCCTCAACTTTGTCTTTGGCCCCACTTTCCAGGTCTTGCCCTTGGATATTTTGCTCCTCCTCAACTTTGTCTTTGGCCCCACTTTCCAGGTCTTGCCCTTGGATATTTTGCTCCTCCTCAACTTTGTCTTTGGCCCCATTTTCCAGGTCTGGCCCTTGGTGATTTTCCTCCTCCTCAACTTGAGGGTGGCTGCAAGGGTCCGGTTCCTCTTCCTTTTCGAGCTGAGATATATTTTCGGGGGGTTGAATGGGCAAAATATTTTCGGTAGTTTGATCCTTAACTGCACTTTGATTTTGTTCTGTCTCCACATTTGTTTCTTCTGCCTGCTGTGAGATAATTTCACTTTCTTCCTTTTCAGTGATTGTTGTTTCTACTTCTTCATTCTGTTCTGTCACTGTTTCTTCTATGTACACAGCTGGTATGTTTTGGATTTTGTCTGTCTTTATAGGTTCTTCTACAAGTTCTCTCTCTTTAGTTTGTCCTGTTAGTTGTAGCTCTTTCTGCTTTTTCTGTTCCTCGGAATTTACGTCGTCCTCCTCCTGAACACCCTGTACCTTCTCAAAATTCAAGTCGGTCCAGCTTCTCCATTCATCCTTTGCTCCCATTGAAAGATGCCTCACAACCTTTCCACCCCTTTCCCCCTCCCCTGCGCTAGCTTTACCCCCTTTCTTCAGCTTCTTATGAAGAAGGGAAGGAGAGAGAGACAGAGTGGAGGACGAACGGGCAATAGGGACAGACAGATTCCCTTTCTCTCTCTCCTTTCTTTCCTGTTCTTTCTTATTATGTTGAGCCCTTGTCCATGCCATATGGTATCCATGGCAACGACCTCTGGGGTCAAAGTTGGATGATGGTTTGTCCTTCCTCCACTTTTCTAACTCTTTCTCTGTCCGTTTCTCCAGATCTCTTGCTGACAGTGGCACTGAACATACCTGAAAAAAGGATTAAAACATCTGTGTCACATCTGTTTGGATACATGTGTCACCTCTGTTTGGATACAGTTTTTAGAATTCAGCATAATTATATAATAGAAAAAACGCACATATTTTGTCTTAGCAAGGCACTAAGTGGGCCTCTAATGGAAGGAAGGATAGGTTTGTTTTCTCATGATATTTCCACTTTCAGTGTGGTCTCTCTATAGTTCATATAAAGGTGTGTAGATGGGTTAAATGAAGATCACTACAAACGCCATCCACGCCTTTAGTCGTTCCTTTTGAACTGTTAGACTCCAAGTGTCCATAATAGAAATGTTTTATAATAGGATAAAACTGATTAATCTGGAAAAAAATGTGTATATTTGCAGTGCTACTTCCCTCTAAATGGACTTGGAGTTATAATGGGGAAAAGGCTTGCAACCAGTATAGTAGCATCTGTTTTGTTTCTCTATTTTGGTTTTACCAACACCGTATATATCCAGTTTGGGTTCAGTAAAAAATCATTTTATTATGTCAAACAAAAAAAAAATCCCCAAAGTTCATTTCAGAGTGTTGTTTTAAATTTCATGTTTAATTTTTGGCAGCTATCTCTTTTAGAAGTGTTTGCAGTCCTGATATTTTAAAGATAGGTTTTATTCACATTCACCTTTAAACCCGCATGAGCATAACAAGAGAAAAGCTTGGGGGAAAACATGTCAACAGATGTATCTCTATTATGTCAAAACTATCTGAAAAGTGATTGATATGTGTAAAAGCTTTGGAACAGCTTTGCGAGTTAGTCAAATTAGATAATGCCAAAGGTGACTGTTACAAGCCAATTGGTTTTTATTTCTCTATAGTTTTGTGTTTTATTCTCACCTCTGCTATGAAGGCATCATCTTCTTCTTGGACCTGTTCTCTGATGCCCCTCAGCTTCTCCAGAGTCTCCATCTGACCCTGGCACTGCTTCCTCTGCTCAGCGCGGCCCAGGACCCGGCGCACCAACACCACTGCCACCTGGAGCAGCACCCTCACACCTGCACAGAACAGAGGGGAGGTCAGGGTGAGCAGAGAGGTAGAAATAATATTAGGGCAAAATAATTGGTGCCGCATGAAATGCATTTTTGAAAAAAAGCACTTGGCAAAGGAACAGCTTCACATGTTTCCCCACACGTCATGTGACCAGAATCATTCTTGTCAGTTGAAAGGGATTTAACTTTTACAATCTGTATTACCTTAGATTTTATATAAACAGACACAGTATACACAAAAAACTTTTGTATAACAAAGACTGATTATGAGCCTTAGCCTTAGTGAAGGATGTACCGTAGCAGAAGAACAGGTCCCAGACCCGAAGCAGGGTGTTAAATGGCAGGTGGCGTGTGAACAGACACATTAGCCAGTCAGTGGCGAACATGAGGGGCTCTACCCCGTGGTGCTGCAGGTGTTTGTGTGCAGCTGGACACGTCCTCTTCAAAACCCAGTTCAGCATGGCTGCATCAAACAGGACTCCCTCCTACAAATTAGAGCAGGCTCAGTCAGAGGTCCACACTGTACACATTCATCAGCGAATGTCTAATGATCTTTCAAATACTCTGTTATAAATACTATTTCCAGGTGCATGTAACTAAATCTGAATCACATTGAATCACACATGAAAATGTTGGCTACGTGCTGTACATTAGTTGGAATGTGAATGTCCTCACCAGCAGAGGGCTATAATATCCAGGCAGGTACTGCTCACTGATCTGCACCAAACACCAGAAGGCCTCCTGCCAAGGTTACATAAGGTTATCATCAAATGCCACAACAGTAGCAAATACAATACAATATAATACAATACCATTCATTACTAGTGTCATTATGCCTCTAAAACATTTTGCTCCAAACTGCAACAAGAGACAAACTGCATCAAGATTACAGATTCTGTGTGAAACCGGCTTCTCTGTCTAGGAATACCTAGATTAATTAAATGTTTTTGAGAGTTTGCCGCTTCTTTATTGAACATAAGGGTTTATTATGTTGTCGAATCTAACCTCAGTGGGCATGTTCATGAGCAGCACTGCAGCCACCGGCCCCTGCGCCTGGCAGTAACCCTCTTCAGGTTGGTACTGAGTGTAAGCTTTCAACACTCTGAACAAACCACGCTGCCTGCAAACACACGAACAAACACACCAGCCCAATCAGCTGCACAGGCCACACATGTAAAGGTTTTGTTCTATATTTAGATGTGTCACTTTTGACTACAGAGGAGGGTTTACACAAAAATACCAGAAATAAAAAGGGTGCCTGGTTTGGAGTAACAGAAATACATTCCCTACCCATGTCCATCCTTGGAAAGGAACATTTCGTGGAAGGGAAATTGTCGGTCCAAGTCTCTCTCAATCACATCCACCCAGCTCTGCAAAGCAGGCTGCAGGTCCAGATTCTGGCACAGGGGCAAACGGTTCTTAAAAAAACTTGACACAACTTTTTGTCAGCTAGTCAACTACTCCTCTCACATTAAGCTTGTCCAAAATAATCACAAGTTCACAGAGCTTAAGTCTGGGTGCTAAATTAACTAATTTCTTCAGAAACATGTTTTTATTTTATATTAAACAGAGTATAGGAACTGATGTTATTAAAATCATTAAACGAATATGTTGTTAAATACCATCAATATTGTTACTTTGAACACATTTACTATTGTGAGAGTGTTTAATATTCTTGCCTGGTAGAGATTTTCATTTTGTTTCATCCTGTCAGAGGCTCCACACAGCAGCGGCCAGCACTTAGCTCTGAGCGAGGCAGGGATGCCTTTCTGACATTGCACTTTGACCTGATGGACGTTGGTAGCAGAGAAACAGGATCAGAGCAGTTGTAAACAACTACAGCAACAGGATTCCTTATTTTCATTGTTGTAAATATGTAGGTTAGTAGGACTTTATTAATTATTAAAGTAGATGTTCTGACTTGTTATGTCAGGAAATGCACAGGTGGGACAGATAATATTAATGATGGCTTAGTTCCACTTCCTACAAGACAGGATGCTGAAACTGACTCAACAAAAATGAAAGTCAGACATATTAATTGTACTTATTACATGCTTTCCGTACTTTGAAATGTCAACATGTATTTATTGGAAAACGCATGTCATTGTTCTTTCAGTTTGAGAGTTGATTTTCAATACGTTGTGTCAGATGAGACACACCTTACTGGTCTTCTTGGACCAGATGCGATCCCATTGTTGAATGATGTTGATCCACTTGGCCTCCCTCTGCCTGACCAGCTCAGGGGGTGGACCCACACACCTAGCACAAAGCAACACACAAAACACACATCTTAGCATTTTAAATTGAAAACAACTTTATTATAACTGTAAAATAGTGTCTCTCCAAAAAAGACTAAAGACAACGTTAAGGCTCAAAAATGAGTTAACAATTAAACAATAATTTAACTGGACCCTTTAACTGTCAGTCAACCTGCAGAGTTGCAGCAAACACTTTTGTGTGTTGTCATTATAGAAAGACAGCACACCGAAAAACAAGACAGGAAACAGGAAAACCACACGTTAGCAATGTTAAGTCTCCATAGCAACAGGTCAGGATGTTATCAATGGGGAAAGTGTAAAGACGGCAGGTAGCAATTGTCATTTAACACTTCTTCAGCTGAAGTCCACTGACAAGAAGAGAACTTGTTTTTTAAACATTAAGCAAATCTGTAGTTAATTGATTTTGAAGCATAGTGTGAGTATTACCTCAGTAAAGTAAATTGCACTTTGCACCCTTTCTGCATGGACTTTATATGTTTCTACAGGGGCTCATACAGTTGCAGTGGGTTTTGTTTCTTCCTTTTTAGGTTTCCCATATGTTGACTTGGGTTATGGTCTGATCATTGTGTCTCTGTGGCTGTTGCTGTTCTGCTGCTAACATAACCTTTATTACAAATACCATGCCTCTGCAAACAGGAATGTAGATGTTGCTATAAAAATTATCACTCTTTAATAATACTGCTGTGCAAAGCAATGTTTAACTGTTCTTTTATGTGTGAATTTATTAACTGCCCATGTGGCCTCATTTTACCCCATCCATTAAAGTTCAATCTCAGTGTACGGATTTCTTCACTGTATAACAGAAACATTTGAGCATTGTCTGGCCCATGCATGTTTTTGGAAGATGCAGCATTTCCTAGTAAGACCTAATTGCAAATTGACTGTATTTTACTCATTGCAGTTCTGTGGCGTGTGCCCAGATAGAACTGTGTTTTGGATGGATCAAAGTACCAGTCTTCAGATGGTGCGGTTGCTTTTTACACCACAGTAGAAATAAATATACAACATAGAGCAGTTTGCCCCAACCTGTAAGTTAGTTTTGTTCTACATGGATTGTAGTTACACAAAATAATATACTTTAGTATGAATATCTCTATGCAGGGTATGTGCACCTCTTCAGGCATCTAGAAATCCTTTCGATGACACAAACTGGGGAAGGTAATTGCTCTTTGTCTGAAAAGTTTAAAGCTTATGATCACTGGGAAATCTTAAACTGATTAAAGCCACATTTTCTCGGCTCCAGGCCATAGACATAAAAGTAGCAACAACAGCAATTCCTAATTGTTTATCATTATGTCGGAGTTATTGGAATAGATAGCCATATGTTTTGTTGACTCTGTATATGGTTTGACCAGATTTTTAAAGTTGTATTTATCTTGAGACACTTTTTAGTGATCTCAGTTTGTCTTTTTAAACTTTGATCGTTTAAATGTCTCTGACAAAAGAATGGAAAGACAAATACAATTTGCTTAGGTTTATTAATAAAAATTATGATTAATTGCTCACCCAGCTGTGGATCCATTGGTCACTATGAAGCCAAACCGGTCGGTCTCAGGTTCCAGACTGACCTCTGACCCCGCATCAGATCCAGAGCTGTCCCCTTCACTGAGGTTCTTCTGGGTTGGACTTGATGGACTCAACATCTTACTGAAAGACAAGAAACGGCTCTTGTTATTCCGGGTGTGACTGTGCCCTATCAGCATGACTTTGGTAAGCAGATGTGCTCTGTGTGAGAGACCTGTCACTTTGCAGCCTACCACATGTGGAACATCAATGTAATAACCCTGTCCGAAAGTTTTACTAACTACTAGCAGCAGTAGCGGCACGCTTAGTTGTCTGGGTGGCCATAGTTCAAGTACATCCTCTCTTATTTGATCCAAGGTTAATGATCGCTGCACCTTCTGTTCTTAAACATTATTCAAATCTGTCAACTTCCTGCCTTGCACACCCCGAAAACGCGCTGTAGAAGCCAATATAACAGTAATAAGAATTTTTTGAAAATGCAGATTTAAATGCAATTACCGTGTTCATTTCCGTCATGTTCGACCACTCGGTTGCTAAAGAGGTGAAGTGTCTGAGCCTCTAGTGATGGGAGAGGAAGACCAACTTCCTCGTCTATCTTGTGCTCATTTGCTCGCTCTCTCTCTTTCTCTTCCTCTGTGTGTGTGTGTGTGTGTTATCGGTGCATGTTGTCAATTAAATCGGCTTCTCTCTTACAAACAAATTACCAGTAAAATGGGACTATTGATGGTGTACAGTCTCTTTTTAGCCGCGATGAAAGTAAATCTAGAATGATAAAATACGATCCATGAAGCATGACATCATAATGAAAGAGAATAATGTAGCTGTCTTTTATTTACGTGATTTAACGTGTTTTCTCGTGTCTGGAAAAAGCTCATCATATCTCTTTTGGTTGCTGCAGAACTTTTTGTAGTTATACGAGCGCAAATGGGTATTTTACATTCACGGAAAATGCCACAAAAACTGAAAGCGCTGCGATGAACTAAATGAAACTGGGACGTTAACGAGGAGCACGTAAATGCAGCACGGGTGCAATTGCGCAGTTCAGGGACCGCTGCAGTTTGCTGCAACTTCTGTGCGCGGAAAGTCGAGTGGCTGGAAGATTGTTGTAAAGAGTCGGTGCGTACTGCCGGGGATTCGTTTGGATTTAGGATCCAATACTGAGTCAGGTATTTGTCTAAAGTTCCCCCATGTTGCCTTTATTTTATACTAATGGCAGTGAAGATGGTTGGACGACCAAACTGTAGATGAATATCAAGTCAACCACAGTTTGGTGTATGCTCAGGGTAAATAAAAATATTTAATAATAATAATAATAATAATAATCTTTAGGAACTAACTAACTTATGTAACTCCAACGAAATTTTAAATCTATCTATAATGATTCGTTTACAGGGGCTGAACGCCTCGTAGGTAAAGTCAAAAATTTGGCTGAATCCTGTATCTGGCAGAAAGAATTGTTCATATGCCTGCTTTTCTGGCCAGTGGTTGTCATAGTAACAATAACACACCAAAGTTGATTATAATTATCTGTGCTTGCTACAGTGTGATTAAAAACTATGTGGTTTCTCTGTTTGAAATAGCAATGCTTTAATATTGTATATGCTTATTTAGGATTAGCTGTGAATGTTTGGAATGCTTCATGGTTGCTCAACAATCGTAAAAGAGACATTTGTTCCTGTTTTCTGTTGTTTTGTTCTGTTTGTTTGTTTGTTTCTCCATTGTCTCGATATTCCGTGAACGTAGCAACTTGCTGACGTAAGAGCAGGGATTTGGGGCGCAAGATTACCGGATGGATGTGCTCAGTCACGTGGCAGTCGGCCTCCCTCACGCACATTGTTTTAAAGATTAAAGCCTTTTCATGGTTGCAACAATAAGGTTTGGTGTATAATTAAGTTTCTCTACATCTATTTCAGTGTGTTAAATCCTCTGATCAAATGAATACTACACTGAGTCTGCGCCTTCTCCACTGCTACTCAAAGCCAGGTACAAGCAGGAACACATAAAACTGCCATGTGCACAAAGGAGGGTATCGTCACATCATATGTCTGTATCTTTAGGTGCTTTCGGATATGGTCCTTGTGTCGTGAGGCCTTTCAGTCTCAGTATGATAAGAGAGGGCTATAGTAAGTAATAGAAGTGGCATTCTTAATGGTGGAAATGGTTGAGTTTAAGTGATCTTTTTAGAAAAATCTTTCACTCTTTATTCCGTTTGCAGAATATGTGAATGCTCAGGAGCTGCCAAAAGACCTGAGGGCCATCACTGACCGGGCTGCCACAACCCTTCTTTGGACTGAACTCTTTAGAGGTCATTCATATTGAATACAGCCAGTGTGATTTATGACCACTCTACATACAATAACACACTCATAGTTTTTCTTTGCTGTAAAGAGAAAAGAGTCCACATGGCCAGGTAAAAAACATTTCTCACAAGCAGTACAACGCAGACCCGAATCACTACAACCATTAATTTAACGAAACACTTTGTGAAAATTAGATAAATGTAAAAATGTAGTGCCTCGCAAAACTATTCATACAGCTTATAATTTTTCAAATTTTGTCACATTACAATCACAAATAGAACTAATAGAAAAACAAATAAAAGTATTTTATTGGGATTTTATGTGATAGACCAACACAATATGATACATAATTGTGAAGTGAAAGGAAAATGATAAATGGTTTTCAAAATTATTTACAAATAAATATCTGAAAATTTTGTAGTGCATTTGTATTCAGCCCCATTTACTCTGGTACATCTAACTAAAATCCAGTGAAACTAATTCCATTCAATTCCTAACTAGTTACCTAGTTAGTCCAAGTGTGTGTAATTTATTCTCAGTATGCAGCTGCTCTGTGAAGCCCTCAGAGGTGCATTAGGAACATTAGTGAACAAACAGCATCATGAAATCGAAGGAACCCACCAGATAGGTCAGGGATAAAGTTGTGGAGCAGTTTAAAGCAGGGTTAGGTTATAAAACAAATCCCAGTCTTTGGACAACACACGGAGCACTGTACAATCTATCATCCAACAATGGACAGATTATGGCACAACTGCAAACCCCCCCAAAAAAAAATCCGGGCAAGGAGAGCAAGAAGAGCATTAATCAGAGTAGCAGCCAACTATTAGTCGTACACTCCATCTGGCCTTAATTGAAGAGTGGCAAGAAGAAAGCCATTGTTGAAAAAGTCCCATTTGCAGTTTGAGAAAAGCTACAGCAAACATGAAAGAAGCTGATCTGATCAGATGAGACTAAAACTGGAAATTTTGGCCAAATCAAATCTCTATGTATGGCTAAAAACCTAACACTGCACATCACCATGAAAACACCAATCCCACTGTGAAACGTGGTGGCAGCATGATGCTGTGGGACTGCGTTTCTTTAGAAGGGACAGGGAAGCTGGTCAGAATTGATGGGAAGATGGATGGAGCCGGGAAAACTTATTGGTCTGCAAAAGACTTGAGACTGGGGCAGAGGTTCACCTTCCAGCAGGACAACGACCCTAAACATGAATAAAAATAGTTTAGATCAAAGCATATTCATGTGTTAGAATAGCATAGATGTAAATCCAATTTAGAATCTGTGGTTAGACTTGAAAATTGCTGTTCACGTATGCTCTCCATCCAATCTGAATGAGCATAGCTATTTTTTCTCTAGATGTGCAAAGTTGATAGAGACATACCTTAAAAGAGTTGTAGCTGTAATTGCAACAAAAGGTGCCTCTGCAGTAGTGACTTGGGGCTGAATACAAATGCATATCACACTTTTCAGATAATTTGTAAAAAAAAAAAATTATTATTTGAAATACATCTTCTGTATCTTCCTTTACACTTGAAAAACAAAAAAAAAACTTTCTGCTTTTTCTTTTACTTGCATCTCATGAAACAGAAACACGTCTTTGACAGCACTTTACTTTGATGTTTCTCTCCTTAACTTAGATTTTTTGCTTGCCTGTCCCTCACTTGTAAGTCGCTTTGGATAAAAGCATACAAACGAAGGCAATTGCCTCAAGCATGGTTGAGGAGCATAATGTTAAGCTAGTTTTAGTCTGTTTATTTGTCAAAATAAGAAAAATGTAAAGAACAAAACCCATTTGTCCTCTAAGGGAGATTCTTTGGTGACACGTCCCTCCAGGTTTGGCGATGACCATGAGTTACTTGTTCCGTGAGCCTGCCACCATCAACTACCCGTTTGAGAAAGGCCCTCTGTCACCCCGCTTTCGTGGAGAACATGCCCTCCGCCGTTACCCTAATGGAGAGGAGCGGTGTATTGCCTGTAAGCTTTGTGAGGCCATCTGCCCTGCTCAGGTATATACAAGCACACAGTTACTGCTATGTACACAATGTGAAGTTTTGCTGAAAATTTCTAGATAGATATAAACTATAAGGTTAGATGTAACAGTGCAGGAATGGAGACCTTTTTTCAATCAGGGAAGAATTAAATTAACATGAGCGCTGAACAGGCCTCATTAATGAGTAAGGAATGGAGCCCCTTAAATAGCAGAGCTACCCTGGGACCTTAAGCAGAACCCTGACACTGGTAGTGGTGGTGGTGGGGTGAGGAGAATCTTGGATTTCAGTAGAATGCTTGGAGACATCAAGTCTGAGGGAAAGTGTTCTTAAACAAATTTGCTTCTCTAAAACTTTTAGTTAGTTGTGTGTTAAAATTGTTATAGAATGCATGCTTACTCTCAGATTTAAAACAACTTTGTGTGGTGGTCCATACAGCAAATGTTCTCTTATTGACATACACTAATACAAAAGTCAGCTTTGTCTACTAAAGTACACCTTCTGTTAATCCTGTGATTTAACTCTATTTACTAATCTTAATGTCTGATGCATTCACTGTTTTCTGTCCTGTCTGTCTCTGGTTTTTTCCTCGATCCTTCCTTCTCTGTGTTAATTCCAGGCCATTACCATTGAAGCTGAGACTCGAGCTGATGGCAGCAGAAGAACCACTCGCTATGACATTGATATGACCAAATGTATTTACTGTGGCCTCTGCCAGGAAGCCTGTCCTGTTGATGCTATTGTTGAGGCAAGAAAAAGTACATTAAATAGATTTTATGCAGCTGAACCTATTTATTTTTCAGCTAAAACCTCCTAACGGCACTACCTTTTTACATCAGACATTACAGATCCATTGGTAGAATGTTTGGAGGTATGAACATACACAAGATTTGACCTTCTGAATATCAATTGTTGATTACGACATTTTTGTGTACAACGTCCCACCTGTAAAGGACACACAGGTGGTAAACTGATTTTGACTGTAGCCATTAAACCTTTATTGCCTTCAGGTATATCGTCTTAGCACATATTCACATACTGTGCAATACAGCCTACATTGTTTGAAGTATACGTTACCCACAACTAGAATACTAATAAGAGCTATTGATTAAGTTTGGTACAAATGGTATAGAATATATAAACACTTATAATGAATGTGTGAAAATTATTATGCAGATTACTACTCAACAGCTTTCCACGCAATAGGGCTATCACAGAGTGTCTCATAGCCTGAAACCACCCATTCAAATCAATCCTACTGTTATATAGAGTAACACGTAATCTATGTTCATTTGGACCTACAGACTGTTCATTTCTATTTTCCAGGGTCCCAACTTTGAGTTTTCAACAGAGACTCATGAGGAACTACTGTACAACAAAGAGAAGCTCCTCAATAATGGAGACCGATGGGAGGCTGAGATAGCAGCAAACATACAAGCAGATTACCTGTACAGATAGACTGTGTTGTGTGCACACTGCCCGCAAACATGAAAAATATATATCTTATTGTCCTTTTACATTAATTGTAGCTTTACTGATATTTCAGTAAATTGCATGTGAGCAGTGATGCCTTGTTTTAGATTATTGCACTTTAAAAGCGTGGTTATGTGGATGATTATTTTTTTCTTAGAGAAAATATTTATTTAATCTTACTGTTGTTATTTAAAAAGTTAAATGGTGTTTGCTAATATAATTATAAATAGAAATAATCGCCAATAAATTTGATGTTTTAATTTAAGTTGTGCTTATCATTTTTGCTATTATAATATTCCAAACATTTTCAAGGACACTTGGTTTGTGCCCATTTCCTAAAGAAAATGCGTGATTGCTGAAAGCCAGCTGCTACAGCTGCTCGCAGCCTTCACTGCCCTAAACAATTTAGAAGTGAAAGCACATGGAAATAAACTCATTTCAACAATTGCAGTTGCACAAA
The DNA here is from genome assembly GCA_033026295.1 of Channa striata. Taxonomy (NCBI): domain Eukaryota; kingdom Metazoa; phylum Chordata; class Actinopteri; order Anabantiformes; family Channidae; genus Channa; species Channa striata. Next base: position 15,962,455 of record CM065173.1, on the reverse strand, counting down.
TGTATTAGGATTGCAGGCATTGACACTTTACAAGTGAAAACAAAGGAAAAATGTTTCAACAATGTTTTCACACATGAAAGACATCAAATACTTCTATAGACCTCCATTCAAAATAAAAAAAATTAAAATTGTATTAATATTATATAATAAAATATAAAGTTATCTCTCCAAACACCATTGTGCATGCGTTAAAATTGCGTTACGTTTTTTTACCGCTGCGGTGGTCACATGATATGGGCGGAAACTGACTCATAGTCCACGCCGAATCTCCCGCGAACGCAGCCATTTACTCTTTCCTCTCTTCGTTGTGACACCGGTGAGTTTATATTCTCTTCTCTTTATGGGCCAACCTAAAAATCAACTGTGTGTTTATGGAGAAAGTAACTTGCGACAAAGCGAAATGTAAAGTTATGGTCTTATATCATTAAGCGCTGTTAAGTGTAACCACGTGAAGTATCGGCAACCAGGCTAGGCCATTGGCTTTCCTGCGCTAGCTCCCAGCTAACTTGCTAACTACCTAAAGAATGGCATCCATGCTCGCGTAGCTAACAGGTTAGCAAGCCACGGCTCTGGCTCATTTCATCGCTTTGTTCTTGAGACCAGCGTCTATTTCTTAGATGTGTTTACAGTGTTGACAGAATCCAAATTTTTTCTTGGATGCAAGTAAATGACTATCATTGTAGCTTCTGCAATATTAGCACATTAGCCAGATGGCATCCAGCCTGATTGTTAGAGTCGAACAAAAAAAAGTGCGGTTGCGCGTCGTATGGCGCACTCCAACTAACATTACTCGCTAGTTAGTTAGCCATCGCTGATGCTTTAATACAAGTTGGTTGCTTATATTTAAATGTGTTACTTGATTGACATACGGTGCGATTTGTGCCATAGTTTGGCCTAAGCACAACGGTTGCATGCTAATACCGGAGCGTTAGCTTGATATAGAAAATGCTAGAATTGTTCGCTATCGCTAAGTAACAAGCTAACATTAGCTGAAAAGTGACATAACGTTAAATGTACGTAGAATTGCTGTTGCTCCAAAGGGTCGCCGTCTTCTCTAGATTTTACGTGAGATCGGGTAATTGCTAACGACAAAGTGGTAACATTGTTCATGACTAAGTTAGCTAACTTGAGCTAACGGAAAACGTGCTAACCATCCCGCCTTGTTTTGTGCCACTCAGATAAATCGCAACCACGGCGGACTCAATGGCACAGTGTGTACCGGTGGCGGTGTTTAAGGTAAGCGTTAGCTGTATGATATTCACTTATTTGATATTAATGTCTTGAAGTGCTGTTATAAAAAGAAATTTTAACCGCTAGCTGATCCAGTACCCAGCGGACTTATATTAAACAATTTGCTTTCTTTTAGCTGGTGTTAGTGGGAGATGGAGGCACCGGGAAGACAACTTTTGTGAAGAGGCACATTACAGGAGAGTTTGAGAAGAAATATGTTGGTGAGTATTCCTGTGTTTAAAGTTTGGCATCAGTCTCATCAGACTATTAGCAGGCCAAGATGAACTTTCTAGTCTTCGCCATGAATTAAACGCATGCACTTAGTCCCTGTACCTGGTATCATACACCAGTTTTCAGTAATATTTGTGTATATTTTTAGTAACAAGTAATTCCTGTGAATAAATGCCAAACAAGTTTCCATCATGTTATTTGTTCACTGTTACCAATGAAGATTTGACTTCAACTGCAAAATGTCCTGTTGCCCATGGGTCTTTCAACCTTTATCTCTGACATGTTGACCTGTAATTTTAGCTACTCTGGGAGTAGAGGTGCACCCGCTGATGTTCCACACAAACAGAGGAGCCATCAAGTACAATGTGTGGGACACAGCTGGACAAGAGAAGTTTGGAGGGCTGAGAGATGGTTACTACATTCAAGGTACTCTTCAGTCCCCTAATATGCTGTTCTCATCACTGATGTCTAATATTCCACCCAGTAATTGTACTTTACCAAAAATAAACTGTCAACAATAAATGGTGTGTTAAAATGTCTGTTACATCCACAGCTCAGTGTGCCATCATCATGTTTGACGTTACCTCTCGAGTCACCTATAAGAATGTGCCTAACTGGCATCGTGACCTGGTCCGTGTGTGTGAGAACATTCCTATCGTCCTCTGTGGCAACAAGGTGGACATCAAAGACAGAAAAGTCAAAGCCAAGAGCATTGTCTTTCACCGCAAGAAGAACCTGCAGGTACTGGTATATTTATAATATATTTTGTTCATTGTTATGGAGACATGTCCGATGCACGTGTCGCGAAACTTTTCAGGCTTTGATCTGAATAATTACTAATAACTTATTGTTCTTCCCTCAGTACTATGACATTTCTGCCAAGAGTAACTACAACTTCGAAAAGCCTTTCCTGTGGCTAGCAAGGAAATTGATTGGTGATCCCAACCTGGAATTTGTGGCAATGCCTGCCCTCGCTCCCCCAGAGGTCCAAATGGACCCAAGCCTTGCTGCAAAGTATGAGGAAGAGCTTCAAGTGAGTCTAACTGTACAAGTACAGTGTCAAAGTGAGCTTATGTTGGGGGGGTTAGATATTTAAGAATGTGAAATAATTTTTCCATCTCACGTTTTCCAGGTTGCATCACAAACAGCACTCCCAGATGAAGAAGATGACCTCTAACCTGTTCCCTGAAATTTCCCTCTCCCCCAAGCTCTGGACAGAATGTTGTTCGAATTTTGCCCCCTTTACTGTAATATCCCTTTTCAGATTTTTTTTTATTTTTGAATTTTTGTTTATTTTAAAAATAAGAGAAAAAACTTGGTGGAAAAAATTGTGGCTCTAATTTCGCTGTACAAGACACATAAACCCTAGTGTTGACATTGGCATGGCAACGTGCTTCTCTTCATCTTTAAGCACCCTCCACTGCACTTAACCAGCTCATGTTATGCTGTTGTATGGTGTACTGGAAACACTAAGGGGAGTAAACTTGGAATAAAAACATTGTCAGTATGTCTGTCTGTATTTCCCTGAAGGTTATTTTTTTGTTTTTTAGTTTATAAGTAGTTTGGTTAGGGTTCATGATGTTTTGACTTGCATTAAGACAAGAACATGAGCTCAGTTTAATGTGGACCCTGTATGCAATATACAAGGATCCTGAAACTGAAGCAGCTAAATAAAATTTATCAATTATTAAAGGGTTGTGTGTTTACTTCAGCTGCTGTAATGTGATATTGTCCTTCGAGAGAGGCCCATTGCTGCACAGTACTTAATTTGAATGAAGTGTGACAGTGATGTGAACTTGGGCAACTTGCGATTTTTCTTGGTCCTAAACAAAACCACTTGTTTTTCTTGTGCCAGGGTCTTCATTCTAAAACTTGGCAAATTGTGTAATGTGTAGGAACTAAAAGTACAAAAAGGTTACCTATACAGAAGAATATCAAGACATGATGGGACAAGGATAGATTGGCAACTGTCTACTTCCAATAATGATCTAGACATGCAACACATGGTTTTAGGAATGTGTTGTGGGTTATGTGTCAATCCACTTTTTCAGAGCTTTGTCAGTTTCCATACACAGCCCCTGTTACAAGTCTACTGCCTCTGTACTTTAGAAAAAAAGGTTACACATGGAACACTGGTGGTATGATGTCGTCATGATCCTTAGTAACAGTTTTATTCAGCACATAAAAATCATTACAATTCGATTAATTATAGGTGCTTTTTTTTAAACAGCCCTAACAATAAGTGCCACCAGATGTCAGTCGTGTGCCTCCAGTGAAATGTGATGCTCTGATGATGGTAGTTACATGCATTTTGTCTGCACGTGTTCACGCCCATTGTCGCGTGTTACTACTTCGTCGCAGTATTATAATGCAGCTACACCAGCCATAATTCACCTGTTATTCCCCTTTGTCTCATTTCAAATGTAGTTTAAGGGATCCAGGATAACATGCATTTATTAGGCTAAATATTTACTTTAATCCTCACCCTACTAAAGTAAAAATAAGTGAAAGTATTTTCTTAGGCACATGTTCAAATGACAAATTCTCATTTTATATTACATTAGATGCTAAATGTTATTAGCTTTTAACATGTGTGAGTTTATTCTGATGATTAAATAGTAAATGTATGACAAACACTTCTTAGAACACAATTTCTGACTTTGGTAACTGCACAAACCTTAGTTCTATTCTGGTAAGGGCTCATGCCTTCACCTTGAGTTGATATTGGTGCATAATGTGGATACATTTCACATGAACAGATTGAAATGGACTGGCTCTTAGCAGCTTACTGTTCCTGTTGAGGAAAATTAAGTGTCACATTTTAAGGAAACAGAAGATTTTATGGTTTAATTATTGTGGTTATGGTTATGATTGAATTTAGTTTTTCAATGTTAAACTGCAAACATCTATGACCAAATTGTTTTATTGTACCAGCATGACACTTTAATAAAAAAAAAACAAAGAACAAAAAATATTACTTTAAAACCTTTAAATTAATTAGAGTTAAATAGAACTTTAAAATGAACTTGAAATTGCCTCATAGGATTTAGCATACTCCAATGGCTCCTACAAAGTTTACTCTGACAAACATATTTGACAAAAGCAGTAAAGTCTGATATTTTATCTATAAATTAGTAAAAATTCGGCAGTATTATATTATTAGGCATTCGAAGTTGTATCATTAAACTAAAAATGCCGAAATATTGGCATGAAAATTACTCAATATGAGGAACAATTTAAGAATAATCACATTTTTCTGCTAGCTTAGCACACTGGCATTAAGTCAGTGGGGAAAAGTGTGAAGTTGCTAATTTAGTTTTTTGGCAGTGAAGTAGTTGAGGACATGCACTATTCCTACTACACCTGAATGCATCAACAGTGCAGGTGGCTTAGGGCGTGGCTTCATCCTACCCAGCAGTGGTCTGTGTGCGCATGCGTGAATTAGAAAAGTGCGTTTTAGAATGATTACTGGTGTTCAGCGGACACAGATAATACGGCTCCGCACAACTGTTGTTTTAATCCCCGAGCGAGGAGATTTAGCAAAGAAAAAAAACCGCCCTTAAAGCCAGCAGCCATATTGCTTTGGGAAACGACAGAAATAGTCATATTTGCGGGGGGGAAAAAAGTCGTTTCCTCAGACACCTTTTGGAGAGGTGAATTTCCTCTCGTAACTCGGGTGAGTTTGTGCTGGACGGCTACTAGCTCGGCAACTGACTGGAGAATTCACACACGTTTGGCGGTTAGTTTTTGAGCAAGTTGACGGAATATCGTGGCTGTTTTTCAGGTGCAGCAAAGTTCAATTCATTGTCTGAAAGATGAAGGACCGATTGGAGCAACTCAAAGCGGTGAGTAAAATCGATTAAACGTTAGCCCGGAGTGGTCGTGTTCTCTGGCGTTTTCTCTCTACACTTTCACGGCTCTTTGAAAAACGCGATTATGGATTACAATAAAGGGCTCGATAAAGCAAAAACGCAGTTGTTTCCCCTGTTAACTGAAAGACTTGGCACATAACATCCGTTTGCAAGAGCGTGGCCTAACACTGAAGAGATGGATGAAGTAAGTGCAGGTGGAAAAACCAGTGGGCATGAAAAATGGGGATGTTAGTTAAAAGTGATTCACAGGTAATTTCCCCTTAATGTACAAACAGCCACGTTGCACGGCGTGACAGGAAAGGGAAAGAGGCAAAAGTAATAAAAGATCAAAGTAATATTTTCATTTTTTTAAACTTTGAGTTGAAAAGCACCAGCCTTACCTGTGCCATTTTAAAAGTTTTTGCTGTTGTTCCTTTGACTATCGTCGCTTCCTATGAAAGCATCTAGTCCTCCGCTTCAGCAGTGGGCTGTCAAACTGATTTAACACTTAAGAAAAGATAAGATAAGATAAGACTTTGTTGATCCCACAGTGGGATCTTGTGTCATTTCTGTTTTTTTAACATTCATCTTTTTAACATTATTGAATACCACTTTGTATTTCTGACAAAACAATTAGTTGACTGACAAACAATCAAGTGTTTATCAAGCAAAAATAAAGTGTTTTGTGGTATTAGTGTATTAAATGTGATCATTTGCTTTGTAAGTGGAAAGTGAACTGAATATCTTTAATTTTGGCCTAAAAACAAGCAATCCAAAGACAATGACCTAGACTTTGAAGAATTTCAATGCAATTTCAATACAATCCACTGTTTTCTGATATTTAGTCGGCTTATTAATTAATTGGTCGTCAAACATGTAACAGAGTAACCAATTAAATGGTAAATTGTCTGCATATATAACACTTATATCCAAAGGGCTTTTCAGTTATGATTTTCAGTCATCAATCCATAGCCGATGGGACCAGAATTTGAACACTGACACTGTAGTTTGTCAAAGACGGCCTTACCAACTGAGGGAACCGCTTGCCATTGTTGCCAGACATATATTAAACCACTAAGTTAGTGAAGATTCTCAGCCATCCAGGTTTGGTTATTCGAAGGTTGAATCATATCAACTGGACTTTTTGGTCTTGTTGGTTAGAAATGCTTCTTCAGTCTTCAGATGTAACGATTAATCGTAATATCTTGATGACTCCACCCTGTTCCCATCTCCCACCTTAATGAGCCTATTCAGGGTAGGTTGGAACAAAGGCCCACTCTGGAGGATATAACTGGGTTTCCCAGACACTTTTATTTAGACTGAAGAAGCTGCTTGGATAAGTAGCAAAACGTTTCTAATCAAGAAGAAGTCCAGTTGATATGATTCAATCTTTGGATGTTATATCACTGAAAATGTAATCAGTATGATCACGGTTATACCATAAAAACGTGATCTTCACTTTGGATGAACTGAAAATGAGGTTAAGAGGTTGCCAGTACCTAGGTGTTTACTCATCACACAGTGAGATTAACTTGTCCTGCATATATTATGTAGAAACAAAGTAAACCTATAGTAGTAATTAGTAGTAATATTGGTAAAAAATAAAAAGCAAGCATTCCTTGTATTAATTTCTGAAAACTAAGTAAATACACCAAATTCACTGGTTGCCTATATAGACAAGGCCTTGTTCCTATTGTAACCCATTTAAGAATGCGTTGTTATATAGCTGCCTAAAGTTTCTGGCCAAATATTTGCTGTTTAAAATTGCTCAACTGCCATGTGCCCTCAAGCTGTATCTCACACAGCTGGCTTTTTCTTCTGAAAGAGGAGGAACAGATAACAAATGAAGTAGGCCAATATTTGTTACAACCTGTAAAGCTACTGTTGTGTTATAATGGATGCCTCTATCCTAACGACGTTTTCCCAACCTTTCGTTCTCAGTTTCTTAATCTTTTTGCCTCTGCCACCCTCCCCCCACCTTTATTTCCACTTCTGAGTTTCCTTTCTAAAGTTTAACTTGCTAGCCGTAATCTTGGTTGTATATTGGTGTGGATATGTGTGGGGAGGGGCGTATAGTCATGTGAACTTAAGCCAACAGTGTGATCATATCATCTGACACACTGCAGATCTGGAGAATTTTAGGAAAGAGGAGCGGCAGGAAGCCAGGATAGTTTCTTAGCTCTGTCCATTTTAGAAATATAGAGAACATGAGTTTATGCTGTTGCCATGTTTGCCATATTTGCCATATTTGATTTTCATGAGCTGGACTGAAGACTAATGTTAACTTAAGCTGATTTCAATTACTCAGGCTTTCTGTTCCATTTTCAAATGTACTTTCAGTCAAGGCCTTAAGCTTTCCAGTTCTCTGTGTACAGTACCCGGAGGGGAAACTGGTCTACTGGACTAACGTCGTTTCTTTGCTTTCCCACCCAGCTCATATATCATAACAATGAAAGGGTAAAAATGTAACACCACTAGTGTAGCTTCTTCTGTGGATCATGGAGTTTTTAAATCCCTTGTCAGATTTCAGCATTGCATTAACACAAGTCCTGATGGAGTGTTTTGGCTTCTGTCACCATGCTGCTGTAAATCTGACCCCCAGGGCCCGGGCCTGCTGTTGTGATAGCTTGTGGTTCATTTTCTAAGTCATCCCATGGAAAAATCTAACGCACAGCGTTGGACTAACAGTTACATTCATTGCTGATTAATCATCCAAATAGTTTTGTATGATATGTAGTGTGGTTCGTAAAATGTCCAAAACACAATAGCTTTTATAACCTTACGTAATGACAAAATGCTAAGAAAATCTGTAAGCCCAAAATTGATTTATTACTGGAAGAGTTTCACATAACCTATTTTCAGTGACTTTAAATATCAGACTATATTGACTTTAAAGAAAGCCAATAAGACAGTTGTATAGACTTTTGTCTCACAATCTTTGTCAGCTGTCTTTTTTTTGTCTCAGCCTTGAAGTATTTCTGGTTGTTCAGTTGAAGGTGTTATAGCTGCTATCGTGTTTCGTCATTTACGATCCTCAGAGACAAAGTCTGACAGTTTATCACCTTTTTTTTTTTTTTTTTTTAAATGACTAAGTCATTAGAATAATAAGTTGGCAAGAGGGTTGGACATTCACTAGATGCCACGATTTGACTCGCAGCCCATGCTTGTACACATATGCTTATTAATTGGATTTAAGTGTTGTATGAGTATGTATGCTAAAAGGATGAGCTAGGTTCTTGTGCTTTTTTGTGTGTGTTGTTTTAGTGCATATTTTTAATCCATAGGTTTGATCATTCTGCTGCATGTTATATGTGTCTTTCTAGAAATATAATTTAAAACATCACCATTCAGACTTCAGTGAAACTATGTGTACAGAGAGGCAAACAGTTTATTATGTTTAAGAGGCACAAGCTCGCTGTCCCTGTTGCAGTGTAAAGCATCTGTCTGGTCATTGCCTTGTTGAGGGGAATTATGCAACATGACATGTGGTGTTTTGTATGCAGAATAAGTGTTAAATACAAGTCCAAAACAAGGCCAGTGTTTGAGCTGATGTTTCAATCTTATTTTTATTCACATACATCGTTTGTGCTGTTTTCTAATCTTGGCATCCTGTTGTCCAATTGTTATCCGGTGTGTTTTAAGGTTTTGATGATTACACAACCTTGATGTACCGAAGCATGTGATTATAGCATAAAAAAATAGCAGAAAATGCTGTAAAAACGGTTAATGTTAATCTAGCTCTACAGCACGCACATGCTTTTCATACACACAGTATCTCATGCTGTTTTTTTTACAAATACAACCAATCATAAAGCTGTACACAAAGTCCATTACCCATGTAGTTGTCAAAAATAGCTCAAGACTAATGTTTTACAAAATATATGTTTATCACATTTAATGATAAAGTCTATGTGCTTTCATTATTTGTGTGGTAGGGACTGGTCTGCTTATGTAGCCTGTATAACCAAAGTGCCACACTCACTGACACAGGAGGAGGGCCGAGAGTTAAATTACTGACCCTGTAGTCCGTGGAAAAGTGCTTTACCAACTGAGCTCCAGCCCCCCCAGCTGTTCTAACAGTAAAAGCTGTCTGGATTTTGAATTTATTTTTATTTTCTTTACATATGGTCGCTCTGTATGTGTGGCCTAAAGCTGTTTGGTTTGTTAAAGCATTTGTCACATATGTTGGGGGCCTTCGTCCTGTTTTTGCTGAATGACAGACACTGGAAGGAAGTGAGCGCTTGTTCTTATCTCTACTACTGCAGAAATGCCGTGTGAGGGAGCATAACGTGTGTGTCAGTGTGCTGCATTGGATGAATAACCTCCTGAGCAGTGTGTGACTGTGTGTGTCCAGAGAACTTTGTGTTAACACTGTTGTTGGTTACAGCAGCCTGAACAAAATAGTCCAAGTTACATTTGCAATTCAAATCTGAGATGACTAGGTAAAGACAGTCAGGATCGAAAGAACTAGGTGCTGTGACAAAAAAGCAAATTTATTTATTGAATAATTTACTGGTAATTGTCTTTTATGAATTCCGTTTATAATATCTAAAAGTACTTAAAAAATGCTCTTGGTATTTTTTTTTTCTTTTCATCAGCTAAAATCATGTTTGCTAAGGCATGTTGGCTCATTGCTAATGCCCATGTTGGTAGTTTTGTTTGTAAAATTATTGGAAATGTTTAATAAGATTCAGTACTGGAGCTGGTATTATTCAGTACTCAGGTTTGCATTTTCTCATTTCTTTCTGTTATTTATTGTTTATTTCCAAAATATCTTCCTTGTAATATTTATCTTGCTTATTTGAGGCTTTCTGTTAATCAGTAGTTCCATAGAGTTACTAATAATTGCAGCTGTTGGTCTGAGTTACTCTGTGTTTTTAAGAACAAATCAAATCACTGTACTATGTCACTGTTAGCAAGTTAAAGAATAATTCTTGTTACAGCTGATCCAGTGCAGTGTCATACGCTGCACAGTCAAAACATATTGAACTTCAAATGGAGAAGTTATCAAAACACAGTGAACAAATAGAGCTTTTTTATGTGCTTAACATGACTTTCGAATGTCTGTTTACTCTGTACCTCAGCTCTTTCTTAAAGTCATGTGAAAGCAGGTTGAGTTCCTGGAGCCTGGCCCTACACCTTCACCGTGTAAATATTCACCAGCAGCGCTGAGCTCTTTGTGGCTGACCTACAGCACCGCTGTGTTTACTGATCATCCCTTCTGACGTACTTACGATTTCACTGGGTAAAGGATTCTGATGAATTTATTATGTGGCAGTTCATTAGGGTCAGGCCAATATTTGTAGCAGATGGATTCTAAGACTCTAAGAGAATGGTGATATTGAAATGATGGTGATGATGATGATGATTATTATTATTATAGACTCCTTGAAGTGAATAGTTGTTTAACAGAGGAGAGAATTAAACAGTGCAGTTTTATATTTATTATTTGGACTTGTTCTTTAAGTTTTTTGTTTGATTATTGTTGATGATTTTCCTTCTATTACATTTCAATTTTCTTTGTGTTGCCACATTATGATAGCTGTATTCCAGCCTCCAGACTGCCATTCTTGAGGGATTTTCCCTGTCTGCAGGAATCAGGACCTACTAAAAGTGGTCATAAGAAGTAAGACTTTGCGGAGCGATGGCTGTTCTGTGTAGTCTCTTCAATTAGTAGAGCTACTAATGACAGAGTTAATGCTGACTCTGAAAGAAAGATACATACAGTGCATTGCATTTTGGTGAATATAGGGCTGCATAGCTGAATGCCCATGCTGACTTGTGTCCACTGCTGAAAGGTGTGGAAGAAGGTGGCCTGGTCTGACAAATCATGTTTTCAGTCATATGGACGTCCACATATGTGTACACTGTTTATTTGGAAAAGTGATAAGAGCAGGATGCCCTGTGGGTGTTAGATCCATGACATCTTAGAGTCACATACCAATAGTAACCTTCAGAGAACTTGTGGGGTCTATTCTCAGATAAGTGGTCATTTCTGGGCTGCAACCAGTAACTTCAGTGTTATCTGGAGTTTCTCCTAGTTGCCTGACAACCTCAATATGACGAGGACTTGATTTGTTTGACTTTCTGATGTGTTTGAGCTGTTTGGCATTTTTAGTTCAATATGAAAAGAACGTGGTTGTTGTTGTCTTTGTTAGATGGAAATAAACATACTTCTCAAGTTCGACATATTGAAAGAACTCAAGTTACGTACTGGCACTGGTATCAAAGCTAACATTGATATCAACTCTTACATAAGAATTAGAGCATTCACATGAGATCAAAAGACACATCAAAAACACATCCTGTCTGATGTTCAAAGACAGTGCTGTGAATGGCTTGAAATCAAGTTTTTAGTAGGGTGTATATTTCTCTCACTGCTTTCTATTATTTCTCTCACTAATAAGTCATCTAATGCCCCTGAACAAAAAAACTTAATATATTTTTCTAAATAGGGAAAGCAAGCTTATTCCATCACAAGAAAATTCAAAGGGCATTGCTTAAATTATTGAATAGGCATTAGGACATAGTAGTTCGTAGTAGTGGTAGAGTTGTACAGGAACACAGCTTTTTTTTTTTTTAAAGCTGTAAGTCTGTGTTTTTACCTCAGTGAATACAACAAAGATCTGAATAAACCTATAATCCTCACGCGATGTCATTTGTATAAAGCTTTAGAGGACCATGTAATAGCCTTTACATGCTCTCTCTGGTGCCTGACAGTCTTTACTTTTTATTGTTAGACATGTGATCATGATGATGACGAGGTGGAGATTGCTGTGGATAACGCAGCCTTTATGGATGAGTTCTTCTCTCAGGTAAGTCTGGGTATTAGCGTGTCGGAAGTGGATCTCTTGATCTTATTTTAAGTCTTTTCTGTTTTATTTTAAATGCACAATGTTTGAAACCTATGTCATTTCTACACATACAGACTTTGATGATGTGCTTCCATGTGTGTTTCAGATTGAAGACATCAGGAACAGTATAGATAAAATTGACGAGAATGTGTGTGAAGTCAAAAAGCTTTATTCAGTCATCCTGTCTGCGCCCACATCAGATCAGAGTAAGATAACTCATTAGGTGTCAGCTTTCCGTTCTTTATCTGACCCTTTTTCTTTTTTCTGTAAATGTATTAACGTCACACAGCTCACCCAGTGTCATATTACCAGTGTTTTTCTTACACAAACCTTGCTAATGTTTTTCTGTTGCAAACTGGATTTGCTTTTAGTGTTTTAAATCAAAATAAATCTGTCTTATTTTTTCATAGGACATATTTGTGTACTCGTATGTCATAAGTAGCATTGTCAAAATATATCAATTAATGCAGCTTCACTCATTCATAAAAGTTTCAGAGAACAAAAAAGCATTTTGTAGAACAACAGATCATTCACTAGTTTCTATGAAATGTATGTTTGTGCTTGCAGTAAGCCCATTTTAACTTAACTGTTTAATGCCATGTGTCTCTTTTTCTTTAGAAACACAGGATGCTTTGGAGGCAATTACCAATGACATTAAAAAGATGGCTAATAATGCAAGAAACAAACTCAAGAGTGAGTGTGCCACACAGTCACAATTATGTTAATTTGATTCATTGTGAATTTGGTTGGAAAAGTGATGTCTGCTAGTTTAAACTAAAACATAAGTCAATATCTTTGTTTGTACCCCAGCAATTGAGAGGAATCTGGAGTCAGAGGAGCAGGAGAGGGTGTCCGCTGACATGCGGATACGTAAATCACAGGTAAATTATGTACATTTACAATGCAATGTGGCCTCCAGTTGATATTGTAACACAGGAAATTTTTTTTATGGATATTGTTAAGACCTTGACATTGTTTGTTTGTCATAATTTGCAAGCTTCTTTTAACTGAGAATCTTGGATCTTTTTTTATTCAACAAAAGTCATTGGGGTTTATTGGCATGATTAAATTCAGTTTTGGAACCAGTAAAACACTGCATGATAGTTTACAGTTTATACAGAAATTATTTACCTTTCTGTTACCGTCTTATCAGCCCTGCACACACACAGATTTTAGGCTCGTCCTCATTGCTCAACAGCTTCAAATCAGGGATGTCGGTTGGTTTTCTTGCATGAACTGCCTGCTTTTAGGTCCTTCTGTTTCATATCTATAGAAAGGTGTTCCAGACTTTGATTCAGCCATTTTAAAACGTTACATTTCCTCATACCATGTTTAACAAAGGGTTTGGCCAGTAGTTGCTTCCACCTTGCATCTCTGCCATGTACACTATTGTTGTTCTGTCTTCTCTTAATGGTGGACTCTCACAGATTCACATTAGCCACTCCATGGCCTTTGTAGACATTACTCCCTGGTCCATTTTGACCTCCCAGACTACTACGCACCTTGTTCTCATTGTGATCTTTGTTGCTTGACCACTCCTAGGGAGGGTAACCATGGTGCTGAATGTTCTCTATTTGTACACATTCTGGCCAACCTTTCAATGTCATGCTTTGATAAGGAAGACCTAGTTTCACAAGACAAGACAAGAACTGTCCATATCAAGGTTTTGATATGGACAGTTCTTGTCTTTTCTTGTACTGGAAGTAAAGCTCACTCTGTTGTATCGCCTGCATTCTGCTGTTTTTAACATAACAAAATTACAGATATTCCTCTGTCCTGAAATTCATGTCTAACAAATTGTTGTTGTTTTTCCTGCTATCTCCTAGCATGCAGTACTGTCTAGGAAATTTGTCGAGGTAATGACAAAGTATAATGAAGCCCAGGTGGACTTCAGGGAGAGGAGTAAAGGACGGATTCAGAGACAGCTAGAGATCAGTGAGTGGCACTGATGAACACAGTCACAAAGTCATGCGATAGTCATACAGTTTTCAGCGTCATACATTTTTTTCCTTCTCCTCTCCAGCTGGAAGAGCAACAACAGATGAAGAACTGGAGGAGATGTTGGAGAGTGGTAATGCTGCTGTGTTCACTGCAGGGGTAAGTGTGTGTGAAAATTCACTTCTGCTTTTATTAGTGGTACACCAACATTAACAACATAAACAAAACGTGTTTTTAACAGCTTGTAAATGAGTGTGCCATATATTTAAAGTACTCAGAGTACTGTGTATTGTGTGAAGACTCAAGTGTCTTCACACAATATGGTGGTTGTATTAAATACAGTTTTGTAAGAGGTTTTTGCACAAGGACATTCTTAAGATAAACACCAGACCAGAGCAAACCTGACCATATATTAATATTGAAGCTGTTCTTTATCATTTTGTAGTTATTTAAACTTAAAGTTAATATTTATAGTAATCAATTAAAAGAAAAATAGGAATAGGATGTTCTCTGTCTGTAGATGGTCTTGCTGTTTGAAGTATAGTGCTGGATCTGAAAGAGATAAGAAATGATGATTTAAAGGTATACTCGCTGTAACATTCAAACATTACATTTTTCAAAATCAACTGTGAATGTGTTGACTTACAAAGCACTGCCTGTAAACCTCTTGATATTTAAAAATACCAACTGTTTCCTTTTCAATGCAGCACTTACACTGGAAGACTAAGATTTTTCTGTAGAGCTACAATTGTTCTCCTCATTTTCTCTAGTTGTCTAGAGGGCTGCTCATTTAAGCAAATTAATCTTAATTAATCTTGACAATGCCTAATTTTCACCATACTGTGGCCCCAACTAGACGTTAGATGTGTAATCGAGATTGATTGTGTATATTTCCTGTGTGGTAACTAAAACTTCTTTCTACAGATTGTGGACTCTGGGATCTCGAAACAAGCCCTGAGTGAGATTGAATCCAGACACAAAGACATTGTCCGTCTGGAGAGCAGCATCAAGGAGCTGCACGATATGTTTGTAGACATTGCCATGCTGGTGGAGAGCCAGGTATTCACCTCTACTTCTACTCTGCCATTGACTTCATTTACCTAAAGAACCGCCCTTCTTATTCATTCAATTATATACTATTTGCATTCTCCTATAACTCTTTTCCATGAGTCTTAAACCAAAATACAGTTGAGCGAAAATGTTTGCATCCCCCTACATTGGAGTGGCAAAAAGAATTAATTAAAGATTTATTTTTTTCAACATAATATTAAATGCATTTTCAGCATTTTCATCATCAAAAGTCGTCAAATCACACAGTGTATAAAAAGAGTAAAACAAAGAAAATTGTATCAGTGTACAAGTTTGCATCCCTCTCAATAAGCTATCTAGCAAATTAAAATGGAGTATGTAAAATCAAGTGACTGAACTTTAAAACCCACTTGAACTTTTAATGCAAGAGAGAGAGGGATATAAACATACATCATAATCCAGAAATTGAAGAAATGTGGACATACTAAGATGCTTACAAGAAGGTGGAAGAACATAGAAAAATAATTGAAAGAGCTGCAGGGAAGCTTGTTTGAGGGCTAAGTAATAATCCAAAGCAAACAGCAGGAGACCTCACAAAGTCTTAACAGTTAACAGGAATATAGGTCCACATCTCTACAGTCATGTGTTGCCTTGATTGTTTGGGGAAAAAAAACACAGGAAGCAACTGCTTACTTCTAGATATAAGAAAACATGCTTAGAGTATACTAAGGAGCCTTTGAACAAATCAAATGAGTTTTGGAAAAAAATGATATGGTCCAATGAGGCCAAGTTGAAATAATGTGGTGATAAAATCACACAGGGTACCCAAGGAGTTTGTAGAATGTTATAAAAGCAAAGGGTAGAAATGCACAGTAATGGAGAATATTTCATAAAGGGTCATTCAAACTTGCAACTTAACTTGCAAACTGTTTTTATACACTCCTCTGCCATTTTTGTTACTCATGATGATAAAGCAACATTTGTACTAGCTGAATATGTATTAACTATTATGCCAATTGGAAAAATACAGTTTTTCTTTTTGCAATTTCAAACTAAGTGGATGCAACATTTTTCATTAAACTGTATTTTCTCCTATTTGATTCTCTCCCTGCCAATGCTGTGGTCTGACTTTCAGTCTACATCTGTCCATGTTCCCTCTTTTCCAGCTCTATGACTCTCAAAAACCTGTTTTTACCTTCTGCCACTGCCATCTTGGTCTTATCACCCACCATTGATGGAACAACATAAATGCATTTAGTAAGATGTGTGAATCAGCCCTTATTGTAGACATCAGTGCAATCTTCAGTCTTGAATGAACAGAAATATTAGTGAATATGCATACATTAATATAACCACATATTTCTTGCTGCTTGCACTCTGCTTTCTGAGGGAAAGGCTTGTTTGAGGTAAGGGCCCCTCCCCTGCTGTGTGTGTTGTGTTTTTTTCTCCACAGGATACTTTTTGACCATTTTTAATTCAAATTTATAGTTTTGAAGAAGTTTGCTACAAGGACTATCAGCATTATCATAACTCTGACTGTTTATCAATGAAATTCACCTTGGCATTAAAACAAAACTCCTCAGTCATTTTTGAAGCTGCCTGATGACCTTCACTTATGTAACAGTAAAGCTTGTGATAAAACAATCACTTGAAACCAGATTAAATATGTGTTCAGTCTAAACTGGTTGACGACACTTTGTTTCTGCCATGGTATCTTACTGATTGTTGTGTGTTTTTCAGGGTGAAATAATAGACAACATAGAGCAGAATGTATCAAAGTCCGTGGACCACATAACAGTGGCTAAAGAACAGACCAAAAAAGCTGTAAGGTACCAGACTAAAGCACGCAAGGTAATGTACTTTAGCGAACTGCACCAGTTCATTTTTCACTTTTTTTTTCTTTCTCAGAAGACACAGTTCGACTTTCTTTTAACATTTTGACACCTTTAACCCACTGTAGACAGACCACACTCACCCTAAACACATACGCTGCTTTGCCTTTTATTTCTTGGTTTCTCTCGCTGCTCTTTATTTTCTTCTCTTGCTTTTCATCATTTCTAAAAACCTCCCCTATGTTAGGGTGGAATGATTGACAGAATTGAGAGCAACATGGACCAGTCTGTGGGCTTTGTGGAGCGGGCTGTGGCAGACACTAAGAAAGCGGCAAAGTTTCAGCAAGAGGCTCGCCGTGTGAGTGATTCTGGTCAAAAAAAACCCAGCAGTCTGGTTTCCCAAACGCAATGGACATAGTTTTATATTATAACAGGACAGAAGAACGGAGATATATTCACTGTTATAATGCCAATTATTTTAAGATTTAAATTTGCAAGCCTTGCATTAAAGTATAATTTAGTTAAACAGTATTATTCTACTGACTCTGAGTTAATGGGTCAAAGGTGCCCTATTCCTCCGTATGTGTGACAGTAATGAGCAAACATTAATGGCTATAGGTGTGACTGCATTATAGACGGCCACCCAGGTGTCACTGAGGCTGTGTTTACCAGCAGCTCAGACGGAAAAAGCACTGTGTGAAAAAAATGCCAGACACCATATATGATACTAGCACAGC
Source organism: Channa striata (assembly GCA_033026295.1). Classification (NCBI taxonomy): domain Eukaryota; kingdom Metazoa; phylum Chordata; class Actinopteri; order Anabantiformes; family Channidae; genus Channa; species Channa striata. The sequence continues at coordinate 15,944,753 of CM065173.1, read as the reverse complement.
TGGGGCAGCACATGCAGAGGGGCTGTAGTAAAAAACATAGGGCTGCCCAATGGTAAAGTTGAACCAATCAAATGTTGCTGCAGTGTGAAGAGTAATAAGTTCAGACTTTTTTGAAGATTACTGGGTACCATAAACAGCACATTTCTACTGTTTACCTTGCATCGAAGAACAAAGTTATTACTGTGAAAAATATATTAGTTCAATTCTATTTGGCTATTACTCCGTAAATCATATTTATTTGTCTTGCCAGTACATGAAACAACATATCTCCACTTATTACCGAGGGCTGTCTTTGATCTTGCTTTTGGGAAATCTGCCTGCGGAAAACAACAACATGAAGACCATTCCAACCATCTAGACCCCGATATTTGACTTGCTGTGTTACCTGTGCTCCCCAGCCCTCCTTCCTGCTTTGTTCATCAGTCTTCACCTTGTGGCCTGTGGACCCTTGTGCTTTAAACACAACCTGTGACCTGCCCAGCATCAAGAACCAGATCCGAGACTACACCTCCTTGTGCACACACAATTTCCACACTTGTTTCCTCTCTGCCCTTTTCTCTTCAGCTATAATATGAACTTTGTCTTTATTTACAGCATCTGCATGGCTGCTGCATTATTTTTTATATATTCTTTGCTTTTAGCTGTAGTTCAAAGTATTATTTGTCAGCTGCTGGCTGTTGCAGTGAAAATGATGTTTGTACTCGCAATTTAACTTTAAAGTCAACACTGTTGTGTCAAGAGAAAACTGGTTTATCAGACTTGATGCAGAGAGTTTCGGTGGTTACCAAGCTACAAAGAAAATACATAGTATCTGATACGTCATTGTTGCTGTATACTGCACATAATGCCTCTCCAAACTAGTAACTAGACTGTATGTCACACAGTAGTGGATAACAATATTATTTCGCACATATATAAATCAACAATATGCTATACTTGCCGCTTGCCACTGAGAATGGTCCTGATGGAACTGTACTTGGTTGTTCCCAACAGAAAATGGTGATAATAGTGGTGATTGTGCTGGTCTTGTTGGCCATACTAGCTCTGATAATCGGGTTGTCAGTGGGATTGAAACGAAGCTGATGAGCTACTTGAGTATGAGGAGAGCTAAGGGTGAGTAACTCTGGAGCAAATAACCGCTGTAGTTCCACAATGGGTGTGGGGATGAGGCATGCCTTGGGAAAGGGTTTGCATGCTCTTTCGTTAGACTTTGTATGTGTGTATTTCTCCTCTGTCCACAGGGTTAACTTGAGGTGTGTTTGTGTGTATTTGAAGATCTTGGGTGTGTGTGTTTTTGCTCCTATTTTACGACACTTGCCTCTGGTTACTGCTGAATAACCAAAGCAGTACTGGTGGTGAGTTTGTCACATATTGTTTGGCTATTTTATGGTCTGGGGGTTCATTTTTACTACTCGTGTGTCCCATCATTTACACTGTTCTCCCTTTTTGTGTCTCTCTGCATGTCTTCCTCTGTAGAAAATGATCATTATTGGTGTCATCTGTGCTGTGGTTGTCGTCATCGTCATCGCCATAATCCTCACCCAGACACTATAACAGGACAGTGTCTTACTACAACCATGTCTTTTTGCATCATTTGCTCGATCAGCTGGCCCACCAAAGAAAAGACTGATACTGATCACTCCATGTACATAGATACTTTTACCAGCCCCCCCTCCCCATCGTCCTGCCTGGTCTTCGAAGTCTTGTTCAACTCTCTCATGCAATTTTTTGTGTGAGGATGCTCTGATGCAAATGAGGAAATGAGACTGAAGCTGATATGAGGTACAATACCTGTTTCTTGTATCTCTGGAGAGGCAAAAAGGGAATTGGAAAAAGAACTGCTTATATTGTCACTTCAGTGTCACTAACATTTCATTGTTCAGCATTCATTGCCAAAGAAAAAAGCCTGTAAATTATTTAATTTCCTTTTATTGTCCAGCAAGTTGGATGCTGTGAAACCTTGTAGAGGCACCTCATGTCTATTGAACATTGTTTCTTGCCTTAATGAGCCTTGACACAGTCCTTGATTAAAATGCTAGCTACTGTTTTTTCACTGTAACAGGATTCATGTTCTGAACATGGATGTTCAGCACTTTTGCATTTTAAAATATGCCGTATTTCTGTAATTAATCTCAGATGATCATGTAAATAAGAGATTTATTTTTTTTGTCTGTTCTCAGTATCTAATCCAGAATATGACTCTGTTTACTTGAAGAGGATTGGTGTGTACTCACTTATGATTCTTCAGTTTTAAGAGCCCATCTGTTCTGATGATAATGTGAAGGATAGTGCTCATGGAAACAAATTTCATACACAGGTCAATTTTGGATAAGCAAAAGGGACAAGCTAAGGACATAGACAGGCATCCCTTGCTTGAGGATTTGTCTTAACACTGCAAAGTCTGCTAAAATGCTTGAATATATGTTTTGTATCTTGAAGCTGGTACAATATCATGTATTATTGTCTCTGTTAAAATGCTGTAAAACCTAATGTTTAAAGACAACAAGTATAAGGAGAGAATGGTAGTAACACTAGTGATATTGCCTGTTTCCTTAAAGATCCATAATTGTCTGTTTTTTATTCCTCTTTTTATGGCGTGATGCTAATTACGTCCCACATAAACAGGCAGGTCTAAATGGACACTCCCTCCTGGTTGGTGGCTCATTGATGTGCATTGTTTGAATATATTTTAGGTTTCACAATATTTCTACTGTAAACATAACTCAGTTGTCATTTAATTTGATATAGTTTCTAATACAATTGCACTCTAAAGGGTCCTAATATATATCTTATGGTATTGGAAAATTATGTTTCTTTTATGTTAAATCTTATGTACAGCAATGTCGTCAACCTTAAAGCTGGCGATGATCCATGTTAATCAATAGATGGTGATTACAACTGATCATCATCACATGCTTTTAACAAATGTCCTTTACATTATCAGAGCCACCAGCACGGAGAAATACTTTATTTCTTTTAGACCAGGGCCTGAAGGTTTCCTTCAATTCTGGCTTTGCAGAGAACATTTGAAAGAAAGAGGGACCTTGTCTTAGCCTTTTTACCTGTGCTGTCTCCCCAAACTTTTATTTAAGCCTTTGTCATTTCTCCAATGAAGCCATTAGCATAAGCTGCAATAACAGAACGAGGAAATAGATACTATAGTAGACTAATGACTTCAAGTGCCACTAATTTTAACGAATATTAAAGATTTAAATGTTTTTAATATTTGGTTGAAGAGTGTTTCCTTGTGATCTCATGCTTGTTTGCCCTGCTGCCATTTGTGACTGACGCATAGTAAATATGTTGTGAATTTGTTTTTATGGATGCTGTTGTCAGCTGTGTTGTGAAGTACAGCTAGGTGCACAGCTGTAAAAGAGGAGGTAGGATTTGTTTATTTGGTTTCTTTTTTGGTTTATTTCTTTTACTATTTCTCGCACACATACGCGCACACACACACACACACACACACACACATCCTCTGTGCCCTGGTTCTCCTTTTGCTCATTCATTTCCTCAAACTCATCTGTTTAAAACGAACTATCTTGTGTTGTTGTGCTTTGTGGCTACAGTCATTAACTAAAGCGTGGTTCATCAGGCTGTTATCTTATTTTGTTTTTTTTTCTCATAATTTACAGAAAAAAATGATGATTATGTTGTGCTGTGCCATCATTGGGATCGTTGTGTTTTCCTATCTCTACAGTTTCTTCTCGTAAAACATTTCTACACAGGTAAAACACCTGCATAATCTATTTGGTACATACTACATTCTTTACTTTCACACTGAATGTTTAAACACTATTTTTTATTATTGTCTTGTTTCCAGGAAGGAGGATTTCCCCAGGAAAAAAACCCTCTGGTGCTCTCCTATTTAACCCTGAAAACAGTCTATTTTAAAATCTAATGAAATATATATCTGTTTAAAAAATCAAGCTATATCAGTCATGTGCATCTACCCTTCTATAAATTAATTTAATTTACTTTTTCTTGTTGTATGAAGTGTGTAAAAACGTGATAGAAATGTGTAGATTTTCATTATTTTGGATTCTTTGGATCGATTGTAGTCTACCGCCTCCTGGCGTTGCATAGAAAGTACAGTTATATGTAGAGGAACTATAAGGAAATTATTAATAGGATTCAGGTAAAACTAATATATACGAACAGTGTTTGTGTTTGTCTGGGCTCTAAAAATTAATCAGTTCACATTTTTATTTAAACTCTTTATTAATACCGAATTGAGTGGTATTTTCTAACTTAATGTAATATTTTTCATACATTGTGTGCGTGATGGTGTTGTTTTATGATCTGTATGCGTCTGCGCTGCAGAAATGCTTGTGATGATGCCGTTTTCTGTAACGGGGCTGTAATTCGCTCACTGACTTCGTGTCAACCCAGTAAAGTCGGTTACGTAATAAACGATTTCTGTGCGTTGTACCAAGTGTCGGTGCGTTTTTCACTTCTTACGCTGGAGGATTGGACCTGCTGATTGTGTGTTTGCCCGGAGGGAACTGCCTCCTGTTCGGTTTCCACCGCCTACTAACTTTACCTTCATTTGTTCCTGTTGTGTTAGCCTACGTGTGAAAGCTACATGTCATAAATGGCGATATACGCATAACATCCGCGTATAAAGATCTTTCCTGACCTCATTTCATCCCCCATCTCGATGCTCTTCCTACTCAGAGATAAGCCTCTCCCATCAACAGTACGGGGGGCGGGGTCTGCGCAAGGATGCGTTCGATTTTCTGTTTAGTGTGAAGAGGAAAAACGGGACCTGAGAGGGTAACGTTAAAATAAATTTAACATGTTAGAGAAAGGAGACATAGGTACATAAATATTAAGTTAAGAAGTAACAAGACCAGTGTTATTTAAGTAAATAGTATAATATATTAAATCCAGTCGTCAAAAAAATTGAACAGATATGTAATCTATTATGTAACAGTATGGTATACTCTGTAGAGTAGCCATATTATGGTGTTATATTTCGTATTCAGTGATTACCCATTGACAAAATAAGTGAACTATTTTTAATTACATTTTTTATTTCTAAAAATGTCTGCTATAATTTACCAAATGAAGATTGGGGTCTCACTCAGTATATCACACATGAAAATAAACATGTCTCTTTGCTATGTGGAATGCTAAGGCAGATATTTTCAGAATTTCTTTCTACTTCCTGATAATATTTGGGATAATATACATTGCTCTCCTTTTTTTCCCCTTATTTTTACAAAATAATTTGATACTGCACTAAAAGCCTCTAACTAACCGCCTACCGTCAAACCAGGAAGAACAAACCAAGTGCACATGCATATGAATATGTTTTAATCTGATTTAAAGAGCACCTACAGTGTCCAATCAGAGCGGCGGTACGCTCCTTTTTTCGGAGCAGTGGAGTAAATAGGGGGGTGGGGTCATGAGCTCTTTTTGGGGGGTTTGTGTGTATGTGTGTGTTTTTTGACCAGCTGAAAATGGCGGCTCGGAGCGTCGAATCGTTCTAACTTTATCGCACAATAATAAACATAACAAAATACTCAGCCGTTAGCACATAACATGGGGAAACTTTACTGACAGACCATAGACGTTGAAGCTGGGAAACGTTACTTTGACCACTACGGATAAAAGGAGCTAGACGGTAAGGGAACGAGAGCTTACAACTGCCTTGTGGAGGCTCTATCTGCTAGCTACCTAGCTCCAGCGTTAGCCGACGACTTATGAAAGGGATTGTCAACTGAGCTGAGTTTATGTTAGCCGACAGTGCCAGTTAAATATCGTGAGTTAAAAGATAAATTGATTCCGAATGTTTCTTTTACAGTGGAGTTGCTCTAGTTGTCGCTTGTTTTCACACAGTGACACAATTTCAGTGCAAATATATGTCATTTAATTTGTGTTGCTAACCTTAGCTTTCTGGCTGCAGCTCTGCTAGCTAACGTTAGCAGAGGTGTCTTGCTAATGTAAAGCTTTAACCAGAGAGTGCCGTGTGTTTCTGTCCGACGTAATGTAAAAAGCATACACAATCCTTCGTCGGAGATTGGTCAGTTATTGAGTATTAATTAATAAGATTCATGAAACTTTATTTCTTTTAGAGATTATGGACGATCCTCATACACGGTACAGCAAACGCCTGGTGAGTAACTTAACCAAACTGTTAGCCTCCCGCAACACTTGATGTATATTTACAGTCGAACTCTTTCATCCAGTGTTGGTGTGTAACGTTAAAGGTTTTAATTACATGCAGATCAGTTTAGTACATGAAAAGGACTGTTGTTAACGGGGACGGCCCGCTGTATTTGGAAACAGTCGGGAAAGGCTATAGTCCTTTCCGTTTTGTGTGACACCCTAATCATGGTCTTGAACCTGTCTAAAGACTGGGTTCAAGAAAAGGTCAAGTTCACCGTCTAACCTGACAGCTACTGTGCTGTGACCTTTCCTTATCTTATCTTACCACATTTTCACATTGATGCGAAATAATGTTAATAAACTCATTGCTTTCAAGCTTTCCAGTGTGTAGCCAGAGAACTATTATTATATGAGGTTTGGGTGAATAAGATAATATGAGTTTAGAAACACATTTGTTAAAGCCTATTCTGCAGTTGTTTTATGTGTCGTCCTATTTGTTGAACATACAAAAAAATATAATCACCCAGTGATGTTCTGTTTAATTGTAATTCGTTCATTGGCAGTTTTTATTTTATTGCTTTGTATGCAAAGGCTTGGTTTTCTTTTGTTATATTAAATTGTTTTCTGTCGCAGTTTAATGGGTACCATGTAGCCCCTTGTTATGCAAGTAAGATTTGTTAGTGTTTAGATAATAGCACGTTTGAGGTAAAGACGTGGGGGTTGGGGGTGGGGAGATCTCAGAGCAGGGGTTTGTGTTTTATTCATCTGTCTTTCCAAACAGTGATGCTTTGGCTGAAAGGCAGGAGGGGAGCACACTGGGTGGGGGGCAGTGGATGAAAGATTAACCATTGCTGTTGGATTGCTGTATTGTTACGATCCTACATGAAATGATTTGGCTTGGACTGATTCGTTGTGATTTAAGTGATGGAAGGTTTTCTTTTTTTATACCACAGGGACAATTGCCACCTGTCTCATGTCTTAGAAATTAGAAGATAAGCCCCAAAAGAAGAAATCAGAACATTTAAGAATTGATAAATAATGTAAAGGCTTCTGTGATTGTTGCATTAATGTTAGACTTTAAATGGAGTTGCTTTGATAGTGTATCAGAACCAGCAATTCTGTCTTATAATAATTTATCCACTGTGTTTGGTCTAAAAGCTCTTCTTATAGTGTACAACTAGGTTTATGACTTTATTCTTTAAAACAGTGTAAAATTTGTAACCTCATCTGTCACAAATGTGATGTCATAAATGTCACAGTCAGTTATTCTGACCTTCACCCCCTGCCCTGTTGCTTTGTAAGGAATATATTGTTCATGATTGACATAGAGATTAATAGAAGCTTTTTAATTTTGTTTTGTCTTCAGCGCACAGGTACGCGGCGCCGCTACCAGGATGATGGAATTTCAGATGATGAAATTGAAGGCAAACGGATGTTTGACTTGGATGAAAAGTTGCATTGTGACAGATTTAGCTCAAACTTGGTTAAATACATGGAGGGTAAAGGTGAGGTCTCAACTGGTAAAATGAAAGTTTTTTTTAAAATGTAATTTCGGTCAAACAACATTTAATGTTACGTAAAAGAAATAAAGGCCAGCTATTTGTCCAATTCGAAACACGACATATTATTTTAATATAATGTTGATAAAGAGATAAAACTAGCTGCCTGTAATTAGTTTTCTGATCATAATTTTGGTAACTTTCCAAATGCATGTTTGTGTTTTTTGATGCTTGTTTGATCATACTACTTTGTGTATATCACCTTTTAGATTTTACATTTGAATACATCCAGAGAGAAGGGCTCAGGGACCCCATTATCTTTCATACAACTGAAGGCCTTGGTTTACAGTAGGTTGCTTTTTTTTCTGTCATTTTATAAAATAATGTATTTTATCATTCTAAGTCAGTTTAAAGCTGGTGCTAATGAATCTGGTTGACTGTGCTGTGTGTCTGCTTTAAAAAATTGCCTCTCAATTGCAGAATGCCTGACTCTGATTTCAGTGTGAGTGACGTCAAGTTGTTTGTTGGTAAGACCTTTTTCTTTCCTCTTCCAATTATATTTTTCACATTCATAGAAACATTTTATACAAAGATAATTAATACAAAAAAAGAGATTTCTGGTAGGTATTTGTTATATTTTCTTTTGGCCTAAATATTTGGTGTATTTTAGTACAGTTTCTTTAGATTTAATTACAGTGGCCTCAGTTGTTGAACCCCTTTTAATTTGCTTACAGGCAGTCGACGCATTGTAGATGTGATGGAAGTGAACACACAGAAAGGAATCGAGATGTCAATGGCTCAGTGGCGACGCTACTATGAGACTCCACCATCAGAAAGAGAAAAACTCTATAATGTCATCAGTCTGGAGTTCAGCCACACCAGGCTGGAGAATTTAGTCAAACGTCCCACTTCAGTAAGAATGCACACATTGCAGATTTTCAGTTATTAAGATGTGCATATTAATAAGGCTATGCAAGATCTTCTACTGACAGATATCTCTAATGCTCAAAAAAAGTCAATAAGTCATATTTAAAGCAGTTCAAAAATATTGGTTAGTTATGTTGATTATGTGTTTTCTGTTTTGGGAGCTTCAAAGCTTTGGCTTAGTACCAAGAGACTAATAACATTTTGTCCTTTTTCCATAGAGTTGTGTCAGTCGTCACAAACCTTGAATGTTTGTTTTATACCATTTGCTCTTTCTCACTTTACAGGTAGACCTTATTGACTGGGTTGACAACATGTGGCCGCGGCATCTAAAGGAGAGGCAAAGAGACTCCACTAATGCCATCATAGACATGCATTATCCCAAAGTACAGAAGTGAGTAAACCCGAGATCTCAAAACTGATCTGCTATGGGTCATGTCTCAGTGATAATTTCATCTTTCTATTTCTACTTCTATTTACCTATAATCCATATTTTGTTTCACTTGTTTCAGGTACTGTCTCATGAGTGTACAGGGCTGCTTTACAGATTTCCACATTGACTTTGGTGGCACTTCGGTTTGGTATCACATTCTGCGAGGAGGAAAGGTCAGTCTGGGTTTCACGCAAACTATAAATGTTAATGTTTGGCTGCAAGTAGTGGCCAAATGGAAACTTTCTATTTGTAACAACACACAGCTCTTTACTTTTGTCATGTGATCAAGAAAAAAAGGAATCTGATCTTGTCATTAAGTTGCTGTTAACGTCCCATTATTGGGACATTTTTTTTATAGGGCTGAACAATCTAGAAAATTTTATTAAAATGCATTTTATGTATTTCTTTCTAGTATATGTTTTAATTGCTTTATGCATTTTAACATGCATTTTTTTCATTTCAATTGTTCCTCTTTTGCCATAATATTTTGTGCAAATAAACTGTAAATGATAAGAATATCCAGTGCTGCAGAGAATATTATAGAAGCTACACTTTTAAGCTGACCGTGCATATAAGGGCATGTGTGTACATATAAACATTCCCTACTCAGACAGGGATTCAAGTATTGTGTTCTTTATTGAGACTCTCTTGTTACACATTTTGCCACCATTTCTTTTCATTTTTCTCTTCTTATCTCTTTCTCTCGGCTCCCCACTCCCCCTCTTTCCTGCACACAATGTTATTTGATTTATGAAAAGAAAATTGAATTACCGACTGACAACGTGCAAACAGTGGTGCATGTCAGCTGACACTTGACTTAACTGACCCAAGTAGCTGTTGAAGTTGCTCTAGTGAAGTTTACTCAAAAATCATTGCCCATTTTCATTAGGGTTAACAGCACTGCATTTAAACCTTGGCTTCGTCTTAAACCTTCTTCATCCACTCTCACTCACTTACTCTGCAGCTGTATGTTAAGACTGCTGTTTTGTTTGCAATATCAATTTAAAAACAATTAGTTCTTCAGCTCTATTTCTTTCTTGACCTAAGATCTAGCAACATGACCTTTGACCTGTGACTCCTGCAGGTGTTTTGGCTGATTCCACCCACACCACAGAATCTGGAGATGTATGAGAACTGGGTATTATCAGGAAAACAGGGCGACATCTTCCTAGGGGACAAGTGTCATGACTGTCAGAGGATAGAGCTGAAGCAGGGCAACACCTTCATAATTCCATCAGGTTTGTTAATGCAATGAAGCCAGTGACTTTATAATACAGTCTATACATACATACACTATACATATGCCATGTGTATAGTATGACACTTGAACACTTTCTTCCTTCATCATCCTCTTTCTTGAATGGTTTAGGATGGATTCATGCTGTGTATACTCCAGAGGACACACTGGTGTTTGGGGGGAATTTCCTTCACAGTTTTAACATCCCCATGCAGCTCAACATCTACAGCATTGAGGACCGCACACGGGTAAGCTGCATGTCTCTGTGATTTACAGTCTTGTGCTGTAATTATATAATAGAAAACTCATGTGACAGTATCATTCAAGTTTTTAGTAAGATTTTTGAATGAATTTTCTGTCCTAGCTGCTGTCAGCCCATTTTAGCTTACAGCTGTTTTATAATTTTCTGTAGACTTCATTCCAAAATGATTCACACATTTATGTAATGAAGAAATATATTACCTTTTGGGGCGATGTATATGTGGCTGATGTCTAAAAAAATTAGTACAATACATCAGAGGACTGTGGTAGCTAACTCTGGCCTCAGACTAACAAGGACAGAGTGTGAATAGAAGATATTAATTATTGGTTTTTCCATCTGCATGGTATTAAAATTAATGTAAGAAGTGACAAAATTTGCATTCATGTTTAAGAAACATTATGCAACTACAGGCATATTGTTTAAACAGTTTTGAGGATCCAAATGTTATCAATGAGTATTTGTCTCCTTCTATTTCTGTGTTCCTCCTGTAGGTGCCAGCAAAATTCCGCTACCCATTCTACTATGAGATGTGCTGGTATGTCCTGGAGAGATACCTCTACTGTCTAACAAACACCTCCCACCTCACCCCTGAGTTCCAAAAATATTCCCTTGGTATAGGTGAGTACAGTTGAGTGCTAGAAAATGTCCTGCCATGACTTTTCTCTTAATTACAGGCATTTGAATAAATTATACTTATTTATACTTTAAATTACACTACGTTATTCTTTAGTGATATCAATTTCGACCAACATATCGTCTTTTTAGGACTGACCCGTGCTGACCTTGAAACCAATGGTCACACCAGGAATGAAAACTCCAGTGGAGCTGAAAGTGACACTGAAAAAGTGGAGATCACGTTGAAAGAAGAAGAAATCAAAGAGGAGGAGGTGGCTGAAGTTATGAAACCTCAGCATGTGCTGACCCCTTTTGAGTTAGAGGGACTGTGGAACCTCTTGGGGAAGCTGGAGGAGCTACCTGCAAACAAAAAGTGTGTCCCTGCTGGTATCAGGAATGCTGCAGCCCTGCTTGAAGACATAAGGGTGGGTGAGGTTCTTTGTGCAGTTCATCTCAAAACTAATTCATGTTGCTTAAACTACACCCATACTACACCCATAAAACCCAGTCATTTTAATGATGTGGTGGACCGGGGTGCAGCACTGGCACACTGACTAGTCTATGGCTACACAGTCCCATACACTCGAGCTGTAATGCAATATGTGGTGTTATATCTTTTGCTGTATGAATATGCATATGCTGACCTCAAAATTAAAACCACCAGGTGGTGTTACTGTTTTGGGTTCTGCATGGTATGTATTTGTTTTACTTATATTTGTCTTCTTTTCTTCATTTGTCCAGGCTCTTCTGACAGATCATGCCAATGATGACCCTAAGCTGTCCTACACAGGAGAGCCCATTGTGAAGTGGCCCAAAAGAGTAAGTAGAGAACAGTTATTTTCCCACACTTGACACAAGAAGAGAGTAGCATTTTCTGTGAAAACATGGCACCTATTTCCTGTTACTGGTTAATTTATTTATTTTCTTACTATTAATTAATATTATATAGTTTAGGTTTTTGCAAGATACATTTCAACTCAACTTTTTGCCTTTTGGACTCTAATTTACAGCCCTTATGGTACCAGCCACCTGCTCCTCCTCCCCCTGTCATTTACCGTCCTCGCTTGGGCCCAACCCTCCACAAATCCCTAGGTCAGAGGTCTACCAAACGCTCATCTATTTCTGCTCTGAGGCGTAGACGAGTGAGGTGCAAGCGGTGTGCAGCATGCTGCAGAAAGGAGTGTGGCACCTGCCAGTACTGCCATGACATGAGGAAGTTTGGTGGCCCTGGGCGGATGAAGAAGAGCTGTGTCATGAGACAGTGCCTAGCGGTTAGTTGATAAAAGCATCATTTTGATAAATTAATGCCACATGTCCATACGTTTTTTTGGGTTGCAAGCTGTACAAATTCCCTTACATAAAATACATTTTTCACATTAAATCTAACTACCGTATTTTTCGGACCATAAGCCGCTACTTTTTTCCGACGTTTTGAACCATGCGGCTTTTACAGAGATGCGGCTTTTCTATGAATTTTTCTGCAGCCCTCAGATGGGCGCTGTAGATGGAAGTCAGTGCAAACAAAAAAGCGCCAGTTTTTATTCTTAGCGCATGCAACCCAAGACGCACAACAGCAAACATCAGCACTTTTACTGCCGTGTTACAGGCACCATTCAGGTTCAGGTGTATGAATAAACACTTATGGTACAAAATCTTTTGTTGAGCGCAGCAACTCCTGCGTAATTCGTGAAGAATAAGAGACGTCTTCTCCTTTGGCTATGGAACAAGCCGTTTATTTATAACAAGGACGTTTTTGTCGGCTCTGTACATTCGACATGTGTTATACCAGCCACACATACACGTAAACGCACTCTTTACCGTAATGCCGGTAAAACAGCGCACAGAACATCCTCATGCCTACTGTGAACAATGAGTAGGAGCGCATACAACAGATATTATTTCTCAGCCTGGATATTGGCGGCTTATAGTCCGATGCGGTTTATATGTGACAAAATATATATTTCTTTTAAATTTTAGCGGGGGCGGCTTAAATTTAGGTGCGCTCTATAGTCCAGAATTTACGGTAAATGTTTTACAACATGGGAACCGTTCAAATTTTTATATTGTTATCACTTAAAAATGTTAAATTTCTCTATAATCAAAGAATACTAATATATTAAATAAAAGCATAAAATGCTTTGCTGCTCCATTGTCCTGGAACCATATTCAGAATTCTCCAAAACTATCGGGGCTAATTTTCCTGGATGGATTTAAGACTCTTTTAAAACATACTAACTGAAACAAGAACCTGCCATTCTTAATTGAAAGTGTACTGTTCATAATGTTGTTCCAATTATCCTGCCCATGTGCTTTGTTATTTTTATTAATGCACTCTTGGTGTACTCATTGAGGTCTCTGTTGCAAACAAGATCCAACCTCAAGGGACTAACTGGTGAAATTATAAATAAGAAAATACATTTATTACGTTAAAGACCTCTTCTTCCTATCAAAAATGTCTAAAGTACCATATTGTACAAACACTATACAAAAATATCTGAACCTTTCAAACAAAACTAATTATATTTAATCTACATGTGTCTCTGTGTGTTATGGTTTCACATGTTGCCATATTGTCAAAAGGATTGTGATGTTGATGGTGAAGATTAGGGTTTCCGTGGAGTAGATGTTAACTTTGTTCTGTCTGTTCTTGTAGCCTGCCTTGCCGAACACAGCTCGTTGTGCCATATGTGGAGAAGGCGAATCGGATGAATCAAATCCAAGCACTCACTCACTCATGGAGTGCTCTGTCTGTTCACAGATTGCTCATCGTCAATGCATTAAGGTAATCCGCTTCAGACATGGTATAGGCTATATACTGAATATTTTAGTACTTGATTTGATTTTCTGTGTACAAAAATGTATTTAAAAGTTGATTGTTTTTTGTTTCAGGAACCTGGGGAAGGAAAGATTAATAAGGATTTGCCCAGCTGCTGGGAATGTCCCAAGTGTTACCAAGGCAAAGGTTCAGCATCAGAGGTACCAAGCCTGCATTTTCTCTCTTTCACTTCCCTTATGTGTTCTCAGTTCATTTAGTTTCTAGGACTTTCTCAGCAAAGTTCCTTTTTTCAGTAACATTTTCTAGCACTTACTTTTTTGATGTTGATACTTACGTGAACAATGACACCCTTTCTTCTTCCTCTCTACCTGCCATCTGATCCCACACTAGTCTTCCAGTGATGAGGATAGTGGAGAATCCGACGGCTCCGCCTCCTTTCCATCTTCCAAACTTGCATACCGGGAAGGAATTGGTGTAGGTGAAGGGGTGAGAGGAGGGGGACGTAGTACACTCCCCTCCCGACCAACAGCACCACCACCTTCTCAGAATCTGTTACTGCAGCATCAACAGAACCGCAAAAGAGCAAGTGCACTGGAACTCAGACTTAAAAAGAGGGTAATGTGGAGATCTTAACTGCATTTAGTAGCTTATTAATAAAGAATTCAGTGTTTTAATGATCAAAATGAAATGCTATTGGTGGGGCTAATTATTTTTCAAAAGCCTTCAACAGTTTTAATGCACTGAAAACTTGTAAAAATAAGTAAGAAATCACAAAAAACTTTTTTTTTTTGTACAAATTTTAACCTGTTTTTCTAAATAAAAATCGTTGAATCCTAGAAATCTAAGCTTTTATTTTGAAAATAAAACTTGGTTACCCTTAAATGGGTTTGGCCGATGCTACAGATAGGATTCTTCACACCTCATTGAATAAACAATGTAGATAAAACCTTTTTGGTTTGTTATTAACAAATTATCTCAATCACCAACTCCTTTTCTCTTTGTTTCAGATAAAAATGGAGCGCCAAAAAATCTTGGTAAATAATGTACTACAATAATTTTTGCACTTTTCTGTATTTAATTTGAGTTATACAACAATACCTAGATATAGTTGGTTATTTAGAACTTTTATAAAATTATTTATTCTGGTTATGCTGTGGCAGTTTTGAAATGTGTTAATCTTATATGACATATTTTGGCCGATCTCTCCCCACAGAAACGGGCATCTCTAGATCGGTCTCCCAGGTTGCTATCCCGGCTGCGCTCTCCTACCAGCAGACTATCTCAGGGCAGAGTTCGAGCCTCCACCTGGATGAGCGGCTCTCCCTACCACAGTTCTCCAGGAAAGACTGGATCATTCCCACAGCAGTCTTCCATTGGTCTGATACTTGCTCCCAAGGGTGATCCCCGCAGAGGAAGGGGGCGTGGAGTGAGGCTGCGGGGAGGAGGTGCCGGGAGAGGAATCGGAGTTGATAGAAGCCATGGGGAGTTGGAGGAGGAAAGCGAAGACAGCAGCAGCAGTTCTAACAGCAGCAGCAGCAGTGATGACGAGGAAGAGGATAGAGGGCAGAACAGTGGAAGGGGAAGGGATAAGGAGAATCAGCCACAGGTGAGACGAGGAGGACAAGCAGCCAAAGAAAGAGAAGAGGAAGTGGGCGAGGTGGCAAATCAAAATGGCACAGAGGAAGATAATGAAGAGGAGATGGAGCAGGACAGTCAAATGGGGGACAAAGACATTAAAGTGACGCTCCAAAGGCCGACCAGGGCCAAGCGCGATCCATCAGCAATTGTTCCTAAATTAGAAGCTATTGCCCCTCAAACAGCACCTTCAACAATACATAGCCAGACCAGAGCTCTCGTCAGACCCCCTATTAGGAACCGTAGCCCCTGTACTGATAAACACTCCAGTAGACACACACCACCACACACTCGCAGTGGACACGCGGACTCTTGCACCTCACATTCAGAAAGGCCAGAGGCCTCTAAAAGATTCAGGCCGAGCAGGCCATCTAAACTGAGCAATGGCGCCTCCTCTTCATCCTCTGAGCTTCCCCATCTCCGCATACCTCTGTCTGCCCTTCAGGAAGGGGGGAGCGAGGCAGACAGGGACAGTACTAACGGCGGGCCTGGGTGTGAAAGAGAAGTGTGGGTGTCTGTCTTCCGCTACTTAAGTCGAGCAGATCTCTGCGTCTGCATGGCTGTCTGCAAGAACTGGTACAAATGGTAAGACTTTTTAGCTGATGTCTGTCATTTTTATTAGGATGGTTTCTGTTCAGTGGTTTGTTGTTGTATGTGGTTTGGGGTTGACAAAATACATAAATATGTCAACCTCAAGCACTAGCAAGTTTTAATGAAATGTCTGCTTTCACAGTTTTTTTTCCCCTTTTTAATTTAGTGCAGACCAGTAGCAGATCTATGAAAAAATAGTTTTCATAGATGTGGCCAGGCTGAAGCCAGTACTCACTATGTTGTGAGAAGCGCAGGAAGTGCTCTGAACATTTCCTGATCTTGATAATCATTTGTATATTTAGTTTCCACGTGCTGCATGCACTCTGCACAAATGGGAGGAGAGATTCAAACAAGTGGAAGTTTATTAAGATGTACTGGAGCTAAGTGAGCTGTTTTTACACTGAACAGGAATAGATCTCCTTATCTGGATCTCCAGTGGAACTGCAGTTAAAGTAGGAATGCCAGTGTCCCAACACATCAGTCAGTATTGGTCTCTAGATATATATGACTAATTTTTACAATATTAGTTATCTGGGGCTGCGTTATTATGGTTAAACTTTTCCCTTTAGCTCTTTAAATCCATGCAGTATGTAACATGTTGTAAAATTTAGAGCTTCTCATTTGAGAACTACTCCATTAGAGTAGGCGATTATGTGTGACTGCTCACCTTTAACTTCATTTAATCACATATTGCTAATTGGTAAAGCTAGAATAAGCAACTCAAACCAACAAAAGCATGAGACTCTCCCTGCCCAACTATGATCTTTTGCCATCTGCTATTGTCTGTGCAGCTTTAAGGATTAGTCATTATCAAATTTCAGATAGGATTGCTGCAAAACTTGCTAATGTAAAAATTCTATTCATCAAATCAGTCTAATTTCATCCCAGATTTTAATGCCTTTTGTTGAATTTAGTACAGTGTTTATCCCTGAGATTATCTGTGTCGTATCAGATGATGAACGTAATGAACTTGTGCTTGTTCATAGGTGTTTAGACAAGAGGCTTTGGGGGCGGATTGACCTGAGCATCAAGCGTACCATCACTCCTCAGGCTCTAACAGGCATTATAAAGAGACAGCCAGTCACACTCAACCTGTCTTGGACCAACATCTCTAAAAAGCAGCTTAACTGGCTTGTAGGCCGCCTGCCTGGTATGTACGCACACTTTTATTTATTTCATTTTATTGCCTCAATCGTCAGCTTGGGACAGCTCTAGTTATTTCTAAACTAATTTATCCCATTTTGGCCAGTTGATGCACAGTTTAAGTCCCAGGATATTGGCGCGAGTTCTGCATTAGCCATGTATGTGCTAATAGGCTGTGTATTTTAAAACAAAAGGTAAACACTGTTAATTCTCTTGATTCCCTGCACCCCCCAGGGCTAAAGGATCTGATGCTGGCAGGTTGCTCCTGGTCATCTATTTCAGCTCTCTGCTCTTCTGGTTGTCCTCTCCTACGGTCACTGGACCTGCGGTATGCAGATGGGGTCAAAGATTCACAGGTCAGGGACCTAGTCACTCCTCCAGGTAAGAAGGATGTAGCCTCAGTTTTATTTCTGGAGATGCATGATGTTGAACTCATGTGCATAATCTTCACATCTTTTTTCTTCTTTCCAAACTGTTTCTTAATTCCAGGTTGTGACAATCGTAGCCAGTTGCGGAGCATGCAGTCTTTGCGACTAGCTGGCCTCGACATTAGTGACTCGACTGTGCGCCTAGTGATACGCCACATGCCCCATTTAACAAAACTGGATCTCTCTCACTGCAACAGCCTCACCGACCACTCCATAAACCTGCTGACTGCAGTGGGCTCATCCACCCGAAACACACTCACAGAACTCAACCTGGGAGGTGAGAGATTCCTGGGAATCGCTATTATGCAAGACACAATTTTAGGAACAAAAAACCTACATACACGCGTTGCATTATTTTTGTTTTACTGTTATTAATCTATTTATGTACCTGTTTCTTTCCCAGGCTGCAGTAAACTAACAGACACATGTCTAAAGTATCTCCGTCGCCTCTCTTGTATCTCACTGCTTGATCTCCGAGGCTGTAAAGCTGTGTCACGCAAGGCCTGTGAGGCCTTCATCTCCGAGCTGTCAGTAAACACCCTCTACTGCCTATCGGATGAAAAACTGATCCAGAGGATATCCTAAGCGCCTGCTACCTCTCACTACAGGGGTGATTTGAGGTGCAAAAGCAGGGGAACTGTATCCTGATGTGAATGTGTGTGGCACAAAGGACACAGATTGGCAGGGAAGTTCACATGCACCTGTATCACATAAAATGAGTGGTGGGGTTTAAACTGGGTGGGCTTAACTCACTTAAGCTGTGTTGGTGAAAGACGTTGTCACAGCTGGAACAATGTTTCTTCTCAACACAGTTTTTTGTGTACCTAGAAAGAGACTCAGGAGCTTTTTTGCTGTTCTTTTGGGAATTAATGTTATGTTAAAAAAAACACTTTTTTTGTAATTCTGGCAGTTGGAGAAAATGTTTCAATTACCTAGCTACTATTAGACTACACATTCATTAGATAATCAAGTGCTCAGTGCTGCATGTTGGACAGAGACACTTCTGTCTCCCATAACAAACTCCTGCCTTCAGAAAAAGACTTGAGTTTCTTCCTTGTTCTGTTTGGCTAATCCCCATAAATTTTTACTTAAGATGTGACTTGTGCAGTCTTTTTTTTAAAGCTGCATATCAGTATTCCAAATAGATGGCTATTTTTGTCAGATACAAGAGCAGACGTTACGTTTTTTACTTATGCTTTATGCACAACAGCTAAATGTTGAGATTTTTAGTAAAAATGATTAAAGGTGACAGGTCTTTCACAGCATGGCTTGTTAAGTGAGTTACTTGCAATGGCCTGTGTTTACCAGTTGTATGATCAGCTTCCTAAAGTATTTGGGTGTTACATGACTCCTGCGATGTACTTGACTTTGTACACATGGACTCAGAGTGGATGTGGTTGTTTAAAAGGGTGAAAAGACAGCAAGAAGGCAATCATGGCAACATGACCTCATCCAACAAAGGGCAGGTTGCATTAATTGTATGGAGGAAGCCAAGGATGAATAAAGATATATATGGTGCATTTTCAAACAATGTTAGATTTCAGGTGCTATTATTTTCAAACTCTTCTTGCTTTGTTTTTGTACAGACAACGTTTAGAGTGAAATGTTGATATTCTAGATTAAACTGCTCCCCGCTCCTCTTTGGTACATTCTTTATTTTTCTTTTCATGGATGAGACATGTATCTACTTTTCACTGAATTTCATGACGGTGTCTAATTAAAAATTGGTGTGTGTGTGTGTGAGTGTGAGCGCGTGCGAGAGAGAGAGAGAGAGTGGGAGGGGGTTGCTCATTTTATTGTAGTGGTTCTGTATCAAAGGTCTTGTCCCGTGCTCTCCTGGCCATATTCCCCCAAAATGAATATAAGTGTATATGTGTTTTCCTCTTTTAGATTATCAAAACGGGAATCCTGTAGCGATGTAATTATTTTCAGAAGCTTTTTTTTTTCACGTTATGATGTTTGTTATTTTTCAAGAAAAAATAAAAAACTATAAACAATGAGTCACATTTTCACTGACAATGGGAGAGAGATGCACTGGTGTCGTCGGCTCCACAGTTAATACCGCAGTTGGTTTGCATGTAGGAGCCGATCAGATATCAGCTCCTCCCTCGGTCCACCCCAGCTTCTCTCCATAACCTGGAAATGAAGCGACGCCTCAATCAACAAATAAATAAGGCGACTGCAGCTGTAAATGTGCTTCACCGTCCACGAACCGAGCGCAGCGCTGACTTTGACAGGTGTCGGCTGGTCGTAGTTGCCCGGACAGGGCTGCGTTATCTCGGCAGAAGCTGTCATCGCCGTCGGATCCGTTCAACTCGAGGGACGTGGATGTGAAACTGGAATAAAGGCCGAGTCTTGTTTTATTTTCATAAACCGTAACAAACCCTGCGATATAAACCGGGAGAGTTGCAGATGCGGCAGCTAGCTTGCTAACTAAATCAGCTGGTGATTATAGTAATACTTTACTTATAATTAAAAAACAACAACACATCTCTTGAGAAAAAATGAGCAGACCCAGGTGTGTGTTTCTGGTCGGTTAAATCACTCTGTTCGACAGGGTTCAGGATGGAAAACTGGTGCCGAGAGGAGCAGAAAACAATGTTGTTGTTAGCCAGTTAGCTAACGATAGCTCAGCTAGCTGTTAGTAACGTAAACCAGCTACATCAAATTAGTGGGCTGAGTTAGACGACCTAACTCAGCCCACTAATTTAAATAGGCACGCACAAAATCGTACTTTGTCTGCTGCTTAACGCAATGCATTCAAATAGATTTACTTAGTGACTTTTTCTAGTGACAGACTTGGTGCTTTAAGCGTTTACAAATTCCCTGCTAACTAGGCTAGCTAGCTAACCAGCTGTGCTGTCACCGCAATCTGCTTTCCGGAGAAGTCGTATCGCAAATATAGCTTTACTACGGGGTAACTGTCAGGTGGACGACAGCCATGGCTCAAGAAGCGTTCCCTCTGCATTTGTTTGTCTGGAACAATCAGTATCTGGAGCTAGATCGAGAACTGCAGAAGAAGGAGGTAAACGAGCTTTACATTGCAGCTGATGTTTTTTTTTTTTTTTTTTTTTTTTTTTTTTTTACATCCCATGCGTTTGTGATGTCGCACTGCATTGCGCTGATGCTGCTTGTGTGTTTCGTTCTGCAGCAGGATGTGGAGCGACTGGATCCGAGAGGGCGCACCCCGCTGGAGCTGGCTGTGTGTCTGGGCCACCTGGAGTCAACCCGGGTGCTGCTCAGACACTCTGCGGACCCGACACACTGCAACGCACAGGGCTGGACAAGTGAGTGATCCGCTCAGGTTCTCAGTTTCGCGTCCTGAGGGCGCCCATGGAATAACTGACACCTATGGTCATTAAATGTGGATGCACGTTGCAGTCTTGCAGGAGGCTGTGAGCACTGGGGACCCTGAGCTGGTTCAGCTAGTTCTTCAGTACAGAGATTTCAAGCGTGCCACTGAAAGGCTGGCGGGCATCCCTGAGCTGCTCAGCAAACTAAGACAGGTAGAACGGCCTTACAGTTGGCAGTCTGATTAAAAAACTGTAAGCTTCATCAACACCCAACTTGTTGCACCTCAGTTACTACTCTGGATAAAGATTTGAGGGAAACTTGCTGTGTTGATGCATTTTTGAATGGTGGGTGTTTGTTTTCCCTAACACATTTCCTTGGTGTCTTTAGGCTCGAGACTTTTATGTGGAGATGAAGTGGGAGTTCACCAGTTGGGGTGAGTGTGTTTTAATTTACATGTTTTCACAGAGGTCATTTTCAGCACCATAGCTGTTGGACAGCTCCCCCAGCTGCAGCTGTCACTAAGCAGACTCATGTGAGTGACACAACAGGTTAATTTCAAATGTAGCTAATACTCAAAATGTTTTTGTGGAATACATTTAACAGGATTACCCACAAATGTAATGTAGTTTATGAGTTAAGACCAGTACCAGTAAATGTTAACATGTCAGTGTTTACAGTTCGCTACATTTATTCTTCGCAATAACTAATGAACAACATGTGATATTCAGCAACATCTTTGTTCATTTTAAAACTCATTGTAAATTTGTCACCGTACAAAAAGCAATTTGTGAGTCTTCACTTGTATAAGTTACAGTTGGTGTAGAAACACAATGAATTGGCAAGTAAATATGATCATTAGACTCAGCTGTAATACAACAAACTACTTTCTTTTAATTTTCCTACCTGCCTCATACTACCTCTACAATCTTCCTCTTAGTTCCCTTAGTGTCAAAGGTGTGTCCCAGTGACGTCTACCGGGTGTGGAAGAGTGGGTCATGTCTGCGTGTGGATACCACCCTCCTTGGATTTGAGCACATGACCTGGCTGAAAGGACGCCGCAGCTACATCTTCAAGGGTGGAGGTGTGTATGGTCCTAGCATCAGCGTCACATGTGTTCAACAATGCTTTGCTGAGAATCTCTAAACATCTGTTTCCTCTTAGCATTTGCATTATGACTTGACTTGGACCTGCAGTGAAAGACTAATGCAGAAACACAATCTTTTCAGCCATTCTGTAACATTTTTTGCCTTTTTGTCTCTTCTAGCAAGACCTTGGTTCTAGTTGTCAAGTACGTCCACTGCCTTTCCTTTTCACCATTCTGCTTGTTTCCCAGATGATGGGGCTGTTGTGATGGAAGTGGACCACGAGAAGCAGGTGGTATACACAGAGCCTCTTGTGTTGTCACCTCGTGATGCACCCTCCCTCCTAGCAGCCATGCAGCCTTCACAGGAGAATACGGCCCAGAGACTGACGTCACCCATCGTCTCCACGCACCTCAACACGCGTAACATTGCCTTTGAACGGTAACAAGCACATACCAATACACAAACCTTGTTCTGGTATCTGCCTCTCCTTGCATCATAAGGCTGTCAACTTTTACCTAAAATATTTAGTTTGGGTTCAGTCAAGTTTTTAAAAAAAATATTATGCCTTCTACCCTATTTAGGTCTGACAAAAGCTTTTAAAGTAATTTGGTTATTGAATTTAAAGTTAAAATATACTTTACTGATATTATATTCCAATATAATGTTACAGTATGTGTCTAAAGACACACTCATCAGTGTAACTCTGCTTCACATATTACCTACACCTTCTGTTTGATTCTCATTGCAAAAAAATTTAGTTGGAAACAAGTGAACACATTTTTACTAAATGTTTGTGCATCACCCTCATCCCATGAGTTAGAGTAACCTCTTATGTAAAGCATATTTTATATATGATTTATGTCTTATTGTGTGTCTACATGTACACTCTACACTCTGTCCCCACTGTTAATAAGATTAGCTTGTACTCTATGTCTTTGCGTGTTTAGGAACAAGTCAGGAATTTGGGGCTGGCGCTCTGAGAAAAGCGAGGTGGTCAGTGGGTATGAAGCCAAGGTAAGTGACAGCTAAGTTTTAGAAGATGACTGAAACAAACAGTTCAGACCAATGTAAGCCACTTATTTCTGTGACCACAAATTTCTCAGCATTGCCTGCGTTGTCCTGGTAAAGATGGGCATAAGCAAGGAAGTAGCAACAAATTCTATTTGACATAAATTTAAAATAGCTTTAGCATCATAATGTTGCTGGTTTTTTTTTAACAACCATTATCTTTCTACAGTATGATTATTTTGAAATTGATGACTTAGATTTAGAAGTATTTTTTACACTATCAAACATAGTCCTTATCCCTACACTAAACAGTTTTACCTCCTGTTGTTTCCAATAAATAAAAAAGTAGTCCCATATAGCTTTTTTACATTTGTTCTTAAGTTAAGACATTGTGACAGTGTCTCACACATACCAAAAAATTTGTCAGTAAAGTGAAATCAAATGTGGTGTTAGATGAATGTTTTCCTATTGTGTTTCACTACTGGCAGGTTTACAGTGCTACTAATGTGGAGCTGGTGACTCGGTCAAGGACCGAGCATCTGTCAGACCAAGATAAGTCAAGAAGCAAAGGTGAGTACCCACACACATATTACTGGTGGTGGTTTAAAGAACAGCATCAGAGAAATGCGAATCAGTAGATTCTGTCATGAAACTGTGAAAAATGTGATCATAAAGTCACAAAAGGTTCACTACATACACTTTTTGAGTATTAATACACACGTCTGTTGTTAGGTTTGTGCATAACAGTTGATCACACTCCAGATGCTTCTCTTGCATTTCTAAAACAGATAATTTGGAATAAAAATAGATTTTTTTTTTTGTGGATGTGAAAATCTCCTGTTATGTTTCCCACTTAGGCTCAAAGACTCCTCTGCAGTCCTTCCTGGGGATAGCTGAACAACACACAGCTCACAACGGGGTAAGAGTCCTCACAGTAACTGTTCATCGCTTCCTCACTCACCACCCACACCACCTGCAACCTCCTTTGAACAGCATCACTCATACGTCTCTCTCTGGATTTATGTTAGAGTAATGTGTCCCAGTGTGCCAGTCCTCACAACCCCACGGCCATCACAGCTGAGGAATACTTCAACCCAGAGTTCAACCTGAATGGGCGGGACATTGGACGTCCCGTTGAGCTTACCAGCAAAGTCCAGAGGTACTATACAGCCATGGCACCATACGCACCTGACATAGCTATGTCACCACAATAGAAGCACTTTATTTTTTAAAAGGCAAAGCAGGATTTGTAACTGTATGGTTTTTTTTTTTTTCTCCCTTGCCCATACTCAAGGTTTAAAGCAACCCTGTGGTTGAGTGAGACTCACCCTCTGTCCCTGGCAGAGCAGGTGACGCCCATC
This sequence comes from Channa striata, assembly GCA_033026295.1. Taxonomy (NCBI): domain Eukaryota; kingdom Metazoa; phylum Chordata; class Actinopteri; order Anabantiformes; family Channidae; genus Channa; species Channa striata. Next base: position 15,920,348 of record CM065173.1, on the reverse strand, counting down.
ATCGACCTCATGGCCATCTCCAATGCCCACTTTGCCAAGTTGCGTGATTTCATCACCTTGCGCCTGCCGCCAGGCTTCCCTGTCAAGATAGGTGGGTGTGAAAGCTTGCGTCAGTGTGGAGCATTTCCTTTGTGTAACGTTGTGAATTCCTTAAAGTTATTTTGACCTCAGTTCCAGCACATATGTTAATTAAATGGTTAATCTAGACCTGTGTTTTAGCAGTACTACAGATGTAGCTTGTTACTGACACATTAGAGTGCAGATTCTGTCAGTTTGATCAAACACACAAGACGTAGTCGCTGCCTCATAAATGAACCAGACATTACCTGAATGCTGAACCGCCTTCATACATTTTAGTCTGAATTAAAATCACTGTCTTGCAGAAATTCCCCTTTTTCATGTGTTGAATGCCAGAGTGACATTCAGTAACCTGTGTGGCTGTGACGAGCCCGTCAGCTCTGTGACGGTTCACCAACCAGAGAGCTTGGAAGAAGCTGGTAACTATTAAATCCCACATACATATGTCAAAAAGAATGTCGGTTGTGGCTTCATTTATGTTTGGATCTCCCAGTCTTCCTTGTGTCCTTAAAAACAGATGGTTGTATATTTTAATAAACAGAAATAATATGCAGCATACATTCCTTTGTCATTGATAGTAATTAGTATGACAATTGATGCTGCTAAATAGAACACCGTAGTCTCTAAAGGGTTTTCTGCAATGACTTAGAGGAGTATAACTTTACCTTGTTCTCTTAGGTCAGTCCCCCCCTCCCTTCCACTGTGAGGTGGACCCCTCTGTGTTTGAGCCCCCATCAGACTACACCACCCTTGGTCCTGGCCGCAGTGAGCCAATGAGGGATGAGGACGACAACCTGCTGCAGTTTGCTATTCAGCAGAGCCTATTGGACGCTGGCACAGAGAGCGACCAGGTCAGACTAAAGCCTGACAATAATGAATAAACAACTCAACTTAGCAGCTCTTAACTTTTGTAACACTTCTGCCACAATAAAAATGTAAATTATAGTTTCTTTCTACAACGTTTTTATGCATTTAATTTTTCATTTATATCTGTTTTTTAGGTGACCATCTGGGAGGCCCTTACCAACAGCCGGCCAGTGCCTCAGTCTCCACTGTATGAGGAAGACTCTCAGTTAGAGAGGTACGTGAGTCTTCAAACTTTAACTCTAACTTTAAAGGGCTTTGTCCTTCATAAACTCAGTAAATTCATTCAATTTAACAATATATCTGATGATAATTATTTTACTTTAATAATTATTTACTAAATATGTTTTTATAAGGGAATCAAATCCTAAATTCAGCAGATAATGTCCCATTTGCTTAATTTATATTTTCATGGCAAAATACAAATTATTCTTAAACAAAATGTTAGCTGAGTACAATTCAACCAACCAGATTGTTTTTCTTATTTATCTAAGAAAAGGATATATTCTAAAACAGAGTTTTGTAATTGTTAGTGTAAAACTACTTTGTCACGCCTATTCATACATTTTTCCTGTTCAGGGAAACCTCTGGTTATTTAATTTAATTAAACATCTTTAAATAGAGTTCGGTGATTAGCTTTTTCACTCCAGCTTCTCTTGGGAACGGTCTCTCCCTGTCATCCTGTAATGAAGACCAACAGTGAAGCTTTCTTGTTCAGATAAGCATATTTGTTCAGTAGTAATTCTGTTCAATATTTTTTTTTATCTTTATCTTCCAAGGGCGATTCAGGAGTCATTGTCCATCTCACTGGCCAGCAGAGAGGAAGAAGACATGGCCGATCCGACCCAGCCCTCCTCTGTTTCCCCATTGGACCCGAGTGGCAACTCTCCGCTCTCGTACAGCACAGTGACTGATCCACGGTTGTCGGGACACTTCGGTGTAGGGACAAGCTTTGACGAGCAATTGCGTATAGCCATGGAGCTGTCGTGCAGAGAGCAGGAGGAGATGGATAGGTGAGGAAGAAGTGTGACATACAAACACAAAGTGTGAACATTAACATTACAAAATATCCCAAACTAATTTAACATGCAGATTCAGCTACACTTAAACACATCCAGCCAAGACCTACATTTTCATTAGCTCTCAATGACATTCTGTCACTAAAGAACAAATATAATCAAGATTCTAGTGCTTGAATAAAGAATTCAGATGTAATTTGAGTTAGCAAACTTAAACATAAAATTTGAAAACATGGCACAGCTAATTTTGAGGTGAATTTCAAGGACAGTTTTTCTGTCTGCTGCTTTAATCTTTAATCTAGAGTTGAACATTATACTATTTAATGGACATTCCCTTATCAGGAGTAACAAAATAGAACAGGAGTGCAAACAAGAAAGTTATAGTAAAATAATGAAAATTATAATAGCGCAATAGTTTTCTTTACCCTTTGTAAATCTTTGAGGTTAAACTCTCAAAGTTGAATGTTTGATGAGTGCCACAAGGTGTGCTAAAATGGGTTTAGACTTTAAATCCAAGTCGGTAGATCATCAAGGGCGGTTGCAAGCAATTTGGTGAGAGCAACAAATACAATAAAATTGGTAAACCTTCATAAATCTAGAGAGATAAAAATGTTAAAGACTTTAGGGATACCAGTATCAGCTTTAAAGACCTCAATTTAAAAATGCATGAAATGTGGACTCTTTATAAAGCAGGAGATGAAACAAACTGAAAGAAGTGCTGGGATGCTTGTTTGAGATCTAAACAAGAGTTTGAAGCAGGCAGCAGGAGAATGAAAAACGTCTTCTGAGGTAACTGGAATAACAGTCCACATCTCCACATTTAAGTGTTGTGTGCATGGTTTGGTAGAAACGCATGCAAAAAGATATTGCTCACTTCTAGGCATAAGGCAACATGGTTGGAGTATGCTAAGGAGTATTTGAATGAACAAAATGAGTTTTGGAAAATATAATTTAGTCTGAAAAGACCATAATTTGCACAATTATGTGTGGTGAGAAAACACTTATGAGGGGACGAAACATTGTGGAGGCTTTCTGGTGTTTTGGTGGTTTATGTCTTCATTGTCTACATTTGTATTTGCTTAATATGCATCACATATTTTATAATAATGGTATATTTTTGCCATTCTACAGTAAGCAGATGCAAAGTTTTGAACTCAACTGTAGATTCAGGTGGAGCGACAAATATCTTTTACTCCACTGGAGGGATGGAGCGCTATTCTTTTAGAGATTTATATACACAGATTAGATATTGGTTCTTCCGACAGATTTGCTTTTATGTTTCTTTATTCATTTATTCTTGTTTTTCTTTTAGGCATAGCTTTAGTTTTGCAACTAAACATCTTCGATGGATGTTACACTGCTTGAATCTATGTTCCATAATTGCTATACACACAAGATTTTACTGTTGTGCCAACTGCAAACACTTGAAAGCTCAGGTCAGCACTAAAATCAGATGCTAAGGTGCAAGAGGAATAACCCCAATCAGAACATGCTAAAAAATCTAAGCAGTCTGTAGAAATGTGTGAAATATGCCCCTTCAAATGCAGATGGAATTTTTTCTATATAAAAAACCTGACCATATATCAGCAAATGTATAAAGAAAAGGCCTGGAAATTTGTTATAAAGTAACAGTAGAGCAATGTGTTCTTGGGAAATGATTATTTAAAGTCATGGGATTCTCTTTATTGAGCGTTATCTTATTTTTTGGTAGGAAGCGAAAGGAAGAAGAGGAGGAGCTGGAGAGGATCCTGCAGCTGTCACTCACCGAGAAGTAATGTCACAACCACAGCAATGGAGGCAGGTCTTCATTGGAGAACAGTCCTTTTAATTTATTCTGTTTCATTTTTTTTATTTTTTAAATCCTAAGATATTAAGTTATTACAGATATTTTGTCTTGCTCACATGAAGGCTGCTACCAGAGAGTCTAGAGAAATGGGAAACAGGTTGGAGTTGGGGTGAACAGGGAAAAGGAGGAAACAGGTACGCTGTAACGTGACAGTGATGAGGGAGGAGAAAGAGAGTCTTTCTTTTTTATCGAACACTTTTCACAGTCTTGCTGTCTTTGAGTGATGAACGATCCTTAAACTTTAAACCTATAACTTGATCCATGATAATGGTGAAAAATAAAAAAAAATACAACCTTAATGGAATAACATATAAAAACTGATTATAATATTAGAAACAAATATGTTGGCTTACTTCTATGTGTGAAAAATAAAGGATGATGATCATTCTGGATGGTGATTGTATTTAATATTACTCTTTCCCTTCAAAAACGTGATCTGCACATAATTGACTCATGCAATGTGATGTTAATTTTTACATTTTTAAACCACAGCTAAGAAGAAACAGTTATAACCACTAATGCCTATATCAACTCATTGAACCTTTAAAGAGATTATATGTGAAGGAAAATAATATCAAACTCCTTTGTAACGCAACGAAGCAGAAAAATATGCTAGTCCCAGGTTCCATAATGGAGAATTTGCTATTGACTTTGTAAATATGATCGAACTCCAATGGAGACAAAACAGACGAAATACAGGTGAGATGTGTTAGGACCAGCCTTGGTTGAAATTCTGAACTTCGACATTGGATTCATAAATTTTTCATATCAAAGAAGTGTCAGGCTCTCAGACAGGAAAGCCATCCACTTGGTTACATAATAAAACAGTAACTTACAGTTCAGCACAATTATAAAATAACACTCAGTTTTCAGAGCTGCAGTGTGTCAGGGTGAGAATGTGTCACACTAATGGCCAAAAGTCAATTTTACAAGGTTCCCCACACTTTGGGATAAGCTGATTTACCCTTATATTTAATGGATGGATATTTATGAAATTTTTTGACATTCCCATCAGCCTTAGTTGTACTTTGGGTTTAAACGTTAACCAGCTCATGCCAGGATGCTAAGAGATTTTGGCACTAAACGAAGACAGCGAGCATATAAATCACTAGCATGTAGCATGTAGCATGTTGACTTTAGTGGTTAGGTCAAAGCAAAGTCTAAATACAGCGTCACAGAGCTCATAGTGTGGCTGTAGACACTTAAATTTAACTTAACTAGTAACTAAAGTGGAGAAAGTGGGGTTTTATGTGCACAAGGGTGGAAGGGATGAGAAGCAGGAGAAGTTAGTGGCTTGTGGTTCCCAGGTAATTAGATAATGAATCCCCTGATGTGGTCTCAGAGTGATTACACACACCCTGTCATCCGTGACCCTCACCAAGTAACAACTGTGCACGTCTTACACTTCAGCTCTCGTCAAGTTTACTGTGCGAGAGTTTTCTCTTGGTCTGAGATGAGATTCCTTCCATCAGCTGTGGCGTAAATGTTTTCCCTCCGTAGTTTTAAAACTTGCTGAAGCTCTCCTTCCAGCTGAGCTAATGTAGAGAAAAACATTGGTCATTTTGACTTCACTTGCTCATCATTTCTATGTTTTTTCATATTTGAAGCAGCTTTAATGTTAAAACTTAATTCTTGCAAACACATCACAACGACCTACTTCTGTATCTTGGTGCTTACGCTCACCTAGTTTTACACTGTGATTATCCGGTTGATCATCATCAGGCATCACATATTCACCGCCCTCGGGTTCAGGTGGTGCAGGCAGAAGCTCCTCTTTGGTCTGGGACCACAACATAGGCGCCACCAGCGCCTTTGGGACTGTTTTAGGTGGACGGGAGGTGATGTCGATGCACTTTGGAGTAGCAGACACCTCTGTTGAACGCACACATAAAGATTGTCAGGATTTGTGCACATTGTCTAATACTAGCACTAAAAGCAGTGTACTTCACCGATGCAAACGTCGTATGGCTGAGATGCCGAGTAAGGTTGGAGACGGTAATCCGTCTTTTCAACAAAGTATTTAAGTACTTCATTCAGGGAGGAGACTGTCACCTACAGAGAAGCAAACAAAGAACGAGGTGAGATTTCAACACTGCCATTTACACAATGCCAGAAGAAGGTGATATTGTATTGAAAAAAATCTATTTATTAAGCTATCTATTTACAATAATTTAAGTTAGAATTATTGAGAAATACAGGTTTTTTCATAGTTAGATTAAAGATTTGTAAGAGCTGTGCCACTTACTGGCTTGTCCAGTTCAATGACAAACCCTGAGTTTGTGGAGGTCACTCTGTAGTTTTTCATCACAGACCCACTGAAACACAAGGAACGTTACACTTACCGCTGACGTCTGTGAACAATTAACCAGTGATCTCTTTGTTCGTTTAATATAAAGTCCTTGAACTGTAGTATCCCATGGTCACTGATTGTTATGACAAGTAAATTATATGCAAAATCATTTAGAATTATCACTGTTTTAGTTTTGTGAACATCCCCTTGGGAACAATATGATGTTTGCTACTTTGCATGTTTTGTCTGATTCAGATTTAAAATTAACACTGTTTACTGGGCAATATATTGTTATATTTTTCCTGGTCAAGATAAGAGCCGACTGTACATAAAACAGCAGTAACTATATTCATGTGATTTAAAAAAAAGGCGACTCAACCAAGAAAGAAAACCACGGTACATTTCAGACTTTTAGATGGATCATCAGACCTGGGCGTCTGTTGTCTGAGGGTTAGGGCGTAGTTGTTAGCCAGGGTGGATGGACGGAGGATGATGCTTCCATGCTCTGGATTTGCCTCCAACATCTGCTCAGCTTCTTGCCGGGTCACGTTAAAGAAACACCTGCGAGAATAAAAGAAAAAAGAAACAAATACTCCAACACTGCCAGTGAAACGTGCACATGGAAAACATTTTAGGTTAACAAAACTAATAACAACATAATTGCAATGTTTTTTTTGTTCTTTATGTTTAAATAAAGACAACGCCTGCAGACAGAAATCCAACAGAAAAAGCTGTTAGAAAGCCAGAAATAGCAGGATGTCCTTCACTACATTGTCAAACAGACTGATAAGAAGGAGGAAGGATCTGAAAAGAAACCTACACAGGTATATCAGAGGCTTTGGGTGTTGGGGGAGAAGGAGATGATGATGGTGAGAGTAGGAAGACCGGTCGAGGCGGAAGGGGTGGACTCAACGCGGGGGGTTTTCTTCTTATCTCCTGAATCAGAGCTGCCTCCAGACGGATCATCTGACCAGGCAGCAGCTGCAGCTTTTTGGGAATCTCCTTCTACGGGGCAAGTGTTGTTTACGCATTATGATTGTCTTCATCAGTTTTACAGTCAGTTACATGCTGTAAAAAATCTTACATTCTGGTATGTTGAACTAAAATGTGTGTATTCACTGATGTCCATTTTATATTACTAATATCCAAGCCCTGCCAGTGAAAACCCAGCAAAGCTGTAAGGAGACTGTTGTTAATGTCTTGTTTGAGTACAGCTGGAGTGTGTAAGTAATTCAACACAAGCTGTGTCCTGTCACAGAAATTGTACACCCATGTTTTCTTTTCTTTTCCTTTTTGATGCAGTTTTTCCGGTTTTACTTTGCACATATTCTTCCTCTGGCCTTATTGCTCACGAACAGTCATCACAACCAGCCCTAAGATTGGTGAGTCCCTAGAGGCACCTTGAGCTGAATCACTGCAAATCATTAACAAGAAAATTTGATCAAAAATCAGTGCTTGGGTTTAAGAGCTCAGGAAAGGAGAGGAGATAATTTGGCAGTTATGTATATGAAATTTAATTAACTTATTTTATTGCTCATGTAGTATAATGTCATATGTTGTATTGGACACAGTGAGAGAGTGAGGAGACCCAATTTATAAGGAGGAAAGGAAAATGTGGAGAACAATGTGAAATACATGCTGCAAAAGAACAAATCCAAAAAAGAAGAATTTACGTATATAAGAAAATTAAAATAATGATTAGAATATATTATTATATTAGTTAATATTATTAACAAATTGTGGCATACACATTCTGACAATAGACACAAGACTTATGAAAATAAATAGTTGTACATAAGTAAATTTACTTTCAGCACTTTAAGGAGAGCAGTGGGACACTTTGTCCGTCACTTGTAAGTTTCTGTATTAAAGCGTTTGCCAAATGAATAAATTTAAATGTTTTTATGCTTGACTTTCATTTGAAGCAACAATCTTCTATTACATACTTACTTTAATCTTTCTTCCACCATTGGATGTTGTGATATCTTAGTGTTTCTAAAGAGTTTTGTAGATTGTAAAGGTCCTTGAAAACAGTAGGGTTGTTTTTCCAACAATATTCCTAATTATTAGCTGCAGCTAATAATGCGTCTAATGTACGTGACAGACTCACACATCAGCCCATCAGAGTGGGTTTGCTTACTTTGACCACAGTCAGGATGTAACCCCTCCACTCCTCTGCTGTGTCAGGATTCTCCATCTGCCACGCCACCAAAAAACAAAACAATATTAAAAGGTGTGGAAAAAATGAATGCATAAAATATAACAGGCTATATAATATTTTATAATGGGATGTGACAGAGTTTTTCATTCCCAGGCTGGAAGCATATTAATGCTTCGTTCTGTCAGTGCAGCACCTTCAGCTGCAGCTCCTCCTTGTGCAGCATCAGAGTGAAGATGGTGGGAGTCTTCCTTGGATTTGGCCAGTCCAGCTCCTTGGACGTCAGCTGCTCCAGGTCCAGTTTCTCTGTGTACTGACAATGTGAAAGAGCAAAGTATGGATATCAGAGAAACACCAAGCTCATTAAAGCACGATCTATGATAATATAAAGCTACATTTTTCACTGTTTAATTGATCATATAGACATTTTTATAATTTTAGAATCAAGATTTTGCAAATTTTTCACAGAATAAAACAGTTTACTCACTGTATCCTGCATCTCATCTTTATACAGAAACAATGTGGCCCCCCGGAGCTCTCCATAGTACTTCTTAAAATCCTGAAAATCATAAATGTCACATTCACTTTCTGCATTTGACTGAATTTCACTTCACACTCTGGTGGAAGTTCACTAAATGGATTCCCTCAAAAAACGCATAATTAAAAAATAAAAACACTTCAGCAAGCAATATGAAATATGGTATATGGTGTGTGTGTGTGTGTGTGTATATATATAAAAAGATGATGACGTGTTAATGATGATCCTATGATTGAATAATGCTGCACTGACATTGCTCGTTTATTAACAAGTACCATAATATTTCATACATACATTTTGCTGTTCAGGACTTTTATATGCAATCAAGAAAATTAATTCAGTAATAATCTTCTAATATTCTTATTCTTATTGCTGTTTTTGTTCTCACCTTTTCTCTGGTGTTTTTCTTCAGCAGGTGTCCAGAGTAGTAGAGAGGCAGGGCGCTGATGGTTTCCCTCCTTCTGTGGACAACTCTGGGAAGCACAGACATCATCAAGTGCTCAGTCTGGTCTCTGTAGTCCTTCGCGCCTGGTTAGTCTCAGTTTACTTATTTACGTTTACTTATGTACAAAGAACATTAATTTCTTTGTTGTTTCCTGAGGAATTCACGTTGATTACACCTGAAACGCAGTACAAACCTGCACTGAAAGCCTTTTCCCTCTTTCCCTCAGTCTTAATGATGTTTTGAGTTCAAGAATGAGGAAATGCTGCAGTAATTTATTAAAGAAGGAAGTAGTTACCGTAAAAGAAAATCCAAACAGTTATTCACTTTTGTACTTTGGACTTGCTTATATCACAAGCAAGACAGCTGTACCACACATTCTCAAGCAATGAAGCATAGCACGTGTTGCACATGGGTACTCATTCAGAATCTGAGCTGAAACTCACTCAAAGTGCAAGTCGAACTAATTAGATACGTTTTTATGAGAACACAATATGTGATAAGATGCTTTCGCAAAGATTTCTCAAAAAGTATCTCGTTAATGCACGAGAGAAGCAAAGTCAGCATCCCAGTCTGGTTGAAATTTGTTATAATAATAATGTACAGAGTAATAATAATTTTAAACAACTGCAGGTAAAAGAAAAATCAACAACTATCTTTTTCTAAATTTTATTTGTATTGTAGACATATTGAAATAAAAAAAACTTCTGCACATTCATTCAACTACACAAAAATGCACTGATGATTAATTAATGATCAATGTTAGATCAGCGCATCCACACATGCACCAAAAAACATAAGAAGTTGTATTAGAACATGGCAATGTTGTGTAGTAGGCACTATAAAAAATACTTTGTCATATGTAGCAAACAAAATAATTTCTTACTCAAATACATACTCATATTTAGAATATACACATATACAGTGTAAACCCTAAATGCAGCACAAAAAAAGCCAACAAATATAAAACCTTAAATCTTTTTAAACGTTTGGCCATTGAGGCAACAAGTAACAGTTATATTTGTAGTGTAACATTTGCACAAAAAGACTCATAAAATCCGCAGACTCACTCTGATCAACTAATGACTCATTCAGGTAAACTGCAAAAGATTCACAAAGACAAGGTAAAATAAGGCTGCACTAGTGATTCCCCCTTATTGTGTTACACCAATCATTTCCTTACACAGTCCTGATTTAAAACCTATTAATCAGGGTCTTTTGATGAAGAAATTTCTGGTGACAATGTACAGTGGGATGCACACAACGGCAAACATACCGCAAACATACACTGGACAAAAGGTTGCAAAATACACAGCGTCACATGTGTAATGCAGCAGCAGCAGAATACAGGACAGAAGGAATGAGAGAGAGTGACACAGAGGAGACACAGATATGGAGAGGAACCACAGCAGACCTTTGATCCCCCAGAGGCACATCTGCAGGAGGTGTAGCAGCGACCACAAAAACCAGAATAGCGTGCAAGCAAAAAACCACAAAGCTTTGGATGGAAGCAAGATATCAGCATCCTAACAGACAGAAGAACAGACAGGGAGAGTTTAGGTTTTATTTCAGTTTTTTTTTTTTGCTTTCACGATGCTGTCGATGTTCTGGATTATTGTGTGCTTACATAGTCTTGTGTAGGATTCTCCTTGCCGATTGTTCCCACTGCACAGAGAAGGAGAGACACGGTGTTAACGGTGTGTTAAAATGTTTTGATATTTAGCTGGATACTTATATAGGTCTTACACACAGATAAACGTGAGTTATTTGCAATCAATTTAAAACAATGCAGAGAATATACTGATGGTAACAGAGAAACTAATTCAAATTTGCATATAAAGAGCACAAGCCAGATTTTTGCACAGTGTGTTAATATCTAAAATATTGCACAGAAGGTGGAAGCTGTCACATACTCAAGAACGTGAATGCCAGCAGGAAAGAAAGTATGCAGGTCACCCTCAGCCACGTGGCGCATTTCTGAGGATTCACCTGTAGAATATTTATACCAAAACAGTTTATACTCAAACAGTTGTTCTTCTACTGTGCTTTTTCATTGGGTCGTAAAAACAGTAACAGACTCTTTATCATATAAAGGAACTTTTTAATTGTTTGCCCGACTTGATTCCTGCATCTAGCCATCCTCATATTGTAGCACACACTAGCGGTGAAAGAAATGTAATTACATGATTTTAATCATTACTTGATTAAAAACTGCAGTACTGTCAGTGATATCCTACAGCTGAGCTCATAATCCTCATTTTAAAGTCGCCTGAACTGATATTAATAACAAATATACACAGGTGTAAAGCAAATGACTAACTACTGTTTCATCTTACCTGTGAAACGTGAGAAGGGAAATTGCTCTCTGCTGCCTGATCACACTTCCTGTAAATGCTGATAACGTGAGCCTGACAGCGGTGGTCTTTGAACTCATCGCAGCTGCTTTGGCATCGATACTGTGGGAAAAGAAAACTGGAGCCGCTCATCGTGTGGAAGCAGCCACAGTCCATTGTCACAGCTATGGAGTCAGCAGCTACAGAGCAGGTTTTACTGCTCTGTGCTGACACGGCTGGGAAAGTGAAACTAAGTGCAGGTTGCCACCTACAGCATTCGCCAAAGCCTTGACACATTATTTGACCCAGTTTGAAGAAAACATGTAGGCTTATTCATCATAATTTTACTAAAATAAATATTAAATATTGACATATCGAAATTGTACCTTGTCAAGAAAACCAATGACAGCAAGTTTTTACTAATGTCATCGAATGTTTAGATGATTATCTTCTTTAGCCACTAAAAAAGTCACCTGAGTTAGAAGAAGACAGAGCAGATTAGCCCGATGAATTATTAAAGCTTAGCCAACGCAGGCCAGATATTTAAAAAATAAACGTTTTCACTGCTAACATAGTTTTAAGTCGTCATGTATCACAGAACACAGGCCGAGTCCCTGCAGGCTCTGTTGTCTAAGCCAAAAATACGAGCATCCTTTCAGTTGCCTGGCTTCACAATTGTGTAACTGGTAGTAACCACAGCTCGTCTTGCGATGTCTGCTGCACAAAACCATTTATTAAAAACAAGCAGTTGCATTGAGGGTGAGCAGCCAGTTAAATCTTAAGGAGGTGCAGCTTGAATATGACATCGTTCCAAACACTGAGCGATGCAGTCTACTGACAGTTATGATCCACTGTAAGCTTGAACCTGTTAACTGGTGATGTTCAGACTGTGAGACAAGACAAGACGTGAAGTTATAATATACACTATGTAGAGTAGGGAGACTAGGGACAGTTGTAACTATTTTTGCATTTCTTTCAGTTTCACAGAGACAGTTTGACAACATTTGAATAGATTGAACTCTCATCTCTCAGCTTCACACACACACTGCTTTAATATTGCAACATGTGACAATTTATGTACAATTTATACTTAAATTGACAAAGTTAAATGTTGCAACTGTCCACAGGGACAACTGCAACATTAACTGAAATATAAAACCAAGTTTTTAACATAATTTGGCCTTTTTTTTTTAACAGACTTAGTCTTAACAAAGCTAAATTGGCTGTAAACACCAAGAATAGTAAAAAGGTGATTTTCAGGTGGCAACCATGGACAACCATAAACAACAACGTGTATTTTGTTAGTCAAATGATACACGTTAATGAACGATAAGTTCTGTGAAAGCTTAATGAACTGTGTGTGGATAGGCTATGCAAACACGTGATTATTTGTGGGTGTGTTTGTGTGTGTGTCTGTCTGTTTTGTGATGTGATTTTTGCATGTGATGTAGCTTATGTGTGCGTGTCAGAGGATAAAGAAAGAAATGATGCCACTTCAGACTCTCAGCTGTGACAGGAGCAAAATGGCTCCTCAGTCAGTGCAGGCCCAGGCCAGGTGAGCCTGTGCTGACGGAGGAGCTTAGGGTCACCTCACATTTTATGTTATGACGAGGCTTTATAATAATGTAGGGATCCTACACTGACAGCCGTGACAAAACTTGCTTCACTTGCTGTGTTGCCTGTTAGAAGGTAATAAAACAATGAACAAAATAATATGACTTTACAATGCCTCATGCAACAGTTGCGTCGAAATTCAAACCTGTAGCAGCACATACATGTACTGTGTGCTAATATGCGCTGGTATGTACATATGCACAGTAAAAACATTTAGCACCATGTGTCTGTTCTCCACATGGCTCCTGCAGACTGATGCCCACTGCTGGCCACAGATTTCTTTCTCAGCAGTGTTCTTTGACCCTCACAGCCCCTCTGGTAGCTCCCATCTACTCCTTTAATCCCTCATCCTGGAGGAGAGGCCAGGGAGACGCACACTAAGGAGCCAAAACAGTTGTTGTTCTCCATCACGTGGCCCCTAATGATGCTCCCCCTCAGCCACTGACTGAGGAGATGGTCACAGGGGTGATGTATTGGGCGAATCTCTTAGGCCTCTGAAATAACAGTACATCTGAATTTTTCACAGCACATTTTTTAAATTACACATAAAAACCGGGTCATTCCACTGGAGTTTTATTTGAACACCTCTGTAAATGTGATTTAGTTTTGTATCTTAATGTCTTTCCTCAGAATGATTTTGCAGCATCATTCAGCTGTAATGACATGGAGACCCTAAACAAAAACAGACAAGAGATAAGACATTAGTGCTGAACACGTTAGACATAGGCAATCATACTTTGTTGCACATTTACTGTACCTAACCCATCTGCATTATGATTAGTGGGCACACCAGGGTAGAGGGTCAGGCTGGAGAAAGGAGTCAAGCAGGGGTCAGACCGTCCCCAGGCATCATTACAGGAACAGAGCTGGTTGTGATACACGCAGCAGGAGATGTCCCTGCCTGGAAAACAAAACAGCTTCTGTCCAGCTCCATCCCCCCACTGTGTTCTTCATTTGTTCTAATTAGAAGAATGATAAAACACATGCATGTGTGTGTGTGTTCCCAGACTTAACTATATGTATTTATATATTTGATCTAATGGCTGTAGTGATGGAGGAGGGAAGGTGTAAGCGGGCCTGTAATGAGGGGCTGATGTGAGGGGGAGGCGGGCAGGAGCAGGGACCCTGCTGGCTGAAAGGACAGAAGCCTGGGGTGCTGAGGTGGATCTCCTGCTACGGAAGTCAGACTAATATTAACACAAGACCGCCAGCTTTACTCATCTGCTGTGTCATCAGGTACCACAGAGAATCCACCGTAACCACTGTGTCTTCTCTGCAAATACGTCTTTAGAAGACATTTAATCTAGCGAGGAATCTCACACGCAGGAAACCTCATCAGGGGAGAAATATTGTCTCCTCTTTTGCATTTTTGAATTTTGTTTTAAAGAAATTATTTGGCATTATCATGTTCTTGATGTGAATCAGGTAAATTTCTTCTGCTTTAACATAATAACTTCACAATTTACCATTGGCCCATTTTTTCTGCTTGAAAAATGCTGCCACATTCTAACTTAACATTACTTAACTTGAATCCTAATTTTACTAATGTGAGTTAACAGTGCCTTCACACAAGTGGAAAGATTAATAGAATTACACTCAAAGTTGTCAGTATGAAAAACAAATAGCTTGACTTTGTGAATCAACAATGGAAAAGCTGCCAACAGCAGAAATGTTTTTTTAAATCACTGACAAAACAAAGAATCAAATTGGGTATTAATCATTTGACAAAACAACACAGATTTAGTTCTTAGCTACATCGGTGTAGCCTTATCAGTAAAGTCTGTTATTGTTATTATTAATAAAACATATTCATTTGTTAGATCTGCAGATTTTACGTCAGCTGTGCCGATAGGGAAAACTACTGAAACATATTAAATTTTCACATCAAAAACAAAGTCTCCTAATTTGACTCGTTTCATATTCTTAACACTCTTAACACTGAGATTTGTCCTACACTGACTTATAATGTTTGATGTGAAACCAAGAAACTTTATTTATTATATCAATTTTTGTATGCAGAGATCATGTCTAGAATTGCCCATTAGGTCAAAAAAATTAGGACAGAAACATAATTTTTAAATGCACCCATACATCACTCACAGATTACATTACCTCCCTTCTGTTTGGAACACTTTCTGATTCCCAGAATTCCATTGATGGAGTGAGTGGACTGTGTTGTTCCCATGGCAACAGATGACGCTGATGACACTTGAGGGGAAGAGGTCAGTGTCAGGAAACATTAGAGAAAGAGATGGGCAGATCAAGAAATGGGACAAAAGACAGAAAAACTCACCAACTTCACAACACTGAGACTGGACATTGTTTCGGATGATTCTGGGGAAAAAAAAACGTATTCATTGTGTGTTTTAATGATTTCTAGTGACAAACATTCACATATGATTAGCTATACCTGTTGATGGAGCTGATGCTTGGGACACTGTCATGGTCACACACTCGCTCCAGCAGAAGCCTGTCTCTGATCTCCCATGCAAACATGTTGGGGTTGGTTTGTTTAAGGTCCGAGATCATTTGCACAACTTTGGGAGTGGCCACTTTGGGCTTAGAGCCTCCAGTCACTCCTGGTCGGATGCTCCCTGTCTCATTGTACCTGAACAGAGAAAGCTGGTATCTATCAGGAGAGGTTAACATTTTAATAAATAAATATGTTGATGAGATTAATGAATATTTGAGCAAAGTAAAAAAAAAAAAAAAAACAGATTCCACATGCACATGGTCTTGAGATTATTAATAAAAGTAATATCTTGGTATTGCATCCTGAGATTATATTTTATACATACATAAAAATACAAACATTATGCTACTGGTGAACAAATATAATGCATGTAGACATTTTCTTGAAACAGAGCAGTTTTAAAACATTAACATACTTTCCAAATGAACTATTAACATACATGAGTGGACGTTTTAATAAATGCACTATACAAATGAAGTCATTATCCCTGGCAAAGTTGTTACTCATAACCAGTTTAAGTTCAGATAACTTTATAAATTCACTATTCACATCAATCAGCGATAAGTGAACTCACCTGGCCAGTATTTTGCTGACACAGCCGTGACTGACGCGCAAACGTCGGGAGATCTCACAGGGACGCACGCCCCGTTGCGCCAGCTCCACAATGCGCTGCCTCACCACGTGCGGTAACGGGCGCCCGTTGATGAAGACTCCGCCGAGCTGGTTCACGCCGCCGCGTCCTCAGCACCGGAAGGGATCAGAGAGACACCGGTCACAAAGCGCGGACACAAACCCGGAGAAGCTCCACTTCATGCCCGTCGTCACTTACTGTGCGTAACGGTGAGCGGCACCTGGCCAAAGCGCGCGTCCATCCCTGCTGTTTGACACTCAAAAAGTCAGTTGTCCTACTTAACTGTGTACGGTGATCGATACAAAAAGAAGTCAGGTTTGGGTATGAACAGTTTCCCTTAAATCTAAAAGAAATAAAACTTTTGTGAAGGGGGCACTGCTCGGATTCAGCCTGCAGCCGCTGCGGCTTTCAGCACCTGAGCGCTGGACAGCGTCACCAGCCTGAGGGATGAACGCCGCACGCACGGGGGCGCGCATTCTGTTATTCTCGGGCAGAGGTGCAGCCAGGATTTTAACATTTCATGCAGGTAACTGATCCCCTGCACATTAATAAAAATATATATGCGCACCCTATAAATACACAGAAAAATATGCATAAAGTTGGGAGAGCAATTGTATGTAGTAGCAATGTAACTTATTATCCTGTGTCAGCATTCTCATTGCAACCAGCAATCATCAGATGGAGAAATAAATTAATTTCATTTTCTTGGCCTATATTCAAATTCCCTGAGTCCAAACATGATGCAAGAGGTCTACAAAATACCCACAATGTGTTCAAATATTGTCGAATGACAGCTGGGATACTTTCGTTTGCAAGCAGTTTGCAGCACATTTATTCCCTATCCACAGATTTTTAATGGCATTCTGTCTTCCAAAGCTTCACTGTGTTTTTATTTGAGTAGCCAATAGCTCATGATGGAATTTTATATGCTCTGAAACATTGTCCTGTTGTAAAAGCAAAACTCATCCTTTAATTAATTTCCAATGTTCTTGCTTATCTAGATGTTGCCTTTCATATTTCAGATGTTCAGTAATGTGGCATGGTGGACCTGTTTATGCATCAATGCAACACAGTGAACCATTCGTGGAGTGATAAGAACGTTTTAATTTATGGAAGTCCAGCAGAGTTCCATTTTGATCTGAAATGCTTCTTGGTCTAACAGATCTTGACTTGTCCTGCATTATGACATTTTCAAGACAGCATAATTCAAGCTGTAAAAACCTTGATGTAGCTACACCAGGAAGCTCTGTTGTAGGGTCATCAAGGGTCATCAGACGTTTTTAGCAGATCTCAGCTTGATGACATATTTTAATCTGCTTTAAAATTGTGTAGATTCAATAAAGACCTAACCTTAATGCAGGCTCACCTATTTAAGACTTTTAAATAGAAAATATAGTATGAAAAATTTTTGTTCATCCTTTTTCTTTATTACATAGCTGAAGTCAAACTGCGTTTGCATTTGACATTTTTAAATATCTGTTGCAATATTATTTACCCAAACTTTTGTTGCAAATTCTTGGCCGAATAATTGGAAAATACTTGCTACCACTGTTTAAAGCAAAAAAATAAAAAGCGAATATTTATGCTATTAATGCTAGAGAGTAATTTCACGTTGTTGTTTTACACAGATTAAAAGTGACTTTTTCTTTTGTTACCAGATAAACTCCGGGAATGGAGACGGTCCGTCTGATTAACTCCGGGTTTGGTTTTGGTTGTCCAACATTTCCGGAAAAGTCGTCTCGGCGCGTGGGGCAAGTAAACAGCATGGAAGTAATATTTCCTTCACGTGAATAGTAATTTGTGTGAATCCCCAACCGATATTTAATAAGATGAAAACGCATGAGTAGGAGAAAAGTTTTAATGAACGCTTTTACTTACTTTATTTAACTAAGTTGTGTTAGTTCATTTAGCTTGCGTTACATGTTAGCTAGCGTTACATGTTAGCTAGCTACAAACGCTCGGCTATAACAGGAGCTAATGGACGTTGGCGTAACTTGTTAACTCAACTTACCTTAGCTTGAAGATTTTCTGTAGACAGGCGGAAGTCATGTTAATACAAAACAGAAAAAAACCGCTAACCCACCGGTATTTTTTCTTCCCTTTATGAAGTAAATATTGATCGAAGCGCATGCAGTGTTACGAGCCGTCGTGGTGTGGCGCTGTTGGGCTGTATCAGCTGTTAGTATGAGCTCTGTGGAGGAAGGGGATGGAGCTAAGCATGAGGCGTTCTTACATGAGGACTCCTGCAGTCCAGAGTTTAGTGACCAGACACACAGAAACAGCTGTAACAAAGCTGAACGACTCAGCAGGGAAAGCTCTCCTCCGCTTCTCTTAGCCTTCTCCATCAACCATGGACGGGCTCTGCAGGACGGCAGCCCCAGTCCTGCCGTCCCACAGGGACAGAGGGACGAGGAGGAGGAGGACAGTGACCACACGATCGAGGAGTGGATGATGCTGGGAGGAGAGGAGCAAGAGGGAGACGCCAGCATTCAGCTCAACCTGGACTGCTGGAGCAGCTCTGAGGATGACTCCAGAGATGAAGGTTGATATTGTTTTGGTGTTCCCATAATCCTAGCAATATAGTGGTTAAATTTGCATGGAGTGTATCTGATAATTACTGAAAGGAAAAATAAGTTAAACTTAGAGTAACTTAAGGGGATATACATAAAAATGTCCAGCTATTTGTGCTGAAGGATAGTATTTAGCTGTCAAATAAAATAAAAATAATTACACAATAATCAAATCTTGCAAGTGTACCCGGTGACTTTTAGTAGTTTTACAGACAAAATGGGTTATGTTAGCTTTACTATAAATGACCTTTAGTTGGGAAAAGTTTTTGTTTTATTATGTGGACAATTGAAATGAGAAACTCTACATTTTTGTTAGTAGTATTATAGATACAGGTTTCCATGGAGGCTTCCCATGTAAAAAAAAAAAAAGAGTAGCACTGCAACAGTGGCATTAAGAAGTGTTTCAGGTTGAAGTCTTTAGGACATATTCCTAAAGTGCTCGGCCATATTCCTCCCTGCACACTCTGAGTGTCTTCGAGATGCAAATTCTGGAGCAGTGGCATAATGCAGCCAATCATCTTCTTGATTGAGTTAATGGTACACTGATGAGGTACAATGATGGAGCAGGTCAACATGGCAATGTAAAGGTGCATCATTATTAACTTTGGCAGGTTGAACTTATTCAACTGCCACAAGAATCATCTGCTGCACCTTCTTTGTTAGAGGGCTGATGTTCTGCTCCCATCTTGGGTGAATATGGTGCCCAGGAAGTGCAAGGACACCACTGCAGCTGGTGGTGGATACTCCTAGAAATCCATAAGTTCATCCACAAGCATTGAGCTCTAAGTTACTTGGCTATACCAGGTCACCAAGTGGTCAGTGAGGGTGGAGGTGTTCTTAAAATTCAGATGTTTGAAGAATGAAATATTGACTTGAGTTACAACTGTTGGTGTACAGTAAAAAAAGTAGAGGAGTAAGTTTACAGCCTTGCAGGGAGCCTTTGCTGGTGGTTAGGGGTTGTAGACATGTTGGGCCATTTGTCCATACCAATACTAACAATGAATCATGGCAGGCTCCACAAGAGCAAAGAGATTTATGTTTTTTTGTAAACTTCCCATAATAACTATCACTTAGGTGATAGTTATTATGGGAGCTAGATCATTTACAAGACAGAATACCTGGGAAAGACAACATTTATATGTCACAGTTCAAGAAGTATCCTGTATTAAAGCAACATTTTTGTTTACACAAAGTTGGTCATTCTCTCCATAACAGATCTGAAAGTGAAATATATGGAAGACACCTGGGCTGTATCAATAAAAGACAAGGTAACTTTAGATGTATATGACTTCTTTAGAAATAATGACAGAATGTTTGTACAGAGAAATGTGTTTCCATTGTCATTATCAAGGGTGAATAGCACAATGCATTTATGAAATAAATATAAGAAATAAATTAGATTTGGTAATGCATTTCATTTATAATTGTTTTACGTTGATAAGTTGCAGAACGTTTACTGCAGAGACATTTTAAACGGTAATTAAAACAATTTAAATGTACCAAAAAGTTGGGAAAAAAAATTGTTTTCAAATTTGCAGTTGGTTTTAGTTTAACACTGCAGCATGAACTCCCAAGATTTTTGAATATTTAATGTAAAAAAATGTTTGGTATATTTTCTAGTGCGGTGCTGACCAGTCTCAATCCAGCCGCTATTTTCTGCCTGATCGCTCTCTCACATGTCAGATCTGTAACAGGACAGGACATCTTTCCAAAAGGTGCTACTACTACAGGGTAAAGGAACACACTTATCTATCTTTCTTTTCTTACAGTCCCATAATATATATACACAGTCACTAAGTAGGTGGTAAACAGACATTATGGTTTTGTTGCAGAACGTTTTGCAGTTTAATAAACACTGATATGAGTATTGGGTTGAGATAAACTGTTACAAAAATCACTTTGAAGAGTTTTTCTTGTGAAAAGATATAGAAATGGTACAAACTGCTTCTCACACAAAACACAGACCATATACAGGCATTTACAAAAGGAGCATTTGCTCACAATTTTTCAGACCAGGTGTAAACATCTTTAGAGATATCTGTGAGTACACAGTGGAGGATGATGATCATGGGTTTAGCCACCGAATATATATTTTAGTGGTGAGAAATTGTTCTGTCAAGTTGAAAAATGATGACAAAACCTCTTAGATTGTGATATGTAGTATTTTCTTTCACTACTGTATGTTTGTAGATCTTGGTGTCTGATTGCAGGTTGCCACAAGCTGTGTAGAGGTGTCAGAATCGTTATAACCTTTTCGTCACCTCCATCTTATTATTGTTTTTTGTCTTTGTGGCTGCAGAAATATCCCACCTGCATTCTTTGTGGAATCCGTGGCCACATCCAAAAGGTCTGTCCACGCCGTCCCTGCACCAACTGTGGGCTGCCTTCACATGGCTTTAGGCCATGTGAACCCCCCTCAGTATGGAACCAACACTGCCAGCGCTGTGGGATGACAGGACACCTGTCTGATGTGAGTTAAGCGCTGCCATGTTGAAGAAACTTTTAGAAGCCTTGATCAGTTGTGTGTTGACAGTTTCTACAGCCCTAGGCATATAAAGGGCCCATTTATGAAGTGTTGTTTGATCCTGGCAGAGGACATTGTTTTTTTTTCATGCTTAAAATAAATGTTCTGCTGTTTTTGTGGTTTCTCCTTAGGCCTGCCCTGATACATGGAGACAATACCACTTAACAGTAAGAAAAAGTTTTGACTTAATTGCACTTTTTATTCTTATCTTATTTACTAAGTGAGACACATAATCCCCCTGAGCTTTAAAGGGTTTAGACTCATTGTAGAGAAATTACTACTTTGAATTTTTATTCCTTTGCTTTAAAAATAAAAATTCTGCAAATAGACAGGAAGTTTTAATAGCCTGATAGAATGATGTTTTTTTTTTTTTTTTATCAGGCCAATCCAGACGTTAGCATCTGGTTCCCTTGACAAAACGTCAACTGAATTTTGAATTAGTTTTTTGCTAAAAATAACCGCTGTGACAGGAGTTTATGATGCATGATTTGTTCAGCAAGATAATCAGTACAGATAAACACCACTCTAAGATGTTTTAAAGCTCAAATACAATCACTTTTTACAGTGACCTGATAAAATTGCTCATGAGTTATAAATTCAATGAAACAGACAGATTAGTGAGTAGATAAGTTTCCCCTGGCCAGATGACGAATGTCACCAACAACCTTTAAAATTTAGCCACTTGTTAGCAACTGTCTTTTTTAAGAAATTTAAAAGCTTAAATGGTGTAAGTGGAGTCTTTAATGAACTTTATGTCGGAGACTCAAATGTAAAAATGTCATAACTTTGTGATAACTACAGAGCTAATTTCAGACTTGTAACCAAAAACCTCATTGACTTCACAACAAAGAAAAAAGGACAAAGAAACCAGAAGTGCATCGATTTCTCAGTTTTAGGACTTATTACTACCTCCCTCCATTGATTCAAAATTCTAGAAAAAAACTAATGTCTTTGCTCAACAATGTTTCTCTGTGTGAACATTTTTACAGATTCAGTTAGAGCCGCCCCTCAGGCCACAGACAGTGGTCTCACACAAGCATAAGAGATATCAAGCTCATTGTTACAACTGCTCTAAAAGGGGACATCATGGCTATGTAAGTGGCGAATGAAACATCCCATCCCTTACATTTTTAATCCCTTCTTTTCTCTTAACTTTTAAATGCTAATTTAATGCTTAACATTTCTCTCTCTCTCTTCTGTTTTTATCATCGCACAAATCTCTTATTGCCTTGTTTTCTTGAGCATACCACTGTACAACATATTGTCCCCCTTTGTATAATTTTACTCTACCTGCCTTATTTTCATCCTATTTTTGTGATCATCTTACAACATCTACATCTCTGTCTTTTTGTTGTTATCAGGAGTGCACTAAGAAGAGAATGATCAGTGGGACTTTTCCTTCTCTGCCCTATGTTTGCCATTATGACACCATGGAAGACATCCTTCAATGTCGTACTAAGATACAGAAAAGGGCCAAAGGTGACAAAAAATTTGTACAGTGTGTATTGTTTACATGACATTGTGTTTTTCAAATAGAGTGTGCTTATTTCACTTTAAAGATATGTTTGAATGAGGATTTATTTGAGTGAAAAAACACAATATCTTGTCTCCTAAACTTTCAGTTTTACAAATGATAGTTTGACAGATACTGGAACAACAAAGTTAATAAATAACAGAATGAGAAAAAAACTAGTATTAGTGTAGACACATGTATTTGTAACTGCAGCCTCTTTTAGCTTTTTCCCAACACATTAAGTAGATTTTTCATCTGCTTAATCAATCATTATAGATATTTTTATGCGGTTTGTATGATATCTAACTCTGTCCTACTCTGTAGTGCTAAAGGCATAGTGGCAAGGTGTGTAGTATTCTAGTCTGCCTAATTTTATGTAAGACTTATTAAATAGTGATTTACTGCCCTCTGATGTTAAAAGTTTTGAATCTGTTTCAACTCTCAATCAACAAAAATACTAGTACATTAAATTCAAATAGCAGAAGAAGTTCAAAGCACAACATTATCATACTGTTATTTCAGCACCCACGAAACATTATTGCATTAATTTGAGGTCAAGTTTTTGCACACTAAATGAATGAATTGCAATATTTGATGTATTTTTCTAGCTCTGTTTTGGTATTCAGCAGCAAGCTTGTGGCTCTTTAGCTGCTAAATATATGATTACACTCACCATCTGGCCATGAACTTGGTCTGTAGTAGGGTACTGGACATGTAGGTTATCAGAGATGTTTCACTGAGAGCAGCTGCCTGAAAATGGCATTGCTCAGGTTGGTGACTGATAATAAAGTTGAGGACCATAATCAGTACAGTGAGCTAAAAACACTAGCATGGTTGGTTAATTTATGTTGGTGTGTGAGAAACCTCTTCTACATACACAAGAACATTTTAATATTTATTGATAATCTAAAAATGTTAATGCAGCCCTGAAGAGACTCTTAATTTGTTGTTCAACTGAAGAGGATCATATAAAAAATTAAGGAAATGTTTATTTAAAACATGTGTTTTCAGATCTCATTAAGGCTGGATCCCTGCCTCTATCAGACCAGCTGCACTTATCTGAACCAACAGGGGAGAGTGGCGAGGAAAGTCAGCCAATTCTGGGAAGGAGCAGGGCAAAACACGAGGATTGTAGCCGAGCTGGCAGGAGGAAGACGTGGCCAGAGAAGCGCAGAGAGCGACGAGAAATCAAGAAGCTCAGGAGGGAGGCTCAAGCCAGACGAGAAGGAGGGCTGCTGGGGAAGTTCCGGAGTAACTCTGATGATGAAGCCTGCCCCACAGACCCCTTTAAGTGCTTTCCCCATGCAATGAAGGTGTCCACACCCCCACCCCAGAAATGGAGGAGGGTTAAAGCAGGTTGCAGAAAGAGCAGAGAGGCAGAGAGATGGAGGAAGAGAGGGGGAGTAAAACGTGGGGATTTGTATCCTCATAGTGACTTAGATATTAGAAGTGAAAACTTTCTTTCCCCAAAGCAAAGAGTACGCCACAGAAGAAGATGACCTCTAATTGTGTTTTTAAGAAATAGAACTAGAAAATAAATATATTTTGTATCTCGTTGTATTTTGATTGATTCATTTGTTTATTGTGGATACAAAGGCTCAATAATTACAGTTAAAGGATGTTTTTCATTTGTGTAACTGGTGTCAGTGTAGTCCTGTACTTTTGACTGTGTTACAAGTATACTGACTGGGACAAATTTTATACCTCTACAGTTTTCAACATATACTTTTTGCCATACACTGCCTGCTTGTGTATATGGTGAATTTGTGAGTGTGCAGGAGGCTGCCACCAAATCTTTTCTTCTTTAATATACTTAAAATCTGGTCAAAGGTACTAAAGTTTTATAGTGTAATATTAAAATTATATAGATACATAAACATGAAATTAAACATCATAAACCTAGCATGTGAATTGTGCTTAAAGATGAAGGACTACAGCAAAACGTTGGACACTTGAAACCATGCATTACTCTGTAAGTCGCTTTGGAAAAGAGCCAAATGACTAAATGTAAATAAATGGGAGGTTTAGGTGTATGTAGTATAGATACATAAGCGTATACGCAGAGCTCGTCTACCTTCGCAGCCGTCAGTGGCCCGCAAAGCGATTTCTTGTAGTATTCTGCTCTGAAGCTACTGAATTATTAATGAGCCGAGCAATTGCCCGGGGCTTGCTAGACCGAAAAGGTCGAGCTTGATAACAAGCTGCTGTTCACAATTGACATTGGCTGTCAACGATCAAACCAATTTTGTTTTAATTGGTTCCAAACGAATCGTATTGCGTCATTCTATTGGGCTTACGTAATTGTCTTACAAACAGGAGACAACTTTACCTTGTGACGAATGACATTTCTCTGGGCTCGATTGTCGGGGACTTGACAGAGATGTGAAACTCCCATTGATTGATCTCACTACACTCCCCGCTGACCAGAGAAAACACTCGATAGTGAACGCGAGAGGGGATTTAAATTGGTCAAACACGGTCCATCTTACCTGACGGATAAGGTAGCTATCTGTTTCCTCACACGCGTTGAGACAAAGCGCGGTTCGCACTGTTCAGCGACCGGTGGAACACCAGCACAGTGTGTTAGCTAGCTTGTAATGTCGGCACTGTGGTACTTGTTTTCTCCCCTAGACCCCGCTTCCTGTTAGCCTTGGGCTAGCTGGAAAATCGAAATTGTACTAAATAACGAGAGTGTGTTGTTAGACACTGCAGATGGATCTAACGTTATTACTTAACCAGGCTACCATTTGCAATTTAGTTGGAGTTTATTCACAATCCTGTACTAATTATTTGTAGCTATCTGCTGGTTTCCTTTACTTTGCAAAGGCTCGACAGCTAGCCATCTTGCTGGGGTTGAGGGATTTAAGTATGTAACTTAGCTAGTTAGCTTTTGTTGGCAGAGACCATGCGATATTCCAAGTTCAGTTCCAGCTGAATATTAATATCGCGTCTGCGATGGTCTCACACCTATAGGGACACATTAGATTTTCCGATCACATTACTTGATGGCACTGAGGTGAAGCCTGACAGTTTTCCGCGGTGAAAAGACAATAGACTTGCACCGCTGTTGTTCACATAATGACGAAAATCTTTACCTATAGAAAATAATATGGCAATGATTTGAGTTTTTTTCTGTTGCAAGCTGATATAAGAGTAATTTCCCCCCCCAAACCTATTTACATTGATATTTGTTCAAACAAATAAGCGGTTTCCATTGAGTTCACCCGCACAGACAGCTGTGGAAAGAGTGGATGGAGCCGGTGCAGCTGGTGCTTGTTCGACTTCCCTGATCCCGCTACTTCCAGGTACATCATCAGCTCATTAGATTAAAACAGCAGCTTTAAATGCCCCCGGAAAAAATCGCCATAACCGGTCGTCATCAGAGCTAACTGGGTGGATTGAGACGCGGAGAAGAGGTCTGAAGAGGGACGCTCCTGCCCGTTTCTGGACGCCCATCTCTCCAGCCTACCTTCATCACGTCCATCCACCATCGCACTCCTCCTCCCCCCAGCCATGGACCCCCCGAGGACGCGATCTCGGTCTCGGTCTGGCTTCTTTCATTTCGGGATGAACGGCAGCATTGGAAGCAATGGTAGCGGTAACTCGGTCGGTAACGGGAGCCTGATGAACGCCAGCGGAGGTGGTGTGGGCTACGCGCAGCAGAGCAACCCTGGCTGGGCGCCGCACCACGGTGGTCGCAGCTACCCCGAGAGCCAGCAGCAGCACGCCCAGGGGAGCTACCTGTCTGCAGGGGCACAACGCCACTCCTCACACGGAGCCCACAGACACCCCGGAGCCGGTAAGCAGACTTCAGTAAATGGGGCCTGCAGCCCTGCTAGATGCATCATTACACACTAACACAGGATACTCCCCCTGAGGGATGCAGGCAGACCACTACCAGCTTCAAGACTTGGGGCTTTCGCTGCCAGCTGTTGCTTGACAGAAAACTACATTTCAGGTCAGCAGAGGTAACAGAGACGGTTCTACTGTGAATAGTATTAACTCAGGTAAAAAGAGCAAAGTAGGTTCTCGAACTTTGCCTGCCTGGCTTTATGTTTACAGGGAAAATTATCCTGGCCCTCAGTAGGAATTTAGCACGGCAGGATTTTTCCTTTGGGTAGTCCAAGCATGGTGGTGCTGAAAGCCAGCAGGTCATATTATGTTACTTCTGTGTAGATTAGAGACAGAAATAACTGGTGGTTTTGACAATGCAAACTCTGCTTCCATATTTATGAGAGACAAGTGTGAGAGGAGTCTGATTAAAAACCTGTTTGCTTTGAAACAACACCTTGAAGTTGTTTCTAATGAAAGCTCTTGATAGCAATTTTATCTTTTTGTTCCAGATAGCTCTGGAGGATGGCATAGTATTGTCTTTTCACACAGATGCCTCAATGCTATTAAAGTTAGTGTAGAGGCGGCTTACTCGTGTCCGGTGGTCCAACAATTATCCACTCCAGAGATCGATGTATTATAAAAACGCTGCAGCTTTATTGGATTTCTGTGTTCTACTATTGAGCTGATGAAAAATAATTCTACAGCTCACGTTGAAATAATAACCAAATTCCCATAGAACACGGTGAGAAAAAACATGTACCTCCACAGCTAAACAACTAACTTGTTGCTCAAGTCCATATTTTAAACGGAAAGGCAATACAAATATTTATTGGAATCTTACTGCTAGAAGCAATACAAACATTTGTTTCCTTGATAAATATTTATGCAATTTTTAAATCCACCTATCTGACGTCTTAGATGATGTCTTAGATGGAGTTTACCTAACCTTTCAAGGAACAGCATGACTATAAGTAAAGACAAAGTGTAACAAACACCGAGAAAGTTATTGTTGGCTCGTACAGTTAGTCTGTGCAAAGTCGTCAAACAGATTTATCATCTAGTGGTCCAGGGTAGAATCGAGTAAAGGCTGACGTTAAGGTTTCAAAGCACAGTCCAAACACAAAGAAACCGAACAATGAACAGTAGAGTTGCGTTGCTAGTAGTTGCTTTCTTCACTTTGTCTAGTCAAATTTATTTGTATCCAGTATCAGTCAGTAACCGCATTGTCTTTTATGCACACAACAGCAATGGGTATTCACCCATTTGACGTTCCGCGAACGAACAGTAAACTCCTTGGTATCTTTCCTGTGCTGACCGTTCTTAATTGATTGGCAAAACCATCTGTAATACCAGATTGGATTCCTTCAAAGGCAAAAAAGTGCGGTGAATGAATGAAAGCAGGCTTTTAATGGTCCTCTGTTGTAATAACAGCACCATTGCCAAACACCCAAAATAACCCACACAGAGGGGGGACACAGAAACACATGCTTCTCAAATTGAGAGACTACAGAGGGGTTTGTGTGAATGACTTGGTGTAGATCCCAGCTGTGTGAGCTGCCTTCTTCCTCTTAGCAACTGCATGTGCCTCTTCCTTAATTGCTAGGTCTTTGTGTGTATAACATGCTCTGCTCGTGTATGGTTAGGAGTGTTACAGATTTTCTTCTTGTCTCTGCTTTCTTGTCTTTGTATTTGCCATATTGTGCCTCTTGGAGTGATTCTTTTTTTCTCAGGAAATGTTAGTGTTAAATGTAGGGCTGTTAAAAGGTGTCCTCACTTTACTTTTCTCTTTATCCTGCTTTTCTCTAACTCTCTCACTCCCTCGGTTGCAATAATTTTCTTTTGCTTTTTCTCCCAAAGAAAAATTCAAGTCTTTGTATTTCAGATAAAGAACATGAATAAACTGCTACATGATGACATCTGAAACTACCTCGCCCTATTTGATTGTCAGTCGTCTAAGAAATGGTGTCAGTCTTCCCCAGCAGCCATGCACAGAGGAAACAAGGTCATGTGTGCTCACTAGCCAAACCCGTCCAGTCTGGCTCACTATCCCGTTTTCTAAGGCCCCTGGGGTGAATCAGCATTAACAGACCTAGTTCTGCACAAACGCATGGGTGGCAGGCAGGGGCCCAGGAACCAATGATGTCTAAAGGAAAAGGGATGGTAGATAAATGAAGATATCAGCCAGTGTGTTGGACCTACTGTGCGCTAGTAAGTCTCCTGACTGTCCCTCTGTTCTCCACAGCTGCTAGCAGGGCGTCTTTGAGCTGTCACTATCGGCAGACTTCACATGGCTCTGGAGTTGCATCGCAACAACAAGGAAGGGGTGGGGGGTACTTTCAGATCTGTTGTTTCTGAGGAGGCTGAAGGGCCTGTTTGGATGAGGGAGACATAGAGGCAGAAACGGAAAGATATTGGGGGGAGGTCTTTTTTTGTGATTAAAGGTTCGTGGGGGACTGCTCAAAGGAAACTCTTGTTAACTGAGTTCAAGGACAGCCTTCTTAAGCTGCTGAAATGTCTGCATGCACATGCTGCATCCAGATTGTACATGTGGACTGGAAGATAAATGACTGGGGAAACATTGTTGTTTTCTAACATTTTGCTTATAGCATCAGGACATTACTCAGTGATGTGATTTTTCTTTTTTCATATTTAGATTTTGGGGACACGCCGATCTCTTTTATTTTATAGAGGAGTCTTTTTTTTTTTTGCTATGTTCCATATTCCATTGACTTTTGGTTTTCCAATAGAAAACAAAAAATTATAGTGAGGTGCTTTCGCCTAGCAAGCACTGGCTTCAGCACAGCACGGGCTTGCAAGCACATGGACCTAAACCCAAGAGCTACACTATGGTGTTAAAACTTTTGGTTATTTCAAAAAAAATTTTAGTTTGCTGATAATGGAAGTAAAGATGTGATACAATGCCCATAAATAGTGAAATGTGACATTTTCTGCCAGAATTCCTTGGTGAACGTTCATATCTTGTTTTTTCATAACCAGTCAAAAAATATAAAATTTAAAAAGCTTTTTAATTCGAGAAGATAAATATCATATGTCCAACAAAAACCAACCATTTTTACTGATAAGTTAAATAAATAATTCCTACATTAAGGTTAACTTGGATACAAGTGATGGATACACTGAGCTGATGACAAAAATCATTATCAGGATTCAAGCTATGTAACGTCAGGCATGTCTTGTAAAACTAGGAACATGAAGTACGTGTGTGTAAATCTTTGTTTCCATGAGTGTGTGCGCATGTGTGGGGGTTTCATGGTAGGTCACAGGGTAGGATTTGTATCTGGAAACCAGAGAAAAGTGTAGTGAGTTGGGTTTCTTTTGTTTGCCTGGAAATTTAACAGCCTGTTTACAAGACTGACCCTCAGTGAGAACAGGGGAGTCCTGTTTATGTAGCAAGATTTCAGATGAACATTTTTGTTATCGCAGTTGGATTTTGTGGTGTCAAGTCTGAGCTGTTTAAGTAACTCAGCCAGGCTGCATCATGATAACGTCTTTTTTTGGCTTACACTGAGATCTGAGAATGGAAAATAAAACGAGCAGCCACCAGCTGCTTGTGTGTTGTTGGTGTTGTTGTATGTCCATGTGTCTTGTGATGTTGATGTTTCTCAACCCTATCTTATCAGATTATGATTTTTTTCCCTCTGTGGCTTGCAGGAGGAGTACTACATTTTCATCCAGATAATGTGTGCAGCGAGGATCGAGACAAAGTAAGTATAAGACTCTCTTCTTGTCTTTGCTATGTCTTGATTTGGCTAAGATCTGTATATCATGTTTTCATTTATATTCATTCTCCCTTGTGTCTTTTGTCCCCCCGATGAACCCTCCCCCTGGTTTCCCCTCTGCCTTTGACTATTTGTGCAGATGGAGGACAGCCCAAGCCCAAAAAGGCAGCGTCTTTCCCAGCAGTCTATGTTGGATATGAACTCTGGCCCTCCCTCTGCTCCTTCTTCTCCAATTCGTCCTTGGGAGCTGCCACCCAGTCGCAGACAGCACCCCCACTTTATGCCAGAGAGATGCCACACTCCAGGTCGCAACCGTCGTAGGTAAGTGTTTGAATGTCAAACAAATACATACAGTCATCCTCATTATTACTAGGAAATTGTCCAGCCAGCAAAATATTAAAATCATAAATCCCAAACCCACATTAATGTATATCAATAACAATATAAATTGTATAGATAAAAAAAAGTTTACCTCTAAAAAGGTAAAGTGATTGAATAAGCAATTCTCAAATTAAGAAACGTTTTTTTACACCAAAGAATTCTTTCTTGAGAACACATGTAGAACACTGAAGGATGATGGTTTATGGTTAAGTGTATTGTCTTTTTTGTCAAGAATTCCATTTTAGTCAGGCTTGACATTTTTCAGGAAGTGCAAGAACCCATGTTTTTGATGATGGAATTTACCACACAGCTCCTTCTGCATCCTCTTTAGTTTTGCCCCCTTTCTTTTAACTCAGCCCTCCAATGAGGCGTCAGCGTGGCCGGAGAGACCGTTTGACCCGCCACCATCATCACGCCCACAACAACCACCACCACTACAATGGCAACAATAACAACAACAACAACCACCACCATCACCACCCCAATGCACACCATCACCACCACCACCACCACCTGCACTCCCATCACGGCCTGTCACCGGGCCACCAGGATGAGAACTACCGCCACCTGGCTCCTCCTCAGGGCTACCCACCCTACAGCCAGCAACCTCCTCGTGGGCCTGGGCCCGGGCCCGGGCCTGGACCTGGGCCTGAAGAGCGCCCAGGGTACCATCCTTCAAACCCCTCCCCCAGGCCCCTTCATCAGTCACCCAATCTTTCACCTCGGGTACTTCACCCTGGGGCCCATCCACATCCACACCCTTCACAGCAACAGAGCAGTGTGGTGTTGGACCTTCACGAGCAGGTAAGTTTAAAAGGTGAAGGTCTGAAATTATTTGTAAAAAGAGAAAAAATAATTTGCTGTTTATCAGAGTCATTACCTATAGTACAGTAGTCTCGTTCCACTGCATTCTTTGCTACTAGAGAGATGCACATGGAAAACAAAACAAAAGTTTTAAACACCCATTGTTCACAGTCGAAGAAGCTGATTACAGAGAGAATGAATTAATCTTACTTAAATGTTAATACTTAGATTTTAACTTGACAGATTTTATTTAAATATATAACATACGCTACCAGTCAAAGGTTTGGACACATCTTTTCATTATTTGTTTTTCTTTATTGGAATATTTGCACTATTTACATTGTAGATTCTCACTAAAGGCATCAAAACTATAAATGAACACATATGAAATTATGTAACCTAGAAAAGGTGTGAATCAACTCAAAACATGTTTTAGATTTTTGAAAATAGCCAGCCTTTGCTTTGATTACTGCTTTGCACACTTGGCGTTCTCCCCGAGGCTTCATGAGGTTGTCACATAAAGTGGTTTTCACCTCACTGGTGTAATTTGTCAGGGTTCATTTGTGGAATTTCTTGCCTTAATGTTGTTGGGAAAAAAAAGGAAAACCATTAGAGAGACAAGGTGTGTATTTAACAAAATAACATTATGCACTTTTAACCAGTCAAGCAATTTGAAGAGATCGGTTTGTTAACCTAGAAATTTGAATTTAATTCAGTTGAATTCCCGGTTTGTGCTTATCACCAAAGCACATCTGTGGTTGGTTAATGACCAATTTGTTTGATTTTATTTGATTTACAAGAGTCTCCTAATTGTTGGTCAAATATTGAGCGTGTATAATTGACGACTTCTGCCCTTTAAATCGCCATACTTAGGGATCAGCTCCAGTATCGTATCCTGTGTCTCCTCCTGGAGCACCGCCAGGCCTGCCGCCTCGCTCCGCCCCTCAGCAGATCCCGGCGTGCTCAGTGGTCTTCAGTGGACAGCACTATCCAGTCTGCAGTGTCCCTCCTCCTGTGAGTGTGTGTTTCTGTAAGAGATTAATTCCAGCTATTGCCACATTTGCACAATTCCTGTTCTTGATGAGTGTTCATTCTTTGATGTTTAGGATATTAAATACTGTTTTCAACATGTCTCACCTAAGAAGCTGTTGCGGTTTCTTTTTTCCATTCTCTGCCAGGTCCTTCAGACTTGTTCAGTGCAACACCTGCCCATGCCTTACCCATTCCCATCACTGCTGTCTAGTGACCCAGCGTTCCTGCTTCCTCCTCCTCATCTTCCCCACCCCCCAGCACACCTTTCCCACCACCCACCTCACCTGCCTCAGCCTGGACAATTTGGACCCTATCCAACACAGCAAGCCAGATCGGTAAGAACAATTGCATCTGTTGTGTAATGATACCTTTGTTTCAAGCTCAGTAGTTTACTTTGTGAATACTGGAATTCTTTTTACAAAATTTGATTGTCCTATGTTTACATTCTCCTCCTCCTTTTTATTTTTTTGATACATTACAAATACTTACCAAATACTATCATTTGGGATTTCATTGAGACAGTTGGCATCTTTCAGTGCCATGTTCCACCTGCCATAGAAAATGTAAAAAAAATATATGATGCATATTTTTTACATTTAAATTGAAGCAATTTGTGTTGTTCTCCTATAGTACATTGAAACGGTATAGCTTTTAGTATTAAATCAAAATGTCTCAAATATTTTACGTACGTATACATTACGTTTAAGTTTAATGTTGCTTTGATATTATCTGCAATGGACTGTCAGAATTGACAACAAAAACATGTCTGTATGATACTTGTAAAGGTGTTCATATACAGTGTACTGTTATGATAATTTATAATATGTTTTGAATAGCTACTGAGGGTTTATTTAGGGGTTGATACTCCACCTCTACCACACATGTCTCTCATTATGCTAGTCACAGCTTGCCCTTGTTTTCTTCCTAGCCACTACAGCGGATAGAGAATGATGTGGAGCTGCTGGGAGAGCACTTGTCTTTGGGTGCCGGCCTCCACTACCCACCTGCCACTCACCCTGCCCTCACTCCACACTCCACACAGCTTCACTTTCTCTCCCATGACCCCCTGCCACAGGAGTTCTTTGGAGTGGTGAGAACTTTTATTATGTAAAAAAACACAAATATATATGTTGTTTCATTTAAATTAGTAAAGTAAAGTAAAAATGTTCATACATGTATATATTGTCATTTGCATTCTAGTCCTACCCCAACTTTATTCCTCGGCGTCTCCCGGGGCGACGGTACCGCTCGCAACAACCACTGCCACCTTCGCCTTACCACCCCAGCCTCCTGCCTTATTTCCTGTAAGTACATCTAAAGGATTATATCTTTGATTCTTTTTTTAAAATTATGCAACTAATTGCAGTTAGTGATAATGTTGGGTGATTAATATTACTTCAGACAAAACAGCAGAAAAGGAATTCAATGACCAAATTGACAAGACCTTATGAAAATTACCATTTGAGGATAAATTAATAAAATCTTTAGTCATTAGCACTGGAAATAAATGTGTTAAAAAGATTAGTGCCGTAAAAGTTGTGACTTCAAATGCAGAATAACAAGGGAAAGTTTTTCTGAGCCTTTATTGCAGAACCATTAACATTTATTTAAACAATTTCAGATCATACTTATAAAAACTTTCCTTTTAAATCTGTCTGTAGTTCAATGCTGCCAGTCCAGCCCACAGGTTCTGCGATCAGTCTAGAGCTTGACGTAGACGATGGAGAAGTGGAAAATTATGAGGTTTGTGTTCAGATGCTTCTAGTTTTTGTTCTTTTTAATGCTGGCGACGCTTAACGTTCTCACGTTTTCTTCTACAGGCCCTTCTGAACCTCGCTGAGCGCCTGGGAGAGGCCAAACTACGAGGGCTGACCAAGGGAGACATTGAACAGCTTCCTTCCTATCGGTTTAATCCAAATAACCATCAGTCCGAACAAACACTGTGAGTGCTAATCTTTTACAAACACCAGATGATCACATGTTTATTGGATGAATTCTTAACAAACTAATGAATTCTTGATAATGAAATTTTATGTAAGATTCTTGGGATCACATTTAAAGTATTCTGGTCAATTTGTTCACACAAGCTTATGTTTTTCAAGTTGAAATTTAGTAATAAACTGAAAGATCTGGGGGTTTACAAGCTAAAGATACAGTAGCTTGAAATACTTAGGCACTCTGGAAAAATGTTTCTACCCATTAATTCGCTTCCACATATGTTGTTTTAAAACCACAATGAGGAGGTAGTTTTACTACTTCCATTGTGAACCCTAGCAAAAGTAAAATGTTTTCGTCGTGTCATGATTAACGGGCATTTAGAGAGCTTCTGGGGACATATTTACGAGACAATCTAATAACTGTGTAAATCCTCAGTGTCCTGAATTAAACGTTTCCTATGTTGCTGTTGTTTGTTCGATCTTATCTGTTGTGTTACAGGTGTGTGGTGTGCATGAGTGACTTTGAATCCCGCCAACTGCTGCGAGTCCTGCCCTGCAGCCACGAGTTCCATGGGAAGTGTGTCGACAAGTGGCTGAGGGTAAATACTGCCAACCATGCACCCAGTAAACTCACTGTGTCCACCTGAAACACAACCGCTTTGTTTATGAAGGCTCAGCACACGTTGTAGGAGATTCATGTCAAGCTGCAAGCCTGGTTTATTTTGGTAAATGACCAGGTAAGTCGTAAGAGTCATAAGAGCCAGGATTTTAAAACCTCTAATGCTCAATCTATGTAGAAATTAATCAAGTGACACAGACACTATACCACAGCATGTGATTTTTTTTTTTTTTTTTCCGCTAAAAGTGCTAAAAGCGGTGCTTGAAAAATCAGGTTGTTGTTTATTAATATCACAGTCTTGTGATTTTTAGAGATATAAGGCATTTTCCAACGCCTCAGTGTGAAGTGGGTTGTAGAGATCACAAAAAACTGAAATCCAGTGTGTGGCATGTTTACTTACAGTCCATATGTCTAGCTGAGATAAGACATTTTGTGTGATATATATTATGATGTTTTGTTTCTCATGTAGTTTTCTCTCTGTCTCCAGGCCAACCGGACGTGTCCCATTTGTAGGGCAGACGCCTCAGAGGTCCAGAGAGACTCAGAGTGACCACACGAGGGAGCCAGATACTCCTTATTGTCTGTCAGACATGTTCAGCACTGCCTGCTCTCAATATATTGATGCACATGTGCGTGCATGTACCACGAGCACACAAACACACACATACACATTCTCACACAACATTTTGTTACCTTGTTGTGCAGCATTTTCTGCTCATTTGTTGTCCTCTCATTCTTTAACCCCCCCTTTTTTTTTTAAATGTCTTCCATTACTTTCGTTATTAATTCTCTCTTCTTGTCCTATTTTACTGTTGTGCATCAGTATCAGTCGTTCCTGTTCACAGGAATTTCACATCCTCAGTGAATGCCCTGACGCACCATCGTGTTTGTGTGTGTGTGTGTGTGTATGTTTGTGTGTACACACATGCAAGCACAACCAACTGTGCAAATTCTCTTTGGTCAGCTCTATAATGCAGGGCTGTGGTACGTGACTGTGTGTTTTCAGTGTGTGTGCGTGAGAGAGATTTTTAGATGTCCTGGAGCATGCCTGAGGTGTTGTGTATCAGACAAGAATAATGACATGTGAGAGTTTTTTGCTCTCATGAGTGACTGAATTTACTTCCTGTTTGTACGTTAATGCACTGTCTGTCTGTATGCATACTCTGTGTATGTATGTTATAGACTTAATTGTTTCTCTAGTTTGACACTAAGGGTCCATGCTGCCACTATACTTCTTTGTTGCCTATTAGTTTTAGTACATTATTATTATTATTATTATTATTATTATTATTATTATTATTATTATTATTAGACCATTTAATTGATTGTTTCCCTGCCTGGCAGATACCTCATCATTCCGGTTTTGGTCATCATTCATTTAAAAGCGCTTCACAGCACTACTTTGAAATTAAGCACAGTATATATATATATTTTTGTTTTCCTTTCTTTCCTTCTCTGTGACTTTGCAGTGGCACACGTGTTGCATATATACATATATCTATATATACTGTATAAATCTATGAATATCTGTAAACCAAATAAAAGGCTTGATATGAACTTTTTAACCTTAACATTTAGTATGTATTTATTACTTTTTCAAACTGTCAATTAAGACCTGGTTGAAGTAAAGGTTTGTGAGATTTCGCCACTAGTTGGCAACTAGTCGGTGTTACTGCTCTGATACTACTACAACCACTTGCTGTGTAGCCAAGCTGTGGGACGTGCTGGATTCTGATCTCTGTACCTTTTGCTTTACAGTTAGACAATATCTGATTTTGACTGATTTAATGCAGCTAATTGTTAACAGGTATTGTACAATAACTGCTTGTTTTAGTCTAAATAATAATCATTGTTAGAGTAAATTACTATGGAGCTTTCTCCAGTCACTCTTGGTTGTGGGTTAAAAGTGCACTGGACTTTTTAAAGTGGCTTCACACTCTACTACTGCATCTCCTCTGAAACAACACTTTCTAAATGTTGGGCACAAATGGTGTAATAATCATTTACTTGACCCACGACTAGAACCACAAATTCTGCTGCAGCCTGCACAAGATAGGGGAGTTATTAAAAAAATCAAGGAGAATAAGTAAGTTCACATAAGTAAAGATGTAATGAGCAGAATTCTATACAAGTCAGAAATTTGGAGCCTAACAAGCCTAAATAAGGTAATGGAATCAAGTATCTAATCAGTGAAAGACCATAGCAGACACCTGATTTTTTTGTGTTGACAGGCAGCCAAGCCATCCACCTTGCAGCACACACCTGTTGTCTTCTGCCTTCTGTTGTTCCATAGTGTGTGCAAATCTACATGCAATTACAGTATCTGCAATTCCAAAAGGCAGATGACACCTCTAGGCTTTGGAGCACAAATGTCCATTTTAAAGAAATGTGCATGGAGCTGCTCGAGGTGAAGACAACACAAATGTCATTGTTTTTTTCCACTCATGACAATTTACAAAGCATGTTAATGTAGAACGTGACAGAGTATGCATGTGTAAAGTGACATGTTCTATTCCTTTTTGCATTTGTTCAAACTCACAAATTTACAAATTCACTCATTTAGGGATGTTAAAAGTACAGTATTGTGTAAAAATAGTTTAAAATAGAGACTGCAAATTTGCATCCTAAGATGTAAATATTATATCTTAACTGCTGATATGTAGTTTTTAAAAAATCGTATTATTGCTGTCTCTAGTGTGATAGTGGGTATGTAAATGCTGGTAAAAGAGTTTCAGGGGTGAGACACGTCGAACACCCTTAAAGTTCACAGGTCAGACAGCATGTTTGTGGACTGTGGGAGGACACTGGAGTTCCTGGAGGAAGCTCACACGAGTCCACACAGAAAAAGGTACCATCCAGAAGATGGGTTCACACAGACACACACCTTTTGATTTCATGTTTAATTAAATGACAAGTTACTTAGAACACTTGGTTCCTTTTTTCTTTTTCAGCTTTCTTTCCCACTTTCACTCTGACTCTCCATCTTTACACTCAGTTCTCTGTTGTTTATCTCTTTGCTACCTCCTCCTTCCTATTCCTCACTGCCTTCATTCTCCTGTAGTTATCATGCTCCATCCTCTGTTTTTTTTGTCAGCTTTCACTCCTCGACTGTCTCACCACATTGTTCTTCCTTTTTCCTGTCTTTTTACTTATGCATCTTCTCCTCCACCTTCCTCTTTGCCTCTGTCGTGATCACCACCCACTCCTCTAACCTGCTTCCTCTGTGGAGCGGTGAAGTGCAAGTGACGGGGGTGCTCTACTTAAACCTGTCTGCCCAGTTACTCAACTCACGGAACAAACAACATTTGTCTGGTCTTACTTTTTCCGGTTCTCCCTCTTATTAAGGGCTGAAGGCCATAAATCTGAATAATTTTCTCACCAAACAATTCCGCATATATCGGAAGTGATATCCTAATACCTCTAGACACTGGAGCATCTAGTTTTTGCACATTCATATCTCAAATAATGTTTGGTACAATCTCTTTACAAAGGCTGTGCTCGGAGTTGTGTTTTGTTCCAGGGAGCTGGTTGACAGCACAGAAGCAACTCTTTCAGTCTCAGGTCAAAGATGGTGAAGGAAGAAAATTTACACAAAAATTCATCAGAAATGATAGTCGTAATATACTGTAAATAATGTATTAAGTCTGAGATTTTAAGTGCTATTATAAAAATAAGCATCTCTGTACTGTGACTTCCTCATTTGATGTGCATTTTGATTATATTTCAATTCTACACCAATATTGCATCAGTCAGGGCCACAGACTCTGTCCTCCCTCTGACGCCTAAACAAAGAAGAGGCTTCCCTACAGCTGTGGCTCCTCTGCTCCTCTCTTCCCGGCAGCCCTTACTTTAAAAGTGTGTGTGCATGTGTGTTGTGCAGACGGTCCCAAAGCTGACAAGGTACAAGGATTCTCCATCCTGCTTGTATATAAAAAGAAACCAAGGCCACCAAGCTCTGACTACTTCACTCATATTCACACACATGCACACACATATATCCTCATTTAGCCCTTTATTTCACATCTTTCACTTTCAGCGGCATAAGGGTTAACGTGTCAGCGAGTGAAGTGTGTAATATTTATTTCAGAGGGATTTCCCTGTCTGCACACTGGGTGGCTGCTGGCCATATCATCCTGTTCTGAGTTGTCAGATGCCTTTACTGTCACTAGTGGGGTATGAGGTGTGTGTTTGTGTGTGTGTGTGTGTGTGAGAGAGAGAGACAGAGGGAGAGATGGAGAACAAAGATAGAACTTGTGTCTGTCAGTTGTTCAAAAATAATTTGAAAAACTGAATCAAAATCTTTTCATTTTATTTACAATTTACACAGCAGCCCCACTTTTCTAGAGGCGGATTTTTATGTTATTATTCAAACCCATACACGCCTAACTTAATAGTTGACTCTAAATTGCCCATAGGTGTGAGTGTGAGCGTGAATGGTTGTCTGTCTGTCTCTCTGTGTTGACCCTGAGATGGAGCTGTACAGAGTTTAACCCGCTTCTCGCCCAATCACAGCGCAGGTAGGCTCCAGCTCCTATGCATCCCTTAAACAAAGCGGTTAGGATAATGGATAGAATGGACATCAATATGCAATAATATTTGTTTCATATTTATATAAAATATTCTTTAAGTGCTGCCACAATCTTGACTGATGAGCTGCTTGAATTTTACTTTGAATCGAGACACATTAATCATATTTACTATTTCTATATCGCGCCGTCCCATTTCTCTGCCCCTTGACTTTGTATTGTAAAGCCTCCACGGCTGTTGTGTTACTCTGGTTTTCTCTATTGATTTAATGTTATTTAAGAGGCTGAAAAACACATCTGATTCCAGCTGGCTTGATGATTTGTCTGGTCATTTTTCTGCTGTGGGGTTTATGTCCACTCCATGTGTCAGACCAGGCCATAGAAATAGAATTTATTGCTGTATTAAAGTGTTGGTTCCAAGGCAAAGCTGGTAACAGTGAAAATGGAAAAGAATTTGTTTCTTTCTCAAAGAGGACCGAGAAATGAGTCAAAGCAGCAAATTGACCAATATGAGTCAAATAAGTTTCCTTCTTTGACAGTTGCATTGGCCACAGTTTGGGGACTACCAGAGATCCATGAAGTCCTGTTTTTTTTATAGAATACATGAAGCTGTTTTGTTTGGCCCGTTGTATTAAAGATACAGGTCAGACAAACACAGCTTGGTGTGTGCATCTTATCCCCTTTCTATTAATAAATTATTCATATTTAAATAGAGAAGAAATATTATCTCACATTATGCATGTAAAAATATTACAATGACAAAATTAGAATTTACAAAAGAATACACTTTATTGACAAGGTAATAAGTATAATACACAATATCTTCATCAGAACATTAATGGAACAATTGGACCCATGCTGAAAGGAGCACACATGAGTTGCTCTTACATTTTTCCTCCTCTTCATGTCCCCTCCCTTGTCTTTGGGCAGGAAGTGTGACCTTGACGTAGGGACATCCTGTGACCCTGTCCCAGTTTTTGTGTGGGGTCTGTGGATTGTGTGCGGCAGTAAACACCAGCAACTGTATGTGTAGGAGAGCTGCCATAGACACAGTGCAGCCATGCATGTGTCCTCCACCCTGAGCCTTATACGGACATTCACATATTTGTAATTTAAATCATTCTATCATGACCAAAACGCTAGCAGCCTCTGGGTTCCACTATGAATCCTTATGAAGTACTGACATTAAGAACATGCTCCCTCGTTGGACCTATTCACGTCACAAGATTTGGGGGCCAACCTGGGGCCCTCGCAGACACGCCCTTTACTTTGCTTTCAAGCAGGATATGCTGGAGCAGCAGGGACACTGAGGCTGAACAGTTCCTATATTTCCTACTGCATGAATCCATTAACGATTTATACAGTAGATGATGAGATGTGTTCATCACCACACATCATGGAGGTCCTTAAACATTCTGCCCCACTGGAGCAGGACAGTGACCTGCTGTGACAGGCTACCGATCTGTTTTTTATAAGGCCCCATCTTATTACTGTCAGTCCAAGACACAAATGTCTCCTTGTAATATAAATTTATGGTAACAATAACCCAGGGGGGTAATCGTCCACTTCACTGTCGCAGACTGTCTCTGACTGTGCTGCCCGTAGGCGAACGAACGACACAGTTAAAGGACAGGGAGGCTGGGGAGGAGGCTCTCTGGAGAGGTTGAAACTAAACAAACTTAATCGACTCAAATGATATACAATATGACGATGCAGATGCTGTTGAGCTTGCTGTAACTCTAAGGAGTGTATGGAGGAGTGAGGAGCGCGTGTTTGTGTTGGAGAAAATACATACAGGCACTGTATGATGCATATATTACATGAACTTAAGGTGTGCAAGCTATTGCTTTAGTAAATTGTATAGGTGTTTGTATGTAACTGGGTTTTTAAACATTTGAATAACAATTAAGGAAAAATTGTTTACCACAACTTCATTTTTGTGGCTGTACAGGAAAATAAGGAGAAGCAGTGGGCAGCCACAGGAGGTGCCCTGTGTCTCACTCAAGGACACACCTGGTGCACGAGCTGGGTTTCGATTCTGCAGACTTCTGTCTCCCAAACGGATGTTCTAGGGCTTCAATTTATGTGGATGTTTTACCTTTTAATAGGCTGCTGTTTCCAGTCTCTGAGGTTAAAGGTCCTGCTCTCAAACAAATGTTTTCTTATATTCATATATTAAACACCTTTTGTATCATCCACATTCAGTCCCTAAATATGTGACTGACGGGTGTTTTGGGCTTTCCTGTGACTTACCCCCCCAAAAAAAGTGTGTAAGAAGAGGGTTCTGTCCATGATCCCAACCACATTAGGCTCTTTATGAAGCACAGTTCAAACCGGTTTTCAAAGTCAATGTGTCTTCGTTAAGAAAACAATGTAGAGTTGTCAAACATCAAAAGTCCAATTCAGTATCCCCACAGCAATTAAATCCACCAGGCATTTTTCTCTATAAGTGCCTGGTGTCTGTTTATTGATAAAATGACCACAACATTATGTGATTTTCACTTGAATTAATTTTTTCCGGCCATAGTCTAGTGTTACTGCTGAAATGCCACAGTGAAAAGAATGACAGGAAATGGCTGAGCATTAAGTGTTCTAGTGGGTTGAAGCTCCCCAAATCTCTATCAGCTTTTAATAGAATTATGAATTTATTTGTGTTGAAGCAAAGTAGGTGGGATGTTGTGTCCTTGAAAGCATTTTAATGATTCTAGGTTTATGTCTGTGTGTCAGTATAATTGTGATATTGTCCTCAGTTACAGTTGTTGCAAAACATGGGATAGAATTTATCCTGTACATATATGTATACATGTGTGTTCATATGTGTGCGTGGTCCACGTGTGTGTTACTGGTTGGCTCTTTGGAGACTCAGCAGACCCCACCGGGAGCTCTAATGGGCTCTTATTAAATTTGGCCTCCCTCTGCTCCTCTCCATTGCTTTTAGGATGCTGAGATAATGTTCATTAGAAGAGATGGGTGGGGAGGTTGGGAGGTTGATGCTCCAGTGTGGTTGTAATGGGGAGCGATGGCAACGTAACACAATTTAGTTACATCTAGAGCTGTTGATTGTACGGAGAGTGTGAGCGGCTGAAAGTATGAACTGTGCAGGAGGGAGTTTTATCAGACTCCAGGTGAGAGTTACACCCGGAGCTACATGTCTGAGTCACGTTACACACAGTTTACCCAGTTACACAGTTTGGTGATTTGCTCTTAGTAATAGTGTCTGTGTGATGCTTAAAGGGAATGTTTTGCATCTTTGGCAAAGAAAAGTCAATTTTTTTTTCCTGTTTTTAACAATCCTTAATATTTTCCATAATTTTACTTAGATTTTTTCTTTTATTCATTCTTATCCTCCTTCTTCTCTCTGTCCAATTAGCTGGACTCCTTTTTGCAAAGCACATTGAAGGCGCTGTCTTCCTCCTGCCGTCCTCTCTGCTCTCATTTCACCAAAGGGACCTCTGGGGTTTTTAGACTGCATTGACAGGTGCGGCCTTTCTACACAAACACACACACACACACATATCATGACCTACCAGCTGAGGCTTCTTCACCACATTACTAGTCTGCCGAGTACTGTCATCCCCCCTTGTTGATCTGCATTGAACCACTGGCTCTGTAGTTTGATTTTCCATAACCTGACATAAAGCTACTTGAGAAGAAGTGAAATGTACTTTATTTCTTCTCAGAGGTGTTGGATCTGAGAGCAGATCAGTTAAAGATACTTTTCTGGTATC
This sequence comes from Channa striata, assembly GCA_033026295.1. NCBI lineage: Eukaryota > Metazoa > Chordata > Actinopteri > Anabantiformes > Channidae > Channa > Channa striata. The sequence continues at coordinate 15,876,854 of CM065173.1, read as the reverse complement.
ATTATCATTATTATTATTATTATTATTAACACTAGGCCTGTTTTGTGTGTATCAATCTACTGTCCATGTTCCTGTCTATGTTCACCATGGTTTTAAAGGCTTCAGATCTAAACATGTCATGGCAGTGCCCCCTCTCTAGCTATACATGACCTTTGAACTCCCTGTGGGGACGGTGGTGGCCAAACAGTGAAGAATTATCCCACAGGGATCAATAAAATATCCCATCATCTGGACCGTTTCTACTCCAGATGACTTGCTGCTGAGGCGTGAGCCCTTTGATTCCTCTGTACAAAACGTCATGACCCGCACACAGCCCACTTACTCTGACCTGAGATCAGCCTCCACACAACACCTCTCTCTGGATTTAAGGGTTTTAAGTTTTTTCCTAAAGGAACAGATTAAACTTCTTGTAGTTTTAACCACATCCAAAGCTTTGGCTTTTCATTTCATGAAAGTGTGTTTTTCGATTAACTCAAAGCTCATTAAGTAAAGGCTTCAGTGATTGGAGCAGATACGGCGGGTCTCAGCCTTCGTCCCCTGCTGCACGTTGTCACACATGTCGAACAGCGTCGATCGAGCCGGCGGAGTTAAAGTGACGCCCGGCGGGGGAGCGCGCCGAGCGGCCAGGCCGACGTGAGGAGCGCGGCGCGTAAATCTTTCATCGGACCAGCGGCCGCTTTGGAGATAACGGGATCGGCGCGTCGTTTGTAGCTTCTGAGCCGTTTTCCCGAGGAAAAGAGAGAGAATCCCGGCGAAGTGTGAGTTCTCTGCGGCCGGAGGCTGTGCGCTCTTGCAGAAACGTGTCTGTGCTCGGGCTGCGGTCGGACGAGCTGCCGGATGTCCGGACAATGACAGCGCCGTAATCAAAGCTTCTTCTTTTCTGATTCACGTCGAATTTAAAAAAGAGAGAGAGAGAGAAAGAGGAAGCGACAGGAAGAGAAAGACAAATCTCCATTTGCAAGTTGTCGGGACTCGGCCGCACTGGAGCGCACGGAGCGATGACGGCCCCGGTGAAAGCGGCGCTGGCTGTCCTGGTCATCACCGCGGCAAGTGAGTGATCCCTTCCAGTCCCCTCCACACCGGAAGGGGCGATTTCTTTAATCTCACCCAGTGTCATTTAACAGATTAGTTTTGGGGAAATGTGGCCCAAAAAAAATTGAATTTACACCTTATTGGCCTTTCACAAAGAGTAAAGCTTAAATGTGTAAGTAAAAAAAAGAAGAATAGAAAGGAAATGATAACTTTAGTTTGAAGATGACAGGGGGTTAAAACACAGGCCAGGGAGAAATGTCGTTTCCCCACGTCAGACCCTTCAAGCACGTGATTTTTCAGCATGTCTCAATTCATCATAACTCTTAATATGTGTAAAGTAGTGGTGTAATTGTAGTCTGCTCTCTGAGCAACATATCTGATCTACACTTTCAACATTTGGCTCTGTGGTCTTCACCTGGGGGCTGTGGATCTAATCTCATACTGCTTTTGTGTGTCTGATTCCTGCAGTAAGTGAAAATCTCACAGATGAATGGAACCTTAACAATATGCACTTGAAATATGTGATGTGAAGTCGAAGCCTTCATGTTCTTTAGTTTATTTTCAAAGATGTATTTATGAGGAGCTGTCTGTGGTGCTGGAACAGGCAGGAAGGGGAATCCGTTCATCCAGTGGCCACTGAACAGCACCTTTGGGATATCCATGAGCTGGATAATCAAGAATATTAAAAAAGAGGTCAATCGTGCTGAAATTTAATCTCAATTTCCAGAACTCCTCTTACTTCTTTCTTTTTCATTTAGTCTAGATAGATGCAAAGATGGACAGAAATATGATCATTAGCCTGTTAAAATTTGAAATCAGGATATCAAAATTAAGAAGTGCAGAACTTTGAATATCGCAATTTAAAGAAAATTCAAACACGACATATGCAAAACCATCCAAACATAGTTGTCAGCATAATAAAACGCTCTGATATTTTGATGCCCAGCCTTAATATTTCTTTTTTTTGAATAAAGGCGTGCTGTGATGATTCTACATCGAGGAATAGCTCGAGTTAGTTGTGTGTCCGATAAGCACTTAAGGGCTAATGTGACCAGTCACTTCTAGTGAAAGCCAGCCTCATTTTAGGAGTAGATTTGCAACTTTCGAGATAGTTAATAATTTTAATATAAAAATACATACATGTCCATAATGTGTCACATGTGACGGTCTATGGGTTTGTGTAGCTGCAGACAACCAGTGACTGTTGTCTGTCACTAAAATAATACACACTTGAAGTTGATTCGAGGGACATTCTGCAGGCTAGTGTGTATTTTACTCCTGTAAGTCCTGAGTTTGTCATTTGCCGTCTTTTGTGACATCTACCTCTCCGTGTCTCGTTACTGTCTTCAGGTTTACAGTAACTTCCCTGTTTTCTGTGACTCTTCAAACATCACCTGTGTGCTGCCTGCAGTTCAGGCACCTCGTGACTTTCGCTCTGTCACCCCTGGCTACTGCATGTACTGACTTTATCCAGTGAGCCACTTTGTTTGGCTGTATCTGTGTCTCATTCTGTCTCCTGTCACCTCCTTTACCCTTTTCATTGTCTGTGCCATCCTCCGTCTCTTCTTGCGTGCCACATCTTCTTCCAGCCTCCTACTCTCATGCCTTAACTTATCTGACGTCTTTACTTCATCATCGTGCGCTGCCTCCTGTCCCGTCTGTTTCCTTCACAATCAGCTGCATGATTTAGCATGATGTGTGCTACAATTACCCCTGATTGAATTCTTGCTCGTTAAACTAACACAATGCCTAGGAGTGCAAGGAAGGAGACTCACACACTTATCTGCATTTGGCATGTTGCACGAAGCCTTCACACAACTATGACTGCTTTCCTGTAGCCTGTGGGTGAAACTTTAAATGTGGGTGAGCAGAAACACGCGGCACTAAGCTTTGTCCTGAGGTTTATTCTAAGGTTGTTGTCTTTCTCCTCAACACACAAGAAGGAGGCCCAGTATCAGTGAGTCACACTTCATAGTAAACTATTAGTCATGGAGTTGACTCACTTGTTTGGAGGCTGAATGAGGGAGAGGAAACGGCAGAAGAAGAGCTAGATGAACATGGTTTATTAGGCAGAGACTGGATGCTGGTGCACACTGTACTAGTGGTTACACATGAGATTGACACTGAGGGAGATGAAATCAGAATAAAGTGGGACAGCAGGACACGAGGGAGTGGTTATGACAGATAAAAAGAATCATTGTGGTGAAAGAATATTTGGTTGTGTCCTCACAGATGGAAGACTGTCTGTGTTGATGGGAATCCTGTGAGATGCTAAACACACAAACATCTCTCAGGCTGTGGATACACTGTGACTAATGTGAAAAGTCTTGTTGGGACTTGACCCCTTGGCTGTGGACGCATATAAATGGCTTCTTTTACAACATGAGTGATCCAGGCATGTGCACTGAATAAAGCCAAAAGACAGCTGAAGCTGAAATTGTTTTGCCTCAGCAGGGCCACCCCAGATGGTAATGCATTCAATAATTCACTACGCTAAAGATGAACCTGCAGGATGCAGAATTTAGATGTTTGATGCCACACATTGTCCATCCGTCTGCAGGACGTCTGCGTGTGTTTTTGTTGGGTTTTACACGTACCTGGCTGTCGTAGGGAGACTTTGTGTTGGTTTTGTCTGGTGAAGAGAGACTTGGAGCATAATCTCTGATTGTGTTCGAGTCTCTTTGCTTGTGAGATGATGGCATTTTTATTTTAGGGTCAATGAATTATTGAGGTGTGGAGAGTGCAGCAAGGCAGACAGGAGCTTGCATGTGTGTGTGTGACGAGACCTGCCGAGCCCCTGGTGCTCCATCTTTACTTACATCAATCTGTATACAGGACATCTCATCTTAACCTGATCTCTTCTTTTAGGTCTTACAGTAAAACCTTAAGTAACTCGACACAGAATATACAGATACTCTTTGTCGTCAGTTTTTTGTCTAGGCTTATAAGTTTTTGTGTTGTACATCTTTTAAGGCAAAATGACATCATTTATGTCTTTCTGGGATCAGTAGAGCACGAGTGGCCTTTTGAAAAGATGCACAATTAAAATATAAATGTATGCAGCAGTCCTTCAATAACTACAGTCGTCACAAAACTTTTCTTCTATGCGTGAGTGTAGACTGTGTAGAGTTCATGATGAGGAAACCTCACCTTCAGTGGGGATTTCCTTCAATCGAAGGGTAATTAATATATTTATTGTAATGTTTTTATTGTTTCGTTTTACACTATCAGCCGCCACAAACACTGTTAATTTACGCCCTCTCCCGCTCTTTGGTTTAACATCTCTTGATATTTAAGACATTAATCCAATTAATAAAAGCACAATGACATATTAAGCTGAAAGGCAAACTAGAGCTAGACCAACAGGATAAATAGACAGACACCATTGTCTTTTTTATTAGTTTGTTCTCTTACTAATTATTACCAGGCTGTGAACTTCAGACTCATTTCCCCTCAGTCATCACTATAATACAACGCGATCCTACTCAGCTTTATCAGATGATAATCCCAATCTGGGAATTGTTTTGTGTCACTCTCTGATGTTGCTGTGCTGTGTGTGTGTGCATTGTCTTCTTCTCCTCTCGTGTCTTTGTGTGTCACATCTCTTCTCTGTGTCTAATCCTGACAAAGACATTCACCCTTGGGCTTCACTGTCATGTGCCTTTCCAACTTTTCAGATAGACGTCTGCTACTAGTTAATGCGGAGTGGCCAAGAGTAGACCGTCTTCTTTTCAGTTAGATGTTTCAGAAAATATTTTTATCCTGAAGATGAATTCATGTGAAAGATCCGCCATTGCTAAAAGCCAAAATAAATAATATTCACAGCTGTCTAAAGCAGCTTGCGGTGTAGTTTTGAGATTTCTGGTCATGGTTGTTGTGATTGTGTGTTGTGATATCGGTTTACAAGAGCTGGCTGTGTTGTTTCAATTTAATGGTTGACTACATCACAACATCATCTGCTGAAAATTTGTTTTTGTTCTTAATTTAAACCTTTTTATGGATTTGTCATCAGACACAAGTTTCACATAGAGTTAAAGTCAGTTAGAGGATGTGCTGTTACACAGTCTCAGTCTCCTACTGTTATAAGTTTAAGAATTAAATCAGCTCCAAAACTAAATGCTTTTTATCAGATGTTTTGTTGGTTGCAAACAAAGAAAGACCAAAGAATTTTTCTCTGCGTTCACTGTGGCAAGGCCATCAAGGACTCAGTTGAAGACAAATGCTAATTCAGTTTGGCTACACATTAGAGAACTAAAATGTTTCTGTCAATCAGACATCAGCACAAATATGTTGCTCTTCTGAATCTTTGATGCTTGATGTACATTCCATAGCTAATAATGTTACAGTCTTAGAGTGTGAGGCTTGTTTTCGAAGACATTATATATATTTTTTATCTGGTTTAAATAAACAGTGTTTCAAACTACTAGCCATGAAGACGTTCTGTGACCCAGTCAGATTTAGTTTTGTCTAGTTTAAATGGATCAAATCGGCTTTGTACGTGTATTTGTTCAAATGATATTTATTATTGTCATAATAAGGACCGGAGGACGGACAATTTCACCTACAATCATTATGACATGCAACATATGCAATTTATAAATGTGGGAAACACATTTTGCTCCAGAATTCTTTGATATTCTTGAGATTTCGGGGAAACCCCATGATACCAAACAGCAGTGACTGTTCACCCTCTAAATACGCAGACAGACTCATTACAAGTGTGAAGACACCTGTGATACTAATTACACGAAACTCGCGTTTAACATGTTCCTGTGGTTAAATTATTTTCAATCTTTTCTAGCGGTACCATCGTTTCTGTTCAATTTTATTAGTTGTTTTTAAAAACATTCTGTTGAACCACAATTCAAAATCATGTCTGATTTAAATTACTTAAGTTTTAGTAAATGTTTATTAATTATTACCTTTGTCAGTTTTTAAGTTATTTCAGTGACCATTGTGCGAGGTCATATCACATTCAAGGTTTAAAAACAGCTGGTCTGACATAGACTCACATCCATCAATTTTCAAACTGAATCATATGTATCATTTTCCTATAAATGTGGCCTCAGGTTCCCAGTCACTTTTGAAATGCACACGTCACTGCATCATCTTATTACTCCACTGAGATGATACAATTATGGAAGTCCAAATTTGGACAAGTGTCTTTTTTGTGTGCAGTTGTGCAGGTTATAGTGGCATCCTGGCAAGGCCAGAAGCTATTTTAGCCTTATGCAATTAAATAAGTTCATATGAGGTTTTGACAGTGTGCAGAAGAATTACACTAACAAAACAAGCTGATGTTTTTTTTCAGATGTTTACATGACGTGAAAACAATTTTACATGTAGCAGGCTGAAACAATAGCAGGCTGAGGTAAAATGTCTGGCCCATATCTGTACAAAATGACATATCAAATAAAATATCACCGGGAAAGAAAACACTGCATCAGAAATGGCCTAAAATGTCAGACATGTAACGATAGGACATTTTCAGTTATGGCCATGTCATACCTGGAGTTATGATACATGTGCAGTTAGAACTGAAACTTAATCTGTGTTAATCTCTTCTCTTAAGTACATGATGATGTGGTACTTTATCCATGTCCTAAACCACTCTGCGTGCTTTCTAATGACGTTTCTTTATTAGGATTTGTTTGCATATTTGTGTTTACAGCTGCCTTGTGTGCGGAGGTGGAGGAGCGGCTGGTGAGTCATCTGTTGTCACCGGAGCGTTATAACAAGCTGATCCGACCAGCTGTCAACAACAGCCAGCAAGTCACCATCTACATCCAGGTGTCTCTGGCCCAGCTGATCAATGTGGTGAGGAAACACGCGCAAAAATCCAAATCCACGCATGCCTTGATTCACAGAGGAAAGTCTAATTTGACACAATTCAAAATCTCAGATCTCACGACTATTCCTAGTAAAAGGTGTGAGATCAGCCGCTGCCTAAATACTGCAGCTGTATTTGAATCCAACCGGAAATCTTCTGTCTGTGTTTCAGAATGAGAGGGAGCAGATCATGACCACAAACTGCTGGCTCTCTCAGGTTTGTGTCCACACTTTTCCTTTTTGCAGCTTTTGAAGGAGAACGTGTAGACGTTCCGGTGGTTCGATGGGGGGGTCAGATAGTGGCGTGTAGGAAGATCATCCAAGTCTACACCTGTTTAAAAGGCTTTACTTGCCACATAGGGGATGATGAAACTGTCTGAACTGATTGCATATGTGGTGATTTGTGATTTTATGCATGTTTTTGCATTTGCCTAAGGCCTTAAGTTGGCTTTTTTGACACTGATTAACATATAAAAACTATAACCCTTGAAATTCCTGAACACAAGTAACTTTTAAAACCGCTTGGCTGCACTATTTATTGTTTAGGCGAGTCACTTTACTGAGGGTGAATAATCATGCAATCATTTATTTCCTTTTTTAATATTAAAAATCTATATATTTTATTGTGTTTTTTTAGTAAAAGAAATTGACTTACCGGTAATTGACATAACTTAGTGTCATAAATAAAAAACAAATTGTATGAACGGTGAATTTGTGTTTGTTGGTTTGTATTTATGTGTGTGTGTTTGCACATTTCATTAGGTATGGCACGACTACAGGTTAATGTGGGACCCAGAAGAGTATGAAGGAATTAAGAAAATCCGCCTCCCGTCACAACACATCTGGCTGCCAGACATCGTCCTTTACAACAAGTGCGTTTGGTTTGTGACAGTGTGCGTGTGTGTGTGTGAAACTACAATAAGTGATTAGATGAGGAAAACCCAGAATGATGGAACGACTTAATTCATCAATAGTTACAAAACCCCAATTTCCCTAAAATGTTTTCTTTCGGTCTTTTTTCCTCTCTTATCCTCTTAGTTCTCATTTTTATCCTACTTTCCACTTCTATCAGAGTAATGATTACCACAGAAAAGGTGCATTTATAATAACTAGTGACCTTTTAATGGTTAAGATGTATAGCGCACTGTGCTCAGAAGGACAGATGGAGGAGACCTAAACATCTGACAGCAAGAAAAGAGGAACTTTTATAGAACTTGAATAATTTTTTTTACTAGTCTGCCAAAAAAACTATGTGAAAAAGATTTGAAATATTTGTTTATCTGGTTAATCCTTGAGTGTTGCTTTCTAAATTTAAAAAAATGGGTCTTCAGTTAAAATCCAGTGTGTTGGGAAACTGCACCGAGTACATGTGGATGACAGAAAGAAGGTAAAACGCTTTTTCTTTACACAGTTCACATGGGTTCAATGAAATATGTCCTTTGGGTTATTACAATCACACTGTGGTTTTTATTAATAATTTATGTTTCAGAAATCAATACACAACAACATTCTAACTACCCAGTCATAGTCATAGCAGCATTTTAGGACAATATCGCAGTACCCAGTAACTATCCTCCACTTTATCTCAATGTGACAATTTGACAAGGGCTGACCTCTAGTTGAGAACTACTGTCCTTGCTTATTGATTATGAAGGATTTTAAATTAGTTCAGCAGCTTAAGAAAACAAATAATAAAAAAAAAGAAAACCATTTTACATGAATAATAGCACAAGAATGTTGGTGGACTTGATGGTGTGATTGTTTTCTTAACTACTGAGATGGAGACGGTTTCACAAATTCCCAGGTGTGTGGATGTGTAGCTTTTGTGTTACCACAATTTTTACAGTCCTTGTAAGTATTAAACTTTTATGAACACAGATTGCTGGTCAGCTAAAGAACCACATTACTATCATAATGGCTTAAGAAGCAAAACGATCAGAGGTCGTAGCAAGCAGGTGGGATCTCTGCATATTTAATTAGCCTGAATATTACCAGCAGCCCCAAAGCTGCGGGGAATGTGACTGAATGTGATGGTTGGATTCCTAACCTACTTTATAATTGATAGACCACTTATTTATAATGCATCTGCTTGGTAAGATAAAAAAAAATGTCAGCATCAGCAGGACGTGGGGCAGTTGTTGCCACGATCGCTTCCTTTAGGATGACAAATACACTAATATGAAGTTATTGCAGGAGGATTGTGTTCGCCAAAAGAAACCTTGTCGATGTTGAGTTTTTTTATGAGAGCTCCCTTCTGCCGTCCAATTCTACAAAAACATTTACTATTAATACTCACTAGGTCAAATCTTGTCAGTGTCTGACTGAGCCACAGATATTGTTGAAATAAGCCAAGCAAACTTGCCATAATTGCGTTCACCCACCCCTACAAAACCTATTCACCATTTTTGTGTTTTTAAAGATATCACAATCTATCCAGTTTTCAGTCTGTCTTTAAGAATTCCCTTTTGCTTGTCTCCCACCTTTTCCACCTCTCAGTGCTGATGGGACCTATGAAGTCTCCTTCTACTCCAATGCTGTGGTCTCCAATAACGGGGAGGTGGCCTGGCTCCCACCAGCTATCTACAAGTCAGCCTGCAAAATTGAAGTCCGCGATTTCCCTTTTGACCAGCAAAACTGCACCCTCAAATTTCGTTCCTGGACTTACGACCACACGGAGATCGACCTTATTCTACTGAGTGATTATGCCAGTCGTGACGACTTCAAACCTAGTGGTGAGTGGGATATTGTCTCGTTGCCTGGACGCAAGAACGAAGACCCTAATGACATCAAGTACCTGGATATCACCTATGACTTTATAATCAAGCGGAAACCTCTGTTCTACACCATCAACCTGATCATCCCCTGCATCCTGATCACGTCCCTTGCTATCCTTGTATTCTACCTCCCATCAGACTGTGGTGAGAAGATGACTCTCTGTATCTCTGTCCTCTTGGCCCTGACTGTGTTTTTACTTCTGATTTCAAAGATTGTGCCACCTACATCTTTAGCTGTGCCTCTGATTGGGAAGTATCTGATGTTCACCATGGTGCTGGTCACCTTCTCGATCGTCACCAGCGTTTGCGTGCTCAATGTGCACCATCGATCCCCCAGTACACACACTATGCCTGCCTGGGTTAAGCGTGTCTTCCTGCATCAGCTTCCCTCTTACTTGTTCATGCGAAGACCTGGCAGCTCCAACATCCGTGAAAAGTTCCGGAAAAAACACCAGCAACGGTCGTACTCTGACCAGAAGCTACGCGGAGCAGATGGAGCGGCTGGGAGTTCTGCAGGAATGGCAGATTCTTCCTCGTACTTCTTCGACAACGAAGAGACCACCAAACGCTACGGCTGGAAGATCAGCGACTCTTCAGAAAACACAGAGTTTCGGAAGAGGATGACACTCAAGTGCAACATTGATGTGGAGGACGCGGTGGATGGAGTGCGCTACATCGCTGAGAAAATGAAGAGTGAGGATGATGATGAAGGGGTAGGTGTATGTGTGTCATGAGTCAAAATACAAGAATGCTTGTAAGTTTGTGAACCCTTTGGAATATTCTATATTTCTGCATATACATGAGACAAAACTGGATTTTCATGCAAGTCCTAAAAAGGCAACAAATTAAACAAATGAGACACAAAATTACACTTTTCATTGAGAAATTCAATTATTTTTGTTGAGTAATTATCCAATCTTAAACATTTTTGTGTTGCAAAAATATGTAAGGCCATTTCTTCAGTTATGGCTGACATAACTTAGTCGAAAACGTAAGCCATTACACAGGACACAGAGCAACTTTTAAGCTTTGCACATGGTGATATTCTAAACCATTCGTATACTGCCTATGACATTTGGTAAATTATGTAATTGTGATTAAAAAATGGAACAATTCTTTTTTTTAAGGATAACACTAAATTGGTGTGCAGTCATGTAGAGTTAGAGCCCATCTGCTTTAAATCTTAAGAAGAAATTAAGCACATCAACAAAATCTAAGTCATTACATTTAAAAGTTAATAATTATCGCAGTTGTCGCTTCGTTGGTATTTAACTATTAACTTCTTATTGTGTCTGCAGATAATTGAAGACTGGAAGTATGTGGCCATGGTGATTGATCGTCTTTTCCTGTGGATCTTTGTGTGCGTGTGCGTGGTCGGGACCGTGGGCCTCTTCATGCAGCCTCTTTTCCAGAGTTATAACACCCCCATCATTGATGACATGGATCATGGATCATAACTGAAACCACAAGCCCAAACTTTGGCCATGACCCAGACGTGAACTTTGAGTCCGTCCAGAAGCAGAGCTCTGATAACATGTGAACACTCTCACTGGGAAATGCTAAAGATGCACATCTCCCTCTACCACCGCACTCTCCTCTATTACCGTCCATCACTCACCCTCATCATCCTCCTCTGCTTCACTCATCCAAAATCCACTGAGGAACAACAATCTATTTATTTCAGTGCACTTACAAAGGATAAATCTGGTTTATATCAACTTTGGTCATATTTATGGACCATTATTCAGATCTAGTAACGTACATTTCTAGTTTTTAATTATTCCACGGTCCCATTGATAAGTCATCACATGACAGTGACAACACGGCAGTTTGGTTTTAATCTCGGTTTAAGAACCCCAAATCAACCTCTGAAAACCTCCTGTTGTCCATTGGCCTGTTGTTTTTTACTCTCACACACTCATCCTTGTGACAAACTGATGAAATCTATGTCAAAATGTTGTTAAGATGTTTGAAAGCAGCTTTATTAATAATGAGGGGCGGTGTCAAAATGGTGCAGAAGAAGCCAAAGCTTAAACCAATGATCACTGTTCTTAAGGTCCAGCAGTGCTTGTCAGCATCCATCACCAAGAAAACCAGCAGCAATAAGATTCTACAGTATTTTATACGGACAGAGCTGGGGCGAATTAGCCAAACAGTCTGGCTCTTCACTTTGTCTTTCATCATATTTCATGCTTTTATTATCGCAGCCTGTTCTCAGAGATGTTACTTGAATCCTTGTCCAGTTGTGATTTCTCTGAGGCTGCTACAACTTGCCACTCATCATAACACACGCGTCCGTCACTGCTACCAGTGTTAGCTGAGGAAATATGTGCTGTGCTGAATTGATTTCTTTCATCTGTGTTTTTTGGTGGATGAAATGAAACATGGTTTCTCCTTCTTCTTCTCACTGGGCAGTCATAATGTGTGACTTCTTTGTACATTTGTGTTTTGTCTGTTTGGACAATTAACGCAGAAGATTACAAGGAGGGACTGTGTCTTACTAACTGGATCAATAAAGGGAAGTGAAAGCAACACGTAGACATGAGGAATCACTGCACATTAGCGGATCGTCCTATCCTGAAGCATGTCTCAGTTTAACTATTAATCTGTTTTTGAGGCAGCTCTTCCTGTGATACTCAGTATGTTTATCAGGTTAGATGAAATTCACCTATCTTCCTCACGCCCCCCCTTCAGACATTATTTGTAATTTTAAAGTGATTTATAACTAATGACACACTCTGGGCAGTAGTTATTATGGGCCGGAGTCTCTGAAGTGTGTGTGCATGTGTGTGTTAACTTTCTGAAGCCAGTGCTAAGCGTTGTTCAGCTGATTGGACAGTCTTGTATCCCAGGGGTTAGTAACTTCCCCTTCTGTTAGCAAAAGACAGCAGCGAGGCGGCATGACACGGACTGTGAATTACTACACACATGCACACAATCAGTCACATGAAAAACCCTTTGTGTTATGATGCTTTTTTGCCGCCTCCTGAAATGTGACGTACACCTAAAAGGAGCCAGAAGCATCAGGCAAAGACGACCATTTCTTAGTTATATGCCACAGATACATGACAGATAAAGTTTGTGGCTTGAAGTTATGGCAATATTAATAATTATTATGCTGATAATCTATAAAAGACAAATAGAGAATTGCATAAGTAATGCATAAACACAGTCTGTTTATTCACAGTGTGTGTGGGTATTGTAATGTTGCCATTATTAGTTTTTCCATAGAACACAGACGTACACAGTTAATGTTTTCCAGCAGCTGCAGATGCTTCCACCAAAGATGATCCTGCAACATAATTTCCCAGCAAACACACGTGCTCACAGTGACATAATCCTACCAACGCAGTGACAGCTATTGAATTGGACTTGGTTCAGTAATAATTGCTCAAATTTGTACCATCACCCTCTCCTCATATAACTCATAAATGAGATACTTGACATCTACATCAATTTCTATGGCCACATGAGGGTGGGGAGGCTTCAAACTGTGAAGGCACAATTTTTCTTATTTCTGAAATATTACATCAATGTCCATTATTTTATGTTTCATTACTCACAAACTAATTGTTTTTTTTAGAAGCAAATCAAATAATTGCAGTAAGTGTAAATAAGTGCAATTTTTGGAGGTTTTGCTATCCTCCTCTGTTGGTGTAGACAGGATGTGAACGCCCATGTATCCGTCAGTCATGATGCCAGCGAGGTTCTTCAGTAAACATATCTGTAAATGCAAAGAGGGTCACACGATTAAACCTTAAATGCGAGGAGAACTTGTGACGTCTATCTTCATTTGCACACTTTGCTGCTTGTCCATATGAGGGTGTCTGATTAAAGTCTGTCTGTTCCCACAAAGCTGTTAGTCCAGTGATGAAGAAATGTGCCCCTTCCATAGTAGCACATGAAAACACCAATGTGTGCTCCCCATCATCCCACATTCTTCAAGTTTGTGTAGAGAACAACTTTTGACAGCTGGAGGTTTTATTTATTTTGCAACTTTGCCATGCAAAGTTGAGCATTTTCTTTTTACATGGCAGTAACTTTTCTAAAAGGTTTGTTGACTGAGTTTAAAAAGTTTACTTGACGTCTGCAGTGCAAAAAAATGACGGAATTCAGATGCCAACTCAATTGACAATAAAGAATATTTGTGTATTTCCATTCATTTAGCAGTGGGTCACAACTGGACTGGTGAATCTGATCTGGTGAAGAGTAGAAACTGGATGGATGGAGGCAAAGGAAAAGGAGTAACAAACAGGGAGCAGGAGAGAGGAATGATAAAGGGAGACAGGGGTGATGAAAGCCGGTCATAAAGGAGAGACACATGAGTTGTGCAGACTGTTAGGTCGGCAGAGGAGCCGACATTAAAGATCCTTTCACGCTGTCGTCAGAGATCGATAAGCACTTACTCTTCTCTGCACACATGACGTGACATGAAGTGAGCAAACATACACACACAAACACACTTAGAGCCGGGCAGGTGGTCATAATCAGCTGAAATATATATCACTTACATATAAAAAAACCTTTTGAATCGGAATATGTAGCAATAAAATACACTTTACTTACATACATTTGAATGTGAAACTCTAAGAGGAAATGAAATGAAATGCTTCAGAAGGTTTATTGCATGCACATACAAAGATGAGATTCAACGCTCTGTCTGCTTTGGCATTTTCAAATCAATTCAGTTCAATTCAATTCAATTAACACGCAGTGATCAGACTTCCCTCTTTCTCAGCTGCAGCATAGTTTGTGTCAGCAGTTTGATGTGTTTCCTGTAGTCGGCCGTTGTGCCGTTCATCTCCCCCATTATCCTGCACAGGACGTTCCTCTAGGATTTATACCTGCCATTTCAGCTCTGTGGTCGATATTTATGAACTACATCACTGCATTACAGAATGTGTAGTTGCCGTGCAGTTGAGTCAGGGGCCATCGATCCTCCTCTCCGGGCCGCTGAGCCACTGAGCTGGAAGGATGGACACAGAGGTGCGGTCCAAACACTTTAGAAGGTATTAAAGTGGGCTTAGGAGTCCCTGCTGGAGCAGTACATCTCCTCTCAAGCCTTTTGCCTGATGAAAGATTCAGGTGCCTGCTGCTGCTCACTAGTGGCTACGGGAGACACTGCAGGAACAGTAGGAGTTACACAAGCTCCCCGGTTCCTGCTTCAACTGTTATTAAAAGAAAAGCAACATGTTCCTGATTGATTTTTTAAATTGACTGAGTATTTTCTGCAACTGTTGTGTTTAATTATACATGATTTTTTTATACAGTGGAGAAATTAATAGATTTAGAAACCTGAAAAAAAAAACACTTTTAGTGTTTTAAGGTTTTATTGATATTTCCAGACTTTGGTTTTTTCTTATGGATTATAGATCGTATCGTATTACTATTTCAGGACTTCAAAATTTTGAAAATAAAAGAAAAAAATGCCATGTTCATATAAATCCGTCACAGCTGGTAAAACAATGAATGCAGTGACTACGGATCAAAAGTGTAATTGTTTCAATTTAAAGGCTGGGAACTGGCAACCACAAGTCAATATTCTTTAACTTGATTTTGGCGTCTTGTCATTATCTTGTTGATTATAGACTCATATAATTATAGACTTTCATATTACGATCATTTTGAGTCTAAAAGCATCATAATTAATTAGATGCACATTTGTAGACCTAGACAGAGCCGAGAGGATGTCAAAACAAATCATTATTATTGCATTATTGTCTGATATGTATTGAGCAGCAACACATATGAGAAATAGTTTAATGTCTCCAGTTTGACACTTTTCCCAGAATCACTAACAATAATTGAATAACGAAATGTTCGTAATAATAGATTTTAAATAATTGCAGCTTTCACGAGTAGATCATCTGTGGGAGGAAATCACTTTACGTGGCTGTTTGGTCCCAGTCTGTTGCTGTTTAGCAGACAAACAACACTGCTGATCATTCAGGGAACAAGAGGGACAGAGAGAATAAAAACTGACAGCAGAATGAAGCTGTGAGCGCAAACACACTCTCGTAGTATTTCGCATGGGCGTCGATGATGTGTGAGAGGGAGGGAGAGGAAATGATGGAGGGTTCGTGGGAAAAAATACGGCACACAGAGATGGCAGTTTAATTAACAGCAGAGCGCTTTAATCAGATAACTGTGATTCAAGCAGAGAGGGAACTTTAATTAGGTGCTAGTAGCTGCAACAGGCCACAGCATGACCAATCACACTGCCGGTAGTGGGCAGGGGTTGAATGTAAAAGAGGAAGCAAACTCTCCACGGTGTTAATGGGACTGGAGAGGGGGAGAGGAAGAGGAGGGTGCAGTTGGAGCTGGGGTGGAGCAGGGTCATGGAGTGTGGCGTGACTGTCGGAGCAGGACAAGCTGCGCCACTAAACGGCAAACTGAGAGCTTTTCTAAAGAGGAAGCGTGGAGCGTGGTCGCAGCAGAGTGGTGGGATTAGACAGAGCAGAATGAAATAAGGGACCATGGGAGGAAGGCTGAAAGGTTTAGACAGGGTTAAAGGGTTAGGGACACAAAAAGAGGGCACACATCCCCTCAGTTACCGGAAATTACACATTATTTACACTTTAGCAGAAGAGGGAAATATATTTGATATAAAATACAGCGAATACTTTGGTACACGAGGAAAAGAGATTCATAAATACAACAGTGACAGAGGGAGGTGGGGTAAGAGAAAGGAGAGAGAGACGAAGCCTGATGTGAATGAACCAGGACAGTCCTGTCTGACACACACTGTTGTAACCAAACTTGCCCTTTTCCTTTCCCTTCGCCGTCTCCACCAAACCCTTGAGGTCTCTCTGCTTTGTCTGAGCTGTCTGACCCGATGCCGGCTGTTATTTAACAGCGTGTCTGGCCGTGTGATCACGCAGGGAAAAGGACAGGACAAAGAACAAAAAAGTGACAGAGTGATAAAAAGAGTTACACACAAGGTTGGAGGGTGTTGTCTTCTTTTTGCCTGCTCCGTTGGAGAGGATGTCAACTCAGCTGGAGACTGCTGTGAAACACCAGCCATCTGACTGCAGGGCAGCAGTCTCCTCCTCTGAACCTGACTAATTCCTGCAGTGCTGCAGATGCTCTGTCTCTGAACTGTTTCTATTTTTATTCTTTTCTTTGTCTTCTCTCAGAGAAAGAAAGTCAGATGAAACAATAACTGCGGTTAACAGCTTTTTTTTCCTCTTTACGCTCTGCCACACTCCACAGTCCTTCAGGTATTGGTCATTTTTGAATTAAATAAGTATACTGTAAAACTAACTCATTAAGCATTTAAATGATCTGATTGCTTAGAGAGATTGGAAACTTTCCAAAGTTGGCAGCACTGTTCCATGAGTTTGGGTCACATCACTGTGCTCTACCAATCAAAAATGGGATTTGGAAGATATTTAAATTAAAGATATATTTGAAAAAAGTCACACACTGTGGCTTTAAGGAGAGGAGAGAAGAAGAGAGGAGGGGGGAGGCTGGGTTGCTTCATGTGCTTCAGCGCAACAGCTTTTGATTTGGAAAGATGCAGAGAAAAGCTGAGTTGCAGTGTCCGCCCACCAACTTTCACAAAGTGTTGCATTATTTTCGTATCACTATTCTATTATATTACAATTTGTCTTTCTTAGTATTTTTTGTAAAATTTCTTTTCCTAATGCACCTTTCTCTACCAACTTACTCATCACAATAAAAGTCCCACAGACACAGGAGGGACTTCTGTAGGGAAGATAGTTGTACAAGTCACATCTGGATGATTTTAAAGGTTTAAAGTTCCTCCTGCTCAACCATCTCTGTGATTATATTTATATTAATGAGGAGAGTAAAGAGGCTTGAGTTGGACCAAAGAACCTCAATACGAGTAAGTGTCTCTAATACAATCTACAGTTACATAGAAAGATAGAAAAAGTGGAAGTTACTTTTTGATGCATTTTGAAGCACTGAACAATGAGAACAGAACCGTAACAACACTATTTTAAACTAATGCTAAACTAGTCGATTATCAGCATCAGTCCACCTATAAAACAGTTCCTCAATCAGTGTGTCTTCTGCATTTACATAAGACATGTCCCCTGTCCACACACCTCGCACTGTGTGAAAGATCCAGCTGCATCTTGGTTTTTCTTCTCGTCTCCTGATGATTCACCATTTCTCTTAAATAGCTCTTCACATAACTTTTTGAGCCCCTCTATGCTATCATCTTTTTTCAGGCTCTTTTCTTCTTGTAGGGTGTCCAACTGACCCATGTGAGACACTCATTCACTGACATATTTGGTTTGCCTTCACATCCACAAAACTAACTGAGTTTCAATTAGTGAGCATTTCCATCTTTAGCCTTCTGGCTCCTGAACTGCCAGCTGCTAACGTGTGTGTACGTACTGACTTATTCTTAATGTGAATAAAAAAAAGAAGATACAGTCCTGTGTATATTGTGCATGTTTTATCTATTCAGGTAAAGACTATAAATTCTATTTACTATTTTAGGATTTTAAGATCCAAACCCAGCTGCAGGTTTCCCTAAAAATGCCACAGTACTGATGTCTGGACTTGCTTGCTCCAGAATAATGTCAGCTCAGGCTGTGCTGTTGTGCTTTGAACCGGGCAGACTGCAGCCTTCAAGACTCTTAGCTAATGCTTTAAGCTGCCCGAGCATTGTCATGCCCACAAAATCAATTAAGGAGCTAAATGGGTCATTTACAGCTCAGCTCGGAAAATATAGGATCTCTGTAAGTGTGTTTGTGTGTGTGTGTGTGTTTAGTTAGAAATATAGATAAACTTATTATTTTTAGAGAAAATGTTCACTATTATACTACTACAGGATTATATAACTATTATAGAAAACCCACACAGACAGTATAGATTATATATTTTCTTAGCAAACATGCACATGTAATAATTAGTAATACCAAACATAGGAATACCTTTTTTAAACTTCTTTTTTAATCGGGCTTACAGACCCGTGGTGATCCTTGAGACGTTTTTGAAATGAATTATTCCAAACTTGTCACCTGTGAGTCACTGTGAGTCAGGCTGGGCCGTGGGTGAGCGGGACGCAGGACGCAGGGAGGGAGGGACGCGCACAAGTTGCCTGTGTCGGCGGAGCGCACGGCGCGTCCAACCTCTCCACGTTCGGGAGCGCAAAGCAGAATGACGCTCGGACTGTGAGCTTCCGCAGTCGTCTCTGTCCGGTCACTGTCGACACTTCCGTTACAACAACCGTCTTTTATCAGGACGAAGCGTCGCCAAGCGCCGGACGCATCGATGAATTTCTCCGGGAAAGTAACACGCGTCGTCCTGCTGGTGCTCGTCGCAGCGCAAGGTAAGACACGGCGCGTCGGGGACGGTGCCAAAAAAAAGTATTAGTTCATATCGGGAATCATTTCATATATCACACCCTCAGAAGTGTTTGAACCTGCGTTTTAGTTCATCATCTCCGCAGCAGTTTAATTTCTGAGTGGATCATAACTGAAAACAAATGATTTTTGTTCTCACCTCATGGAGAAGATTCTGGATGGCTCCACTGATTCGAATTTCGAATTTAAATCGAATGTTGTTGGTGAAACATGACAGTGATAAATTATACAGATTGTTTTGAAAGTTTCCTGCCAAACAACGGCTGATTTTAAAAGAGTCGCTTGGCACATTTGGACGTACGGATGCTCTGTCACCCTCTTCATTAGGATGAGGACAGTGTTTTCCACGATATTTGTGCTCAACCCATATAACAAATCGGTATTGCTGTGTATGAAATAACGATTCCTATGGACCTGGATGCAGTGCATGCACATAATTCTAACATGCACACAGGCTTCACGTTTCTGTGGAGATGAACTGTGATTGTGATGGATGTTGCATCACAAGCCTCTGTGGCCACTGTGAGGCACATGCATATCAAATATTTCTCTAGCAGCAGCTTAACGACTGTCAATAATGATTTTATGTCAGAATCTTGGAGATGTGTAGGGCTGTGGGCCTCCCTCTACCCACAGAGGTCAGAGGTCAGGATTAAAGGTGCAGTACATCCCAGTTCAAACCTGGAGCTCCAGGGAAAAGTTAGAAGTTATGAGGAAAACTATGATGACACTGGGATAGTTTTTATATTAAATCACACATCGCACTGTGTGTAGTTTAATTCTGATTGTGCGTGTCTCTTGCTGCCAGTCCCCTGTGTTTTAAAGCAGCAGATTTTGAGGTGGGCTCCCTGTGTGACTCTCAGGGGAACGCAAGTAGAACAAAGACTAGGTAAATGCTTTAAAGCACAACTTTTTGTGTTGCATTTGCATGTAACTGAATGGTTATTTTAATCCTGAATCATTTACATTCACAAAGTGTAAACAGAGATGGGTTTCCTGGGAGAGCGTCTGCACCAAAAGGAGCAGCCAGAATAATGAGTATCTCTCCATGTAGAGGATCAAGTAACTGGTAAGTGGTAATATATTTTTTGGCAGCGTTTTTGTTTTAAGTGCTCGGTGCAGTTTTTTGCACTCACCTGTCAGTCAAACAGAGAGTCGGCTTTAATGCCTCTATAGATTTTCTTTTGCTGAAGATGTTTCTATTCCTGCCATAAATACAAAAGCTGTAGAGTTGAGAACAAGGACTTTCAGGCAGGTAGAAATGTCACAGTGCATATAATAGCTGTAGTTCAGTTGTAGACGAACCACAGGGTCAGTGGTTCGAGCCCTGGCTCCTCCTGGCTGCATGTTGATCCCTTGGGTTGTCCCGACTGTCTGTTTCTTTCTTGTGTGTAAAATCGTTTGCTAAAGGACAAATTGTGATAAAATATGACGGATGCATTCTAGTATCTGGTCCCAAGGCAAACTTGTACTTACACTTTATTAACTTTGAGGATGGCAAGCATCAGCATTTAGTGAGAACTTTTTTAACTGTCAGCTTTTCAGGTAACTGGTTCTAAATCTCAGAGGAACTGAATTTGAAAAACACTAGATTCATACATTTCTCTGATTGGTTAGGAAAGTGAGCTAGGCTACTAATAATCTGCAACTTTAGGTTTATGTTTAGCTAAGGAGGCTGCAGCTGTTTCATTAGCTGTAAGTAACAGTTTGGCTTTTTTTGGTGCAAAATATTTCGGTTGCTGCATGCGTTTCGGTTATAATGATCGGACTTGTTAAAAGTAATATATGTTACCCGTTACAGTTAATTAAAAGTGAAAATAAAGTTTAAAACGTACTCTCCAGAACAGTAGCAGCGTTACCACAGAGTTTGACATGTTACTGCAAAAAAGTGACCGTCCAAGAATAATTTCTAATAGCATTGTTGCCACGGATAGAAATTCCGTTTGTCCAGAACAAATCAGTTACCATATGTTAAAAACATCTCAATATGGTTTCTGAATGTCCTACACATCACTGCAGAAAGTAACTAGTAATAATATTAACAAATATATAAATGAACAGATTTAGTTAATGTATAAACATATACCCCCAACATAGGTTAGATGATATGATTATCTGTTTGTTCAGCTATGGTGGGCAGTCCTGACTTTACGAAATACTAAAGTTTTCTTCAGTTTTTTCTTGATAATGTCCAACCTTCAAGGACAGATTGTAGGAGGTGCCATTATTATGGCTATAATGTGAAAGTGTTGTGACTTCTAACTTTAAAGCTCTGAGTGCAACACCCAGAGCTTCGTCCCAGATGTGGTACATGTCGGCCTCTCATGGGAGCAGCACTAAGTGCCTTGGTGTTGTCATGCTCCAGTTGTTGTGTGAATCACACTGGGTTCACACGTCCTGCAAGCTGTTGCAGAATCAGAGTCAAGGAGAAAGCGTGTGTCTTCATACAACACATGAAGTGGACTCTTTTCTCTCTTCCTCTGCCTCTCCATCATTTTTCTTCAGCTGGAGAGATTCGCCGCAGCCACTTGCTTTTGTCACTTTGCCCATGAACTGGACAAAATTCAAAAGGAACAAGAAAACGGTGCCATGAAGGGATGACATTGTCAATACTTTCACAGCAGAGCAGATTTTGCTGAAGAGAAAGCAAATCTAGTCTTTGTCCTTGCTACTTGGAACCAATTAACTGCGCTGCTTGGAGGAAAAACCCAGAAATATAAAAGGATTTTGCCTCACCTTCCTTTCTCTCACTCTGTCCTCTATCTGTCTTCTCATCCCTCCATCTCTCAGTCCCTCACTGGCTATGTGGCTTTTGTGTGATACTAAACAGGGGCTGTGGAGATGCAGATAAGTGCCTGAAAAACACATGTTGTCACACACACACTCCCGGTGGGGGTCCGATTAGTGGGCTACAGAAGGCATTTTCTCCTGCCATACAGGATTTGGGTTTGTCCCAATGACAGAAAACGCTGATCCTGCAGCCCATAGGATTGAGGTGTTTTAATCCAAAATAGAATCAGCTTGGAGGTCAGCAGTGAAGGATCTGTACAGCTGTTGGTAGAGTTATGACATTAAAAAAAAAAGTCACAGCCTGTGGGATGGATTGTGCGCACATCAGCAAATTTCAGGACAGGATCCGTTCAGAAAGTTTGGAGTGTTAAAAATGATTCATGATTCATTCTCCTGCAGAAACTGCTGAGAGAGAAGTCCAGTCATGCTGATCTGATCTGCATTATGCTTTAGACTTGACCCTTTCTCTCACTCTGCTGCGACTTTTTATAGGCTGCAGCTGTGCGTTGTCAGTGTAAAGACAAAGTTCTTCACTCGAACACGTGAAGGGGAGGTTTCTCATAATGACATAATAATTAAATACGAACTTAAATAATAACTTTGTTGGATGTTGTGGTGTGGTCAACAAAAAGCCCACGTGTTGTTTTCTTCAGCGGCTTTGGCTTATATTAAGCCCCTGTAGCCATTATCTACAGTACGTCTGCTTGTATGGGCTTTGCTTGCAGTATCATCAAGCATATTTGCTTCTCTGCCAGATTGAAACGCTCTTCTGAGCTTGGAACTACAGAGCAGCTCTCCAGTTTCTCTCCCAGAAGCAATATAGTTGCATTAAAGTCTGACAGGCAATCAGTGTGTATGTGTGTGTCCATGTGCACGTGGCTTAAGGACTGTGTGGTGGCTTCAGGATCCTCTTAACACGATTGTCGTGTGATTATTGCAACCAAAGCCCTCGCTCCTTTCCTCACATTCATGCTGTGTTAACCACCTCAGGCACAGGCAGAGACCCTGTTTCACCCCCTATGGATGGCTTAATCACACCCCCCTCCAAACACCACCATCACCAACACACTCACACGTATTCACAGATATCCTCTTCCAGGCAGCCCGGCTGCCCGATTCCTCTGGGACAACTGACTCACGCTAGTGGATGGAATGAGAGAGGGAACTAAAAAGCTAGAGATTAGAAGGCATCTAGATCGTCAGCATTTCCCCCCAACTCTTTTTCCCTTTTCTCCCTTCCTCCACCTTCTCTTTTTCAGTTTTTCTTGTGACTTGGTGTATACTGGTATTTTGTGTCTCAAACGCTATGTCAAGCTGATGCTGCTACAAGTCACATTGTTAAATGTTATGGTATTGTTCATTACCCAAAGTTGTTCTTATGTAAATATGTCGAATCCACTTTATTGCTATGTTATGCACCAACTCAGTATTTAATTTTTTGCGTTCAGTTTGAAATTGTTCTTTGTTGTTGAAAGTGCTCAGGTCAGGCTTTTGTGTTGAAGAGCCCCCACATGTTCCTCACATGCACACGAGGTGGGAACAGTTGTACTCAGCCAAGGGAAGTCATGGCTACATTCATCAATGTTGTGTTCTGTCAGTTAGTGACATCAGGAAGGTCCAACAAACTGCACAACCCTGATGTGAATAACTTCATCTTTCCAGGAAAGCTATGAGAGGGTCCACCAATATCTGTTTCAACACCATCCTGCTTTATGAATATGATGCATTCACTTTCCATTCACCGGCCTTGGACTTGGGAACCATAAAACCCAGCATATCTTCTCCATATACCCCAGGAGCTCTAACAGACATCTGTAAACGGCAAAAATACTTTTTTCATCTGTTTGATCTAAGAGCGCACACAACACGGGCGCTGGTTTTCCGATAGATTGAAATGAGAAAAGTTTCTTTCTTTGATCGACTGTGGCACAGATGTTTTCAAAATCGTGTCTAAATAGTGATGCAGTCGGCGGTGTTGGCATTCGCGATCAGCAGGCGCCCTCCACTCACTGCAGGGGAGATAAGTAGACATTAGTCCTGATTACTCAATTAC
This sequence comes from Channa striata, assembly GCA_033026295.1. NCBI lineage: Eukaryota > Metazoa > Chordata > Actinopteri > Anabantiformes > Channidae > Channa > Channa striata. The sequence goes on along the minus strand of CM065173.1, from coordinate 15,853,035 downwards.
CTGCAGCTGCTACTGCAGCGCTGCAGAAACTGCCACAAACCCTCAGGACAGATGGAACCTACTGCAGCATCTCTACAAATGGTACAATGTGAATTACATTAAACTTATAATGACTAAATGTTGAAGGACTCCCATGATAGAGAACACACATGATTTAATGCGTCATTTAACTTTTCAGTAAATTTGAAAACTATTAACTTAAGAGTGATTCGAAACAAAGGTGAGTTAACGTACATATGTAGGTGACAGAATGCTCCGTGCATTTATTGGGATGGTCACAGCACTTGCACTTATCACCATGGATCCTCTTGTGCATCATTCAGCATGTCACAGTCAGGCCATCAAAAACCCTGGAGAGCAAAGACACGCTATCTGGCCTTTCCCTGCTTGCTCTCGCCGTCACTTTTTTCCTCCTATCTCTTCTCTGCACTGTCTCTCTCTCTCTTTGTAGCTCTTTTCCACGCACACACACTGTCAACCGTGTATTATTGGAGGGTAATTAGTTCCTTCAGAGTGTCCACCACTCGCTCCCAGGCTCTTCCCGTTAAGCGCATGCCTGATCAAAGAGCCTCCCACAGGCCGCGGGTCTTTGGATTCCTGTAGCCACGAGAGACGGAGACAGACTCACTATTTGGCTTGCTAATTCCGAATCAATCTGGCTATTTAAGCGTGACACGGCTGACTGTTAGACTTGGCGTCATCCACATCAGAACAAAGGCTTATCACTGTAATGCCACATCACAAAGACAGGGAAGGTAATATGACTGTCAGACTGATTTTATGTAATTTTCATCAGCGGAGGCAAAGAGAGTTTTGTCGACGATGATTAACGCCATGCTAAAGCTGGAGACGTGAGCTGATAAAAACAGAAGACAGCCTTTGTTCATAAGTTTGGAGCAATTCTAATGGTCCAGCTTTTAGCATTTACGCAAATGGCAAATTTGCGTCCCCCACATAAGTCTAAACTGCTGTATCTAAAAATTACTGGACAGGTATCTATTCAATTTGTGCACTCCAGGATATATATGCAAATGAAGTGTACCGCTATTGATAAGCTCTTAAGACAGCAAAAACGGTATACAGAACAATTTATTTTCTGAACATGCATATGCTAGCATTCTGTGATTGACATTTGCTTGGTCCAATCCAATCCACTTTATTTATATAGCACATTTAAAAACAACCAAGAGCTATATATTATATAGTTAAGAGAGGGCAGTAAAAACCATGTATGAAAGAACCACATTGTAATTAAAAGATAATCAGCTATCAATAATATTAATATCGGTGAAATATGTAAAAGAAATAAATTCAGCTATAAAATAATAAAACCTAAAGCAAACAACTCTCAGTCTAGAGGCAGTTTATTCCAGTGACAGAAAAAGCACGGTCACCTCTGCTCTTGAGCGTACAGAAGTGAAGTGTACAGATGAAGAAGTTCTAAAATATAAGAAGGAACTAGACCATTAAAAACGAGCAATAGAATTTTGAGCTTGACTTTGAAATGGACTGGAAGCCAGTGAAGCTTACGAGTGCCGTAAGCATTCGACATGCAGCACTTTGTACCAGCTGTGAGCAACAGTGAGGCCTGACAAACTCCTGCATTAAGAACATTACATATTCAAGCCGTGTAGTGACAAAAGCATGTGTAAGGGTTTGAAAATTACATAAGGATAAAAATGGTTTTACTTTGGCCAGAATTCGCAATTAGTTAATCCCAGCCTTTACTATATTATTAATCTGTTTATCAAGCATAAATTCAGGGTCATTCAGGGTCTAACCCTGACCCTAAAACCCAGTCTTGACCCTCAAAAATAAATTTTTGAGGGTCAAAATTAGGGAGGACCAGCCAAAATGTCCTCACTTCACAAAAATGTCCACACTTCACATAAAATGTCCTCACTTCACAAAAATGTCCTCACTCTGTTGTTAATAAACGAGATTAGGTCCTGGTATCTACAGGAACTCACACACACATAAATAACATACGGCGTAAATGGGCCAAAAATGTTAGTTGGGATAAAAACCATTACCTCTGTAAATGTTGCTTTAGGGCAAAACCCTCACAGGCCTCCTAACGCTTGACTGACTCCAGTCTAAAAATTCTAAAATGTACATTTTTGCAAGAGCTCTTTCCACTTTTATAAAGCAAATATTGTGGTGTAATGAATCTTTTTATGAACTAATACACCTACATATCTGGATCACTTGAAATTACATTTAAAATTTAAGAAGATTCATCATTATAAGTAATTCATAAAGGTTTTAATCCAGCCTGTCACACGCACATGCTCAGTCAGAAATAAACTGTGGGCCACACAAAGTCTATCCTTACGTTAAACGAGTGTATCAAGCATTAAAGCGGTGCTTAGACTCACTTGAAGTGAAAGTACAGAAGTTATAATTAACTTCCTTTAAATTAATGCTACTTAAGTTCTTAAGTGGCAGTCACTCCCTTGACAGTCAGTGTGCCAACAGAGAAAGGAAAAAAAATATTGATTAAATTTGTATTTTGGTCCCTGTGAATAAAAGGTCCAATTAATTGACTAAACATAATTGCCCTGGTTTCCCCTTGACCAATTAAAGGTTCTGGCAGTGCAGTGAATTAGAGAGCAGTGGGCACTTTTCAAGGCAGGTGCCACGAGGTGGAATTACACGAGTGTCTCTTGAGAGACGCCTTTTCATTAAGCTTTAAGACTCAACTCGCCTCCGGCAGTGACCTCGAAAAACTTCTTGAGGGTTTTGAATCCACTATAGCATAATGCAAATTTTTATCCATACAGTACACCAGTAGAACCACATCTGAGGGCTTCCTTTATTTGTAGTCAGTCAGCGTATTGGCATAATTTTCCATCAGGTTATTCCTCTTTAAACATAACCAACAACTTCAAAATCACCATTTTTTGGCGTGGTCAAAATTTTTTGGGCAATAACACAGCCTAAAGTAAGCCTTAATCTCTGAATCTGAATTTTTGTAAAATCCATTCTTCATTATGAATTTTAAGAAGCAGGTGATAAGATTTTAATGGAAATATATGTGTAATATTTTGGCAATAACTTAACTTTAATCTCTATGTCAGACTAATTATTGTCTGCAGTCTGATGTGTTTGTTTTCTTGGTGGTTTTTGTGCGCCAGATGTTGTGATTATGTAAGTTTTGTGTTTTAGATTTTTTAGCTCAGTAAGATGACTCTACCCCTGAGCCATGATAGTCCCCTGTGAGCTTGGTAAATTAAAATTGTAGCGTATGTTTCGCAGTGTTTCTGTATGACCGTTGTCAGGCTGCAACATTTCTTTACATGCTTTATATTCAGATCAGATATACAGCCTCTCATATTCAACTGTATTGTTATTTCCCAGAGCAAATGAGAGCGTGTAACAAGATGAGAAACCAGACAGTGTAATCTGAGATGCCTGCAAGATATTCATCCTGGTGTACTCCCAACAGCAATAAAGTGAAGAAGTGCTTCATGACTGTATGGACAGTGAAAATGAAATATTTGTTTTAGCATATAGGTTTTTAAAAAACTGTTATAAGAAACTTATATGAAAACACCATATAGTACCTTACGTTTATTCTCAGATGTGGATCTCCACAGAAGAATCAGTTGACCTGCAGACAAAGAAATGTCCTACCAATGTTTTATTTAGCGTTTTCAGGGAAACACTTTCAGGGAACGTGGCTATTTGTGTGTATATGGGTTTTGCACCATTTGTGTGTTTGGTGAAGCACATAGTCCTCCATCTCTCAGATGGGTCCAGCAGCTCAGGAAATGCAATTTTGATGGTTTGGGACTGTGTTGAATAATCTGTTCTTTACTTTTCTTAATGGAAAGCTGAAAAGGAAGAGGTTGGCCTTAGCTTTAAAAAAACAAAAACAAAAGCATAATTACAATCATTTCTGTGGACATGGAAACACCCAAACTCTGTGGATGCATTTGTTAAAGTTTAGTTAACCAGAAGCAAAGGCAGACGGAAACATGGAGCTGTTTATGCAATTATAACCAAAACAAAAAGAGGAGCATGTCACAGGGAAGATATGAACAGGAGTCACAGAGGAAAATTAAAAGAAGAGAGACGGTGGAATTTTGTGTTATTCTATAGCAACATACAGAATTTGCAGAGAGGATTTTGTGCTACCATTTAATTCCCTGGCACACTGCTTCGGAGGTTGTGCTGATGATGTGAGTGTTTGCCGTCCCAAGGGATGCAACATTTTCTGCTTGGACAGACGTGGGTCTGTGTGCCTTCCTGGGCACCAGTGGTACTAGTGGCAGTTTTCCACGATGTGACCTCCAATGCAGCCTCACAACAGGCAAAGACACATCGGTCCGTTTGCTAAAAGCATCCTGTGTTTGGAGACCTCCTTAAGAGCTTTCAGGCTTTGCCTTCACCGAATCAATAGCCAAAATGTTTCTCATATAACATTTTTACTTCTAACAGAACAAACATAGACTTCATGCGAATCCAGCTTAAAGATATTTTCGTTTTTTCCACATAACCAAGACATGCATCTTTTTCTTTTCACAGGAAATTAATCCATTGTTCCAAGAACATTGGATTCAATGAGAATTAAGTTTTTTGTGCAAAAAGGGGCTTTTTATGATTTTGATGATGATCCTTTAAAATAAAACATGGATGCATGTGTTGCTAAGTTTGTCTGATGTACTGAGAAAGTGAATATGAGCTACGTTAAAGCAAAGAGATGGTTGTTCTTAGCCTTTCATGGTCTTTACCAAGTACCAAGCTTTTTCATCGTCTTCTTCTTCTTCTCCTTCTTCTTCTTCTATTCTCCTCTGTTCATTAGGTTGTTTATCATCCAAAGCAGAGGACAGATTGTTTCGGAGGCTGTTCCGACGGTACAACCAGTTTATCCGACCTGTGGAGAATGTGTCCGATCCAGTCACAGTGGAGTTTGAGGTTTCCATATCTCAACTTGTCAAAGTGGTAAGGAGGGAGAGCAAACCACATGAGTCATTAATTAATCAGAGTTTGTTGCTGACTGATTTACCATTTCTGTCCATTTCTGTTACAGGATGAGGTGAATCAGATTATGGAGACCAACCTGTGGTTGAGACATGTGAGTAATGACCCTTTTATATGTACAGTCTGCCAAAATATTTTAACACATAGAATTGTGCTAACGTTTGTCTGAGTTGTAGGTCTGGAACGACTACAAACTGAGATGGGTACCTGCTGAATACGATGGGATTGAGTTCATACGAGTTCCATCCAACAAGATCTGGAGGCCAGACATTGTTTTGTACAACAAGTGAGTTGATGAAGAGGTGAAGACATCCAAAATAATGGTGCAACTATTTTAAAGAATATTTAGATGATGTCATTGTTGTTATACTTACACATCAGGCGCCTCTCACTTGCTGCTTGCCTTGATGTGGACTTTTTAGTCTGAATGGACTTAGCTGTCTAACGTTCCTATAAGATTAAATTTTATCACCCTTTTTTCCGCATGCCAAAGTTCAGTTACGTGTTGTAATAGTGTTTTGGTGAAATACATTTACATCTCCATGAAAATGGTCTCTGGCAGTGCTGTAGGTGATTTTCTTGTGGAAGACAAAACCAAGGCGCTGCTGAAGTTTGATGGCACCATCACCTGGATCCCTCCAGCCATTTTTAAGTCCTCCTGCCCTATGGACATCACTTACTTCCCCTTTGACTACCAGAACTGCTCCATGAAATTTGGCTCCTGGACCTACGACAAGGCCAAGATTGACCTGGTGCTCATTGGCTCAAAGGTCAGATGAACTCTTTAGTGAGACATCATAATTCACTGTTAACAACATTTAATTTAATGTTAACATATCCCCTTTTTTTGTCCAGGTAAACCTGAAAGACTTCTGGGAGAGTGGAGAGTGGGAGATTATTGATGCACCGGGATACAAGCATGACATCAAATATAACTGCTGTGAAGAGATCTACCCAGACATCACCTACTCCTTCTATATTCGCCGCCTGCCGCTTTTTTACACCATCAACCTCATTATTCCCTGCCTGCTCATCTCCTTCCTCACGGTGCTGGTCTTTTACCTCCCGTCTGACTGTGGCGAGAAGGTCACCCTGTGTATCTCTGTCCTCCTCTCTCTCACCGTGTTCCTGCTGGTCATAACTGAGACCATCCCGTCAACGTCGCTTGTCATTCCTTTGATCGGCGAGTATCTTCTGTTTACCATGATTTTTGTCACACTCAGCATTGTCATCACCGTGTTCGTGCTGAACGTCCACTACCGCACCCCCATGACTCACACCATGCCGGAGTGGGTGAGGTCTGTGTTTCTCGGGGTGCTGCCGAGAGTGATGCTGATGAGACGGCCTATTGACCAAGGTTGCTCGTCCCCTGCCATAACAGGAGGCACGGGAGGAGGAAGTGGTGGTGGAAGCAGCGGAGGAAACAAGAAGCGACAGAACAGCATAGGAAGTGGATCAGGAAGCGTAAGTGTTGGAGGAATAACTGGCGGTGTAGCATTTCCACCGCTGGATGGTGGCACTGGAGCAGGTGGGGCCTCCTCAGCTGGTGGGTCCATGAACTGTGTGGAATATGGCGAGATGAACCGTGACAAGAACCGGGATGTAAACCGGAGGTGCCCCTACAGAGGCAAGGAGGTACCAACTCCCGTCCCTCCTCCGATGGTGCCACCTCCACCTTCCCAGGCACCCGGGACCCAGGGGCCCCAGGAGTCGGAGCACCCTAAGGTGTCGAGGCCCCTAAATGCCCCATCCCCTGTCAGCGCTGTTGTTGCCTTCTCTGTGGTGTCACCAGAGATCAAACAGGCCATTGAGAGCGTGAAGTACATCGCAGAGAACATGAGAACTCGCAACAAAGCCAAAGAGGTACTGCAGGGGTTAGGTTGTTGCAGTATTGAGTTTTTTTAAGCTTTTGTGATAGTTTTTCTGAGACAGTAGAAGTACTGCTATTAGAAAACATAACTGCAACTGTTTTGAAATGCTATGAATCATCTATGCCTCATATGAAAAAGTAACACACAATTTCGAGACTGTATATTTTAAACCCAAATCATTCTTTAGTTTCACATGTAAAATTACATGTTACATCCAAATTTATGAACACACAACATAACATAACATGACATGACATGACTTAACACAACAACCTGTCGATCGCTGCTTGGGTGAAAGTGTCAATATCTGGGCAATTCAGGGGTAAATTAAAAATAGACAAAATCCAGAAACAGTACTAAGCAGTTCCTGAATCTGATCATGAACCTAAAACCAAATTTTAACCTTAAAATAAATGTTTGTGCCAGAATTGTTGCGTATAGATTTTGTCCCTCAAATATACACAATGAAATATACATAGTGCAATCCATGATCCTAAACACACACAACAAAGCCGTATTTGTGTGTGTACGGAGCTTGGAGGATGATTTAGAAAGCGTTTATTCAGGGATATAAAGGGAGTGTAAATCTGCGTGTTGTTGCAGATGGAGGGCTTTGTGTGTGCCTCTGTCACATTCTGGATGGTCCTGATATGTTTGTTGCTTCCACCCTATCTTTTTTTTTAGCAAAGCTCTCACGTTGATGAATGCAGACTAGCCACACTGCCTGCTCTATAGGCACATAATGGCAGCATGGTCAGGGCTGCCGTGATCCTATTATCCACACCTTAGCGATCAAGGAATGCACATGCACATACACTGCATAAACTCAAATGATAACCATATTTATGGAAGGAAATTGTGGTTATTTCAGTCTGACTTACACACAAACACACACCCCTCATAGCAATACACCAGAGCTGCATCAAACAACAAATGCACAATTATCTTTAGGTGAGGGGATTTTATATATTTTTAGGGAAAGAGAGAACACACTGCTGTTGCATATGAAACTGTGCAGCTAAATCTCCTTCTTTCCTCTCCTCAGGTGGAGGATGACTGGAAGTACGTTGCCATGGTCATCGATAGGATCTTCCTGTGGGTCTTTGTGACAGTGTGTGTGCTGGGAACTCTGGGACTCTTCCTTCAGCCACTCATCAGCTTCCTAAAATAATACACTTGTCTTTGTCTTTGCTCTCTTTGTCTTTTTGTCTCTGTAACCCACTTGAATTACTTTGGGATTTGTCCATCCTGCTGCTCTTTCACATCAAAGACCGAGCTGTGTTCGTTCTCCTTTCCTGCCTTCGTGTCTTTCATTTTTGCGTCAGCCATCACTGCCAGTAGTTTTCTGTTTCCACTTACGAGTTGCTCCGATTTATTCTGCTCTATGTGCATGCAGTGCTGTTCCCCCGTCTCACATCTGCTGTCCTTCTTTACTGTTCACCTCTCCCGTGGCATGCTGTGCCCTGCCACTGCCTATAGCTCATCACGTTTCAGTTGCTTTCTGTCTGCCACCGAGTCTGTTCCTCTCTCATTTCCACTCTGAAAATGTCAGTGTTATTGTACGATCTTGTACAATGTGTAACATATCAGGTAATTACTTCAGTAATTATGATTATAATTACTATAGAAGAACCTCTTAGGAATCACAAAGACAGATGAACCTTAATAACTTTATAAGTTTTGCACTCATTTTATGCTGGTGCAATAAGAACAATACACTTTTGCAAAATGCATCCAGTAGTATATATGACCTAGACCTTTTCTTCAGGATGATTTTCCTGTTGTCCAATATGTGCAGTTACGTAAGTTTCCCTGTACGTAACTTTATGAAATATATGTTTGTAACGCATGGCTCAGGACGTGGACACTAACTATGATGATGATGTGTTTTCCATATGCTGTCACACTAAGTATAATAATGCATTACACACCAATTCACTATGTCAGTACAAACTTAAAATGTATGGAAACACTTGAATTCCACCATTCAGATGAAAATGATAAAATGATGCAAAATAACCCAATGGTCTCAAGTCATTTTTAGCAATACATCATATTTTGTGAAGCATGTCTCTATGACGTCTGTGATGATAAATTGGGATAGTTTGCAGTCCCCCACAACCTTGAAGAATAAGTTAATGCAAAATAGCTAAATATACAGTATTTGGAATACATCATGCTAATAATATCAAGCAGAAAGAATGAGAGATATTTTTCTTCTATGCAGAAAAAAGTTCAATATTCACATCAGTCTTGCAGCGGAGCATAACTGCATCTCTATTTATATGTATGTTGCAATGCTTTGTGAGAAGTCAAGGCCATCTGACCTGCTGTGTAACTGCATTAGTGCACATTCCATAGATATATTTCTATTCTATAGAATTTTCTAAATTCCAAAAAGTAGAAGGAGGGGTAGAGATGATGCAACCTCAGCAGATCTAAATGAAGAAAGGTGATTTAAGTGACTTTGATTTAGCAGGTCGGAGTTTTTTAGAATCACGCACAACAATCTCTAATGTTTTTTGGCTGAAAAAGCCTTGTTGAAAACTGAGGTTGATGAAGTCAGACCAGCTCAAATAACCACTTTTACAAAAAGTGGTTTACAGAATAGCATCTCTGAATGTAGATGAGCTAAGAACATGAAACTGAGGCTATAATTCTCAAGGGCTAATCAAAATTGGACAGTAGATGATATGAAAAACATTGACTGGTGTGATGAGTTGTAGCACTTGGATGATAGAGTCAAAATTTGGCAAAATCAACATGAAAGCTCGGATCCATCCTGCCTCGTATCCAGGGTTCAGGCTTTTGTTGTGGTGTAGTGGTGTGGGGGATATTGTGGTGGTAGTAGTGTGGTTCACTTTGTGGCCCTTAGTACTAATTGTTGGAATGCCAACGTCTACCTGAGTATTATGTCCATCCCACTGGAACCACAGTGTTCCTATCTACTTGTAGTTACTTCCAGCAGGATAACATACTGTGGCGCAAAGCTGTAATTCTTTTTAAATGATTTCTTCAACATGGTGAGGGGTTCCCTGTACTCAAATACTCCTCCAAAGTAACCTGATGTGAATCCAGCAGAGCGCCTCTGGGATGTGGTGGATGGGGAGATTCACTTCACAAACGTTATGGAACCAAAATATGCAAGGAATATTTCCAGCAAGTGTTTAATTCTATGCTACAATAATTTAAAGCAATTCTGAATGCAAAAAGTACTAGCAATGTCTACCTAATAAAGTGGCCAATGAGGTTACTTACAGTATATGATTAAGATACAATGTTGCGTCAGGTGAGTTTGCTGATTTACTTATTAGGTAGCAAAGCCGTCCACCAATCCTACAGTTGTTGGTTCGAACTCTGGCTCCTGTGTCACATATGTCAGTGTCCCTGAGCAACACACTTAGTTGCTCCACGTGAGTGTTTTTATAGTGAAGACATGCAATCACACTTATGTATAAAACTCCAACTGGAAAGCGAAAAGCGCAGCACAGCATTTTTCTTGAACATTTTTTTTCTGACTTTCTGATATCCTTTCTTCACTTGCTCTATCAACATTCACAGGTGAGCGTGAATGTGCCTGTCAGTGCTGACACACACACACTGAAAGTTTAGGGTGGTGAAAGAGCAAATTGCAGCCTTTTCCCCTTGAAGTCATGTTGAAGCCCGATTCTTGTTTTGAATTGAACCACTCAGCGACTCGAGCAACTCAGCCACTCACACTTAATCCTTACATGTGCACATTTCTCACACGTGTGTCCAAGAGGGGAAGAGAAGAAGTGAGAGCTACAAACACAGAGCGAGAGTGAAAGAGAGCAGTGTGTGTGTGGTCTCTTTAGCATGGATATCACTACATGCAGATTATGGGATGGATGGAGTCTTTTTATAAATATAAAGATGCTGCAGCAGTAGCAGCATTGCCCAACATAGTATCCCATCAGTCTCAGTCTGCTGCCTGACAGGGTCACATTAACGCCTGGCTGCCACAGAACGAAGGGATGAGCCAGAGAACCAGCTTCTCCAGCTATATTTGGACAGTATTTGAGTGGTGTATATGCAATTTTCCTAAATGGCTCTGCTCCGACATATTGAGTTGCCCTTCAAACTCATAACAGGGAATAAAAAAGCCAGACAAGGTTTCGATTCTTCCACTTCTGTATAAAAACAATCAAATTCACCATAAACCTCCTACTGCAGCTTAAACAACAAAGCCATCAAAAACAAACACTCAGACAATATTTTAGGAAGACGCACAGATTAGCTTCTTCCAGAAAGCTGCTGCACTTTAATCTGAATTTGCTATGGTGCAAGTTTGAAATTTTATAGCTTTGAATTTTTCTTAAATGAGTGGACTTCAAGTGTTCAGTGGCAGTTAGAGCAAAGCAGAGCGCAGCAAAGCTCCGGGTACTAAATTCAAGGATGATACATTATTAAGTCAGCCACATGGATAAATATTTTACATGATTCTTCAGTGTTGGCGCCAATGCTTAACATCCAGCTCCTGAACAGCAGGACTCCAGGACCTGTCACAGCCCGTCTGTGGAATTTAATTTCATGCTTTCAGGTTGTTTTCATGCCCATTTTTAAAAATTGTTAGTTACACGTTTCAAATATTTTATCCCTTCAAAGCTATTTGTTAAAAAAAGGAACAAACTGGAAAAAACACTAGTCTATGATGAGGAGAAATCTCCGGTAGACCTCCTGAGCATGCTGGGATATGCTGGGGTGGGGTTTTAGGGTAAGATGGGGGCAAACTGCAGTAGGGTGGATGGTGAATTAGGGTTGCCTCTTGTGTCGTCGGGAGCAGAACAGTACGTGCCTGAGGCCAGTCAACTGTGGATAAGTAAAGGAGACTCTTCTCTAAATAATTCATTCCAGTGGGAGTCTTATGAACACACACACACACACACACAGGGTCCTCTCACACACATAAATGGCTGCTTCTTTAAGTAGAATACTGCACACACACCAAACACACCCTCACACGTGCCCACAAAGAGCAGGATTCTAATTTTACTCTATGATGAATATGAATGGATGAATATTGTCTTAGAATGACGATTACATTTTTGAGGAACAACGAAAAAGGGATCTGACACTTTTTGGACTTCAAAAGCAAAGAATTTATAAGCGGATCTTTTGATGAATACCTTCATAAATCAAGGAGCAGTTTGCATTTCTGTATTTATATTTATCACATTAGCTGACATGTTTCTTGCTCTGACCCCTGTGCTTTAAATTGGCTGGTGGGGCATTGCCCCTCTTTGATATATTACCCCGGTGTTCTTTTTAATGTGTAGATGGTAACTGGTGATCTACTGCTGGGATTTTCATACAGAACCATCTCTCACAATTAGAAAATACCGGGTGGGCTGCAGGTTTTTGGGCGAAAAAGCTTTGTTGATGCTAGACATCTGAGGGGAATGATCATACTGGTTTGGGCTGATAGAAACACTAACTGTCACTCCTGTTAACTAACAGGAAACTGATACCACACTTCTCAAGGGCTCACCAAATTTGGCCAAAGGAAGATTTAGGAAATGTAGCGGGGTTTGATGAGCCTTGATTTCTGCTGCTACATTAGGTTGGTAAATTTGAGTGTGAATCCTTAAAATGTTTCCGGATGCTTGTTGAATCTATATAACGAAGCATTAAACCTGTTTTGAAGGCAAAAAGGGCGTTGGTGAGGGTAACTCAGTTTTACTGAGTTTCTAAAACTATATTCTAAGAGTACCAGCATTTTGAGACCAAGAAGCCTGCTGCGTGGGCAGAGGATCAGCCCTGTGAACAGCGGCAGTAGAGATCAGTCCTGCCACTGTCTGAGATTCAGCACCTTGGACAGAGATGGGGACACAGTTCAAAGGCAGGTTTCACCATTTCATTATAGACTGGTCTTCGTGTTAGACTGTCTACATTATGTTCTTTACCTTAATGCAAGCTTGACAGTTTCAAAAAAATCCTACCACCCATGTTTCCATAGAAACTACCTGACATCAAATCACAGAAAAGGAGACACAAGGCTCATCATTTGTGGTTTGCTGATAGTGTGGAGCAGCCAAGAAGATAATGAGATGCTTGTTGTATTGTTAATTTTTACTGACATTTCTTATTTTAAATATCCTTATAATTATGAAATTATCACATGTGATCAATGTGGTAGTTTACTTTATGTTGTACATTTTAAAACAATGTTTCTTTATGAAGAAAAGCAGTCAGACTGATTATGGGGCCAGAACTGCTGCATTTTAAGTTTATGTGGACAGTTTAGAGGGATTTTTTTCTAATGCCACAATTCAAGGTGCAAGTTGAAGTGAGACATGAGGTGCCTCATTATCGGTCTGCCTTATCCAGAGGTTACACAACCTTTCTATAACTCGTGATGATTATGGGAAAGCATTTTTGAACTTGTGATGGGGGCAGACATACATCCTCCCCAGGGTGCACGTCCCTAAGGAGAAGCCATACACCTGGAGAGCTTTTAAGACCAGAAGACACACAAAAACACAACATGTCCTGGAAAGCAAACAGACCAAAATATGCATGTGCAGATTTACATAGTGGCACATGGACCAACAACCAGGTCAGAGTCACAGTTTTGCATGTAGGCACATTGCACATGGACAGATACTTACACAGACAAAGACTTGTGAATATTTACACAAGTACCAATGACGCACACGCAAACAATCACACAAAGCACAGCTGACTCACGTTTGATGACAACATCTGTGGTGCTTCAAAGTTAATTCACTTTCCCTGCCAACTGGCTCTGGACTGAAGTGTTCTGACAGACAGAAACACACACACACACACACCTACATTACTATTTAACCGTGCTGTTGCACTTGATTATAGCTCATTAGCCATTCCTACGTTATCTGAAGGAGACAGCAGTGTGACTGCAAGCTTGAGTTTCAAACAGCAATCAGTGGCACTTGCTCCCTATCACGTCAGTCAGATGAAAACAAAAGGAAACTCTGTTTGAGATGTCTACAATGGAGTATCATGTTAGGAGGTCAATAAATATTTTGTGTGAATGTGTCTGGTTTCCAGAGAACCTTATTCTATACTTAACCACGTCCAGTCAGCACTGAAAGCCCTTCATCTATCACAGAATGCATTGGGGTGACACAGGTTTGTGCTGACTACCCACTTTGTCCTAATCCCTGATTTTTCTTTCCTTAAGTTTTGAAAAGTTTATATTGACTTTCCACTTTAGTTAGTCACTTTCCATTTATTTGTCTTTGCAGCTCTCTGGTACTTTATAAGATTGAATATCAAAAAACTCAAGTTTTACAATATTGATTAGTTGGGATTTTTTCATGAGATCATCTAAAAGTTTGACAAATGTTTGAAAGAATTTCCATTTCCTACAAGCAAATTTTGCTGCTACTGATTCTAAACTTTAACACATCGTTAGGTTTTTACTTGAAGCTTACTTCATGCTACCATTAATAGGCTAATAGTATTAGCATGTGTGAGACCACTGACTTTGTGTTTTCCTTTGAAGCTTGTTTGAGATTTGATTTCCTTTGCTGTATCTCCCTCCTGCCTTTATCACCAGTTTCTTTTTAAATCCTTACAATAACAAACAGATTAAGATTAAACCCGCGGGCCTTGGGAGACAGGGTTGTTTCTTCCAATTTATTAAATATTTCTGCACCAAGTCAAATTATGCAGACTTTAATTAAGAGCCCAACACAGCTGAAAACACAAAAACAACGCTAAATAAAGGAAAGAAGAGAACTCTCACACACAAACAACCAATAATATTTGGTAAACAGACACAGAAGCAGACAAGACACTCTTCATTTCCTCTCTTCTTCCTCTCGCGGACAAACATTAACCATCCTGTACATGCACACACTGTGCAGCTGCCCACAGTCGTCTGGGAAGGGGCCGGCAGGTTTCCAGCCCGCGAGAATTTATGTTTCCAAATGATTAGAGGCAAAGGCGGAAGGGACGATCTCAGAGGCAGCAGCTGCCTGCCCCATGGCTCCAAGTGGAGCAGAAAATCAGGATAATTTCATTGTGATAATCAGCCTCACGTTATCCCCGTCACTTCAGCTGATGGAGGAGGAGGAATGATGGAGAGCAGGGCGGAGAGGTAGTTTGAGACACATAAAGAGAGCCGAAGGAATAAAAATGCAAAAATGTGTGCTTCATGCCTGAACAGCTGCACCATATATGCAAGTGTTTATTTTTCTATATGGAGGAATTAAAATACATTTATTCCATCCCTCCTCCTCTCTTTCTACTGTTATTTCATCCAAATTACAAAATCTGGCCAGATAGATACTATGGCTTTCCAAGGCTGTAAATAGAACTCATCTTTCCAGAAATAACGTCCGGCGTAATTAACAGTATTTACTGGAACAAGAGCTGAAATATTTAGAGTAACAGGGACCCTGTCTGTTTATAAATCCCCCAAAGTATTTGAAAATGAAATGTGCAGATCATTATCCACTATTTTCCTAGTGCTTAGCTTAATTTAGGGTTTTTTCTAAATATAACATGATTGGCTTGAGTCGATTCTACAATAATAACAACCATCTCAGTCTATTGGCTTTGGTTATTTATTTTTATTTGTAAATTCCATTCAAATACTCTTGTTTTATTACTTTTTTACAGCTGGGTGCAAACATGTGCACCGCTTATTTTAACATGGCAAAAAGAATAAAACAATAAATCAATGTAAGCAGATGCAAAGTTAAACAACATTTTCGCCCCTCAACCTGAGAGTCTGTATAACGCAGAAACAAATACACACCCATATTTTCTCTGTTGATCCCTCATTAAACATTTACAAAGTGAATGGTTATAAGTTGTTCACAGACCACAGGGTCAGTGGTTCAATTCCTGGTCCCTCCTTGCTGCGTGTCAAATTGTCCTTGGGCAACTAAAAAGTTTTAAACTAGTCATTTTTATTAAAGAGCAGTTTTTATGTTTTTATTCTCTGAACCTATTTAACGTGTTTTAGTATTTCATATAATGCTTGAAGTCCTGTATATGTTTGCAAGAGTTCTGTTTATGTGTACAGCAATTCTCCAGTGTGAAACAAAACAAAATGTACTTGATTTTGACCTTGACCTAAAACACTTGAACACAAACATTGGAAATCAACTCCAGGAATCTTACATCGTTACAGGGCAAGTTAAGTCTTCAGTAGTTGGGATATTTTGGGAAATGGTTTCTCTGTGCTCACCTTAAAGCTGGATTTAAGATTTTAATGAATTTTGTTTTGCCAGTGCTATTTATGACATGCCAGTCATGGATCAGTATAAACAGAGGTGTGATTAATAAACTCAAACCCTAAACATACACTGACCATGTTTAGGGTTCTGCCCTGGTGCAGAAAAGTCCTTCAGACCTTTGGAGAACACACGTGCCCGTCCCGTGATTTAAGGACTCCGGGCTGGTCTCACCATCAGCGCCCCCCAGTGGACGAGCAGCGACGGTGACGCGCACGTCCACCTCCGGCACTGAGATCCACCGTTAATCTCACTGATCTGCCAATTAGATTTTGACACACGACTCGGTCACTGGAGGGATGAAGTCCGACAACATAATGCATGAAGATGCATGAAGTGCGATTATCCATGTGGGAAAATGTTTTAAAAAATTAAAGGTTCGTGTGAGTTTCTCCAAACTATTTGTCAAAAGGTCGAGAACATGTAGAAAATGAATATTGTGTCACACCTTAACGTTTCTTTGGAACATCCACGCGTTTACATGCACATTACAAAAAATAAACCCAACTTGCTCCGAGGGTCAGACCAGCCTTTGAGCTCCGCACACACCGCAGCCCCACCCGGGTTTCTCTCCCTCCTCCCCCACACGAGTGACCCGCTGATCGCCGCCCCCCGTGACGGTGCGGGGACACCGACCACATGCGCCCTCACACCGGCTCCCCACCCTCCGTGAAAGCGCAGCGGACGCCTTGCGTTCTGCACGCTGCTGCTCACTGCCGACGGGAACCTCGCTGCTTCTCCCGTTTCTCATCCCGTCTGCTCCGGCTGAACAACCGACAGTAACAGCGCTCCGTCGGACCAGGACAACATGATGAAGTTGGAGGTCCTGCTCCTCCTGTCGATGCCCTGCCTGCTGTCCCTCGCCAAGATCCCCGGTAGGCAAAGTCTGACGTGTTTTTCTTTAGGTTTTTCCGTGGACCTGCTTTTAGAGAACTGATGGATAAGATTCACACAGAGACGATGATGAGGATTCAAATAAACTCCCCACGACCTCTGATGACATATTGTATCTTCATCACTAATTACTCAAGGCCTCTTCCAAAAGTAGTGTCGTCCATAGTTTATTATACGTTCTGGTTTGCTCTTCTCCTATCTGTGGCTGTTCAATGTCAACGACAGGACAGATGAATTCTGAGAAAATGGAAACACAGGGTACAGAAGGGGGTGGATTTGAATACAGAAAGCGCCTTTAAAATTGCAGCAATGAAATATATTATTTGGAACTAACAAAAATTATTTTAATCCTTTTAAAATATTTTGATTAAATGGAGAGTTTAGCCCTCGACTGAACTGCTGCGTGAGACATAAGCAGTAAGATTTTAAGCAGTTTATCAGTTCAAAACCCATGTGTTCTGTCAGACCGAGGTGAATTAACAGGATGACAGGCGTCAAATGTCACTGTCCACTGTTTCGGAATTCCTCATTCAGTCTTTGAAAGCACCGCCGCTGGTGATCCAGCAGGATTAAAATGTTTACTTACCGTATGTGAAGGTTTTATGTTTGCTTGGTGGAAACTTTACTCACCAGTGTGTCCAGACAGATAATGTCAGACAGCAGGAACCAGCTGCAGGTTAAAGGTCAACACACTTCCTGCTTCTGCTGCAACCACACACATTAGCTCTTGAACTTGACGTCTCTTGTGTCCGATATTATAGCCGCCTCTTGTCAATATTACTGTCTCTGTTCCAGCAGAGACATCCTATAGCCTCAGGCTGGCTAATGTGCTGACTGTCCAGCTTGTGGACACAGTTATCTCTGCCCCCTCCGCCTTCATTTGTAACTCAATGCGGAACCTTCTCTTTGAGTCCAGTGTCTCTACAGTGTGTCTCTACACAGTCGAACGACTGGATCATCTTCATATGGGTTAACATTATGCGTATTTTTTTTACACCTGTTTGCTTTTTTTTATAGATATTTAATGACATTTGTGTGTTGTTGAAGTGTAAATACAATTTAAACAATGATTTTTGCTCGGTTGTTGGTTCAACAAAAAGCACATTCCTTAGTTATCTTCATATGCCCCTTTAGAAGGTTTGCAGCCTTATATTGTGGGAGCTTTTCAAAAAAGTTTCAATTAATAATTTAAATTATTAATTTACTTAATTAATTATTTAATAAATGTACTGATATAAAGATCGGTAGAAATTGGGGAGAGTTGTGTCAGGAAGGGCATGAAGGACACTGAAATTGCAGGATAAGCCAATAGGACAAAATAAATATGATCAAATGTTATAAACATTCAAATGTGCAGAATTAACTTCACTCTGTCTGTGCTGCAGTAAACTTATGCCAATGCATCTTTAAAGTGGCCCTTGAATTCTGCCTTTACCTGCCCGTCACCTGCAAATGAAAAATGTTGGGTGTTACCGGTGGAGTAACACTACAATAACAGTAAGTGGTTCTTATTCTTATATATTCATACTTGTTCCAGCTTCAAATGAGTTTGTGTCCTTGGCGGAGATGGAGGATGCACTGTTGAACAACCTTTTCCAAGGATACCAGCGGTGGGTCCGGCCCATCCAACGCGCCAATGACACAATCAAAGTCCGCTTCGGCCTCAAGATCTCCCAGCTGGTTGATGTGGTGAGCGTAACAAACACACACTGAGACAAATCCATGCCCATTTGTCCTCATGAGGTATTTTGTCAATTTCCAGATGTCCCCTAATCTAATACAGGACTACTTACACAGCTAAATGTCAGCCCTTACATTAAGCTAAACCAAATCCACCAATACCTTCAAAACCACTGGTCCCACCAATGGATTCATCACTACACAAAACACTAAGTTTGACCAGTTTTATGTCTTCATTGGGACTCCCAGAGCTCAAACGGCTCGTGACTGACAGCCACATATAGTTAAGCCAGAAAATATTTATTTTCACTTTGGATTTTTTAATGAGATTGGATTACACATAAACATACAACATGAAAAAATGATGCTACATAGAACAAAAACTAACTAGAGTTGTGTAAATGGTGGCTCATAGCTTTGCTTTTGTGGTGCCACTGTCCATGGTTCTGAAACCCAACAGCAGCGTCACAGAGTGGAGCTTTCCACAGTCCTGAAATAGATCTGGAACACATCCTACATATCCACACAGTCTCTCTCTGGGGTGTTCCTTTAATATTTGAGAAGCTTGTTGTGATAGGTTGAGATGGTTTAGGTGTTCGCACGGAGAAAATGGAGAATGCTGATGGAGGAGCCACTCTCCTCGGCTTGAAATATTCATCTCACCGGTTTAGACCGAACTCTTACCACCTCACTCATACAGCCCCTGCATAGAAAAGTGATTTATGTTGATGGTGCCTGGTGTCTGCAAAAGAGAAAGGAGCTAACCAAAAACACAGGAGCTTAGTTACACTGTGTATGTCCCCTGAGCATCTCTGGGATGCAGCATGACTCTGTATTAGATTATGGCTCATCTCTGTTCTATGTCATCGCCAAAACATCCAACTCGTTCTGACAGCTGAGCGCTGGTCTAGCCAAACCGAACAGCTTTGAATATATATATCTTTCGCTTTTGCCACGTTTCTATGTTTCTTTGTCTTTTCACCTCAGTGTATCTTCTACATCTTGAACTTGAAACAAGTCGGTATTAACCGCTCTCCATCGCTACCTGTCTTACTTTCGCTCTGTAACCATACTTTCAGCTTTGGCTCATTACACTCAGGTTTCAAATACCTTTGTGTTGTCTATAAAGGAGCCTGCAGAGACAGGGAGATGCTATTTGGGACAAATTCAGTGGAAAGGATGATTTAGTTCATTTAAACAAGTTCCTTGTCCAGTCCACTAATCAAATCTAATGCTTTGATGGAAGCGCAGAGCAGAAATGGTTAGTGCTGTTAACAAGTTACATCACACCCAACCCTAAAGATATTTGTTATTATTATTATATATATATTTCAGTGGGGGTTAGTATTTATGTGATTATATTATTTGTATTAGATGACCTTTAAACCAGCATACTAATTACTTTTTTCCATTGTTTGTTTAAGGATGAGAAAAACCAGCTAATGACGACCAACGTTTGGCTCTGTCAGGTAAGGAGGACACATGAATGACTATCTAGTTACAAAAAATCTCAGTGTGATCTAGTTCTATTGTTATCTTATTCAAAACTAGATAAAAGCAGGTTGATGCTACTATAATACTAGACTAGAATAATATGAGAAGCCTTTTGTTATTCATTATTTATTATTTGTGATATAGCAAGTTAACCTTGCACATTGGAGATAACTGTGTTGAACAGAATCAGAATTAGGCATTTTATTTTTAATAGTAGCATTTTAATACCATAAAATCTAATTTACAATAAACTATAAAAAAATTAGATAAATGCTGCTGCTGTATAATTTGATATAGATTAAGAGTTTAGTGTACAGAAAGAAACAATTTTCTTTCAGAGGCATTAGACTTGATGCTTTATTTGTTTCAGGTAAATATTGGTATTTTAAAATATTCCTAATAGGTTCTGTAATTATTTCCTAGGAGTGGATCGATTACAAGCTGCGGTGGAATCCAGAGAAATACGGAGGAATCACCTCCATCAGAGTTCCCTCTGAAAATATCTGGCTCCCAGACATTGTTCTCTATGAGAAGTGAGACAGCTCTGAGATCATGTGACATCAGTCTCGATAAATATATAAATGAATAATATAAATAAATATATAACATTGGTCAAAATATGCATTATTCTCTGATTATAAAAGACATAGAAACAGAATTAAGAAGTGCACATTTTTACACCATCTACATTCAATATACTGAAACATTGTCACGTGTCACTGAGCTGTGATTATATATAGTAAACTCATTAATTTGTCGAGGTGTTTTTGACTTGTGGTCTTTCTGTCTTCAGTGCTGATGGACGGTTTGAGGGCTCCCTGATGACCAAGGCCATTGTCAAGTTCAATGGTGCCATCACCTGGACCCCACCTGCAAGTTACAAATCAGCCTGCACCATGGACGTCACCTTCTTCCCTTTCGACCGGCAGAACTGTTCCATGAAGTTTGGCTCCTGGACCTATGATGGTAACATGGTGGACTTGGTTCTGATGGACACCCAGGTAGACCGCAAGGACTTCTTCGATAATGGGGAGTGGGAGATCCTCAGTGCTACTGGTGCAAAAGGGAATCGCAAAGATGGATTGTATTCATACCCCTTTATCACATACTCCTTTATCCTGAAGAGACTGCCTTTGTTCTACACATTGTTCCTCATCATCCCTTGTTTGGGTTTGTCCTTTCTGACTGTCCTGGTGTTTTACCTTCCCTCAGATGAAGGAGAAAAGCTGTCACTCTCTACCTCTGTCCTAGTGTCCCTCACTGTGTTCCTCCTGGTCATAGAGGAGATCATCCCCTCGTCCTCTAAGGTGATCCCGCTCATTGGGGAGTACCTGCTGTTCATCATGATCTTTGTCACACTCTCGATCATCGTCACTGTTTTTGTCATCAACGTGCACCACCGCTCCTCGGCTACCTACCACCCCATGTCGCCGTGGGTCCGTAACCTCTTCCTTCAGGAACTGCCGAGGTTGCTCTGCATGCGAGGACACACTGACCGCTACCACTACCCAGAGCTGGCCCCTGAAAGTCCTGAGCTGAAGCCTCGTTCTGGCGGTCGGAGAGGAGGACAGAAGACGAACAGTGGAGCCCACAGACAGACATCTTCTGAGGGGAAGGAGGACGAAGCCTGGGCAATGATGTTGGAGAAGGCCATCTATTCGGTGCGCTACATCAGCCGACATATTCGCAAAGAGCACTTTATCCGAGAGGTGGGTTTAGCAATTTTTTACTAGGCAACAATGATGCAGATCATGTCATAAGCTCTAATATTACTTTATTGTGATCAAACAAATTCTGCTTTTTCTTAGGTTGTACAAGACTGGAAGTTTGTGGCCCAGGTGTTAGACAGAATTTTCCTCTGGGCCTTCCTCAGTGTTTCTGTCCTGGGCACCATCCTTATCTTTACTCCAGCTCTGCAGATGTTCCTGAAAATCCCTCCTCCCACTGCAAGTGAGGATCCACCTTCAAACTAGCAGAAATAACTATTTATTTTTCACAGGAAACTGATGACCACACTTCACAAAGCTGTAAAACATCACTGAGCAGGAGGAAGGTGCTTTAAAAAGACACTTTTGACTCTTTCATTAGTAACTCCTCTCTTCTCTCTTCTCCACTGTGTAAATGTGTTTAATACCTGTATGCATGTTATATCTAATATGCATTCAATTCTAATATACTTTTCTTACATTTAATACTGACATTGCATTTAATTAATGCAATGCCATTGGTGTTTTTAAATTTGTCGGTTGCCAAAATCAATTTCAAATTCTACACATGGTTTGCAGCTATCAGTACAAATATTACACATTCTGATTGTTGTAGGAAGTAAAAAATGCAATATTGAACACGCACTACACATTTTATGATTATTTTGATCTATTTATTTAGCTGAGTTTGTCATCATCATTTTATGTTTCTAAATGAAACTGCCTTTGATCCAATGCACGAAACTGTCGTTTTCTTCACATGGCTGCAAAGCAATTATTTCTTTTATTTCTTCTCTAGGACTGTACAGTTTAGAAAAAAATCCAAAAAACAACAAATTATATACATAGTGTATGATATACAGGAGAAAGGGTTGTTTTTGTCGTCACATACAAGCACAAACTACTGAAATGCTATAACTACCTTTAGTGATATACTGTAAATAAAACAATTTATATAATGTCTTATAGTACTGTAATTTAACCAACCATACACATTCACTGGGCCAATGAAACACTGGCTTACACACACACCTGAACACCCTGCACTTTTACTGTTACACGCACAGTGTCTGTCTGTCTGTCTCTCCTCGTGTTTAATTCTTGCACGTACACAACTCAGTAACAATATCATAGTATAAATTGTGATTAATAAAACATTTGTTGACATGTCATCTTTATATTACACAGTCCTCAAAGATCAGATTTGTATGTCCAGATGTGCTTTATCACACTAATAAAGGTGTTTTGAATACATGTTTTTGTTAAATGAAAGCTGTCCTCAGTTTCCACACATAGCAGTCATAAGATGTCTTCAACATGTAACTTACTGTATGTTAAAATATTTTAAATTGTTCATTTAGACTACTGAAAGAGACACAATAAGTGGGGCCCAAATGTATAGGTTTCGTGTTAATGGTTCCTAAATGCATGCCATTGACAGGAAACAAAAACACATACTTTGATATCATAAAGGATCTGAAAATGGAAAAAGTGCAAGGAACAACGTAATTCTTTGTTTATGAGGGAGGTTCTCATATCTCTTCTACTTGTGCAAACCTGTCTGGCTGTCCAGGTGAGCTCTTGCATTGCGCAGCATCTCCATATAGAGTTTGTTGTTTTCACTGCAACATATGCAGATAACAGATATGAATAATCAGGAAACACAAGAATATCAATTTAGCCATATTTAAAAGTAGGGGCATTGTAATCAAGTTTAATTATTTCATTGTTTCAGGAATAACCTGAAAGGTAGAAATGTGAGGTACATTGGAAGAAAATGCCTGGCACGTGCTTTGCTGCTGAATTATTTCACTCACCTAGCTACTGAGCGGTCAAACATCAGATTACCCATGTCCATGTAGTACTGAACATCTGCTCGAAGGGCTGTCCAGTACTCGTTAGTCTGACGACAAAAACGTCTTTAGTGGCCTAGAAGTGTTACAGCATTTGTGTTCACTGACTATATGTCATGGCTCATTCTATTTATTCATGCTACACACAGCAGAACCACCTGTTCCTGAATGGTGTAACCCCACTGGTTCTGAGAGTGGTGTGGATCCCAGTATCCGGACTGTCTCTTCAGCCTGATGAATTGCTTTGCCTCTTGCCCATTTATGAATGGGGCAGCAAACCCCCCTATATTAAAATGATAAAACTATTCTTAAAAGATACAAACACCATAAAGTAACATTTTAAAAGTTCAAGTTAAATGCAATGAAATTACATTTATTTTTTCTTAAATACTGCGCTTAAAATGGTGATATAAAAAAGATGAAGATAGAGAAAAAGCTCAAAGAAATGTTTTGTACATCTTAAATATGTATAATGTTTATAGTCAGTTTAAAAGTAGAAAAATTTAAAACATTTTAATAATCAGTGCAATATGTAGCTTAGTACTTCTGTGTATTAAACAATAAGTACCTTTGAGAACATGGAATCATCTATGAAATTGTCAGACTTACCACTTATACAAAAAGCAAATAGGATCACCAACTTCATACCTACAAAATATGAAAATACTTTCAAAAATCAAAGGTCATGGAATGGATTTTACCTGAATTTACAAAAAAATCTTATCTGCAAAGTTATGAACTGCATTCTTTTTAGTAATATACAGTAATTCTGTAAATAAGGGATTTAGAAAACTGGGACAAAAACGTAAAAAAATCATAAGAAATAGGAGATTTACCTGCAGTGTAAGCAGTGATGTGTTGACTGTCTAAGTGCCTTCACATTCCACAGCCTCTCGTTTAAGTGTGAAAGTGAACAAGAGTTTCTTTCACGGACTGTTTTTCCAGGCCAGAGAGGAACGAGTGCATCAGGCAGCCACTCATCAGCCAGAGCTCTGACAGACTGTCTAAACACACACATACAAACCCGCATTTTGACACCCACAGGAGCAAGTCAGGCTGAGAGATTCAGCATAAAGACAGTTCTGTCTAGACTGTTACCAAACTCACTGCAGAGCATGTAAATAATTTGGGTAAAATATAATTTGAGCAAACCAACTTTTTTTCTCTTCTGGTAAACATTTATACTGACTTGGCATCTACACAGAGCATCATCAAATACATCATTAAGTTCACTTTTAAGAAGTGCTTTAATTGCACAATAAGTGCAAACTATATTAATTAAGACACTGTAGCTTGTAAAATATAAGATATAGTGTATTAATGCATTTTATAAATATGTGTGCATCATCATTTCTTCCACTGGGTGGAGTGCTATCTTCAGCTACAGCTGGTAAACTGTAGCTGAAGATAGAAAATAGGCTTTTACCTATTCTTGGGACATTCACAGAAGTAGATATGTTTCTTTTTCAAATTTGATGAAAGCCTAAAGAAAATGAAAAAATAAAGAATTTCCAAATAGAGCATTTCAAAGGAAGAAATATATAGCACAGGATGGGACTATAAATTGTTGACGTAAAGATCTCAAAAATTAACTAAGTTGATGCAGTTAATGGAATGTAAAAAAAATATGCCCAATGCAGCATAAGTAATGGGGATGGAATTCAAAGGTGTTTTTTGAGTCAAAAAAGGCTTTTCAAGTAAGTTTCAAAGCAGATCTCAGGAGAATTAATTTGGGTTTCTACTTTTTAAGGTGCTGAATTAAGCCGCTCATCCTTTAAAGTGCGGGCAAGAGGCTTCCTGTTAATTTCTTTATGTGATGTAATATTTAAAATGACTACCTAGCAGCTCAACATGGAAAAAATATTTGATGCAAATAGACCAAGAATAAAATGCGTTTATAATGTTTCCTGTTCAATGTATAAACCCAAATACATTTAGGTATGAATATGGAGATGTGATAGCATTTCTGTACATGTAACCATATGAGCCCTTCTTTAAAGATATAAACTTTTCTTTGTTTTTTGTCACACAATGCACATATCTACCTCTCATTTCGCTGTTCAGTTTGGATTTTCCAGGCTGTGTGACTCTCCCTCACCCTTGTGTACACCTCAGACCTTTTCCACAGTAAACTTATAAATGTCTGAGGGAAGGGTGACCTTTCTTTGATATATCTGAGTTGCCCAATATACAGTGGAACAGAAACAAATGGCCGGCTGAATACAGAGGTGCAGCTGTTTCCAGTTGCATTTATCATAGTTATACTATTTGCATGTTTTAGAGTGCAGACAATATTAATTCACTTTATTTACAATATTTATCTTCCAAAGATAATTGGCTAAAAACATGTAAAATAGCTGTGAAAAGCAGCAGAATGAAAGTACACACAATTGAAGACAGACGTACATGCACACACACTCACATACAGAGAAATACAGATTCATGAATGCATGCACACATACTCACACACACCTTGGGTAGCTCTGGGACCTGTGCGCTCTCTGTCACAGCAAAAGCTTTTTTTGTGCCTTCCACACATCAAAGGTAGAGACTCAGACAAAAAAGTAAAACTCATGTGACCCCATTCTATCACACACATACATGCACACATACGTATGCCCCCTAACAGGATAAACATTTCAAATGTTTAATTTAGAAACAAGGTCAGGTGGTGAGGATGCTTAACAAAAAAGAGGACTGAAAGTTATATATATTTAACTTGTAATAGAGTGCTCACATCTACATATTATCAGGATTCATGTAGCCTGTTGTCAGTCTTTGTGTTGTAGCTTTGTTCGACACACTTGAAGAAGATGAGAGAGATGTAGAGAAAAAAAAGGCAAAGAGAATGGGAAAGGAAGGAAGGAAGCAGTGGTAACTCTGCAGCCGACTTAACTGCTCCCTCTGGTCTTTGTACCCTTTTCCTGCTCTTTCCTGTCTGCAATCAGTGCATTAAAAATGCCAAAACGGGATGCAGATTTCCCACTTCATCTTTTTTTACAGAAGACTTTAGACAGATTTTAGACAGCAGCTCAATACTGAAAGGTTTCAAATGTTCAAAGCTCAACAGTTCTTGAAATACCAAACGTTCACATTGACCTTTGTCAGTGGAATAATTCTTGTTTGACTAGCAGCTGGCACAAGTGTTAAAGGTACCAAACGTCTATAGCACTTTTACAAGCATATTTCCTGTGTTATCTTAGTTGATAATTTTCAGTTATGGCATTAAAAATAGAGGGCTAAGATTTAAGGTGTTCACTGTTGATGCCTCTGTGATGATTGATTGAGCCCAGAATCTAAGCAGTTAACACTTGGCTGGTGGAGAGGTTGTGGCCTTTGGGACAGAGGCAGATCTTTCTTGTGTGTAGAAGAGAGGATATATTTGTGTTGCAGATTCACAGTGGATTCATAAAATATGCAACTATATAAATGCTCCTATTGTAGTTAAAATATAATGTAATGCATGATCCTATGTTGTAGGACTGTTGTAACCAACCGTTGTAGTTCAAAGCTTGTTTTAAATCTGATTTGTGTTTGGCACATCTTGTGATAAATGTCATTTTGTCATACATACCAAAATAAACTTGCTGCAAGATCTGATAGATCAAAGGATAAAAGGCTGGCTTCATGGTTAAAGTAACACATGATTTCTTTGGCATTTTGTTTGATTTCAGCGTCAAGTTTAACACTTGATTTGACAGTATTTCTGTGCTTGTGCATGTGAAGTTATCAAAACTTTTAGCTTTTACTTCACAGTTGGCACAGTGAAGTTGTTTTCAGAATTGGGTCCCTGGTAAAAATGAGGATTAGGATTAGTCACTGCCTTTTCAATGACTAGAAGTTGCCCAGTGCAAACACGCACAAGGATGAAGGTTGTGATCAGAGGTTTCACTGAGCACACTGTGGCTGTCGGCCCACCTACCGCAAAGGCAAATATGGAATTCTGTACCAAATCACATCCAACAGCATAAATCTTTTCTGATGAAGCTCCATGAGATGTAGACATGTGGGGTATGAAAAATAGCAGACGCTGGTCTAATACCACTGGCACAGAACTGCTTCTTAGATGATACATCCCTGTTCCATTGAGAGGAGAGAGAGAAAAAAGCCAGGAATTGAGAACATTTGAAGAAATGTGCAGTGTTCCCCCTCAGATCCTATTTCTGAGTGAAATTATTTATGGACTGGAATAAATAGGTCATTTGTAGAGCAGCCAGGCTGGCACAAAAAGAAGACAAATATGACAAAAATGCAGTTGATTAACCTCTTTGTATCACCAGGATGTAGGAAATTGCAGTGTGACACACATCAAGATGTCTGCAGCTGTGGGAGGAGGGTTGGGTGGTGATCCGGGTTGTGCGAGAGATGGAGAAGCGACAAACAAGCTGTAAACACAACATTGATATGGTATCAATTTATAGCTGATATGGTGAATGTTAGCAAACCGCCGCTTATTTACATATTTAGCGACATCCATCCCATCATGGACTCAAATATTTACTTGGACTGTTTTGGTTTTTGAAGCTCCTCCATGTTCATTAGTCAGTTACAGACTGTGTCTTCCTGCTGTTCACCGCCGGGCTGGTAACGTACATGATTTAACAGAGTTTGGGGCTGAAAGCTGCTGTCTGCCGCGGGTACAAGCAAAACTGTTGAGAGTCGTGAGGGTGAACTGAAATAGTTCAATAAAATGAGCTGAAAAACATCACTGCTGGGGAAGCTGTTTTAAGCTAAGTGAATAAGAATTCACTTTTTTTACTTTGCATCTGCAGCTCTGGGCAAGAAAACAAACCTGCTTCCCAAAAACTGTTGCTTTAGGACGAAAACCCTTTTCTGAATTAACTGATTGGAGCTCAAGAATTGCAAGAAAAAAATGTAAGGCTGACAAATTTTATTACACGTGTAGTTTGTGAACAAAGTCAGGGGGCGACAATACATAAAGACTCCACAAACGACGCACCTTGATGACGTCACAGTCACGCTCACACCTGACGGCAGACAGGTGAAAACTGATGGAGCTTAATTAGACACTGGACGAACTATTTACGAGGTAAGTATAGTTCGGGAGATTAACACAAGTTTCAAATAAACTCATAACCTAATATTGTGCAGCGGCATTTTGCTCCCGGACCGAAGTCGTTTCCTTTTCTGTGTCTTTACCGGCCAACTCGGACGCGCGTCCCCGCGCCGCGCTGCGTGTGTGCGGGAATGTGTTTCCGAAGCGGCGTGAACGCGCCTGGAGGCTGAACTCCGCACTCACTCGGTCCGTCTGTCTGTCTCTCACTCTCCGTCTCACTCCCCCATGTTCTCACCACCGCCCAGCCGCAGCTGAGTCCCCGTCCAGCCGACGCTCACAGCCCGCTCCCCGGGGCCGGCGGAGTCCGCGCTGCGCTGCCAGGATGCGGTGCCACAAGTTTTGGAGACTGTGTTCGGTGGTTTTGTGTGTGTGGACGGCCGTGCTCTTCAGAGGTAGGACTCGGACATCGTGGTTTTTGTCTCTTTAATGCAATGTCAGACGAGTACTTGAGTAATATTTTAATTAACATTAAAATTTAATTAAGCTCATTTAAAAAACTATGGAAAATGTTCTTGCACTTGCCTGTAATTTTTAGTTTTTCGTTTGCGTTTTCTGGTACCATTGCAGTCCCAGAGTAACAAAT
Source organism: Channa striata (assembly GCA_033026295.1). Classification (NCBI taxonomy): domain Eukaryota; kingdom Metazoa; phylum Chordata; class Actinopteri; order Anabantiformes; family Channidae; genus Channa; species Channa striata. The sequence continues at coordinate 15,823,643 of CM065173.1, read as the reverse complement.
ATCATGTATGAGTGGGATGACACAGAAGTAACTTTTTGGCTAATTGTATTCATTTTTAGGTTATGGCACCCAAAGAGTCAATAATATTCTATTAAACCACACCAGATTTGATTATATTAATAAAAATTGAAAATTGGTTAAAATAATTTACTTTCCCATTTGTTGTGTCCACCGTGCACATGTCTGGTTGTGTTTATGATGGTGTGTATGATGTGTGGCGGGAGCAGCATTAATGGTTGCTTATTCTAGTGCAGCGGGATGTAGACGCATGACTCTAATTCTCTCCTAAGCCCCATCACATCATCATCAGCAGCAGCATCATCTGGAACATCTGGCTTGTTGACTTACCAGTTTGTGACTCAACAGCTTTGCTAAAGATATACCTTCAGACTGCCTGTGTGTGTGTGTGTTTGTGTGTGTAGAGTATGTGCAGGTCTCCACCATGTGCAAACTTGCACCCTCCCCCTCTCCTCAGTCCTCTATACCAGGACATGTTAACGCAGACAGCATGTTTTTCCACACAGGGATATCTATGCATCTCTTCATAATGTAGTGTCCTGGTGTGTCATGTTTGATTGTTGGAAGGGAAATAATGGCTCATGAGGCTTTGAACATTGGGGGATTAAAGAAGCTGCTATCCGCTTTTAGTCTGAGTATATGCACATTCACTGTGCCATTGATAAGCAGCTTTAGTCTGTCAAGGGAAACAGAAGACAATGTCCAAAAGTGAAGATATGATAATTCAGTTTCTTGGAAAGTGAAGAATGATGCGCAAACTTTTTCTCCACACAGCTAAACAATACAATGGGTCCAGCTCAGGCATATGAATTAGTTAAGATCTATCATTGTTGATCAACCCCAAACGTGCAGTAAAACACCTCTCTGACGAAGTTGTATTTCCCGACCTTCACTTAAAATCCCAGACAGGCAGGAGTGAAACCGCCTGGTTCAGAGGCTGTAATATCTGCTTGAGTTCAGTTCAGTGCCTCATCTCTCTTCATGTCTTCCTCTGTTTCATTTAGTCTGAGTCTGTCTTGCAGACTCCAGTCTGTCAGTCTGTCTGCTTTTTTTTTTTTTTTTTCCATAGTCAGCAATACTTTATGCCTAGACCCTACACTTTTGACTCACGAGCTTCATATAAACTTCACTTCTTCAGCATTTTAGTTATGTATTAAGGTGATGTGAGCGCTGCAGTTCATCACTGACAATACTAAAATATTCAACAGGTCGTGCTACTTTGGGCACCTTAAAAGTTTGGATCCGTATATTAGCAGCTGCCAACATTAATTTGACACAGTGTTTATGTCTCAAATCAAATAAACAAAGAGGCTGATATATTAAGAAGTAGAGTGTATGTGCATGTATATTTTTTATATTTCATAAAACACAAGCTTTACCTTACATAACTTGAAAATTGTCATTTAAGTAGTTTTAGTTTGTGATAATTGATCTTATTCAGAGTTTCTTCCATGTGTTCTCCTTTGTTGTCTATCATCAGTCTCTGTTACATCCTCCTCTCTGTTACATCCTCCCCTTTGTTATCTTGAGTCTGCCTATTTCCTCTTTCACTACTGATTTTAACATAGCTTGTTGTTGATGACCTTCTCATATAGATATATATGCTTAGGCTATAGCTTATATATTACCAGCTAAAAACAATAAGAAACATACCCTGAATATACCAATTGAAAGTTGTTAGACTCCAATAAGCACTACAGTGTAAAACATAGGGCACCTCGTTTATTGTCTCATCTCTCAGACACTGTCTCTCCTCCGTCCCTCTGTCTGTATTTTGAAACTGGTTAGGTAATAGACTAGCCATCTGGGTTAAGACGTAGATGCTGAACATCTGGATACTTCACTGTTGACCTCCTCGAACAGACACATTCCCCTCAAAAGTGATATAGTGTAATAATGAAGTCCTAGGCATTTGTCAGAGTAGACGTGACCTTAATTTTGATCACTGTACACTTGGTTAGTTTTAGCAGCAGACCTGTGAGTAGGCAGCACATGAGCATGCACGTACAAATATGTGCATGATAAGACGGACCTCTTTTAATTAGAGGACACTTGCATCTTTTTTACATCTTTACAGTTCTTCTTTTTACATGCACATGAAGCCTGCGTACTAGTGTAGACCCACACCTTGGTTCAGCCCATTAGACATTATATTTGTCTGAGTCCCATTATTTCTTCACCCTGAATGTCAGGTATGATCTAAAGGAGAGATGGGTGGATGGATGGTGCCCATAAATGAAATGTCAGAATAAACATTTTGCATGGACAGAGCACAATAATGTGAGGATGTCCACTCATGCAATTCCAATTGCAAGTAGCATGACTGATATCTTGGAGACACATTGCTGATTGTTTACAGCTGCTATTTCGGGTCATGTGGGTGCAACACTGCAAAGTGCAAAAGGGCTTGCTGAGGTGGAATATAAATTGCAGGGTGTGGTAATTTAATAAAGTCACTCTTAGCCAGTCACCTCACTGGCCTCATCACTCTGAATAAGCCTTGCCAATCACAATGACAGATAATGACAAGGGCTCCACAAAATGGAAAGAGGTTTCTACAGGAAATTATATTGTCACCTGCTTGGTGCAGAATGGAATAAAGACACAGCACAATGTGCATTTTGATGTAACTTGGGAGATGTCAGATGACAGCTGCTCGGTTAGCTATTGGGAGCCAGTGTTTCTCACTTATAACGAACCAGTGTGACGCAGTCTCTACAGTAACCAAGTGTCTTTTACCTATGATTAAATAAAGCTAAGTCCAAAACTGCTTGTACTGCCACAAAAGTTTGATGCAAGTGATATGGTGTCGATTAATTTCTGTCCTTCTTCCTTAAGATGGCTGCAGGAAATAGATAACGTTTAAGAGAAATTTGAGCAGCTGTAAAATAATCACTCATACTAATTTCATAGGCAAATGTTGACGGATTACCCGTGTGGCTGCTTTACACACAATGTTTTTCAATGTGAATTTAAACACCTAGGTTGGCTGGGGAGCGATTTATTAAATTAAAATGATTAATTATAAGGTAATGTTTATATTTTAAGCATTATCCAATCAACCAGATTGTTGTCGAGCCACACACAGATCTAAGACTTCACTTCTCAGCCTAAAGGTTAGGACACTTTCGACCAATCTGCCAACAGCTCTCTTTACGTTACCCGAGTTCAATAAACCCCCCACCTGTTGTGTCTTACAATACACTCTTCACTGAATGTCCTTATTTCACCAACATATGTTTTGACTTGGGATTTTTATAAGTTAGTAAAAATTGTATATTATATGTTTTTAAGGTGTTATCACGCCATGTGTCTTTTTATACACGTTGTTTAGTTCTTCTGTTGTTAAGGTGTTGTAATGTAATGTTCCAGCTTCCAAGGACTCACTATGTTCAGCCACTGTAACAGTTTCTAAAACAAACCTTTTTTGTAGTAAATTTGTCCTTGTATCACTCCTTTTCCATCATCGCTTAATTGTTTGTATGCAGGCTGTATTTGCATCAGAATGTGCGTAAATGTGTAACATTTGCTGTGGTGTTGACTGGCTAAACCCTCAGGGATCGGTGGTCTGTCCGCAGTTTCTTTGTGCAGCCCTGTTCCCCCTCCAGGTTCATAACTTGGATCCTTTTTGTCCCACAGCATTCTGCGATCAGAGCCCTTTTTCGTTCCAAACCTGATAATAGACTTAGCTTTATGCTTGAAGTACTGAGATTTAACAAGCATGTTTACCACCGTGTAAAATAAGATTACTTCAAGTAATGAGGGGTTTGTTTCACCACAGTGATTTTCTTATGTTAGGGGGAGAGCCTTAAAAATAAATTAACTGCTTTCAGCTAAAACATTTTGAACATATTAATGTTGAACTAAACTGAATAATGGAAATGTCTGTGAATGTCTGTTCCAATCTACAGGATTGTCACTGGTGTGAAGCCAGTTAGAGCTCAGCTGCAGGAAAACATGGTCTATAAATATATAATGTCACTCATGGGTTTCTATAATAAAGTTTTGAAACTGAAGTAAGCAGCAAACACTAAAGTGTGATTGGCTTTGTCACAGAAAGTGTCTCTAAAGATCATACATTCCTGTATGTATCCTCATAAAGGCGTGTAAAAATTCTGTTAATTAAAACAAAAATTATCCAGTTATTTCAGCAGTAATGGCTAATCATTTATTATGTTTTTCTTTTAGAATTTTGGGGAATTTGAGGATTTCCCAGATGTGTAATAGGACTAAAATCCCAGATGATTAATACAGACAATTATGGCAGATAATTTTTGCACAACAAAGCCATGATCATTTCTCAGCGTTGTGTTTGTTTAACTGGGCTCATCAGGGTCCCTAAATTACCCTGATGTAAGCGATGGTCATTCAGAGCTCCAGCAGAATAGCATTCTGTTACTCTTTATGTTTTACCTATTATTTGTTTGTGTATGATTATGAGATGATGTGTGTGTGTGTGTGTGTGTGTGTGTGTGTGAGAAAGAGAGATGGAGAATCCATCCCTCCATGTTTTAATAGCCAGTGTCTAATGTGTGTGGAAGCCTCATCAAAATGCATTGACCCAGTAAAAACTATTCACCAAACACAGTCGCAGAGCAAAATGTCTTGGTATATATAAATGTGTGATAAATTGTGTGTGTAGCAGAGGGACCTGGGTTAATAACAATGAGTTTTTTGTGCCTTTCTTCAGATGCTTCCCTAAGACCCACATTTTTGGTTCCTCACTTTACACCATGGAACAGTTCTTTGTCTACTTGCCCTCAATCTTATGTGGCTTTTATTAAATCCCATCGTTTGTTTGCTGATGATGCAAAGTAACGATGACCTTAATGATTTCTGATTATGTCAGAACATCTTTGGTTCTACAATGTTATTCATTGCAAACTATTAAACACTTGAAGCACATAAAAGTAAGTAGATTTGAAACCATTAGAGATACTGAGAAAGAGAAGTAAGAAGAGACAGATCTGCCAGGAAAGAGTGATTTAGAAAGGTGATGTCAGTAGATTTAGAAATGCATTTGAGCCAATGAAGGTGTTTATAGAGGAAGAAAGCAAGTTATTTGTGCAAACACCAGTACAAGAACTAACCAAAATGTACAAATTTGCAACACTGATCTATGCAATTTTATAGTTTTCTTTAACTTTACACAGAATTATGGCAACAGCTATCCAATAATGATATGGTATTACCTGTTGTCATGCCAAATACCATAGAGTTTGAATGACTCTCCTGGTGCAGACAGCTTGACAAGCAGGATGAGACATTCTTGAACATGTTGTCTCTCAACCACAGGGCACAAAAACGATGCATAAAGATATGCAGCATTGTACAAACCAAATTTACATCTCTTCATGTCCTACATTTTAATTTTGTCTCAATTCACTGCAATAATCTGCAAGTCCAATCTTTTTCTAATAAATGTTAATATTGAGGAAACACACAACGAAAATTGACTTGGTCTCAAGGGAGACCTTGCACTTATGTGGAATCTTTTCATATTTTGTGAGGCGCTGAGCTGAAATAAAAAGTCCCCTTGGGTGCTGATGCCCTCTGGGTCACTTAGGTTCCCAGAAGACGTATGACTCTGTCTATTAAACTGCAACTAATTTCTTCCATCCTGCAGGCACCTGTGTACTGAGGTTTGGTGGACATGCACACACACCCAAACTATATCATCTGTTTGTCTGAAGAAAAATTAAACAGAAGAACTGCTACAGTGAATTCTAGATATCAGGCAGGGTTTGATAATCATAAGTGGTTTGATTGGTTTCCTGATGATGAAGGTTTCACTAATTTTCAACTTGCTTTCTATGGCTTTGGTTTAGGGCATTAATGTACAATACTGCTTTAAACATCCCTCTGACTTCACTATATTAAAATATTTCTGTGCTTCTAGCTTTTTTATTTTCTTTTTTTGGGAAACCCTGGAAAATCAGATTGACCATGAAGGCAAAGTCCATAGTACAAGCAACAAGAAAACATAATCTAAACTGAAGGATCCTCCCAGTAATGTCATTTGGAGGCATTTTCCAGTTAGAACGAGAGATATTTTGTGATTAAGTCTAATGTTATTTATGTACATCTACTACCCAAACTGGAACCAAAAGAAGCAAATTCAAAATCAGTGAAGTCTTCCTTTAAGCTTTAATAGTTTGAACCCTAGATTCTGAACTGGACACTGAAGGCTCATGTTTGCTTAAAACAAAAGACTTAATCAATACCATCTTCATCCACAGTTGTATCATCCTGTGTACGTCTTTGTGCCTAAAAGTGACCTTTAACTTTCCTGTAATGATATTGGAGTGACGATATTTATCTACTTAAGGTACTTATAATCAGTAGGTCTGTTTAGAATATACGCTTGAACACAGTAAAATTTTCATCACTTTAGGAGGGAAGTAAGTTAATAGCGCTGAATACAGGTGCAGCATGAAGAAATGCCCTGCAAAAAGCCAGGTCATAACCAAAGTGAGAAAAGTGCTGCAAAAAGCAACAACAACAATAAAAAACAGCTCCGGGAGCACGTAAACAGAAAGTTAATAAAAAAATATATAAATTGAGAATAAGTGAGGCTTTTAAAAATCTTTGACAGTTGACTTTCTTTCATCTTTGCTCTGAGGAACATCTCTCCAGAGGATTTTCCATTATGCTCTTTTAAATAAAAGGACAGGGGTGGAGAATAGACAGACAAACAAGATGCTGCTGAACAAATGACAAGTCTTCCAGCTTCCCCTCTCCTGCCACCTCCCTCTCTTGTTTGATGAGACCTCTTGCTGTGTTTGGAAAATGATGTCTACTTGCCAGCTTCTCATATTAACTTCATTAGCAAGATGATTAAAAAAAGAAGCAAAAAAGAAGAAAATCGTGGATCTATCTCTTCATCCGTAGTGTAAGCTGCACACACTTTGTTTGCGAATTAAAGTTGGCACAGTGGTTTATTTTATTCATTATCTAATTCCCTCTGAACACCTTTTTATGAGAGTAGCAGCAACAGAGAATAAGCTTTCAGCTCTTAGTGACTTTAATATTTTAGCTATGTTTATTTAACCTCTGTTCACATTTCATGATGATGAAACGAGAGAGAGAGAGAGAGAGCAGAGATGTTGGCAGGGTGAGGCGGTGTTTAAATTTGTCTAAACGTATGTATGCAAATTTGAATGTACATGCATATATGAACAGATAAATGACTCTGTGATGCCTTTTGCTAACACTCAGATTGTGACTTTACAGAATGACTATGAGAGCAGCTGCGTGTGCATGCCAACATGCTAACAAACTGATAGATAGTTAGGGTTTTTAGGCGTGAATGTGTCTGCATCAAAGCGATTGATCCGTCAATTTAACTTCCACCTGAAGGAAGTGAAGCCTGGACGGAGGGATGCAAAAAATGAGAGGATGAGGTTTGATGTTCTAATCAGAGTCTGTGTGGCTCGTAAGAAGAAGCGTAAAGGATTCTGCTGTGCTGAGCAGCTTCTCATCGTTCGTCTGTCTTTGACCTCGGGCTCAGTCCTGCCATAACTCTGCTCATTACAGCCTTAATGGACCAATCAACACCATGCTGGGCCGAAGGCACACTCCTCTCCTCTTCACAGCCTTTCTGAAGAGCCTGCTCCCCTCCTTGGCTGTAATCCTTTCACCCACATTTCGTTTCTCACTTTGATCTTTCTTTTCGGTTTCACTTGCTCCCTTTGCGTCCTTCCTCTGTTTCCATTTCCACGGACTTGTCCACTGTAATTTTTTTACCTAATTATACTTGTATTGATGAGGTTGACAATATTTGTGTGTTTTGCTCATTTGCATACTACAAACCAATGTGTGTCATTTTCACTGTTTGAGATCTGTCATTTAAGAAAATACATAAACCTATTCAAAAAATATATTCTGTACTAATTATATTTTAAAATTATAAAATATAATTTTTGCATGGATTCAGTAACCCATAATGATGAAGTGGTTATGATTATATTTTGATTGTATGTCATGTTATTTTAATGTTTTTATCTGGCCTGAATAATGTAGTGCTGCTAAGATGTTTCCATCTCTGCAGAGGATGCTTGCTGGGTTCTTGGTTACATCCTTGTTCAGACCCTTGCTCCTCATTTAGAGGAAAGAGGAAATAGTCCTAATGATTCCAAAACTTTTTTAGACCTGCTGAGGTCTCTGGATTGCTAAAAGCTTTATATATAATTTTATGGTCCTTATCTATTTGCCATAATTTTATTGTTGAGGTCTATAGAGTCCACTGGACTTCAAGCCTTGTTTTCTTTCCTAAGATTTAGTTTAAATGGTGGGACCTTATATAAAGGGTGTGCTATTCTAAACACTTATTTCCTTTGTTTATAAAATGCAATGTGGCGAGAATATCGCCTCCAAGGTCGTAAAGAGTGTGGCCTGATTATGTATGTGTGTGAGAAAGTGTTGTGTGCCTCTGTCTCCTTTTATTTTGGGACAAATACGACTAAATGTGTGTGGAAGATTAGATAGGGAGGATCAATAATGGTGATGAGAGTCCGGCCAAGAAACACATCATTCTAATCATCCTGGATGTTAAGACCACACCAACTCAAAGTCTTGCCACAGTGTGTGTGTGTGTTCCTACTACATACACACACACTACTCAGTGAGGACTAAATTTTGTTTTTTACCAACAGAGTTGGGGCATTTTTGGGTAGCGAGGACATTTTGGCCGGTCCTCACAACTTTAAACAACTTTGACAAAGACTGTGTTTTAGGTTATGGTCAGGGTTAGGGACTGCATTATGTCAATGAGTGACCTAACAAGCATAGATGTGTGTGTGTTTGTGTTATCACATTTGTGTATTTCTTTGTTGTTCCTCAAAACGGCTTAATAACATAGCCGACCTTCAAGTTTGACAAATTTCCACTAATTAGGATAGATAATGTGTGGCAGTGTGTGAAACTCAGGTAAACTCATTACAATGAGTCCTGCCTGGTGCCAGCAAAGAAAGGATAAGCGTTAGAAAGGCCATTAAAACTATTAAAGCTACTTTCTGGATTAGAATCTGGCGCCAGTATGGAATTTGTTCCAAGGCAGAATTTGCAGGTAAGACATAAGACCAGATACTATCAAGATTACTATAGAGTTAAAAAAAAAGAAGAAGCTTGAACTCAATTATGATTATGCGTGACAAAAATAACTTCTCCTGCTGCCTTCATCAGTAAGGAACTGTGTTACACACATACTGTTCCTAAATATAAAGAAGTATGTGTTTTATTTCTCAAATGTCTGTGGTTTGTTCTGAGCATATTTAACTGCAGCTGTTGCTTTGCATTCAACATAGTCATCACAGTAATTTTTTTTTGCTTTTTCTTCTTATGTTCTTCCAGGATCCCTGCAGGGCGAATACCAAAGGAGGTTGTACAAGGAGCTGCTGGCTAACTACAATCGACTGGAGAGACCAGTGGTGAATGACTCAGCCGCCATCCTGGTGGAGCTGGGTCTTACACTGCTGCAGATCATAGATGTGGTGAGGAAATAATTTAGTGTATGTGGCAAGAGTAAATTCTGTATTTGGGTAAACTGAGTCACTTTAATGAAAACCTACTACTCTGGCGACTCCTGCAACATTTACATTTTAGGTAAAGTCACACTGCAAACAGAAAAGTAATATGTGCAAACATGTTTTATTCAGCACCACAGATGCTTTTAGCTATTATAAACCGTTTTTTTCTGTGGCTGCGTCTGATGTAGTGGGTATCTGTGGAGTAAGTGACCCGGTCAGCAGCAGGTCTGTGCTTATGAAACTGTTGGTGGAAGTAATGTTCTCCTGCTTTTTGACTTCTGTTACATAAAGACTCTCTGGACTGGGACACTAACGACTCCCTGTACACATGCATGGGCACACACACTGATAAATATCTCCAATTGTTCTGCACATTGTTATTACATTATCTGCAACCTTATCCTACTTCACAGCTGCACAGCGACAATTAAGGTTGTTTTGCTCACAAGAGCAAAATGACTCATTGACTCATTAACCACCTGGGAGGACCAAATGTCCGTGAGGCACTTCTCAGACTGTCTATGTACATGTGTCAGTCAGCTGATGCACAGAGAGGTGACAGTTAAGTGACGTTAACACGTTACATGCCCTGAATTTAATACCAGGGACTCATCTGATATCAGATCTCATTTGTCAAAACAGACGCATATAAACATTTCTGTGTAATGTGTTATATGGTGTCTCATCTTGTCTGAGAATGGGGAATCTATACATTTTTTACCTAAATTCTCGTCTAGCAGACTGCTTTGGTGGTAATTGCACAGTGTGGGTATGTGGTCATTGTACTGTAAGAGGAAAATTAAGCAAAAGTCAGCACATCTCACAAAATGTCAGGGCAGTGTGGTTCAACGAAAAAACTTTTATCACTGATAAAAAAAGCAAGGCACTAAAGCTGAGGTGGGATTCACACATGCAAGTATCTTATATTACATTAGATTTTCCCCAACTCAATGCATCTAGAACGGTTTCAGTAAGGATACACAATGAACATCACCAGATGGACTGATTGCCTTTAAAAATATTACTTTTCAGCTCACAATAAACATATTTCCATATGTCCATGCCATCTTTTGGCAAATCACTGTTTCTTCACTGTAGCTTCTTATGAAACAATGGCAATTTTCTGCTCAAGATTACCTTTTGCTAGCTAAATATCAGAGAAAACTGATAAAATTCAGAGATGATGACCCAAAATTTGTATATTATTGTATGTATGATGTAATTAAAAGAACAGAGTTAGTTGTCATTAGTGTGTTGATGCATGTTCTTTTATTCTTCAGCTTTAACATAAAAACTCACAGGTGTTTGTGTGTATTTTTTAGATCACAACAGGTAAATTTGTTTATGCAGAAGTTAATGATGAAAATGCAAACTACACAATCATGGTGGAACAGAAGATCAAAGCAAAAAAAAAAGTGTTGGCAGATTAATTACTGTGAATTGAAAGAACCAAAAATTAAAAATGTGAATAACTAAACCGCCAATGTGATTATGTTTTTGTAGGTAATGTAATCAGTGGATGATTATGTTCCAGTGTAACATGGGAATGAATGAAGAGCCACATTTAGTAACAGAAGCTGAGTTGAAAGATCACATCCTTGCTGCAGACAGTCAGGTGAAATAAACAATTTCAGGCTATTTTCACCTTATGATCCAATTGCAAACACAAGCGCACACAAAACTAACCGTGGGATTTAAAATCTCTCAGGGCACAAATTGGTTAGATGTTGTATTTATCTCAGGAAATGAGGGGAAAATGTGAGAGAGATACAGGTAAATGCTTAAACAGGTGCAGCTGCTCCTCCCTATTTAACCAAAGAATCCATCTTGTCCTGACTTTTCCATCTGCACTGCAGGCAGAAACCCTGATGCCTGCAGAAATGCTAATTTCACCCTTCAACCTCAATATGAGCATCAAATTTTGGAAATGTGATGTACTGAATGAAATTCATTCTTTTACGCTTTAAATATGTTTTTCTTATAAATAATAAATGATTTACAAGGAAAAGAAGTATTGTAGTATTCCATGTTTTTCCATTGACTGAGAAACACTGAGCAGAAACAGACCCAGTATTTCATTATCCAGTTAATGGTTTAAATCCACTAGTGACCTGCATATTTTATTTTCCTGAACTGGACTGTGTAACTCGTTGGATCACCCTGCAATGAAATGGTTAAACACAGCTACTATCAGTTCAATTTAACCAGACTTGATGGTTTTAAACAGTCTGATTTGTTTTTCTTTTTACAAATGTATTTTCCTCTATATCAAATATCACCTCATTGTCTTCTCCTCAACAAAAGAAACACTTTCTTTTCCTCTTTTCTGTTTCCATTTCCAGGATGAGAAAAACCAAGTGCTGATTACCAATGCCTGGCTGCAGCTGGTGAGTTCAAGTTGGAGAAGGGCACATTATCATCAATTTAATGAGCTTCACTTATTTTTATGATTTTTATTACACTCAGTTGTGTCTTTTAAAGACACAGTGACAGTGAATTCCTCAATGCACTTATTTCAGTGACCAGTGTCAGCGCATTAAGTGCTTAGTGATGGTCTTGAATTTTAACTGTATACAGTCAGATGTTTTTGCCTATAGTCTAAAAGCAATATTTATAATCTATTAACATTGCAAATCTATAACCTTTAGTATATCTAATTTATCTAATTAGTATTAATATGCTTTAGCTCATCTGACCAGGCATTTTTTTCTTTTTTTACACTCTCTCCCATCTATGAATAAAATAAGTGGACTTGGATTGTGAGGCCTAAGGATGTGTGCATGCATTTCTACAGCAGCACATATAGAATTGCAATATAAACTTGCAATTCACTATGCCTTCACTGTAAGAAACACGTTTTCAGGAGTAACCTTAATTATGAAAGCATTAATACTGCAAGAGTCACTTTACCCTTGCATTTTTATCCCTGAAAGCTGCAGTCCTTATTTCTGTTCAATGTTCCATTCTCTTATAAAAGCTCAATTAGATTAGTTCAGCCAGCCACCAGGCATTACAGATTTTGCAGAGCATGTAAGTTATTTAACCCATTGCAAAAGTTTTAAAATCTTCTCAAGTATCAAGTGAAAATCTCTTTCTTTCTCAGTACTGGACAGATGTCTACCTGAGTTGGAATCCAGAAAACTACCCTGGTGTCCAGAACCTGCGATTCCCTTCAGACCAGATCTGGACACCTGACATCCTCCTTTACAACAGGTCAGAACTGTCTGCTGCTACTCAAAGTACCATATTTAAATGAGAAAGTTTGTGACCTTAGTCGTTTTTTAAAATGTCGTCCCCTATTTTTGCCTCTTCGTCCAACTTAATGAAACAGGTGTTATAATCTGACGTTGTCAGAAGATAAACATTCCTGTCAGACACGGCATGTTTCCTTACTATTATTTTAAAAACTAGATGAAATATCCTTTTAATCCTTCTGATGCTATCACATTAAATTCTCTAATCTCCATAAACCGCAGCCAGTGTGATAAATAATCACAACCAAACACAAGCCGAGTGAAACAGGCGAAAGTAAAGATTTTAAAAACTTTAAAAAGCTACTGTAGTGCATAAATTTACAGTTTCATCCTCGCTGATGGAAACTTTAGTACATACAGGATTTAAAGGCCTTTTTTAGGAAAAAAAGTAACAATTCATGTCACTTTACTCAATATGCGAGGTATCATTTTACAAAAACACATCAGCTGTCTCCTCTCACTGTCAAATCTTCTACTTTAGATGTACAGAAGTGACTGACAGGCTGTTCCTCTCCTTAGCAATTTGATGTGTCTTGAGGTGATTTACTGTGGTTTATAACTGTGTGTTTTTCAGACCGTAAGGAAAAGTCAGAGTCCTTATTTTCATAAATGAGGGGTTGAGAACGGTGTTTTCAGGTCACACTTGTGCTCTTTGATTTCTACCATTCTTCACAGTTCTGTCAGGCTTTTTCAAGTCAATTAGAAATGTAGGCCAGCTGTTTATTTCCCTAAACAACTATTTGCATTGCTTTTGCATGCTTGAGTGTGTGATGGATTGGGTCTGAGACTGAGGGGAAATAAAAAAATCTGTACAGATTGTAAAGCATGCAGTTTTCATAGTTTCGAACAAAGTGTCGACTGTCTAAGTGATGTTAAGAGAGACAGACAGTCATGTAATTTATCTTTGATGTGATTGAGTAGATGGAAAAAGGAGTCCCAGATGTTTCCCGGCATGCCGTTACTTCCCCCAGCACACACACACACAAACAGACAGTCTGCAGGAAACAAAAGGTTTGGTGGTATTAACCCAAATTTTAAATGCTCAGCTTTTAGACCCACCAGGATTACCCATTCTAATCTCCATGCTCTCACCCCTCTCTTTCCCCATTTCTGCTTTTTAGCCCCAGCTTTCTCTCCTCCCTATCTCCCTCCAACACCCATCCCACCTTACCATCTCTCTTTTCATCTCGTTCTATTTGTGTCTCCCTCCTTCTCTTTCACAGCTCACTGTCTGACCATTATTCCCTCTATTCAATCAACTCTTTCCCTCCACATTTTATTGTTCCCAGCCTCCTCTTTATAAATCATCCCATCTACCTGTCTGTGTCTGTAAAGGTGTCAGCATATTACTCTGCCCCTCTTCTTGCTGTTTATTCTGGCAACTGTTTCTTTGCTGCGTTCTCTTATGCTGTGTGTCTCTCTGGTACCTGCTCAATATCTGTTAATGCAACAACTCAGTTCTGTTAAAAATGTAATGGCACCAAATGTGAAAAAACAGCTGACAGTGAAGGAAATGCCATTAGATTTCAGATATGTGTGTTTATAAAGTACTGGACAGGTTTGAGCTCGATTTAAGGTGTCAGCCGAGAAGTAAGGGGACCACAACTCAAGTCAGTTTCTAAGATTTCAAGGAATACTAGTTAGGTGTCATTGAGATATTTTGTCCGGACTAAATTAGTGCAACTGATCAGCAGAGCAAAACTGCACAACAATGAAAAGCTGGTGTGATGGCAACACATCATGTTGTGCTTTTGAATTGATATAGCTGGAAACCAAAAGCGTTTAAAGGAACCTGTTGAGAACGCCCATACATTAAAATTTGTGTTGATTGAAAATAAATGTAGACATTTGCTTGACTCATTGAAGTTGACAGAGTTACAGGGCTGCAAGAGGTTTACAAACTTGAAAATTTATAGTTTTCAGCAATAATATAAATCTGAAATAATACACACACACCAACCACCACAGCTCTCATCTCACTAAAACAAGAAATATCTTGTACACATAAACAGATGCATACAAATTAATGCATGTACGCACTACACTTCTTACCAGCACTACACACACACACACACACACACACACACATTAAAGACAGTAATGAAGCAGCATACACACCATTACACAGTGCGCTATCACCGTGCAGCCAATAACACGCTGGTCTTACTGTGTTGAATAGCATATGCATTCAGCCTTATTATCATGCTGCTCAGACATTCTCACCGTTAATAAGTTTCTATTGTTTTTTTAATATATGAAGTAAATGTTGTTAAGAGTGGTTACGTGAGATACATCATAATTTAGAGTGTGTTATAACAAAAAGAGTTAAATATAAACCTAGCAATCATGTCTGTGTTGATTCACTGAACTCATACCTCTTACGTAATGTCATCTACGTGTGAAAGATCTCATATCTCTCGCATATTGCTTTTCATATTTTTAGATTATTGTGCTCACACTGCTTCACACTGTCTCACAAACATGTTTCATGCATGAACACTTTACATTGTGAGTTGTGGATTTATCTTATCCAGACCGTATAATATTTAGTTATTCATCACGTTTGCCCGGTTTTAGTCTGCGACTGCCAGCTGACATTGTCCAGTTGAAATCAGAGGAACAATTTCTGGCTGTTACCTAAAGCCTAAATGTTTTTTTTTTTTTTTTTATGTCAACTCACGAAAATGAAATATATTTTGTTTTCGTGCAGGCAGGCATGACAAACGCGCAAGTCACATTTGTATAAAGCATGCCCAGATCTAAGCAGTTCCTTGACCTCATCTGTCATTAGAGAGAAAAGTTAATGGTCTCCCTTGATTGGGGATCGATGAGGCACATGAAGGACATCCAACTCAGGTGAACCACACACTGAATCCTAATTCCACCAGCAGGGAAGGTGTTCAGCACAGACAAAGCTTTATCTGAGGCTGTATGATGCAATAGGAACTTACTGAGTAAATGCTTATTTCTAAAATTCTCTGTTTTGTTTGATGAATGGATGGTTGAATGAATGGGTTTACAACTTTTCTTACACTTAAATGACTGATCACTCTATTAATATTTTTTTTTATTTGTCTTTGTAAAACCAGCCGGATGAGCCCTGAATGGAAACTGATTAGTATGCAGATGAGAGCCTGATTAAAAAGAGTTATCTGCATCATTTGTGTCTATGTAAGATATATTAGATAAACTGTGCAGAGGGTATCAGTGTCAGTTCTGTCCTATGAATGTCATTGTTACTTGAGAAGGTGAACATCCAGGTGCTGAGCCAATGGGGAACTTTATTTCTGCTTATCACCAACAGCGATGCTCTCGTGATATAAAAGAATCAGAAGCACATTATTTGTGTAATGGTTACCGTTAACTACACACTGTAACTCGAGGAGCCAAAAGCAGAAGCTGAGAAGTGACGAGAGTGCAGAAGGTTTATTAACACATTTACTGATACAGGTATTAATTAACACACATACTCCTGATACTATAATACTCAGCACAGACACTTGAGGAGATAACAATATGAACTCAAAGGCACAGACATGGACTATAACAAAATTACTATAGTGAGGAGGCAAGCACTTTAACCCAAAACCACTCCTAAAGAGAAGAACACTAGGAACGCATAATCACTCAAAATGAGGAGGCCAACGCTATAACAGAAACGACCCTACTAGAAGAATCAACAGACTCACGAACAGAATTCAAAGGCTGGAGTTCAGGAAGGGATGAAGAAGATCAGGGAAACGCACCAGAACGGACCATGACACAGTAGCAAGTCCAAAACTGAACACAGTTTAAAAACCAGGGTCTTAATGTTAAGAAACCGTTGGCTTTTCCTCGTTTCTTAGTCGCATGAAAGTTTATTGACTCAGCAAATGTAAAAGAAGGCAATAGAAGGAAACAATAGAGGACAAAGTATTCTGTGGTGGCAGGCATTAACCAAGCCAAATTAAGACTTTAAATCGGACTTATATTGTTATATTGCATGTTCTTGCTTAGTCTGGCTTAATGATCTCACAACAGTGCATGTAATTGGCCTTTGCTTGCATGTGATAATCCATTCCAGCCTGCACGGCTCTCCTCCTGCCACAGGTACGCATTGTGACTTCCATTTTATCGCCTGTGTGTGCCTGTGCGAGGGCAGCAGCAGGTGTTGAGTGAGTGAGGAGAAAGCTTGGTGACTCATCTCCCATGGTGCAGGAACCTGTCACTGCCACCATTGTAGCTGTCGGTCAGAATCCGAATCCACCTTGCCCACTGTGTCCACAGCACAGTGTCTGTGTAGGTGTGTTGTACAGGAACAATTACTTTCCGTTCTCCCAGGGCTATCACTTCCAGTTCTGTGTACTATATTCCGTGTTTTAGTAATTGAAATGTGTATGTTGCAATAAGGTCAGTGGTACACTACGCTCTTACTATTACTGAAATCCCTTCTATGATGAGTGTTAGCACTGATTGCAGAAAGCAGGCACCTTCAGCAAGCTCGGGTAATTTATCGCCGGCCCCAACTTGGCCAAGCCACACATCCGTCCCCAGCACCTGGAGCCACAGCTGATAGCAGTACACACAGTAGAGAAATAAATTACATCACTTAACTCCTGGAAAAAGGTAAATCACTCAATCTGAGCAAAGGCTAGGACAAATGAAATGGGCCCATCTACAAATTGTGTTAGGATGCAGGCCATTTTCTTTTGTCAGGGCTGAATGAGGCTCAAGAATGTTTTAAGACACACTGACATTATCTCTCCCTCAGGGAAATAAATTGTGTGTGTGTGTGTGTGTGCGTGGACAGCTGTAATGTGTGGGCAGGTATACTGTATGTTTCTATGTAGAATTCACTGTGGCATTTCTACAACTACATTGGCAGCAAAAAGTAATCACACTGTCTGCAATTTCCTGTTTCTTGCAATGAAATGTGATCTGGTTTCACCAACATGCCAAATGTCAACAAACACAATTTTTTAAGTCATAATCTTCTAAGTTAGAAAGAGTAATGGCAAAAACTTACTAATCAAGAGGTGTCATTTAGAACTACCTTGACTTATAAAACCAATCCAATTGTGTCAATGTGCTATTCACAAGCAGCAACAGCTGATGTGAATCAGGCCTCACAAATAAGAGCAACAGCACTCCAAATTTATACATATTGTCTACACTGTAAATTGAGACAATTTCGATATTCTGGCTAGTCTACATCGTAGTGGGTACGAAGCAAAGATTACTCCAAAGTCACAATGTTTTGTGGGTAGATTAAACAAATGTAGATTTTTCTTTGAGAAAAATGCACAGCGTTACGTATGGCGTCAAAAGAGAACTGTGTACCAACATATGTAGTGGAGGGATACAGGCATTTAGCACATCCCAATCAGTGCAAAAGAAACAACCCTGGAGAGACTTAATGGACTCCTTTGTCCAGGCCAGAATTAAATTTATCTTATCAGATTACCACAACAAGATAAACGTCATGATCCAACTTGTTATGTGGGGCTTTACAAAAAGATTCACGGCCCACATTAAATACCCCAAAAACAAAGGTCCAAACGCCTACAGTGATACATTTGGCAAGTCACATATTGATTAAAATTACCCAGGGATTTCCTGTTTACGGTTGTTAAAATAATCCACAGCGTAGATTGTTGCATGGGCTGCAGGCCCCTGAAGCCAGTGCATTGTACTGGTTAATGTTTGAGTAGCTGTATCAGCATTAGCCTTCAGTCACAGGATTTACAAATTATCGTAAGAATTACACTGGAAGATAAAAAAGGGATAAAGATACCGAAAGGACTCCAATGTCCAGTGCACATGAAGACTCACTAACAACCACCTTATTGTATTGCATCAGTGTTTATGAACAGTGGCTTATTAGTCTCTACACTGTCTCTGTTCAGACAGAAGGGGACACCAAAGCCATCGATCTCCAGGTTGGACTCAATCTTGTTCCTAAGTCCTGTTTCCATCAAAGGCAAGAATACAGGCACTGCTCTGCTCTGCCAGAAACTTGACGTTTGCTTAAAGCTCATCAATTTTGCAGAGTGTGAGGTCATTGGTAAGGATAACTGAAGGAACCATGTGATATCCCTGTATGCTGAACCTCGGACACACACCACCATGTCTTCCTTTTTTCCTCAACATCGCTTGAACGCTCAGCTCCAATTCACAGCAGGAGGGTGATCTCCACAGGAAGAACTGAGGTATCAACAGTTTCCAAACCAGTGCAGAAAAGCAGGAGAACGTGGCTGTACTGGAAAGTTTGGGATAAGTAAGATAAGAATTCAAGTCAGTCTTTTAATGATTTAAATGGCAACCGATGCTTTTATCAGTTCTAGGATTAATTGTTGAAATGCATTATACTCTGGTGTTAGTCGTCCAAATATATAATAATATATTCAAAAATCTAACCCTCGTTTCGGCCTCTCTTCATTGTCCTCCAGACCATTTTTGAATTAATTTAAGTGTTGCGATTGTTATTAATGGACACATGGACACATGGACAGGCACTGCCCTACTTTAATGAATTACTGCGGTGGCACAAACCAGCAAAATCCCTCAGATCATCAAATCACTTTCTGTTAGAGGTGCCAAGGGCCAGATGCAAATGCTGGGGTGATCACGCCTTTGCCACTGCAGCTCTTTCAATTATGGAATAGTTTACCCCTAAATGTCAGATCAGCCATGGACCTGTCACCATTTAAATCGTAGCTGATAAATGTATTATTTCCCTTGACTCTTAATACATAGTGGGATGTGATCCTCTGCTGTTAATTATGGTTTTATGGAGATTTTATGAAGGGTCTTCTTCCTTAATTTTGCAGGATTTTATACAGATATTTGTCTATCCTGTGGGTGGGGTGTTTAATTCTCTTCATACGGACTGACAATTTGAATAAAAATACTAAGACATTCACTCACAAAAATGACAATAGTTTATGTATTAGAAGTAATAGAATAATTAATGGCAAATTGAAATACTTAAATTGATAATAAATCAAGTTCTAATCTTCTCTTCAGCTGCCCAAATGATGTTCTTTCTTTGGTCTCAAGAAGAATCATAAAATACAGATCAAGTTTTAAGACAAACTATTTTTTGCCCTTATGTTTTACAAGGGCAGTGAAAAAGAAACACTGACAGTATTCTCTAAAAGTTCAAGCTTTGCTTTTGGCACTTTTTAGAGTTCACACACTCAGCAACACAAGTGGAGTTTCTCTGTAATACTTATTTAGAGTTCAGCTGAAGTGATTCCAGAGCAGAAGTGTGGGCGTATAAATCCCCAAAGGGATTGTTTGCCACTCTTGGAATATCCAGATTCTGCTTTGTTTTACTCATTCAGTAATTAATTCAACTTTTGGTGAGGTATGAGACTCCATTAAATGAAACGGATGTACCACACATTACATACAAATACTGTAGTGGAGGCTTCCTTTAAGAGCAGACAATTGGCCAAACATGGCCAAACTATAGTCAAAATCTGATTATAATATGTATAAAATAATAATTACAAGACTTTATTGACTCATAATATGACAAGACTAAAACAGCCACAGAATACAGGGGCAGGCCATGGTGTAACTTATACCCTGGATCTTGTGTCTCACTGTTAAAATTAGTTTTATCATAACATTTGAGCATTGCAAATTCTAAGTTTTGGTAGGTGTTTAAACTGAGCGGACTAGTTGCCTGATGTTCTAATGTATTTTCCAAATATCTAAAATTCACAGAATGTGTCCATGGCTGAGTTTTTTTGTCATGCCAGCAGGTTGTTGCAGAGGTGGGTTATTGGAGTGCAGAGCCTTGAAGGAAGCATCTGCAGTGTTTTCTCGTGTCACTGATTTGGTTGCTGTTACTGTGTATGCAGCATAGTAATGGATGTGCATATTTAATTTCACTGCACCTTGGATTTCACCTGGGTTTCAGTGTGTGTATGTGGCTTAAGAAGCAGAACAGCAGGCTTGTTGCTGCAAGGATGGCTGGACAGATTTGCTGCTTGTCATTACGGCAAGTTAGACAGAAAGTGCAGAGAAACGAGGAAACTTACAAGTGCACACAAACACTAACAGCAGTTAAAATATGGGCTGAACTAATGGACTGACTAATTAGTTTCATCTTTACAATAACAAATGACTATAAATGTATAAATCTGATATGTTCTTCAAAATAATGTCCTAGCTCTTCAAAGATTTGTCGTATCCTTTAAATTGTCTAATTGCAAATGTGCAGAACAAACATGCAAACACGACTATGCCAAACCGATTTTTTTAGCTCATTGTCTTCATTCATACATGTTTTATTAGAGAACTCAGTGATGGA
Source organism: Channa striata (assembly GCA_033026295.1). NCBI lineage: Eukaryota > Metazoa > Chordata > Actinopteri > Anabantiformes > Channidae > Channa > Channa striata. The sequence goes on along the minus strand of CM065173.1, from coordinate 15,802,542 downwards.
ACAAATTCAGAAAATCTATTTTGAAGTAATTGCCAGCAGTGGTAAATGAATATAATGGCAAAAACAATTAATAGATGTAATAAAGTAATCAGTAACATAGAACAATGCTGAGTTTTAGCCCAAAGGCAAACAGTTTTACACACGTTGCTCTCTTTTATTCTTTTTCCAGTGCAGACGAGCGGTTTGATGCCACCTTCCACACAAATGTCTTGGTGAATGCATCAGGTTATTGCCAATACATCCCCCCGGGCATCTTGAAGAGCACCTGCTACATCGATGTGCGTTGGTTCCCCTTCGACGTTCAGAAATGTGACTTGAAGTTTGGCTCCTGGACCCACAACGGCTGGCTGCTGGACCTCCAGATGCTGGATGTGGACACATCCACTTACATATCAAATGGCGAGTGGGACCTTGTGGGTAAGAGAACCTGTGGCTATATTTATCTCTGCAGTCATTGCCACCAGGATACGATGGCTGAACTTGTGAAGTCAGTGTGATTGAATGATTTGATGCAGTTTGTTTGAAGTGAAAATTATAACAAGTGTGCCATGTGTGCTGCATCAATCTTTAAACAAAGCTAAGATATTCAGAATTAATTGTGTAAGACAATCTTTAAAAGGCTACGGAGTACAGTGCCTTGCAAAAGTATTTATACCCCTTGAACTTTCCGCATTTTGTCATGTTATAACCTGTAATCTAAATGTATTTCATTGGAGTTTTATGTGATAAACCACATAAATCCCAGTCTCTTTAGATTTAGTCCCGCGGTAACTCTAGAGACACTGCAGAGATCCACAGCTCACAATGGAGAATCTGTCCACAGGACAACGATTAGTTGTGCACTCCACAAATTTGGCCTTAATGGAAGAGTAGCAAGAAGAAAGCCATTTTTGAAAGAAAGCCATAAGTCCCATATGCAGTTTGCGACAAGCTACAGCAAACATGGAAGAAGCAGATCTGATCGGTTGAGACCAAAACTGAGCTGAAAACGAAATGCCATGTGTGGTGGAAACCTAACAAAAAAAAACATTTATTTCACCTTCCACAAAATGTGGAAAACCTTTGCAAAGCACTGTAAAATGTCCACACATTCATAAAAACTGCATGAACAACCCTTTATAGCAACGTCTTAACTTCCTCCAGTAATTTCCTGCAGAACTGTCAAGCAGGGAGATTTTAGCTGGGACAGAAGCCGCAGATCACGGCGCCTCTGCCTCTAGCTGAAAAATAGGTGTCAGACAACACCAGATGGTATGCAATAAGATTGTTTGACACATGAGTGGGTGTGTGGCATAACCATATGTTTCAAGGTGAGATAACTATGTTCAAGTGTGAAATATGATTGTGCTGTTTTTATTAATTTAGCTTTTTTTTATTAAAACTGTACTGACAAGGCTTCATGTTCATGTCTATAAAACATTTGGATTCTTTCTTTCAATCTAATAATACATCCATATGGACATATACACAGAGAAATACATTTGTTTATTACAATATTTGGTCTCATTGATATGTGGTTTACACCCATAGTAACAGCTTTTTATATTACTTCAACTCAGCCCTAGCAATATCCTGTTGGTGTGTGTTTCCTCTTCAGGAGTTCCAGCCAAGCGTAATGAGCTGTACTACGAATGCTGTAAGGAGCCTTACCCGGATGTGACGTTTACAGTCACCATGCGCCGCCGGACGCTATATTATGGCCTCAACTTGCTGATTCCTTGTGTACTGATCTCTGGTTTGGCCCTGCTGGTCTTCCTGCTACCTGCAGACTCTGGGGAAAAGATTTCTCTGGGTTAGAGGAGAATGCTGAACACACATTCTGTCTAGAGGTCGACCAACGTATTGGCTGATAATGACATATGGCAGTTGATAAGTCACAGGAAAACTAGGTGTCAAGTGATTTACAAGGACACATTAACTGAGAATGTAAAATGTTCTGTGTGGATGCTGGCAACAATTAAAAAGGAAAAATCCAAAACATCTATATTGAGATTGTTCTTATATATGCAAAAAAAAGTGCTACACTTTATTTAATTAATGTTAAATTAGTATTGGGCATCAATCAGCAACAACAATGGATCCACCTTTAATGTTGTTGATATCCCATTTGGTCTTTAACATAAACGAAAACTTTATGAGTTGGAAAAATGATTAGTTGGACTTTGCATTGGTTAACATTACGAGTTTTTGATCCATGGAAGAAAGAGGGTAAATGAGGATAGTGTAAGTTCTTAAAGTTACAGCATGTAACTTTACTACTAACTACTAACTGCATGGAAACACAGTCATATACATGTTCCTGCATATTTGTCGACAAACGTGTCCTTATGAATTATATAGCAGCCATGAATGTCTGCATGTCAGATCTCCTTAGAATAAATGAATTTAAAATAACCGGGTAGTTAGTAACCTACCTTGGACATGTCAGAAAAGCTGCCATTTCGACAAATGGTCGTCGTGATGAGACGATAATTGATAACCCACATCAGGAATAATTTTGCACACCAATGACCATGATCACATTTTTACATATTAGCTCATGGTGATGTTCTCTCTCTGTCTCTCTATATGTGTCTCTCTCGGTCTGTCTCAAGGCATCACTGTGCTCCTTTCGCTGACTGTCTTCATGCTTCTGGTAGCGGAGATCATGCCCGCCACGTCCGATTCTGTTCCTCTCATCGGTGGGTTACATTTCTGTGTCTAAGTGAGAACGTGACATTTTATTTGTGCATGAATCAGTAAAACAAAGGGAAGTCGTGTTTGTGAAAAAGTGAAAGTGCAGAATAGAACTGACACTGTGTGTGTTTACCTCTAGTAAAGAAAAGGTTCCTGAAGACACAAATAACTTTAAGTTACTGTAATATGGACTCAGTCTATGGACACACAAGTATCCTACACTAACAACTTGACTATATCTAGTATACTCTAGTAATATAAAACATACATCAGATATTGAGTGTTTAAAATGTGTGTTATTGCCTGACCTCTCTATACACTTTCTATAGTCCCCTGAAGAAATAATAAATCAAAAACCCTGACTGACTCGGGTTTTGTTTGAGGAGCCTGAGGGCATCTATACATCATTCTCAGTCCCGCTGCATGGTGGATGGTGTAATTGGGTGGCCAGAACTCAAGCTGTCAGCACCATTACTAGGCTGTGAAATGTCTGATTCTCCACTGGGGAGGCAAGAGTGAAAAAGAATATACAATAAGAAATAATGGATGAAGTGAGAAAAGAGGCCAAGACGGGAGGGAGGGATGACTAACCTTTGGAGCCAGAGTCCTGAGAAGGAGCAAGTGAAGAGGCAGGCGTGTTAGGGGGTTAATGTGGCTGTGATCACCAGCCCTGTTTGGAGTTTGTCATCAATTCCAGTGTGTCAAATGAAATATAATTCTCATAGCAGCTGTGTATCACGGGAGTGTACTGATGTTTCACAGGTACCACTAACTGCCCTCACAGAGAAAAGCTCGATAAATGTAATTTTTTTCCTTAAGCTAAACACAAGGCTTGTTTAAATGAATTATGTTCTTTATTAAACAGTGTCAAAATGAAGATGTGAGTTATTGTAGCTGCGTAAACCTGACTGTAAAAATATGAAACAAGTGTTAAACAGTGCTACCAGAATTAGGCCATGTATCTTTTGTCATCAACCTTTTAATAACACGATGAGCAAATTTTATTCATCATCGTTTAGTTGATTGAGTTTAACTTACAGTATTTTAAGCAGTTGAAGACCGTTTGGTTCAATTCTCTTTAATTCTGTTAGTTTTTTCAGAAAAACCATGTGCCTTCTGATGAGGGGTCTCACATTTGTGTTTTAAATTATATGCATCCTATCTTCAGGCAATATTCCTTTAAATCTCTATCCATAAAAAAGGAAAAAACCTTGACCATAAAGGCGACAGGACATGGCAAATGTCCTTCTAACTTTCATAAACACATCTATCAACATAACTTTGAATGCCGTGGCTCCTGTTTCCTCCCTCGTCTCTCTCTTCTCACATTTTTGTTTTATTATCCTCTGCTCAACCTTTTCTTTTACCTCCCTTTTCTTCCCTAACTGGTTCCTGTCTTCCAACTTATCTAACCAAAAAGCCGTGATCTCTGACCCCGGGGGGTGAAGGCAGCTCAGTACCTATAGCCGTGTTTAGCTGTTGGCTCGTCCTCTGCTCCCACGCTGTCCCTCTGTGTGGGTGAAACATCCCTCCAGAACCAACACTAATTTCTTTCTTTCCCTCTATATCTCTCGCTCTTTCTCTGCGGTTTGTTTTTAATTTGGTTTGTTTACCCCTAATCTCTGTTTTGCATAGTTTTGAAAACCCCTGTTTGAGTTCACGTGTGCATCTTTTCCCCTTGGCTGTGTAACTCATTGTACAGATTGATCAGACTTGCTTTCCTTTCATGTGTGAGTGTGAAATCAGCCTATTTAATCTTAATGTTGTACCTGTAAGTATATTTTAATTAAGTGTAACAACGGGCTACTTCAAAAGGCTAAAAATGGGGACAACCTGCAACAAGTATTAAAATGCATCATCTTCTTTATATCTGGGCATAAAACTAAAAAACATGTAATTTTTTGTGTTTGTTTTGAACTTGGCAGCCCAGTACTTTGCCAGCACCATGATGATTGTGGGAATGTCTGTGGTGGTGACAGTTATAGTCCTGCAGTTTCACCATCATGACCCTCAGGGAGGCAAGATGCCGAAGTGGGTGAGTGAAGCTGATTTCATCACCAATGTCATTGATAACATTTAGCAAAAATACCCCTGGGTAAAGCTTTTACGGTGTGTGTGAGACCTTTACACTCTCTCCTTTAGATTCGGGTGGTATTGTTGAACTGGTGTGCTTGGTTTCTCCGTATGAAACAACCTGGAGATGAGCGCAAGCGTCCTGGTTACAAGTACCGTCACACCTCCCAGCATCACTCCAGCACCAGCTCCATAGAAATGGGCACGGTACCAAGCCTCAGTGTGCCCCTTTCACAAACATCCTGCACTGCGTGTCCTACTGGCACCTCCAACGGCTCCATGAACCTTTACTTCAGCAATTACCACCCTATGGAGAGCCCGCACTGCCCAGCTTCTAGTGACTCCGGGATAGTGTTAGGGGGACGTGCCCACGGTTCTCTCAGCGATGAGGCTGAGCCGACTGGAGGTGTTGGCAGTGGTGCGGGAAGCCTGGGGATGGGAGTTGGACCAGGAATGGGAGTTGGCATCCCGCCACCAGAGATCCAACGCATCCTAGAGGAGGTGTCGTACATAGCCCAGCGGTTCCGAGATCAGGATGAGGCTGAAGCCATATGCAGTGAGTGGAAGTTTGCAGCGGCGGTGGTTGACCGGTTGTGCCTGGTGGCCTTCTCTCTCTTCTCCATCATTTGCACCTTTACCATCCTCATGTCAGCACCCAACTTCATAGAGGCTGTTTCCAAGGACTTCACATAGCTGTTTGAACAGCAGGGACGAAGGAGGGAAGCAGATGCAAACTGGTTAGCCCTGAAGAAGAGCTTAAGAGAGAAAGAGCAGAGCGAAAGGAAAGCATACAATACTGCATTTATCCTACGGTGTTTTATATAAAAAGCAAATTTAATGCAAACAAATAAAGCCTTTCATTTCTGTAGCCCGTTGAACCAATCAGGAGACACAGCATTAATGATTAATAAGGAAGCAATTATAAAGACTCATTCATTTTGTTTCATTAGCATTTTATAGATAAAGAAAAGTAATTTAAAGTCACTGTCCTGCACTGTTTTGATGTCTGTTCATATCTAGATGAGGAAAAGAGGTTTGGCATGTCGATTAAACACCAAAACCACTAGAAGACACAAGTAACAAATTACTTGGGGCAGTAGATGAGAGCACTGCATGTGTTGTACACTGAGTAAGGGATCAGTGAGAGGACGATAAAGTGGCTGACAACACTGTAAATATCATTGTTGTCACCACAAACACTTTTTGTTACTGTACAGTACATATTTAGTTCATGACAGTCATCTCTGATTGACTGTTGTCCTGTGTATATAAATCCAATCATACAAATGTACAATTGTCACCTCAGTCCGAACTTATACAATGACTGTTTACCTTTTGATTTCCTGATAGGAAATCAGATGTTTTCTGATGATGTACCATCCCTGTGGAAAAGTTAGCTAGTTTGTAAAATGAGATGTTTCACTGTGAATTTTATTGTTTTTGATTTTACTTACATCAGCAAAGCATTAGACATAACTTTATGGTTATAAAGGCATCTATACTCATTAACTGAGGAATGCTTATTTATGAATTACTTTTCACGTTGTCTGGCCTCTTTTATTTTAGCCAGTAGAATCTGTAACATTCAGAACAGTGTAGTAATAATAAAGCATTCAATATATAGTACTGGTGCTGACTAGCTGCACATTTATGCTTTTAAAGTAAAGTCAAACGATGTGTGATGACCTGACACTACATGTATATGTCATTTAATGAGTAGCAAGACTCGACTTGTGCTGGACTTTACTATACATGAGCGATCACTGAAGTTAAAGGTCAATGTTACACTGGAATATGACGATGCTGAAATACTGGACATCATGATGAAATCTCACTGGAGAACATACTGTGGATTTATTAAAGCCCCTGGTGTATGTATGTTTTTTCTGTGATTTGTAGAAGAACTGGGTAACTGATATAAACAGTGTGTATTTCCATGTCCACTTCCCAGCCAGATGGCGTCTTTCTCTTTTTCCTCTGTATGGTAATAAAAATGTATTTACTCTATGTATAACAGGCAGTGGATAGATCTGTGGGGTAAGGAAACCTTGCTTTGCTCTTGGATGTCAGTCGTCTGCATGATTTGCCACAGAAGCTATAAGAAAGGACTGACCCTTATAGGTTTATTGCAGGAAATGAATTGAAATTAGAGTATGAGGCATAAGTTATGTTATAACAATAACAACATTATTTTAAAAACAAATGAAAAGGTTTCCTACATTCCTTTTTGTACAGTTACAGGATTTAAAATTGTATAACGTTCTGGGCAAAACACCATCCAGAAGTTACAAGATCAGTCAGAGACAGAGCTGCGGGATTGGAGGGGGACAGATCATGCAGATGTCTTCTGTGCAACACTCTGCTAATGAGGATGATAAGGGAAAAACGTGGAATGAGCTATTCAAATGGTTGTGACTCTGTTGCAATAATAAAAATATGGCATGTTTAAAGATAGACACAAAGCCAACATCAGTGTGCTCAGTGATAATTGAGAAGATTAGTGAGACATTGGTTAGACGTGGTGTTTAATCACTTTGAAACATTCTCCATGCCTTTACCTTCAGGGGCCACGACTTAATAGCAAGGCAAAAAAGAAAGAGATATATATATATATACAGCCCCGACTGTGAGTCTTTACCGCTACTCACATGTACATGTGACCTGTAAAGATCAAAGAATATCATCAGGATCCAGCAAATGCCGTGATTTCTCCAGGGGGAAATGCACATTTTTCTGTAATGTTCTGGTCTTTGTCTGTGGTGGTTAAAATTTTGTTATTGGTCTCAGACAAAGAACAGAAATAAAAAATAGAATGGGAAAGGAAATCAAATAAAAATCAGAGCAGAAATGGGCCAGACAAGCATGGAAGACAAAAATATGTGGGCCATGTTTTCCTTCTGTGGTTTAGGAAATATTCTCTGATTTCTTTTTTGTGAGGCCAACAAACGTTTCCTCTTAACTTTCAATTGTTTGATGTTTTGTGGATGAGCTCCAATCATTAGGACCAGAATAATGGGTGCATTTTTTCTTTTATAGATAAAGTTTTATTTTAGTAAGTCTTCAGACTGAAGGTCTAATGGAAATATCTGAGGGATTTTAGGGAGACAGATTTTTCAAATAGCATCACATACAATATGTCCTAATATTCAATGTGACCATATATCAGAAGAGTACCTCCTGTGTTCCATTTATTTGCTTTGGCATTACCTTCAGCATTCATTAGCTCAGAGACATATCAGACAGAGCCGTCAGTTGTTTTAGTGATTAGAAAAAAAGCAGTGTACAACACATTCTTTTATTTGTTGAGCTTTCATAAAAGCAAAACAAAAACAGAATAAACACAGGAGCAAAATACTGAAATAATTATTAAATGAGATGTCTATGTGTGAGTTACACCTGGGAATAAAAATAGGAATAAACATATGATAGTGCTTAAGCATGAGGGGAGAGGGACACGCAGCATTTTGAAGCTTTCCAAAATAAATTTGGTAAAAAACCTATATTGTCCCCATATATCTACGTAACATTAAACTACATTATACACACTGTTAAATTGTGTGTGGCGTGGACATAAATTCTTCAACAGATGTTTCAGTTGTGGTTTGAATTAGGCTTATACTTTAAATACTGTAAATGAGCAATTATGCAACACTGTAATGCAATTGCACCATTAGGCGGTGATGCATCTTTAAATGTAACTGTGGCACAAGGACGCTGCATTAATGCTTCTGTGATTTTTCTGTGAGGTGATGTGTACATACTGTGGGTGTGTGCTATGCAACGTCAGGCTCAGTTCTAGTTTCGACGGGAGGTAATGGTCTGTTTTTTTGGTTGAGAAGCCACATCAACGTGTGTGCAATGCACCACAAAAAGGAAAAAGTCAGCAGCAACATATGATGGTATAATTGTACATTTAATTGGACGAACATTGTAAAATCCATCATTTTACAATATAAACTTTTAAATTGTGTGTGGTTGAAGGTTCTCTTTAAGTGGAAAGAGAGAATGGCAAGCAGTCAGACTGAGGATAAACTAAAGATTCCTGCTGCGAGGCTAGATTAATAAAGACATTGTAAGTTCGGAAAAAAGTGTAAGCTCTGGCAGTTCATATGTCGGTGTGGGTGTGTGTGTACTCGGTGCCTGAAATCTCTCAAGGCACTTTGACTGAATGGCAAGTAACCCGACGCTATATTCCGTTAAAGGTTGAGCCCTCACTCTCGCCGTACGACAGGCCCTCCTCCATTTTGTTCTTACCTGAAATTTTGTAGAGTGTCTGTGAACATGTAGCTGTACTTGCTACTTGGCGAGTATTGTCCTCACTTCAGCAGCTTTTTTATCTCAGGGCAAACACAGAGAGACATACACAGACAGAAAACTATTCACATGCACGGGCGATTTTAGAGTCGCGTAAGAGCCTAACATGAATGTGGGAGGAAACCTGAAGGAAACATGCAAACTCCGCGCAGAAAGGCCACAGTCAGCCGGGAATGTGAACATGTGAACTTCCAGCTGTGATGCAGCGGTGCTAACCCCTCCACCGCTGTGCTGCACACAACTACACACTTTCATACAACTGGAATACATTTTAATATCTGCTTGAACAAATTATTTAATGGTGGTATGTGCTATTTAAATGATTAATTTGAATTTAAGTGTTGCTTTGTCTTTTTTTTTTAATTCTGGAATTTTGATTTAACTTTGCACCTCTGTTTGACACATGTAATAGTAAGTCTTAGCTTATTAAAGTTAGATAACGCTCTTGGGGAAACAGATGCATATGCCCTAATCTAATCAACGCTGCCTGGTTCACAAAGCAAAACCCCCAGTGACAAAGAACATCTCAGCTGCCAGTCGCTGCTGGTAATCTTCACATACTTAAAAATTTCAGCCAGACCTTCAAAGTAAAAAAAAGCTTCTGACGTGACATCACATACACAATCAGGTCCGACACAGGAGGCTCTGATGCCTCAATTTGTTGATATAGAGCTTGAGTGGCCACAAGTCATGTGCAGGACTGGCTGTCTATAGGCGCTTATACACACACACGCACACCCGTGTACATGTCACGTAACAAAACAGCAGCTTTCATTGCCAAACACACACACGCATAAACACATTCACACACTGAGCTCAGCTGGAGCCTCAGTGAAAGCAGATTGCATGTTCAGAGTGTCAAATGGTCAGACTGCTGCGCTCAGTGTGCAGCTGATGTCTACTTCACAGGGAATTCAGAAGTTATGAACCAAAACGTTGTGGCTTTCCTTTGTATCCAGAAAGAGAGTATATACGTAAAATCTAATCTCTGATGGCATGATCCATACTGTGGCTAAATTATTATGAAATCCTAACCACAAGCAGGTTGAGAGACTTATGATGCAAAGTGCTCAAAGGGCAGAAAAATAATGAAATCCACAAAGACGTTATGAGTTAAAGCTCAATCCATCTTAATATCAACCAATACGGCAATGACCTCTGCCTACTGAATCGCTGGTCCAGAATTATTATTTAAAAGAAAAATGAAGGTTTGTGTGTGTGTGTTTCTGTGGAGCAGGTGGAACTGTGGGTGGGCTCCAAGTAATAAACTGCACACACAGAAACACGTCAGCTCGGCAGCAGAGACTTGATGTCACCCAATGACTTTACTTTCTCTCGTGCTCCCCAGGTTTTCTCATTCTGGTTTCAATCGATCCATTTCTCCGATAATTCCCTGGAGGTTTGAGATTGAAACCACTCTGCTGGACACTACTGCCACACCAGATGATAGTCGTTCCCCTCCTTGTCCTGCATGTTGCTGGGCCACATGTCAGTTTTTCCTGATCCAACAGTCTCGCACTTTGACACATGATCTTAGGCAGATCTAGAATCTGTTGTGGGGAGGGCACACGCTCAAAGAAAGAGGGGCCACATTTGAAAAAAAGAGTAAAAAGGCATTTCACTCTTATTTAAAACCCTGATTTTATTATTAACTATATATTATTGATGATGAAAGGGAGTCATGCCAACCCCCCACAGCCCTGAACAGGAGACGTGGTTACATTTTTTATTTCAGCCCTAAATATAATACATTCTCATTATGCTGAAGGTTCTATAGTTATAACCTAAGGTCTGAGTGTGGTAATGGGGGCACCAAGGGTGACCAGCCATTCAGATGTGGAGGGGGGGTCTTTTTTTTAATCAGTCAGGTCCACCACTTTGATCAAAACTAAAATATCTCAACAGCTACTGGATTGGCGGTCAGTAAATTTGATATCCAATGTTCCCAAGGCAAGAGTCACGATTGTTGTGGTTCCTTTTCAATATTAGCTTTATGACACACTTAACCAACACACCAAAAATGAGGTTTTCTGCTGTATTTTCTTTATTCTATTGTATTTTCTATCTTTCCTATGTTATTTGATTCTACTAAATCATTAATGCATTATACTATTTATTTTTTCATGACACTTCATTACTGTAATAAGCTCTGCTCATTTTAGCGCATGAAAAGAGAAGCCAGCCTAAATCCTAAATGCTAATATGTCACCAAATGAGATGAGCAGCCCCATGGTTTGCTGGACAGGACGTCCATTCATCCATCAGTCTCCTCTCACTTTCTGCACGGCTTTTCGGACAGAGAGGAGCCTCTCTGTGTTGGCCAGAGGTCTGGTTTACTTGGCTCTGTCCACAGCCTGGAAGCAGAATGGGAGTTTGATACGTGAGGTGTGTAAATCTCCCTGAAGAGACATGGAGGCAATTAAACGAGTCAAACGATTTTCATATTTATGGCACACCCAAACAAATGAGCAGACCATTTGCAGTTACAACAGAGTCTGCCAACGCATGGACTTGCCAAGTTTCAAGGACAACTGCAGAAAATGTAGAGCTCTGAAACAGCTGTTTCAGATCCAAGCATGATCTGAAATCTGAGCAAACAGAAGAAATAAAGTAACATGGAACCAATGATGCTTAAAGGAGGAAGGCTGCCAAAACCCAACCATCACAACAAAACTGTCCATTCCTGATGGAAACCAGTGAACCCAGTAGTTCCAGGCCCGGAGCTCAGACAACAGGCTGCAGAGCACACTTTTGAAAAAATAGCAAATAGCACAAAACGAAAAAATAGCAAATTAGGTCAATGTATTGCACAGATGCCACAAAATGTAAAAGGCAAACATACACTGTATTATACAAATGTCTACCAGACGAGCAAGGACACACAAAAACAGTGCATGCTATAAATTGCTCTCTTCCAGCAGCAAATATGCAATGATGCATTGCCTGTAATCCGCAGGCATGAAGTAATCTGAGCGAATGTGCATTTGGATTATCGGTCTGGAACAGTCTAATCTGAAACTCTTCACAAACTGGTTGACTGAGAGGCCGGGGAAGTGCGTCAGTGTTTTCTTTGTTTTCAGGGTGATTAGTTGCAGAGGATATTTTTACCCAGCTCTGAGGCCCAGCTATCGCCCTCCACCGCACCTGTATTACATCTTTCATTGCGTTTTAGTTCTGAGTTTAGTTTTATAATCACGTGAATTGTTCCACTTCTCATTTGCTGCTTTTTAGAGCTCCTTGTTTCCTGTTTGCTGCCACACCTTCATCTGTGAGCCAGTGTCACAATCGTCATGATGCAGGATGCGAGAGCTGCTACGGCACCTGTAAAATGACCCTGTTCTACTTAATAAGACGCTAATATCAAATTAAATGTAACGTCAACAGCTTTAGTTTTATACATTCTTGTAAAATGTCCTGTTTCTCTTTATCTCATGGTAATCAAATAAAGGAGCAGTTTTTATTAAATGAATCTATTAAAACAATTAGACACTTTTTCAAGATAATATGGTAAACAGAAGAACAAAATCTCCGATCGTTTAAACCTTGTCCATAACATGTTTCCATTTAAACTGACAGAGGACATCATCTTTGCTCCGTGCTGTGGCTGTTGGACGGGTCGTTTTTAAATGAGTGTGCTGCTGCACAACAGTAGGAGCCCTGTGCTCTTACCTTTAAACCCTGTAGCTGCTGTGTTGATATAATATACAGTATGATGATAGTATTATTCACCCATTGCTCCATATTACTGATGTGATCAGCATGAACTTTCAGCTGAATTTTATAGACTTTCAACAAAAACATTGTATATTGACATTTCTATTTTCTGGAGGTGAAACTGCCACAGTCTAACTCAAGAAAAACTGCTTCTCTGGTTCATGTGAGGCTTCTCTGTGTCACATCTGTGCAGTTGACTTTGCAGGGATCAGACTCACAGATATGGAAAACCATCAATCCGTTACATGGGGAATTTTATCAAACCAAATGAATGAAAATGACCCCAGCGGCAAAGCGTTGTTGTCTTCTTTAATATTTTGTAAAGATGCATATACGACAAAGGATGTCAATTTGACGCCTTAGGAACATCAATATTTGACGCTGTGGGATGAGAACGTGTTGTAACTGCTGTAACCCAAAATCTGTTAACACTGAAAAATTGTTATGATAATGTCAGTAGCGTCACGAGGCACATTTTAAAATATTAATGTTGTCAAACATTTCTTATTGAAAAAGCGTATGCGTAAACAGCATAAACATCCAGACTGGGTTTCAATTTTATTTATGACATAAATGATGTGCAGTTTTCTCAAATACCAAAGGAATAATAGCATTTCACTAAAATAAAAACATAATTTAATTGCAGTTTATATAAAGTCATGTGTTTACCAGCTAAATACCTTGTATTAGTACTAAATGCCAGATGCATTGGTCAACATGAGCTTTTGTATTGGCTTTAAATTGGCAGTTAGTAGGTATAAAAAACTATACACTATAAACACACATTTGTGGGTTTGTTAAATATTAAATAGTTCATGCATGATTGTAAAGATTTCTCACACACCTATGCTTTCAGAAGGGGGATGAGTTCTGTAGACAGCAGTCAAGGCTTTCAAGTCTAACAAGCCCAGTCTAGAAATTTTATATCAGACTTTTTAAAACATCAGATATAACACATATTTTTTCTTAAATTAAGTATTTATGGTTATAGTCATCAGAAATTCCAAACGAAAGTTGTTTTGACCTTGGAAACAGCTGACAAAACAATTCCACGTCCAGAAAATGTTTTGAACTTTTCCCGAGCACTTAAATTATGTTGCTCCTTGTCTGTTTAAATGAGATCATTATTTTTTTTATATTTTGTCCATTATCTCTCTATTTTATGATTGTTTTTCATTAACGTGCCGTGAGGCAAATGTTGTAACCTTCATTCTACATTTGTAAAGTTTCAAAAGTTTTATTGTAACTTTTTACAATGTGGTAATTACTAAATGAATCTGGAATCTCATTGAAGGCTGCTCCTGGTTCACACTATGAGATAAAGCTGTTGTAACAATATTCATTCATAAGGAAGGAACCTTGATTAATTATGTCTACTTCACTGGCATTTAGAGGTCCTTTTAAAAACCTGACCCACAATCTCACCACTCTTATTTTTGACATGTGCATTAGAGGACTTGTTTTATCTGCCTCAGGAGAATAAAGACACAGAGGTTCCCCAGGCTCCTCTTCCAGCTCACAACAGGAATAAAAAAAATTGATTTGTCCATGAATATACAGACAGACATTCAATAAGAGATGAGAGACAGCCCACACCTGAAAGCTGTTCACCTTTTTTCATCAATCACCACAAGCAGATGTCAGAAACGGTCTTATTCTATGCTGTCATGAAAAATCATAAGAAGAGTGATGCAGGGCGGCCCCACACCATAAATTAGTCTTGTGTGGAACGTGCTCACTGCTTTTAACATTAACAGCTGACACGGGGGTCATGAGGGTGGATGTTTGATGGCGATCTGGTACATGAGCAGCTTCTGAGCCATATGACACTTTATCAGGGTGATGAGGAGAGGACAGGAGGGGCCGCGGAGAAACCGGTCAATGAAATGACCTTTACTAACGTCACCGGATTCTCTTTCACATAATTCAACAGTGAGTCTCAAGCTCTGTCAGAAGAATTTTATGTGGGTGGGTGTGTGCTTTACAAATCCCATTTCACCGGAGTAAATACCAAATCTGGATGACTTGCAGACTCTGGATGACTTTCAGTTTGATGCTCAACATATCAACACTGACAGAGTATTTGTGCCAGATACCTATATTTTTCTCAAGTTTGAATATTTCCTGAATGTTAGGCAGTTTCCAAATGCAGTCAAAAACACCATTTGCAGGGAAGCTGTCTTCACAACTGTGCATCCATCACTCACAAACACACACACCTTCTGTAACCTCCAGTTAAAGAAACTAGCTAAAATTTGTACCTACCATGAATAATACACATTTGCCACTACTGATTGTAAAACTGTGCAATAATACGAATTTGAATATGAATTTGTTTGACATTTCTATACTTATTTGTACTGTATGATTGTTCTTATTTGCATTGTTGATTTTCTTATTTATCTACTGTTGTAGTATGATATTGACATTCAAGTCTATAATTTTTAAAATAATTTTTATATTTTTTTCTGTACGTTTTTGGCACTTCGCTGTTTCAGCCTACTTTCAGCTAGAAACACTTTAAAACTTTAAAACATTCAGGTCATAAAGGGCATGTGTGCTTGCGTACAGCTTTTTTAATATCTTTTTCACTTTTTGAGATTAAAGGCAATTGTGTGACATCATCAAAGACGTCAGATTGGCGCTTAATCAAAGCCGTGGGCACCGAAAATCCTCATGTGGACATTTGGCTGCTGAGTATTCTGGTCACAAATTGAAAACAATTTGTGACAGCCTAAGCAACAAAATTTCAGCTATTTCAGCAAGGTGGTGGAGTATCTGTTTATTTGAAAGACACACATTAAAATCTGTGAAAAATAATACATACATAATGGCAGCACAGGTCACAGCATTTTACACACCTGAAGACTACAGCTTGCCATCATTGTCAAACCTAGAAATCTGGATGCAGTTGAGATCATGGATTGCCACCCTGTCATTGTCTGTGGTGATTTTAATGAAAATCCTTTGACCAGTGTTAGAAAGCCAATACTGGAGATGTTCAGCTCTAGATGATATGCACGACTCATCACTGCTCCCACCACAGAGAAGAACAAAGTTTCTTCAAGTATTTTGAACAGCATTGCTTGGAAAATCCTTTCAGCGTTGAAACATTCACAGTTCATTTTCTTTTTGGAAATGCATTTCTAGTTAATTTTGTTTTCACACTTCACAAAATTTTTGCAGTACATTTTAGTGCTGCTGTAACATGGTAATTTCCCCACTGTGGGACGAATAAAGGTTTAGCTTACCTTATCTTAAAATTTCCTTCGATTTACTCAGATTAAAAATAAATCTATAAATAACCACCTAGAGTACTCAGCATTGGTTTTATTCAGTCATATGGAAGTGTTGGCTTGTGTCACACATGCTGCTCCTATGGGATGGACAATCACATTAATATGTTGCCATCTGGTGGCAACAATCTACATCACTGCATGTTCCTTTTTTAAGCTGGCAACCAGAAAAGTCGGCTAATTAGTGTAAAGCAGGTAATGTCTTGTTGGATACTATTATAACCCTAACCCTATTTTATGATGGTAAAGAACTACTAAAACAAAAAGAACATTTTAAAAATCTTATTTTGCTTAGAAAGAGGAAAAAAAACGAGACAAAAAGAATTTGTCTTTAGGTTGTTAGCACTAAACTTAAAATACTGTCAAAGCTACCTTAGAATGTTGAGTTTTAGAAAATTATTTTACATAGGTTTTATTACACAAACTAACCCTAATTATGGAAGATAAATGACAGATTACTT
The DNA here is from genome assembly GCA_033026295.1 of Channa striata. Classification (NCBI taxonomy): domain Eukaryota; kingdom Metazoa; phylum Chordata; class Actinopteri; order Anabantiformes; family Channidae; genus Channa; species Channa striata. The sequence continues at coordinate 15,786,008 of CM065173.1, read as the reverse complement.
TGTGAATTCTCGCAGGAAGTTAAATCACTGTTTATTTCAACAGACAACTGCTAAATGGTATCCAGCAAATTGCAAGTGTCAAAGAAATAAACGTAACCTTGTGAAATTCAAAATGTCACGGTAAATAAACATGTTTAACGGCGACATTATACAGCCACATCTCCCACGTCTTTATCATTTGAATCAAGCAGTCGTTAACATTTACCCATTTCATGGGTTATGCGGAAAACACAAATAGCTTGAAAGATTCCTTAGCATTTGTTCAATCTGGAAGTAACAGCTCTGTTTCCGGCAAGTTTCAAAAATGCTTTGTAAGCAGTAAGAGACATGATTTAAAGCTACAATGTCAATATCATTATTTTTCACATTTCAGTCTCTAGTTGTTTTCCAACACTTGCTCAGTAACTGCAGTTCCTGAATTAGGATCTGAGGTCAATCGTTCCAGTGTTTACATGAAATTTCAGCTGTTTTCAGGCATCATACCTGTAGGTCTGACATTCCAACTCGTTTAGCCTAAATTAAAAAAAACTTGGATTGTTTATAAGAGAGAGACAAAACTATAAAACAGAGCTGAGACACTACAAGCTAAAGTCTATACAATATAACTGTCGCATGTGACCTTTGACCTCTTACATTTGTGTCTATAACAGAACTCTTTTACTCGCCTTCTGTCTCTGCCTTGTCGACGCTCTTGTCCCGTGGGGTACGGCCCATATTATAAAACTCTAAGTTCGGCTTCATGTCTGTGAGGTGGGCGAGCCGGTTGGACATGGCAAAGAAAGCGGTAATGGCAGCAATGTCCCAGGCATCCTCACGGTCAAATCCCTCTTCCTCCAAGGACTGAAAATGCTGCTCAGTGATGGTATCGCAGCGGCACACAGCCATCGCAAAGTCCAGCATGGCCCGCTCCCGAGGTGAAAGTGGTGCATTTTGATAGTTTACAATAACCTGGATTAAAGTAATAAAAAGGTAATTAATGGATTGATAATGATACTTTTACATTTTTTATATTTACATTTACACTTTGTCACTTTTATCCAAAGCGACTTACAGAGTAAGTAAAAAAATGCAGGGTGCTCATCACCACTGAGAACAACTGGGGGTTCAGTGTCTTGCCCAAGGACACTTCGACATGTAGCAAGCAGGGACTGGGGATCAAACCACTGACCGTGTGGTCCATGGACGACTTGCCTTACCAACTGAGCTACAGCCGCCCATTTGGCAGATGCTTTACGGAGCAATTTGGTACATACAAATGCACAATGCCCAGTTATTGTTATTATAATAATTATAACAATAACTGACCAGAATAACGTCACTTAATATGGTTAACATTGTTCAGGATCAACAAGGCAATCACCTGGTCGCAAAGAGTGGGGTTCTTGGAGTGGATGCGGTGCAGTGCACTGTGGGACACTACACAGTAAAGACACTTGTTGTGGATACTAGTTGCCACTACGATCAGCTCACGATCTGCCTTGGTTAATCTGCCTGGAAGAAATCAGACATTGCATTGATGTAAAATACCTGGAAAAGTTATCTCAGTCAGAGATGTTTATAGTATGAGAATAAAGAGGGATATTTTGTTGAGAAATATAGCTTTTATCTCAGTTTTTCCTCTAGATACAAAAAACACCTGTAAAATTAGTGAGAGACTTACCTACAGGAAAACTGAGGTTGTAGTGGGCTGGTTTTGTTTAGGGTAGATGTTATTACAAGTTGTAAGTGTAAATGCTTAAAGATAGAATAATTATAATAATAAATAATAATAATAAGAATAATTACACCATCAAAGTAAAATTAACAAAACCCACACAAATATCACAGCAGGGTTTGACCATCGTTTGTTAAAATATAATAAACTCTAAATATATTCAGCCCACTAAAGGTGCATTCAGACCACATGTTGATCTGAATGCCCTCAATTATTCAGATCAACCTTAATCACCGCAGCTTTGACAGTACTTACCTGTCACTTTAGGAATATTTGCTGAAACAGATCCTCACACGATATCTCATGACTCACCTGCACCACAAAGGTGTTCAGGTTTTCATAAAGCCAAATAATAACACAAACACACCTGTTTCTTTGTTCATTAGTTCATGGTAGAATCCAAAGAAAGCTCTGAACTCTGTTGGCCTGTGAGAGAGGACTTTGAAGAAATTAGGTAAAAATCCCCCCTGAAAAGAAACAAAGTTTAACGTGATGATGTTATTGAGTAACTAAGAGTGACGCATTATTTTATTTTACTTTTTTTACCGTTGTCTCCATTTCCTCCATAAGCTCCACTATATCATAGGGAAGTTCTTTCATGTAAGGCACAGGATAACGGCTGATCTTCTCTGGGGGATCGCTGCAAAAACTTCTGGTGCCCGTTACCATCGCCACGGTTTTCCCCAGCGACCCGCTGCCCGAGCGCAGAGACACCTGGGCGGACGGAGGACAGCAGCGTTTTATGGAGAAGCGGGACCGGCGGAAGCACATATTAATAAAAAAACAATGCAACTTACAAGATGCGTGATCACAGGAGGACGGAATAACTTGAGGACGATGTTACTCGCCATGTCGGACAGCTGGAGTTTACGGGCTTTTTTGAGAGCAAAATCGCCTTGTGTCACTTGGGAGTACAGGGCAGCAGTCGGACGGTTTTAAGTCTTTCCAACTTTCAGTCACGTGTCAATATTGTTTTTGTTATTACATTCGAATCGCTTCTGGGTTGTCATGTATTCGAGTAATCGTTACAAGCTTTGATCTTTCGCGTAAACTCGTCAATTTCGCTTTGTTGTCATATGTCCACAGCCCAGTCAAATAACCCAATCACGGGACGGGAATGAATCACGCCTGTCGTCCCCGCCCCCCTGCACTGCACCTCCTCGCCGCCAGGGGTCAGCATGTGTGTCGACTGAGTTGCCATGTGCCTTTTAAATAGTCGTATATAAACACGGCTAGTCTATAGCAGACAGGGTCCAAAGAGAACTAACTTAATTCAAGTTTGTTGTTATTAGTGTTAAGTCTGGGATTGGGCTTCATGTGAGTTTTGCATTTCCGAAAACAGTGACAGGCTGTTTGGTTCCTGAAATAAAGAATCCAGGGCAACAAAAGTCCTCCTTGTTGACCCGTAACCCCGGAAGTACCTGAATAGCGAATAAGCGATAGGGGTTTTTTTTTTGTTACTTGAGAAACAATTTGGAATTTATCAAAACAGGAAAAGTAATCAAAGCGGACTTTAAGAGTCTAAAAGAAATGTTTTACCATGTAAGTATGAGTAATATTATTCCTGTGTGAGTCGAGTAATAGCAGCATGAAGATAATGTGTTTATTAATGTTTGGTGAGCGTGATATTAGCTTGGTTAGCATTGCTACTGTAAGGCTAGCTAAGCAAAAGGTAAAATCCCTACAACACTGATCCACTGATCCTCGCTATCGTTTGTGTTAAGTACCACGGAGAAAGCGATTTTATCCTCATCTCTTTCTGTATCATATACACAAGCGTTTAAACAAAGTAACGGCAACTCCATTCAGTCAGGACGTTAATGGTGAATCTGTTGCCATGTAGTTAACACCGTGTGTTCACAGATTTCGTTGGAGCATGAGATCTTACTACACCCGCGGTATTTTGGTCCCAACCTCCTCAATACCGTGAAGCAGAAGCTTTTCACAGAGGTGGAGGGCACCTGCACTGGCAAGTAAGTTGCTGAAACACTCGTGTGTGTGAATCAGCTTTGTGCTTAAGGAGAAAATGAACCTGCAGTTCTACTGATGTTAACCCAGCATATATTCAGCTGGATCAAATAGCACTGACATATCACAAACTAACACAGAGAGGTGTGCACACAATTTAAGGGCAAGACTGAAACACCTTTTTTTCAAATACTGTTAAATACAATGGACAAGCCAAGACAAGCAAGGAATTGAATTCGATCTATCTCTGTCTCTTAGTACTCTCCATTAATTAACAATTATTTATATAGTTACAAAAATATAAACATATAGACATTAAAAATATATAATAATAATAATAATAAATACAAAACTTATTGCACACTATGTCACATTTGAGGGTTATTGCACTGAGAGTTCAGCTCGGACAAAGCCTGTGGGAAGAAACTGACTCTGTGTCTGGTGGTTCTGGTGGACATACCTCTGTAGAACCTTAAACAATTTCTGTGCGGGATGTGTGGGGTCAGCAGTGATTCAATAAAGAATGTCAAGACTAATTTACCAGAGGGTTAATTGTGGTGTTTGAGAATGTTGTCAAAATGTGGTCACATGTAAATGACCAATATGTGTTTTTGTTTCCCTGATCAGATATGGCTTTGTTATTGCTGTCACCACTATTGACAACATTGGAGCGGGTGTAATTCAGCCTGGCAGAGGGTTTGTCCTCTATCCAGTCAAGTACAAGGCCATTGTGTTTCGGCCATTCAAAGGAGAAGTGGTGGACGCTGTGGTCACTCAGGTTAACAAGGTGAAGGACCGTACAATGCATGTTGACTGACCCCTGTGCAGATCTGTTAAACTGATGTGTTATATACTTTTAACTGTATCACACTAAATGTGATACAGAGTAAGTGCAGAGTTATTATCTGTGGTTGTTGATATTTTGGATATGTGATGAGATGATAAGTGACAAATAACTTTTGTCCCTGATTAGCAGAAAGTAATTTTTCTGTGTTTTTTTTTTTTTTTTGTAGGTTGGATTGTTCACAGAAATCGGTCCCATGTCTTGCTTCATCTCTCGCCATGTGAGTCAGTTTAAAATCTGCAGTTTTGACTGCATTGCTTGTTTGTGATATGCTATGTGGTTTATATCTTGTGGACCTTTTCTGACAAGAAACATTGTTTTTACAGTCCATCCCCTCAGAAATGGAGTTTGACCCCAATTCTAATCCTCCTTGTTATAAGACAGTTGATGAGGTAAGGATGTGTTATTGCTTACTACCTGCTTGCAGTTATGCATAACTGTTTAATAAAATCAATGCCATTTTCACCCAAAGATAATTTCTTATCTTACAGTTAATGTGTATTTTTGTTTCAAAGGACATTGTAGTCCAGCAAGATGATGAGATCCGACTAAAAATTGTGGGAACAAGAGTGGACAAAAATGACATAGTAAGATAATATTTTAATCTTTAGAAAAAAATTGTGTAGGTACAATCAGCAGGTACAAAGAGGTATACAGAAATGGCACACAGTATGATAATGTACAGTTTAAAAGTTCAGAAAAGAGCTTCTTTTCTTGTTTTCCAGTTTGCTATCGGATCTCTCATGGATGACTATCTGGGTGAGTATCAACTAACTAAACATTGCTGGTATTTGGCAGATGCTTCAAATTGATGACATGCTTTGCATAATTTAAAATTATGTAGAATAATGAAAATGTGTCTCATGATAGAAAGACCTTTTATAGTTTCAGTTTAGTAGCTGTGTAGCAGCACAGTCTTAGGTGTACATGTGTTACTTTTTTATTTTTTATTTTATTAATTATAGAATTTTTTTTCCAGGTCTTGTGAGCTGATTCACGCCAGGAGCAGCAAATTTCACATTGAACTTTTTATGTAGTATCTTAGTTACTTCTTTGTTAAAATGAATATTTTTCTACACTGATTTTTGTGTAGTGACAGTTAGTGGAAGCCTCATGGCCAATTCATTTTATTATTTGTAAAACCTAAATTTGTCAGTTTTTATTGGATGTGGTCCATATATGGCCATAAGTATGCTTGATAAATTCAGACATACAAAACTAACCCCTTTGTTTAATAAGGAAATTATTTCAGTTAGAATTCATAAATTCCATCTCAGTTGTACATTGTTTTTTTGTATGTGAACTGTAATAAAGTATTTTATTTGTTCTTACATTTTTATCCTTTTCTATTTCTAAGTCTTACAGTGTTATCCTGGTAGAGTATTCAACTTTTTATGAATAGGTCTGATACATGGATAAAACTAAAACATCTGGTGTTCACATGCATTCGTTTTAAAAAGAAGTAAATCATCATCCTGCCGGTATAGACGAGGAAGCGGATTGTGAACGCGCAAACTTCGAGGGCGCGCACGTGTTGTGGCCGTAAATACGTCAGTCGTGCGCGCCCTCGTTCTTTCTTTCTCTCGTCCTGAAGATGGCGGCAGGGGTGAGTAAAATGGAGAGCTGGCTAGTCTTGGAGCTTTCTTTAAACTCTGCTACAACAATCCGCTGAAAATCTGTCCCATCTGCACTGGTGTGGTGTAGTTATAGACGTGAGCAGTGGGCTGAGGATGTTAGGTGTCCGTAAAAGTGTGTATTTACCAAAAAATCCATTCAGTGCTCGTTGTACTGAGGGTTAGCTCTTGCTACCTGACGTTGCATTGTCAGAGAATGACGCCCGGTTACCGGCCCAGGCTTGTGCCACGTTAGCTTCACAATTACCCAGCGGAAACGTTGCCCCTACAAATATATTTTCTATTTCGTTAGCTGCAGGGCTACTCTGGTTTTGTCGTAATATATTAAAGCTGTACATACGAAAAATGGTTATAGTGTCATTAAGGTTACCTGTATTGACAGTTAGCATTTGAAGTAAGCTAATAACCACGTGAATTAATTTGTGTCAGTTTTGTGTTACTGCAGCGGCCCCGACAAAAGCACATGTAGCTGCACCATTCAGTCTAATCTATAATGTTATATCTGAAGAGGCTTTCCATCTGCACTCTGTCTCTTCTTATGCGTTGAATATTGAATGGTTATGCATCACATTTGTGTGGCAGGATTCACTGAAAAACAAGGACATACAAATTACTGCTCAACGACATTTAAAAGATGCATAAGAATATCTGTATGTTTGACAGAGACCATGCTTTAATTATAGTTAGATGATGCAATACAAATATTCATTTGACACAGTTGGCATTTAAAATTTTGCTGTTGAGTTGCACTTCATGTGTATGTATGTATGTTAGTGTGTAATGCTTTTGATTGCTCAAATATTAAAAACCATCTGCCTTCCTTTCAGACTCTGTACACGTACCCAGAGAACTGGCGGGCCTTCAAGGCCCAGATTGCAGCCCAGTACAGTGGTGCTCGCCTCAAAGTTGCCAGCAGCCCCCCTGCCTTCAGCTTCGGGCAGACAAACCGTACTCCAGCCTTTCTCAGCAACTTCCCTCTAGGCAAGGTTAGTAATTTATTTCAGTGCCGTCAATCAATATGGTTAAAATCTTCTTGCATTTATTCGTAGTTAGCTTATTAAGTAATTTACAAATCTAATTGACCTTTAAGTGGTTTGAGAATGCCATTGTTTAACTACCATTTCTGCTCATGTATGTAACTGCTTGATTGTCTGCATTGTGACATTCTGAACTTGTTTAATTCTTAAATTCAATTATTCTTCGTAGGTACCGGCTTACCAGGGGGATGACGGGTTCTGTCTGTTTGAGAGTAATGCCATTGCTCACTACTGTAAGTCTTAAATATATATTAATACTGGGATATTGTTGTGTTTAAATGCTGGATTATTTATTTATTTTTTAAATGTGGTTTGACCAAACCTTTTTTTAACAACTTGATAATTTGTTTTAGTAAAACATTACATTTACAGGTTAGTTAAATCTGGTAACTTGATCAAATGGCCGCAAAGCAGATTTTGTGTAAATGTTTTTGCAGCATTCATGTTCCAACACACCCATATAGATTACAGCTATTGTTTAGACACTTGTCTAACTGGTATTAAGTGTATACATGAACTCATGTTTAATGCTCACGATGTAAAGTACCTCCATAATCCTGATTGATTTATTTTTAAAACCATAGTGAGCAATGATGCCCTCCGTGGTGCCACTCCCCAGACTGCAGCTCAGGTGCTGCAGTGGGTGAGCTTTGCTGACTCAGAGATCATCCCTCCAGCCAGTGCTTGGGTCTTCCCCACTCTGGGAATCATGCAGTTCAACAAGCAGGTATGTAGCTCTGCATTTTCTGACCAAATTTAAGACTTATGATGGTTATTTGTTAGCTTTGATGGTAGGTGTGTGCCAGATGGTCAGAGTACAAAACTCTTGGGATTTGCTTATGAGACAATTAAATATAATACTACATAGTCATCCCTCTGTCTGTCCAGGCCACAGAGCAAGCAAAGGAAGATGTGAAGCGGGTCCTTGGTGTGCTGAACCAACATCTGAACACCCGTACCTTCCTTGTGGGAGAGAGGGTTAGCCTTGCTGACATCACTGTGGTCTGCTCCATGCTCTGGCTCTACAAACAGGTTTGGCATACACACAACACAGCCACCCACACTGCAAATAGATCTAAGACGCCTTAACGTCACTTGATCAGTATAATGATATTCGAGTCTGGATGCTCTCAGAAGGCCCTTATGGTGTATTCAGACCCAAATCCACTTGGCAACATGTACATGTGTGGTCAAAAGCAGAACGGGACAGGAAACACGGAGGGTTACCAACAGTTGTAGTTTCAACTACAAAAGTCATTATCATCCCGTTGTTTTCATGTTTGAACTTCTATCTTTGTCTGGAGCCTGTATTGATTTGTCTGAATTTAAATTAAACAAGAATGTATTTTTTTAAAGGTAAATCTTGCACATTTCTCTCTAAGAGGCTGTACTTTAAAGAATACTGCAGAGAACATAATTAATGTGACTAAAAAAATAATACCTTTCTATATTTCCATTTCCCTTTAGGTCCTTGAGCCTTCTTTCCGTCAGCCATATCCTAATGTAACCCGCTGGTTCGTCACCTGTGTCAACCAGCCCCAGTTCAAGGCTGTTCTTGGAGAGGTCAAGCTGTGTGAAAAGATGGCCCAGTTTGATGGTGAGTCCAAAGCAATTAAAAGGCACTTTGTATTGAGTTTGATGTTGGCAGTTGTGACGTGACATGTAAAGATTATTCGACACGAGTAAGGGGTAAAGCTTCATCGTTTAACTACAGATCAGAACTAAATTCGAGGGAAAATGAATACAGATTTCAAATACAAATCTTTTATTAGTTCTGTTGCATCGGTTTGTGCCCAACTGTGTGTGTATGAGAGAGTGGGAAACATGTACTCTCTCCTTTTGGCTTACTAACCCCAACCAACTTCTAGCAACTGCACTCCAGTAGAAAAAACCCATCAGAGCCAAGTTCACAACCTAAACTGTGCCATCTAGTGTTGGCTAACTTTATATTATGAAGGTATTTCGGACTCGTCAAAACAAAGAAGAGATTCTTAATAGAACAGAAGTGTAAAAAAACGTTCAACACGGCATCAAGTTTACCAGGAGTAATAATGTCTTTACTCATGTAGGAAGGCAACAGATGAAAAAACTGAGGGTCACAAAGGAGCAAGTCAGCTGGAGGCAGGTAACATTAATGGCGCTAAATGTGCTAGTGTTAGCAGATACGTACTTTCGGAGCACTTGTTTACTCTAGCGGTAGCTGGTAGCGACTTAAGCTATAAGCTAACATTGTATGCAAGTACACACTTCTGTTTAATATTTTTAACATGGTATGTGATGTTTGTTCAGGACACTGAGGTAAGGTTACAGTATAAATTCTGCAGCGTTTTGGAAAAAAAAAGGTTCCAGGAGTCTGAAAAGGTGAAGCAGCAGATTGTCAAGTGTCAAAAAACCAGTGTTGGTCATTAAGTTACTGCAGAACAGCTAAAATTTCTAAAAGGATGTTTAATGGTCATATGAATTGTAGTGAACACTGTTTGAAACTAAAAGTTGTACAACTTTCAATCATTTATTTGAATGTAATAACTTAAAGGTCTGCCTTAAATTGAAGTCAGTGGTGGCAGTACTGACCTAATTGTGTTTTCCAAAAAGCAGCCCTCTCTCACTCTCTCTCTCTCTTTCCTATTTGACTTCCATCTTTTCGAAGACATTACCTCTCCTGGAAGTCCTAGAAATGTCTTGCACATTAATAGTGGCTCCCTGATGCTTCAAAATCTGATCTTTTCTCTTTTCTTGTTGTAAGAGAACCTATTATTTGCTTTTGTGCATAGACTTTATTGTTTAGAAAATGTCTATTTAGATGGTGGGCCCTGTGTCATAGCATTTCAGAGGCAGTATAGTCTGTTTAATGTTTCTCTGAGCCCAGTAGCATTTTAGTTTTACCAATTTTGGTGATTTAGAAACATTGGTGCAAAGCAGCCTGTAAATTTGAAGAACCTCTAACAAAAACTAATTTCCAAGGTCCCAGCCAGAGAGTTGTCCCCCAGCTTGCAAAACTAAACCTTTCTCTTGTGAAATATAAAATTAAAATAGTTTTTTTCTCTGCCTTTTTGTACAGCCAAGAAGTTTGCTGAGTTGCAGCCCAAGAAAGAGACCCCTCCTAAGAAAGAGAAGGGAGGAAAAGAGGCAGCCAAGCCCCAGGAGAAGAAGGAAAAGAAAAAGGAGGAGAAAAAGCCTGAACCAGAAGAAGAGCTGGATGACTGCGATGCTGTTTTGGCTGCTGAGCCCAAAGCCAAGGACCCCTTTGCACACCTGCCAAAGAGGTAGGACAGTGTTCAGCGTTGCTTTGTGTGTAGTGTTTATTTAGGCATGTTGGCTTCATTAACAACATTCATCAACATTTAAAATTTGTCACATTTTTAGCACAGCTGTGCCATGGACTGCAGCGTGTTTGCTCACACTGATTGCCTTTTGTAATTGATTTCTCTGTGTAGTGAAGGAATGCTAATCTGGACACAGCTGACTTTCTGTGGCCCTATTTGGAGCTTTTAGTGACATACTGAACATTAGATTGCTCACAGGGTAAGGTGTTTGATATGCAGATAAATTGTTGGGCCTTAATGGGTCTATACAGCCATCGACAAGGTTCCCTCTTTGAGGTGAAAACCACTCATCCCATGTCATTGGGCAAGGCAGTGTCCATTCATGGCACAGAGTCTTAATCTGACAGGGGAAGAGAAACTATGGACCATATTCATCCCAGTCGTCTCTGTTTAGTGAGTAATAGGCTGGTTCATGATGTGTCTACAAACTGAATTAACTAGAAGATCTGTAGTTTGTACACTAAGATTTATTATACTCTTACATAGTCTTGTTGATCCATTAAATTGATGTCCAACTACTGTGATTTTGTAAGGGATATGAACCTGAGCACCTACATAATTAACATTTTTACAACCAATTTTCATGTCTTATTAGTCTTGAACAAGACTGTGACCTGATAAACTTTTAATTTTTTTTTTCTAAAGCACATTTGTTATGGACGAGTTCAAGAGGAAGTATTCTAACGAAGACACCCTGACAGTAGCCCTTCCCCACTTCTGGGAGAACTTTGACCGTGAGGGGTATTCCATCTGGTATAGCCAGTACAAGTATCCTGAGGAGCTTACACTTGCCTTCAAGAGCTGCAACCTCATTACAGGTGAGACTCAGGAACATGCACCTTAACCAGCACTGTGATCTAAAGGGAATGAATTCAGTGATTTTTGTGAAGTTGCAGATAAGGTCTTTAGTTCAACTTGTATCCAAAACATGCTTGCTCCTTGGTTAATAAATTCCAGAAATCTAATTCTGCTCATGGTCCTACTTGTATGTAGATTTTCTGGATGATGTTTTATTTTGACCTCAAGTTTATGTCTAGTGAGTTTTCTTCTGTCCTTACAATTGCAAATTGTGGAAGTTATATAAATTGGCTCTTTTATCTCTTGGATTGGTTTTGCCCCTTCACTTTTTTTAATCAGATAAAGGTTATGTTCCGAGAATACAAAGCCGGTGAATAAGCAAAAGGTTTCAGCAGTGAAGTCAGTGTTTGCCTTAGGAGTAATTACAATAAGACTTACCCAAACTTGCCTGCTGCTTCTCAGAAATACCCATCATAGTGTAACATTACAGTCTGCGTTTTAATGTACGTTAATGAAAAATCGTCTGATTTTAAGAAAAGGGATGGTCCCCCTGTCATTGGGCAAGGCAGTGTCCCTTCGTGGCACAGAGTCTTAATCTGACAGGGGAAGAAAAACTTGACCATATTCATCCCAGTCGTCTCTGTTTAGTGAGTAACAGGCTGGTTCATGGTGTGGTGACAAAATTAAACTGACCCTGAGATACTGAAGGGGGACATTTTTAGACAGAAATATTTCACAGATGCTTAAGCTTTTTTGGGGGGTCCTTGTAATCTCTGAATAGTCATGAAGAATGTTGATATTTACCTGAGTCAAGTGTTCTGTATAGTTCTTTAAAACAAACATTGGAGACGAACAGGATAACGCTGGTCAGTGTGTCAAGTACAGTTCGTGTTGTGGCTTTTGTCCATTCTCACAATGTGTTAAATGCCTCAATCTTAACAGGAATGTTCCAGCGCCTGGACAAACTGAGAAAGAATGCTTTCGCAAGCGTCATCTTGTTTGGCACCAACAATGACAGCAGCATCTCCGGCCTTTGGGTCTTCAGAGGCCAGGAACTAGCTTTCACTGTAAGTGGCTGAACATTGTAAACAAAATGTGATTTATCCCTACTTTCAAGAATTAGCTTGATTTGATTTGTGCTGTCACTCCTGTGTAGGGTTGCTATGGAAAGCTTTGACTGCAGCACTGTCAAAGATCTTTCCGAGAAACAAAATCTTTCATTTAGATGAAGCCTTAGTGTAAGCCGACCAGTTCCCTGTCAATGGGCAAGGCGGTGTCCAATTATGGCACCAAGTCTTAATCTGATGGGGAAAGAGAAACTCAAGACCATATTCATCCCAGTCTACTCTGGTTCAGTGGGTTGAAGGCTGGTTCATGCTATGGGCACATTAAACTATATTAAAAGCTTGTTTTGAGTTAGTTTGTACTTTCTGACACTGAATAAATGGGTTGTAGCTTAAAATTAAACATTGTGATCAGTATTTGAAAAAATCTGTCATTTGCAGACATAAAGCATGTAATGAAATGCTCCCTGTATTCCTTCAGGATAAAATGATGTAGGAAAACCATGTTAATCAGCAATGGTATATTATACACTCATCAAACTCAAGGGTTGTTCATCCCAATTTAAGTAAGTTTCTTTCGTTCCACCCCCCAGTTGTCTGAGGACTGGCAGATCGACTACGAATCATATGACTGGCGCAAGCTGAATCCAGACAGTGAGGAGTGCAAGACCATGGTAAAGGAGTACTTTGCCTGGGAGGGAGACTTCAAGCATGTGGGTAAACCATTCAACCAGGGCAAGATCTTCAAGTGAGGGAACACTGCAATCTGTCTGCGCTTCTGCTCTCCGAAACTTAAGACCTATGAACTTTCAGCCACCACGTGCTCACTGAAGATGAATGACTTGGAATGACAGTGTTATGTGACGAGTGAATTTTGTCTCAGTGGCCCCAAACTGTTTTTTGTTTGACGTGCGAAATAAAGCGTTTTCCACAAGGCTATGTACGGACTGTGATGTTTTTGGTGTGACTCCAGTTTAAATGTTTGATTTTAAAAGTTTTGGGATCTTGTGTTGGCAGAGGTAACACAAATATATCAATTTAATTCTCTGACCTAGCCAAGAATGCCACCCTGGAAAAAAAGTCTCATTTAGTTCACACATTGATCAATAAACACACTTGCATAACATTGCAAAAACAATTGAACATGTCTTCATTTTAAAGTTATAAAACATTTCTAAAGCTATGCACCAACTAATCTGGTGACGTCACTGGCCCTGCTGGGTGTGGCTGGAGATGCACTAGAGTTGAAAACTTCCAACCAGAAGAGGTCAGTCAAACAGTAGTTTTCAACCTGGTTCAAAGTTACTGCAACTTTAGTGACGCACTATGATAACGCACTTGATTAGCACGTTTGTCTTTGTGTGGAAGTGTTACACACATTAAAACAAAAAGCAGCATTAACAACAGCATAAAGAGGCTGTTTTTGAGTATCTCTTATAATCTTTCAGTCTATAACTTACAGGATATATATATATATATATATATATATATATATATATATATATATATATATATATATATTTTGTAACTCCAGCTGGTGAAGTGTTCTATAAACCCTGCAGATGGCAGACAAAGGCCTGTTGGGAGCGTTGAATGGAGCACGTCCAACCGAGGGAGAGAACGTTCGAGCCCAGCTCTGTGGTTTTCTCATACTAAGAAGAGAATGTCATCTGCTTTAAACTATGGGTTCTTGTTTTGATGTTTCTTGTGCCTCCCCAAGGAGAGAGGGAAGAGGCCTGGAACAAATCTTTATTAGGAACATCTACTTGGATGCTGTTAAAATGTCATCTACAAGGCTATTAGGTCATTAAGAAGTTTTCTCCAAGAACGTTCCTCAGTTGGTTTGGGCTTATTGAAGAAAAACAACTCTAAATTCACACACCTGAATAAATTCAAATCCGATTTTCTAAAATCTGAAAAGAACCCTGTTGTATCTTGCAGTTAACAAACGTTTATTTGTATATATTTTCATATAGTTAATTGTAAGAGCATTTGAGTAAAACATTTACATTGTTTGGCCAAACAAACACTAATCTGCTGTATGGTTTGACCACACCCCACTCAAATGCAGAAATACCGTGTTTCAGAGCCTACTTCTGCAAGTTGGTATCATTAACGGACAAAAACGGACAACAAAAGGCATGTTTGTGTCCGTTTGCCGTACACATTCACTTTCTTAACATTAGATACTTAAAAGTGAACCTTAAAAAGCTGTATTTCCTTTGCTTCTTTATGAAATGACACATGAATTCGGTCTGCGTGGTAGAGTAAATGTTGCACCACATGACAAAGCACTTGATTTCATCAGCCACACCCAACTGAATGAACATTTGTTTAACACTCTTGATCATTTGCTGTTGACTGTTCCCACACCTGCAGCAGAGGCTCATCTTTTCACTTCTGCCATAACTGATTTCTTTGTTTAGTGCTTTATTGTTTTCACTATGCCTGAAGGATAAATAGGACACCTGGACCAGGCACTGCTAAAAATTCAGTTGATTTGTGGTCATATTGTGAATTCACCCTTTTTGATGTCAGTTTGAAGATATTCATTCATGTTTTCAGCAAAACCAACTTTTATTTAATCCCTCAATTTTAGAATATAGTGCATATATTCTGAAATTCAGAAAATTTGGGGTGGGTTCTTTTTTCCCCTCCTCTGGGATGGACACACACACACACACAGACACACACACACACATGACAGATGCACAAGAGAGGAATGTCATGTGGGAGTGAGTCAGATGTGCAATTTTTTCCAACTTACTAAGCATGATTCAAGATCATTTTGGCACAACCATCTTTAACCATAGTGTTGAATTAGGGAGGCCATTTTAGTTTGTTCTGTGGTCTCATGGAAATCAGAAAATGGAAATGTTTCCACAACAGCAAAGCACCCAGGTCCTTGAACACATGACTCACCCATCCTGTGGATCATGGTGGACGAGGGCTGTAACTTGAGCAAATAAGTTCAACTTCACGCGCACCATTGCAGCACTGCTGATGGCTAACCCTTCGATTACTGAAGGAGTGGTGCTACAAAAGCTTTTCCGCCATGCAAATAAATTGGTGATTAATGTGAACAGAACTATTGCGCAGTTGATGCAAGTTTCCAAGGCGAAAGAAGCAATATCACGTAAAGGATAAAACCTGGTCCTTATTTTTGTTTAGTAGTTTCAGAGTTAAAGAGCTAAAATAAAGCAAACCACAAGAACAATACACAGTCTTATGCCAACAGCAACATTTTCTGTTCCAGCCCTGCCAACTATCCTCCCCCTGGTTTTTATTTTTCTGCTGGCCACACACTCGCTACTTCTTTTTCCTTCCTCTCTACAGATCCTCGGTCACTGGGCTTTTTTTTTTTTTCTTCTATGTTCCGGGTGGGGTGGGGGGGATTTTTCTTAAAAGCAGTTATAGCAGTGAGGAGTGCTGGCGAGGGAGGAACACAGAGAGAGGTTGTATTGTTTCACCACACAAGGTCTCTGTGTGGCTGTCAGCCCCCGTCAGAGCTCCAGGCATGGTATGCATGTGCTGAGCATCTGGTGGTGCAGGACACACATCTGGAAAAGAGCGAGGCGGTCGGTGGAGGGTCTGGAGCGGAAAGGTGAAGAGCCAGCACTGGGAAGTTTGAGGCAGAAATCAACACACACTCCCCAAAGAAGCTCACAGCCTCGCTACAGGAGTTCTTTATCTTTGGGTTTAGCATTTTTGCAACTCTAAAACGAGGAGTTAGAATTAGTGCATTGATGAGTCCACAAAATGTGCAGATTATTTGTAGCCGTAGGTGTAGCCACGCGGCTTTAAATAGATATTCCTTCCTCTTTAGTTATGCTCACAGCTCTGCTATAGTGTCAGTGGCCGATGGCCTATGCACGAGTCTGTCAGTCACTGGGATGTCTGGAGGTGGACAGAAACAAAACTCACCACACATAGTTCCACCCTCCAAGTTTTAGGAGTTTCCCTAGAATCTAGTCTGGAGTCTGGCTTTACGTCTTACTAACACACACTCTTACTAAATTGGAGCTAAAGCAATGGGGGCAGGGAAAGGAATCTAGTCAGCATTCGAGGGCTACTTCACTACTACTACTTCAAAGGCATGTAAGACAGAGGGTGCAAACTTTGCATATCTAAATGCAATACATCTTTGTATATCACTTTCTGCTTCTGACAGAACCTGAGTCATGCCCTTCAGATCTTAGCCTTGAATGAAGGACATTTATTCCCATTTGTGCACTCAAAGGCATGTGAGCTGCACATATCTTTGCAGCACGGAATTGCAGCAGAGTAAGTGAGTACTGGAATAGAACGAGGAGGGTCAAAGGTGAACCGGCTGAAGAAGAACGGGAGGGAGAGACAAAATGACATTAGACTATGTAGTAACCATGTATGGATAGGTAGATAGCAAGGCTTCCAAGTAACATCTTTAAACAAACCATTGTTCAGTTTGTGTTGACCTACAGCAGAGGTTGCCAGCATGAGAGCGGAGTGGAAAGTGCATGACACAAGGGAAGAGAGGAGGGGTACAGCAGAGGGAAAACAGACAGCCCCTGCACTTCTGGACATGAAACCCCACAGTTTCTTCTAGCTCATGTTACCAGAATCTGGAGGTGGGGCAGGAGTAGCATTGTTGTCAATCTCAAGCAAATTCATAATACGCAACAGCATGGACAAAGATATGGATCCTTGGAAAAACGAAGTTCAGTTAGTAAAACAACAACATATTAATACAAACGAATCCCTTCTGGCTGGTGCACTCTTTAAAACACAGCGTTGTGATTAGTAACACCGTTTGGTAGTATCTTTGAGCTTGGGTGTGGACTGCACCTTCAGTCTTCAAACTGGCCCAGGGCTACCCATTACGATCCCTCCTAATACAAGTGCAATTGTCGCTTGTTGTAAACAGGTAATTTGCAGGTATAAGAGCAGTTTTTTTCAGCCCCATTAACAGACTTCCTCGTACAATGCTCAGATAAGCAGAGACAGCTGAGACTTGGATGAACTTTCTGAACCAACAGGCAGCATAACCCTGCTTGTGAAATGCGACATGATTGCTTCTGCGTGTATTGACTTGCTGTTGGTTTATATCCCACCTATAGAAAGTGTTGGCGCGCTAAAACATTTGAAGCAATGACTGGAATGTGCAGCTCAGGAAGGTGCCTGCTTGCTGGTGCCGAAGCACAACACCCGGGAGGTGAGCTACAGGGAGGAGAGACTCTTGCAACAGTAAGACACCTGAAGGTAAAATTTCAGTAACCTAATTACTCTGACTTCACAGTGTGACGGCTGTGGCAAGACTCGACCTGCGATAGGTGTTCCCAACATTTCGCCTATTTAGATTGGGTATAGTATGCAGACATAAAAAGACAGATCGGCAGCACTGGAAAAACACTGGGGGGAGGGGGAGGGGGGGCACCTTCTCTAAAATAACAATTACAAACTTTGTGTAGAGCAGAGTTCCTCACTGCAAAGCAACCAGCTTTGTGGCATGTGATATTTATCCATACACACACACGGCATTGCTATGGAAACACCCCTTTAAGTACCTCCCCCCTTGCTTATTATGTTGCTATGGCAGCCATCCCAGAATAGTCCCCTGCTTTTTTTTCTCCACCCTCCCTTGTGTTCGTGACTCACGATTCGCAGTGGAAACCACAATTCAGTCTGTCTCTTATTCCCCTTTTTGCCCCTAACATTCTTTTCGGTACCAAAGGAACTGCTTGGCGCTCTGAATCATCAGTGTGCTTTTGTGTGTGTGTGTGAGTAAGGAAGCACGCACTGTGGGGAATTCCACAAACATCACCAGTGACAAGTTACTATGGTGATGCAAATACAATATCAGGCGGGGTGACCTGTGCGTGTTGCGAGATAGTGTATCTCAAGGGCTGCACACTGTCATTAGCTGAGTGTAATTTCTTTGTAGTTGTAATCTCCATGGAAATGCTTTGCTCTTGCGGTTGCCTGATGTCCACTTTGTTTTGAGAAGTCCCAGCTTGCTTACTCACAGAGCTCCAGGAATAGGGCAGCACAAAATCTTGTCTTATAATATGTTTCATGTGGTAATTGAATTGAGGGCAAATTTTTTGCTGACGTGAGGAACAGGAAGAGCACGTCTCTGGTTTTATTACAGTCCATTCCTCTGGCTAATTTACCAAAAAGATGAAGATAAACCAATTACTTGTGCTAATTAAATTAAATTAAATTAAATCAGATGAAATTAAATCAAACAGAATGAGGACATTCCTTAACTTTCACAGCAATTACACAAGTCAGGATTTTTTCAGTGTCATACAAAAAAATGATAGATAAAAAAGCCACTTCAACATTTTAAAAAAAGAAGGTAATGGGTTAATGTTTTGATGGAAGATGTGAATAAACTTTTCATAAGTAACTGTAAACTAGTTCATATTGTAAGAATACTTAAAAAATGATGAACATGACAGAGTGAAAGGCGTTACCTCCCAGGGTGAACGATCGCCTGAATCTGCACCTCCTCTCAGCTTTACAGAGCTTTAAAGAGGTTTCAGCTCATTCTTTAGTTGTCCACAACTTTACTGCTCAGCGTCTCTGCCCCGACGGCACAAATTTCAGCAGCAGTAAGCAGTTGTTTTCGGTGAAAAAGCCCTAAATTCCACTACAGCAGGCTACACTTAAACGCAAACAGGCACAGTTAGAGTGCCAGATATTATTCTTTAGGGTTGGTGGAGACCAAAGACAGAGCTAAACCAAGAACGAATGTGGTAAACATGAACAACATGGAGGATTATGCTATGGTGAATCACCAGAATCACAGCTGATTTGTTTGCTGAAAAGTTTGCTATTTATATATACAAATATATAAATATATAAAAGTATATTTGTTTCGAGCTTCCCCCAAGGATCCAAAAGGTAATTTATTACAGATAAAAGTACAATAAGCAAACTGAGTTTGAAGTGTGACAAGTAACAGCAGTAGACGGTATTTAGGGCCCTTGTCTTATCAGAATCTGTGCTCTGCTCACATACAAGCAGTTTGACTCTGGTTTCTGGAGGCTCCAAATGTACTACACTCAGTACAACAACAAGATTAATTACACAGAGACGCACATGGACTAAAGTGGGCAGACAACTAAACACAGCGTAATACTGCTGTGTTCAAGCAGTGAGAGAGAAAGCAAACTGCGTATGGTTGTGTAAATGATTAGTAAGTGGGAAGCCTAATTAGTACCTTCTACCACTGAACAGCCACAACACAACCCTGGTGGTCTTAATAATGTCATGGAGATGAGGGTCAGCATGGCCACAAGGCCCCATACACAGCAAAATGTGACACACTGTGTGCAGAGGGGCTGGAAGTACACAAACTACAAACACCACAAATCTTTTGCTTAAAAAATAGAAGCAGATTACCTACACTCTACAGAAAGTACAAAGATAAAAATACTCCACTAAGAAAACAATAAATGTGAAATAATATTGATTCTGGTAATTATGGCAAAACATATACAGTGATAAATACAAAATGAGGGTCAGAGGTCACTGTTGAAAATTGTTGTTTATTAGTTAGTGATATTTTTAATAAAAAAACAAACATATATATGTATATAAAGCACAGCTTGGTACTAACTTTGTGGCTGAGAGATGCATATATACAAAAAGTTTTTAATTTGTATTTTAATATACATGTAATATAGTAAACATGTTCCATGGAGATTTTGCACAAAGGTTTTTTTACTATGATAATCCTCGACAGATTAACAGTTCATCTGAGTCGGAGCGCAGATCTTAATTTTACAAAAAGCAATGGCATGGATCACATCAAAAAATTTGATGCAATGTTTTTCATACCAAACTTGAATCTACAAAGTAGAAAGTCCAGCGTATTTGTTTTGGGTCTGTCTTTATTTGCAAGACTTGTAGTAATGTGTTTACTTAGAAAACACAGAGCAAAGAAGCTGAAATTCAGGTTGCCTGTTTCTATTCCAATTTGGCCTTTCTCTTTTCTCATTCCAAATTTTCAGCGATGCCTGAAAATTGTGTAGAGTCGCTTTGCATCTCATTACATTAACATTCTGCTTAGGATCCTGGATAAATGTGAGGGGGCTGATTGCCATTGTTACCTCAAACATCTAATCTAGCTTTAAAGTTCTAACGATGCATACATCTCAAAAGGTTTCTTTTAAGAAATAAAAGATATAGCACTAATGCAGGTAATATTTCTCTTGTTTTTCTTGTCTTTGCATCGTCCCATCCTCCCTAACGTAAAGTCAAGTGAGCAGATGCCACAGGTGATTCCACAGAACAAACACAACCATTATGCTGGAGGAGGGATGATATTTATTAAGGCCGAGAGAAAATACAGACTTTAAATAGAGCAAAGTAGACTTTGGATTTATAAATTGGAAACAGCATCGTATGTTAGGTAGCTCTTTGTGCTTCATCATTTTGCAGCCTTTTCCGATTTATTGTCAACAATAGCGTATTCATTCATTTATGAAGAACACAAGCTGAATCTGTAGAGCATTTTCTTTTGAGAGTTTTCGACGCTGACAATGACTCTTTGACTGTGTTTATCTGACTGTGTCTTCTGCAGTGGCTGGTGAAACAAAATTGACAATGGTGCATTGTATGAAAAAAAAATCGAAAAAAGTTTGGGCACAAGGAACGTTTCCATTTACACACAATCTTGCTTGTGTCACAAAGTGCCTGCTTGTCTCCAGATGCAAACTGGAGTGTTAAATAAATTTGAAGTTTAATGCCATTTTCCAGCCATTAGAAAGGCAGAAAACACGTTTCAGTTAGAGCAGATGGCTTAAATATCTCTGCTGTTAATGTAAATCACTATTGTGTTTGGAGAACTGCCAATGGAAATGATACTCAGTGTTTACTTGGCTTTTATTTCAGCACAGAGGCTATAAATAAAAGACAGCACAGACACCAAAATTAAAAATTTGACACATGCAATTACAGACTTTGGATAAGTTATTGATTACAACTCACTGTGAAATTAGATGTTGTAGCAAACATACAGGAAAAAAGTGAATAAAGAAGAAGAGCAACAAAAAACAGTCGCATTCTCTAAAGCTCTTTTAAAATAAAATCCTTCCATTGTATGTCAGGTTTTTGCTAATAATCTTTATGACTCACACAAACAGGCCATTTGCCAAGTACACTGCGTGCTTTGTCTGGGCTTAGAGAAGAATTTCAGTTAATAATTGTGACATTTTCTGAGTAGAATACAAAATATCCTTCTTTTGACCACATCCTAACCTTTATAAGTTTTCCCCTGCACCTCTATTGGACATTTTTTTTTCTAAAATATGCTCAGATAGTCCTTTGTGTCCTATTACACCTCCATTACACAATCAAACGTGCAAGTCCCACCCATCTGGCTCTGGTGTCTCTGAGCAGAAGCAAGCAAACAGTTGCTTAAGGAGTTCTGGCAGATTTGAAATAACCATTGAATCCAGGTGTGGTGTTACTTCTCTTTAATCATATTACAAGTTAAAGTTTTGCCCAGTCCGGTGCCATGTGAGTTCCCTTATCCTGTGGGAGACATTAACATACGCAAACAAGCACACACACCCACACCCACACACACACACACACACACAAACACACACACACATTCAACCGTCCATCCCGTCTAATCCTCCGATTTTCCTCTTCTTTAGAGTCTGAGCTCTCCTGTTTTCATTGTAGTCATGGGCTGTGAGTCATCGCACGTCTGAGCCAAGCTATTTGCGCTGGTTCACACTGGCTGACACACCTAAGACCAGGAAACACACCCATTCCCACATATCCTTGTATTCAACTAGAGTGACCTGCCACAAAGTAGTAACAGACAGAAAAGGCTCGAGTTTGTAAAAAACATGAGCTCCATGTGCAAAATATTCAGGAAAATCTCCTTAAGCTTTAGTTTTGTCCCGATTGCACAATCCACATCTCACATCTCATTCCCCAACTCTGCTCTTAGTCTTCAAGTCTTGCTGTGGATTGTGGATTTAGCTAGATTTGCTGAGGGTAAATCAATAAATTACGTAGTTTTTTTTTTTATCTAGATTTTACATCTTTTAGAAGGTTTTAAATTGAGAGTGCATAAACAAGGTCATTAAGAGCCGTGAAAAACACGCTGCAGGCCGAGTGTTTACTGTGGGGTTGTTAGGACACCATAAACCTTAAAAACTGTCGAAAATTTGTTTCGCTGCACATACTTCATAGAGGCCTCCCGCTGTTTACATGCACACACGTTTTAGGAGTTGTCTGTCTTGCCCCGAAGCGGCAAACCTGCAACTCTTCTTCAAAGGCAAAAACAGCCACGCCTCTGAGCTGTGCAAACAGGTACGATGGCAGGGAGCTTGTGCATGAGGAGCGTATCCGCATTATGCTGATGCAGCAAAGCTGAAAATTGGTTAGAAAAGCAACAGAAAAAAAAAAGGACTGCACTCAAGAACGTGATGTAATACACTTTGCGTGTTTTCTGTCCATTCATATTGTTTGTTTAAAACATTTTTAGTCCAAAGAGTAAAGACTTGCTGTACTTTATACAAGGAAGGCTGTTGGGCTGTTTATCTTTCATACAGTCACTTTTATCTTGAAAATATCTTTCTTTACAGCACGCATACACACACACACACACACATACAAAGAGAGAACTACTCCTTTTTCTTTGAGGGAAAACAAAATCAGAGTTCTCTTGACTCATGGTGGTGTGATGTGGTAATAAGAAAATGTGTGTGTGTGTGTGTGTGTGCGCTTGTGTGCACTCGTGTACGAGCGTGTGTGCCACTCCCTGTTCCTGCCCCATGAAGACACACAGTAACTTTTTCTCGTGTTCGCACCACTTGATTGTTGCTTGCTACAATAATTCCCCTCCATGAACATGGGTGTAACACTGGTGTGAAATGTGAACAAGCACACATGCATCCACATCCCAGCACAATGCTCATGCATGTCTTAACTCAGTTTTTCCCAAGCAAAGGAACTGGTAACTGCTTGTGGGTGGGGCTGTTTCTGTAGCTGCATGGGCATGGAAAGAATAAAACATTTAAGTGAATATTAAAAGATTTTAAAGTGTATCTGCTTATAGAGTAAGTTATTGCAATTGAGATGAAAACTAGTCCAAACAGTTACAGCCTAAATTGATATATAACAGTTCAAATAGTTAAATAAAACTAAAATAAAATTAAAATAAATTAATTGAAATGGATAAAATATAAAACTAAGGGATACGTTGTAAATATTAGTTATTTAGAAATAGTTGAAATAGGTAGATAAAATAAAATGGAGAAATATTTGAAATACGTAGAGTAATGGATAAATAGTTGAATTACTTTGCTAAAATTAGTAATATAAAAACAGTTTGAATAACTGGCTTAAAGTGATTGATAAATGGCTGGCAAGCATAAAAATTAATGAATTCACTGCTTAAAATTGTTAAGAGTAATGGAGCAGTAGACAATGTTATTAAAGATGCTGGATCGATTGGTAAATTAAGCCATTCATACTTAAGATATGAATGAAGAATAAAAGTAATAAATATTTGACAGATAATTAAATGATAAATGATAAACAAACACATTTTTAGCTTCTGCTACTAAAAGTGGTAGTAAAGCAAATGCAGGGCAGCGCAGTGGTGGAGGGGTCAGCGCGAGACTGTCCCCAGTTTGAATCCACCTGCCGGCTATACTGTTATTTAACATTGTCAGAATAAAAGTGGATGTTGATTTCATAGTTTCCATCCACCCACTTATCCTGTTCAGGGTTGCGGGGGCTGGCCATCTCGAGGTCGCCACAGAGAGACTCAATGACAAGCAACCATTCACGTTCACACCTACGGGATATTTAGAGTCGCCAGTGGAGCTAATATGGTCGTTGGGCTGTGGGAGGAAGACCAGGGACAACATACAAGCTCCACACAGGACGTCTGACCAGCACTAACCACTCCACCACCGTGGTCCTCTGTGTTGGAATGCATTTCATTCAGTTATGTGTATTACATGTTTTCTTTTCATTAAGTAAACTTTCCTTTTGACAAACTGGGTCAGCGTGTCTTGAGTCAGCTTAAAGACATGACTTCTGAGTGATCCTTATCTGTGAAATGCTCCTGCACGTTCTCACTCCGTACTAGGAGTTCATCTCCTGAAGTCAAAATTGACTTTTTGACAGGTTTGTTTCAAAAGACCAAAGTTCAAAGGTTGTTGTTTTAGACGTGAAATATCTGTAAATAGTGGTGAAAATCAAACTATTTGGTTCTGACAGTGTCATATTTAGGCAGTTTATCAGGTCCAATACTTTGGAGAATCCAATTTAGAATTCAGTTTTTAACTATGAAGTGTTGGCTTTAAACAAATCGTTCCTTTCTTCAACTTTTGATGATAGCCTGTAATGTTAGCATTGTGTTTGTTCATCATTACAGTCCAACATTAATTCAAATGTTTGCTTATACTTTTTAATTTTAATGTGAAATGCTCATTGGTTAGCACGTGATTACCTTGGCAAGAGCAGTGTTAATTGCCGTGAGAGTAATTAGTTGAATATACTTTTAAAAAATAACATTAACATGATGTGATACCAGGTCACTGTAACACGGCTGCTGCAGCACGTCTTCCAAGCGTGGCGGAAGCTCTACGTTCAAAGCGTTTCGTGGAAAAAAATCTTTCACCTGACTTTGTTATTACAAAATGATAGTGGGAAGAGAGCACAGCTTTCCCACTGTTATTTACTCAGATTACCGTTACAATAGCTGTTTTCAGATTCATCGAGGGGAAGATTAAAACGTGGAATGCATGTGCTCAGAGTCCTATGTTTAAAACTCCAAAACATATTTATATGTACATATATATGTTGTTGTTTTTTATTTTGTTTTTTTACCATAAACCATGCATTTATTGAAGTCCAGTGAGATCTGGTTCAGGGGTGGGCGTTGTTAAACAAAACTAAATAAAAAAAGAAAATGCTGCCTTGTAAATACACACTTTGCCTTTTGTATGTAAGTAAAGGACTCATTCCTGAGTCACTGTGTTAATGATAACTTTGTGTCAGTCTGTGTGCAGTAATTTAAATGCTATAATAGCATGTTTATGTCATTGTCTAATGATATGATTCTCATGCTGTGGTGCTTCAGAGTGTACTTCACTCTTATCCTGAAATGGATGAAAATGAGAAATGAGAAAAAAGTCATGCACTGGATTATGACTGTTGTGCTGCTTTACATAAATGTGTGAGCATTTATACAAATCAGCCGTCCCTCGTGAATGGGTGTGTGCTGTGTATGGTGAGTTAGTCACATGCTTTGAAAAGTTTAAAACAGTTCAGAAACAAATATTTTCTTGCATTGTGGTCATTGGTACTAGTACCAAAACAAAAATCTCCAAACCCATTTCAAAAATGTCACTGTATCTCAGGACAGATTTGACAGATTCAAAAGCTCTTGATACCTTTAAAATCCCGCTGACATTTTCAACTGTTAATGTACATATGTGACAATGAGCCGACATTCATGACATTTTCAAGCAGAAGTCAGAGCCCCGTCTGTGAAGCAGTGGGTGGTCCCACGGCTGCAGAGGACCACTCCCTCGTTCCCTCCCCTGTATGCCCCTCCTTCTGCAAACCAGGAGCCCTACCCAGCTCCCTGACCAGCCACTCTGCTCAGCCAAGAGGAGCAGGCTGTTAAGAAAAAAACAAGTTTAAATCAACTCGGAGCAGAGGAGGGAGGGAGAGAGGGGGGCAGGAAACGCCCTGGAAACTTGGTTGATCGAGAAATAGGAAAAGAGTGACAGAATCCTCATAGACTGCAAAGTTGTGAGTGGAAGAAGTGCTTTTCTTGGACTGAGGAGAAAGGGAGAGGACACGTTTTCAAGGATGCTCAAGCGGGTGTGAGGCTTCTTGAGCGCAAAGATTGCGCACAGGTAAAAAGTTTCTTATTGTCCTTCTGCAGATTAAACTGAGTCTGTTTTTCAAAGTTTTGATAAACTTTGTTGCCAGTTTTGCTTTAATTACAACTTAACTGTGCCACAAAAATACATTTCACTGACAAAAAGTTGATCAATGCAACTGAGTTACAAATTCTAAAAGTTACTCAAGTCTTCCTGTAGCATCCCAGTGGGTCCTTTTAGTGAATCTGTGTATCAGTGGCAATATCATATTGACTTTGTCCTACTTTGTCATATGTTTATCTCCACATATCATTCCTATAATTTAAGCTTTGTTTAATGTTGTTCAGTTGTTTGAAGACAAAAGATGTTTGTTATTACTTTGCTCCTTCGTGATGTAATGTGGCAGTAATTTGGTATGAATATAATCTGAAGTTTTAATTGCTGTTTTAAAATAGCGCTGCACATGAAAAGTGGGTGTGTACCCACAGCCACCACATGAATGCTGAGGACTTGACTGGAGTTGCGCACTTCACTTTTCTGTTACTGCAACCAGCGATTTTACCCAAGGTGCATGCGAGTGATGAATCTGCAGCTCTAGAGACAGTTTGGTGTATCTTCATGTGATTTTAGTCCTTTCGGAAAGAAGACATAACATAAATCTTTCTTTGTATAGTGATTATATTATTGAGCAACATGGATGTCCTTTCCATTTATATCATTGCGTCTTTGGGTTAGCAACAGTTTTAGAGCACTAGGAAATCCTGCACACTTGACAAAGGTTGAATGAAAACTCGAAAAGTGTGCAGCGACGTTATCCTTCAAGTGTTTGTCTTCTCTGACCAACGCCCTGTGCTAAGACTAGGGAATTTAAAAAGTAAAGGTACTTCCCTGTGAGGACCTGCAAGAACAAGCTTGGGTGTGGATTCCTTTCCTTCACCTCCCTTCACCCCCTCCTTTTTTTCGCCCTCCCTTTTTGCTTTGCTGTCTCCTCCACACCCTTCAAGGACAAAAAAAAAAAAAGAAAGAGAGAGAAAAAGAACATAAAACATACACTTCATGGTTGCTGCAGCAAGTAGTTCACACGGACCTTTATACGGTATCCAGGCCATTCAAACAAAAAGTAAAAGTATCAATCATGAAGATATGAACTTATCGCAATGGTTCTGGTATGAGAAAAATCTGTTTTTTGAGAAGGCATACTTACATTGTTACATAAGAGAGAAGTGGAAAGTGCTGTCACATATTTTTATGACTTTTCTTAGGCAGAGACAGAGAGAGATTTGTGTTTGTTTCTGTCACTGTGGATCTCATATCGCAGGATCCTGGGCAGAGTGTGCAGGGAAGGAGATGGGGGAAGAGGAGGAGGAAGGAGGAAGATGGGGAAAGGGAGTTGGGGAGCGCGCTAGCACGGGGGGATGGGCGGGGCGAGGGTGAGGAGGGGAGTAATGGAATGTAGTGGTTTGGAAAGACAAGCTAATTGAAACCAGGTTTGAGGCATAGACGGGGGGGGGAGCTGAGACTTTGCACGTTTGTAGAGAGTCAAAACGGAGTTTCTAAACCCAGGACATGACAGAGAGTTACTTTTCTGCCTAGTGTGAACGTAAAGCGTCAGTCGCATCTTTCCAGCTGTGGTTTGCACTAGATTGATCACAAATAGTTGCGTCTAAATTTTATATGATACATTTGTTCAAGTTGAAGTAAAGAAAAAAAACAGACCACAGACCACACACCATCCTAATTTGCTTAACAGTCATATTTCTCTTTGTGCTGTAGCCTCTCCTCCACTGCTCCCTCCTGCCACACCCAACTTCATTTCACTGCTGCCTGCTCGCTGTTGCGCAGCATTTTCTACAGCGCTCACTTAACTCGCTCCCTGTGCCCCGAAGCTGTTAGTCAGTCGCTCTTGCCAAGGTGGTTGTGACACAGACTGGGGCTAAATGTTTCCTTTGGTTGTTTCTCAATTATATGATATTTTTTGTGTGTTTCAGACATTTATGTTGTGCTTGGTGATAATGTGGTATGAAATATTGCATAACGTGTTCACTAAAGGTGTAGATTCTTGCTGCAAGCAGCGGTAAAGACCTATACACATGTGACAGGTATGGAACTTATATTTCAAGCACGGAAACTTTCAGAGCTGGTTTCTAAATGCCTGCAGCTACAACGTCTGTCGGTTCACAGGGCCTCATTTTGGCCCGGGGCGGATACTTGCACTTTCTACAAGGACAGCAGTACAGAGACTTCATTGTGTTGTCACCTAAAATAATAATAATAATATTTTTGAATTCCACAAACCACACAGTAATTTGGGGAAAAACAACTTTCTTGATCCGATGTTGCTCAGTCAACGCGTCGAGCTGACATTTTGCAGAGTTCGACTAAATTGACAAACAGTATCTTTCCTAGCCCGAGGAAATCGGCACGCATCATGACTTTGGAATCTTATCTGAACTGTGTCAAGATATTTATCACAGTGTTCTGGCAGCTCTGATGGCTGGAAGCACAGATGAGAGATGCGTTGCTCTGACGTGCCAGTGTGAAACGGAAATAAACTCATCTCTAGCACACTTCCTCTGTCATTTCCTCAAGGGTTTGTTGAATCGGTGGGTGGACGAATGAACAGACAGAGATGAACAGATCAAGTTATATAAAGTAGGCAGGCTAAATAACTATAACGTGTATAACATGTAAATGGACGTTGTGATGTTTCGATGAATAGCATATTTGTAGGCACACAACTGATTTTCTAGGCAAGTCACCCAGCAGCCACTCCCTTCTCATCCACTGAGTACCGGCTGGAAAAGTTCTGCGTGTCTTCTGTGCACTTTGTGGCCTGTCTATCATTAGCACCGCTTACCTTGTTGTTGAGAAATAGCGATTTGAGAGGTATGATGACACAATTATCACATAATACCCTGGACGCCACACCCTACACGTATGCATGCTGGATGCAATTCCGACTTGCTAACCGTATCTTAAAGCTTGGTGGGGCTTTGCAGGGAATTCAAAACAGTGTAAATCATTTCATTTGGCAAGCCAACAACCTCCAAAATTGTACTGCCAAACATCTGCGAAACAGATTTATCCAAACGCACCAAATCTTACAATCTAGCACAAATGTTGTAGTTTGCAGTCTACCTGGCCTGCACCCTGCAAATGCTGGTGCGTTTCTTTGAACGAGATACGACGTACAGCATCTGTTACAAAACTCCTCATGGAATGAGCTGCCGCAAATGTCAGCTCAGCAGGGCTTGGAATGTAAATTTAGAAATACATTTGGCTTTGTTTAGGCCTTCTTTATCTGGCTCATGATAGTCAAGGGTGGCACTCATAATCCAGCTGTTTGTCTTGCTCAAAACAGCTCTGCACTGCTCTGGTGTGAACTACATTCTAACTATGAATACACATCCTTATGTAATGCTTATGCTTCAAGTATGGCCAGGGACGTCTGATACATTCTGCTCCTTCCATCTAGCTCTTGACCTTCTCGTCTCCATGAATGGACTTGCATTTGCACAGTTGTGTTGGACAGACTAACTAATCCAAACGAAACTCAGTTGAAGTTGGGCAGTTAAATATCTGGGCTTGTATAGTGTCGTCTTGTCCCCGTAAGCCTCATGTGACGCAGTAAACTCCATCCTCCTTCTTCTTGCTTTTTGCTGGTTTAACAAGTTATGTCACTTGAAAATTTACATTTCTCAACTCTCTCATGTATCTCTCTGTGGGGAAAAAACATGGCTGTGCTTCTTTGAATTCGATTTGTGATGCTTTGGTAGTTGCTCGACATTCTTGGCTCTGAAACTGTCTGTAGGAACCAGTCTAGGATCACTTCTCATTTCATCACTTCAGCTATTACTAAAATGTTTGGTTTCATTTTTGCAAAAAAAAAATAATTATAAATTCACTCGTTAGTATTTATATCAAAAAATTGTCTTTGTAAGATTTTCAGCAGCACTTACTTATGCAGCCTAGATTACCGGAAACAGAAGGAAAAGGTCCACTTAAAGCACAAGTGCATACGGAAAAGAAGTGAAAATTTAACGATCCTCCCTCTGCGAATGTTTAGGGAAGTGATAGAAAACAATGTGTAATGATAGATGAGATATCTGGCACGTACCAACTGAAACAGATTAGAACCTTTTCACCATGAGACTTTCAGGAAAAACGAAGGCACGGTTGAAATGACTCAACACAACCCCCTCGCCTCGTTTGTGATCTTGTAAAAGCAAGAGACAAGGAGTTTAAGGATTTTCTTTAGTTTTTCTTCTCGGCGCAGGAACTCCTGCCAAAGTCACAATGGTTTAATCAGCTGCAGGCCAAGTTGGCGTCAGTGGGCAGGCTTTGGTCTTCTACAGCACTTGTGGTTTGCTTCAGGGTTGTGTGGACTATGGGGTGCAGAAAAGAACCCTTTATTTTGACGCACATTCCTTTTCTATGTGTCACACATGCACGGCCTATCTCTGTTTTTGAACCTATGCTGGGGCCTGCGATATCTCGTTTTGTATTTGCTGTACTTGCTATATCAAATTACATCACAGAGAGGGGAACAGGGAGTCCGTTCTGTTTTGATGACAAGATTGATTTGGTCACGGCTTGTTTCTCCCTCTTTTACACTGAGGCCTTCTTATTTGCTCATAATCAAATTGTGTCCTTTTCCAGCACCGCGGTGCCTGATTCACTTACACTGGAGCTTTAATCGTTGTCACACTGCTCCTGTTTTCTGTTGACGGACTAAATACAGTCACTTTGATCAGTTTCCAGTGTGGTGTGACACTCTCGTGTATAGAACAGCTTAGGTTTGTGTTATCAAGGAGTAGAAGAAGAGATAACGCCTGTGGTGAGGATAGCAATGAGGTCTAGAGAGCTGTATGTTGCATCAACTGCGTGCAGCGGTGGGGCACACTAAAATAACAGTGATGGCGATGGTGATATGAATCATGAAAATGAAATACATTTAGAATGTTTTTCAGGAACCCATTAAGTTTAACGTGCCAATCTAACTAAACATGGCATTCTCGTATATTTGAGCAAAATCTGGAGGATAAGGGTGTGATGGGCTGACTACATGGAGGTGGGCACTAATGCAGGGTGCAGGGGACTGGGCTGGAGTCAGAGTAAGAGAGAAAGAGGACATTTCTTTGGAGTTAGTCACTATGGGGAGAGGCTGGGCTCCCTTCCAGCTGGCCTGACAGCTCTATCAAGGAATGTGTGTGACTGGAGGCCTGGGTGGGGCCGTGCTCTGAGCTGCTCCCTCTGTGCGCTGAGCGCAGACACAGGCAAAGCCTCGTGAATAGTGGCGTGGTACCTTTACTTTTCAACAGATGTATATTTGTTTGTTTACCACATTACCAGTGACCACAATTCACTCATAGTGTGCATGCATTGGTGTGGTTATGTGTATAGTGTCACCAGTGTATTAAGTACAGAAGGGAGGGGAGCATCTGTCTTCTCTTTTGAGTTTGTTTACACAGATATGACCATTGTAAAAAATATGTACTTGCATGACCCAATATTTGCTTTCCTGCTTTATGTATCTGGGTGCTATATAATATCACAATCATGCACAAATCTCACAACAAACAAATCATGCATGTCTTAAAGAGGTCTAATACACTAATGGTTTGGGAATCACTGTTACAAGCCAATTATAGCTCACGTCTCATTAGTCTGGTAACTGTACCTGTGGAAACTGTCATTCATTTGGACCTTTACCTGAATGAGCTGTGTGTGATGCTACGTCTCTGTAACCAGAGGATGGGCAAGAGAGTATACACAGCTGCTGTGTCCCTACACAAACATAATGACAAGCACTTAGTGGCTGGCATTCATTTCAGCTATGTCCCATCTATTTCAGTATAGGACCAGTTCAAAAAGGCTATCAGCAAGAATGTTTTGACTAAATTATTTTAAAAGATTCCCACCAATTCTGTTGGCTTTGAGAAACTTTCTCTTTTTTGTCCATTTAGTGTTTGTTATAGGTATTTAAATCTGACTGTTGTATGCTGAACATGGGCCACGGGGGAGGTTAATGATGGGGCTGAAGAGTCTGTCCCAGAAGAATGTTTCTGAGGGGCATGTTCCCACTGGCAGATGCCTGTGTGTACACACATCAAGTCTGGCTCTGTTTGTACTGGGACTGACAAAGACAAGGCTTTGTTTCACAATATGCAGATGGACTCAAGGCACAATCGTCATAGGTTCTGTTAGATTTTGGGCTAGTTAAAACAACAAAAGCAAGACTGACTTAACATCAAATTGACAGATTGCAAGTAAATATAATTTCCACATTTTCTTGGCATCTGTGACTACTTCTGCTCTTTTACTACAGTGGTTTTATACTTTACAAATTGGCAGTCCACTCTTGTCTCGTGGTTTTCAATAATGTTATAATTATTTTAGAAATCAACTAGCACTTTAAATTTCCAGTCCAACGTTGTGTCCGCCTAACCCAATATTTGCAGAAGAAAGAGCCGCACCAAACAAGTACATGGATTTATTTAGTTCAGGGGCCATTTTTGAATAATTAGTCACCAGGGTAAATAATACTTGACCGTTTAATTATGAAAGCTCTGACAGCTCAGATTGGAAGCCCAATGAGCATGAACACTAAATGTCATGAGTAAATCCTGAGTGTAGCCACACTACGTGGCGTATGTGTGACAAATGGGTTTTTGTCAAACATGAAACATTAAACAAGGAATGATATCATGCTAGAGAGCAGCATGATAAATTCAGAATAGGTTATTTTTCTTCTGCCCATTTGTATGTTTAGAAAATTATGTTCTAAAGCCCAATTTTTCTTATTTCTGTCAACAGAAGTCAAGAAAGAAGAACCACAGCATCTGATTGAAGCCCTTGGCTTTGCTTGAGCAATCCAAGGTAAGTGTCCTTAGATCCATAATCAGAAGTTTCCTCTTTTTCTTGTGTCAAAAGTTCCTAGAACTCTTGTTTTGAGGAACATTTTTAGCTCCTATTAGTAGAGCAGGCATTTTATCAGACGAACCAATTTCACCTCTGGGATTAACAAAGCCTCTCTGATTCTGAGTCCGAATAGGAGTCATGTACATAACAGGTGTGACTTCTCATGGGAGAACAACAATGCATCGGTGCTTTGTGTTCATGTGAGAAAGTCTCCATTTAGATTTAAAAGACGTGATCTGAATCTATACAGATCTCACAATGTGGAGGTGCAAGGGAAAAAGAGGCATGCTGAGGTGATCGGTGGTCAAGGCCTTTGTCGTTGGACTGTTGCTCTATAGTTTTGATATGCATGTAGATATCAATGCATCAAATCAATGTGGGAATACATATATGCATGCGAACTAACTAACTCCATCCCGCGTCACTGAATTCCTACTGGAGGTTGAATACAAACAACTGAAAAAAAAGACCCTTAAGGGGTCTAGTTCCGGTGAAAAGCCCCACAGACATTAGTCCCTAGAATTAAGTCCTGAGAATTGTTTGGCCCCAAAGTGCCTTGTGTCGCTTTTGAAAAGCATTTTATTACGCAGCCAGATTGAAAACCTCTGTTGGAATGTTTGTTGTAAAACCTCCTGAACCTCGAAGGTCATGCCACCACCGTTCAGCTGTGAAGGCTCGCCTTGTAGAAACCTGACACTTGGCTGCTTCTACTCTCTGTGCCTCCTTCTGGCACCCCTCCTTTCTCCCTCTGAGACCACCTGTTCCGCTTGAACCCCCCCTTCTTATGAAGCAACCTTGTCAAAAACCCGGAAAGCACGTGTTACTTTAACTATTTGTAGTCAGCCTCTGTGTTACTCTCATTGAGTGGAGGCAAACTTAGCGGAAAAAGTGATACTAAACCCAAACTGTGTGCAGCTTGTGTAGGTCTTGTCAGGCCATAAGAGAGGCGTATCTAGACATGCTCTGTGGTTGGACTGCAGTTAACAAAAGCTTATGTCTGGCTGGTTCTCCACACCCCCATTGCTCAAAACACTTACCAGGCCATAATAAATCAGACAGATGAGCTTGTCTGTCCCCCTTTAGTCTAATTTCCTTCCGGCCTCTATGGTTCTCTTCAAAGCTTTTCAAATATGCTGCAAAAATCCTAGATGAAATCACGAATCAAATGAGGACATGTGACATCAGGAATGTCACTCTCAGGCATGAGAGATGAAGAAATGAAAGGAAAAGTTGACTGTCAAACTGTCACAGACTGCATGGCTGCATGTCTAATGATGCAAAGAGCAGAGGCTTACACAGTTATCGTCTGCTTAAAATACACTCCATATCATGAGGATTCTTTCAACTCACTAATTAGAAAAAGGAAGCTGATGCCCCATGGAGAATGTTGTCCTAAGCTTCTGAGTCGGCCTTTCAGCGACACCTTCACATTTTCATGTGTCATGTCCTTTTACTATTAACTTCACTCATAGACAACCATTCCACACAGCAGTTTCACATCCATTCCTCTCCCTTTCCTGCTTTCATTTTTTTTTTTACCATGTCGTCGTTTCTCCCTTCCTTTCTTCCTGTATTGCTGTGGGACTCAGCATCTCCCTACAGCTCGCTTCCAGCATTATGTCAAAACTATGTGAACGAGGAAGGCCCGAACAGTTCCTTCTCTTAGCCTCAGAGTGACAAGGAAAGGAAGTTTAAGGTGACTATGTATAAGAATAGACACATACACAGCAATGAATTAAAGAGAGAACCCAGAGAGTTGTGTCCTCAGGTTATCTCCTTCAGTGAGAGCTGAAGAAATGAACACGTGTCTTCCTTTGCTCCTTTGAGATTTTTGTGAACACATACAGTAGATGTTGCCTCACACTTTCCCTTCTCCTTGACAAGAGATAAGGGGGATAGAGTCCACCTCATACAATAATACAGTAACAAAGCAATATGCACATTTTTCCAGAGTTAAAATATTTAAAATGCACTGTCCCCCTTCAGCACTAGACACATGCAGTCCTGTGTAATGTCAATAGGCCCTGAGAAGCATACGAATGAAAAGAATGTGAGAGTTGTCAGCTATTCTTATCGGTTTTCACTGACAGAAGGAGGCGAGGAGGTGGATGTGTAAAGCAGTGAGCAGTGTTGTGGCCCATGGGTAAAACACTAATTCTTTTTGTTTAGCCTTTACACTTTCAGGCTGGGATTAGAAAGCCCAGGTTTAAATACTATATCTCAGTTGAGGTAAAAGGAATTTAATCTCCTATTGATCTAGGATCTGGGTTTTGGCATTCCGAACTGCCTTGTTTGCTTGAGATATGCATGCAGTAAAACAGAGGCTGAGAGGGAGATGTGAGAAAATCAGGTCACAGGTGCCTATGAGGGATTCGTGTAGTCTTTGGCATATACCCCACCACTGGCTCTGGTATTAGTCTAGTCTGTAACCTTGTTATTCAATCCTGAGAGTTTGCAGAAAGCTATTTTAGAGAGGGGGATAATAATTATCTCAAAGCACTATATACAATTGCAAGTATTCCAAATCATGTAGGCCCAGACTATTTATTGACTTGCAAAAAATGGTGAACCGCTCGTTGTGTGTCCTTGGACAGGGTCCATCAAACTCGGGAGACCCGTCTGGGAATCACTCAGCATTCCAAACTGTCTGTTTGGTGTTTGTTTGCTTACTCATCCTAACACCATTAAAAACTGATCTGTTGCTTTTAGTTTGACCATGTGCTGGACATTGTTCATTTTCATGAGGTGATATCAAGACGGCCAGGCACAATACTGCAAGCATGAAAATGAGATATTTTGTCAGTGTCTCATTCTAATCGTGTTTGTTTAAAAATATATTTTAAACAATATTGTAATATATAATTTATTGGCAGCATGACAAGTGTGACAAATGGCCTTTGGGTGATGGATGCTGCTAACTCTTTTGAAACTGCTGTTTCTTTATCTTTGCCCTGGGTTCATCTTGTACCCAGCAGCTTGTTATCTTGCAGAAAGAACAGTGTAGCAGCTTCCATGAATAGGGAAGGAATTTGTGGCTTACTGGGCTGAAAACAGTATAAAACAGTATGTTTTTAAGCAATTATTCTCAGTACAACAATAGTCTATAAGACTATTTGAAAAATTACTTGGAGAATGTAGACCTATAATAAACAAAAATGCAAAATGTTTTTTCTTAGTTGTATTTGTCCTAAAAGAGTCAGACGCTAATGACTTCCTAACTGTTTCCATTGTCATATTACAGCCCAGTGGGGGCGTTTTCTTAATAGTTAGTCAGTCTGGTTATACAGTCTGATCTGTGTGAAATTTAATATCCGCAGTTTATAATGCGTTAGTCAGCAATCTGACTACATGTCATCAACTTAAATACAACCACAAGTTGTAATGGTCAATACTCTGAAAAGCTATGTAGTAGACTGAAAGGTATAGTATTCTCCTTTTGTCCCTTTCCATTTTGGTCCCTGGTTGCCATGCCCACCCCATAAAAACATAGGCCAAACCCGTCACCACCATTACTCATATCCTGTTTCTTTTGTACCATCCGGTGGACAAGCTTGTGCGATTCATGTTGCTTAAAATGACTGACACAGATGCAGCTTTTCCGGTGTTTTATTGTGCGATATCATTTTGCAAAAAAGCTTTACCACTGTTAAATATAAGCGCCACTATAATCAAGTCAAATACAGTAGTGAATCACATCACACTGAAACACCTTGTCTTTTCAATGTAAGGTCATTTTTATAGAGCTGAACACCTACACGTCAACTGGTAATAGAGGTAATTTGGTCATTTTAAGGTTTTATTTGCTTCCATGTCCTTCCTATTTAAAACATTCCTTTAAGTAAAACACTGGACATTAAATTGCTTCAGATATGTGTGTATGTATGAAAAAAAAAACAGACACACGTGTCAAATGACAGAAATATAAAAACATGCAAACCACTTAAAGACACAGAGCTGAGACGGTTTGTCAAATTTAAAGGTTTCGAGAGTTTGGCATTAATAAAGGATTTGTTTTCTGTTCCAAAAGGTGGGTAGGACATTACCATTGTGAGGCAAAAACACTGCAGACAAGATAGATTCTATTAGACATATTAGGCTAGCAAAATATATCTTCAATTTACACTGACACGTTGCTGTCACATTATTGTTGCTTTATGAGAGAGAACATATTCATGCACAGTTTGGTACTGCTGTACATTTCTGCACCTGTGTTAGTTTTTTCATAAAGCTTGGCAGCTTTAACTAGCATTATTCTTTCTATTGACACGTGAGCTGGGGTGTTCAGACAGGATCGGGTTGCTTTCCTTAGGGCAGGGTGTGGTCTAACTCCAACCAAATATCCCAAACACAAAGTGCCTACACAGGAGGGAGCTGATGGTTTGATGTTTTGGGGAGGTAGAGTCTGTGCTTCCTGACAGGGTTTTATCACCATCTGGTGTTGATCATTGGGTCCTACATGCTGGACCTGCTTACAAAATGTGTTTGGGTAAAAAAAAGTACATGCTTTCTGACATAAAATAATTTATGAATATAATGTAATATTGCTTTGTTTTTCTTTGACGAGTTTGTAATGATTATCACTAATTTTCTTTATACAGGAAAACCAAAGTAGACTTCTCATCAGACCAGGGCTTAAAAAGAAGAAAGCAAAAACAAGGTATTTATTGAAGTTAAAGTCAAAATAAATATGTTGAATTTTAAATATTTCTTATGCCTAGATGTAAATGCACAAGGACTTGCCATCTACCTTCTTTTTTTTCTGTTGAATGAGTTATTTTAATGGTTATGCTTATAGATGGCTGAACAGGATGAAACCAGAGAGGCGCTCTTTCCACAATGGGAGGGTCTAGACAAATCGGGCTTTACCATTGAAAAAAGTGGAAGAGAGATTTTTGTTAAGGAGGTGAAAGGAGAGTCACCTGCAGCACGATGTGGAAAAGTACATGAAGGTAGCCAATTCTTTTGTTTCTCTCATCAGAGTCAAGTCATCAAGCATAAAGTAAAATATCACCTACATGCTAATTAACTTATAACTAATTTAACCTTTTTACATATTGACCATTTAATTTATAGGTGACCAGATAGTTGGTGCCACTATCTACTTTGAGAACATGAGCTCAGACGAAAAAGCTGATTTACTGAAGAAATTGAGCTGCCACAAGGTTGGGTTGAAACTACAAAACAGAGGAGATAAATCCCCATGCTATTCTCCATCAAGTACGCCGTGTCGTTCACCAATGGGAACACCGACATGGGAGGGAAAGACTCGGTTTGGAGGTTCAAGTCCAGAAGTCATCCTTGTAAGTTTTTCGTTTTTGTGTGTGTTGTTTTTTAAGCGTTATGATGACTGAGCTGTTTGTAGGGCAGCTACTGACAAGCTTTTATGGTAGAGTGAAATGTCTTGTCTTTTTGTTTTTTCTATTAACAGAGTGGAGATGATGAGGACTATAAGAGAATATACACAAAAAAGATCAAGCCAAGGCTGCGGTCTGAAGATCTTGCTGAAGGAGTTGATGTTCGCACAGAGCGCCACAGCAGCACAAGCAGTGATGGCAGCACAATTACTACTATCACTCGTCGGATCACTACCTATACTGTGGATATGCCGAGTGGCATATGTGAACACCTTGAACTTTCAAGCCCAGAGTTCAAGGGACCAAGGCACGAATCTGCAGATGGCTCTCCTCAAATCAGAATCACACATGGCAGCCCTTCAGGTAAAGAGGGTGCAGAGGAGGGGGTTTTTGAATCAAGCCATGTCTCCTACACTGGGCCACACATTAGCTCCACAGAAACACACTGGGGCAGTGGGGAAGTTAAGACTACAACAATTACCAGAGATGTAGAAATAGAAAGGGATACAGGTCTCAGATTTAAAGGGCCTAACTTTGGCATAACATTGGGTAAAGAGAAGGAAGGTTTTGAGACCGCAAGACCAAGTAGAGAGCAAGGAGGTGGAAATGTTCAAATGTCAGAAAAAAGCATGACATTAAGAGACAGCACAAACACTGGTTTTAGGCATGTTAAAATGGAACTGGTCGGAGATTTAAAGGAGGGAAGTGCTGACATCAGTTCAGATGACAGAACAAAGGTTAAAGTATCAGAAATTTCTATCAGTCATCCACAGGCAAAAGGATCAGGTAGTACAGAAAATATCAGACCAGATTTTGCTAGTGAGCAGAAAGGTGGCAGAATAGGAGGATCAGCAATAACATTAAGCAGTGTGGATGTCAACATAAGTTCAAAGTTAAAAGATGAGGTTAATGCCAACCTGCCTAGCGCAAACAAAGAAATAAAAACAACTGAGAAGGTCACTGAAGTTCCAGGCTATGAAACCGAGGGCAGCGTGAGTGGCATAAAAATGTCAACAATCAAAATGCATGGATATGAAACAAAAGGAACAAAGAAAGAGGGAACAAGTATTGAAGTTAAACTTTCTAGTGGAACTGACATGTCAGTATCTTTGCCAGACAAAGAGTTGCAAACATCAGAACTAGACATTAAAAAGACAGATATGCAGATCAAGGGTCCAAGTCCTAACACTGAAGTAACAACTGTAAAGCTTCCACAGGCAGACAGTAACTTAAAAGCACCGGAAATCAGTTCGCGCATTCAAACCACTGTTCCAATGAGTGATAGCAAATGCAAAATGGAAGTGTCTAAGGTTAAAATTTCATCATTATCAACACCAGATGTAGATGGAAACATGAATAGTTCTAAGAAAGACATAAATCTTTATGTAACAGTGCCAAAGATTGAGGGAGAAATGTCAGGTTCAAAGATGGAGGGAGAAATAAAAGTTCCTAACAAAGACAGTGAACAAGTAAACATAAAAGGGCCTGAGCTTAGAATTGGGGCTGTTGATAAAAAACCTATCAAGCCTGAAGCAGACATTAAAGTCTCAGGTCCAGGAGCAAATACTGTCTTTGAGGTTGACTCTAATGGCCCTGATGCAACTATCAAAGGAATTAGTGTAAAAGCACCTGAAATAGATCTCAAAAACACAGATGTTACACTTGGGAGTTCAAGTAGTGATATAAACAAAGCACTAAAGTTGGACATGCCAGATGTGGATTTCAAAATCAAAACTCCAAAAGTCAAAGGTGCACCTGAAGTTGACATAAAAGGTACAGAGTTTGAAATCAAAGGTCAAAAGGGTGGAATCGACATGCCAAAAGTTAAAATGCCATCGCTTGGCATTAAAGGTTCAAAATTGGAAGGTCCAGATGTTGATATAAAAGGACCCAAAGTTGACATTAAGGCACCTGAAGTAGACATTAAAGGGCCAGATGTTGATAATGAAAAAACAGGTGGTAAATTCAAAGGACCCAAATTTAACATGCCAGCCATTTCAGGACCAAACGTGTCTTTGCCAGATGTGGACTTCAATCTCAAAGGTCCAAAACTCAAAGGTGATGTGGGCGTGTCAGTTCCAAACATTGAAGGAGACATTAAAGCACCTGAAGTTGATATCAAGGGGCCTAAGGGTGGATTTGAAATACCAAAGGTCAAAATGCCATCGCTTGACATTAAAGGTCCAAAATTGGAAGGTCCAGAAATTGATGTCAGCCTCCCAAAAGCTGATGCTGACATTAAAGCCCCTGAACTGGACATTATAGGTCTAGAGTTTGATAAGAAAGGACCTAAGGGTGGAGTTGAAATGCCAAAAGTCAAAATGCCATCGCTTGACATCAAAGGTCCAAAATTGGAAGGTCCAGATGTTGATATAAAAGGACCCAAGGTTGACATTGAAAGACCAGATATTGACATTGAAGGCCACAAAGGAGGACTAAAAATGCCAAAGTTTAGAATGCCAACATTTGGAGGGAAAGCTCCAAAAATGGAAGGTCCAGAAGTTGATGTCAGCCTCCCAAAAGCAGATGTTAACATTAAAGCACCTGAACTCGAAATCAAAGGACCAGATGTTGACATTGAAGGTCCAAGTGGTAAATTCACAGGACCAAAATTTAACATGCCAAAGATTTCAGGACCCAACGTGTCTATGCCTGATGTGGACTTCAATCTCAAAGGTCCGAAACTCAAAGGTGATGTGGACGTGTCTGTTCCAAAGATTGAAGGAGACATCAAAGCACCTGAAGTTGATATGAAAGGGTCTAAGGGTGGATTTGAAATGCCAAAAGTCAAAATGCCATCACTTGACATCAAAGGTCCAAAAATCAAAGGTCCAGAAGTTGATGTTAGCCTTTCAAAGGCGGATGTTGACATTAAAGCACCTGAACTTGACATCAAAGGACCAGATGGTGACATTGAAAGCTCAACTGGTAAATTCAAAGGACCTAAATTTAACATGCCAAAGATTTCAGGACCAAACCTGTCCATGCCAGATGTGGACTTTAATCTGAAAGGTCCGAAACTCAAAGGTGACGTGGACGTGTCTGTTCCAAAGATTGAAGGAGACATCAAAGCACCTGAAGTTGATATCAAAGGGCCTAAGGGTGGATTTGAAATGCCAAAAGTAAAAATGCCATCGCTTGACATCAAAGGTCCAAAATTGGAAGGTCCAGATGTTGACATAAAAGGACCCAAGATTGACGTTGAAGGACCAGATATTGACATTGAAGGCCACAAAGGAGGAATCAAAATGCCAAAGTTTAGAATGCCAACATTTGGAGGGAAAGGTACAAAAATGGAAGGTCCAGAAGTTGATGTCAGCCTCCCAAAAGCAGATGTCGACATTAAAGCACCTGAACTAGACATCAAAGGACCAGATTTTGATATGAAAGGGCCCAAGGGTGGATTTGAAATGCCAAAAGTCAAAATGCCATCGCTTGACATTAAAGGTCCAAAATTGGAAGGTCCAGATGTTGATATAAAAGGACCCAAGATTGGCGCTGAAGGACCAGACATTGACATTGAAGGTGACAAAGGAGGACTCAAAATGCCAAAGTTTAGAATGCCAACATTTGGAATAAAAGGTCAAAAAATGGAAGGTCCAGAAATTGATGTCAGCCTCCCAAAAGCAGATGTCGACATTAAAGCACCTGAACTAAACATCAAAGGACCAGATGTTGACATTGACGGTTCAAGTGGTAAATTCAAAGGACCTAAATTTAACATGCCAAAGATTTCAGGACCAAACCTGTCCATGCCAGATGTGGACTTCAATCTCAAAGGTCCGAAACTCAAAGGTGACGTGGATATATCTGTTCCAAAGATTGAAGGAGATATAAAAGCACCGGAAGTTGATATCAAAGGGCCTAAGGGTGGATTTGAAATGCCAAAAGTCAAAATGCCATCACTTGACATCAAAGGTCCAAAATTGGAAGGTCCAGATGTTGATATAAAAGGACCTAAGATTGATGTCGAAGGACCAGATGTTGACATCGAAGGCCACAAAGGAGGACTAAAAATGCCCAAGTTTAGAATGCCAACATTTGGAATAAAAGGTTCAAAAATGGAAGGTCCAGAAATTGATGTCAGCCTCCCAAAAGCAGATGTCGACATTAAAGCACCTGAAGTAGACATTAAAGGACCAGAGTTCGACGCAAAAGGGCTCAAGAGTGGATTTGAAATGCCAAAAGTCAAAATGCCATCGCTTGACATCAAAGGTCCAAAATTGGAAGGTCCAGATGTTGACATAAAAGGACCCAAGATTGACGTTGAAGCACCAGATATTGACATTGAAGGCCACAAAGGAGGACTCAAAATGCCCAAGTTTAGAATGCCAACATTTGGAGGGAAAGGTACAAAGATGGAATGTCCAGAAGTTGATGTCAGCCTCCCAAAAGCAGATGTCGACATTAAAGCACCTGAACTAGACATCAAGGGACCAGATGTTGACATTGAAGGTCCAAGTGGTAAATTCAAAGGACCCAAATTTAACATGCCAAAGATTTCAGGACCAAACCTGTCCATGCCAGATGTGGACTTCAATCTCAAAGGTCCGAAACTCAAAGGTGACGTGGACGTGTCTGTTCCAAAGATTGAAGGAGATATCAAAGCACCTGATGTTGATATCAAAGGGCCTAAGGGTGGATTTGAAATGCCAAAGGTCAAAATGCCATCACTTGACATAAAAGGTCCAAAATTGGAAGGTCCAGATGTTGATATAAAAGGACCCAAGATTGATGTCGAAGGCCCAGATGTTGACATTGAAGGCCACAAAGGAGGACTAAAAATGCCCAAGTTTAGAATGCCAACATTTGGAATAAAAGGTCAAAAAATGGAAGGTCCAGATATTGATGTCACCCTCCCAAAAGCAGATGTCGACATTAAAGCACCTGAACTAGACATAAAAGGACCAGATGTTGACATTGAGGGTCCAAGTGGTAGGATCAAAGGACCTAAATTTAACATGCCAAAGATTTCAGGACCAAACTTGTCCATGCCAGATGTGGACTTTAATCTCAAAGGCCCGAAACTCAAAGGTGACGTGGACATATCTGTTCCAAAGATTGAAGGAGATATAAAAGCATCTGAAGTCGACATCAAAGGGCCTAAGGGTGGATTTGAAATGCCAAAAGTCAAAATGCCATCGCTTGACATCAAAGGTCCAAAATTGGAAGGTCCAGATGTTGATATAAAAGGACCCAAGGTTGATGTCGAAGGACCAGATGTTGACATCGAAGGCCACAAAGGAGGACTAAAAATGCCCAAGTTTAGAATGCCAACATTTGGAATAAAAGGTTCAAAAATGGAAGGTCCAGAAATTGATGTCAGCCTCCCAAAAGCAGATGTCGACATTAAAGCACCTGAAGTAGACATTAAAGGACCAGATGTCGATGCAAAAGGGCTCAAGAGTGGATTTGAAATGCCAAAAGTCAAAATGCCATCGCTTGACATTAAAGGTCCAAAATTGGAAGGTCCAGATGTTGACATAAAAGGACCCAAGATTGACGTTGAAGCACCAGATATTGACATTGAAGGCCACAAAGGAGGACTCAAAATGCCAAAGTTTAGAATGCCAACATTTGGAGGGAAAGGTACAAAGGTGGAAGGTCCAGAAGTTGATGTCAGCCTCCCAAAAGCAGATGTCGACATTAAAGCACCTGAACTAGACATCAAAGGACCAGATGTTGACATTGAAAGTCCAAGTGGGAAATTCAAAGGACCTAAATTTAACATGCCAAAGATTTCAGGACCAAACCTTTCCATGCCAGATGTGGACTTCAATCTCAAAGGTCCAAAACTCAAAGGTGACGTGGACGTGTCACTTCCCAAGATTGAAGGAGACATCAAAGCACCTGAAGTTGATATCAAGGGACCTAAGGGTGGATTTGAAATGCCAAAAGTCAAAATGCCATCGCTTGACATCAAAGGTCCAAAATTGGAAGGTCCAGATGTTGATATAAAAGGACCCAAGATTGATGTTGAAGGACCAGATATTGACATTGAAGCTCACAAAGGAGGATTAAAAATGCCCAAGTTTAGAATGCCAACATTTGGAGGGAAAGGTACAAAAATGGAAGGTCCAGAAATTGATGTCAGCCTCCCAAAAGCAGATGTCGACATTAACGCACCTGAACTAGACATCAAAGGACCAGATGTTGACATTGAAGTTCCAAGTGGTAAATTCAAAGGACCCAAATTTAACATGCCAAAGATTTCAGG
Organism: Channa striata; assembly: GCA_033026295.1. Classification (NCBI taxonomy): domain Eukaryota; kingdom Metazoa; phylum Chordata; class Actinopteri; order Anabantiformes; family Channidae; genus Channa; species Channa striata. Next base: position 15,741,281 of record CM065173.1, on the reverse strand, counting down.
ACCAAACCTGTCCATGCCAGATGTGGACTTCAATCTCAAAGGTCCAAAATTCAAAGGTGACGTGGACGTGTCTGTTCCAAAGATTGAAGGAGATATCAAAGCACCTGAAGTTGATATCAAAGGGCCCAAGGGTGGATTTGAAATGCCAAAAGTCAAAATGCCATCGCTTGACATCAAAGGTCCAAAATTGGAAGGTCCAGATGTTGATATAAAAGGACCCAAGATTGATGTTGAAGGACCAGATATTGACATTGAAGGTCACAAAGGAGGACTCAAAATGCCCAAGTTTAGAATGCCAACATTTGGAGGGAAAGTTACAAAAATGGAAGGTCCAGAAATTGATGTCAGCCTCCCAAAAGCAGATGTCGACATTAAAGCACCTGAACTAGACATTAAAGGACCAGAGTTCAACGTGAAAGGGCCCAAGGGTGGATTTGAAATGCCAAAGGTTAAAATGCCATCGCTTGACATTAAAAGTCCAAAATTAGAAGGTCCTGATGTTGACATAAAAGGACCCAAGGTTGATGTTGAAGGACCAGATATCGACATTGAAGGCCACAAAGGAGGAATCAAAATGCCAAAGTTTAGAATGCCAACATTTGGAGTGAAAAGTCCAAAAATGGAAGGTCCAGAAATTGATGTCAGCCTCCCAAAAGCAGATGTCGACATTAAAGCACCTGAACTAGATATGAAAGGACCAGATGTTGACATTGAAGTTCCAAGTGGTAAATTCAAAGGACCCAAATTTAATATGCCAAAGATTTCAGGACCAAACCTGTCCATGCCAGATGTGGACTTCAATCTCAAAGGTCCAAAACTCAAAGGTGACGTGGACGTGTCTGTTCCAAAGATTGAAGGAGATATCAAAGCACCTGAAGTTGATATCAAAGGGCCCAAGGGTGGATTTGAAATGCCAAAAGTCAAAATGCCATCGCTTGACATCAAAGGTCCAAAATTGGAAGGTCCAGATGTTGATATAAAAGGACCCAAGGTTGACTTTGAAGGACCAGATATTGACATTGAAGGCCACAAAGGAGGACTAAAAATGCCCAAGTTTAGAATGCCAACATTTGGAGGGAAAGGTGCAAAAATGGAAGGTCCCGAAATTGATGTCAGCCTCCCAAAAGCAGATGTCGACATTAAAGCACCTGAACTAGACATCAAAGGACCAGATGTTGACATTGAAAGTCCAAGTGGTAAATTCAAAGGACCCAAATTTAACATGCCAAAAATTTCAGGACCAAACCTGTCCATGCCAGATGTGGACTTCAATCTGAAAGGTCCGAAACTGAAAGGTGACATGGACGTGTCTGTTCCAAAGATTGAAGGAGATATCAAAGCACCTGATGTTGATATCAAAGGGCCTAAGGGTGGATTTGAAATGCCAAAAGTCAAAATGCCATCGCTTGACATTAAAGGTCCAAAATTGGAAGGTCCAGATGTTGATATAAAAGGACCCAAGATTGACGTTGAAGGACCAGATATTGACATTGAAGGTCACAAAGGAGGGCTCAAAATGCCCAAGTTTAGAATGCCAACATTTGGAGGGAAAGGTACAAAAATGGAAGGTCCCGAAATTGATGTCAGCCTCCCAAAAGCAGATGTCGACATTAAAGCACCTGAACTAGACATCAAAGGAACAGATGTTGACATTGAAGGTCCAAGTGGTAAATTCAAAGGACCTAAATTTAACATGCCAAAGATTTCAGGACCAAACCTGTCCATGCCAGATGTGGACTTCAATCTCAAAGGTCCAAAACTCAAAGGTGACGTGGACCTGTCTGTTCCAAAGATTGAAGGAGATATCAAAGCACCTGAAGTTGATATCAAAGGGCCTAAGGGTGGATTTGAAATGCCAAAAGTCAAAATGCCATCGCTTGACATCAAAGGTCCAAAATTGGAAGGTCCAGATGTTGATATAAAGGGACCCAAAGTTGACGTTGAAGGACCAGACGTTGACATCCAAGGCCACAAAGGAGGACTAAAAATGCCCAAGTTTAGAATGCCAACATTTGGAATAAAAGGTCCAAAAATGGAAGGTCCAGAAATTGATGTCAGCCTCCCAAAAGCAGATGTCGACATTAAAGCACCTGAACTAGACATCAAAGGACCAGAGTTCGACATGAAAGGGCCCAAGGGTGGATTTGAAATGCCAAAAGTTAAAATGCCATCGCTTGACATTAAAAGTCCAAAATTGGAAGGTCCTGATGTTGATATAAAAGGACCCAAGGTTGATGTTGAAGGACCAGACATTGATATTGAAGGCCACAAAGGAGGACTAAAAATGCCAAAGTTTAGAATGCCAACATTTGGAGTGAAAAGTCCAAAAATGGAAGGTCTAGAAATTGATGTCAGCCTCCCAAAAGCAGATGTGGACATTAACGCACCTGAACTAGACATCAAAGGACCAGATGTTGACATTGAAGTTCCAAGTGGTAAATTCAAAGGACCCAAATTTAACATGCCAAAAATTTCAGGACCAAACCTGTCCATGCCAGATGTGGACTTCAATCTCAAAGGTCCAAAACTCAAGGGTGATGTGGACGTGTCTGTTCCAAAGATTGAAGGAGATATCAAAGCACCAGAAATTGATATCAAAGGGCCTAAAGGTGGATTTGAAATGCCAAAAGTCAAAATGCCATCACTTGACATCAAAGGTCCAAAATTGGAAAGTCCAGATGTTGATATAAAAGGACCCAAGGTTGACGTTGAAGGACCAGATATTGACATTGAGGGTCACAAAGGAGGACTCAAAATGCCCAAGTTTAGACTGCCAGGATTTGGAAGGAAAGGTCCAAAAATGGAAGGTCCGGAAGTTGATGTCAGCCTCCCAAAAGCAGATGTCGACATTAACGCACCTGAACTAGATATCAAAGGACCAGATGTTGACATTGAAGGTCCAAGTGGTAAATTCAAAGGACCCAAATTTAACATGCCAAAGATTTCAGGACCAAACCTGTCCATGCCAGATGTGGACTTCAATCTCAAAGGTCCAAAACTCAAAGGTGATGTAGACGTGTCTGTTCCAAAGATTGAAGGAGATATCAAAGCACCGGAAGTTGATATCAAAGGGCCTAAGGGTGGATTTGAAATGCCAAAAGTCAAAATGCCATCACTTGACATCAAAGGTCCAAAATTGGAAGGTCCAGATGTTGATATAAAAGGACCCAAGGTTGAAATTGAAGGACCAGATATTGACATCGAAGGCCACAAAGGAGGAATCAAAATGCCAAAGTTTAGAATGCCAACATTTGGAGGGAAAGGTGCAAAAATGGAAGGTCCAGAAATTGATGTCAGCCTCCCAAAAGCAGATGTCGACATTAAAGCACCTGAACTAGACATCAAAGGACCAGATGTTGACATTGAAGGTCCAAGTGGTAAATTCAAAGGACCTAAATTTAACATGCCAAAGATTTCAGGACCAAACCTGTCCATGCCTGATGTGGACTTCAATCTCAAAGGTCCAAAACTCAAAGGTGACGTGGACGTGTCTGTTCCAAAGATTGAAGGAGATATCAAAGCTCCTGAAGTTGATATCAAAGGGCCTAAGGGTGGATTTGAAATGCCAAAGGTCAAAATGCCATCGCTTGACATTAAAGGTCCAAAATTGGAAGGTCCAGATGTTGATATAAAGGGACCCAAGATTGACGTTGAAGGACCAGATATTGACATCGAAGGCCACAAAGGAGGAATCAAAATGCCAAAGTTTAGAATGCCAACATTTGGAGGGAAAGGTGCAAAAATGGAAGGTCCAGAAATTGATGTCAGCCTCCCAAAAGCAGATGTCGACATTAAAGCACCTGAACTAGACATCAAAGGACCAGATGTTGACATTGAAGGTCCAAGTGGTAAATTCAAAGGACCTAAATTTAACATGCCAAAGATTTCAGGACCAAACCTGTCCATGCCTGATGTGGACTTCAATCTCAAAGGTCCAAAACTCAAAGGTGACGTGGACGTGTCTGTTCCAAAGATTGAAGGAGATATCAAAGCTCCTGAAGTTGATATCAAAGGGCCTAAGGGTGGATTTGAAATGCCAAAGGTCAAAATGCCATCGCTTGACATTAAAGGTCCAAAATTGGAAGGTCCAGATGTTGATATAAAAGGACCCAAGGTTGACTTTGAAGGACCAGATATTGACATTGAAGGCCACAAAGGAGGACTAAAAATGCCAAAGTTTAGAATGCCAACATTTGGAGGGAAAGGTGCAAAAATGGAAGGTGCAGAAATTGATGTCAGCCTCCCAAAAGCAGATGTCGACATTAAAGCACCTGAACTAGACATCAAAGGACCAGATGTTGACATTGAAGGTCCAAGTGGTAAATTCAAAGGACCCAAATTTAACATGCCAAAGATTTCAGGACCAAACCTGTCCATGCCTGATGTGGACTTCAATCTCAAAGGTCCAAAACTCAAAGGTGACGTGGACGTGTCTGTTCCAAAGATTGAAGGAGATATCAAAGCTCCTGAAGTTGATATCAAAGGGCCTAAAGGTGGATTTGAAATGCCAAAAGTCAAAATGCCATCGCTTGACATTAAAGGTCCAAAATTGGAAGGTCAAGATGTGGATATAAAAGGACCCAAGGTTGACTTTGAAGGACCAGATATTGACATTGAAGGCCCCAAAGGAGAACTAAAAATGCCAAAGTTTAGAATGCCAACATTTGGAGGGAAAGCTCCAAAAATGGAAGGTCCAGAAATTGATGTCAGCCTCCCAAAAGCAGATGTCGACATTAACGCACCTGAACTAGACATCAAAGGACCAGATGTTGACATTGAAGTTTCAAGTGGTAAATTCAAAGGACCCAAATTTAACATGCCAAAGATTTCAGGACCAAACCTGTCCATGCCAGATGTGGACTTCAATCTCAAAGGTCCAAAACTCAAAGGTGACGTGGACGTGTCTGTTCCAAAGATTGAAGGAGACATCAAAGCTCCTGAAGTTGATATCAAAGGGCCTAAGGGTGGATTTGAAATGCCAAAGGTCAAAATGCCATCCCTTGACATTAAAGGTCCAAAATTGGAAGGTCCAGATGTTGATATAAAAGGACCCAAGATTGACATTGAAGCACCAGATATTGACATTGAAGGTCACAAAGGAGGATTAAAAATGCCCAAGTTTAGAATGCCATCATTTGGAGGGAAAGGTCCAAAAATGGAAGGTCCAGAAATTGATGTCAGCCTCCCAAAAGCAGATGTCGACATTAACGCACCTGAACTAGACATCAAAGGACCAGATGTTGACATTGAAGTTCCAAGTGGTAAATTCAAAGGACCCAAATTTAACATGCCAAAGATTTCAGGACCAAACCTGTCCATGCCAGATGTAGACTTCAATCTGAAAGGTCCAAAACTCAAAGGTGACGTGGACGTGTCTGTTCCAAAGATTGAAGGAGATATCAAAGCACCTGAAGTTGATATCAAAGGGCCTAAGGGTGGATTTGAAATGCCAAAAGTCAAAATGCCATCGCTTGACATCAAAGGTCCAAAATTGGAAGGTCCAGATGTTGATATAAAAGGACCCAAGATTGAAATTGAAGCACCAGATATTGACATTGAAGGTCACAAAGGAGGACTAAAAATGCCCAAGTTTAGAATGCCATCATTTGGAGGGAAAAGTCCAAAAATGGAAGGTCCAGAAATTGATGTCAGCCTCCCAAAAGCAGATGTCAACATTAAAGCACCTGAACTAGACATCAAGGGACCAGATGTTGACATTGAAGGTCCAAGTGGTAAATTCAAAGGACCCAAATTTAACATGCCAAAGATTTCAGGACCAAACCTGTCCATGCCAGACGTGGACTTCAATCTGAAAGGTCCGAAAGTGAAAGGTGACATGGACGTGTCTGTTCCAAAGATTGAAGGAGATATCAAAGCACCTGATGTTGATATCAAAGGGCCTAAGGGTGGATTTGAAATGCCAAAAGTCAAAATGCCATCGCTTGACATCAAAGGTCCAAAATTGGAAGGTCCAGATGTTGATATAAAAGGACCCAAGATTGACATTGAAGCACCAGATATTGACATTGAAGGCCCCAAAGGTGGAATCAAAATGCCCAAGTTTAGAATGCCAACATTTGGAGGGAAAGGTACAAAAATTGAAGGTCCAGAAGTTGATGTCAGCCTCCCAAAAGCAGATGTCGACATTAAAGCACCTGAACTAGACATCAAGGGACCAGATGTTGACATTGAAGGTCCAAGTGGTAAATTCAAAGGACCTAAATTTAACATGCCAAAGATTTCAGGACCAAACCTGTCCATGCCTGATGTGGACTTCAATCTCAAAGGTCCAAAACTCAAAGGTGACGTGGACGTGTCTGTTCCAAAGATTGAAGGAGATATCAAAGCACCTGAAGTTGATATCAAAGGGCCCAAGGGTGGATTTGAAATGCCAAAAGTCAAAATGCCATCGCTTGACATCAAAGGTCCAAAATTGGAAGGTCCAGATGTTGATATAAAAGGACCCAAGGTTGATGTTGAAGGACCAGATATTGGCATTGAAGGCCCCAAAGGAGGACTGAAAATGCCCAAGTTTAGAATGCCAACATTTGGAGGGAAAAGTCCAAAAATTAAAAGCCCAGAAGTTGACGTTAAAATTAAAACACCTCAACTGGATGTCAAAGGACCCAATGTTGATGTTGAAAAGCCAAGTGGTAAATTCAAAGGACCCAAATTTAACATGCCAAAGATTTCAGGACCAAACCTGTCCATGCCAGATGTGGACTTCAATCTCAAAGGCCCTAAACTCAAAGGTGACATGGATGTGTCAGCTCCAAAGATAAAAGGAGACATTAAAGCACCTGAAGTTGACATCAAATGTCCAGATGTTGATATCAAAGGGCCTAAGGGTGGATTTGAAATGCCAAAGGTCAAAATGCCATCACTTGACATCAAAGGTCCAAAATTGGAAAGTCCCGATCTTGACATAAAAGGACCCAAGATTGACGTTGAAGGACCAGATATTGACATTGAAGGCCACAAAGGAGGAATCAAAATGCCAAAGTTTAGAATGCCAACATTTGGAGGGAAAGGTGCAAAAATGGAAGGTCCAGAAATTGATGTCAGCCTACCAAAAGCAGATGTCGACATTAAAGCACCTGAACTAGACATCAAAGGACCAGATGTTGACATTGAAGGTCCAAGTGGTAAATTCAAAGGACCTAAATTTAACATGCCAAAGATTTCAGGACCAAATCTGTCCATGCCAGATGTGGACTTCAATCTCAAAGGTCCAAAATTCAAAGGTGATGTGGACGTGTCTGTTCCAAAGATTGAAGGAGATATCAAAGCACCTGAAGTTGATATCAAAGGGCCCAAAGGTGGATTTGAAATGCCAAAAGTTAAAATGCCATCGCTTGACATAAAAGGTCCAAAATTGGAAGGTCCAGATGTTGATATAAAGGGACCCAAGATTGATGTTGAAGGACCAGACATTGACATTGAAGGCCCCAAAGGAGGAATCAAAATGCCAAAGTTTAGAATGCCAACATTTGGAGGGAAAGGTACAAAAATGGAAGGTCCAGAAATTGATGTCAGCCTCCCAAAAGCAGATGTCGACATTAAAGCACCTGAACTAGACATCAAAGGACCAGATGTTGACATTGAAGGTCCAAGTGGCAAATTCAAAGGACCCAAATTTAACATGCCAAAGATTTCAGGACCAAACCTGTCCATGCCTGATGTGGACTTCAATCTGAAAGGTCCAAAACTCAAAGGTGACGTGGACGTGTCCCTTCCAAAGATTGAAGGAGATATCAAAGCACCTGAAGTTGATATCAAAGGGCCTAAGGGTGGATTTGAAATGCCAAAAGTCAAAATGCCATCGCTTGACATCAAAGGTCCAAAATTGGAAGGTCCAGATGTTGATTTAAAAGGACCCAAGATTGACGTTGAAGGACCAGATATTGACATTGAGGGTCACAAAGGAGGACTAAAAATGCCCAAGTTTAGAATGCCATCATTTGGAGTGAAAGGTCCAAAAATGGAAGGTCCAGAAATTGATGTCAGCCTCCCAAAAACAGATGTCGACATTAAAGCACCTGAACTAGACATCAAAGGACCAGATGTTGACATTGAAGGTCCAAGTGGTAAATTCAAAGGACCCAAATTTAACATGCCAAAGATTTCAGGACCAAACCTGTCCATGCCTGATGTGGACTTCAATCTGAAAGGTCCAAAACTCAAAGGTGACGTGGACGTGTCTGTTCCAAAGATTGAAGGAGATATCAAAGCACCTGAAGTTGATATCAAAGGACCTAAAGGTGGATTTGAAATGCCAAAAGTGAAAATGCCATCGCTTGACATAAAAGGTCCAAAATTGGAAGGTCCAGATGTTGATATAAAGGGACCCAAGATTGACGTTGAAGGACCAGACATTGACATTGAAGGCCCCAAGGGAGGAATCAAAATGCCCAAGTTTAGAATGCCAACATTTGGAGGGAAAAGTCCAAAAATGGAAGGTCCAGAAATTGATGTCAGCCTCCCAAAAGCAGATGTCGACATTAAAGCACCTGAACTAGACATCAAAGGACCAGATGTTGACATTGAAGGTCCAAGTGGCAAATTCAAAGGACCTAAATTTAACATGCCAAAGATTTCAGGACCAAATCTGTCCATGCCAGATGTGGACTTTAATCTCAAAGGTCCAAAACTCAAAGGTGACATAGACGTGTCTGTTCCAAAGATTGAAGGAGATATCAAAGCACCTGAACTTGATATCAAAGGGCCTAAGGGTGGATTTGAAATGCCAAAGGTCAAAATGCCGTCGCTTGACATTAAAGGTCCAAAATTGGAAGGTCCAGATATTGATATAAAAGGACCCAAGGTTGACGTTGAAGGACCAGATATTGACATTGAAGGCCACAAAGGAGGATTAAAAATGCCAAAGTTTAGAATGCCAACATTCGGAGGGAAAAGTCCAAAAATGGAAGGTCCAGAAATTGATGTCAGCCTCCCAAAAGCAGATGTCGACATTAAAGCACCTGAACTAAACATCAAAGGACCAGATGTTGACATTGAAAGTCCAAGTGGTAAATTCAAAGGACCCAAATTTAATATGCCAAAGATTTCAGGACCAAACCTGTCCATGCCTGATGTGGACTTCAATCTCAAAGGTCCTAAACTCAAAGGTGATATGGACGTGTCGCTTCCCAAGATTGAAGGAGACATCAAAGCACCTGAAGTTGATATCAAAGGGCCTAAGGGTGGATTTGAAATGCCAAAGGTCAAAATGCCATCGCTTGACATTAAAGGTCCCAAATTGGAAGGTCCAGATGTGGATATAAAAGGACCCAAGATTGACGTTGAAGGACCAGATATTGACATTGAAGGCCACAAAGGAGGATTAAAAATGCCAAAGTTTAGAATGCCAACATTCGGAGGGAAAAGTCCAAAATTGGAAGGTCCAGAAATTGATGTCAGCCTCCCAAAAGCAGATGTCGACATTAACGCACCTGAAGTAGACATCAAAGGACCAGATTTTGATATCGAAGGTCCAAGTGGTAAATTCAAAGGACCCAAATTTAACATGCCAAAAATTTCAGGACCAAACCTTTCCATGCCTGATGTGGACTTCAATCTCAAAGGTCCTAAACTCAAAGGTGACATGGACGTGTCGCTTCCCAAGATTGAAGGAGACATCAAAGCACCTGAAGTTGATATCAAAGGGCCTAAGGGTGGATTTGAAATGCCAAAAGTTAAAATGCCATCGCTTGACATCAAAGGTCCAAAATTGGAAGGTCCAGATGTTGATATAAAAGGACCCAAGATTGACATTGAAGGACCAGATATTGACATTGAAGGTCACAAAGGGGGACTCAAAATGCCCAAGTTTAGAATGCCAACATTTGGAGTGAAAGGTCCAAAAATGGAAGGTCCAGAAGTCGATATCAGCCTCCCAAAAGCTGATGTTAACATTAAAGCACCTGAACTAGATATCAAAGGACCAGATGTTGACATTGAAGGTCCAAGTGGTAAATTCAAAGGACCTAAATTTAACATGCCAAAGATTTCAGGACCAAACCTGTCCATGCCTGATGTGGACTTCAATCTCAAAGGTCCAAAACTCAAAGGTGACATGGACGTGTCTGTTCCAAAGATTGAAGGAGACATCAAAGCACCTGAACTTGATATCAAAGGGCCTAAGGGTGGATTTGAAATGCCAAAAGTCAAAATGCCATCGCTTGACATTAAAGGTCCAAAATTGGAAGCTCCAGACATTGATATAAAAGGACCCAAGATTGATGTTGAAGGACCAGATGTTGATATTGAAGGCCCCAAAGGAGGAATCAAAATGCCAAAGTTTAGAATGCCAACATTTGGAGGGAAAAGTCCAAAAATGGAAGGTCCAGAAATTGATGTCAGCCTCCCAAAAGCAGATGTCGACATTAAAGCACCTGAAGTAGACATCAAAGGACCAGAGTTCGACGTGAAAGGGCCCAAGGGTGCATTTGAAATGCCAAAAGTCAAAATGCCATCGCTTGACATCAAAGGTCCAAAATTGGAAGGTCCAGATGTTGACATAAAAGGACCCAAGGTTGACATTGAAGGACCAGGTATTGGCATTGAAGGCCCCAAAGGAGGACTAAAAATGCCCAAGTTTAGAATGCCAACATTTGGAGGGAAAAGTCCAAAAATGGAAGGTCCAGAAGTTGATGTCAGCCTCCCGAAAGCAGATGTTGACATTGACGCACCTGAACTAGACATCAAAGGACCAGATCTTGACATTGAAGTTCCAAGTGGTAAATTCAAAGGACCCAAATTTAACATGCCAAAGATTTCAGGACCAAACCTTTCCATGCCTGATGTTGACTTCAATCTCAAAGGTCCGAAACTTAAAGGTGACATGGACGTGTCCCTTCCAAAGATTGAAGGAGATATCAAAGCACCTGAAGTTGATATCAAAGGGCCCAAGGGTGGATTTGAAATGCCAAAAGTCAAAATGCCATCACTTGACATTAAAAGTCCAAAATTGGAAGGTCCAGATATTGATATAAAAGGACCCAAGGTTGACGTTGAAGGACCAGATATTGGCATTGAAGGCCACAAAGGAGGAATAAAAATGCCAAAGTTTAGAATGCCAACATTTGGAGGGAAAGGTACAAAGGTGGAAGGTCCAGAAGTTGATGTCAGCCTCCCGAAAGCAGATGTCGACATTAACGCACCTGAATTAGACATCAAAGGACCAGATGTTGACATTGAAGTTCCCAGTGGTAAATTCAAAGGACCCAAATTTAACATGCCAAAGATTTCAGGACCAAACCTGTCCATGCCAGATGTGGACTTCAATCTCAAAGGTCCAAAACTCAAAGGTGACGTGGACGTGTCTGTTCCAAAGATTGAAGGAGATATCAAAGCTCCTGAAGTTGATATCAAAGGGCCTAAGGGTGGATTTGAAATGCCAAAAGTCAAAATGCCATCACTTGACATTAAAGGTCCAAAATTGGAAGGTCCTGATGTTGATATAAAAGGACCCAAGGTTGACTTTGAAGGACCAGATATTGACATTGAAGGCCCCAAAGGGGGACTCAAAATGCCCAAGTTTAGAATGCCATTTGGAGGGAAAGGTCCAAAAATGGAAGGTCCAGAAATTGATGTCAGCCTCCCAAAAGCAGATTTCGACATCAACGCACCTGAACTAGACATCAAAGGACCAGACTTTGACATTGAAGGTCCAAGTGGTAAGCTCAAAGGACCTAAATTTAACATGCCAAAGATTTCAGGACCAAACCTGTCCATGCCAGATGTGGACTTCAATCTGAAAGGTCCAAAACTCAAAGGTGACGTGGACGTGTCTGTTCCAAAGATTGAAGGAGATATCAAAACACCCGAAGTTGATATCAAAGGGCCTAAGGGTGGATTTGAAATGCCAAAAGTCAAAATGCCATCGCTTGACATTAAAGGCCCAAAATTGGAAGGTCCAGATATTGATATAAAAGGACCCAAGGTTGACGTTGAAGGACCAGATATTGACATTGAAGGCCACAAAGGGGGACTCAAAATGCCCAAATTTAGAATGCCAACATTCGGGGGAAAAGGTTTAAAAATGGAAGGTCCAGAAGTTGATGTCAGTCTCCCAAAGGCCGATATCGATATTAACGCCCCTCAACTAGATTTTAAGGCACCTGATCTTGATTTTGAAGCTCCAAGTGGTGATGTGAAGGGACCCAAGCTTAACATTCCAAGTTTTTCAGGACCAAACCTGTCCATGTCAGATGTTGACTTCAGTCTTAAAGGTCCCAAAGTCAAAGGTGATATGGATGTGTCAGTTCCAAAAATTGAAGGAGACATTAAAGCACCTGAAGTTGACATCAGAAGTTCAGAGGTTGGAATCAAAGGGCCTAAGGGTGGATTTGAAATGCCTAAGATGAAACTTCCATCTTTAAACATTAAAGGTCCACAATTGGAAGATCCCAATATTGACATAAGTCTTCCGAAGACCAAAGCTGATGTTAAAGCCCCTGATATTGATGTCAGCTTACAAGGGCACAAAGTTAAAGGGAAGATGGATGTATCTCTACCAACTGCACAAAGCAATATAAAAGGTCCAAATGCTAGCATCACAGTACCTACAATCACTATGGAAGGTGGAAAAACAGGCGTTACATTTCCCAAGTTTAAGGGTCCTAAGTTTGGAATGAAATCCTCAGATGTGGGGAGGGCTGATGTCAAGGTTACGACACCCGCGTTAAGTGTAGAAGCAACTGGTTCAAAAACAGAGCTTAATCTCCCAGAGACTGAAGGAAGCCTGGAAGCCCCTGATATCAACATCAATGTCAAGGGAAAAAAGGGTAAATTTAAACTTCCTAAAGCAAAAGGAAAGGCAAAGAAACCTGATGGTCAAACAGAAACAACAGCAGTAGACCTTGATGTAGACACACCACATATCTTAGCCAAAGACACAAAAATCAAGAAGCCTCTTTTTGGTAAGCTTCACTTTCCTGATGTGGAATTAGACATCAAATCATCAAAAGTAAAAGGTGATGGGTCTTTACCAGATGTAAATTTGCCATCTGCTAGCTTTAACACTGCCATTGAAGGTTCTGGTATTGATGGTCCAAATGCTAGTTTGGAGGGTCCTGATGTGAAATTAAAGACTCCTGATATTAAAATACAAAATGTGAAAGGTGGTTCAGATATTTCCACTAGTGTTTCAGGGGGAAGTGCAATTGGTGGCCTTCAATGCCCAGAGGGTACCGTAACATTTTCCAAAATGAAGGTACCAAAATTTGGTATTGCTTTGCCTCAGCAAGAAGGTGAAGGTGGAGGAAATGTTGGATCAGAATGTGTAGGTAGTGGAAGCATGAACATACAGGCTCCATCTCTAAGTGTCCAAGCCAGTTCTCAAAATATTGAGGTTCCCAGTCCAGAACTAAAGCACAGTGATAGCAAAATAAAAGTGAAGATGCCAAAATTATTTGGGAAATCAAAAGCAAAGGGCAGTAGTGCAGGTGATCTTCGAGGACCAGAAATAAGTACTGGTGGAAAGGACATAAGTGGGGAAGTAGGGGGAGGAAATTTTGAATTAGAAGGCGACCCTAGACTCAGTGTGTCAACTAAAGGCAAGTCAGCCTCATTGGATCTATTTAAGAAATCAAGACACCGGTCTTCTTCTCTGAGTGACGAGGCAGGGCTTCCAGCTAGTTCTCCTTCAGCTCACTTAGAAACGGAGGGAGGCGACATTTCATTAGACCTAGGAGGAAGCAAGCAAAAAGGAAAGAAAGGCAAGTTGAAGTTTGGAACATTTGGAGGTTTTGGTTCAAAGTCAAAAGGCTCATATGAAGTGACACTTGGTGAGGAGAAAGAAGTGGGAATGGAAGGAAGTGCGGGTGCTTCCCTACCCTCTAAAAAATCAAGATTGTCTTCATCTTCCAGCAGTGACAGTGGTTCACGGGGTGGTTTTAGGTTCCCAAGAGTTGAGCTGTCTGTTTCACCAAAAAAATGAGTGATCGATTATGAGTGAAATTAAACTCTCTCATGTACCCATGAACACAAACTCATAATACCCACCATACGATGAAGTTTATAGTCATCTCAATGTCATTACCTATAAGTAATTGTTTTTCAGTAATTAGACAGGAGTGCATGAGATTGTTTAAAATCCATTCAAATTGTAAATAAGAATGATTTGTAATGTAATAATAAATAGTTTTTGTACATAATCCAGATTTATTGATAATATGCCATCTCATCCTATTTTTACCAAAAGTTTATTACAAAGTTTTTTTCATTTTATTCTATTGCATTCTGTTAATGAATGTTGCTAATGAGGTGTGGTATATTTGTATCCAGGGGATTCTATTGCACAGAACAGATAGTTACATTAGTTATTTTTGAAGGAAAATGTTCACCCAGACAAAAAAACAAGTTACCTGTTTTGTATGAAAATGTTCAAGCTTTAGTAATGTATAATCAGTGCAGATGCATATATATGCAATATAGAGGTGGCCCTTTATAGCATAATATAAAGAGTGATGGTGTATATACAATAATTGCAAAGACAATCACACTCTGGAACCTATTAACTTTTGAAAGTGCTGTACAGTACTTTTCTGTTTATTTTTAAGAAGGTTACTCTTAAACATCAGAAATATGCATTTGCTTTATTTGTTTCAATGTTTTGCCTCCTAATCCACTATCATTTTCATAATTGCAGTTTTTAAAGTTCTCTGTATATTTTTTTTCATTTGCTACTCTGTCTTGTACACACTCCTTACAATTAAGCAAGAACAATGTCACAAATAAACAGTCACTTTTTGATTGAATTTATGTGTAAACAAAATCTTGTTAATAGAGTTACGGTTGTGTTTTGATCAGTCATGATGGAGATAAAAGAATATTCTTTGTTTATTATGTGTGCATTCTGCCAAATCAACCAAATAAAAAGATTTATAGAAATATGTCTTTGTGTTTGTGTTTTTTATAAAAAGTTAGCAATATATTCATCACACAGTATGAGCAATTCTTGATTGTATATATATATATGTATATGTATGTATGTATATAAATATGTATATATGTGTGTATATATATACACACACACACACATACACACATATACATATATATATGTATATACAATGGAGGAAACACACGATATACACAACTGCTCTTATGTGACTACACCACTTAACATAAGTAATGTTAAGATCATTCATGTCTTCTCTGCCTTGAAGTGAAGAACATTTCCACAAACAAAGCATATTTTACATATGTTTGCTTAAAGGTTCTCCAAATAAGCCTAACTAACACTTAACCCACTAGAATCACTATTCTTTCATATGCTACTGTAGACTCATTTCCATCCTATTACAGCATTTCATAAAACATGTAAAAGTCTCCAATGAAAAATCGACTATATACTTTTTTGAGAAACTTTCACTGGCTAGTTCTCTTTTGCAAGAAAAGTCCTGATTACACACCTGGAGCAGTTGGAATTAAGAGCCTCGATCCAGATGCACAGCTCAGCTTAAAACGACATTATATCAGAAGACTTTGGACTCACATAGGGATTTGATATCCTTCCGTTCCTTCTGATCTTTCTTACAGCTCATTATTTTCAATTAAACTTCTCTCTAATTCCGGACTTAAAGTACATCAAAGCTGGAAGGTTGCAGGTTTCTGTGTACTGCTTGCATGTGATTGTGTGGGTTTCCTCCCACTCTCCAAAGACGTGCGTGTTAGGTTAACTGGTGACTCTAAATGGTGTGTCTCTATTTCAGCGCTCAGTTCGCTCACATTCTTCTTTTTACCTGCCTGGTATCATCACCTGCTAAATACATATTATGAAGTAATACTCAGCTGTTTACTTACCTCACCCACCACTTCTAGTTATTTACTTACTAATTTTTGCCATTTGTTCCATTGCTGATCTGTTGCCTGCCTGTCATAACTACCTGAAGACTGTCTTATTATAGAAACATGTTAAACTTGCCTGTGGTGTTAAGTCTTTTGTTGTGTCTCCTGAGTTACTCAAGCCAGATAGTTCATGCACAGGTGGTCACATTTGTTCAGGAACTAGGATTTTAGAAATGACATGGAGGTTGGATATCAATCTATATTATGGGGATTGGGTCCTTATGACTCAAATCTGCTGATCATAATTAGATTTGTTTTTTTATTTAATTAATTGCTGCTGAGAGTTTAGGGAATGCTGATCTCAGAGCTTTGACTGTTGTTCAGCTTGGCCACAGTGCTGAAAAGTAACCTGGGGTTCTTTTTCCTCTAAAGATGAAAAATATGCTGTTCCGGTGCTACAGAGGGCCACCTATATTAAATTGTGCCAGCCTCCAGATAAACTGATTAGCAATGGACAGTGTATGTAACTGCTGATACTCTGTAGTGTTGATACTCTGTATAACATATCTTTGCTTTATCATTGATATCTTTGAAAAAGAGTTAACCACAACACCACTTGTAAGAATGATTTTTGAAAGGCATTATCCCATATATATATATATATGTATATACATACACACACACACACACACACGCACACACACACACACGCATATATATATATATATAAATATATATATATATATACTATCTACCGTTCCTTAAACTGATGTCATCACACAAGTTTGGAGATTTTTAATACATCTTCACAGATCTTTAAGCATTGCTTGAAATCAATCACCAAAAAAAGATCACATGAAGAAAGCATCTGGCCACATCAGGTTAATACGTACATGTAAAAATGTGAGTAACTAAAGTTGTTTGTTGATTGATTGTTATTTACAGATCCTCACAAAGTATTGCACACATCAATTTATCAAAGAAAATTCATCAAATGTGGCTTAAATATGGGGATGTATTTTGAGATTAGGATGATTTTGGAAAATTTAAAACCAGTTTTATGCCTTTGATTAAAAAAGCATAAAATATAATAATTTATTAGCAAATTTTCATAAGCTTTCCTTTTAGTAAATGTTAATTATGCCACCCAGTGGTTGAATTACAGAACCATCCGCTTACTGTTACAAAGAAGTCATAAATATTCTTAAAAAAACAAATTTACCTTTTATGTTGAATTAAATATGGACAACATTTCATCTCACTTTTCAAAGTGTTTTTAAAGTCTTTATCACTGTATTACATATTTGATTCGGTAAATACTTTAACTAAAAATAAAGCTGCAGGTTGTCATCTCGATGACATTAAAAGGTTTTAATACAAGTATTAAAAACTATATTTTATAGGGAGTAAAGCTTTGTGAAAGCAGCCTTTTGCCTCAAACACAGGATGTGATCCCAGTATTCCTGAATGCCTGAATGCAATTGTTGTGGTAGTGCAGAGGAAGGAACTTATCAGAAGTTTCCTTTAAAAGAGGAAAGAGCCCCTTTCCTTTCTGGAGAGGCAAACAGTTTCATGCTGTAAAGGGAACACGGGAGAAGAAAACGCTGGAACAGTGCTGCACATTTGTGATGCGTAAATTATTGGAATACGTGTTGTCTTAGCCAGTCCTTTAGAAGATAACTCTGTTTGAATGCTAGAGCGTAACACTTAAAATCAGGTAAGAACACGCTGTTGCATTTTAATTATAATAATTATTTTTAATGTGCTTTATAATCGGTACCACCTTGGTTGTGTTCATATCAGTCTATAACTGAATATGCTTTTGATTCTGGACGTACAGTAACCTTATCTGCCAAATCTGCCATAAGTGAAACATTAAACATATAATGTAACTTTTCATCTCGTTCCTCCGGATCTCTGTGGTGAGTGAATGGCTGTGTCTTGTTTCTAGTACAATCTGGTCATGTACTTACAGTATCTGCACTGGGATGCCCAAGGGAATCACTCGAGATATGCTTATATCTGAAGGTATTTTGTATTGCTCCGAAAGTTCACATCACCATGCATGTGATGTGATGTATGAGTGTGGGAGGGTGTATAATCGGTGAGATTGTGTTTTTCTTTGCCTTCATCTTGCAAACCAGTAGCCTCTTGTTAGTTGCATAAAATCCTGGAATTTCCTACTCTGACAATTCATATCACAATGCAAATACCCAGAAAAGAAAGGCGGAGAAGGGAACACACAGTGTTAAAAAAATTTATGTTTTAAGAACAAAGTAGCTTCATCGGCAAAAGTCGGCGTCTAGTGTAGCCTCCCTTTGCACCTTTCTTTTGCGGAGACTGTCTTTGCCTAGTAATTATTTGGTGAATTGGATCAAA
Organism: Channa striata; assembly: GCA_033026295.1. NCBI lineage: Eukaryota > Metazoa > Chordata > Actinopteri > Anabantiformes > Channidae > Channa > Channa striata. Next base: position 15,723,107 of record CM065173.1, on the reverse strand, counting down.
CCTTAGCACTTCTCAGAGTTCTTCTTTACATTTAGGCTGTTGTTTATGTGCAGCTGATCCCATAATATCTCTATGACATTCATATGTGTCCATCACTGTCACTATCTGCTGTTTCCGTTCCAAATAAAGCGTTACACACTCACACACATATGCAAACACTGATCAGACATAACATTATGACCACCAGTGCAATTTAATGCAATCCAATACAGTGGCTCTGATTTAAAAACTCTCCATTTCAGTCTCATAATTTCTCAGTTTCTAGGTTTAAAGCAGAAAGGTCATAATTCTATGTATTTATTATTGAGGTCACAGTGGGTAGTAGAGTTGAACCGCAAGAAAAGGTGGTTCTAATGTTTTGCTCACCCTATTTAAAATGAAGGAGGTGTCCCAAACATTAGAACTACAACAACAACAACAACAACAATAATAATAATAATATCATCACACAAAATAATACATAATGTTATGCCTGATTGGTGTATAAGCAGAGCACTTCTGCAAGCTATAGAAAGCCAGGGATTTGGTGTTTTTTGTTGCTTTTATTAGTTTATGATTCCCAACACATTTCCTTTCCAGTATTGCATATAATAATGAAGTCTACAATAGATAAAAATCATATTGCATTCACTAGATGCATCTTGATTGCTACGAGCAGAGCTCATCTACCTGTCTTGCACAGAAAAAGAATTGCAATGGAGCCACGCAGCTATGCTCAGTGTGGAAACAGATGTTGGATGATAATGTGGTTTACCACATCAGCCTGACACCTGACATCTTATGTGTCATACAGCGTACAGGCAGATGGTGTCCTTGACTCCTGCAAGAATAAAAGAGGCTGCCCGGTGTGATGGCTTGCTATTATACATTGGATCATATCTCACTGTAATGGGCTTTTATCATTTAATACATCTAGTCTTTCTAGACCAAGATGATGACATCAAAATGCCCTATTTATTTTACGAAACAATAAAGGAAGTGATTTCAAGAAAATACATTTTGATGGATTAGTAGATGAGGCCTTAAAGGCTTACTTCATTTATTAGCATATTCTCACTCATAATGAGTTTTAATATATTTTTATTATCTATTTATACAGTATATATTTTGTATCTCTGTCATTTTCTGCAAATGTTTTCAATACAGAACACATACAGGTTTTTTGAAATATACATTTGTTAGAGCTATTTTCATATTAGGCTGTTCAAATGTGTTCAAAAGGCCTTGTGTAAACAAAAAGAGAATTTCTGTCTAGCTAATGCTGCCTGCGTAGTATTGATATTTAATGGATAAGGATTGTGTCAAAATATTTGTTTTCAGAGGTGAAAAACAGTCAATATATTTCTCAGCATAATGTTGAGTAAAAATATTTTTTACATTGTATTCCTGTAGTTAGAATGAGGAGAGTAACACTCATGTTATGTATATTTAGACAAATATCATGCTACTACAGATCTAATGCGAGTGAGTGACTATGGCGTCTCTACACACCATAGACTTAATCAATGATTAATAAAGGTTCTTATAGGAAATCACTAGACAGATGATTATTACCTTGGTGGTGAAATTATTGTCAAAACTATAAACAAAAATTGTTTATTGATAAAGGAAACACCTAAGCAGCTGAACCAGTGTGTTGGTAAATACATTAATTTAAAGCACGCGTATTAACGCTTTTCAATTATCAGAACCTCCACCAGGGATCTGTTCACTCATCTATCTTGACATCAACATAAATGTTTTTACAGAAAGCTCTGTTTAATAATTCAGTTTATTGCCTCTTGACTGTGGAAATAATGTTTGAAGCACATCCATTAGTATTATATCATTAGCATAAACACTTGGAAAAACAAAGTCTAGTGCTCGCCGTCTTTCAACCCCCTCGACTTCCTGCACTTTCTACATACACCTGATTTTAATTTTTCATTGACCTGAACATGTTATAATGTGTGTTTTTTTTTATCCTAGTAAAGGGAAGATTCGTGTTTCTGTAGTAATCATAATCTTTGGCCCCACTGTGTTTTTGTACATGTGTGAAGAGCACAGAGATTATGCTGATGCTCTCAGCTCACATTAATATGGTCTATGAACTCCAAGATGCTTCAATAAGCCAAGGCAGAATAAATTGTGTGTGGAAAGACAAACTGCATGTCATCCTCAGCTGTAAACATTTGTCATCAGAAAAATATGACTGTAATGCACAATCTGTGAGTGGAAACGTGTCCGCTCAACACATGAGCAATTCTGTCAGGAGCAGTTAGGGTAAAGTAGATGCTACTGGACACAGTAGCTGTTTGTGTCCCTTGTTTGAAACCCGAATGGGGTTGCGGTGGATGTGGATGAGAGATTATACAGTACTGAAATGCCACAGTTTAAGTGCAGGGTTTCCATTGTTTTCAGTTGTCATCTGCTCTCTTTGTCTGTTCAGTGCAGAACAATAGCAATGATTAAGAAACTCCAATGACCAGATGCTTTGCAGCAGCTGAGTAAGGGCCTGTTGTATTTCACAATTTTTTTTACAATTGACAATTCATGAATCCAATTACCTCCTGTCCCAAAAGCATATACAGTTTCCTCAGAGAAGTGGGTCAAAATAAAGTACTTAAAACACCCAGATCCAATATCCAAATACTCGCAGTACTCTCTCTTTTCATATGCAGTCATGACTTGTATACTTTTCTTTTACCTTTGAAGGACACATTACAATGTCTTATCTCCTATGATAGTGCAGTAATAAGCTCATGTACTGTAGAAGCAGGATCTGTTTTTTAATGTAAAAGAGTTTTCCAAAGCCCTGACTGGAGGAGAGGCAGCTTATTGACCTTGAAGGTTCATCAGTATGGAGTTTTTTACTTGAAGTCGCCGGGGGCTTTCAAGACAGTGACTGAGCAAGAATAGTTTTTCTGCATGGGCACCTGCACTGAGACGTTCCCCCATGGGATTCTGTTTGATGTGAGAATAGTACACTGCACAGACGTGCACTCATGTGAAATTAATTTCTGTGTCCTTTAATAGTTGGAATCAAAGTGTTGTGTTTTTTTTATGATAGTTATTAATGTCAGTTTGTTTCTGTTTAGGGATGCACACAGTGTCTTTCAGACTTGTAGTGCTAATATTACAGTCAATACACTCAGTTGTCTTCTGTTTTCCCTCCTTCAGCAAGCAGTGAATTACTTTGTTTAGGTGTGACCTCATCATCCTGGCTCCATGATACCCCACCTCCCCTCAAAGCATAAGCAGACAGCCCTGATATCATGCACACACACACACACACACACACACACACATACGGCAGCAGAGGGGACTGGGCAGGGCTTGGGAGATTTTTTTATTTTATATCCAGAGTACATGTGTCTGTCTCTTAGGTATGTGTGTGCAAAGGAGAGAAGAGCAGAGAGGGAGAGAAAAGGAACGCGAGACTGGGAAAGGGGAAGGCAAAGGAGTGTGGATCATGCATGTGCATTAACTCGGCTCCAGCGGCGCAGCAGCAGCAGCAGCAGCAGCAGCAGCAGCAGCAACAGCAACAGCAGCAAAGAGATACAGCAGCAGCACAGGAGGGAAAGAGAGAGAAAGACAGCGAGGGAGAGTTAGAGGGAGGGTAGTAGTCTCAGGCACAGGAACAAAAGCTGCAGAGAGCTGCTTTCCATCTCCACCAAAAGAACAACGGAGGAGTAATAGAAAGAGGTGGGGGTGGTCATGATAGTAGTGAGACAATAACGGAAGGGAAGAGGCATATTGTAGTCAGTGAGGACTGAAACCCAGGCTCTTCTCTTCTGTGCTCTCCATGTTTTTGGGGAATCAACGTACTATTGCCTTCGTCTCCAAACCCAGAGGAGGATGTCTGTGTCGGGGAAGAAGGAATTTGACGTGAAGCAGATCCTCAGGCTCCGCTGGCGCTGGTTTAGCCATTCACCCCAAGGTTCGGCTGGTGGCGGAGGTGGTGGCGTTGGCGGGGTGGGAGGCTATATCCAACAGGATGGCCTGGACCACAGAGGGACGCCTGTCCAGGGTCGGCTGAAGAGTCACTCACGGGAAAGAGGTGTAGGAGGACTACGGAAGACTAACAGCCCAGTCCACAGCATCCTGGCACCAACAGCAGGGCCCACGCCTGTGTATGTCAGAGCAGGGCATCAATCATGGCACCATCAACAGAACACCATCCAGGGACTCCAGGTCAATGAGGAGTCTTCAAAAAGCAGCTCTTCCCCTGTTACCACAAGGAAAGAAGACTCCAACACTAACCAGGAAGATGTGAAGAGGAGCACAGAGGAACCTGTAGAGGTGGAGGCCAAAGACAGGTACGACTGTTATTAGCTGTTAGGTAATTAGGAGACGTCAGTCACTCTGGACGTCACTAACAGAAACCACATTAGGGGACGGTAGTTTGGTAACACATGGTTCCCTCATGTCCCATGGCGAAAGTGTGGCTCCTGAATGCTTCTGATGGATGGAAGCACCACAGGATCAAAAAGTAAAATGCTTTTTCTTGTCTCATTAAGACAGAAATGAACGAAACAATAAAGTAGACAGCAGTCAAACTTAAGATGTGTTTTCTACATCCAGAAACCGAATACATTCATATTTGAAGACTTTAACTTCATTGCCTTAGTGCATGTAGCTCCTTTAATTGTTCTAGGCTTGAATTATCTGCACAGCTATCATTTTCCAATTTACTCTAGACTGGGCAGCTGCCGCCATGGCTCACCTGGGAACAGCTCACTGTCGTTGTCCACCGCATGTTAGGCAGGATAAACCAATAAAGTCCCTTTTTAATTATTCAGTGGACCATAAGCCGAGGCTTGTTTTGCTCCCTTGCCAGTGTCGTGGTCCAGGTTATAGGAACAGTGAACGCTTTTGCTTTTTTCCCCAAAGAATTTAGTTTTAGACAACACACTAATGCATTCCAGAGTTAAAAGTGGATAGTGGAAAAGAGCCATTACATCACCTACTGGACCTATAAAAAAAGGAAGTAGTGCAGTCGCATAAATTATCTAGACTGCCTCTACAAACACTTTATGGGCTAACTGCTATCGTACCTTGTGGCTGGCACAGGTTATTGAGTGCATTTTCCAGCAAAATCTTTTTACATTACCTTGATGTCAAACTCACACAGTCAGCTATAAATTTCAACTGTTTTTCCAAGTTGTGATCCTCCCCCATCCTTTTCAGAGAAGGAAACAGGTTTGAGATGCGTTTGTGTGAGCACAACACTAAACCCACCGAACATCAAGGGTGGAAAGACCCCCCTTTTATCCTGTCGGTGACATTCCGAGGTGATTGGTCCTCTCTGATTCCTGTTCCCTTTTGCTTCATGCACCTGGTGATGAAGTAGGGATCAATAAAAGTAAACCCATTCCTTTGTCTTGTGAAGAGCTTCTTTCTAAACACATACGCTCTGCCTGTAGCCAATGTGTCAATGTTGATTAAGTAAATGCTGAAGCTGACGGATCATCAGGTTCCCTGAACAACACTTGAATTATTCTGAGTGAAGATACAGTCTTGGAGTCAGCTTGGCGTTTTTCCCTTCCTGTTGACATAAATGGCGATGGGTCGTGTTTCGGGGTCCCTATGTGTAAGAAGTGCACACATAAAAGATGTTCATCACAGTAAATATATATAACTCCTAAAAGGAGGAGCCTTGAGATCATGCTAGCCGTGTAAAATCCAGTGCAGCCATCATATTTTGACAATGATACTGAATAATCAAGTGGTTCTGCACTGTTGGGTCATAAATATTGATCTTGCCTCAGCTTTGATTGATGTAGTGGTACCCATGTATCAATCAGAAATAAATCTGAATTAAATGCATTTCAGTCACTTAATTGAGAATGTTACTTTTGTTCTCCCAATTATGAAAAGTTTCCACAGAAAATAAATAAAAGTTTAAATATGTAAACATTTTAAATAGCGGCATGTCATAGATATAATATTGCTATAATTTTTAATAATTGGCACAGTTCCACTACTTCTGTTCATTCAGATAAATAAATAATTCACTATATCAGCTACTGCCATTAAGTTAATCAATTAATCTGTGTTTTCTGATTACTGTGGGACAAGGACACACAGCAGATGTACATTGCATAATGCAACTTATCAGTGAAACTTTAAGTGTAGCGACAACAGTTATGGACTAGTTCCTGGAAATGACGTTTGGACAGGTACTGCATCTGTAAATGTGTGAAGTCGCACATTGAATAAGTCCAGAAGCTGCGTGACACACGGCGTCTTGCATGTTCATCGGCAGCTAAGCAGATGTGTGGATGTCACTGAGATATGCACATTCATTTACCCCACCAGCTGGGTGGCCCTATTACGTCTCACATCATAAATCCTTGACACGTAATTTGTCACAATCCCTCAGGCTGAATCCAGAAATGATTTCTGCTGGCAGTGAGAAGTACAAAAGTTTTAGCCGTCCCTCTGTAGTTAAATAATACGTGTCAGTCATTTTGTCGTACACTGATTAGTTTCATTCACACGATGTCGAGTAGAAATCCAGCCAAGCATTTTCCTTCTTTGTTTCATTGATTTGGATTCTGACCTTTAATGTAGTTGTAAAATTGATTTAATTAGTTAAACAGGATGTTTTTGAAACATCAACACTGATCTAATGAAACAGGTCTTTTCCTGTGCGAGTATCTTTAGTCTGGAAAGTAATTCACAAAGTCTGCTTACTAATGTCGCAGTTTGCTGCTATAATAATGGAATGCAGTTAACCTTTCTCATCTTATTGACTGGCGAGCATCCACAGAGTTGTTGGGTGTAACTGTACGCAGGCTATAGGGCCTATTACCAGGACGTTTCCCACCCTTGCCACCCTGTGTATTCGTTCAGTCCTCGTAACCTCTCCCCATCACTGGAGGAGAATGTATGACAGAAGTTAACTTGAAAGGAATGGAAACCCTGACCTCTCCCACATAAACACTAACAAAGGCTTGAGTCAGCGGGTTGTTACTTTGAATGATATCTCAATTCCCTCTTCAGTGCCTTGGAAAAACATATATCACCACCTCGCTCCCTGTCAACAACAGTAATTCAGATATTTGTTGGATGACTCTTAACACCATCGGGCTTACGCTGCAGGGTCTCGGGCTGCGTTTGACACAGCCAGTGGAGGGTCCTCACGGTGCTGTAAATTGCTAAATTGCATCTGTTGTAATCCCCAAATAACATCCTCAGGGATCAGGAGAATGTGTGATCACATATAATTGATTCTGAATGTTCTTTAACTTTGCCAAATCAACGTTCTGTATGCAACAGTGCAGTCTCAGTTCGACCCTCAGCGTTCAGCTGTCATTAGGCCTCGAACTGCAGTGAGAGCAGTCAGTGCAGCAGCAGTATCTGCAGGAAACTGTTCCTCAGTTCTGTTCATGTGCATATCATTTGCTGAGATTTTTGGCCCCCACAATTGACTTCATTTAAAGTAAATAGATCTTGACACAGCTTGAGATACATTGAGGGGCCATATATTAGTTCAGCAGTGTCCTAAGGCTCTCATCCATAAATTTGCATAAAGAAAATAACAATGGAGCCTTGAACAACTGTGATCAATAAGATGACGTAGTCAAAACCAAATCATTTCATTTAATCATGCAATTTTCAACACAATCATTTGTGAATCAATGTGCACTGTTGCAATAAATTTAATGAAAGATTTTGGGAAAATGCAAAATTATGAAAATACAAGTAAAATGATTCCCTCAGTTTTAAGATCCCACCCAATTAACAATAAGGCTGCAAATGTAAATATGATCTTCCTACATTGATAAATAGTTAAACATGCAACCATATGCAAGCCAGAATCCGCTGTGCTGTTGTGGATGAATTTATATACGGTACACACTAACTAATATGTAAATAACTACAGTAGTTTCATACACCACGCAAATCAACTGGGTGTTAGCGATAGTGAGGAGCTTTCTGCTAAGATCTGCATGTTCTTCACAGACAGTTGCTGACTACATCATTTATCAGCAAAGTCGGAAAATTTCAATATGGATGAACCTTCTTAAGGAAATTATAATATATTTATGCTGTAATTAACTAGATATAAAGTGAAAAGTACACCTCCTCACTGCTTCATTTGCTTGCTTTGTTTGTACTAGTCAATTATACTGAATTTCAATAATAAAATAAGAAATATTTTGACTAGTGATGTTTCATTTTCCCTGTGCAAGATTTATTATAGACAGGCTGCATGGCAGCAGTCATCATCAGTGTGTCTATGAATGGATGAATAAGAAGCAGCATTGTAACGCGCTGTATAAGCAGAGCTTTTACCATTTTGAAAAATGTGGCAATTTTCCACCAGGACCCTGTGGCCACATTCAGAGTTGATTTCAAAAGATGCACTTCCTGTATTCAGTTACATTTCCTCCATCTTTATCAATATTTAGCAGGTAGTCTGGCATAACAATGGCATCTGAGGAAGATTGCTGGGCTGTGAACCTTGGTGAGGCAGGAAAAGTGCAGACAGAATAATCTATTTCTTTGCAGTTATCATGTCAGTCTCACTGCCAGGACCAAATCATTACATTCAGAGTGTATATTTGTCTCAACACAAAGCCGAATGGCAGTTTACTGACTGTCAAAGTGTAGAGAAATATATAGACTTGGCACATGCTCTATGAGCCTTTGTAGGAGTTGCTGGATTCTCAACCCAGCCCAAGCTGCCTTCAGGGGCAAATGGCTGTTATAATCCATTTTGAGAGAGGCATTTCCCATTTGGCCCTGGCAGGCATGACTGTCTTTCTTGTAGAGGGATGGAGCTGACAGTAGTTAGAGTAAGACTGAGATCCTCAGCAACACATCTGACTCATAACCTTTACAGCTAGGGGCTAATCTGGGCTGACGAAAGCACATCTCCAGTCGTCTAATCGTCCATCTAGGAGGGCGGCGTGGGCACGCGGAGGACTTGATTTAGGCCGATGGTTTTAATTTTGGGGCCACACTGCCCATCAATCTGTCAATAAGTGACATTTCTCTATTTGTCTGCAGGTTGTGTTTAAAAAGCAGTTTGCATGGCACGGCCTTATTGTCTTGACAGCATAGTTGAAAACTGCATAAATTTGCCTTCACTTACGTAGCAGAGTTTTTTTTTTGAACATGCATAGTGTTTTGTCAGATCCAATTAATCACACTCTGATGTGATAGCTTTCAGATGGTGTGAAGAGCAAATGACAAGACTACAAGTAAAAGGTGCTCACCAAAGAAAGTCTGATAGCATGAGGTAGAATAGGAAGCACAACACACTGCTTTTCTATTTTATTCTATTTTGTCAGCTAATTTTTACTTTTCATAGCACTCATAGACATAATAAACATTGATAAACCACACAAGAAATCCATAGGCCCTGTAAGACACTGTGACTGTGTTTAAATTACGTAGTAATGTGCGACGGGCAGCATTGTCCCCACAGCAGTTTCTCTGGTGTAAGGTGTTCTGGGACTTTAGTGCCTCAATAAACTTGAGCTGTACCTCTGATGATCCAACTGAATACTGAAAGCAAAATATACACCTCAGAGAAATTTACTGCTCCCTTGAATGTGATACCAAAGCAATTAGTGTTGGGGAGATTGGTGGGCATGAAAAAAATCCTTACAGCACGCCTCAGAGCCAATACAAAGGCAATGCATCTGTTTTATGGCCCCATTGCTTATTCAGTCTTGTTTGGTGTTCCTCTCCAAGACTTCACAGTCTCTGGGGAATTATTGTAGCACTGCAATAAATTACTCTTGCATTTAGTATAAAGTCTCACCATAAAGATCAGACTATGGGATGCTGCACTGACCGAAGTGCAATATAAAACCAGTTCCCAAGGGGGGAAATGTCGTAGCTTTGGCTAATCAAATAGAAGAAAGTAACGCGCTCGGCCAAAAACTTTATAATGGCGTGTTAATCAGGATATCAATAAAGGCTATAACTGCCTCCATCCTTCCTGCATTATCTGTCTTACTTTGTGCCAATATCTTGTGCCGCCAAGCATTATGGGTTTTACTTCATTTGTATTGATGTATCAGTAACTTTACCAGTTTATGCAGTTTTCCTGTCAGTGTATGAGAGGTAATGAGTGGGTATGCACCACGTTGCTTTAAATAGAAGTGACATTTTCTTGAGCGTCATCAGTCTTCATAAAGCAGACGAACCATGAGATGACAGTAAACTCCGTCAGAGACAACTTGGCTCTGTGTGTGTAGCGTAACAAACAACCCTAAATGTCATTGAGTGGACTTTCTCTGTGAAGGACACCAAAGTGTCTGGGCTGCGTTATTTGCCACGCGTCTGAGGGATTACTTGGACGCCTGTAAAACAGCATGTAATCTAACAGCCTGTAGGGACAGCGACAGCCTCGGCACAATGCTGTGGGGAACCGGCTTGTTCACTTGTTAAGCTCCTTTCTTTGGAAAACACACATACACAGATCTGCAGACGCACGCAGCAAACGGGACACAAAAGGAACGCATGCACGCAGACACTGGCAAATTCTGCCGGGGACGCTGTTGCATAGATTGCGGTGCCGTCTTGTCCCAGTGGAGAGAAGTGCTTAGTTATCCACTTGTGTATGGATTTTAGTCTATAACAGTTTTAATTTCAGCTTAGAGTGGCAAGAAAAATGCAGATGCACAGCAGGGAAATGGGGATTGAGGAGAGTCATGTGTCCAAATAAGCTCTCTTGTGTTGTTAATAATTTGTCACTTATCTCGCAGCGTACAGCTGTTTAATTTTTCTTTTTTTAATGTCCTACTTGGACAGGCGGAGTAAACAGCGAGTGACACTAATGCATTTTTCTTATCAAATTAATTTTTCCTCATTAATTAAATTTTTTTAGGTTGTGTTTCATGCTTCTTCTGTCTGTGTCTACAAATGAAATTGTAGCTTGTGGGTTAATATTTCTGTCTTTCTGTCTATTTCGGGAATTAAAAATAAAGGTCAAATTTAAAGTGACAAAACCCCTGCAACTTCCTAAGCACTAGCAGGAGTAAATAATTTCTTGCGCTACAATTTACACCAAAATTGTACATTAACAGCACTAAGTGCAGAGATGCAGTATTTATTCACACGGCTTTTCTTTTCCTCCCTCTTGGATTGTCTTCCACAGGTTGGCTCTCAGCACTTTCTCTAGAATGAACACCAACTCCTCCGATGAATTTTTCCAGGCCACAAACCATGCAGAACAGACTTTTCGTAAGATGGAGACCTACCTCCAGCACAAGCAGCTGTGTGATGTCCTTTTGATAGCAGGGGATCACAAAATACCAGCTCACAGGTTGGTGTTTGTGCTTCTGTCGGCTTTGATTTTAGTAATTAAACCTGCATCTGCTTTAGTTAAGAGACACAGGAACATGTTTGGATTCAGCTCATTAAGTGGATGTGCATGTTCTGGCTTTGGTCTGGACATTAGCCTGCTGCAGAAACAGATTTTGTCAGTCCAGCCCATCTGGGGGACATTAAATAATATTTTAAATGCAAACCAGGAATCTTTTGATTTTCAAAAGAGCTGACATGAGAGATATGCAAACACCATGTTCACTGGTTTGCATCTAAATAATGCACACTGCTGTAATTGCTCCTCTACCCATTACACTGATACATGGAAGAACACCGTGATTCGCTGCATACGGGTGTCAATAGTTGGGTATCCAGTTTAAAGAGTGAACACATCACATGATATTCCCTTAATGCTGATGAGCATTGTCTTCCGCTGAGTGCTCACCAGCATATTGTGTTACTTCATTCAGACAGACTCATGAAAGAAGAGAGAGCAAAAATAAATTGGTGAATGACCTAGATGGGTGAAATGAAGAGCTCTCCGCTTTTAATGTGGCCTTTTTTGCATGTAGGATACAGCAAAGTGGGAAATAAACTGTGACAAAATAAATTAACCCCTAGAAACCACAACACGCATCTAGATTGGTGAACAGTGTCAGTCCATTAGAATTTCTTGTAATACCATATAATCTGTCATTTCATAAAGGACGGTAAGGTGAGATAAGTTCATTCTTTGGGCACTGAAAAAGTGTATAAATTATTGTTTGAAAGAGAACTACATCAATTATAACAATACAATGATGTTATACAGTCTACTGCAAATTCTTATGATTTCTTATGATGCAAAGTGTTCTATGAAGGCATAGAATGTAATCATAAATGTATTTCACTGATCATGTAACATAATCAGTGTAGATCTCCCTCACACATGCATGTATGCTGATATGCAACACACAATTCATCACGTTTTCTTCATGGCAGACTGGTCCTGAGTGCTGTGTCGGACTACTTTGCTGCTATGTTCACAAGCGATGTGAGAGAGGCGAAGCAGGAAGAGATAAAGATGGAAGGAGTCGATCCAGAGGCTCTCAGATCCCTGGTTCATTTTGCCTACACTGGTGAGTGCTTATAAAGACGTTCACTAGCTCTTGTAAGCAGTGAAAAGACAACTGAAATCCAGCATGATTAAAACGGATCGATGAGCCTGTTCGTTGCAGGGTGACTTCCCGGACAGGGCGTCAGCACAAAGTTATGCTATCTTGCAATTTGTCCTTAAATAATAAGGACACAAGTTTGATTTACAATATCTACTTCCACGTTAAAAGTGGTTTTACTGGAAGTAAGAATAGCTTAAATGTTATTACTCAAATACCTATTTGTAGTATGAGGAGGAACAATTTTTTTATTATTTCGCATAAAATTACGGCTAAAATTGGTTGCAGTTTATCTAATTAAAGTGGAGCTTACACTGCTTCTCCCACTGCTGTGCTCATGACGTAAGAATGTTTTTCTCTTGTCTTGACATTTCAGGTGTCCTTGAGCTGAAAGAGGAAACCATTGAGAGTTTATTGGCAGCCGCTTGCCTCCTTCAGCTCCCACAAGTCATCCAGGTTTGCTGTAACTTCCTAATGAAACAGCTTCATCCCTCCAACTGCCTGGGAATTCGCTCCTTTGCAGACGCCCAGGGCTGCGTGGACCTGCTCAACGTGGCTCATAACTACACCATGGTAGGACACACACACACACACACACACACACACACAGTCAGCTGAAGCACTACAAATAACAAGAATACTTACAGATGCAATGTAATTATATTTATATGTTCATTCAAAGCACTTACCCGAATGCTTTTGTACTCACATGTGATCTGACTATCCTCTGTGTAATCACAATTGTTTTTGGAAATTCAGTCAGTAAACAGAATATGCACTGATAAAAACCAAAGCCGGTTATACTATGTGCTAATTTAAATATTTGCGATCGTCCTCTGAGTTGAGGTTAGCTAATTTAAATAACCTGTCATAACCTGTGAAAGAATGAACAGTTGGTGTCTTGGTTATTTTTATCATCAAATTTCAGCTGAGAAATGGCAGATGTGCACATTTGAATAGAAATTGCATAGTTTCATGCATCCACCTTATCTAATTTGGCTATGTGGCTGTCAGTATGAGATACCACTTTGCTGCACGTTAATTAGCGCACTGCTAGACTTGTGAAAGTGTGACTTCTATATTTTTGCAAAAATGATATGCATTGGATTAAGACCCGTGAAGACATTTGTTGAAGCGTCTTTGTGGCCACACTGAAATGACAGGCGTTATCTCTGAAAGGACATCTGCTCAGCCTGTTTACATAGGCCCCATCCAGGACCAGGAGGTTAATCTAATCATCAAACTGCACAAGAGGGCCGACTTCCTGTTCAATCGCTTCGGTAATGAGCGTGGAGAGCTGTGGCCTTCCTGGAAGTCCATCCTCTGGCTTCTAAGTGGAGAGAGTTATGCTTTGATAAGCTTGTTTTTCCTGGTTGAGAATGGCAGGCGAGATCCGCCTCTGACAGCTTTTTCCCTTTATCAAATACTGTTGTTGCCCTTTTTATGTTGGAGCAGATAAAACTTTCATGTTTTAGAAGACAGTATTTCCTTTCAGCAGAAAACAATATTTCAGTTAGATATTAATAAGTACACAATTTGGATTTATTAGGTACATCTTATTTTCAGAAAAAAAAAATATAGCAGACTGTCTCAGCCAGCCTCTGCAAATTACATGGTAATCGAAAAGTTCTTGAAAGATAATTCCCGCAGCCTCACTTCAATTAAACATCAGCGTTCCTCCTCTTCAGAAAACACTGTTATTACACAATTACTCTTTTGCAGTAGTTAAATCAATTAGTATCCTCTCCTGCTGATCTTGTTTTCCAAGCAGTTTGCTCACCAATGAGTTTGCCAGCAGCTTCGGAACACAGATCCTTTTAAATGCATATGAAACAAACTCTGTTGAGCATTCAATTTTGTTGTCAGCTGTACGGAACTGGTTATTACAAATAATTGGTCTGAAGCAACGTCAAAGAGTTGGATGGAATTTCACCCACAGCATTACAACAACAGATCAATACACGTCCCTCATTTAATTAAGGCTGTGCGTGTTAAGCCCTTAAAACCTGCTCTTTTAATGGATCAGACCAAGAAGCTCTAATTCGTTGCAGGTTGGCGATCAGTGGCATGATTGCTTTTCTGTAAATCTTGAATATGTACTTCACAGCGAGCATGTGGTTTGTCAAAGTTATTCTGGCAGCTTAATATTTAATCCTTAGCCGCCTTGTCCAAAAAGGACAAGGGTTGTTATCGTGGCCAAGCATCGTGCTGTATGTCTTCCATGTGTTTTACAGTCGGGCATTACATAGAGGAGCGAGGCTGTTTTTTATAGCGTCATCTCTAATGGAACTGCCCAGAGACAATGTCCTTGACGAGGCAGCCATGCAGCGCTATAATATTGCCTGGGCTTCTGGCCAGTAAATGGAAGATCAATCTTTAGGAAGGCAATAGAGCTTTCACAAAACTTAGAGCTGGACACTGTATTAGTGTGGTGTACAGCTCCATTCTGTTTCTCATTAAAAAGCTTATAAAGGCTTAATGGTGTCATGTAAGATCTGTAGCAAAAAGGCTTTATAAGCTTATGAAGATGCTTTTTTTTTGGAGATGTTTTATGCCAGATTGATTTGTAGCCTGCTGTTGTGTGGATAATTTCATTTAATGAGCTAAGGGAAACAGATGACACTTTCAGCTGTTCATTTGGAAATTCGCGATAATTTCATATAGTTCCAGAACTGGTTATTGTAGTTACAGACCTCCAAGTGGGCGTGATCTATGTCTTTGCCTTCATTCTTCCTCACCTCTCTGTCCTTGCCATGTGATCTTTGTAGGTACACACACACACACACACGATGCTGCACCAAACATACTCCTCAGCTAATGACGGATGATAATCTGCCTCCTTCGTGTCTCCTCTATGTTTCAGGAACACTTCCTGGAGGTCATTCAGAACCAGGAGTTCCTGCTGCTCCCCACAGCTGAGATTGTAAAGCTGCTCTCTAGCGATGACATCAATGTTCCAGATGAAGAAACCATCTTTCAGGCTTTGATGATGTGGGTGCGCTATGATGTCCAGCACCGACAGCAGGACCTCGGGGTGCTGCTTGCCTACATCCGCCTGCCTCTTCTCCCTCCACAGGTGAGAGCTGTTTATTTATAGATGTTTTGCTGCTGTACGTCTGTCAAAGGTTCTTCAGTCTAAAAAATATCCAGAAATTGTGAAAATTCACAGTAATACCCAGAGCCTTAAGTTATGTGTTCAAATGTCTTAGTTTATGCAACATTCAATAATAACAATATTCATTTTGTATCATCATAAAACAAAGGACTGCAGAAAATCCTGTCATCGGAGACTCTGGAACCTTTAAATATTTAGTATTTTGCATAAAAAAATAACTTATTTTAGTGAATTGGCGGGTGCACCTAGTTATTATGTACATTAGTTTGTGTTTGAAGTAAACTCATGTTCTTCTTTAGTGATAAATAAAAATGAGAGCATAACAAAACATGTGCATTATGTGCATTGTCATGCTTTAAATGACTTGTATATGTTTGAATTAAAACTGTAAAAACTCATAATTGAGTGCTGTAGAAGCGTTTGTTAAAGTTGTACCATGGTGATTTACATAATACAATTCAGAAAAGCATTTTTACCAGATCACAATTATACAAATATTTGCTTTTTTAAAAATATTGCTGCATTTTTTCATTGTCAGATGACCTTCAAAAACCAATTAAGCACATGAAATTTATATTTTACTCAATATTCACTAGATTCAGAAAACATAAGGTACAACACTATTCTATTTTATTGTATTCTAAAAGTGGATGTTTTTCTAAATGACAAATTACATGAGGAAATATAATCTGATAAATCAGTTGTCTCGCCCATTGGCGTGGGAGATGTTTGTTGTGAGGAAAATAAGGAATCGAAATGAAACATATTTTTTTGAGTTGGGTATTTAGAGAGCGGAAAGACAAGTGGAACAGAGCTGCTGACACTGCTTGCAGGCATAACAAGATAAATAACCATATACAAAATTTTCATTCACAGAAGCAAAATGTGTGGTGAAATGTTTCATAAAGCCACATTAAAAATCTACTTCAGCAAAAAAAAGCCACATAATTTTTGAGTGTAGGCTTAATTTTCATGTGGAGATGAGACTTTACCATTTACCAAACAAATGCAAAAGGTGACCGCATTGCCAGCAAATGATGAAAGTGTAGCTTTGCTGTATTGCAATAACAGTATTATAATTTACAGTAATACAGTAGGAATGACTTATTTTTTGTTTAATTTGACCTAAAGATAAGAGTTGCTTGTGTACAGGAAATGAATAAGCATATGTTTACCTAATTACATGCTGTAATCTCAGAGATCTGGTGTCTTATTCCATACTGTAAGTTTATTCATTCTATAACATGTTCTCCCCTTTGCTCTGCATTCTGTTCCATTAACGATTACACACATGCATGAATAAACATTTAGGATTAGCATTGCCTTAGATCAGTGGCCAGCTGTTTTGCCATATTAGCTTCTCCACATACTTAATATTTATGCATTCTTTCCCATAACTGTATGGAGCCTTCTGATTTGGCTTGTTGAAATGCAGCTCCTTGCAGATTTGGAAAACAACAAGATGTTCTCCGATGATCTGGAATGTCAAAAGCTGCTGATGGAAGCCATGAAGTATCATCTTCTGCCCGAGCGCCGTCCCATGTTTCAGAGCCCGAGAACCAAACCTAGAAAGTCCACAGTGGGTGCACTTTACGCTGTGGGAGGGATGGACGCCACCAAAGGTGTGTCTGCTACTCTACACACAGGTAGATATCAATACACAGACAAACGGTATCGGACTTGTGACACTTGCAGCGTGTGTGCCTTCAGGCTCCACCACTATCGAGAAGTACGACCTGCGGACGAACACTTGGGTCCAGGTTGGAGTGATGAATGGAAGGCGGCTGCAGTTTGGCGTGGCTGTAATAGACAACAAGCTGTACGTGGTCGGAGGGAGAGATGGGCTCAAGACATCCAACATGGTGGAGTGCTACAACCCGGTCAACAAAGTGTGGTCCACCATGCCCCCCATGTCCACACACAGACATGGACTAGGTAAGAGCATTCGGTCAAGCACCTGCGCCTCCAGCCACTTCATCACCGGGTTTGTACGCCGACAAATAAACCAATAATGCAGGCATGCGTTTAAACCTTTGGTTTCGAAGGATGCTAACAATAAAACACAACTACTTTCAAGCTTTTAACTCAGTCGGGCTTCGTGATGTCATGAAACTCCAGAAATTGCAGGACTGGATGCTCAGAAGGGTCACAGCTGGAATGTAAAAAAAAAAAAATCCACATTTCTTTTTTAGATAAGGCTTTGATATTTTCCTATTCCCCTATCAAAGCTTGCCAGGCAGTGCTGCCCCTGCTCTTCCTTAGCCTTCCCTGCCCAGTCAATCTCATATCAGAAGCGTTTTGATTCACAGTTGAAACGGGTGCGGGGAACAGTACTGGGAGATCTTGTCAAAGCGTTCGGCTCGCTCGCCCAGTGTGGTTAGCGATATCAGTGAGCCCAGGAGATCCCACTGCACAGATTACCGTGTAGCATTTGATCTTTCCTGTAGAGAACATCTCTTGCTGCGTTGCTGGTGGCACGTATGTTTTCAGCCTGGATGTATTTGAATGTAGTCCGTCCCTGCAGGATCATTTCCTGTTGTGAGTGTTATGGGTAAACACACCAAAAAAAACAAAGTATTTCTTTTTTGCTTTAAAACCACCAGTCAGCGATAAAATGCAACTTCACTACAAGAATAGTCTCTGTCTGACAGTGTTTATGTCGGCCGATGTTCCCTGTGTGCGGTCTTGCCGTCATGTTCCCTCGAAATGAGGGTGGTAATATAAAAATCCATTGTGTTGAGACATCCTCTGCATTGTTGCTGGTAAAAACCGCTTTCCTCTTTGACTTGGGAATGAGGAATAACAATGCCGTTTTATAGTCTTCCTGTTTTCTGAATAGATTTGGTCAGCTGCGTGACTCATTCCGCTCTGTTCTAAAATGAGAACTGTGTCAGAGGTACCTTGGATCTCTCCAGGAACTTTTGAAAGGACAAAAAGTCTGGAAAAGTAATTTCGTTTCTCTTCATTTATTATTCACTAGCATGTGACTTGCGTTGCCTTGAACTGACATGATGCTTTGTGATGGAAATCTGATAAAGAATGTCATCTTTTTGTAATTGGTCTCATATTGTGGATTTAGATTGACACTTGGTTGAAATTATTTAAAGCACAAAAACTAGAAGTTGAAGTATTGTCATTATATAGCAGTACTAATGAGTTTCGTACCTAACACTAAAAACACATTTCATCCATTTTGCATTTGATTAAGTTAGATAAGCATAATGTACTTTGAACATGTTATAGTACAATAACCATTTTCATAACACACTGAATATAATGAGCAATAATAAATCATGTTTACTTTTGTTAAATGATTAATTCTACATTGTATTATTATTATTTAACATGCTCACTGTCGTGGACAAAAACTGAGAAAGCAAGTTAAGAGACGGGAGGCACCTCTCAAACGATCATTAAGCAATTTAATGACGATAAGCAAAATATCAAAATAAGCACAAGGGGAGAAACACGGCAAGAGCAGTTTCACTCTAAAGTGGGACAAATTGCATTTGACCAGGTGTAAACTCTTTTCCAAAGTCGAGCAATTAAAAGGCCTTTAATTGCGTGTGAAAATAGTAAATAATTCTTGCATTGAAATTTCCTTCAGACTCACAACACTTGATGGATGAAAATACATGTTTTTCTTAGTGTATGTGTTTTCCTTTCCAAAATATAATGACACACATCGAGAACAAATATGTAAAGGGTTTTCTATTTTAGATAATAAACATATCTTGCATCCATTTGTGTAGGGATTGCGGTGCTTGAAGGCCCCATGTATGCTGTGGGAGGCCATGATGGCTGGAGCTATCTCAACACAGTGGAACGCTGGGACCCACAGGCCAGACAGTGGAACTACGTGGCGAGCATGTCCACACCACGGAGCACCATGGGAGTCACCGCGCTCAACGGAAAGTAAGTCAGACTGTTCAAATCAGTCCGAAAGAGAGTCCTAACATATGCAGCCATAAACGTCACAGCAAACAATATCGTCTTTCTGCTTCTGTGGTTGAACAGGCATCTGTGAAACCACGACAGACACAAGCAGTTTACACACGTCCGAAAAACTGAACGTTCGACATTTTAATGCAGAAGTTCCTTATTCCAGTGTTATAATGACCATATGGTTCCAATGTTCATCCACATTCTTCCACATTTTGGACAACTGAATTGCAAATAAGACCTTTGTTTTGCCAGAAATACATTATTTGTTCCTTCCTTCCAATCCCACGTTGGCTTAAATATAAAGTACAGATGTAGTTACTATGGAAAACTTTGTTTGGCAATACTAATACTTATTGAATGCAGAAAAACTACAGTGTGGCTGTGCAGGTACTGGTGTGATTAGTGCAGTAATTTATACAGTGTAATTTAGACTGAATAAAACAGAGCACTTGATATATTTGTATGCATTAAACGCTTTACACCACTATTTGAAAGTGAATTAAGCAAAGAACAGACCAGCTCTCAGCATAATTTAAATGTGTTTGTGCGCCGTAGGAAAAAAGAGGCTGCCGCTCGGCTGGATTCAGTATTCAGTGTTGAAGTCGATGCCGAGTTATTTCTGCATCTAGGTCAAAAATAGACAACAAGGAAACTGTTTCCCTAGCCTCTACTTTCTTGCTGTCAGGCCTGTGAGCTACAAGCACTTAAAGCACTGATGTGATCTTTCTGGGAGAGAACACTCTCAAGGAAAGGGCCTTTGAAAATGCCATCCACTGCTCCGTGCTGGATCTTATAAAATCGGTCACATTACCACTGTTCTGTCACACTTTTTTACAAACGCCTGACAACTGATGCGTGCCTCTCCTGTCAGATTTAGTAGCGCAGCAGGTACATGTTAAACATTTGAGATTTTGAACCCACTGCGCCCCAATTTTCCAATTTTTCAGACTGTATGCGGTAGGTGGCAGAGACGGAAGCTCGTGTCTGAGGTCGATGGAGTGTTTCGATCCACACACCAACAAGTGGAGCATGTGTGCTCCCATGGCCAAGAGGCGAGGAGGCGTGGGCGTTGCGACGTACAACAACTTCCTTTATGCTGTCGGCGGACATGATGCCCCTGCGTCCAACCACTGTTCCAGACTCTCTGATTGTGTTGAGAGGTTGGTACATTTTTTCCTCGGAGTATGTAGGTAAATTGTTTTGAATTGCAGTTGACAGGTCGCATGTGTAGGGACGAGGCTGTAGACTTTCTCTTTATAATAAAAAGGAGATAAAATTTTTATGTGTTCTACATAAAACCCGAGTGAAGAGATCACACTTTCCACACACAGTTTTATTTTATTGTATTTAGCGCCATCTAGTGGCCACAACATCACACCTTTTTTTTTACCTTAACGTGACATTTAGATGTAATTCACTGTTTACAAAAGCTTGTCTCTTTTCACAACGTGAAAGAGTTGATTTTCAAATATGATCTTCATATATGATTTTCATTTGTTCCCCATTAATACTTAAAGACAAATATTGTGATAATAATAAAACAAATGGCATTATTTTCCCATGCACTGAGAAATTTGTATACATACATTTTATCATTTGCTACAGACTCATTAGGCATATATATGTTCTCCACCATATGTTGTTTCATTGTGTAATTCACGAGTCTTTTGATAAACAACGCAGTGCACTGTAAACCGCAGACAAACTTTCATGCATCACACTTGTGTTTCACTTTAAAAACTAATAATTTTAATCTTCTTGTATCCAGATATATTCTATTACATGCATGGGAGTTGTTTTGCTTAAAAACATGGAGGTCAGAAATACTCCATTGTCTTTGTTTTCCATATGTAAATAATCTGCTTTTGTGCAGTGACTTCTGCCCTCACTGATGAGTCCAGCTCTCCCTGGACCCAGTGTCTGCCAACTGCTGTTTGAGACAGCTTCTCTTTAAAGTTTAAATTAGCTTCTGTGTCTGTGCTGAAAAAGAGTTCCCACTAGTGCCCATTCAGACGTCTGTGATTAAAGAGGGCAAACATAAGGGTGTCTCAATTAGCGAGAACGGGGGTGCTATTTTCCTCTTGAGGTGCAGGCTGATTGCACAAATGAATATTTACGACAAATCTACTTTTACCAAACGGTTCCACGGTGGCAAAAACAGTAATTTGAGCGCATATTATAATTACAGGTATGACCCAAAGACGGACATGTGGACCACTGTGTCCTCCCTCAGTGTTCCTCGGGATGCGGTGGGTGTCTGTCTGCTGGGTGACAGGCTTTATGCTGTGGGTGGATATGATGGCCAGTCATATCTGAACACTGTTGAGTCCTACGATGCACAGAACAACGAGTGGACTGAGGTAATCGCATCAGCTTGACTCATTTATTACCTTCACAAACAAAAATATTCTGTTCTTGTTGTTTTATTGTTAATAAAATATTATCATGCAAAGTTTTAAGGACGTTGTGATGATTTAAACAGTTAAAAACTTGGGGATTGTGGCTTGTTTTTGCCAAAACTTGTTCCACTTAGCTTGAGGGCTCCAGTTTACGCCCTTTCGGGGACATAAATCTGCCGAAATTCGCTGAATACTATCAATGTTTCATGGCTTGCTCTTGTGTTTTTGCAACATGTTTTCCCAATCTTGTCGGCGTAACCCTCTTATCGGCATGAAGTAAAATGGGATTTTTTTGAAGACAGCCTCAGATGAGAGGCTGTACGTTAACCTCTCTGTCTTCCTGTAGGAGGTCCCTCTCAACATTGGAAGGGCAGGCGCCTGCGTGGTGGTGGTGAAATTGCCTTGAGCGCTTTGTCTCACGACAGCATGGAAAACAAATGAGAGAGGAGAAGTAGAAAAGAGTGGACAAACAAAACACCAGATCAAGGACACATCCTTCGAGAGTCGGGTTTTTCTTTTTTTTTTCTTTTAACTCAGCTCTCCAGATTTTTCAGAGGGAAACACAGTTGCAGCCGTGCCCACAAACCATTGTCTCTATCATTAGTGGACATGTCTGCCCAGTGGGGAGGATTGTTCAGAAACTGGAATGCACTGCACATTCTCAACCGATCAAGAATTTTCATAGACTTGGCTGCGCTTTAGCAAATCAGTGCCAAACCTTTGTTGTACTGGGCTGTTCTACTAGTTCTGTGTAAGTCCGACAATATTAGATGTGAAAGTTAAATTTGAATAAATACGCCTAAGTGCAGGTTGGTTTACATTTATGCAGAGACTTTTCTCATCAGTGCCATCACATACAATATATTTTTGGGTTTCTATTTCCCTTTCTAGGCACTGAAATACAAATTATTATAATTATGACTACAAATGTGCCAGTGTCTTTCCTTAGTGGGTGGTCTTAGCAGATTCCTTATCTTTACTGATAAAGACCACTGTGAACACTGAGGCTAATGAGTTTGCCCAGACTGCAATGAAGAACAGAAGTGAAGTCAAACTTTTTTTCCTGAATAATATATTTGGACATTTTTCTTGAGTGATTTTTGACTTTTTTATTGAGCCTGTAGCTACAGAACACCAAAGTCATTTGCTTGTCTTAGATGTCTTGTTACGCATAAATAAGAGGTTTACAAAATTGTGAATTACAGAAAATATATCATATTGATATTTCAAACTGCTGTACAGATTTTTGTGAACTTTCTGAATCTATATTTGTGTTGATAGACTCATGTCTAAACTAAAGTGCAGTTTAGAGACTACTGTTACTATTTGTTTGGTTTTATTTCTGGGCATGCTACCTGAGTAAATGTTTTACTTGATTTATATATTATATGATATGGCAAAATCATCTTCTCTGTATTTCCAAAGATGTACAGTAATGGCTTTTT
Source organism: Channa striata (assembly GCA_033026295.1). NCBI lineage: Eukaryota > Metazoa > Chordata > Actinopteri > Anabantiformes > Channidae > Channa > Channa striata. The sequence continues at coordinate 15,699,778 of CM065173.1, read as the reverse complement.
GGTCATACAGATAATTTGCACCCACACTGGTTAACCATTGGTTTAACCCTGAATGAACAGCAGCGTCAACAGGTGCATCCAAACCTCCACCTGTGAGAATATCAATAAGTTTTTCAATAAGTTTTACTTGCAGCACACAGAAACCTGGTTTCAACAGCAGTGCTCCACTTTGACTTTGATTCGTTCGTCAGTAGTTTTGCTGCTTATAAAGTTAAAGTTGACTAACTTGTTCACAAAGAGAAAACTTTTTAACCTTAATTATAACATGTTTTGGGGGCCAAATGTCGCTTTTTATGTTTTTATCATAATTTTGTACAGCATGCAAACCTATAAATAAACTGATTCAGTCTTCGCTGCATGTTTGAATCCATGTTTATTGGATGTTGGCTCTCAGCAGGCAGATTTTGATTTCTCTTGTTCTGCTTTATGTAAAATGATTGTTTCACTAAACAGACTTGGAAGCTACTTTGATGTCAGCTTTAACCTTATTTTGTTCTCATTGCAGCGACCACTTTTTAAATCAAGCGAGCATATTTGTTGACATCACACCAATTTTTTTCAGTCTCTTATCAACAGACTGAGGACCAACTGCCGTTGCTTGCCTTTGTTTCCTTCATTGTTTACCCTCTAAATAGTTTTCCAAGGCCCCCCATCCCACCCTCCTCTTGCTTGTTTTGTGAGATTTGGATGGTTTCAGCATACAGCATTCAGCATACATGTGGACATACATACTTGTATGTCCACATGCATATACACCTCTGATTCAAAATCCCGCAGATGTTTTTAGAACCCAAAAAATCAGACACTATTGCAGCAAACTGCCTTTGCAAGATTGTGAGATTAATCTCCTTTTTTAACTAATAACTTATTTATGTTTATCCGCATCTCCTCCTGTCAGATCCTATAAAGGAAATCAATAAAGGATAATAGCTTTTACCCAAGTTCACCTCCTCAGAGTATAATATTACTGAAAGCCCCAACATGTAGAATATTTATCTCAATATATCTCTGTCCAATTAATTCGAGAAGCATACGGTAATGGCTAGAAACATGAGACCAGAAGCATATAAAAGTGCTTTATTCATTTCATTCCCGCAATAATGCAAAAATAAAAGGTCCTGTTCTTTTTCATTCTTTTCGGGGATGGTCTTCCCCTGTGTGTTCAATGCTCAGCTATGTGCAATGTTAAACTCCACATCTTTACATCTGCTTTACAAAATCAATCTGCTGTTACAGTATATTAATAACTACAGCTGTAACTACACTGAAAAACACTGGGAGATTCAGCATCATGTCATGAGAATATGATGCAATACACTAGTTCAATGTTATCAGGTTTTCAATTGTGATTCCAGCTTTAGGAACCCACGGGAAAATAAGCTTTGTCTTACAGTTCTGTTGAGCAGTGCTGAGAAAACAGAGCATTGAGATGGAAATGGATACACACTTACAGGAGAAATGTGTCATAGTTGCACAACATTTTAAGGAATAAAAACATGTATTATTCATCTCATAATTTAACTATTTAAGATAATAAAACCATGTCTATGAGACTATTGAAGGTATATAGAAATTATTACAGCGACTATAAAACTGCCTCATAAAACAGCTTCAGTTTTACTCAAATGTGTGAATTCCCACAACAACGTGTAGTCAAAGAATAATGATTATTGGGTGTAGAATATATCTAAAGAACATGTAACAAGTCAAACAAGTTTAAAGTTTCATGTTTCAAATGCTGGGTTTTTTTATTCAAAAGACTTTAAAGGAAACAAAGACCAATAAAAAGAGAAAAGTCTGAGATTCACTTAAAGCTTTCAGGCAAATATCAACATATGAATCTTTCCATTATTGTTATGTTAGTGTTCAGTTAGCAATTCTAGTTTTATTTCACTAGTATCACACACGCACGCACTCGCGCTCTGCTCCTTTGTGGTGATGTAATCATATCATAAATTATCAAGAGAGGGAGCTGTTGCACTGCAGAGGACGAACCCAGTCACACTTACCACTGCAAACGGCAAATCAAAGATCTCCAATACCATTACTGTTCATAATAAATGCCAACCAGCATTAAGAATGCCAAGGACAAATACTTGAGCTAATAACCTCGCATAATTATTAAGACATGATGATGAAATGTTGGGAAATTGGATGTTAAGGCGTCTCCTTCTCTTACTTTCAAATAACCATCTTGCTGAGTTTTAATGGGAGCATGAAGCCCAAGAACAAGATGAGTTTTGACTTGAAAGATGATTTGACAGGTTTTAAAGGGATTCTGGCATCACAAGAGTTTTAACAATGTCTCATAAATGTGTGACAAATGTAGACAGATTGTTCTATTTTTGAGCTCTGCTCTTGGCCTCTTTTGATATTTTTTTTAGGAGTGAGGGAGCAGCTCTCCCTCATATTCCACTGTTTGTGTATATGTGTGTTTTTTGTGTGTGTGTGACAGTGAACAGAGATGGAAAGTGATGAGAGAAAGGTGCAATAGCGCTGCATGAGTCACAAACATTGCACTATATTGATTGTTGGTTGTGACTATGTGCCGTATGTTCAGCATGTTGCTTTCTTATATACTGCATATTTTTAGATGCAACAGGAATATATGTTTTCATAAATTAGAATACATTGAATTATAAGATAGCATGTTACACTCACAGAATTATGCATTTCACCAAGCACATTTTCTTCTGCCAGATAAATCATAACGCTGCATAATTGTTTGCTGTCAAAATACAGTCTCAAAACTTCAGCACAGATCAGTTGGCCTAATGCTCAGTGAAGAATGCCTGAAAAAAAGGATTTGGATGGTTTATTTGTCAAAGCACTGTGTTCTAAGAAAGACTGAGAATAAAAAACAGCATGCGAGGGATCATCTTCACCGCGGGGACAAAAGACAAGATGGATCTCTCCACAAGTGCCACAACAAACTGTCAACTTAGAGTAAGATTGTCTCGTCAAACTTGCTTAAATAAGCCTGTTAACATGGCACTTTTGACATTTTGCGGTGGAATGCCATGTCAGGCAAAATGCTGTGTCTTCTCTCCGCAGGTGCAGCCAAACGGGTTTACGCTGCAACAATTGTTTGTCAAGCGATTGGATTCAGAGAAAGACAAAGATTTCACATATCGCACGGGGCGGCAGGACAGTGTCTAACCTGCAGAGACATGTCATCACAATATAGGTGAACCCGAGAAATCCCCCGTCTGATGAACTGCAGCACAACTCTAGCCTTCAGGTGACACAGACGCTGATAACGTAGTTAGCCGAGCTTTCATGAGTCCGGCGCTGACACAAAGAGTGACAGTTGCTTTTCTTGTCTGATCAAAGGCAACAAACTTGTGCTGAAGAATGTTTCTCGTGCCGTCCTCCCCCCAGACCCCGTCTCCGTCTAATGATAGTTGAATACATTGTCATCTCATTATCTTTGAAGAGTGGAAGGATCCCTCCCGTACGAGTGGGCACCGTGTCTCTTGCCATCAGACGGGCCCCGAGATTGGTGAAGCACATTCTCATCTCATTATGTTGAGTGAGAGATATCAGACACGTCCCATCTGCCTATAGCAGCGTACAGGCTGACGCAGAAATACTGTGACCCCACATTCTCCGAGCGGGTTCACTCACTGCTAATAGCTTTATTCTAACTGCTCGACTAAATATCATTGTCAGTAATAAAACAATAAAGAACTACTTTTTGAAGACTACAAAATGGGCTGGTTTACCATCAAAGAACCTGCCAAAGTCTCACTAATACCCCGGCATATTTGGTTTTAAACTAATTCACCCCCAGGCAACTGGCTGCAAAGCTTTTGTCCAATAGCTTCTTCTCAAAAAAAAAGAAAGAAAGAAAGAAAGAAAGAATAACAAAGAAAAATAAACTCTGGAGTTCCTCCCAATTTTCCAATTTGTCAACCATCTCCTGGGTAAAGAAAAGTAAAAAAAAAAACAAACAAACATATCACTGAATCATACAATCACACCACAGACTGCAACATCAAAACGCAAGATGACAGGAATTCTGTACAGGATATGATATACAATCTAAATGAAATTTTTTCAATTCTCAATTTTAACACATTACACAAAGTGCAATTACACTAAGGGGTCATTTAAGTGCTTGTGTGAATACTTTAATGTGGATGGATAGTGCTCAAAGCCAACAGCAAACAATAGCTTGTGACAGAAATGCCAATTTGGACCCAGTTTCTCTTGACTGGCTCTAACAGATGCCATGGGCCAATTGCCAAAACATCTTATCGTGGACACAGTACAGTGAAACCACAACACTGATCTACATGATGGATGTCAGATCAAAATGAACCCAGCCATGGTTTTACCAGCTTTGAATTCATGCATGGGGAAGCCTGTCAGGGGCGAGAGATGATGTGGACACTGGCTCTCACTGTTTGTCAAGATTTTACATCCCTCCCCCTCGCTACTCGTTTGAAGCCAGTCATCTGCTGTCTGCCAGCTTGCTGCCAGTACGCCTGAGAATCTAGATTCAACATTTGTGGACTTCTCACAGGAATGAATGCAATTAGACTGTTTTGTGGGTGTAAAGCATCCCTTTGCATACACTATGCAATCTATCATTTTAATGGGCCTCAACTTTCCCAGGGAACATGCTTTAATTTGGTAACTACACTTGTCTATTCCTTATTTTATGTGTCTAATTCAGACAGTAAACCAGTGACCCATCAATGGCACATTTTTTTTCACAGCAGTCTCGCCTCTTTAGAAGGCTGAAGAAAAAAAAAATGCACAACTAAAAACAGACTTTTGAAAGTTGAGCATCAAATGCTGTTTTGACATCAAATGGAATAATGAGGAAACATCAAAACCTAAAAAAGATCACATATGCAAACAGCCCAATATTTTAAATGAGATGTGTTTGTTTTTTGACTGATACAACAGAGGCAACAAAGTTGCTCTTGTCCAACTCACTTTCTAAGCCTCTGCATAAATCAGAGAACATCATGTCCACTTCAATAACACAATCTCTAGCTCCTTGAAGGACACACGTAGCATACGTTTTATTGCCTCCTTTCCTTTTGAGATAAATTTACAATAGTACAAAGAAACATCCTGCGTTGCTTGTGTGCCACTAAAGTGTCCGTTACGCCTCTTTCCTATATGATCTTTCTTTCGGCACATTACTGCCGCCCATTCAGTGCCCGCTCCCGAATTGCCTCGAGAACTACATCCCTTTCTCTCCCAGACGCAGACCCATTTCTTACTGCTATTGTTAGTGAAGATGAACAGTCCATGACAATTAAAGGTGTGGACCATTACTTCTGCTGCAAGGAAGCTTAGGCCTCGCGCTTTACAGCCCGAGGGGACAGCACTGCCGTGTCTGCACCCCGAGCCGTAACGCCGGGGCCTTGAAATGGATGAAGAGCCAACAAATGTCAACCGCTCTGCATGCAGGGGATCAGGTTTATGCAGCTGTACCGGAGGTCTGAAAGATGCAGGGCGAGCGTAATGCGGAGCAGAGCCAAATCAGGAGATATCGTGCATTTCCTCGTCATGCAGTTCTTCCCTTGTGATAGGACGGCATTAAAAAAAGTGTTGATCATTAAAATGTTTTGTTCAGGTATTAGTGCTGCAAAGCGACTCTTGGGGTGAGCGAATACAACATAAACAGGTTTTGTTCGCAAATACTGTGAAATTGAGCTTATCTACATGCGAGGCTCGGGCTGTGTGTATGTGCTGGAAGCATCGTGATTAGCATCAACGGTTCGTGACCCAATGTACCATAAGTACTTAGAAGTGATTAGCACGTTGGCTAAGTGATTAGCATTAGCATACCACAGTAACAGGTTAGCGTTTTAGGTAATCGACATCAGTCAACATGGCTAAAAACTTCCCAGCGTTACTCCACCATTTAAATTTTTTTTTCTTGCATTTTTGATTAGTGTTTATTCTTAGAAATATTGTCTTAATTATGGCTGAATTTTGTAGCTGATTGTCTCTTTGCAGATCTGTTGAAAGCCCGTTATTTCAGTTTGAGCCAGAGCAGGAAGGTGTTGGAACTGTGCAGCTTCACTGAGAGGACAGGATGTCCACATGTCTGTGTTAGGATTAGAGCGAAAACCTCCTACCTGTGAGTGTTTCTTACAGACCATGATGTGAAGAGAATGAAGATTAAGTAACAAATCAAACATAACGAGGAATGTAAGTAATTCTTTGTCGAACTATTTGTCTGTGAATGTGCTGCATTCAGTGGCTGATACATTTTCAAGTCACTCTGCTGGTTATTTAATTCCATGTTTGTGACTTACAGCTTTTTTGCATCGTTTAAACATTGTTTTTGCTTTGTTTTCGTCAGTTGCATTATTTTGCTCTGCCACAAAAATGAGGATGTAGAGAGTGTCATTCGACCCAGTGCAGCCGCCCTCTTCTACTCTTTGTACTCTGTGTTGTGTTGAATTTAATGCGATAAATGATGGACGCTTAATTGGATCTATTTGCCATTTAATGTCTGGATAGAAACTAAACATGAGCGGCTGCTTTATACAGTTGGCTTCCGGGCAGCTCAAACACATCGCACTACAAAAGCACAACAAGTAATGTAATTAATGAGCTATACTGTAGCTTAGTGAGTGTGCTATTCCTTTGTTGGATCTCCAATTTAGCAGTGCATCGTCGCCGCTTGTGTAATATTTCAATTAACCAGACTGCACATGCAACTTATAATCAAGACGAGCTGATGTTAACAAACAACATTTATTAACAACAGCCCAGTCATGAGCAAACCAACTGGCAATGTTCAATATTTGCCAGTGGCATTTATCCACGAAGAGACGACGCCCCTGAGCCAAATAATTTAGTGTAGAACTTAGGCGTAACACATATGTTATAAACACTTTTAAAGGAGCAACATCAAACATTTTTAACCCAACATGAGTGAATTCTTGATAAAGGTGCCTCATATGTTTTATGCTTTTAGTTTATTTTATATAGATCTATGTCAGGGTGCAGTCTGTTTTTTGTGAATGCAAAACCTAATATATTAAAAAAATCTTTAAATCACTGCAAGTCCTTCATACGTATCCTGAAGTTCCTACTAAAAATATCATAGCAAAAGGCAAGTTAGGTCAAACATAGTTATATCAGTAAAGACAAAGTATGAAACATGCAGTTATGTGAATGCGACAAGAAAATGGACGTTATAAGGTAATAACAATGTGCTTCTGCTACAGCTGTAGGCAATAGTCTATAACTACCTACAGATGGGATCTGAACAGAAGCACACTAGGGTTGATTAAATCAATTTTTAGAACATTTTGTTTCTTGCTTAACCGCAGGCAATCAGCATCACACAGACAAAACCCACTTGGCAGCCATATTGCCAGGAGGATTGCCCACGGTGGACAAAAGCAGAACCTCTCTTATCGTCCTATAGCCTGGTGTCTGAATCTGATAACGTATGCATGCAGATAACAACTTCAAAAGATTAATTCTCATCTCACTACATATTTTTTTTGCAGGAATATTTCTTGTTCTCAGAGTAGCCTGAGTCTTTTGTTACATAGCCTTTAGCTTGGTAAAGAACTTTCCCTTCAAATTCATCCCGAGGCTCATGCCTAATATCCCCGTTTGACGTGCAGAGGTGCTAAATTATTTAAGTGGAATCTGTATTTTGTTACAGAATGGAGTTGGAAGGAATGCCAAAACACAACATGCAGGTTACCAGATATGAAAGATGCTCTGGGTGAATTAAACACAAGATATTGATCTTGTAAATAGTGGGTTTATACACCTGATCATCACATAACTTAATGTTTTCCATGACTGCCCCAATACATCACATCGGAGCAGGTGAAAGTGCTCTAAAGAAAACATTCTCTCGACAGCAGAGCATGTGAGCTGACTCTTAATCCCTACATGACTTATTGGCTAATGCATATGTCAAATTTCTCAATAAAATGGCAAAGTGGGCTTGTGTGTAAACAAGAGAACAATGTACAAACTTTAAAAATATAACTAATAAAACACAAAAGCTTGTTAATACAATTCAAATTAAACATACTGGCGAATGACTGATCGACTTTAACATGTTTAGTCTTGCAGTGAACCATATAGCGTGCGTCCTTTACAGCACAGGAAGCGAACTGAACCGTGCATATGACCGGACTTCCCAGCATGCCTCAGGCTTTCTACCGTAGTTGCCAGCAGAATGCAACACTGCGAAAAGTGCTGCCTCTTTAAGTCTCCTGTGTAGCATGTTAAGCAATGGTAATCTGCCGCAGTGCAGACAATAAATTCCACTGCATAACTAAGCGTCACCATGACATCGTACCTGGATGGAATATCAGATGGGCAGATGGAGGGATAGATGGATGGAGGCCATGCCCTTTGCAAAGCAAATATATGTCCCCAGTGTTGACACGAACGGGACAAAATCTCACAACTAGTTGCAGTGTCACCACTTGTCCATGTGCTGTATTAGGAGAAAAAAAAAGAGAACTGTGCATTAATTATTTCTCCCAGCTTAGTGTTGGTTTGGTCAGCATGGGATTCATCTGTTCAGTGCAACAATGGAGCTCAATGCTATGACAAATCTGAAGGCCTGGGCCGTCTTCCCAGTTCCCAAAAGCTTAATAGCGTGCCATGTGGAATGATGTAATGCTAAAACACTGCAAAACTTGAGTGCTCACCAGCTTTAGTGAGGGCAGGGGAAAGAGGGAGAGACAGACTGGAGAGAGAAAGAGAAAGAGGGAGAGAGACAGAAGGAGACTCAAAGGGCCTGATTACTGCATATCATCTAGAATACAAGTTGTACCACACAAATCTCCAGTGAGATCCCCGTACTGTCGGAGTATGATAACAGAAATGAAAAGCTAGTTTGTGTTGGGGCTCTCTTAACACAGCCACCTTGCAGCATTGAGGAAAGTGATCTTCAAATGTTCACTGCATGACTTAGACAGCAACTCTGCAGTTATTTGACAAAACTGAAAGCTATTTCAGTCTGTCACAAGCAAAAATATTTGGAACACCCTGTAGCAAGGACCTATAATCCTCCACAAAGAAATGTTATTATTCACAACTGTGTGGAAAGAGACACACCAAAGCTGCCCAGCACTAAGTGTGGGCTTTGCCACGGGTTTTGATAATTTTCTTTTTTCTCAAATGTTTCACGAAAGACATTAGACAGGCTTTTTATTCTTTTCACTTTTTTTCGAGTGCAGAAGATTAAAGGGTAGTACTCTATAGCAAGCATATAACACTTGATAAAACAGCTCTTTGCATAGATATTGCTTCTTCTATAAAGGAAACCAGTGAACGCAGTTTTTACAGATGACAGCATGCTGTCGAATGTAATGAGAGATGCTAAATTATGTGAAACTAAAGATAAAGATGATTACTGAATTTTTGTAATCCATTCGCATGATCTCTTCCCAACCCCGCTGCACGTAACACTAATCATTCTTATAATTTAGAGGAAACACTAGTAAATGCGACATTGCTAGAGTTAAATGTTTGGTGGCAAACATTATAGCATTATAGTGCAGTGAGTGAGTGAAAGAAAAGGGATGAATTTTTCCCATTATTCCTTTTATTCATGCAGCCCACATCACAGTACCATTAAAATCACTTGAAATTAAACTCTGTTATGATGAAGGTTTATCTCCATCTTTAGTCTGTGTTCATAATTCAGTTTCACCTCACACTGAGCAAAATATGCCGAAGGAATACATTGATCACAGAAATCTACAGGGTGATCGTCTTAAGCTTCGTTTTTTATTACATTACCCGCCAAATCGCATTATATCATTAGGAAACATAATTGCAGTTTGTATTTTAAATTATGATTCAGAGGAAAACATTTGATCCAAGGTGTAATGAGGTCTGATTCTTAAAAGGTCTCATAAGAGTAGTTCTTCATAGCGAGTCTTTATTATTGCATGGCACAGAAATCAATTACATTTTTATAGAGAGGCTTGATCCCTTATGAGGAATACATCAAGGAACACTTTGCATTTTTACAGGTCTTCAGAATTTAGAAAGGGATAAAAAGTGTTCACCGGTAACATGTTCATGTTTTCAGGCCAAATTCACCTTGGGATGAGATTCCTCCTCCTCCCTTCCTCAAAATAATATTGTCATTATAACGTGTTCCTGTACGCAATCACTAAAACTACATCTTCATTTGCATTTAACAGCTCACATTGAAACATTCTTTGGTTGCTGTATGATAAACTCACTATGATTCATTGTTGATTTCAGTTCAGATCCTAGACCAAATTGTTGTGGCGCTCATAAGCACGCTCTTTATTATGCATGCCGTTCAAATACCTTTTGGCCTTTTTTGGACAAACGGCAGAGCAGAGAGCCAGGGGCAATCTATTTCATGCTCTGCCTCCTCAATCCCAGATGTTCACCTCGAAAACATCTCCACTGGTACAGGTATGAGCTTAATGGCCTGCAAATCGCCCCAAGCTCAGGTAATGAAATGCAACCTCTGTATAATTTTAATTGAGAACTCTGGATGGAAATCAAATGATAATGTGCTCCATGCATGAGAAGTTTTCAAGTAACAGTGAAATTTGTGTCTGGTGTGTAAGTGCAGCTTGGACTAGGGCAAATGGCTTTTTCCTTGTGAGCCTCTCTTCATTTTAATTGCGGATTGCACGGTGTAATAAACGGCTTGGTCATGACTTAGCATCTGTTAAATGAAGCAGAGGATGTACACACCTCTGAATGCACAATGGCGCTCCATATTTACAATTCAATCCGACAAGGTGCCTATTAGAAGCCATAAAGCTGCTCAACTGTTAGATAAGATACCCTCAATAACCCCGACTCCCACCACCCTCACCCTCTTCACCCTCTGCACACACACACACACACACACACACACACACACTCATTTCCTGTACTTTACATTGTTCAGTCAACATGTCTCTTACTTGTATTACATTTTTTTCTTTGCTTTGTCTACGGCGGGCATGTGACATACTTGAAATGCACGGGGCAGTGTCCGTGTTCACAATGACCCAGCCGCTGTTCACCACAGCCTATTCAGCTGACAGTTGTGGATGGAAAGAGGAAGGACGGGGATTGAGTGCCCTAAAACTTCATTAGCATCACAGCTTCTTTAAAAGTTCCGATACCCATCCATCCATCATCCTAACCGCTCATCCTATTCAGGGTGGTGGGGTTCTGGACTGGAGCCGGTCCCAGCTGTCAGTGCGTGGATGGTGGGCCATTCTATCTCAGGGCTGATACAGCGAGACACACTGTACAGAGGCAGACAACTAATCACGTTTACATGTATGGGCAATCGTGTAAGCACAGGGAGGGAGGACATACAAAGTCCACACGGAAAAGCCTGAGACTTCAATCAGTCCCAATAATAATAATTCAGTATTAAACCTTACAGAGGGATTTTCAGTAGCATCACGCTGCTGGAGACAGGATTGATGGTTGTTTTCAGAGCGAACCAAAACACTTCAGTAAAAGTGAAAGAAGGAACTGAATAATGGTACAACACTTTGCAAAGCTGAGGGGAACTAAAGTGTTGGGTGATAATTCTTTGTGGATTTGTCACTATGAGCGATACCTTCTGTATGTGGTTACATGTGTCACTACAGTCTTTTTCAGCTGTTAATGTAAAAATGCTGTCGGCTTTTATTCAGTGAACGAGAGGCACATTACCTTTCTCTGAGTTGTAGTAAACTCAATTATGTGTATAAGTTGGAGGCTGAAAGCAGGTCACACTCAACAGGCGTCGGCGATGCGGTGACACCGCGGGTGCGCTGCACTGTGGGATGTAGTCGGAGAACTCAGGCAAACCAGATGTTGTCAGACTGTCAGATGAATCCCCCGTCACTGTGACACATATAGTATTTTAACCCAAGCCTGAATGACATTAACATACTCAAATTAGGTGCTTAGGACACAGGTTAAATATTAAAACACGCAGTAATACGTTTTTTTTGGTAGATGTATCTGCCATGAGGTGATAAAGTGCAACTAACCAAAGTGCTGCTCCCATCTCCAGACGCTACTGCTTATTTGTCACCTGTCTCTCCCAGATGTTCAAGAAAGTCCTAATGATGCGTGCTCCCTCTGTCTCCACTTGACTTAAGATAACATTAGTTAGAAGTCAACTCTCAAGTCCTGTATGTACACACACACATGGGCACACATAGATACATACACTTAGGGCGTGGATGGACCATATTTGAAAGATTTCTGACAGGCAGCAGGTGATGGCGCCGAGGCCAGCTGCTCCTGCCCCACCTCTGCTCAGCTGTCCGAGCCCAGAGCAGCCTTTGAACAGCCTATTACCCCTACACAGCACCGGGGGAAAGCAATCAGCTCCAGAGGTACACCACTCTCATGCCAGATGGTGTGGGAGATGAATCGAGCCATTATATTAGTGCTGGATAATTCCTCAGATGAAGCTAATTAAAAAGAAAAATAAGTGCTATCCTCCCTCTTCTTACCTCCTTTGCGATCTGAATAGAAACTCCACTGACACTATTTCACTTCACATACAAAGAGACAGATAGGCTTTTTAAGATTCATCCGATTAACTTTCCTCCAGACATCTAGAAACAAGATGTTTTTTGATAAAATCAGATAACCAGAAATTGAAAAATACGTGCGCTCAACAAACATCATTTTTGGCACAATTTGATGCATCTTTTTCAAAAAATAATGAACGATGTTGGCAAAGTAGATATGCTGTTCGGACCACAGTCTGTGGGCTTTAATTAAACTAAATATGATCGTAATCTAATGAGATCAGCTTACGATTGTTTTTATCCCCAAATGTTTATGATTCTCAGGGATTTCAGAGATATTGAAACACATTAGAAAAGATCAGATTCTTCTGAAATAGAGAAACTTCTTTCAGCTTCTTAACAGTAAAGATTTTCTAAGAACTACTTTTTTCATTTGTACTGGCATTGAGAATGACACTTGAAAGACCAGCACAGATGCAAAACAATTCCTTCCATGTGTCTTCTTCATATTTTTAACAAAATCTACTCTTTGTAGTTTACATGGAAATCTGTGAAATTAACTTTGTCCCGGCCATTGTTTGTAGTCACCCTTTGAAAAATATGGCCGAAAAAGTATGTCAAAGAGCTCTGTAAATACGATACCTGCATTGGCTTAAGCCCAAGCAGACAGAGACAGGCGACACCAGAATGTGAATCTCAGTTAGGTTTAAAGGATTTAGGTAAACTCTGAAACAGTGCTTATTGCTCTCTTATCCACTTTTGTGTTAATGAAAAGCATGTCCTGAATCTGTCAAGGGAGATTAGGTGAATATCATTACTATTGTCCTTTTGCCAATGTAGATTCACTGTATCCACAGGGATTATAGTCCAACCCATCACCACGTGTATTACCTCTCTGCTCCAAGGAAACTTCAGAAAGGTTGAGCTGGTGATAAGGCCTAAAATCATGTGTCACAGGAAATTCAGACTGCATCAAAGTCGGAGAGGTGGATCCTATTTTTGACTAATGCAGTCCGGTGTCAATTCGTAGTCGTGATCTTCAGATGGAGACGGGACTCCTTAACCAGGTGCAAAATGTTATTTTTTTGGATGATAAAAATCACATTTATTATTGACAACATGGCAATGTACATGTTATTCATAAGCTGACAAGGATGAGCAGTATTCGTGTGTTCGCTAATCCAGATAAAAAAATTGACTTTTAATTTTTAAATTAAAATAAATCATCTCTTCTTTTTTTTATCTGCCAACTGTAAATTACAATTTCTGTGCAGTATTTACAGTCTTTTCTAAGGTTTTGAAGTTCATTTGTCCTTCAAACCTTTTTTAAACTGATTTCCTTCTCTAGCATCAGGCATCAGTTCTGTAGCACTCAGTGTGTGCTGAGCCTGCTTTTGTTCGTTTTTTGGTGTTAAAAAAAGTTTTTGATAGTGGCACCACAAGCATAAATGGAGCTTTTTCTGAATGCTTGTCCCTGGCTCTTAGTGGCCCAACACTCCTAAACACACTTACTATGGTAAAATTTTCACTAAATCACCAAAATGCATATCAAAGTAAAACTATTTGCATTCAGAACTGTGCTGTGCTGGAGCTTAACTCTCAACTCGGGCATGATATCAGAAATATTAAAATCACAAGCTCCTGCCCCACAGCTTTTGAAATCATGGGCAAAAAGCCCTTGGCCTTAATTCGAAGAAAATGGACAGTCCACCTGCTAGAGCCTGGAGACACCTTGAGGGCTTTTCCATTTTCATTTGTAAATGAACCAATTAAGTTAATAATATTTTGCTTTACATTAACACCGGTTCCTGAGATGACATCTAGAATCATTTTATGCAGTTTTTCATTGTCTGCTTTATTATTTTCAATCATGGTTCAGATAATAAAAGTATTTGGATGATATTCAGTGTACACACTGGGAGATTTAAAATAGCATTAAAGCCATCTAAAGTCTTTTTTGTTGCATTTTTCCAAAATTGAAGGTATTTCATTCATAGCTGCAGAAAATATGGCACATCAGTTCAGAGGAGTGAATCTCAGTAATCAGAGGTCATACTGCTTAGTTGAACACTTTCACTGCAGGCAGTGCAATGTTTAGAGTTGAGTGCAATGTTCTCCGCACATGCTCAGCATTTTAAAAAACCCAACACAAAAAGGCAGCCGACGATGTCAGCTCGAAATAGAGAAAAAGTCGAACACGTCCGTAAAATGCAAAGCAGCCAATTATGTAGTCTGTGTATAGTTGGTGTTAGTCAAAAATACATCACAGGCATGCCAGCGGCTGTCTGTGAACTGTTACACCTCCTAAACTTCATTTTAAGGTACGTGTGCAGTGGTCAGCCGCGGAAAGGGTTTAAGAGAAGAGTTCACCACAGCGTGTTATTCAAATAACAAAGCAAAGTTTGAACCTGCAATGTCTTTACGGTCACTCTTCATTTGACTAAAATGGAGCAATGCAAAGCCCAATCAATCCACTACTGACGGTGGCAGCAGGAGTTTATTATCCAATGTACTGACATATTAGTCTGAACACTGCAGAGAGATGAAGGAATACACACAATGCCCACACACCTGCAGATTACATTTGTGTCCAACAATTGTATTATTTTTTCACAAAACTCTGACACTGGACACACCGGTGTCTTGTTAAGATGCATTTTATACTTCAAACTGGGAGTTTTGAAGAGGGCTGAAGGCAAAAATGAGATTGTCAGCACCACAGGTCACAGGCTATTCCTGAAGCTAAGATGCTTTATTTCATAGAATGAAATTCATAGAGTATTGATCCACGCACTTCAGCGAAGTAAAATACCACATATAAAGGCAATATTTATACATACAGTGCCTAAAGTGTAATGTTCAAGAAATACTGTGAAGCTCGGGGGGGGGGGGTCTGCATATGGTCAGTGCAGGGGCTGCATGTGCTCATAGCTTCAGTAATAATCATGGGATATGCACATTCTAACCTTTGACAAAACTTTAGTTGACAGGAAAAAAATGGCTTAAGTTGAAATATTAGCGCTGATTTTATTGTTTACGCCTTGGACAACAACCAATAAAAGAAAGATTGAGGAGTATTGAAGTGGATCTAAATAACAACAACCAAAAGAACTAAGCTGCTCAAAACAGGCACAGATGAGCTGCTTTCAGAAATACAAGTTGTGTTATTGGGATTCATCTTCCCTGGGTGTTGAAAAAAAAAATCAATCAAGCTGGTCATTTGCTTCTCTCTATACAACTATAATTTCAGGCCAGTGCTCAGCCCCATTTAGCAGTAACAACTAATCATGCAAATGGTATCAGAAGTGCCACTTTTGTCTTTTTCAAAGGTAACACTCGGCGCCCATAAAGCACAGGCTTCCACACAAGCGCGCACACGTCCACGGGAAATCAACACAAGCACACACTCAAAAATACTTACTGTAGACAAACATTATGATCTTTCCATACAGTTATCATTAATAGCAATTCCATCGCGTAGAAGCCGTCGGACTAACATGAGTGATATACAATCAGTGGCGAAAGTTTCAAGATGTGATTGCATACAGTCGCTGAGTGAGGTGAATCAGACTGCTGTTTTTATTTGTTTTTTCTCTATTGATTTTCTTATCACCACCATTATGCAGCACGATTGTGAATGTTTTTCCTCCATCTTACCAAACTAGACCGTTATGGACTGTTTGTAATTAAGGAGGTATCTGTTTGTTTCCACAAACTTAAAACTGATGTTATTGCTGTATAATGAACAAGTAATCCTGTGCCTAAAACCTCAATACTTTAGTCATAACATAAGACATAAGCAGCCATATAACTGTAAATTAAAAACACACAAAAATAGTATATGCAAAATAGATATGAACATAGTGTAAATGCAGCCTTGAAATGCTAATATTTTGCAAGTCTCAAGAGTTTCTCTGACAGATACTCAGAAGAATAGTTTGATGTTTATGTAAATCATATCTTGCTGACAGATGTAATGCTGTCTTTGGAAGTGCAAACAAAGAAAAATGGGAAAGGGGAAAGTAAGCACTGAGAGCATGTCTATTGTTTCGACAGCTTGTGTCCCCAGCATCTGGCATCAAGCAAGAACAGCATGTCAAGATTAATGAAATGTTACTGTTATTGATCCACAGCATGCAGTATATAAATATATACTTCTTTGGAAACCACAACCACTCGTATAGTATCCAATGGCAAGTGCACGCTTGGTTTTGTAAAGTTGGTGAAGTTTTCGGGCCGCAAACTCAAAAGACGAGGCTTCAGCCATACTGTACCACAATTTAAAAACAAATGTTCAGCACACGGTTTAGGGAATAGATAATCTTAATGTCTTCCTTGCTATATTTCTGGGGCTTTAAATTCCAATCAATGAAGTGAAATTAAAGACCATGTGAATGACTTTCAGCGCGAGTCGACTGAGCTGACTTGTTAGTGGGAGCAGGGGCACGGTGACAAGAGCGTGGCAGAGGCTGCTCCCTCACTCTCCTCTCCCCATTTAATTTTCCAATCCACTTCCTCCACATAGTTAGGAGAAGTGAGTTTTGTTCTGGTTTGATACACCATCTAATGAGAGCTACTAAGAGCCTGTTGAAATCATTCCCTAATAACACATTCTGAAGGCTACGAATGAGGAATATTTTCCCTCTATCTCTCCATTCAGGCTTTAATACATTCTTTCACTCACCTCTGTTCCATTTCCCTTCCTGCACTGTTTCCTTACTTTCATTAACTGTATGTCTGGGGAAAAAAAAAAATAGAATTCAGACAATCATTACACTTGATTTTGTCTAATTTTAATAGGGGAATGCATTTTGGTTGTAAAGTATGTGGCCAGCGGCGACTGATATACTCCAAGAAAATCCTAGAAAGTCGTTGGGAGTCTGGCATTTTCTATGCAGCGATGCGAATGGTGGTCAGCATCACGTCTTATCTCACAGGGACCACAGACTGTACCAGGTACCTCTGAGCCGAACCTGCATGAGTCGCACATCTACCTGTTTGTCAGGCATACAGTACACCGCACAGACACACAACGCTTTCTACAAATAATTAATTAATCAGCACTTTGCATAAACAGATGCCCTGTTGAACCGGGTGGTACACGACAGCGTAGCTTGTCCAGCCGTAATCCATTCTGCTTGCTTGACACACTCCAGCTGTAACAAGAACAAGTGACCTGACCTGTGCTGCTATATACCGTCTGCTTAAAACTCCTCTGTGGTTTAAATGTTATCTGTTCCGAAGATAAAGCACGCTCCCCTCCGCTTCCTTGGGCTATGGGTATTAGTTACAGCTGAAACACTGGTTGGTATTCTGCTTTGAATCCCGGAATTGTGTCGGCACCTTGACGTTTGATTGGATCTGTGCAAATACATGTATATGCAAATTTGCCAGATATCAGTTCCTGCTCGGGGTGAAATAGGAAACAGTGGTTCTATTCTGACGAGCCTCTTGCATGGACTTTCCTCGTCTTTCTCCTTAGAGAGCGGCATTTGGTGATCTATAAATTCCCAGTAAATCTCAGAGCCTGGGTGCCTTCCCTGACATTTCCACGCTCCCACATAGCATATTTTTAAGCAGGTAAAATCCATAATCTGTGTCAATGGTATCACACAGCGAATTCGCAGAGGGCTCTGTGCACACTAAACTGGCCAAGGATGCAGTGCAGAGGCTCAGAGGAGGCAAAAATGTTTGTTCTTACCTCTGTTGTCATACCCATGCCGCAGGGCCTACACCAGCATTTCTCATATCCCAGAAGAGACAATCCAATATACTGCTCACAATTCTGCAAAGTGTTTCATGCAACAAGCCTAAATGCAACCACATTTAAGAAAAAATGACGCCATTGTTGGAGAGCAGAACCTAAATTATACATACAAGAATGCCATAAAATAATAAAATACCATGGATGTGAAAATGTTACATAAATTTATAGTCAGGTTTTATGAGATCATGCATGAATGAAGAGAATGTTGGGGACAATATTCAGTCCTACTGCACATCTTTATGAACTTGTCCTATTCTACAAAGTCAAAACAATAGTGACAATGGCTTTACGGTAGCAGCACACAGACACATCCGTGCAATTTAAAACAGTTTAGCATGTAATTATCTGTGGCGTCGTGTTAGATGTGTTTCCAGAGAATGTGTTGAGTTATGTATGATGTCACAAATATTATGATGCTTCTACTATGTCTTACTATATATTTAAAAGGCAGAAATTCTGTACGTGCATTACTTCAGATTGTGCTCCACAAACATTGTACTGTACAGTGCTGTAGTGTAAAGCACAAAACGTTTAGGGAGTAATGGGATTAAACGTAACAAAAGCTCAGAAAAACTTCCCCGTAAGTGTCCAATTATTCTGTAGTCATGGCTCAACGTCTACACTTTCTAATCATTTGTAGTATCTGGATTTCAAAGCGTTGCTCCTTTGACATTCGTTCTTGCAGAAAAGAACAGATAATTGTATATGCTACCAACTAAAATGTGCTTGATTCGCTGTGTCTGTGCATCTATGCATCATGACACGGGTAATCATTAGTCTTTCAGTGATCTTTGCAATTAATCTAGGGTGACATTGTAATTTGCATCTGTTCTGTTCGAGGTGTAGTTGTGAACCTTTGCTCAGCAGGTTGGCACCACGTTGTGCCTCTGTGCAAGAAACAAGAGGTGGATGCATTCAGCGCGTGTCGTCACCACACAGCAGAGACCAGAACCAAACGGACCTTCCAGGTTTTGTTCACTGTCACCAAATTACACTTGACAAGTGGAGGGAAAATTGCTTGATTGATGAACAAAGTACTTTTATACATGTAATTAATACACTACTAATGGCTATCCATTTGTCTTCCCTACGACACAGTAAAACCCAGAGGAAGGTGGAGCAAACTAACCCGCTGAAGGCTCCAAACTGACCGCCCCGAGATGTGAAAGATAGTGTTTCCTTTGTGAGATTTTGTTACCTAATGGCTTGTCGGGAAGCCGTAGGGACAACGTAATGGACCGTGTAATGGATAAAGAATTGCATTGATGGGCATGTGTTGACTTAACAATATTGATCTAGAGAATTTATATTGATAAATGCAGTAACGTTTTGCAGCAATACGCTAATGCACATTTTGTGATTTATAAAACCAATAACTCAAAGCCTTCAATCTGTGACATTTTCATACATGTCAACATATGTTTTGATCCTCCTTTTCAATACAAAGTATTAAATAATACGAAAGCTTTCATGTGTTGTGCTCGACAAAACACCACACACACCTTCTCCAAAGCAAAAGAATGTAATTCTTTGCATTTCCAATAACAGCAGCGATATTTATTCGTAAGACACAAGAAGAGAAACTGGACGCAAGAAGAAATAAAGTGCTATAATCAACAGCAATGTCCAGCAAAGGCTGAGCAGGAAAAGAAAGGAACAGCACACACAGACTGAATCCTTGAAAAACGGGAAATCAAACTTAAAGATGCAACAGAACTAAATACACTATCGGACTGAGAAAATATCTCCAGGGAGCTTAGTTCAGCAACACCACAACAACGAGCACTTAGCAGCAAAGACACAGGAGAAGTGAAACAACAAAAGTACTTTTGGCAAAGCGTTTAATTTAAAGTTTCAAAGGAGTGCGATTACTCCATCAATTAAAAGCAGGTAGGTGAGACAGACAGACAGATAAATAGATAGATAACAGAGGACCTAATCAAACAATGTGAGGATGGTATGATAGTATAAAGGGAGAGAGGGAGGGAGAAAGAAGAGGAAAGAGAAGAGAGATTGTGATGGATGACACAACATCCAGCATAGTATCATATCTCTGTGGATTAAATGCTCTGGGAAGCTGGCCCCGGAGTGTGCTTGTGCATATCATTAAGCTCCATGAAGAAGAGGAGGAGGGCACGTTGGAGCTGCTGCCCGGCTAAGTGCACGGATAGGCCACGTCTCAGAGCTGGGGCTTGCAAGACTCCAAAGGCAACAATTTCGAAAAGGGATTATGTTTTATAACTTGTATATTTTTTTTCACAGAGTATTTGAGATGATAAACATAAAAAATAAATAAATAAAAAAAATCAAAGTAGCCCTGCAGGACCCAGGGCTGGTTGTTTTCTGCGTGTCTGGGTTTGCATGTGTGTGAGCAAGGTTTTGCACATGTGGGCACATCCTTGTACGCTGTTCAGCTTGTCTGCTGTGCAAAATGTATTTACCTGTGTGTGTGCGTGCGTGTGTCATCCTTCCGGAAGGCAGTTTTAAGAACACACTATGTCAGATATTGGATGGCTACTGTATAATTTGACGGGTCTGTGCACAGAGGCCAGCTGTGCTATGAGTCATTGATTACACATCAGCTTAGCATGCTGCAGTGCAGACCCCTACATTGGTGGAAAGGCAACCTGAAGACCCCAATCAATAGCTGCAGGCCTGTGAGGCTTTCCATCAGGTCTGGAGTGAAGGACTTCCTATCTCTCCTCTGGACCCAGGCCTAACCTTTTCCAAAGAAAGGTGATGAAGAAGCTCATCATTTCTAATGAGGAATTAGTGATTGGGCCCGGAGAAATGACTGTCAGCACCGCAGTGAGTCCAAGAGGTCTCAGAGACTGGGAAGTGCCAAACAGTATTCATTAGGGACCTGGAGATTTTCTTGATTTGCTTCGGCAGGCAGCAGGGTTTAACGACTGGGCCGGGGAGCCCGGTGATTAAATATATCTGTGATCCTGTCATTAAAAATTTTATGTTGTGAATTGGGAGAGAATGAATATTGCTTTAAGATCATCCAGTTGTCTCCTCTTGCAGAAGCAGGAACAAAGCAATATCAAGAATGATGAATTTTTTTTTTTTTTTCAGCAAGACGTATAGTTTAACTTTTAACCCAGAGGACATGCACTTGTTCCAAAATCAGAATCAGCACAGTCTTTCTGAAAACACGTGACACATTTCATGTTTAAGAGATGAATCACTCCAATTGACAGAAACATATTCACAGCTAATTAAAAACGTAATTGCGTGCACTTTAGCCATTTAGAGGAAGATGAATGAGAAATCATTAGGCATCCTCTGAAAACCAGATGTTCATTAAATTATGTCTATACAAATGCCATTGTTCAATAGATTGCCAGAATATATGCTTACAGTAAAATGCTGGATAATCCATTACTCAAAACACTTTAATTGATTTAAGCCTGCAAAAATAACCCATCATTGCAGCACATTATTAAAAACCAGAACTGGCATGACAGTTAGCTGTTATTTTCTCCCTTTCTTTCTGTTGTTCTAAAGTTCATCTATTATTAAGATCCTTTTTAGAATCCGAAATGACTTGTGAATGAATAAGAAGGCTGATTATTCCTAAAAGTTACCCAGTTGCCAGGTGATGTTGCTTTTTAATAAATAATATCTGTAACCTAGTAATACTCACAAGTGTAATCTGCTTTTGACGAACGGTAATCACAGCGGAGGTGGGGCGACATTCACCTTCGCCTGGACTCAGACAAAACCATCTCTGGAGAATGCAACAATCATGCCTCAGTCTCTCTCTCGCTCTCAATTAGCCCCTGCTGTGCAATTCATTGAGCCTGCTGTAACAGTCCCTTAACAATACTTACCCAAGCTAGTCATTACTCAGTTTTACAAGATGGGGACCGCCATCTGCATATCTGGGAGACATGATGTACGGGCTGATAAAAATGATCAAAATCGGAGGGCTTCTGACCACGAATAAGAGGCATAAAATTCTCAGAATTCCTGAAAACTCAGAGACAATGGTTGGGTTTCTCACATACATATTTCTTTCTTTCAGTTCTTGTCAAGTTAAGCTCAAATGTTGGCCACCGAACCCAAATTCTCTGTTTGGACTGCCAAGAGGCAGTAACAGGCTGGAAACAAAAATCCCTCACAATGTCTCACTCATGTTTTTTGATTTTTGAATTTTTTTTGGCTCTGTTTGATACAGAAAAAAGTTGGACTAACGGTTACAAACAGGATATGCATTTTCCGCTCTGGGACTGGATCACAAAGCTCTGGTTCAGTGAGGGGTTGTGGCTCTTTTACTGGGAGACAAGGGGACTCTGACCTCCCTGCCATTATTCTGCCGCCCTGCCCCAGTGCATTTCCTTCTTTTATATACCCCCCGATCCCTCCTTTTTTTGTTATGACAATTATTATGAGTCTCTGTCAGACACACCAGGAAGCCAACTCACTGTGGTTTATGTACCTAATAAAAGCTATACTGAGTAATTTCAATTTCTCTGAAGGCTTAACAACAGCGGCTGCCTCTGCTTTTTACATTAGACAACTCTTGCACTGGCTGTGGATTGGACTAATGGAAAGTGTACTTTTGCTTTTTCCTTGGAAGGACTGAGAGGGGAAGAAAATGAAAAAAGGTAGAGAGAGATGTTGAAGATGTCAAATGAGTAACAGTGCTGCACAGCATCCTGTTTATTACATACAGATCCCCATGTCTTATAGTCCATAGTTTCTGTTTTGATAGGTTTCAGGTAAATTCTCAGTACTCGTCGCCTTTCTTCTGACTTTTTTGGCATCTAAAACATCTAACAAAGCCGTCAAACAGAAGACTTTGGTTTCCTTGATGATTTTTCACGAACCTGGACTTAATTTTCTAAGTTACTGCTGGCAAGAGCCTAAGTGTGTTTCCATCAAGTAGGTCTGTACCACACAGGCTCTGACACCTGACTCAAAGCAGCTCAATCTATCAGTTGCGTCCTCATATGGATGCCAGATGGGGACAGTTATTTTTTTTTCTGATCATTCACTAGGTGGCAGTCTAGTAACACAAAACCAAACGCCCGGCTAACCTGAGCCTGCACATGCATCAAGATACAAAGAGATAAGCTGATAATATGGATTAACACGATTTGGCAGTTTTACAGCTGTATCAGAATACATAATTTGATGTTGGGTTTGAAATAAAAAGCAGTTTTATACTTACTGGACGCTAGTGATTATGCTAATCACTTTTTTTCTCCCCTGTTTCAGTAGATCACTGCGTTTGTCGATGCGGTTCTAATGGATGGAGCCTGTGTTGCGGTGGGTGGTGGAGGGATGAGGTGGTCTTTTTACTTTAAGGATCTGTAAATTGTCCAAGCTGTGTTCTTTCCTCTGATACCTACCCACCTGAAACTGCTGTTCCTACACTTCACTGAAGCAATTACAGAGAAGGACTTTGGCAGATCAATGAAATTCCCTTTAGATGAGAGAGCCGTACAGCCATTTTGATCAATTCCACATCAATTCCACTGTTTTGCCCAAACCTTGGCCAAATAAAAGTGGGACTTCTGGTTGAAGAGTAGCACTTGCCAATATTGATAACAACATCTCTGTCGATGGCTGCCTGTGTCTGTTTTCTGGCTTGTGTCTGGCTACAGTATATTTTCTACACTGCAAGGCTGCAAACTCACACCTGCTGGTCTCTCTCTCTGTGTACGTCTCCCCATCTCCTCTCCTTCGAATGTGGAAAAGTGACAGGTGTTTGAATGCAATCTAAGGTGGCAACTCACATCAAAGCTCTCAGTAAATTCTAAAGAGGAGCTGAAAGTCGTCATTAAAGAGACTCTGCATGGTTAAATCTGACAAGACTAAGTACTGAGTGTAATTGAGATGGCAGGAGACTGAGTGATAGGGTGACTGTAATTTCTCATTCATTTTAAATTTAGTCAGAATTTTCATTGTCAAAAACCACTGTCAGTATATTTTTATGCAATGATGCCTCCTATTGATCTAGAATTATGATGACATATTTCCATTTTATGAGTGAAAGCTAAACTTGTAATTCCAAATTACAGGTGGAGTTAAACCGAATTATTACCTTTTATTTATTTATTTTTAACCAAGAAACTGAGCCTGATTTTTATTTGAGCAAAAAAAAGTCAAAGGAATTATTAGTATTACTACATACATGAAAATATTCCTCGTGCAGCTTAAAAAGTATCAGAAACTGCGGCACATTTTTCTCTGAAAACTGCATTTTTAGCAGATACATTTTATTTACTATATCCCAGTAGATGCATGTTTTTCCCCTGTATATGTTAACCCTCCGGTCATGTGAAGCTCTGTACTCTTACCGGAGTTAACAGAACAATTGTGAATGATGATTTCATACACTTGAAATATAAACTCTGCTCTGATCACCACACAGACACACAGGCTTCGCCTCCTCTCCTGCATACACAG
The DNA here is from genome assembly GCA_033026295.1 of Channa striata. Taxonomy (NCBI): domain Eukaryota; kingdom Metazoa; phylum Chordata; class Actinopteri; order Anabantiformes; family Channidae; genus Channa; species Channa striata. The sequence goes on along the minus strand of CM065173.1, from coordinate 15,675,112 downwards.
GGAGCACAGGCAATATTTGTAGAGTCAAGCATACTCATCCTGTACTTTTGCACCAGAGCAAGTCAGGAGCTGCTAATACATTTCTGTTCTGCTACAGCTCTCCACAGCTTCATGATAATATATTTCCATCAGCTGAAAACAAGAAAAACACATCTGAGGCCTTTAATAATGCAGATAAGAGAACCACTTTGCCCCACGCGCACAATGCTTCCAAAAATTAGTGTCAAACGCATGCATCTTCTAAAATAGCTTGGCTGCCAAAGCAGAGTGAAAAATAAATCTGTCAAACGTATTGGAGTTTGCGTGAATAATGGCTATTCTAATACATCCGTGTGTTGTATTGTATTGCACAGAGCCATATGAAATATACATCATCTAATTAGACAATGTTCTCGGACGTGGTGCAGCCTGTTTTTGATCAATATGTAATAAGATCTAGTATCAATTAGTGATGGCTGGGGTAGAGATTTAGGAGCAGAAAATGGCCACTCTAAAGGTAAGTAAAATAGCAGTAAAATCACGGAAGCACCATGAATAAACACATCACACAACAAACATTTTAAAGCGCCACTTCGAAAGAGGAATATCGAATGCTGTAGATTTACTGCGTCATTATGCTGTGGCTCTGCCATAACCACTGTATTGATCAAAGAAATCATGTCTACCTGTTTTTTTTACTGCGCGTGAAGACTTCCATCTGTAGGAAGATAACTACAGAAAAAATGACACACAAGTGACAAATTGATGGCTGGCATAGCAATAAATTCAGTAATTAAAATGATTGGGTTTAATCACAATCGTGTGGCCTTTGCATACTAATTATTGTATATGCTTTAATATGAGGGCCGTGCAAACAGTACATTTACAAACTTTGCTTCAACAACTAGTGCAGCAATTTGGCTTTTGGTTTTTCAGGAAAACATAACATGAATGACAAAATGACGATCATATGGAATTGCAACAGCCCTAAATGAGCAGACCTAGTGTATGGGTTATGAATACAACTCCTAGTACTCCCCAGCACTCTGCCTTGTTCCCTAAACTGGGAGATTAATCCTGAGTTATATGGGCATCTATCACTCCACTCATAACTACAAGTCAACCCAGCACAAGGCTCTCAAACAGAGAGCCATAGGGAAGGAAGATTGGGATCTGACCTGTTCCGCCGCTAGTGATGGCGGCAGGCAGCCTATCTGTAACACGGGGCAGTGTGTGTGAGTTCCTGTGTGCCTGTGAGTGTGTGTTGAGGCAAGTCACTGAAGCAAAGACAGAGCATGCACTTGAGTGATTGAGGTTACCCAGGTGACCTCATAAACCAAAACCCGTGGCAGTCTCCCAAGGTGAACGCTGAATTATGCCGTCATTAAAGGACAGGCCCAGTTGCCAAGGTTAGTATGTAAAGTATAATCATCTTCCTCCCCCTTCTTCCAGTCACTCATTAGTCCCCCTCATGGGCCAACAGAGATTATACCTTGAACTTGCTTGACTATTGCTATCTGCCCGCTGGGAATGGTTCTGCTATGGGCCCTTTATATCCCCTCCCACTACCTCCAGCTTGCTAAGCCTACATTTCTGCAGGTGTGGTGTCTGTATGTGCCTGCAAGAGTCTGCAAGAGAGAGAGAGTGTGTGTGTGTGTGTGTGTGTCTTCAAGCCCACACTCTGCACACAGATCATCGAGTTTGTCCCATAAAAAATGAGGGATGCTTTGACTTACCGCCGCATTATGTCCCAATTTATAAAAGAACCACTGGGAAGAAGCCCAGTAGCGTTGCAGCAATTTGTTAGAATTAGGACCATTTGTTTTTTTTTCCCCGGACACTTGGTGCTGATTCAAATCCTTTGCTTCCAAAATGGTCTCACTGCCATTTTAAGTGCAACAACACAAGCAAACATCACATAAATATGTGTCAAATGTAATTTCACCCTTCAATTGTAAAATACTATCTGCTGAACATAATGGGAATCAAAACACATGTTTTATTTTAGGGCACTCAATCTCATAAATATGTATACAAGACAGCCAAGTTTAACTAAACCCTGGAGAGCCACCACAGGTTATGAATTTTGAGGAAATTATGCTACTCTAATCATCCTGACCATTCATCACCATTCATATCCTTTTGTTTTCCTGATACTAGCCACTTAAAAACAAGTGGCATTTAAGTCAAAGACAGAGACTAAAGTTACCATTCTGCTATTAATTCATAAGCGCTGTTTTGTCTCATGGTGCCGCTTTAACATTCAGTGAACTGTCATAGGTACAGTACACGCATTCGTTACTAAACTACAAATACAGATATAATGCCTTAAAAACACGTGTAAAATTAGATGCACTGGTTCAACTTCAATATTCAAGGAAAAGTATCAAAGTACAGGCTCTGAAATTTAAATCATTATAAAAGTAAAAATGTATGTCTTTCACCTGCTGTTTCAGTGGAAGGTGGACCTCATGTTATATTAATGTAATTTGAAGATCATGTAGACATTTAATTTGAAAAAATATATACTATACTATACTAAAATGAGGAGCAATTGTGCATATCAGTTTTCAGCGTCTGCACTACCACCACACAACTGGGGAAGGCTGTGATTTTGCTTCTTTGCAGCCATTTTTTGTAAGCTATCGTTATCCATTAAAAGGTTTTCTGTTTAATACCAATTTTGCACAGAATACAGGCATAATTTATTATTTTAAAGAATGCATTAAATGTTAATGTAAATATTGTCAGCAAACACACACACCAGAGGCTGAATCAAGTCATTATAGGTAAACAAGTAAAGTTAAATTAATGTTACAGTATCTGTTTTAGCAACACACTGAAACTGACCCGTCTGTTAATCAATCAGAGAATAAATAAATATAACACTTTAGATGTAAAAAAAAAAACTAAAAAACATGTAAGGATCCCACTGTAGCTGGTAAGGTAATCTAAGGTTAGAATGTCGTAAAAGACAGCTCCACAATAACGCCAAAAAACGCCAAAGATAATTAATATCTAATGCATTTCAAAAGTAATGAGCCTGTTTTACAAGCGATAGAAGTAGAAAATACATATATTTGTATAAAGATGCATAAAGTAAAACCAGTTAACAGACGAAGAAATGCTAAAGTGAATCACAAATACCTGACATTTCTTCTCATCCACAGTCACAATGTATTTGTACTTTGTTTCCCCACCAGCAGAGATGGGATCAGAATGTTTATGTTTGCATAAAGTGACAGATAATGTTTATCCACTTCCTCATTTACTCGAGCCAATTGCCTGTTAATGCCGCTATCGGACGCTAAGAGAGGGTATTCATTTCAAAATTGGCAGCAACACTAAGCACACTTCAAGCTATGAGTGCTTCTGGTCCGATGTACAGCTGCTAAAATATAACACATTCCGACTCAATTGATGTGTTTCCTTTGAGTTAGTCGTACAGTGGCGTTCCATTTAGCGAGTATCATTTTCGCTGCTTTGTGTGAATGGCTTTATAACAATAGAGCGTCTGTGCATCAGGTAACCATTGTGTTGTAGGTTTATAGCATCGCAGTCTCTGACAACACATCTCAATTCCCTTAAGAGAATAAAGAACGGCTTTGTTCCTGTGAAGTTGGGAAATAAAGAATATGATCAAGATAACCGAGCCTTTGCTGGACAGTGATAGAGAACCTAAGGGAAGAGAGGGAAAGGTGTAAAAGACACACTCCAAGGATACAACGCTTCATTATCATAAAGTAGACGTTCTACTGGCAATTTAAGCTTTTTTAGCTTCTCTTAAATGGATTAGAGCTAAGTGACATGTACTGTAATGCAAAAACAGCCTTTCATGGTTCCAACAAGCTTTCATCTCCCTGTGTTGGAATGAATTGTCCAGTAACAGAAAATACAGACGGGAGGAACGTAACTAATGTCTGTGACTATGGGCCGTCACACAGACAGACACACAGAGTCCGACAGAACTCTGACCTTACCGCGGTGCTAACAGTACAAGCATTACTGCCCCGTCCATCACTTTGACTCTGTCAGCATGGTGAGACTCATCGCGATTCTCGTTCACATCCATTAAAGCTTTATTGAGCAGGATTTTGCAAAAGCCAGTCTGACGCGATGGTCTCTCCCTCTCATGCTTGCTTCATCGCCCTTTGGCAACATTAACTATTAAGTAAACTCAAGCATGTACTGTGAGAATACACTAAAGCATTACGCAGCTCTTGCAAGAGGTCTCCGGGATGGGACATCAAAGTCACAGGGTGGAGTAGCTGGCAGTCTCAGGCCACTGTTGCCACAGCACATATGCCATTCACCTTAGAACAAGTCAGCGTACCATTAAATTGATTTGGAAGCTGTTATTTTAATATAGGAATGTTATATACTGGGGTTTTAAAGTCCGGTAGAAAATCTCTGTGTGATGCATCCAGCAGGTAAAACTACTGACAGCCTCAGCAACTCTTTAATCCTATTCTGATGTAACATCTCACTGGGGGGTCTTGCTTCGTCACCGTCCACGTCTTTCTTACGGCTTGTAGGATTGAGTGTCTTGTGCTAATGTGCTAAAGCTAAATGTCACATCCCAATGCAAATCAGGTTTAGTGAAAGGTACACAAATTACTTATTCTCTTTGTTGATGTCAAAGCAAATGGTTACACAGCTTTGTTTGTCGGTGTCTTTAGAAATGTGCCGAATGTGCTCAAACGGCTCTCCTGAAACAGCTTCAGCAGTGAAAGGAAAATCCCACTGAGGGACCCTGATCAGGTTGAGCGGTGGACAGCTCCTTAACACACAGTAGGAAGTGCTTCAAGACCGAGTCTTTCTCCATATACACACACAGACGGGACTGCTGATGCACACTGTACTACTAGAACCGGAATTCAGGAGTTTGATCAGAAGCCGCCAGTCCATCCCCAAGGAGAAGCAGAACGAGTTGCACTTTTTCACAGCCAGTATAGAGGATTGGTTTCAGTTCCTGCATGCAGAAGTACACCAGTTTGGTAGAAATATTAATAAGACTGCAAACTATAAAAAGCAAATGCATTTACTGTACTGTATGCCTCTGTATCCATCTAAAGACACCGACAAGTAATCATAAACGGAAACACAAACCAGCATTAAAGATCAACATCAGAAAATGAATAAATAATGACACACCGAGGACTGTGCCTCTCCTCCTACTACGGCACATTAATAACCTGTACAGGTTTTTATACAAATGAGTGATTTACACCGGTGTTTCCTTTACACAGATGGATAGATAAAGATGAAAGATAAAAAGATTTTTACAACTTTTCCTAGTACAAGTAGATAAATACTGTGGGTAGCACGTACCTCGTTATACTTGATGTGTAGCCTGCACAAAACAGATTCACTTACAACATCAAAATAGTTGAACTTCTATGGGAGTAAGTAGCTTTGCCCCCTAGCACCAGCTTTGACAGTTAGTGGTAAACAACCTTTAAAAGCAAGATCTTCTTCTTCTTCTTCTTCTTCTACTTGCTATCATTATTATTATAATTGACAGGCTGGATCATTTTCTGCATTACAAACAACAAAATGACCATCATCCAGGGCCTTAAAATACATTGCCAGAAATTGTTCAGTACAGCCGAGTGTGGAATTCCTTGTGAAGAAGCATTGCTTGCTGTGCCAAGCTCGCTAGCCCAGTCTTTCCTGCTCAGCAGCTTAACCATAAGAGCAAAGGGAATAGGTTTATTGCAAAAGGTCACTGCACTGTGGGCCAATGGAGTGAAAGCTCCGAAGGGCAGTTAACCCGCTGCTTATGTTTGGACACAAGAAATGGAGGAACATGTGTTACATCTTAAGAGTTACTGTTGGTGCAGCTTTATAACGGGTTCAAGTGATTTCCAGCGATGGCGTTCCATCATCAACGGGACTGAGCGGCCAGGATACTGCTACAGTTTTGCCTGTGCCGTGTTTGTTTTTTGAGGTAATGGATGCTTCACACTTGAGATTTTCCTATTAATTTGGGTGCACGGAGATGAGTGGAGAATTCTACCAACGACTGGCTAAAGGCAAGGACAGGAGCACACTTTACACTTTAACTAAAATGTACAAAAAACAACAGATCTTCTACAGCACATTTAATAGCCTCACTAAACACATTTATGTAAGGGTGTCAGAGACAGAAAAATGGAAGAGTATCAAATAGTTATAGTTTACATTTTACACAATTTGTGTTTGTAGATTCTCATTTTTCTCTCATTTTAGTCCAGAAGAAAAACTGCATTCAAACAACAAGCAAGGTAGCATTTTGATATTAATTCAAAATGTATTTGCTTGAACATATTTATATTATTTTTATAGTATGTGAAATATTCCTGGCATCTGTATGTATAGAGACTTGAGGCCATTTAAAGCTTTGACCCAGTTAGTTTGAAGAAATACAGTATGCTACTCAATTCAGAATTCCAGTTTTTCAGCTACAGTGTTAGTCATATTAATATACTGTACGGTCAGGTTGAGATATAAAGATGTTTGTCCACCCAAGCAAAACATCTTATGGCAATATATTGTTTTTTACTGCCCTTCAACGAAATGTTTTACTGTTTTTACCTCTGCAAAATAGTTTGTTTTGTGATTATTCAAGCACAGAGACAAAAGCAGCAAATGTTTTAACAGATGTGCATTTGTAAAGCTCTTTTTAATTTGTGTATCATAACACACACACTTGTCGATTCAATCGCTTCTCTCTGTCTCCACCCTGCTGCGCCCCAGAGTTCAAGTATTGACCACAAAAGGTATTAGAATTCACCATTTTTGCGTTGACTGTTGGCTGACTGGTGGCATTATTTTATTAATGATTTAGCACTGAACTTTGCATTGTGCTGACACCAGAGATGGGGTAGCTAAGCTGTGAATTAAACCCCAAATCCCTTCGATTCCCCCAGGCTTGCAGTCTGCTCATCACCATTACTTATTCACCAGAAATAAAAAAAGGGACTTCCAGTGTGGTAGCGGCCCTCTACATACACTATATCCTCCGAGTCTTACCTACCTGTTATAATCCTGCATAATGGAAAAGTGGAATGTCACCTTGTGTGAGAGGCAGCTGATATCTCTCAGCAAGCAGAAAAAAAAAGTCATTTAGCACAAGTGCAGATCACATTTAATTAGACGAGAGGATTTAAATTGCCATGCATCAAACACTGTGGATGACCAAAACGGAAAGAACTTGGGCCACGGGCCAGATTCCACGAGCTCTTCCATAACCCATCAAAATCCCTTGAGCTACGGGGGTCAATAAGTCAGAACACAGCCGCCTTAATTAACGATGACCATAGCTAGGAGGTGCCCAGAATTTCAATGGCTGCCACCTGCATTCCACTGAAAAATTGAGGAAATGTACAAATTGGCAAGTTTGGTTCCAAAATTTCCATTATTGTTTTATTCAAAGCAAGGTTTCATTTTAAACGAGTGACCAGGAATGCACCATTAAAAATGCTCCTGCGTGGCTAATATCATCTGAGGATTATAAAGCAGTAACTCATTACATGTACAAGATAGATATTTCCATAAGGCATCTCAAATAAAATGAGTTTGATGTTTCCAGTTCACTATGACTCTTGTCTAGGTATGGAGGAGGAGGAGGGGGGGGGGGCATTTTTTGATACATGTTAACCTGTCAGAATAGGCGAATATTTTCACCATTTAGCTGCCACCTATTGTTGAGGAGTGATTTCACTTTCATTATGCTTTGCAGAGACATCAATAATAGCCACACAGCTGTCAGAGTCCATTAAGACACATCTACATAAGGATGGGAGCAAATATTCATAGGCATATCAGTTTTCTGGGAACCGCTCGGTGAGCTGGATTAGAATGACACAGAGATGAACTCCCCTTTTGAATCCATTGTGAGATGGGAATTGCCATATTGGCTCAAGGTAAAATATTACCCACACATGTACACACATATTAAGCAGCACACCACACACGGAGAAACTAGGGCTATAATTGTCTGAAAACGTACGCCATCGTAGCAAAAGTACAGAAGTTGGGCAAATGGAATCACTAGTCGTGTGGACATTTGTTTGGTTGGAACTTATTATTGTGGCAATTTTTGAAAACATTTCAGTGTTTTTGATGACATAAACGCTGCAAGCAGGCTCAGCCGCTGCAGGCTAATCAGTTCCTTTTTGGGAATAAAGTAAAAAATGCAGCCAGCACATTTGGATACTTGGATAGTTTCAAGTAACCACACACTAGTCCACTGAGTGTGTGTTTTCTCACTGGGGAAGTCGACCAGTAGCCTGGTAAGTACCAAATATGCTCCCTGGCTGCGCTAAATTAAATACAATTTTAATCAAAAGCTCTGTGTGTACTATTTATTAATAGTACATTATTTACAGTACGACAACAGGTAACTGACTAATGCCAAAACTGTGGCGTTGCATTGTTGGCATTGTGCTACTGTAGCTCAGGTTTGCCAGGTTAAGTGTAAAACCAGCATGGAAGGGAAAATAACATGTATCTAAATATAATTATAATTTCCAAACAAAAATGAATGAATGTCCTAAACAAAGCAATAAATGACAAACTAACTAATGCAATTATTATTATTATTCTTACATTTCACAGTTGACAAGAACTTGCCTCATTGTTCTTGATTCGCATCTGTAACATACAGAGTAAAATGAGTAAACTGAGTTAACAGGCAGTGACATTATTGCCTCGATAGCTCCGTAGCCTTCAGCAGTCTCCGCATAACAAGAAGCAGCGGGTGCTTGATGGTCTCATGATGACTGCATATTGCTTTCTTTACACAAGTCTTCGGTTGTAAGTCGCACTGTAAGGTTTACATGCTCACATTAATATTCAAAGGACTCTTGCCTTTATTGTCCGGGCTCAGCAAAAAGTGTAGCAGTGTTCCAGCATTAGACTGGATCAAATCCAAGATGGGCCAGCGTTGTTACAATGACTGAATATCCCAGCTCACGCCCAGGTGTCCCTAGAAGCATCGGTACTGACCATCACAACAGTGCCGGAGCGAGAACAAGCTTCCCTGTGGGGCCCAGATGAGTAAGGAGCTGTCAAGCATGGCTCCCCTAAGTGTTAATGGACCCCCTGCCTTCACCTATCTCCAGGTCTGCATCTAGCCTCCAGCTGAGTTCTCCAAAGCTCCAGCAGTGGAACCCTGTTTCTATATTCACCTTCATCTCAAGAAATGGATTAGCCTGTGTGACTTCGCTGAAGTGGGTAGTGAAATTTCCGTAAGCGCTAATGTTATGAAAAATATTTTTTCTCTTCTTCCTGCCCCCCGTCAGTCATAAAATACATACATGTAGTTAGATTTATGATTTATCATGATTTATATTGTTGGAGCCTTAATGTTGAGTGGAATAACTAAATGAAACAAAACTAAAAGAAACAAAGTTCTAAAATGTTAAATAATATAATTTAATGCAGCATATGCTTATATTGTTATGCATACAGCAATCAGCTTTTAATCCTCTTATGTTTGTACTTCTGAAGTGATGATTACACTGAAAAATCTTTCTCACAGAATGTTATATAGTCTGTGAGTGTTAACTATGTTTAGCTGGAAAAAAAAACACTTTGAATGAGCTACAAATAATTTTGGCCTTCAGCTGAATAAAAGACTTGTGCTGAAGTACATTTGTGTGAGGGACAAGTTTGAAGTTGCAATAGCTGACTACAAAGCGTCTGCCATTGGTCACAGACCCATGGTTACACAGACATAATCTTTGCTTTAAACCAATAATGTTGTTCAAAATAAAGTATGTGTCTGGGTATGCAACTAGCCGCGATCAGACAGTTTCCAAAGTACCTATTAAATAGAATAAAAATGTATTCCATTTGATTTGAAAGGACACATTGAATAAAAGTATTAAACAAGCAAGCACCTGGAGAATAAAAAGGTTTACACAAGCAAGTGGGACGGTATCTTTGAATTTAACTGCAACTTAGTGTATCATTATCTGCATAAAATAGGAATAAACACCCCGTTCCTTATGATTTTCATCTAATTAAGTGAAATTATATTTATAATTTCTAATAACTTTCTTTTAAGTAATAGACATTAAACATTGTTCCATTCAATTACCTCTTTCCCCTCTTTATTTCATTGGTAGCGACAGAAACTGCCAGGCCTAGGTAGGAGCTGAAATCACACACCGACGTGTGGGGGACTCACAGGAAGCGATGCATGGAATCCACAGTCACTGTTTGTAGTTCTATATAATTGTTTGCTGTTGTCTCTCTTCTAGATCAACATAAGAAGCATATTAAATTACTGCCACTCAAATGCTGTTACTCAAACACGGAACGCTCAAACAGAAAAGTGGATTAACAAAAAACTTTTTATATTTTTTCAGCAGTTAAATCAGGTCACCAGTTCTTATTACTATGCAGAGGTTGCAAAGAGACCACAGAGACTCTTGTGTGTATTATATCTTACTATGTTATGAATGTATTGAATTGAATGCATATAAATGTTGTCAGATATAGTTTACAGGCTCTATCATTCCGACTGGAGCAGCCGAATAGTGCAACATTAAACACTAAAACGATTATACAGCTGTTACCGAAACAAAAATTGAAAATGTATCAAACTCGAAAAACTCTTTTGTGTTCCGTCTTTGTTGTGGTTTGTTAAAGACCTTGTCACAGAAAGCACAGTTGCTTTTCAAACACTCAATATACAACTTGATGACTTTTATTGGCTTTAGGACAGGTTTAGCAAAGCTGCTGAATGAGTTTTGCACAAAAACTGTAAAATACGCGACAGTGTGCCATTTGTAAGGTTCACAAAAACAATAGGGGGATATGTCTCACCAAGGAAATGCTGATTTATAAAGTAAACCAACTCTTTTACCAATCCCAACATCTTTATTTAGTGCCTAACCCGACCTAACCTAGGAGTTATGCATTTGAGTGTTTAAAGCCAAAAATAAGTGTGAAACTGGTGCCATTTTGGCTCAGTTGTAAGGCCTCCTGGTGGTGCTATTATGATTCACTGATCTGTATGAGCTTATGCCAGAGGGGTGGCCAAAAATATGATTGGCCACCCCAGGTGCCATCCCATACCGGAGTGAGAAGGTGGTAGGAACCAGATGTAGGACTTTTAGGCAACCAGGCAGATTATTCCTGCAAAGAATGATTTTTTTCTTCTACCAAACTGTTATTTGTTTATGATTATGTATTTAACATTCCCCCAACAAACACTTTCTGCACATACTATTAACCTAATAATATACAGTTTTATATTTTCAAAATGGTTTAAAATTTTGTGCATGAGCACTCTGGCCACCCTCAGAAAAGTTGCAGATCCACCCCTGCAAACACGGGGTGGGATACAAAAGACGTCTTTGGGTGTAAACTTGAACTGCAGGGAAAATTATTATTATTATTAGTATTATGAATTCACATTACAATATATGTATCTACGGAGTCTGAGTTGCTTTGTCAAACAATTAAACACATTGTACAATATAATTGATGTCCAGGTGAAGGTGTGTGTTAGCAGTAATTAAGTTTGTCCTCAGAGTCCGGGTTTTCTCATCCTCAGACATCCTTTATTATTTCATTCTTGGCCTAAGCTTGAGCAAAATTCCATTTCTGCCATACCTTCATTAAAGCTATCTTATTTTCCCTGTCTTTCACCTAAATCCACATACTGATTTAAACAAGGGATTGTAGCTCTAATTGGGAGGAACAGTGATTGTGGGGGTTCAAAACTGCGGAAATCTTGCAATTCCACCGCATATAATTTAGCAAACTCATTTCACATCCCCATCTATCTCACAACTCACAGAAAGGCCTGTCGTCACGTCCGAGGCTGGAGTGAGTGAGAAAAACCTACAATGAAACTTGACACTTTCAAGTTCTTGTAAGGATATCGCTGGTGTCCTCTTTGTGGTGTCCAACACTGGTCTTCCAGCTAATGAGGACCTCTTCCACCTGCTACCTTTTGATTTTAAATGATATTTGTCTTCACTACAGTATAGAACAACACTTGTGTTAACTTGTGTTAATGGACCTAAATTACAGTATGTTTTATTACAACTGTGTGCAAAAGTTTCCATCCCTTCATTTAAAAATGAAAGTTAAACAAATGTATTTTTTTTATCAACATACAATTTAATGCCTATTCATCTCGTTCCTTTATTAAGGGGAAATTAATCTCTTGCACTAATATAATTTTCATTAGTGGGCAGCAAAGTGGTGGAGTAGTTAGAGCTGATGCCTCACAGCGAGGTCCCAATTCGAATTCTCTACGGCTGTGTCCTTTCTGTGTGGAGTTTGCTTGTTCTCCCAGTGTTTGTGTGGGTTTCCTCCACTTTCCTGCTGCACAAAGTTTTTTTTATACACTTCTTGACCATTTTTATTACTTCTGATGATGAAGGTTTAATGTAATAGGGCAGTGATTAACCACAGATTGTCTCAGGTCTTCAACCATGCATCATTCAGTTTAAATCATACAACATGTCGCCATAAACATTTCTTCACATTTATTCTGTAGCGGACTCATATCTTTTCAGCCATGGAAGCCATTTTACTGCACCTCAGATCTAGATGGTGCTGACATAATGTTCATCCATTCATTAGCTGTAACCACTTATCCTGTTCAGAGTCCTGGGGGACTGGAGCTATCATTGAGCAGGGTCCACCCGGGACATGTCACCAGTTTATCTCAGGGCCACCGCAAAGAGACACACACACACAGACAATTATTCACACTCACACGTTAAGACAATTTAAAGTCAGCAGTTGACCGAACATGCATGTCTTTGGGCTGTGGGAGGTAACCGGAGTTCCTGGAGGAAACCCACGAAAACACAGGGAGAACATGCAAGCTCCGCTCAGAAATCCTGCAGTCGACAGGTGGACTCTAACCAGGGAGCTTCTGGCTGCGAGACGGCCACTCTAACCACTTCACCACCACGCTGCCCAGCCTGCTAACACCGTGTAAAGCTGGAAACCTTCCAACTCGTATCTTTCTTCTTTCTTTGAAAATACATTTACAGTCGTACCCAGATACATCCAAAATGGACAGTTTTTTGTGGCCACTTTTCAACAACGTGATGAGTCAGTCAGTAATCAACAAGAAAGGCTCTGCTGAAAGGGGCCAAATGATACCCTTTCCTGTTAGGAGCCTTTTGTGATTGAGTTATGTGACCAAGCTGTCACTTTCACAGAGATTGTCGTTTAACAGCTAGGAAAAATTGTATATTTAAATAGCTACATAAATTTCTTTACTTTTTCATTGAATTTGCCTCTGCATTGAAGTTTTAATTGCCTAAGCAAACATCCCACAATAGTTTAGTTGACGTGTGGCAAAGAATTCTGCGGCTCTTTAAACTCCGCTGTAAGTGTCTCACGGTGAATACCGTCAGAACTCTGCCTCACGGAGATCGACAAGCACAAAAAACACATGTGACAATAGGAAATGTAAAGGGTAAAAAGTTTCCATGGCAACAAAGAGAAAGGCTTTGATTCCTCTGGGCACAGAATGATGAAGATAGAGAAAGACTACTTGGTCCTGCGCCGTGTGAATAGGGCTGCTATTAGAATACTTGTCGTCCATGATGAAACCTTCAAACTCACTCAATTGAAACTTAAACATTACTTCTTTCATCTATTGAGTTATGTCTAGGTTTATGCAAGAGAATGGAATGACACTGAGGAATAATAACATTTCACGAAGAGTCGTGTATGTTCTGCAAACACAATACCCCGCTGAGGCCTTTGCCACTGGCTTTATCTGTACTGTCTGAAATCCATTACTGGACCAACAGAGCTTTTGTAGTGTTACAAATAATCATGAATAATTTAAACGCGTCTGTATGAGGTGAGTTTAATGTGCAGCAACATATAGTTACATTCCTGTAGCCTAACCGAATCACCTATTGATATGCTGCTTCACTGAAACTGTTGCGGTCTAGTTGATTTAAAATGTATGTCTCCTCTAATGTCCGCTGTGTGAAGTCATGTCAATGTCTGATTTGTTTCTTTCGTGGAAAAGAACATGGTATACCGTGCTGAGATGTAAGAGTGTTTGCCCCTTTTTTATAGCCAGCATGTCAGAGTACATTATTACAAGCCTTATTGGTTCCCTGATTTTCATGTAATCTGCCTCCGAGATGCATTATTGCTCACCTTTTATGATCTCATAATGTTTTATTGAACATGCATTGTGCTTCTCTGGTAGTGGTAGCTTTTATGGCAATGCAGTAAATTCCACTCTTTTAAGATGAAATCTTGACTTACTTGGGAAAGTTGGTGCTGAGCAGCACAGAGGGCACAGGCTAAATTTGGAACATGCTGTGTGCTGAGGTGTGGTTTAGTGTCGGCTTCACAGAATGTAGCAGCCAACTCTGGTGGAGTGGGATTTATTTAACTGATATCTGCTGCAGAGCAAACCAGTTGAGCTTCACAGTAAGATCCAGGTGCTTTCACCATGGCGGCTCAATAATGACACTGATAAAACTTTAGCACTTATTGGTTGTCTTGCTCTGGCTTGAAACACCCTGTGGCATGCAGCTGCAAAGAAAAATACGAAGGTGTCGTTACTGCTTCTCGGTTTTGAAGTGACTGATGGGCTGGTGATGACATAGAGGAACACATCCGACATTTTGGAAAGAACATCTGAGAATACACGAGAGAGCGTTCACCATTTATCAACAATCATAATGTGTTCACTGGCGGCATCTCATTCCTACTGCATCATCAAAATGCCCATAATTATAAGTTTAAATCTGTAAACTAGACACCGGCTTGGCAGCACTGACAGAAGACTGCCAATTACATAAGAATAAAAGCGTCATTAATCATAGATGGTAACCCTGTAAGTTGAGTATAGCAACCTGATTTTATATGTTTTCAGCAAAAAAAGTTATTTTGGAAGTCAGCTCTAATTAAATGTCACTGGGTAAGTGTTTCCAACAACTGGGTTTATAGTGGTAATTTTGTGCTACGAACCTTGGCTGTTTTGAACCATTTTTATTGTGAAGTTATTTTACAGTAACAGTAACAGTCACAGAGCAGAGAGAAAATTCAACCATGTGAAAATTATACAAAGCAAAATACTGACATTTAATTGGTTGGTATATTTTATTGTTTCCTGGTGTTCTTTTACGCACTATTGTAGCTAATTGTCCCTGAAGTGCCAGCTATGCAGTGTGCATTCAAAAAACCTTACAAACTAACAATTGCTTGTTAACTCCACATGTAGACAACAGAAATGCTATTTAATCGTAGGCTTATTAATTTCCCAACTGCGCTGAATCTCTAAACGGCCATGACAATTCGCAGTAGCCTACAATCTCACAGCCATTACGACATTAATGTACCTTTTTGTTTTTACTTTACTTTTTGCTTCTCCATCGCCTGAATATCTACTTAAACCATCATTAATTATCCGTGCAGTGGCAAGCAATGGCCTTTTTCGCAAAAAGTAAAGCTACTAAAATAAAAGGCTTGTTGTGAATTAATTTTTCCTATTAATTCGTATTAAGCAAGACATCTGATTATTGCTCGTTGTGCTCTTAAAGAAAAGCGGTACATTTCTTTGTGTAGTTACTACTTTTATCTCAACACTGTTTCCTTGTTGTTTTCGACTCCTTAAAGAATGGCATTACAATAGGAAAGCAAAAAAAATGCCGAACAATGGTGGGTAACCAAGTAACTGAGAATAACTATTTATTAAGTAATGATATAAATAAGCTGTTATCACTGTTGATCAGCAGCAGAATAAAAACGTTAATCAGAAATGAACTAAAAAGAAAATGGCTTTTACTCCACGTTTTTGGGAGAAAAGTTTTTTCTTCAAAGGTTCCTCACTTGTTCCTCAGTACTTACATGTTTGTGTAAAATATGACAGATGTAATCTAATAATGTAATATTGTTTTCTGAGAATCCATCAACAATGGTCTCAACAGCAACACCTGAATGGTTACAGATCCAGCACAGAATTGAACTGTAAGCAGAAAACTTTTCTGAATTACATAGCTAAATATCTTTGTTAAAATACATAAAATACATATTCCTACAGAAAAGGTTTCTTTGAAGGGCCACACATGCACAATATCAAAAAGGGCAAGGACAAAAATATTACTAACAAGCTCTGTGATTTCCACACGAACTGGCATTGCAACCACAAAAAGCACGGCTAGTTGTGCTTTATGGGAATCACTTGTGGCGCATCGTTGGCTAAATTGCCCGGCTGGAACTACACATATATAACAGTGTATTAAACACAAATTGTCAGTCAGCAGAACGTGGAGTGCATTAACATCTACTTTATTACGTCAGCGCTAAACTGACTTCTTCATTGAACCAAGTGTGGATTAAAATGAGCCAAGGAACCTTGGTGCAGTTAAGCCAAAGGGAATTTCATCAGATTTCGGGCAGCAATATTAGGATTCATATCATCTAAGACATCCCAGAGTAGCAGTTCTGAGACTAACTGGTTGTTCAATGGCGCTTCACTGAGATCCTTTGTCGACCTTAAAAAACCTTGTCTAAAGAGAAACGTGAGTAATGTGCGTACATATTTTCATTTCAGAACATCTTAGAGCTGGGTGTTGGAGTGGTTAACGCTGCTGCCTCACAGCTAGAAGGTCACAGGTTTACATGTTCTCCCTGTGCTTGCGTGGGTTCCTTCTGGCACTTTCCTCCCACAGTACAAAGACATGTTGGTGACTCTAAAGTGCTTTACTCTATGTGTGAATATGAGTGTTAACGGTCTGTGTGTGTCTGTTTGTGTTGGCTGCTGATGGCGACCTGCCCAGGGTGTGCCGCGACCAGTGACAGTATGAGCAGTTAAAGACGCTGGATCGAATTAATTATTTACCAAAATTTGCAAGAAATACTTTGTACAGCACATGCGAAGACCTTCTGTGGATATTTACATGATGTCGGTGAAACGGATTCATTGCATCCATTGCTCGTGCTCAGGAGCTCTAGCCGCAGTGCTGCATGCGGGAGAATTTTTTAACAGTGAGGAGGATCATATGGACGTATAGATCAAAACGTGCATTCTCAACTGATAAAGAGGAAGATAAATACGCTCAATCCAATAGTGCCTGTGGAAGGAGCTGTGGGCTCGAGGCATTCAAAAGCAGCCCACCCTCTTCAATAAGCCATGAGCAGATGAATGGACTGTTCTCCCATTCCAGGCTGATTGGTGCTGACAAACTATAGATCACCTGTGAGGGAGCAGCACCCCATTTTACCAGGACTTGTCTCACTCTATTCCTCAGCCACTGGAATCACTCTGCCCAAGACAAAACGACAGCTCGTGCCTTTTGTGCGACTGTGTGATTATTTTTTCACCCTAACAGCCAGTTTAGTTTAAATAAAAGACCTTTTTTTTTTTTTTGCAGCTGCAGTACGTGTATTGCAGCCATTAGTTGGAAAACCTTCCGCCATTACTAACATGCAGTTACACGCTCCATGCTCATGTGTGAACCGGCTTGGGTGGGCACGTTAGGGTTACTTCTTTGTTGATATTTCTCTGTTCATATAAGGTTGTATTAATTGGAGAAAAGGCTTGTTACATAAGTAAGACATTCACCACTCATCACTGTATCTGAAAAGATGAAAAAAAAACTTCACCACATGCAGGGATTGTAGCTGAATTATGCTAATACAGAGTAAATATGAATCTGCACAAATCATCCACTTGAGAACATATGACAAATAATGTAATGATTCCACGCCCCCAGTGATTTTTGCTTTGAATGCAGCTCATTAGAGTCTGAAAAGTGTATCTTCCACGCCGTAACAAAGACCTGCTGGTTTACGTGTTAGAAATGTTTTATTTGTGAATGATGAAAACACCCTGTGAACTACAGGCAATGTCAAACTTATCAATTGGGTAAATTGCATGATTTTTATCCTGTTAATATCCTTCAACCTCATTTTTAATACATCCTTTATCGCCTGGGGCAAAACTCTGTTCCTTTGATCCACTGCAAGTCTGTGCATAAAGGATCATAAGGAATTGTGCCATTAGGATTAGGGGAACAGCTTCTTTTATCAATTACATCAAAGTTTCAGCCAGTGCCCATTAAATACATGCTCACACAGACACACAAACATACAAACACGCATGCACAGCATGTAATTCTCTGGACATCCAACATATTGTCGGTAAAAAATAAGGAGCACATTTTTGTACTCCACTCAATGTCTGCATAGTAATCAGCTTGTAAATTTGGGTTGAATCACAAGTCAATCCTCAAAGCATCATGCTTGTTAGACCCATAGGCTTGAGGCTAGGAGCTTGGAAGAAAGCCAGGGGCATTTAAAAACAGCCTTCTATCCAAAGAACGGATGAAAGCTTACTTTTAACTCCTGCTATGCTGCCGGTGTTAAAAGTGCACTGCTGACACTGTTACCGTGCTCTGTGCAAACATGCTGAAATGTACACTAACCGTAGATGACACTAATGATAATAAGCAGCAGGGAATATCTTGTTATTACCAAATAATGCTGAGCCTCTCCTATTAGCGATTGAAAACCTGGCAGCTGTTTACGGTAAAAAGACTTTTAACAGTATGACTTGTTCCTCATTGAGACAGAAAATGGTTGTTATTAACAATAATAACAGTTGAATTAGCATTTAGTTACAGGATGTAAACAGCAGAACCTATACAATGCCCGTGTGAGGTGGTAAATTTTACGACGGCGCCCTCTGTGTTGGGCATTCATTGAATAAAATCCCTCATGACTTGTTATGTGGGAACTAAGAGGAGATGGATCATCCGCTCATAACAGATGTCGCTGCCACACACAGGGCCCTTTGAAAACAATGTGATCCTCCAGGAGCAACTAAAGCACACACAGGCCCAAACAAAAAGCAGACTGACACACACTGATCTTAACATATTACGTGGACATGCCCCCTGCTTGTAGGCTATGCACACACACACACACACACACACACACACACACAGGGATATATGCCTTTTATGTGATTTCACAGTATACACACACAGACAGACGGACATCACCCGAGCTTTATTTGTTTGCATTTTATTCTTCCCACTATGGCAGAGATGATATCACACAGCGGAGAGCTGTTGATAAAACCCACTCAGCATGTCCTGTAGTGTTTATTTTAGCATGAAAGGCAAGTCCACACCATGTTACAGACGGCAAGTTCCTATAGAGCAAAATCATCCTGAACTCAGTTTGTCCGACAGCGTTGCTCAAGTTAAGAACGTTGAGGGGGGGGGTTGGTCTGTGGGAAAAAATCAAGAGGGCTCGATAAACCTGATAAACCCAAGAGCTTCTTCCTAATGAAGAATCAGCTCATAGGGGACCTTTTTTTAAATTCCTTTTTAATATTCCGTGTTACTTCAGAAGTTTGGATGCTTGCATGTTTTGTAAAGTCACCATTGTCTTGGGAATAGAGATGGAGCACATGCACACACAGAGCTAAATGTCAGCCTGGCTCCCTTGGGTAAATGACTCATGTTGTGTTTGGAGACTGAAGTAGAAAGGTGTGTAATAGACCTAAGTTGGACCCAAGTTAAATGCTGGTAGAGGCTCTTAAAATAATTTTGTCTAAGCATTATTTTCACGTTTCATACATTTAGAAAGCGTCTCTTCCGAAGACCATTAAAATGGGGTAATTATGGACTCCTGTTCAAAGAGAGACACAACATTAGCACACATGCTATAAGCCTGCAGGCGACTCTAATCTTGCAATCTTATGTGAAAGTCCATCTCTCCCCAGCAGGAAGGACTGTGCTAC
Source organism: Channa striata (assembly GCA_033026295.1). Classification (NCBI taxonomy): domain Eukaryota; kingdom Metazoa; phylum Chordata; class Actinopteri; order Anabantiformes; family Channidae; genus Channa; species Channa striata. Next base: position 15,655,386 of record CM065173.1, on the reverse strand, counting down.
AAGCTATATGTGCAAACCCCATTGTTTCTTTTGTGCGATCTGTAAAATGAGAGACGATTTGCGTGGCATTGGTAAAGGGATTAGGAGACATGATTTATGCTCGAAAGACATTTATCGTTCAAAGCAAATGAGTTTCTTTTCTCAGAGGAACAATGGAGGACCGCCTGACTCCTCCCTTAATCTTTGTTAACAAAAAAGGGCTCACTAAACTGGAACTGAGGGTCCATGTAATTCAGACCCTGATTAAGCAACTTCTCTTAATTTTACATTGGCCCGTTTCTTTATTCCCCCAGTTATGAACATCAATCACGGTTGCACGAGCCAGTCGGAGGTCAGAACGATGTAATTGGTTTGTTTTTGTTTGTTATTGTTAAGACAGAGAACAAAATGTTGAAAGTTTTCTTCATCTTTGAAATAGTTATGAAATTCTAAGAAACACAGTGAAGTAAAGAGAAAATTGTTTTGTTCTTTTGTTCTTGCTTTCTCTTTGTCCAAAGAGCCATTTGTAGACCATGAACTGAAGGTGCCTTTCGTTTTTTTTCTGAAACAGGCAGTTGCAAAAGAAAGAAAAAAAAATCTACTGTTTACTACTGTCCCTTTTGAAAATGATTTGTTGGAATTGGTCCCTGACACAGCTCCAGGATATTTTGTCGTTAACATCCCAGATCAGAAAATGTTTTTGACCTCCTACTCCCTGTATCCCTTCTCTAGCACAGCACACCTGCACCAAAGATATGAAAGCACATGCTGCAACTCCTGTTTGAACCTCGGTCTGGAAAAACGACACTTACAGTGTTGAATGGAGATTTTAATGTAAACTATACATTGTGTTTTTTTTCCCCCACAGTTATTAGAGACTCGTCCGTAATTGCAATGAGCCCAGGAGGACATCAGAGTCAAAAGAGTCAAAATTATTGGCATGACTTTCAACCTTAGTGGTGGGGTTTGGGTGGTAGGAGGAGGGGTCCTGGATCTTAACACATGGCATAGTATTCAGCCAGGGAGATTAATGGTTCAGACTGCATCAGCCCAGTGACTGGGGATCAGAGGATGTAATTGGGTTGAGACCAAATACGGGAATTCTAGACAGCTGCTCATAGCAGGAGCCAATCACACGGGCTCATCCCTGCCACGCTTCCAGTTGTTTGCCATCCTAGGTAAAGATACTTGAATCTTTTATGCATGGAAGATTTGCTGCTTTGAGATTTTTGTCTTGATTACTCGTCTGATATTTGAAGAGGTTCTTTCCAAAATCAACTTCCATTTTTGAGATTTAACAACTACTCTAAAAACAAATTGCTCTTCAGAATATTAATAGTCTGAGAAAGTACCTAAAAAATAACATTTTAATAGTAAAAGTTGTAGTGTTGATTGACGTTTTACTGTAACACAGCCACCTGATCATGAATGGATCAACAGTTTTTATTTCAAATTGCAATAAAAACAGGGTGTACTGGTGACTGAATGGTTTAGACTGCAACTTAGCTACTAGGATAGTGGCCAGCATTGTTAAATGTCATGTTTCTATATTCTTTCATCCTAAAAAAAAATCAATATTTGTGGTTAAACATAAGTTAGCTAGTTGAGAGTACATATAGGTGGATAGTATTCTAGTCTCAACACATTGATGATTATAGTGTTTTGTGTGTACAAATGCTACATAACTTTACTTAAATGAAGTGATAATCTTTATCTCAAAACTAGCCAACTTGAAATGAGCTGGTCTTGCTCTTTTGACATTGTTACGCTCTCCTAATTCCAGCAAAGTCCCTGCTCTGATCCCAGCTGTAGTAGGAAAAGAAATCATGTAAATTTATTGGTGACATTGAGATGGTTCTTTGCTATTCAAATGAGGCCTGCCTCGTCAGATGCTAAACGGTACCGCGTATTGGCCGGTAGCGGTAACCTCCCTGCAAACAGCTGTGACCCCATGCAGGAAGTCAGACATCCCACTTCCTGTGGCAAGCTGTGCCGCTGGCTCTCGTGGCCAAGGATGGCTTTCTAATTGGTGTCCTCTCACCCCTTTACTCTGAGATGCTCCTGCCTGACAGGTCTTGGCAGCAGGAGGAGATGTCCTTGGGGGGGGGGAGTCTGATCTGAGAAAATGCCAGAGTACAACATTTTCGAAAAACGTCCCTCAAAGTCTTTTCAGAAAGTAAAGTGAGGGGGAGTTTTATTAGATCTAAAGAACAACAATGAAGTGAATCCATGCGAGCCTGTCGTGAGCTACCTGATAAAGATGCAAGTGAGATGCTTCAAAAGCGAAGCGGACTCCTTCACCGCATTGGCCGACTGCCTGCCAGTAAGCAACGGCATTCAGTCGAGTAAATTATATCTTTGTATGTGCCATGCTCGCTAGCTGTGTATGCCGTGTGAATTGTTGATTGATAAAGCTCGTCCCGTGGTTCAGCAAGGTGCACTGTGCACTTTAAAAAATTGACTGCGATGAGGTGGAGATATTTTACTTTACTTTCATTGTGTCTTTGTTTGCTTGCGCTGTATTAAGTGGTATCTAAGTAACCGGTTTGTCCTAACAATTTCCAAAGTTAAATGCCGAACGAATGATGTGAAACAAAAGTGAAGGTATTTTATAATCTCAGTAAACAATAGAAAAACACACAGAGACACTTGCGTGGGATGTGCAGTCCCCTAATGATAACATTATTCGTAAAGAATAAAGAAAACTACATGGGGATATCAAAAGAGTCTTGATGATGCAGTAGATCAGAGACACATTCACTGTTATGCACAATATGCTCAGAATAACCTATGCTTTGCTCTTTTTAACAACCTTCAGCCAGATAGACTAAGAAACAAATGTAAGCCATCTAAGTGTATCAGATAAATATTTAATATACACAAATGACTTAAACACATTTAAGTGTGTGGTATTTATATATTAATCAATTTCAATGGGTAGTATTTGTTTCGGGGATGTGTTTATACACGAGGGTCATTTTCCTTCATGATTCATTTGCTGCACTTTTGACTTCAGGTTCAGGTCTGGATCATGCCCCCTCCAGCAGTCCTTTGATGATTTCGTTATAGTGGGTGTCTGGTAGAGTAAGGAGAACCATCTGCAGCTAAATGTCAGCGAGATCAAGGGGCCGGTGGTGAATTTCCGACAGAGCGAAAAGCTACTGACACCTGTCATCATTCAGGGTGAAGAGGTGGAGATGGTGTAGACCTACAAGTACCTGTGTGTGTACACAAACCAGGCCAGTCTGACAGAAGGGAGACACCGTACAAAAGAGGGCAGTGCAGACTACTCATCGAAAAGAGACTCGCTGTAGGTCTATGCAACCGACTCTTCATGTTTAATCCAGCCAATGAGCCCAGGGCACTATGGTTTCTGCCTATAAATTTAGAAGTAGAGTCAAAGGTTTAAACAAAGGCTGTATTTAAAAATGGTGAAAAGGCCCATACAGCACATTTTTCGCCCACTTTGTTCTGCCAAACTGGAGTTTAACCTGCTCCACAGATGAAACTACCTCTATATATTGTTTTATGCCGATTTGCTGTATTTACATGTATTATTAATATTCATCTCTGAAGTATCACGTTCTGTTAGGGTGTCTCCATGGTGACGATTAAACTTCCATCTTATCTTGCCTTCTAATACACAGAACACAAAGCTTCCCAAGTCACATTTCTGCATCCTATATCCAATCCAATTGTATGGGTGAAGATAGTGCACTAAGAGTTAATAGAAAATAGAAATGGAACACACAGCATTACTGATACCCATGGTTTTGATATCTAGAGCACGTGCTGTGCTTTCAGACTTTATCTGATGATGCACAGAGGAAAGGAGTACTATCTATATTGTTAAATCCAAAGCCTGTGGGCATCAAACATTGCAATGTCTAGGTTGGGCCAAATTCAAAGGATAAATTATTCATATGGCCCCGGTAAGGGCTGTGCATGAGGTCATCAGCAGGCCTCACAAGCAAAGGAGAAGTTGACAGGAAGCAGCACACAAGTAGTCTTCCAACCCCTGTTAGGGAGAGTAAGGGTCATCGCTGAAGCAGCTGTTCAAGCAAGCAGAGTAAGTGACCTGCTCAGTAAACCATAAACAAGTGTGGAGAATATGCAAAAAAGGCTTCTGCACTGTATACTGACTTGGATTTGGCAAGATAGCGTGATCACCTTGGGGAGGTGATGAAATGAGATGAGAGAGGCACGCCAAGTCAAACACACTGATGTCACTGCAGATTTAAGGATGCGTTTGATCCTGCAGATGTACCGAACATCATGACAGCAATCTTTGCCACCACCTATCAGATGACAAGAAAACAATCTCAGGTCAAATGAAACACGATGTTGTTGACTGGGTTACACTGTGGGTATGAACAAGTAAAAGAACACGTCAAATTTTGTTCGGTTCTCTCAACTTAATTTAGATTGCAGGAAAGCTTAGAGGATTACAAGGCACATCAGGACAAAAGACTTAGACAGGTAATAAACATTTGATCTTAGAATCAGTCTACTGGGGAGTAAGTCCAAATAGATATGATAGCTTATGAAAGATTATTTAAACATTGAAGCCCATCCTAGGGGAAGAGCAACTGAGTTTCAGCTGTTATCCTTATTTGCTGGGACATTTCAATCTATATTAGAGAGAGTTTAGATCCTTGCCTGGGCAGAGAGAGGACTGAAGAGCTTCTAATCTGTGATATTGCATGATAAGATTTGGCAACTTGATAACATTGAACTTTTTGAGATTTAAATCTTGGAAAAAATTACAATTAATCCATACATTTATATCCATACATTAATGATATCAATGTATGGATAGAAGCAATAGATTGAGGTGCATTTAATTTGATTGCATGACTTTAATTTGACTCATTAGCTGTGGTTTCTTTTCTTTGTATTTTAAAAGATTCTTTTTTTGTTTTTCTTTAAACACAGCAGAGTTTTCTCAGATACTCTTACACTACTGTGGATGTCTTTAGAATACGGAAAACTATACTAATGTTAAAGTTTTATTGAGCCAATTAATCCCCAAAGACCAAAGCAACCTCTTCCTCTACTGCTAGACCTTTTTCTTTGAAAAACACATATTGCCACTGTATATTTCTAGTGGGCATCTCTGTAGTAGTGACAAGGCAACCAATGCTGACCTTCATTTAGACCAAAGAGTGACAATACTAGAGAGGAGTAAGAAAGTGAGTGGGAAAAGAAAAAAGAAAAATCAATAGCTCATTTTCTGCTTTTTTGTATAGGGATTCTGATGTTTGCGGAGATAAAGGTCGACAAGCCTGAGAGATTTCTTGCACTGTCTCAGCTTTAGCAATCCTGAAATTGCTATTGTATCCATGGCAATTTAAAACTGAGAAATCTGATTTCGCCCTATAGCCTTTAATGTGCCTTACGGACATAAGGGTAATTTTTGTTTGTATTTTTGGGCATTCTCTTAAAAAGAGTATTTTAATTAAAATTAATATTTTTTTAATCAAATGATCGGGTCATTCTATAATCTGTAGTGTAAATATTTATGTCATAAATAAACAAAATGCCTTTCATTTATTTTTTCAAACAATTTACAGTTGTAATGTACAAACAATATGGAGCACAGCAAAAAACATGGATAGATGATATAACATAGTAAAGCGCTTTAAACATTTCACATTGTGAATCAGTTGTTGTTTCATGGGTATGGATTAAAATGGAACAATTTGCCTCCACTCAAGCCTATTTTAAAAACCATCATATCTAAACATAGTTATTTGAGAGCTCACATCTAAAGTTAAAAACTTTTAACTAGTTATATTTGTCACTGTAAGCTGATACTGATATTCAATATTGTTGCACTTCTGAAAGAGAAGGCAGTTAATCACAGAAGGCTAGCTCCACGGTACAATTCACAAGATAGTTCCACTAATTTAGGAGAATCCCGCTTAGTCTGCCAAGACAGTTTAATAACTTATTAAAAAGCCTTTCAAAATGCAAGAACTACATATAATTTGTCATTAATAGAGCAAAAAAGAACAACCCCAGGTTTCCTTTCAGCACTGTAGTCAGGCTGACAAAGAGTCATAGCTCTGCTGAGCCTTGTATTCCCTTAACTCTCAGCAGCAGTGACTTCGTGAGTTACTATACAAATAAAATTGTAACTATTACAGAAAAACTTCACCAGATCTTCCCCACAATTATCACGAATAGATTCTCATGGACAGTATATGGGGGCTCATTCCTACTATGACTCCTTTTTCCCTATGATTTATGCTAAGCTAATATGACTATACTATTACTCCATCAATCGTTCAACAGTTCTAATGTTCTCTTGCTTTTACCGTACGAGACAAACTTATATTAGATTTGATCAATCTGTCTTTATTAACAGGCTATGTAACAAATGCTTATAATGCCTCAAAACCTCAGAATTACCACAGCATAATACCTCAGAATTATGCTGTGTAACTATACAGTTGATTTGAATGGGATGGCTTCGGCCTCCAGTACTTCTGTAACCAACCTTGGAGTTGCTTTTGATATATCTTTTTATTAAAGAATATGCCCTTTAATTCACACATAAAGCACATTCCTGGAACAGCTTTCTTCCACTTGTGTAGTATTATTATCGTTAGAAGCATCCTGTCTTAAAGGGATGGTGAGAAACTCGTCCATGCATTTCTTGTTTCTAGACTGGACTACTGTAACTTCTTACTCTCTGAAAACACTTTAATATGAAACGTGAGTTGAGAGTGCTGACAGGAATTACCAAGAGAGATCATATGTTTTTTCTCCTTTGGATCCTCAAAAAATTCCAACTTATTCTTCTTACATTCAAAGCCTTAAGGCCGATTTATTTCTCTGTCGATACATATAAACGGCGAAGCAGACCTAACCAGACTGGAGAATGATGGGTAACCGTAGGCCACAGAGTGACACAGAGCCCCCGACGGGCACACCTACACTTCACATGGGACACAGATTTTTGGTTAATCATTATTAAGTGTTTAATAGTTTCACAGTTTACCATTTGGTCTTTTAAATGACCTCCTGTTATCCCTGAAAAAAATAATATTTGCTTATTAAATAACAAAGCACAAGACATTGTAGTTCTCTATGTCTATGAAATACTTTACATCCTCAACTGAGCAATGAATACAGTCAACGTCACAGTCTCTACTTCTGTATAAGTCAGTTTAGTAGACCACACCTCAGCAGAGCTTTCTGCAGAGGTCTGGACAAATTTTATCAGGTCCACTTTATTGTTGAAATCCATGTTTACCTTTACAGACATTGAGTATTATGAAATGTGGAACATGAACATTTACTGTCTTTTTCCATATTGTTTCTATTTCTTTTCCAAAAGTTCAGCTTTCTTAAACTGATACTGCTCTCTTGTGGACACATACATCTGTCGTGCCAGTATGAAAGGAACTCGTGCAAACGCAAAAATATGTATCAACAGAGAAGTATAAATCAGCCTCTAATGATCAAGCCATATCATGTGGTTTTCTAGAATTTCCAAAAGTTGAATTGGAGGCAGAGCCTTTAGTTATCAAGCACCTCTCCAGTGGAACCAGCTCCCAGTTCACATTCAGGAGGCAAACACCTTCTCTACTTTCAAGCCTGGGCTTCAAACATTTCTTTTTGGTAAAACCTATAGTTAGACGTGGCTTAAGTGACTCTGATCCATCTGTTAGTTATGCTGCACTAGACTTAGACTGCTGGGAAACCCCCCTCTGATGCACTGATCTCTCCTCACCTCTTTCCATTGTAGTCTCCTTGCCTCTTGTCTCCTCACCATGCATTTCGATGGCACCATTGCACATTTGTATCTTCTTTTCCCTGTAGTTATATTAGTTTCCCTTTCCCCGTCTTTTTGTAGCTTTCTGCTTTCCCCAGCCTTTGAGTAGTGTGGACTTTACTGGTTGCCCAATGTTTGGTTCTTATTCTACTTTTTTCCTTGTCTCTCTACACTCTCTGCTCATTGCCCATGAAATCAAGACTGATTTACTGGGTTTTCTTTATAAATTTGTCTGCATATGTATGACCTGGTATTGTGGAAAAATCAAGTGATGAGTTGCAATGGCAAATTGTACTTATGAAGAATCTTTATCTTGATAAGTGTTTGCAGGACTGCAAGGTTAGCTACTGATTAACACTAAACATTGGCCCAAACAGTCACACCATACAAACAAGTTGTACTGATTTGGGAAATTGGTAATAGCTTCATCTTCAGTAATGATTTTCCTAATGTCAAAATTTAATCCGTCCATTTTATTTCAGCTGAGTTGTCCATTCCCTACCACATGCTCCCTGTTGTGTGTTCTCACAATAATTTGTAGGTTCTGAGGATGGTGTGATTATGTCCACAGGAGACTTCCACATCCATCCTCACCTCCATCATTTCCCCTGCACTCAAAGAGGACAAGTGTCAAGTTCAAAGCCTCTGGTAATTATGATGTCTTTTCTCAGCAGGAAACATGTCGAGATGAGTCAGAAACGTTAAAATCAAACGGTGTCAGGAAGATAGTGGACAATATCATTCACAGGACAACAGAAATGAATAAGCTAAATCTACAGCATATGCAGTAAATATAGAACTACTAAGTCATAAACTTAAGTGTTTGTGATGGAGAACGAGCAGCAGAATGTATGACTCTGCTAGCTAGGGTCAGTATTTCAACATAGTTATGTGTTTGTTTCCTCAAGGTTGCCCCACACAGAATTAAACATTACAGCATCAATCAGCGCTGTGCACTGAATAATGCTGTGTGCTGAGCATTGTTGAGACAGTGTTTGGGAGGTGTTGGTCCAATTTTCAAGGCCATATTTTGCCACAATACTGTGCTACATCTTTTAAAACTATGATACTGTTTAATGAACAACACACAAGTTGAACATTACACAGTTCATTGGGCTGCTATTTTTCCAGAGTTATTATTATTAAATAGCATTAAATTACATTGATGCTCATTGTAAAGTTTTTTTTAAAAAATGCACGTTACTGCTTTTTTAAAGTTAGAGGTAATTGTAGGCAAAAAAAACCTCATGGTTTTTGAGTGATGGTAACTTAAAAAAAATCAAATAGTCACAACAAATGAGGGAATGACACTATTTAACCAGTGGGAGGCAGTAATTCACAAAAAGGTTCTTGGTCTAAAACTTTTCGGCAGTATTAGAAGGGTCTTGAAGGTAAGTATTCATGAGGTCAAAGCATCCTGGTGCAAATCATAAACCCAGTGAAACTGACCACTGACCTTCCTTTTTCTTCTCTTGTAAAATCATCTGCTGACATTTGTCAAAGATGAAGGGAGGATTACATTTTTTGAAACTGGATTGCTGCAAGTAAAAGAGTAAAAGATTTTTTATGTTTATACACTTTATTATAAATAACATTTTATACTAGATAATTACAGCTACTTAACAAAATAAGCTGCCATAGATGGAACAGCTGGGCGAGTGGGGGTGTATCTACCTAAAAAAGATAAAGTACTAGTTCTTTGTGTTACTTTAATATTCCAGACTTCTGTCATACATGACTTCACATCACATCACAGTTTGTTAACCACACCCCTTCCCTAAAATGAATGAAGGTGCATTACTATAACAGTAGAATATATACTATACTTCTAAGGCCATGGGTTTGCATGCTTTTTATGTTTTGGGAAATTATTAGAATTAGAAATTATAGTGTAGGGCCCTGCTACTGTATGCTTACACACACCCTCATTTTACTAACATACACAACAAAGCAATCTCAATGTTTTTTGACTCTCTACACTAACTGTGCACTTGCCTCTGTAATGTCTAAAGATATAATAAGTCACAAACACACACGCACACAAACACACAATATATATATATAAAAAAAAACAATCGCTCCTTCCTTTTTTGGGTCGGTCTTGCCTTCCTTCACGCTCGGGTCCTCTACCGAGGCTTGGGAGCTTAAGGGTCCTGTGCAGTATCTTAGCTGTTCCTAGCACTGCACTCTTCTGGACAGAGATCTCAGATGTTGTTCCTGGAATCTGCTGGAGCCACTCTCCCAATCTGGGGGTCACAGACCCCAGTGGTCCAATCACCACAGGTACCACTTGTGCCTTCACCTTCCACATCCTTTCTAACTCTTCTTTCAGCCCTTGGTAATTCTCAAGCTTCTCATGCTCCTTCTTCCTGATGTTGCCATTGCATGGGATTGCCACATCTATCACTACAGTCTTGTTCTCCTTTTTGTCCACAACTGCTATGTCGGTTTGGTCGGCCATTATCATTTTCTCAGTCTGTATCTGGAAGTCCCACAGGATCTTAGCTCTGCCATTCTCAACCACCTTTGGAGGTGTGTCCCATTTTGACTTTGGGACTTCCAGCCCAGTTCCATGTCTGCCCTGCCTTCCAGGATGTTGTACCCTGCTGTTATGTGTTGGATTGTCTCGAGGCGTCTTTGCACAGCCTGCACCTGGGGTCCTGCCTAGTGTAAGAATATGAACGACAATAACAATAACAAGAACAAAGTCTCATAATTTCATGAACCTGTCTTTAGCACTTTATTTAAACAATAATAATTATAAAATATTTGTTGGGTGACAAATAAACTAAAAACATTAATTTCACACAAGGACAAAAAAAGTGTGCATATAAAACTGAAAGTAGAGCAAAACAATAAAACACTGAATGAAAGCAAAAAATAATGGCAGAAAAATAAAGACAAAAGGAACAAGTGAAAGTAGATGGTAAAAGTTAAGAAATACCTTGAACCCTAAAATACAATTTCTTCATTGTGGTTTTATTTTAAAAGACTAACATACTGATGTGAGCAAAATGTGTTATTCAGAATGCCAATGCAAATTCCTAAATATTGCCTTTATTTTAAAATCCTGGCAATACGTCTTTGTGTTCTGGTAAATTCCAGTTCTGTGTGTTATTCTCTTTTGATAATCTGGGACACATAAAGCTCTTACCATGAAGTCTTAGACCTTGCTACAAGGCCTTGGAAGAAGCATTTCAAAACGTATTGAAGATCATTTATTTTCAGATAACAAAAGAGAAAATCCCATAAGCAACTAAAAGAAATAAAAACACTGGGTCCTTTTTTAGTCAAAACCGTTGACTGAAGTTCATTTAGGTACCACTCAATAAAGACTCTTATTTTGAAGATGAAAAAAGTGTGTGTGTGCGTGCGTGTGTGTGTGTCTAAGTTATTATCAGCCAAAAACCACTCAAGCGTAAATACCAGAAATGAAAATGCTGAATCATTGTTGGCAGAACCCCTGATAAAACACAGTGAGTCCGAAAAAGACACCCTGGTTCAAAAACTGTAGCTCATACTGATGAAGTCTTACCAGAAATAACAGTGTCAGGATCACTGCCGATGACAGTAGAAGGACGGATTGGATAAGACTAATTTAACTCAGATACTGACTCTGTTCATTCCTCTTTGTCCTCTAAAATGTGACTCTTTAGGTTGTACTAAGGTAACGACAAGGTAACTTCCTGTTGGTTAGATCTTGCTCGTGTGTAGAACATGTGACCTCAAAGCAGAAGACTTTCCCACTGAAGACTCGGATCTGGTCCAGTGTGAAACATCTTTCTGTTTCTGTTGTGACCACAAGGAAATAGATGATACATACCTTCTACACATGACCATGTAGATGTTTTTACCTGACACATGACACTGTGAATTTCCCGGTATGATGAATAAAGTTTCTATGTATTAGGGAAACAGTGAACTTTTTTATCCCTGACAATTTTCCTAAACCTACTCATCAGTATTTAGGGCACATACCCATTTATGTAATACCAGCCAAACTGATATATTAATATAGTGGTAATGCAGTGATTTTAAGTGTGTACAGTAGATCGAAAGATAACTTAAAGCCAGCCACCATTTCAGTGTCCACTGGGCTGCAATTAAAAAAACCTTATGATTGAAACACATTTAAAGGGTAGAGCGAAAAGACGTGGAAATGACGACGTTGAATAGGACCTAGAAGCATCTAAACTTTAAATGATGTTTGCAGCTAAGAGAATGACAATAAGCTTAATAAACTACATAGTGATTGTTAATAGTCAAAGACAAACAGTAATGAAGCGCAAAAGAATGATGAGCACAGGATAAATATAAAGGGGAAGTCAGACTGTGAATGCACCAACAATACTTTTTACTACATCAAATATTCCATTATGCCTTTTTAAATGACTCGTTTGCTTTGACTAAGATTGATTGTGAGGAGATGGAGGAATTGTTCTGTTCTCCCGTATTGATACACCAGTAAGTTGTTTACCTTCAATACCTTGTCTACCAATCAACAGCTTGCGAGCCAAGTGCAATGTGCCAAATGTCCTGCTATTAAATATTACATTTTGCCCCAAACTATAAAACTCAATGCTAATAAAATAATGACACATGTAAACACATTCCCAGTAACGTTTTGTACAAATAGAGCCGAGTGATGGAGGGAAATGCAGCAGGTTGGATGTATTGGAAGTACCTGTAGCTGTAAAACCACCTGTTATATGTGATTATTTGTGACATTGATGGCATAAGGACTGAAACCAGATAACAGATGCTTACATCTAACCAGTCTACTGGGATACTAATGAATTGCAAAGCCCTTGAATGCTAAGTGGCATTTGAAAAGTCCGAGGATGCTCTTGTTTTTTTTTTTTTTAACATTTTTTTGTTGGGAGTCAGAATAGTTTTCCCAGTGCACCTGCACAATGACAGCTCACTGTCTGACTCCAGATGACTCATGTGGGCAGCCTGTCGAGTGAGTGGTGAGGGATTTTATGTCCTAATGGGGAGATGAAATTCTTACCCAGTTAGAAATAAGTTATAGAAATCTGGCATGTATGATCGTATTTGACGGAGATGCAGAGTTGTAAGCGTAATTCCTGAGAGGACACTTGGCTGCCAGCTTGATTCACTGTTGATGATGATGCCAACCTATCAATGAAAGTGACTGGTTGGATGATACAGATCTTTTATCTGAATAAGCAGCATCCTTTTGCCCCCCACCATTGACTCGCACCCATCAGCTGTTGTCTGCTGTGATCAATTTCCTCCGATGAAAGTGACAAGGCTACGGCACCTTTACAGTGTAGCATTTCCCGTGCAAGCCTCAGCCCAAAGAGTGATGGGATGCCTCTGTCAGCAAATCTATCTCTTGAAATTCAGGCCTCTCAGCTGTGACACATGCTCAAACAGCAACAAAGATGTGACTACGGTATGGAAGAGAGGTGTCAGTTATTGAATGACCCCCTCGTATATTGGTGGAAAAGAATGAGGTGTCAGAACAAAAATGGTAATAGACTGGAATACATTAAATGATGTGGAGTGTCTACCGGACTGGAACCAATTCTGCCTGTTTCTTTAAAGTTCAGCTCCCCGAGAATCAGAACCAGCAACCAAATACCCATTTGTGGTTTGGAGGATTATGAGCAAGGAGAAAATATACAATTATGCTTAAACAAAACTTTGTTTGCTCCAAATCATCTTTGATGTCATCTGTATTTGGGTGTCATGGGAAAGAGTTCTGAATTAAGTACTTGTTTTGTTTATGGACGTTCTGTGAAAAAATACTTACTTTTAATATTAATTTTCTATAAGAATACTAAATACTGGAAAAATGAGAGAAAATAACTCTATGATTATAGGTGAAACACTGTGCACAACAATTAATCAAATCCAACACTCAAAACATTTACATTGGGATTTCTTTTAAAATATTAAATATTTACTTTGAGAGCAAACAGCTGACAAGCTTGACACATCAAAGAGTACAAGGCAGAGGGGGGAAAGGATTTCATCCATTTTCTACGCCTGTTAAAAGAAAAAAAATGTCACAGCTTTATTATCGTACACATTTGCATGTTGACGCTACACTTAAGCCTCACCGAATGATCATTATGGAAACATTAATACCTGTTGTGACTCTTATTTGTCTGACATTTCAAAAGATTTCAAAGTACAGCCACACTCCACCCCGTCTCTCTCTCTCTCTCTGTCACACACATGCACACCGTCCTCTGTAGTGTAGTAAATCTCATAGCATCGACTGCGAAAGCTGCTGGGATCTGCTATTTTGTTCTCTTTGGGATTGCTGCCTCTTCCCACTTGATCCAAACAGTCAGCTTAGGGAGCTTGTGGCACGCAGGCATACAAGTTGCCAAGGAGCTGTCACAGAGATGTCCGCACAAAGGATTTCTGCCGCAGACTAGCAGAGTTTGATATACAGAACAGCGCTTTCCCTTGGTATTTGAATGTACATAGCGGTAGGGGGTGATCCAATTGCAGCCCCAGGAAATGCAGAATTTTCCACCACAAACCCAGTTTAGTAACAAAATGACAGCTTGAGAAATAAATGGGTGTCGATGAGGTATAAGATGCAGTTTGACAACACTGACAACAGGATTTATTTAGCAGAAAATAGTCTCTATCTGATGTCATGCAAATGAAAATAAGGCAGAACTGGGAGAAGGCAATTGGGGGATGATAACACGGTTATCATGTATTTTTCAACCCAACCCCATAAAAAGCGAGAACAATGCAGCGAGACAGGGTTTAAAATACACACATGCAGAACATTGTTGTAAATCTTTTAAGTCCTCAACCACAACTGAGTCCCCACTCTCACTCCATCATAATTCCAAAATTACCCTTCCTCCCCTCTGATTATTAACGACAGCACAACCTTGACAATTGTTGTTTGTGTTGTTCCTGTCACTGTGTCCTGATGATTACTGGCACACCAGTGTCACTCAGTTTGGACAGGTTTGGTCCAAGTGTTGAAAAACTCCAGAGTGAATCTTCAGCCGCTGTCCATCTAATGGCATCAGAGACTTGAGCGAGCCCCCGACCACAGACAGCACTCAATCAGTCTGAGCCTTCAAACTGACCTTGCTCCGCAATCATCTAGCTACAGGGGATTAGGCAATCACTCAAGCCACCTGGAAAGGACTTTGTTCACGTCTCACAGCCTCCATCATATCACAGATATACGTCAAAGGTCTTTTTTTCCTTAAGCTCCTGGATTCATCAATAATGCTCTGATTAGGGAGCAACCCCAGTGTTTCGAACAAACAGTTCTTTATCCCTTTCATTTTTTAGACAGAGGCATGTCTATGCCGTACTAATTGGACATTGTTGCTTGATTATATCTATTATACAATCAGTATAATGGGGAACTTCACAAGAGACATTCAGTCTTGCCTGCTCTGAGCAATAACGCATGCAGAATATCAAGTTTGCGCATAACTGCAATTCTCTTTTTTTCTCCTTTGTTTTTCATAATTGTGTTTGTATTTGTCGTCTTCAAAAGCAGTCCCTCTTTTTGACACTTCTTCCCACCACAGGGAGGGTGTCATGGAAGTGACAAAGTCATTCTTAATTTCTCTAAATGCAAATGTTATTTGGTGAGAAAAACAACATTCCTCTTCATACTTTGTGAGAGACTGATGCACAGGAAGCGATCAGCATTAAATATAAATCCCATATTTCACCAAAGCACTTGCACAACTGATATAAGCTGTTCAACGGGGTGTTGGTGAATAGCTGAATGCAACCACATCAGGGCTAAGGTCATTACAACCCTCCTCTCAACAAAAAGAAGTTTTAGTTCTCTATGGGAATGAAGGGTGCGGGAAGTGCAGTACATTCGTTGCATCCATAGAAACCACAATTTTTCTTTTTGTTTGTTTGTCTAATCATCAGTTTTATTTACACTAAACTTTTTGTCCACCAAGCTGGTGGATTAGAACTTGTGTTGTGTTAGAATGTGTTAGAACTGTCCTTGAGGAGCTACATTAACGTGAACTTTTACAATCAAAGCACCTAATGACAAATATCAGTGTGTATGCATATTCATTAAAATCTGATGCCAGCTGTTGGAAAGGAGCACCTAGCCAATGTCAAGCCTTGGCTGAAATTTTAATAAATGTGGCGTAGATGCTTTTGTGTGGTACAAGAATAGTTAATTTTTAAAAATGTATTGACACAGCCACCGTCTTTGGCAAAATGCCCGTTGCCCTAATTCAGTAACATTTGCCCAAACTGCAAAAGGAAAATGATTATTGCATGAAGTGAGGCAGCCAGCTCAGGAGTGACTTTTCAATTCAAGACACCAAACACTGACTCCACTCATCCTTGGACTCACTGCTAAATGTCAGTGTGTTACTACAAATGAGAAGGATTTGCTGGCGGTCATTTTCAATCACGCTGCAGCATCTCTCTCATCATCTCTGTAGTGTTCTCTATAATAAAGCCTTGTTTCTGGAGCAAAAAGCCCCATCGTGTTCCTGCTTTACGTGATACTTCCTGCATCCAATTACGGGCCACATTAGAGTAATTTTCTCCCAGCGCTGCATTTGCATTCAGTAAGAGACAGGCGACAAGGACGTCAGTCATTAATCATGGCCCAATGAGGGCTGTCAAAGCATTGTCATGCTTGTCAAACGTCTGCTCTTTAAACTCCCTCCAGTTATCAAATCCAGGGGCCAGATGCATAAAACTCTGTGTAGATTCATGACTCAAACTGTGTGTGCTCACAGAGACAGAAATATGCGTACTTTTTTTTTTTTTTTCCAGATTTAAATAGACTCACGTGCGACTGGTTCTGTTTTATAAATCTCAATCATGGTGGAAATGAACACGCATGCACAAGGTCCATTTCCACTCCCACTATTCGCCATGAATGGAAGCAGAACCGCCCTTAAGCATCACTTTGCATATTGATACTCGTGCTCACTTTACCGCAAAAAGGAAGAAGATTGAGGAAGAAGATTTGCAGCTCGCGTTGCGTTGGGGAGTTTTTATTACGAATGACCATTTTGCACAACCGTGGCCATCTGTAACATCTGTGCCACTGATTAATCAAGCGTAACAGTGAAGCACCGTGCCTTTGAAAGATGATCAATTAACTTCCTTCACTCAAAGTGAACACAGCTAATTTTAAATGAAAAATGCTGATGGGGAAACAATGTCATTTCTGTAATTGAACAGGAAAGAGAAACTCTTCCACTTAAACAATGATTTAAATTTTTGCCTTTAAATTTGCATTTGATTGTAATGGAGATTTCAAATTAACAAGACAATCAGGAATACTGACAAAACCAAACAATGTTCTAACGTTGGACTGATTCCTGTGTTTTCTTTCCTGCTGATGGAATAAATCATGCTGCGTCTGGAAAACTGTGTGTATGCATGGTCAGAGGTGCACACCTCTATACATACCAGTTTGCACGTGGGAAAAGACATGCGCCTGTTTTCTATCCATGTGTATTGTTCACACATCTGGCCTCAGATCCTGACCCACCTGCAAAGCTTGACCGAGCTGTAGGTACATGTGCATGCGTGTGCATGCATGTGCATTTTTCTGTCTCATTGTCCTTTTATTTGCTGAATTTGCCCTGTATGTATGTATGTGTGTGTGTGTGTGTGTGTGTTGTTCGGCATCTAAATAGCTAATAGCTGTTTGTTGCTTCTGTTTCCAGGGATTCCTCAGTAGATAAAAACATAATAGCTAACTGACTTTAGGCTTAGGCTGGTGATTGTGTGCGAACATAAAGAAGAACCCAGTGATTAGATGGTGCTAAACAATGCTAATTCAACTGTGGCTAAGCGGGGAAACAACAGAAACATTGTTAGTTTTTAGAGTACGGTGACACTAAATCCATGCCAGAAGCAACAGATGTGAGACAATGAAATGTTTGCACTATTTGAATTGGCTTTATGTCACCTCTTCTTTTTGGTCACTCCAAATAACACCTTGATGTCCATTATCTGCACACATAATTGCTATATTGATTTTCACTGTTGCCTCTTTCTTTTCAACCCACCATGCTTTTGCTTGCCATTGTTCAATAGATGCTCTTGAAAGAAAAGATTGATTGCCTAGAATAATACTGCTTTGGAAAGGGATTAAAAAGCCGTACCACTGCTTTTGCATATTTTGGCTCAATTACCGCAGATGATGCATATTTTATGTTGATGCTGTTTATTTTCCAAAGCTAAGACTACAAATGTTAATTGTTTATTCAAGGCACCATTTGTTCATATTTATTTTTTTGAAATATAGATAGATAGATAGATAGATAGATAGATAGATAGATAGATAGATAGATAGATAGATAGATAGATAGATAGATAGATAGATAGATAGATAGATAGATAGATAGATAGATAGATAGATAGATAGATAGATAGATAGGTGAACAAAGTCAACATAAAGTGTTGTATGGTATATTATCACATTCATTATCTATTTAGTAATCTAGCAACAATGCAAGAACAAATAAAAACCTCTAACCATGGAAATTGATTATATATTCAGACCACAAACACAACACAGCCTGCATCAACACTGTTGTTTTGTTTGATCTTCCGGATTTCAAAGAGGAGGGAGAGACGTCCTACCATCGGAGCGACTCTGACAATAAACTCCGTGGAGGAAGAGCTTCAGGGACTTGCCGCCTTAACTGCAGGAAAGCCGTGTGTGTGCTGAACGTGAACAGGCTTGTCAGGCACAGTGGCTGCCCTGTGATACTGCCTTTACCTTTGCACAAAGAACTCGCAGCAAAAGCAGTTTCTCTGATGTACTTCCTTACTGTGAAAGGGGCATGATGTGAACTTAGTATCTCGTTATTACCTAACAGGCAAGCCAACGCAGATGTATCATCTTTTTTTTATTTAGGCAGGAAAACCCTGAGAGGATTAAAGAGAGAGGGAGTTGTTATTAATGAATTTAGAGCAACAAACATTTCTATAGTGGTTTAATTATGATTCTATGGATGCTGGATTGTGTCTGACAACAGCGCTAACAGTGCTAATATTTTTTGGTCCGTTTTGGTGTAGGCTTAAATATTACGTGGATGGATTGACAAATTTTACAGAAACATCCATCCACTCCCACCAGATAAATCCACCTGACTTTGCCTGATCTAACACCACTGTGAACTTGATGTTTGTAGGTTATTTTTAACGCTTTCCTCCAGGGCCTGTATTTCTTTCTTCCTTCCTTTCTTTCTTTCTTTCTTTCTTTTTTTCTTTCTTACTTACTTTTTTGACTGTTTTCTTTCTTTCTTTCTTTTTTTGGTCTTGATAAAAAGGGATAAAAACTAACTTCATCAAAAAAAAAGGTGAACAGGCCAAAGGGAAGACCTCACAGAACAACAGACATTAGTGGGAGTTATGGTGTAGACATACTGCACACTTAACATTATCAGTATTATTAAGTTGCCCAACAAGAAAAAAAAGAAAGACATAAATAATAATAAAAAAGCGTTTCAAAATGTTTAATATAAATATGTTTTATGTCCTTGAAGTACATAATCCATAAATGAGATTTGTGCCCTGGTCATGATTTCACATTGAGCAGTGCACATTTTGAGATCCAGGCACACAGCTGCACAGATTTTATTCTGCTGTTTGTGCCACTGGCTGCTATCAGTAAATGCTCTTGATCAGAGGAGCACTGACAGGGGGAGATTTTCTGGCATAGCTTCGGTTCTCTAATGTCCAAGAGGACAAGGTCAATGTTAATTACTACCAATTAGCCCAAATTTTCACTAATCACTTGGGTCCTGTGTGATGGCAGTGAAAAGCGCTGTCTCTGACCCTCTTTCAAAACCTCCCATAAATACTCAACTGCGATCATACTGAATGTGGTTATTCAAAGGGCCGGGCCATATGGTTAACATCATTGTCATAGTGCTCAGTCCACTGGGTGACTACTTGTGCCTCAGTAATAGAAACACTGTCAGTCTGAAAGAGACTCTGCCTGTGGAAAAAAAAAACATTTATTACTCCTCAAATGTTATATAAACAGTTTATTCCAGAGTTATTCCACATATTCCACAGATTTTCTCATTCAGGCACATCTGTGGTCTGAGTTTCACACTCTGGAGGAGCACTCAGGAGCATTTTCCCCACTGTTTGTGTACTGGAGTTGCACAGAGGTGTGGAGAACAGTTTTGTTCACGGTTCCCAGGACTAATATCTGCAAAGTGTCCCCAAAGGTTGAGCAGAGACGGGGGAAGAACCTCTTCAGGACCTTTGCCCTTTCTGTTCAAAACAGCCCTAGGACACAGTTAAAGCATGATGCCGGTAGTGGCTTTGAAAGTTGGTGCAGGAGGATGGAGCTCTTACAAAGTGTTGCCACTGCTTTTCTTTTATTTTGAGTTTTTTTTATGATGACCTCCTTTCCCTTCTGTCTTTTTTTGTATTTCTTCAAGTTTTGTTGTAAGGTTTACAAATGCTCGTCACCTTTGCATCACAGGATAGTGTCTCTTCTTATGCCACTGTGAGACAAGCTATGGTATCCTCTCTCCAAAATCCTTTGCATTAACTTTACATGAGTCAGTCTGTTTTCTGGTTGGCAACATCCCTCATTTTCTTCCTCATTTTGTCTTTCAGGGCTTATCTCAACCATCTCATTTTCTCGCTTAAACAAAGCTACAGTTTCATCCATTTGCTGACCTCATTTTCATGGCTGTGCTGGAATCTTTGAGTTGAATTTTACTCTGTGTGTACCCTCCGCTGTCTCTTGGATGTCGTTGGCGTGTCTCTGAAGCAATTTTCTCAACTATGAATAATTCACCAGATATTATTCCAAAGGTCATCTTATAGTAATTAGTACCCTACTGTTGACTAAACAGCCTCAAGGTACCTGATGGCCAGTTTAATTACAATTTGAAATGAGTGTACTGTTTGACAAACTCTATATGTTCTCCTGACACTTCAACAGATGACACCTTGAGAACTAAGTAGGCTTACAATAAGTTGGCTTGTTAGCAGATGGGGAAGAAGGGTGTGTGTGTGTTCGTGTGTGTGTGTGTGTGTGTGTGTGTGAATAAAGAAACAAGCACTGACTGCGCCGTTAGGATCACAAAGTCCTTTCTGTTCAAATATGCAGTAATTACTGGAAATGCAGATTGGTGTAGTTGGGTATGCATGTGTTTTGACAGTGCGGACATCCTCTGCACTGTCACTGTCTCATTATTAGCCAATTACCATGGAAAACTAATGGGGCAGGTCACAGCCGGCTCTCTTAAGGAGATCGGGGACTGAACATATGCTGAAGATGCGGCGAGATGACACAGTCCAGCAAGCCTTTGGCACTTTACGAAGTACATGACAGTGTGCTTTGTGTTGCACAAGCTAGGAGTCAGTGCAAAGAGATCCTGTCATGTCCTGTTGTCATGAACATCAACCCCTGCACTATACTGTATGCTTGAGGTTTCCTCTCTGAGGGCTTGTACGTATTCATAAGAGAACAGTGGATAAAGCATTACGCCAAAACAGCCTAAGGTAGGATCTATAGCTCAGGGGAATTGTCAAAGCTGATGCAGAGTTTACCATTGAGGCATCAAAGCTGTCATGGAGGGATGGATGGGTACACGGACTGATGGATGAACAGGTACATGTATGGATAATAAATAGTACACAATACAGATTTATCACAAGCGCTGACCATAAAAAGGTTAAAAAAAGTTTTGTGTTCTCTTACTGCATATGAGGGAAAACGGCCATGCGTGGAGTAGACAGCCAAGGGGTATCAGAAACGATGACACGCGCTGAGAGATGGTGATGCGGCGTCTGAAGTAAATCAAAAGTGTCATTCCGAACGGCCACAGCACATGAATGAATCGAGTGGCTTAAACTTGCATTCATGTCTTGGCCCTACAAATAAAAGGCTAACATTAGGGTTTATTGTCTTTATTGATTTTACTCTGAAATTTCTAGGCTACTTCCTAGAGCCTATGGCCGACGCTGATATGATAATGGCTGTGCAGCCTAATGAGTAGAGGAATGACCTTGTGATGGGAAGCACATTGATTTTTATTGTTGGACCAAATCAAAAACACAGGAATTGATCAATGAATGCTCTGACCTTCCCTAATATAAAGTATCAAAGTGCCCTTTAGACTCTACATTTTAAAGGCTCAATAACTATATTTTACCACCTACATCCGAGGTTTATTGACACGGACACTTGGAGAATTATATATGTATATAAATCAGCATTATGTTTATCTGTCCCACCCGGTCTTCTAAAAATGATGTTTCTAAACAGCACACGCAAAAATCTTTTTAAGGAACGTAATTTCAACTAAATTATGAAGGCAGATTGGAAAGGAAAATCGATATTAAACGTGTTGCATTCAACGTGTTGCTGTGGACACAACTACTAATAAAGGTTCTGCTAAATGTTTTACTGAAGTTAAAAGTCAGCTTGGGTTCAGTCTAGTGAATGTCTCTTTGGGCAGAGAAATTAATGCTGTGCTTAGTGCTGCCGCCTCACGGCTAGAAGGTTGAAGGTTGGCGTCCCGGATCCATCGTGGCCTTTCTGTGTGAAGTATTCATCTTTTATCCGTGCTCATGTGTCCGACATGCATGTTAACTTGCTTGTAGGTGTGAGTGTGAATGGCTGTCTGCCTGTGGTGGACCCTGCTTCAAGCCCTTTGACATCTGGGATGGGGTCCAACCTTCCTGAACGGAATTTACGAAGTTCTGATCTCAAATAACTTTTCCCTTGAGCAAAGTGGAAGAGAATAGATTTAATCATAATATTATTTGTTCATGCTTAAAAAAAATATAAAAACAATACGAAGCATCTTTAACCCTTCAGGTGACATGTGATGTGAGAAAGTTCCGTCGTCCTCAAGTGGAAGCGTAAAAGTGTCAGAGAAATCCGTGTTTTTTTCAAGCATATAATCAGTCTGAATGTCTGGCTAAATTGGTAATTTCTTACATAAATTACAGAGTTAAAATAGCATGTCCAATTTGACGTGAATTCTATCATTTGTTTGTCATTGCCATAATTGGAATACAGTGACAGGACGCTCTCACATCACATCTATCACTAATATGACAACGCTTTCGCAAACACTTAATCAAACAGCAGCATAAAGTGAAGGACAAACACGACACACAGATACTTTGAGGACTCAATATTTAATGGCTAAAGTAAAATTCAATGACAAGAAAAATCATTTCACCATATGGAAGGTCATTTTTTTGTAGATTTAAATGGGATACTTTACAAAGGCATGACAACACAGACTGTATAGCTTTAACTGACCAATACAGATTCGCTGGCAAGCACTGAAGCCATCTTTCAATGCCTCTTGACCTACTCACTGATGACTAATTTACAAGCATATACTTAAATCTTATATTTTGATATAGTTTTTGTACAAGATACATAGTGTACATAAAATATTCTGGCAAGGTGCGTGCCAGCGTACACATACAATGTATGCGCACACAGGCACATACACGCGTTCATACATGCAAGGAGACGCTCTCCCTCACACACACATACAGGATCACCTAGAAACACATTCAAACACACTCTCACCAATATTATGCATATGTATCCATTTACATTAAGAGAGATTGTCATCTCATCACGTCTTTTGCCTTTGAATTCCAGTATTTAGCCCATAGTTTAGTCTTCACCTTATATGTCTTTCCAGTTTGTGACCATTGCTAGTTGTTAGGGGTACTGCTATGTACAGTTTAAAGTCCAGTTTACCTGACAATATAGATATCGGTGTACGTAGAGGCATAAGTGGTACGCACACTTCACAAAATTTTAATGTGTACACTGTGTAACATTTGTTTTGTTTCATAAGACAGACAAACAAGTAAACATCAATTCTGACACTGAATCTAATGATTGATGCATGAACTACGTAGTTCCAATGTCAAAACAGTTCATGCAAATTATGACAGAGGCTGACTTGGTAATAATGACACACGTTTTGAATAGAACTATTCTGAAAAAGAAAAGCAATGTTCAGTCTTATGTAAAGCATCTTTACTGTTTCTATCACTAGGGCAGAGGAAACCCAAAACAGGGAAATGACTGTGAGAGGAAACATGCAAAGTGAAAATTTGTGATCACTAAACATTTTTGTCTTTTTCAATGTTTTTTTTTTTTGTTTTTTTTATTTGCGAAAGATGAAACACTCAGCACTTTCTCAGTGGAGCCTTATCCCCAGAATACAAATGCACATTCGTTCACATCATGGTATGCTCACTTTAAAAATAAATATATAAAACCGCCGTTACTTTTACCTCTAAAAGGGCATATTGTAAAACAAAATGGGACTGCGCTCGACACAAATCCATGTTAGTATCAAAAGCAACACCCTATAAATGTACATTCATGCAAGTTTTATACCATTCGCCCCAATAGTGGTCTTTTAATTAATGTAGCTGCTGCATCATTACAGTACATATGGGTTATGTAGGCAGAGTAAGTTTAAACACAGTGAAGTTACAGACAGGTGATATTGTGCTTACTGTACACACGTGGTTGGATAAATTTCAAACAATCACATTTTTATTCAAGTCTGACAGTCTGTTATTCCTTATTTGTTTCATTTCCCTCTGTGGAATGAGGAAGGGCATAGTTTTATGTGTCATATTTATAAGCACCTCAACAGCAGATAATATATGACCTTCTTATTGTTAATGAATTATTAATTAATTTTTAGACCTAATTGTTATTTTTCACCAGTAATTTCGTTAAAAATATCCAACCAAAATATCCGACTTATTCAAATTGTAGATGCGGACTGAAAGGACTGAGGATTTTGAGACTACTTTTGCATAAAATATCATATGTTTGCATGTGCATTTGTCAGAGCCATAAAATTGTATTTGTTTAGCAACATTGTGATATATGTTTCCTTTGATATGTGCTCCTTTAGATTAAATATGCATTGTTTGTAACATTTAGTGATATATGTCTGTCCTATAAGAATAAACTGAGATGTCGAGTGATAGAGAAAAAAAAAAGTATTAGCAAATGAGCTCAAATTGGATTTCCAAACAAGGGCATTTCATCAGCAGATGTTTATAGGAGGATTTATTTAAGTTGCTTGTTTTGTTTTGAATTGAATTCATTTTCGTAATTGACTTCTGTGAAATTGAATTGCCCCTTCCTAAGTCCTTGACACACCGTTCCTGAAAGTGATCATTTCACTGAGTCTCCTTTTTGAAATGACACAAGTCCTGACCCTAAGAAAACGACAGAGGAGCCGCGGTAGCTAAGAGCATGCAAACACAATTTGCCTTGCACCGTCCCTTGAGAACGCCACGTTACTCTATAGATTTAGGCCTGTTCCCAATTTGCAAGATGGTGCAAGAAAATGAATCGCATGAATCATAGACCTGATGATGTAGACACCTGGCTTAGATGTTACTGGAAAGTAAAAATGGATATCAGCAAAGTCACTTTTTGCTGTAGCAATAGATTATACTGCACCCAATCTGTTACAGCAGCAGGTTAGTCTGAAGTACGGTAGTTATAATGATCAGTACAATTTGCACACATAGGCAATGATGCAGTGCATGGATGATGAAACCATGGTGAGGGGCAGCCTGCAGGGAGGTCCTTTCAAATGGTGCCAATGCCTATTTCTATCATGACTGCAAAAATAACATTAACATGAATAATTCAGCCCTGAAGAAATTCCTGCACCCTGGTCTATTATTCCAGTGTCAACACAAAGTAAAAACTGATAATAGAAAGTCTGCAGCCAAACTGAGCTGTAAGGAGACACAAAATAATAATTAATAGCACGAGCTTAGGTGTTATCAATGATGTGATAGGGAGAGGCAGAGTATGAAGCTGCTATTTCTGAGCTCCTGTCACCTTTCCTTTTACCTGTTCACATGCAGGGCTTGTTTCCGGATGGCCAAAAGAACGGTTCCAGACCTCTCAGCCACGCCGAGGGTCGTTACCAAGATCACACGTCAAAATAATTCAGCTGAGAATTTCATAATTGGCTTCCTAGCTGGTATTATGTGAAGGTTTCTGATTAAAATGTGAGAGATAGAAACAAAGCGACGGAAACAAAGGGTTCATCTCCCAAGCACATTTGTCTGCGTCTCGCAAGGCTAAAATACTGAGATGATGCTAGAGGTGAACGTTTCCTCAACAGAACTGGCAGATTGAACAAGCAGCACACGTTGAACATCTCGGCCACGCGTGTCTGTGCGTGAGTGCGTGCAGGAGTTTGGTTCTTGTCTCGTGTACTGGTCCGTAGTGAAAATGTGGAATACAAAAGATTACCGGTGCTGTCTACCATTGGCCTAGTTATGCTTTGTCGACTTTTTTTTTTTTTTAATCCTTCTGCAGTCCCCTGACCAAAATAGACTTCTGAAACACATTCAGGCAAGACAAAAGGAACATCTTCCACCACCAAAGGAGTTTGTGCTGCATGTTATACAGAGCATTACTTCACTTGAACTTGAACAGAAACACCATCCACCCAGAGCTCATAATTAACATTTAGCCCAATTTAGCTCACTCGACACAAAGTACTGTATTTGCATTTGTTTCTGTGCAAGAAAATAGTCTTTTAGGACACAGTTCCACTAAGCTACAATAGGCCCAAGGAGCTTAAAGCGTACATTGCCCTTTCTTATCACTAAGCATCACCAAACTGAAAGCAAAAATGTTTCGTATTTTTTTCTGTGATGGAACTACTTTGGTATAGAACTACCTTTGATTTATTGTACATGGGTCTGCTATGTTAGGACTTGCACTTCCTTTCATATGAGTTTGTCTGAACAAAATCATCTCGACTAAAACCATCCTCCAGTGTCGGCATTATCTGGATCTGATCAAAGTTATTAATCTAATTATGCATACCTCCACACGTACGCATACATACCGATCGTAATCTCACTGACAAACGCCATCCACAGATGGAGTCACATTTATGTCAGGTCAATGAAGATCTGTCTTTTACAACTGGTGCTCGTGTAAGAAAGAGCTGCTGCCCCCGCCGGTGGACATCTGCTGCCCGGGAGAGGTGAAGCTCGCCAGGGGGATAACTTTGACAGGGTCCTCCTTCTTACTACTGCAGTGTCTATCCAGGGTGTTGTAGAACTGTGGCCGGTTGATCCCTTTGTCTAGTTCATCTTTTTTGGGCACAGACCTGCCCAGGGTATGGCGGCCGTCCATGACCCCCATGCTGCCCATGTTAGCTTTGGCTCCCCGGGCACAGCTCTGCTGAAAGCCAAAGGAGGGGAGGGTACCAGCGATGGCGGTGGTAGAAGGGGTGGAGGTGGGGCTGTTGCTGCCAGGACTCTGGAACTGGGCCAGAGCTGGTGGCATCCAGCAGCTGTCAGAGTGGCCCAGTATCAGACACTCTTGGGTACAGGTCTCAGAGGCCTCGGCCAAGGCTTTCTGCAGGTTCACCTCAATGGCTAAAAAAAAAAAAAAAAAGACAAAAAGACAAACAACATAGTTAATCCAACAGGTCAGAACATACAGGGAGAGCAGCTAGAATGCAATGATTTAACAAGGGTGCTGTGAATGCACTGAATGAACTCATGAATCATAATGTAAACAGAAGAAAGTTGTCGTCTTATCAGTGGTTGACCCACAAAATGTCAGCCTTTTAGCGAAATGAAAGTCAATGATAAATGTTTCATTTCATCTTGTAATAAAAAAGCAGCAGCAGAGCATTTAATTTCCATTGGTATTCCCACGACTCTGTCTGTTTACCTACAATATGCAATGAATTCCCCGTAGCTTAATTAGACTTCGAAAAAAATGTCTTGCTGTTTGTGTCACAGATTGTCTTAACAGTATTAAATATTTAATGAACATCTTAACAAAGCATTGTTTATTTTAATCTCTGTCAATATGGCATGACTTAAACCCTTTGATCTTTTCGAATACCCCCAAAATCTGGTCAAATATAAAAACTCAATTTGAATAGACAAAGACAAATCTCATCATCCCTGTGAGCATGTGTAGCATATTCAGGTATAATTAATAAACGTAGATAATTGTGGCAACATCTAGGTTGCATACATGCAAGGGAAGAAAAAAATGAAACCTGAATGAGGAGGCGACGTGGGCAAGGCTGAGCACTCAAACTATCTTATCTCATTATCCTGGCACTGACATCACATGTGGAATGAGTCTGGGATGAGGCCTCAGCATTGAGACTCCGCAATAAAGCCTGTCAAGCCAGATAATTAGAATGTAAAACACTATGCGCCAAGGCAACCAGAAGCCTGCAGTGTTATGTTTCCTAGGCCATGCAACGGAAAAAAAAAAAAGAGGTCCTCATTCAACATCACAACACTCCTCTAGGCCTTAGCTTCAAGCTGTCATGTAGAAATTATTTAGTATATTTGCATAAGTAAGAATGCTATACATAATTAAGCGGTCTTAGAGCCGAGAACACTAGGACAATGATTTCCTTCACACACACACACACACGCAAGTTGTGCACGCTCGCTGTAATTCTATTTTCGTCAGCAGACATCTGCAGATCTTCTTTGCCACCTTGTTTATTGTTGTTTATTGTTTTGTGGCATTTTACCAAATCAAATCAAATGAACATTCAGATCATCGTGCAAGAGTAATATCTCTTTTAACTATCTAGATTGGTGAAAAACGGCCGAGTGCACTCACTTTTTTTCTACCACCGCACGTTTAACAGCACAGCGTCAACTTTAATTATGAGAGCAGCGTCTGAAAATGAATCGCCTGGCATAAATTCTGAGGATATATTTGGAGTGCCCACGTGGAGTCAAATCTGTCCTCTCCATATTGAACTGGAGCCTTGGAGCAGGAGTGTATAAATCCCTTGGGTGGTAAATGTGTCACCTTTCAGAGGGTCACTAACTTCATTAAGGCAAAAATGGATGCTGCTTTCTCATTCTCTGAGCTTGCACAATAGGGCTGAGCCAAGTCTCGGCCGTGCCCCGACTCAATCTCTCTCAGAGCGTTTGCCGCTGTTAGTGACGCCTTTTCAGGGCACCGTCATTTTTGATGAAGTAATGCCATTAGCATAAATGTCTTATTGCCCAAGCATGCACCTGGACACACACAGAAATGTGTGTTTGCCTTAGGATGCAAAGTGTGCCTTTGCCAGATTTCTTTACTCCGCCTCAAGTTTAAACGATCAGCCAAAGGTGAAGCTCCTTAATGTGGCGTCCTTTGCAAATGCAAGGTAATCTGTGGCTCTGTGACTTTGCACAGCTTAAACTCTTAGTAGTTCTGTGTCAACAGCCTTCAGTGACTCCACTTTTGTATGCTGTATTTCACATCCAGCCTCTCCAAAAGACATGAGCCTGTACTATTTCCTATTCCAGCGGGATAGTCTGGGAAGGCGGTGGCGGGTTTGGGAGGGTGGGAGCACGGCGTGAGTGATGTCGCTGACAGCTCTGCCTGCTTTCGTCAGCTAGGTATGCCGCAGCCTGCTTGTGATACCGCTGTCTTTTGTATTCAGGGGAAACAACTGTACCCCGCGGAGCTTTCGGGAGGAATCACACATCACTGACGCCACTGATCCCCTGATGCAGGGAGCATTCTTTTCTACATTCCCTTCAAGGAAATTTGAATGGCAGACAAGTGGGGATAATGGCAAACAATGGGGTGTAATAGATAGATCAGACCTACATGCACTGTTCTCATTTGAGATGATTCATCTTCACTGAGCTGCAGTGATGTGGCTGATACCTGTTTTGTTTGCTACTCTGTAGATTTGACTGAACATCTAATACAAGTTCAGCTACGTTCAACCTGAAAAAACTGGTAAGTGGTATTCAAATTATGTTCGGTTCAAAAGAGCCTGCGGGCTAATTTATCTGACGTGTCACGAGGCGATGTATTATCTGTGGTCTTGTTGTGCCTTTCTAGACACCCCACTGTGCCGCTGTAGGCTTTCAGTCGACCTTATGGTCATACACAAGGTCAGTACCAGGGGTAGCCTATGGCATTCTTGTTCTGCAACGTCGACACATCCTTTGGCCAGCCACGGATCGAACGCTGCCGCATTTACCTTCGACTGACCTTACGTTCGTGTGGTCAAACATTACAGCTTGTATCAACATGTACAGAGAGAGGTACGAGAATCCTGACAGGCACGCTGAGCATTCCCCAAGAATTCAGTTTTGGACTTAATGAAAATACCAGATACATTACAGCATGCAATTCAACTGGACACAAGGTGGGGTTAACAGAGTGCAAATACTTCTCTGTAATGTGAAATCTCTTCTTTTCAGAGGTATACAGGGGTTGGACATGATAACTTGAATGCTTGCAATATTTTGCAATCCAAACCTATTCAATAGCCTCGAAAGACTTTCTTTTGTCACATATTGTATTTAATATTTTGTTCAGGTTTCAGTATTTAGTATTTTTGAGGCTTTTTCTAAAAGCAAGGAAAGACTAAGACATACATTTGTGTCACATTGACATCTTTCTAATTCACTCCAATTCTACTAAAAGCTGAAAATAATCTCATCTGCTTAGCTTAACAAACCTTTCACTTTTCTTAAGTCTGTCATATTAGATTTTAATATATAATGTATCAAG
This sequence comes from Channa striata, assembly GCA_033026295.1. Classification (NCBI taxonomy): domain Eukaryota; kingdom Metazoa; phylum Chordata; class Actinopteri; order Anabantiformes; family Channidae; genus Channa; species Channa striata. Next base: position 15,625,075 of record CM065173.1, on the reverse strand, counting down.
ATTATAGAGATGTTCATCTCATTTTGTCCAGCCCCTGTTCAAGCACATTTTGCCAACATTTGAACCAGCCTGAATGCAAACGATTCACCGATGTCCTTTTCAGTGCAGCTTAGATTTCAAACCGTTTCAGAAAACAAATTTATGTTCTGGTTTTGAAGTAAACCACCAGGCACGGAGAGTTTTCGCTATAATCGTGTGACATATAAGCAGTGAATCGTATGTCTTTCATTTATTGTGTGCATGGCATTTTCTGGTTTCACTATTAATACAGGTTGTATGGCTAAAATATTGAGGAGTAATAAAACATAGTCAGACTCGTGACGCCGCATGCTTATGGAGAGGTCATGGTCCACAGTCTGTAATATAAGGATAACTGGCTCAATTATCATCAAGGTAATGTAATAATTATTTGTTTTATCCAATGTAAATCTCGCGGTGTTCAAGTGCTAAATTGTCCATCAGGCATCTGCAATATTGACATTTAATCTTTAAGTAATGCATTTTATTATAGCTGTATGCATTTAATGTAACTTTTTTCGCAGATGGCCATGACACCCACTAATGTAAACGCAAATTCTGAACGGCAGAAACACACAAACAGCTATGAGGCATATTAGCCAGCTGATTGGGGTTTTTCAGCACAATACTACGAGATATTTAACATGACAGTTGATGATATTTACTGACACAGCTAGTTACATCTTGATGAGCTTCACATTAAGGTCTGCACACATATCACGATTCAACTCATTATTTCAGCATGCACAAGCTCATTATTGCTAATTAAAAGGATAATTGCATGCATCTAGGACATTAAATTCCTCAAACAGCCATCAGGAAGGTGGACTAGGCCCCTGACTCATCCTACACTGTTGACTGGTGCATTCTATTCAAACTTTTTATACTACAGGCATGAAACATATGTATTGTAAATAAAATCTTTATTGCACAGTGAGCACACAGGATCAGCACCATATTTAAATTCTGTTTCCTTATTTTATGTGCCACACAATGCAGGAGCTGTACACTATGTGATTTTAAAGGGTTCAGCTGTAGCCTGTGACTGCAGTGTGATTCTCGATGTTACGATCTTGTAAATTTGAAGATTTTTCTTTTGTCATTTTATTGTTTTCAAAGTTTGATGCATGTCAAACCTGTCACTATGCAAGAAAGTTGTGTTCTTCACTTTTTTCTAGTCACACAACATTCACCAAAGTGCACAAGTTCATAAATTCTCCACAATGTAACTATGCAAAGAAAACACACTTTCTCCACCCAGAGCATTATCATCCAGACCTCTGCTCCTCTCAGTCTCAGTTAATTTGGGATCAACAGGTTTAATGGTTCCAGAGAATTAAAGAAAAAAATCAGAGAGCTAGGTATTCAGCTATATGGGGTATTTAAAATGGAGAGCTTGTCAAGGGTTACAGAACTTGGAGTACTGCAAGCACTACAGCTATCACGAGTGCAAAAATATTATCATTATCATATTATGTGTTCTTGTGTAGGGAAGATGAAACGAGACCGAAAGTGACGGGAAAGGTAGACGAGATAAAGCAGCCTGTGTCCCTGTGTTTGCAGGGACTGCAACTCTGGCTCCAAAAAATTATGTTTCTATAGAATTAAGAAGCAAATCCAAATGAATGTTTTAATTAGGAAAGTAAGTAGATTATGTTTTAAATTAACATAAAGAGAGTATGTTAACAAGCTAAATGGCAATTTGGAAATTAATTACCAACAGATCTTTAAAATGTTCTTCAACAACATGTTTTTTTTGTAAGTCAAAATGCCCAGTTTTGTAGTCGAGCATTCAGTTTGTGTGTTATACAGTTTTATTGGCTTCAGGCACTCACATTACTTGGTTCAGGTTCAAGTTTTGTTCAGGCTTAAAGGAAATAAATTCAAAATTAAATTCAGACATGTTTTGGTCTTTGTATGCCCCCAGTCCACCTCATCCACTTTTTTTACGACTCACTTTTCCTTCATAAATGTAATGCAGCTTTCTTTAAAAACCAACAAACGTGCAAAAGCTGCATCGTAACAATGCGTTTTTCAAAAATTGGCATGTTTGCTGTTTAGTTGCATAGGAACACAAGGTTTAGGAGACATGTTTGACCTAGAAGCACACTAAAGACTGAAATGCGAGAATAAGGAAGATTCTTTCGAACAAACAGAATATCAGTAGAAATAATTGGGTTTGTAATTACTGAGACTTTATCAGTTCATTCCGTCATACATCCACTCCAGACGTTCAATCTGGAGAAGCAGTCAATGGTCATTAATAACACCGGCGCTGTTTAAACCTCTTGGTGTTGAACAAAAAAGAGCCACGTCATTATTTCATCGGCCCAAGCAATCATCATATGAAGGAGACTAATGTTTCACTTTAACAGAATTAAAAACTGGAGGCAGCCCACTTACTGTACACACTTGGTGCCTTTCACTGTTCCTGCTTTCTGTGGGCTCATAGTTGTGTTGAGCATTTGTGACAGATATTTCGCATTTAAAAATCCAATACGAATATCCAGCTTTGGAGAAAAGGTCTGTAACTTCTCAGGGAGAAGCCTGTCTCAGTGGCAATGAATCTGAAAATTAACTTTTCTCTGCACGTCAGACTCAAATGCTATTTGGTTTTCTTTACTTTTATCAGAAAGAGGTACAGTATAATCCCTGGTGAAGGCAATAAGCGCTGTCATTGTCACTGCTGACAAGGGCATGGAGGAGGAAGTAAACATTCCTTTTTGGCAATAAAAACTTGGTATGCTCTTTGGAAAACAGAGACCAGTAGAGGTCAGTGATGCCATGTGGGAGGCATGTATTAAGATCAATATGAATCTGCGCTCGGATAGATGCTTGTCAAGGCCTACTGGAGATTTTTTTGTGCTGTACAATGGAATGAAGCAATAGAAAAATCTCTATTTAGCTCTTATCTCCTGGCCATCTGGATCCACATCATCGTTCGGTTGTAGAACTGGATGCCATTAGGCCATTACCAAAGGTAATGGGTCACCTTTGGTAATGCTTTTTTCCACTGAAACATAAGTTTCGGAGCAATTCTGTGGAGCGGCAATAAAATGCGAGATATATGAAATGGACGAACCTTTCCCCCTCTTTTTTACTTTTAGAAACAAATAGTGCCAGATGTAATGAATGGTCTTTTCTTAAAGGAGACAATGTGACGCAGATAAGAGGGGAGCACGCTTGTCCATATATACTCTAGACTAATTACTCTTGATGCATTTACCGAGGCATCGCTGACAACGGTGAGTCTCCGAGCCACATACGTATTTATCAGCACTTGTGGGACCTATACAGTTCCTCTCCTGTAATCTATCTAGCCTTGTCTTCTCTCGACCCCCTTTTGCTTTCCTAGTGTTTGACCCATTGTAACTGAAAGTAATTGCAGGCAGAAAACAACGTCTAATGATTACTTTATCTGGGAGTCTGAGGGAGAGTGAAAAGTCACAGACAGGTACTTTCAACAAAAGAAGGAGGCCTTTTTGTTCCCGACACACAATTTCAGACAACAAAGAATATTATTGACTTGGCTGAGATTAGAACACCAAAACAAATAACAAAGCACAGGGAAAGGACAAAGTGCACAAAGAGAGAAAGGATCTCTCGAACAGCCCGGCGCCGAGCACTTGCTTCTATCTTTTTGTTGTCATTGATTAGAAATATGTTGTAGGTTGAAGCACCCATTTCTCCACTAGGAATATACAACACCAACACAATGTACAGGCCTAATTCAATGTAAATTCCTTTATTGCCAAGTCGCTTTTGTTGTGAAGGGCAGAAAAACACCTCGTTTTTTTTTTTTTTTTTTTTTTTTTTTTTTTTTTGTATTGCCCCGGCTTAAAAATGTTTACGAAAAACCAAGCTGCGACATCAACGAGCGCAATTGTGTGATTTCCATCAACAGAGAGCACAGTTGGGAAGGTAGAACACAGAAAAAGGCGCCATTCTGACACACTTGACTTTTTGCGTGCGACTTTGGTTGATTACATCTCCTTCATTATGTCTGGACTGCTATTGGGCCCCCCCACCTGAGGACAAGATGCCGGTGTCACCATCAACACAATCAGGCCTGGCCAAATACCCAGCATGGGCCAGATCCACGAGAGGTGCAAACACCATAACAATCTGCAATCAGCGCTCATCACCACAATGACACACAACACACAGAGGAGGAGGCACACGGATCCTATGCCTGTGTAGACACACACACACACACACATACGCAGATGCTCACAGATTAAAATCTCATACAAAGGCAGATTTTCATTCTCATCTTTGTGTCTGTACTTGTGAGAGTAGACATACAGTGGTTGTGCCGTCCCTGACAAGGCAGCAATACATAAATGCATATTTATAAGATAAAACAGTGGATCCGCCTTAAAATTCATTGCACATAGATGAATGTCTGAAAATTTCCATATTGTGTAGATAAAACAGGGCCTGGGAAATGAAAATAAAGAGCGCGGCATGGAAATTAAGTGAACATATTTTAGAAGGATTAAGAAAGAAAGGAAACTAGTGGGACCTGACAAAGCTGTCTGATATTTGCAAGTAGATTGGATTGTTCCAGAAGAAATACTATCTAAACAATCATGATTTTTTTAGGAAATGACTTCTCTAAAAATGTAAATGTCACTTGTAACACTCTAAGCTTTCCTTTGAAAATCAAATTAGAGGCTGATTTAAAGCATAAGGACGTCTTCAAAGAATTCAACTTGTTGCATTTAGAGCCGGTGACAACTGGATATTTTCAGAAAAAAAAAAAGAAAAAAAGCAGCTAATAAAAAAAAAAACGAGGCCCCTCCTTCACGTGCCGGAGCGGAGACAACGAGAGAAACAAACTGCACCGCAGACACCACTCGGCTGCATCCTGTGTCATGTAACAAGCAAATTCATCACGCTGACCCATTGCCCCCAATTATTATGGAAAACAAGAATGAATCAAATTAACATTGAAGAAGCTCTCAGATGTGGCGGTGTGTCTGCACAGCCGATGGATTGAGCAGCAGGAGAAGAGAGGGTAATAAACAAGGTGCCACTGCATATGCTATATATCTTGCAGTCATTGATGATTAGCTCTGTTTTCCCTTAGCCATACATTACTGTTATTGCCTCCATGGCCAGGCAGATAGGACGTGGATACAAAGGCATCTTGAAGCCCATCTTTCAATGGGTAACTGGCAGGCTGAAAACCACTCAGCACCAGCGGCGGCATGATTTCACCGCATGAGTGATCTGGGCGTGGGGAAAATTGTAATCTCTAATATGACGGAGCTGAGAGGACGACCTGCTGTACAGTTTTTGTTGTGTTTCTCTGCGGTGTGTGTTTATTGTACAGTGTGGATTTTCTAAGTGAATCGTTCAGAATAGTCACGAAAAAGGAGACTCTCCTTAGATGTCAACAACTCAAGTCGCGGTGTTTTGTCCTACAGGCAATCCTGAAAATGTGTAATCTATATGAGGTGTCAGTGTCAGGCGCAGACATTCACGCTCTCCGTTTCCCCCCCCCCCCGTTCCTTTTCTTTCACAATCTTTTGAATATACTGCGGACAGCTTAGGCATGAGTGCAGACTGTGTACGGTATTAGTCACAGTCATTAGTGCTGAGCAAACTTACATATGCAGTATCAGTGTGTAGTGTAGCATGGTAAAGGTTTTAATATGAGAGGCAGACTCTCTCCAGATCCCCCAGAGCATGTACACTTTAAAGGTTTTCCCTTTCCGTAGCGCCACAGACCCTCCTCCGGGGACAACTATTAATTTTTCACGGAAACCTCCCCTGAATAATGAATTCTGTCCTATTTATACGCTGTGATAAGTCCGCTGAATAAAGGGGTTATCATGAAAAGGGTAAGGCTTTCAGAGAAAGACCTGTTCCTGCTTAACATGTTTAATTCATCCGCATCGCCATGTTCTTGAAAGCAGAAGAAAAGTCATATAATGTATCACTGGCAAACATAAAAGCAGACACGAGCGGCGCATCCAATAAATCACAGCTTTACTTTTACTTTTTTGATGTTGACTGTCACAATCCTCCTCCCAGAACCCAGCCGTGAAAGTTTGGAGATGTGCATTTTACTCCTCCAGGCCTTGGCTGATGGATAAGCTCTTACTGAAAATCATAGAGGTACTCAGGGGCTCGTGTTAATGTTTTTGTCACTATGCACATTGCACTTTGTTAAGTTCAGATGTCAACTGGAATTGGCAGGGAGACAGCTACGGATACATAATCAGAGCGTGGAAGAATGTGGCGGTTGCCGAAACACAAACAAAAAGAGACAAAGTGAAACCTGTAAATAATGGAGAAAAACCTTTTTTCAAAATCTATGATGAGAAAAAAAAATGAAGTGAAATTTTTTCCTTCATACATCCTTGACAGTTAAAATAACTTTTGTTGCGATGGCTTTAATTTGCTTCAGACTTGGCTGCTGTCTGTATGAGCACTCTAAGTGAATCAATTCATTACAGTTTCACTCTGAGACTAAATAACCATAACGCAGTTCCACCATAAAAACAGTGACTTTTACATAAACATAATTAATTGACATTAAACAGCATTAACAGCTTCACACTGTGCTATTGACACAGATTAAATGTAGCACACAAGACAGATGTGCGGTGCTATTATTCATTGCTGTATCTTGAGCGTTTTTAAATGTTGAAAACATATTAGAGCTTTGTTTACATTTGGTTAAATACGACATACATATTTCATATTAAATTAAAACGACATACCAACTATCTACAAATAATTTGCTTAAGCATTGTCAATACATTTTTGTCCCATTGGCCTGAATATTTCGAACGAGATTTGGGCGTCTTCGGCGCTGCTTTTACTCCTTGGGTGGTATGTCTAATAGCTGCTCTTTCATTTCTAAACACAACAATAAAAAAAAGTATTAAAAAAAAAAGGGACAAAAACAGAAAGTACATTTGCTGATTGTGTTCTGCCTGTGGTGATGAAGTGAATGCTCCAGTGGCGACAACAATCCTCAGAGGAAAAGATGGTGAAAATAGCCACGCAACTACTTTGCTCCAGAGACTGCTGGCAACCCATTGACCTCAATGTCTTTTATGCTGTTTAGCCCAGAGTGCTAACCATGAGATATTAACACCCTATGTCTTTGATTTTGTGTGCCCGTCAGACCCCGAGGTATATATTGTTTACCCCGCGGCGCCATCCTCTGCGTGGCCGTCGTTTGTCCTCCCCTAACGTGACAAACACCCGCAAAGGGGCAAGGGTACGCCACGCTTCTTCTGTCCGGCCTCTACTATCAGCTCTAATGTTGACATGTCTTCGCAGAGCCTGGGGATGGAACGGACAGACAGGAAGTTTGCACGGAAAATAAAAATAAATAAATGGAAAGACCCCGAATGTCACTAACATGTCCGAGTATTTGTAGAACTGTGGGAGAAAATTGCCGGGGCTTCCTGACTCATCACTTCCACCGCCACCAGTGGTGCCGCTACGATGACATCACTGTAGCCAATTTCACCCCTGCAGTTTATTTCAGGCTTACTGCGTCTGTGTGCGCAGGCGTGCGTGCACGCGTGCGAGCGAGAGTGTGTGGCAGAGACACAGGCTCACATTCTGTGTAATTCAGTGTGTGAAGGCACCAATACCCATCTCTATGATAATTTCCTATTCACTATGAGCAAAGACAGCAACACTGATACAATTCATTTCCCCTTTATTAACTGGTGCGGAAATGTTGGGCCGGCAGAAGTGACTTCTGAAGTCTTTCAGGGCTGAGAGGTGGCAGAGTTTGTTTTACGGGTGGGAGGAGGGAGCTACTACTACAGGGTAGATGATTTTGGGATCCATGCATCCGTAATAGTGTTTTTGCCAGAGACAAGAGGTTTAGTTTCCATGAACGTTTAGTGGCCTATTGAGTGTCTTATTTTGCATAAGACCCTGGGTCAAAGCTTATCAGCTCCCAAAATTACACTTGCTTTTTCTATTTATAAAAAAAGAGAGAGAAAAGAAAAAAGTCTTTTTCCATAAACCTTGGGCAAAGTTTTAGTGTCATCGTCTTGTTTGCATTACTCGTACGAGTTTCACGTGTGACATCCAGAGTCGAGTCCAGTCAATCACGCTGACATTCAATTCACCAGAACTGATGACTTGCCACCAGTCTGCCATTTTTATCTACGGCGACGTCCTTTTTTTTATTTTTCTTCATGCCGGACTCTTCCTCTTTCCACTCTGTTATTGCTAATTATTTCAAACTATCAGGTAGACAGTTTCATTTCAATTAAATCCCGTCTTCTCCGCTGACCTTGGGGTGGAAAACAGGGTTGCTCTCTCAGCCCTGAAGAGTTCCTCTAGCCGTTATGGGTGCCATTTAAGAAGAAATTTAAACTCAATTTGAGCCTGACTTCGGTGAATACACACTGAGTTCACCCTTGTCAAGCTGGAAGTGTGCTCAGTATACGTATTCCAGTAACACACTTAATGTGATAATTCAAAGGGGCCCAATTAAAGCTTCAAGGCATAACTGACTACTCTGATGGACCCTAGGGTGGCTGTGAAGGACAGATTTACAGCCATATGCAGCTAATCTAGCTGTCTAGTATGGGTTGTGAATCTTAATGGACTGATATTATGATGACATACTGTTTTGGGTGGTGATACAAACACATTTCTTTTTCGCTCTCGGTAGCAACAAAAGGATACATCCAGCCATAAAATTGCTGTTGTACTCGCAGCTAATGTTCGGTCCTCGTAATAATTCATTAAAATTATAATAAGTTTTGCCATAACAGGAGCTCCACAATGCCGCACAGACAAACCGAATAGTACAACGCGCTGCCAAAAAACAGAGGGTACCATGTATGTAAGAAAAACAATTACGCGATATTGACAGCTAGTGCAATCAAAGGCTCCCCTGCCAGACTCAATGAGGTGCCAATCAACTGAGTGTCTCTGCCTCATGTTGCCGCCGCCGCCGCTGCTGTTGCTGCCTTTCATTTTAGAGTCAGAGATCCTGCCATGGTGAATCATCAGTCAATAGCTCAGAGCTGATGGTTAATGCTGATTGATGACATTCACCCCCTTCCATTACCCTTGCATACCCCCAACCCCATCAAAAATACCGAGCATCTAGAGCCGGGGTACAAAGCAAGCAGAAATGAGGAGAGGTGAGGTGGGGGTGAGGTGATCAGGAGGCATTTAACAAACATAATTATAAGAATAATGAAAGTTTAATGAATAATTTATATTACTATTTTAGCTTCTGCACAGTAGTAGTAGTAGTAGTGGTAGTGGAAGTTGTAGTCAAGTCTTGCATTGAGTAACATCGTTCCAACCTAGCTTTAAAGCCTCTGTCACTATGTTTTGATGGATTCATTATTTCTCCTCGAGAGAAACTGGTTGCTCCTTGAATGTTACTAAAGGTCGTCCATGATTGATTTAAGCCATAATTAAATTGATTATTAAAATAAATGATAAAGCACCAGATGTTTTTTTCTTCAATGTCCCATGAAATAATGTGAATTAGAATGTCACTCAAAGCATGGCATTAGCCAACACGTTGTACAAGCGCCGAGGAACAATTTAGTACACACGTGTAATTAAAGTGATTCTATCAAATGTGACATTTCTATCACCACAATATTCTTCCTTGCTCTGCCTTCCCTTCACCTGTGGTGACTTGCTCATGAGCGGAATAATGGAACGAGATCGCACCTCGACAGTGAAAAAGATCATTTCAGTTCAGATATCTTAATGTGAGTTTATGTGAAACATGCAGATGGTGAGTCGTAAGAGGCACTTTCTAACCCAGAAATGTCAAGCAGAAGGAGGAACGCGGCAACACAACATAGTGCAGGTATGATATTGAATTGGTTAGAAGTGTCACCCCTAGAAAGAAAAGAAAATTCATTTCTCTCTCCCCTTCTGTCTTTGTCTCCGCTCTCTCTGCCTGTTTCTTGCTGCTGTTTTTTTTTTCTGCTGCAGTTTATGTGTTTGTTTTCATTTTTTTTTTTTTTTTTTGACTGTATTCTCATCTTGAGAGGACAATTTCAGGTATTCCGCTATAATATTAAAGCATGTGTTGGATCAGGCAACTTCCACTACAGGCTGTCCACACAACAAGGCAAAGCCATCTGGGGATGGAGTTTAAAAAACAGAGCGTGTGTTGGCCAGCGTCTGGCGATGCTTTCCTACAGCACAGTTTGTAGTCTTTCTTTCATTATCTCTCTTCCACTCCTCACCCACACATACACCCTTATTTACAGGAGCTCTTAGAGACTCAACATATTGAAGTCGGACTTAGGGAAGGTTGGCTGTTTACAATCCATCTCTTTGACAAGCAGAAATACAAACTAATTTACTAATTTGCAAGCGTGCGACCTCAGTCATTTCTGTTCATAATTCATTATGAAAATCTAATCAGACATCATATCTCACCTCAAGACAACATTGAAATGTTAAAACAAAACACCGTTCTATAATATCGCATGGAGACCTTCAAACAAACTATCCGAACTGCTGAAAGAATCACGACAATGTCTTCACAGCTTAGAGGCCCTGAGGAATATAATACTTGTGGCTCCCAACCCCATTCATTTCAATTGCTCTTTGATTCATATAGGTCTTTAAAGAGCAAGGTGGCACAATTACCATTTAAAGTGGTTAACATGTCCCAACAGGTATTACTTGCTATTTTCATCTGGAAAATTGTCGTTATTAAACTTGTTGAGAGGACTTCTGTAGGTTTGCCAGGTTATATTGTAGATCTTAGGATGAACAGACTGAAAGCTTTCAAACCCAAGTGGTGAAAAGCGAGTAATAATGAAGAAACAGCATCCTTAAGACATGTTTTTCTTAAAAATATATATAATTATATATATATATAATAGAACAATAATATTAACAATTATCAGGAACAAAAATGGTGCAAATCATATTTCATATATGACACTTAACTCCCCTTCTATTTCTCGTTCACACTGCACTTCACAGGGCACACAACAAAGAATTGTAAACTGTACTGGCAGAAGAAGAAAGGGTATTAATTTTCCAACCTGGAAACTGGAAACTGGAAATACCTGTGAAGTGGATAATTCTGTCTGGAAGAGACATGTATTTTCTTTTCTTTTTTTTTTTGTATGTATTTTCCCTTCCTTGTGTCAACACAACTTCGTTTGAGGTGCACAGCGATGTCTGTATGGACCTGATAAGTCTCTTATTCTCAGCAAAGAGTAATTTGCAAAATTCAGACGGCTGTACACAGACTCTCCACATTGTTAATTAAATCATTCTGCCTTTGATGTTTTCTCAGGTTTTAATGGGAAAATAACAAAATTAAATAGGATGCTGTCTTCCCTGCTTGTGAAAAGGACGATTCATGGATGGTGCATCAATTATTGAAGCAGAAATATTGTAAATAAATTAAATTAACCGTAAATAAAACTGCATGACTTCCTACTGAAAGCAAAGTATTGTTTTTTTTCTTTAAAGCTGTCAAGGCTGGCATGTGAAAGCAGGCATATATTATTCACAGTTATTTGCACCTTACATACCTGTTGCCAAAAGCTCATGGACCATATGGTCAGACTACAACCAAAAGGTGTGTGTGATATGAACAAAACATTTCCCTCTAATTGTGTTAACTAAAATCCATCCAAGACATTAATGAACAAAGGCTGGAAGATATTTCACAGTGTTTGTTTAGTTGATTCACTATAAATCCTAACATATGTCCTAACTTAAACAAATCACTTAACTATACTTGTTTATCAATAATATGTGCTTCTTGATAGTTTTTAGATTATTTGCTACCTTATAGATATGTTATAGATTATTACAGGATAAAGGAGATAATTTACTTTACAATTATCTGTTTACTTAATATATCAAGTAGCGATGGAATAAAAATTCCCCCAATACCCACAGAAGTTGATTGTACGTTTCACCCAGTTTCAAACTAAACGACTAAATTTCTCTATATACTGGCGTTTAATTTCTACACACGAGACTTCAGGTGAGTGCTGGGCTTGGCTACAGCACTACATGAAGATAACTAATAAGTTGCATCACGTAACATGTGGCACATGACTGTAGCAACAACGCGGGTCTCGTATTTGAAGCTTCTTTGTCGTTGTGACCCAACCATGAGCCCAAACTGGCGTCTTTGAATGCTCTAAACACTACGTCACAATGTAATGCCACTGTCACATGATGTCGCCACGTGGTAAAACCTATCGCTCGATAGTTTCTTGCAGCTGGTACAATTCAAAGGAGCACAGTCTCCATCAAAGAAAGCGATGATGTTATTAATCTAATTGAATGCAGCAATACACAAAACGGTGCCTATACGCTGCCAAAAAGACTTCACCCAGTGTCTTACCAGCCCAACGCATCTGAAAAACCATACTGACCTTTTTTTCTTCTTCACCACCCTCCAAAGGCGTTTGCCAAAGGGGGAAGATGGGAGATTACATTTTCCTTAAGTGCGTTGCTACCAGTAACAACATATTTCATGTTTATTCAAGTTGCAACACATTTCGCATCAGTCAGCCAAACTTGAATAAATGCGTTCTTTGGAATGCACACTGTATATTTCACTAGACTGCATTTTGTAAGTGAGCTATAGAAAACAAGCATTTGCCAACAGAAAATACATTTCCAATTCAGTTTACTTGATTAAGACAATTTGCACGAATCCCATGTTTTTTCCCCGGTCGCTCTCAAAATAAACTTCTCCGCTTCACTTTGACGTGTCAGTCAAACCTCTCCAGTAAGGCTAATTCACAATAAATCATTTAAATAAAGAAAAAAAAAACACTGCTGCTGAAGTGAGGTGGTTTTTCCAAACCCTGAATTGAGTACACACCTTGGACACCTTTCTGACCCTCTTTCCCTCCTGCGACCCGCTGCCTCTTAATTTGATCGATAAAGATGAGTTCCTCTCCATAATGAAATTCACACTCAATGACAAGTTTATCAATGGCCACCGTGAAAGGTCAAGCAATAAAAGGAGAGTTTGTTTCGGAAAAATATGACTGCCTAATTAGTTTACGCTGCTCTGCGTGGGGCTGCTGAAAAGTATGATGCCATCCATTTGGTTTAGTCAATAACTTCGTGGACCACAAAAATGCTGGGAGTATTACAGGATGACCTTTGCACTAATCAATCCACTAACACTTTGTGTCTAAAGAGTAAAGCCTGCAAATCAGAGGGGAGAATGTATTTTCCCTGCTAGGGTCAAACTGATAACAGAATATAGTCCCTAAGGTGTTAATGGCAGGCTGATTATCTCAACGGTTAGTGTTTTTACTCCAACCTCTAATTACTTCCAAGGCTAGTCTTTGAAAAAGCAATTATGAGCTGGGCCAAACTGTACATCTTACTTTAATGCTTCAGCGCTTTTATAATTCATTTGTTCTTATTTTCAAAATATCAGCAACAAGCAGAAAAAAAAAAAGTCTTCTATCCTGTGCTATGTGCTTCCATCTTTATGCTCCATTCAAAATTAAAAGCCTATTATAATCTGCTTAGTTGTAATTAAATTACGTTCACACCTGCAGCTGTAAATTAAGCTTAATACATGAAGCATATCACAAAAATAAAGCATAAAGTAATGAAGGTTGTTGAAATACGCACATACGATGCACCAGTAATTGCCTCTTTCTAGTTGATCCCGTGTACTACATGTAATAAATGCATCTTATAAAAATCTGTAAAATAATAATACTATTAATGACAAAACACACGAAGCACAATATCCAGTGAGTCATTTCTGTGCATCCTCTTGAATTCTTTGCTTATATTCTCCAGTAGAGGGCATATTATCTCCCTCCGTTTCTCTTTTCAGTGTCTTGCTGTATTGAAAAGTTACTTAAGACCTCACTAATGCTGCAGCAAAGCCCCTTGATGTGCTATTTGGTCTGAGGCGCCACTACAGGGCTCTCTGTTGCAGCACATTACCAGCAATACATCCGCCCTACAACATACGTGGCAAAGCTCGACGGGGAGCAACAGACATAAATAAACCCTGGCATCTAGAAATGTTCAATAGTTTTTTTTTTTTTCTTGTAGTCTTCCTTGAACAGTCAAGTAGACACAGACGGGAAAGAGATGGCACCGTGTGAATTGTATGAATAGAGTCGGTTTTGTTTTTGAGGCACATGCTCAGACTGGCACAGACCAGGTTAAACATTTATCAGCTCCGCACTTTGCATGTTCGGCGATGCTGAGTTACCATCCTTTAGCATGACAAACTAGGAGCTGCAGGTGAGGTCAGATTATTTTAAGCCATCTCGTAACATGGGGAAAGGTGCGAGGCGCCTGCTTAAATGACGCGTCCTGCTTGGGTCTGGGCACAGATGTCCAAAAACAACTTGATAGCGTGGCCTCACAGACAGGCCGAAAGATTAATGATTTGTGACAGCTTCAACGAGCCAGGATATGAACAGTCATCCTGCAGCCATTACATAAGTAGAAACAGCTGTTGTATCGGCAGAGGCTTTGATTTCTTACTGTACCCGCTTCTCACACAAGCGTGGCGGGAGAGGGGACCTCCCGTCACATACAAATGGGCCGAACAATACTGTGGAGGCAGCACGTTTGGCAGAGAGCATATAGGCGGCTGCAGCAGCGGTTTCAATTTCAACGGAGGTGGAGAAAGTAACGTCATAACGTCCACTCTCCTCTGTAGCCCTTAAATATTGAGAAATCAGTGCAAATAACTGTTTACTTTATGGAGTTTATGTTGGTGGCTTTGAAGGCTCTTGCCAGAGCCTGTTGTGTGACTACAACAGCCGGAATTATGTTTGCTGGTAATTCTGCGGCACACATGTTCTGATTAGCATGGGCATGAATGGAGCTAGATTAAACCCAGTAGGAGAATATAGTGAAGAAACTGCAATTAGATACAACATTATTCCCTTTCTATTTGATTCTGAGAACATTGCCTTGTTCTGCAACAATAGGATTTAGATAGCCCTATTGTGATGAAAGCCTATTTTGAAACCTGGTGAATGTACAGAACATGACGAATCACTTTGTTTCAACCGGACAAAAGACAGACTTGGCATGTGTTTTCTGACAATTGCCTTTGTTTGCTATTTCTGAGTCTTTTCTTTCTAGATCACCCCAAAGAGCCATGCAGAGGAGCTTTGAATAGATGTCCTGGAAACAGCCAGGAGATTGCTTTGTATTGAAGGTACAAATGCCAGGCTGAATCCATTTGAATGACCATTTAATTTACTTTCTTACATCATCTTCTTCTTCTTTCATGAGGTTTTACTCAGTTATTGCAATTCAGGAAGTGTACCACAGTTCAAATATTTCACATAAAAAAACATTTAGTATTTAAATGTTAAGTTAAAAAAAAAACAGCTAAAAGATGAACATTTAGAGTTTGACTTGGTACATTTAAAAAAAATGAAATACACATTTTTGTAGGAAAGATAATTCTCCTCCATTTACCTTTTGTACAAATCTACAGCGGGTTTGCAAGATGTCAGTGTCTGGGTTTGCATGTCTGAATGCACTGTCCTTGCTTAGGATTCAGCAGATGGAACCATAGGATGGAGGTTATCAGCCATCCCATTCCCCTCTGGACTGTAATTCGTTGTCGACAATGTGCTATGGACCCTAAAGGCCTGCCATCTGCTTACTTTCGCTCCTTCCAAAGGTGAGAAATTTCAAACTGCCACCTGGTTGATGTTTTAGCCATGCATGCTACATATAGTCACTGTTGCCAGTGTCTTTACTGTGCAAAAAAAATGGAATAGCTACGTACGTGACAATGAAAGGAACAAATACTAAATATATACTCGCAGCAATTTGCTATTAAAATTGTATCTTGTGAGTGTTGAAAGAGCAGTATTAAAAATTGTAATTCAAGTTTTACACTAAATAATTCAGATCTTTTTATTTGAGCTTTTATGAAAATAATTTAATGTATCACATGCTGACTCAACTGTGAAACGAGGCGTGGAGAAACTATTCAGAGTTCAGTAAAAGTTAATAATGTACGCACTTTAGTTTTGGAATCTGACAGGTTAATTTACTGATCAGAAATATACATGGGTTTAGACACATATACACATGAAAACACATATGAAGTATCATTTTTTGTCATACAAAGCCATAATAGGTTTGATTATGCAGTACAAATTTACTTTTTACTGTATCTGTCAGAGAAAAGCAGGACAGATATTAGTGTGACTTTATAAGATGGGATCACTCATTCTCTCCTGAGTCATAATGTGTCATCCATGTCCTGTTCTTCCTCTGTGGATTTTCAGTTCTTGAATGCATGTCTCTGCTTATGGATCATCACTGCGTTCAGACATTGCATTTGCTGTAAGTGCAGCATGTAGCCACTTAGTGTTGATTTAACCGTTATTTAAGAAGCTGTTAAAGCTGCCAAATCTGAATGCAGCTCATAAAGTAAATAATATTACACCTCTTCCAACACAGTAGGTTGCTTCTTCCTACTTTCTAGGAGCATCTCCTGACAGAGGAGCCCGACGGCAGCACCCACACTGGATCTTTATGCTGATGATAAGAATGATGATGAATGCTTATGAAACAGTTATGGATCTGTTAAAGACAGTAACCGGGTTATGTTTAGGGTTCAATTGTTGTGATTTTGACAGTAAACATGGTCTTATGGTTGTAAGGTTGATGTTATAAGTTTTAAATATGAAATGAGTGCCCTCCATAATTACTACAGCTATAAGTTGCCTAATAATGAAATGTGGCTAAAAGTTGTAATAGGCTTCTTGCAAAGAGAAAGAATAGTTTCATTTTGGGGAAGATGGACTTGATAACACATGTGGGTGTGTACAATTAATAACTACTGTGCCGGTAACACGAAGGTGAGGCTTTTCCTGGCGCAGTGTTGTGCTGCCTTTCTAATCTAAAATGTGTAGAAAAAAATGAGAGATGATTTAACAGATACGCCGTGTCCCGTGTGTGTCTTTATACTTAGATACTGAGCTCTTATCCAAAGCTTCCTGCCTAACCATTTATACATCATCAAATTGATCTAGGGCGGAAGATTTAAGCCTGCACTCGGAGACAAAAATCTCATTCCAAGGTCAGGCAGCGGTTGGCAAAGGCCATGGGGTCATCTGTCTCCTAACACCTGCCCTTGATGTATCCCCAGCCCAGCTCCCACAGGACCCACAAGATTCCTATTCTGCTGATGAGTTAAACCTCCTTGAGCCACAGGAATCCACAGGATTTCTATCGGCCTTGTCTAGTGCTGTGTAAGACAGCAATCGCACCACTCGGCTGCATCAATCATTACCCACGGACACGAGCGCAGCGTGTAGCAGCCGACGTGGCCAATGCAGGACGTCCAAAGTTTGTCCAGCAAAACCAAAGTTCATCTTGCAAAAAAACTCAAGGTAATTCATCACGAGATGGATTATTCCAAGACACTTTGACTCTGCTTGGACACGTAGATTCCTCAGGAGGTGTTATCTCATTACACTTAATCACTCATTCCTTTGATGCATAGATAGGGGGAGTGGTGAGCTGTGTTGCCATACAGTAAGACCCACAGTTGCTAAGAATAGTGCACGCAGCCCGTAGACGCTG
This sequence comes from Channa striata, assembly GCA_033026295.1. Classification (NCBI taxonomy): domain Eukaryota; kingdom Metazoa; phylum Chordata; class Actinopteri; order Anabantiformes; family Channidae; genus Channa; species Channa striata. The sequence continues at coordinate 15,607,495 of CM065173.1, read as the reverse complement.
TGGACAGAAGGTATCCTCTGGGCGCTCACAGAAATGCAACATATTAAATGGAGCGGCAAACTTTCTCTTTTTTGAAATGGGGCATTATGTATGCATGTGGGGATGTTTGTTAAAAAACCCTTGTCTGCTGTCAGGCTTCACCTCCTTTCCCCTAAGCTCGGAAAGGGAAACGTAAGCTGTTTACAAATACAGTATGACAGGTTGGATACTGCTAACTTAAGTTTTCATGTCAAAATCTGTCAGTGACATTTAACAAGAAGAAAAAGCATGTCAGATCTAAAAGAAAAAAAAATGAAAAGACCAAACCAGCCGACATGTGGATGAAAATAGCACTTAACCTGGGATGCACTAAAGAATACACGGAGTTAATTCTGCACATATGTGTTGTGATATGATTTCCTGTGTACTTGTTTTATGCAGTGCTGTAATCTCAGAATTACTCACCGGAAAATTAAATCAATTGATTCCATAATAGCCAATTTATTCTATGAATATTTTCTTTGGTTGTGTGACTGGATTCAACAATATACAGTAGGTGTCCCACTGTATGTCAGTGTCATAAATGCCAGTGTTTCCTTTCAGTTATCTTTCTTTTCCATATATTGCCGAATAGATACAGGAAAAATATTGAGTTTGGTGAGAAAGGCTTTGGGTTGTTTGAGTTCAACTGGGAATAGATTTTTTTCAAAGGCGGTGTGCAATCATGGAGCTGTGTTATTCCTTATGATTGCCAGACCACTGGCAAAATGCAGGCACACACACACACACACACACACACACACACACTCACCACACACACACCACACAGACAAAACCACACACAGGCGGCTGTGTGAAAATGTGACTTCACAACATCAACAAAATATTCAGAGTGAAGATCAGAGTGAATTCAGGCCCAGGTGATATTACCATTTTTGTACATCAATCTGCCCTTTTTTTGGCCCAGTAGTCGAGACCCCTGCACTATAAATTAGCCAAGTCTGCCGTCAAAGCAACATGATGGACACGCACAAATAAAAAGGCTTTTACAGTTACAACAATTTCTCAATATGATGCTGTGGCAAAACAGGTCACTGTGAAAGCAAACAAAGAGCAACTGGAGAGAGTGCAGAGAAACAGTGATTCAGTGGGCAGTCTCAAAATAAGGCAGATGGGCAGCAGCTGCACAATTTAAATTAAAATTGATATGCTCTAAATTGATGTAAGACGCAATGTAATTTTCAAAGACAATGATTGTTTAAAGACTGATTCACATTATGATTTTTTTTGGGGGGGAGGGGACAGGTGCCCAGTACTAAACTACATCCTGGCCATCCTCTATAAGAAAAAAGCATTATGCATCATTTATACTACTGGAATGATTTGTGTTAAAAGATAAACTCACAGCTACTACACTACATTAAAATGCTGACAATGATTCATTACTTTTGCCACATGACTTAACAGTCTATTTTTCATCTCTGCTATGAACTTACTACATGCATTATGCTCCACTGTGGTCATCAGATTAATTTCTTTTATTAAGTTACCATTTTTATGATTTTTAATTTTCCCAGCTTTGTAATTTGTGTGTATATATATTTTGCTTGCCTGCTGTGCTCTGGGGCCTCCAGTAATAAAAGGGAAACAACTGCACAAAGATTAACTCATCGGCTTTTTGTATAATAATGAAACAATGAGATAGGGCATCCTTTTTTCCTCCTGTTGCAGCCGCTCTGTTGGAAATAAGGAACGAGTAAGTTGAGTAATTTGATGATATTCTGCAAGCTTTCTCTCCCTGAGTCTTCATATATTTATTTATTTATTCACCTTTAATTAGAAGGAACAATCCAGGGCAAGGATGGTGTGATGGCTAACAGCCAATGACCTAACCAGCGCGTTTAGAGACAAACCCACTATTGCTGGACGCGAGATCAGAGGCCACTGTTCTTCCATCACTGCAAGCAGCAGTGAAAAGTCAGAGAGCAAGTCGAGGCAGACCGTGAACTTAATTGCACGGAGAAATATTTGTTTTCCACCATAACTTATAGTTGCAGCCAAGTTTGTTAATCAGGAACTCAGCGAGGAGCTTATCAGGGCAAAGTATATTAGAGAGCGATACAAATGTGAAGCCTGCACTGTGGGTGTAGTATGGCTTCGAGCTTGTTAAAAGGGCTTGGTCAAGTTATGTCAAATTTTAACAGCCATTCGCACAGATTGGCCTCTCTGGCACTCTGAAGGCCCATAAAGCCTGATTCATCACTCCTCTCGCTCGCAGAGGGCATGCAGAAGGCAGGAAAAGAGCAGCGCTCAGGTATGCTAAAGTCATCCATGATGGAATCTGTCAACTCTGCAAATGGCTCCCTTTCGCCCCGCTGCCTTGTGCATTTTATCAGCTGGAGGAGTCGATGACAGAAAGTCTATTGAACTCTGCCTGTCTCTCCATACAAATTATTTTATTCTGTTGAGCAACATTTGTGTTAGGACAGAGCTTGATTATACGTCAAATTTCGGTCGGGGTTGACGTCAGGAGTGGGAACAAAGGAGGTGATACTTGTCCAAAGGTTCAACCCCATTGTTTGCTGAGAGCATATCAGCTCTACTTTTTCCCCTTCCCCCTTGAAATCATAATTATATTGGGAAATTCTATTTGTTGCAAGTCTGCTGACAACCCTTGAGAGTGAAAAATACAATTTAATAATTTGCTGCTGCAGACACATCTTCAAACACAGCAGGATTTTGGGGCAGAAAACAACGGGTGGGCTTTAGGGGGATTACGGATGCTATTGGATCACTTTTTGAGTGACAGATAACAAGCACAGAGGCCTAATGAAATATTCCCCGGATGGATACAGAATGTGTTATGCTAGTTAACAGACCCATTTATTTTTTGTTTTTAAAATCATTATCTCCTGGCTGTAAATGTGGGAATAAGCTTAATTGACACTGATTTATTAGAAATGCATTTTGAAATTGGCTTTGTTACCAATAACTGAGCATTGCAAAAACTGTCTATTAAAAGCCATTCGGATTATGTCCCAGATTAAATCGTGTAGGTGCTGTGATGTGTGTTGCTAGTATCTGTGGTCTCGACATCAAGGAAAAGCCTCAGAAGGCAGAGTAGCCTAAGGTTTCTCTCCCTCTCGCTCTTTCAGAAAGTCTGCCCTTGTTGTTGTGATATAAAATGGAGTGTTGGGTTTGAGCATACAGAGTGCTGGGCTGCCTCTTTACATTTTGTTTCCCTCCACTAGTCCAATTTCATATTGATGAGCTCTGCAGCAATTCAAATTGCATGTCTTCTTTAAACATTTAACTAGCAAAGAGAGCAATCACACTCTTTGCTCAAATCCTGGCTCTGTTGAAAAATGCAAATGCTATTGCTGTGAAAGGAAAATCAGAAAGGGCTACCTGAAGAACTGCAGGTTTTTCCAGCCAGCCAGCCGAGCTTTGTCTTGTTCAAACATGACGAGGACACAGTAGGTTGAAATTGCAAACACACGACAGACCCTTTGTACGTCGCCTCCACTAAGAATCAATAATAACACTGAATCGTAATTTTGCCATTTGATTCAATATAAAACCCAACTCGCTCTCAAAGATTTGGCATGCATGGATATCAACTGCATAAAACAATAAAGTGGGATGCTTCTGTGATATTTGCTTTGAAATCCACGGAGAGATCATTGACACTCTTTTCCACGAAGCTTCCCTTTACCCTCATGAACTCGCTTCTGTTTTGTTTCTTTTTCCAAACTGAAGTTTATATTAAATCTTTATGAAAATGAAAAGAAACTCCTTTGCATCAGCACTGGGTGTAATATTGCAATGTTATTCCCTCATCATTAATAAAAACAAATCAGGAGCAAAGCATTCTTTCTGCATTAATCTGATGATAGCCCTTGCCCACTCCGTATGAAATGCACAAACACAACAACAAAGTGCACAGGCTGAATATGTCAGATAAGTGGAAAGAAATAAATAAACTGTCCAACTTAAAGCAGTTTCTGTAGTTGGCTCACATTGCTTTTGCTTTTTTGTCAAAATGAGCCCGGATAAGGGTGAGTAGTAAGTTTTGCAAATCATATGAAAGGAAGTAAATTGGTGAAATAACTAAATTGGTATGGTGTATTTTTTTTTACAACCCCAGCTTTTATAATGTTCATTCTGGATGCTCCCAAGGAAGCTGCTTAAAAATGATAATCCAGGGGAGGAAGAGAAAATCTCCACAGACCTGCCTCCAGCCTGCTTTCAACCCTATTAGGAAATATTATGCAGCCTTCCAGAGAAACCTAAACTCCAGCCTTAAACTTCGCTGTCTACATGCCTTCTCCTTGCCTTATCGTCGCTGGCTGAGAGAAGCTGTCACATATGTACAATAACTAATTGATAATGATAATTTGTTTTTTGGCAACAACAAATGCTGCACTTTACCTTTTTTTGACTGTGTTTATCATGACTGATAATTTTTGGATATTCTTTGTCTTGTTTTTTAATATTAAAATAAGAAAGGTCCCACACCCCCTTTGTTCGAGCCAGATTTGATCTTCAGTTTATCAGCGAGGTTTTTCAATGAATTACAGGAACACCACAGTGCCTGATATACATTCAATAAGGTGAAAAATACAAATCTTTTACAAACTACTAGAAAAAATAAATAAATAAAAAAGTGCTGTGTTTGGCTTCAAGCTATATACTGTACATGAAGCTGCCTGAGGCAAACTGTGGGACTTGGCTTCATTACAAGTAGCAAACACTTTATGCTGTACTCAAGGTCAGAATACATTGCAGATGTTTGTTTTTCCTCGGTTAAAAAGCTTGCAGCTCCACGCGCTTTATTCGGAAATGCATTTTCTTCTGTACTATTTTAAAAAAAGGGTGATGAAAGTAACATGTTTTTTTTCTGTGTGGTTGTGCAGTATCTTAAAAAGATCACCGTTTGATTTGCATTGTAATCTTGGGAATTGCAGCTAAAATGCGACGCTGTGGTCTGTCCCTTCTGCTGCAACAGCAGGCCGTGATCAACACTATAGTCAGGATTTACTGTATATTATTTAGTGTGTATAAATGACACCGTTTGTAATATGTAGTTGGATATGAGTAGATAATGCACTGCATAATATCTCTGCCCAGCAGGTTACCTTATTTGCCCAGCATGCGTCGATCTGACACGGTGAAGGCAGACAGGAACACCCTCAGATTAAAACATCAGGTATACAAGCTTCCCTGCAACCTGCAGGTTTGGCATGTAAATGCCAAAGTGTGAATTAATGCATTGAATCGGAACGCCTTTGAAGTTGGACTTTAAACTCGGCGAGTGTTACTCACACCGCAAAGGCCTGTCCAGCTCCGTACGGTCGGGGGTATTTCGTAGAATTGGTTATTGGTTTAAATTCAGTGCTTTGTCAATATCCATCATGGTCCTTATAGTGCGTGCAGTGCTCAACGACTCCTTTAAAAGACGCTCTCTCTTGCGGCGTATATGTCAATTTGTCCGGTGATTTATTTGTTGGCTAACTGAGCCGGTATCACCTAACTCATTCAGGTAGACAGACTGCATGTGTATGTGTTTGTGTGAGTCACAGACGGAGAGAGTGTGAGAGAGAGCGACTATGTGATGCGATCACACTTGGCCTGCATCCACTCACACTGTAATGGGAAAAGCGGCGTGTAAGCATAAATCTCAGGAGAAAACAGGGAAAGATGAGAAAATAAGTGGGTCAAGCAATAGGCGTGAGGGGCAGGACCGCTGAAGCAGACCCCTCCGATATCAATGCACTTCGCAAGCCCAGATTTGGTGGGATATCAAACACCAGCAAAAGTGTGCTGTGATGGTAAATGATGAGCTAAAAGCTGGAGGTGCCCTATCTGAGTTTGATTATATCATTCCCAAGACATCCTTTGTCATCAGATCTTGTGAGATAAGTATCATAATAGTTGTTTATTTTTTGCCCTTACAGTAAATGCTACCCAAATTGTTGGCCATTACTGTACACGGCTTGTCTCCCAAGATAGAAGAACAGATACGTTACAGGTATCCTGGTGCTAAAGAAGCTAATTGGCCCGTCAGTCTCTGAGCAAATGCAAGATGTCTTCCACAGTAAACACCGGGGATTTTCATAAAGCCATGGCAAGAGACACTCATAAAAACTGGTATAATTTTAACTTTTGGAGTTTTCATTTATTGCCAGTTTAATATTCTGATGTTTTGTTCATATTTGTAAGAGTGATGAGCATTTGGCATAAAGCCTCAGTATTTCAGAAAACCCCCGGTGAGGTTCTTTATTGTGTGTAGGGAAAAAATAGATGCTTGCAGAATAACTCAGTAATTAGTTATTATTATAAGTAGTAAAGTGCAAACTCACACACTTGAAAAAAAGAAACTCTTCATTTTGGAGAAATTCATTGAGAAGGAAAAAATAATAAGACGTAGAATTACCACCTTGCGGTTGTGTACCTCTGCCAAAAAATGAATTTGTAGTTACATGCAGGTCTGTCAGGACTGATATAGTTCAAAAAGAATATGAAGTGTCCTTTTTTGGGGGACGAAATAAACGTTATTGCTATATTGACATGCTTCAAGAAGAAACAAGGGCTCTTCACTCAGAGACTTCTAGTGCAGTGCAGACGACCGAGAGCTCTGTCACATTGTGAAATGACAATCACCTGCAGCTCAGTATCATCAGAACCAGTGAGCTTGTGGTGGACTACCACCGGAACAGGAGCCCTCCTGTCCGGAAAAGTGAAGAGGATGGACTCCTACAGGCACCTGGGGGTTCAGATCAATACAAAACCGACACCTTCTCCAGGAAGAGACACACACAGTATATAAAGCCAGCGACGTGTTACAAGTTCCTCTGTCTGGAGAACAACAGACGGACGTTACTGCGATTTTAAAAATGTGTGAGTCACATCGGGTCTCCAGATGTGTGCAGATCAGAACGTTACATGCGTGTGAGGCGGCACAAGCACCTCGAGCCTTTTCACCACTGCTGAATATCTGAGCTCTACGGTTCCGCAGCTATCCATCTTGATTAAGAAAACAATGTCCATATGCTTTATTGGTCCAAGAGACAGCATTCACCAGATGGAGCAAGTGAATTAAATCTAAAAGGCAATGCACAGATTAAACAGGTTTCAGAGTTCAAAGCCTTTTTTTTTTGAATGTTAAATTGTGCACACAGGAGCACAACTAAGTTAATTCATATTTAAATTAGTTTCAAAGTGTAATTTTCTGTAATGCTGTTTTTTTCCCCCCCAAACTACTGGGAAGCTCTGATAATTGGTTGAAATTTGCCAGCACTACATTCGTCTATAACTGTTTACGTAACCTGGCTGTAGGGGCTCTCACTGACATGTTGAAACCTTTTTGGGCTTTCGGCTCAATTACCGGGGCTGCAGCTGTGGGAAATTGCAAAGTGCTCTGTCACAAAACCTTCTTTAGGCAGACAGCTTTTTTCTATAAAGGGAATCAACATATGGAATCCTTTACACTCACAACACAAAATTGACCATAATTGGGACCACTTTAAATACGAAATGAAACGCTTTCTGAAGAACAACCGGCCGTGATGGAATTGGGGGTGACCTCGTCTCTCTCCGCTTTCCTTTCTTTCTACAACTCCTGTGCACAAGTGTTCCATTTTTTAAGCCAATGAACCTGTCGTCGTATTTTACGATATGGATATTGTTTTAAATACATATTTTATGCGTTGAAATATTTCACGTTAACTAACACAATTCAAAGGCCCACACATGGGCACTGGTACAGCATGTGTGGAAGCCGACTCCTCAGCAGTTACTGTCAGGCATTCGTAGACTGTGGAGTATAATAATTGTAAATCATGGTTTATTCAAAATGTTCTGCCATCAGGCAAAAAACTGTAGCCATCCAAACTCTGTGGCATTTTTACACTTAAGCTCCTACAAATTGAGGCAAATGATAAAATAACAGACACATAATGGAACTTTTTCCAGAGTCCTTAGGGGAGAATCCAACATTTCAATGTCACATCGTCTTTATGTAGTGTATCAATATGATTTTAGTAAGCGCTTTCATTTGATAAAAATCACCATGGGTCTAAATCGGATCTCATTTACAAATTGTGTCCTCGTTTGTTAGTGGAACAGCACCTCAATTACCCAGTGAGCAGGTTTTTATTTATTCATGCAGACAAAGTCACGTATTCATGAGGATTAACCCAAAACTCGCTCATAGACTGGCAGGCACAGATTGCATATTTTACCATATGAGGAATAGCTGACGCTTTTACCCTCAGAAGATTGAGAGAAAGCAAAGTGAGAGAAGGAGGAATGGCTGAGTGAGCTTTTGGGTCACTGCATGGTCAGTTTCTCTAACTTTATTCTGATTTGTGTTTCAAGAATATATAAGAGGGTATTATGAATAATATGTGTGCAGTGGAGAGTGCTCTTGCTTGGGAGAAGTGAAAGAGCATATGGTGCTATAACAGAAAACGAGAAGTTGTGTAACACTTTGTATTTGTAACCTTGCTTTATTTTTTTCCCCGTGGAATATGCGTTTTGTATCTGAAACGGCAGAAACAATTTGAAAGGAAGTATTGCCTGAGCAAATCCAAATAGAACATCCACATCCAAATTTACAAACGAGCCTGAGAAGAAAACAGACAATATATGCACCAATTTCCATAACTAAAAAAGTCATCCAGTGTTACACTGAATACCAACAAAATACATTCCCTTCAGATCAAATGTACTCTCTCCGGAAAATATCAAATCATCCTAATAGCCAAACTTCTCTTCAGAAATTGTTAGGGAAATCCTCTGTCCCTTGTCATATTACCCACATTTATCAGGATGCAGCATAGCCATTACGTCTGGGGGTTTATCAAATTATCTGCTTGCAGAATGGCCGAAAAGGGACACATTACAACCAGCCGACTTTGTCTGAGCCGCTGCAAAACAATATTCCGGGATGCTGCGGCAACCAAAAGCAAATTATGGTGAACATAACACAGAGTTCAGTGAAGCGTTAACTGAATGGATGGTCCTCTCCCGATTTTCTATCTGCTGGGACAGATGTCCCCGTGTCCCTGTGACTCGTGAGGTGGACGGCCCTGTAAGCTATGGCAGATGCTCCAAAGGTAAGACAGATGGATTTCGCCAGGCTTCTGTGAAAGTATGCACATTTTTCACTTTGGAAAAATGAATATTAATCATTTACAACATCACGATCATAATGGCACATCCTAGATGGAAATGATAGAGGATCTGCTGCACCATGTGCGACGATAAACAAGAAATACCTTTACGAATAATTAACGAGTAACGGTACAAACGTTTTCAGGCAGGTTTTATGCAGGCACAAATCTTGCTACGATAAGCACTTGCTATGACTTTTTGGTCGCTCAACCTTCAAGACAAAACATGTTTTCAACACCGCACAGGGAAAGACGTCCATTCAATGCCTACGATGCGTGTGATTGTCTTTCTGTCTGCATTTGTCTGCACTGTAAGTGGCGGACACGTGGGCGTATAAGTATATTAAAGTAAATGAGCGCCTGGTGAGTGCACGCAGCCGTGTGTCTGCCGCACATGTGAATATGTATGCCTGCTCCATTAGAATCCTGGCAGCTGCAGACAAGTGGCCCAAACCGAGCATTTCACAAACACTATGCCTTCTAATACACTGTGATATCGAGCTCTCATTGTTGGGTAATTGCCACTGATGGAGAAAAAAAAGAACAATATTTCATTCAAGACAATCTGTGGTAAACTGAAATCAATGAGGCTGAATAGTGTGATTAAAATTTGATCGGATCACTGACGACCAACAATGACAACAAACATGGAACGGCGCTCTTTTTTTTTTTTTTTTTTAATCAGACAAAAGCCGCTCAGTGGTTTAAATGTTGTTCAGTGTGGCCAGGATAATGGCAGCCTATTGATCCTTCTGGAATTTATTCTGAAACCCCAACTTTTTTTTTTTTTTCAGTGCTTCACATTTATTTTGAAAATAGGTAGTGACACTATGCGAGACCTGGTTATCGAGAGGCTTTTCACTTTCAGCTTGGGAATGTTCTCGTGTTGGGCTGCTGTGTTTCTGCTTGATCTCTTGCAGCAGCTGAACCACACAGAAGAGGGATCAGCGAGTGGAGGCTTTGAAAGACCCTCAGGTTGTCATTGGTAGTGTATTGTGTGTGAGATATCTGTTCTTAGTTGTACAACGTGGGAGGTTTGTGCAACTAGATGCAGATAAAGGTGCATGTGTACAGTGTATATATATATATATATATGAATATATACATGCATATGTGCCTTTATGGCGCTTTCTTTGTACGGCTGGTGTGTAAAACTGCCGCATGGAGTGTGTATCTGTGAAAATTATGGTGATTAATCAAGAGACCAACCACCAAATAGGATTTTTTTCCCTACTTTATAGAACAAGAGCAAACATACAGAAGAGGAGAGAAAAGTAGGTCAGATTTTAAGCCTCTGTATGGTATCGGACTTTGAAAAAACATTGCTTGCAAAACCCTTTCCTGTTATTCTCTGCAGATTCATTAAAATGAACAATTAGGAAACAATTAGTGTTTTTTTCCAGAACATAAATACTCTGCACGTTCTGTTCTACGAAACAAACTGTGCACCAAGTGTTCTTTTACTTTGAGACTATAGTCCTGAATAAATGTAATCTGCTCCTTTCCGAGGTCGCCTCCTCATTACGCCATTTTCCTTTACTTTACTTCATTTCAAACATTTATTGTTTGTGCTCCTTCTCGCCAGTGTAAGACAGAATCGGGAAAATAATAGGCCTTACACAGCTTCAAGGAAACAAAAAGTTTAAAAAGACGCCTTTAAACAATTAAATGTATTAAGCTCCTTCAGTAATGACCTCAGCCGTACCTGTAGAGATGTACAAGACGTTAAAGTTTCCTTTGGAGTTTTATTTGCACTTGTATTGCCTTAAAAAGCGGATGAAATAGACGAGACCCCAGGGCCCGTCTGTCCACAGTGCCATGTGTTGCATTAAGGGTGTGTTATAGCACAGACCAGTGACTCCCAGATGTGACAGCAGGGCTGATCATCAATTATTATACCTCAGTGAATCAAAATGAGCCTATCTGCTCATTCCAACATCCCCGGCGCTGCCCTGTGGCGGCTGAGCAAAGGCTTAGCGCGCCTCCAACTCCCCCGTCCACCATCCCCTCTGCACCTGTAAGCTCAGCGACACCAGCCGGAGCCCTTGTGGAAGCAGTGGGACATGCCTCGAGTCAACATCTGCCTTCCCTTGGTGACCTGCCGAGTTAATCCAACTGCAAGGGCACACTCGCAGAGATCCCCGATTTTATCATGACAAAGACTTTGCTGCTGCCGCCGCCTCTAACTGGCTTCAGGAGACATTCCAGTCTATTTTCTGCCAACTCTGTGAGCTCACTTTGCCGAACGCTGCCTTTCTTTCACCGCGTAAGTCCTCTCTGGGTATTCTATCTCAAACAAACAGCAAAGAAGTAAAATCTATGTCTTAAAAAAACACCAGGCACTTCTGGTAAATGCTCTGCTTATGTAGCGCTTTCATCTGAAACACTTTACAATATTACTCCGCATTCAGCCATTCACGTAGCTGCTACGCAAGGCGCCAGGGTTCAGTGTCTGGCCCGAGGACACTCTGACATGTAGCCAGGAGCAACCAGGAGTCGAACCACTGACCCTGTTGTCTGGACAACTGCTCTACAAACTGAGTTGTTACAAAGAATTAAATGAACAAAATAATCATAAAACGAATCAAATTTGAATTTGAAGATAATAATAATGAGAAGAAATAATAATAAGATAATAGAAATTTGTTTGAATAGACAGTCTTGTGTATTTTGTATTTTGTGTATCTATGTCTGTTTGGCAACATTCTTATGTGGTAAAAAAATATTGTACATTACACATTATATAATAATTCCATTCATAGTAAAGGAAAAATATTAGAATTACACCATTTCTATTTGCTCATTTCTGTCACATCTTCACAATTAGTTGTGTGAAATGTTCACCCTTATGAGTATGCTAAATTAGTCAGCACGAGAGAGTCTCGGTATGACAGATGTTTGACACTTGAAATCCCGCGGGACCCCTGGCTGAATGAAATCAGAACAAATCAATGCAATCATGCAGGTGTCTGGGGAAAACGGGGACAAAGGGACACAGTCTGTCTGCCTGCTCGCCGGAGCTTCTGGCGAAGTGTGAGCACCAGGTCTGCTTCTGCATGCATGGAGCGGCAGACAGCTGACTGACCTCACGAGTGCTACATTGCCTTGAGGTCCCCGCAGATGCCTCACAAAGAACCCGGGCAGAAGTGCCTCGCGAACTTGACCACCGTGAATGTGATGAATGCCTCGGCTGGCTCGCTGAGGAGGCTACAGAACAGCCGGGTTTATATGTCAGTGTCAAGCCCCTCAAAAGCCCCCTGTCATTTTCTGTTAGGCCAAACATGTCCTGCAGGGCTTACCTGAAAATCTACTCGCTCAGCATATCCCATCTGTAAACCCCGTCCTCTTCCTGCTCGCTTTCGTTCTCCGCTCATTCAGCACGACTCCTTCTTCCTTGCCACACTCTCACTCCATTTGTCAGTGTTACCAGCCCATGAGTGGATTCTAAAGTGATCCATTTGTCCACAAATTCCAATTTATCAACCAGTCAGTGCATATATTGACCGGGAGGGGGGGGGGGGTCCCATACAGTACAGCGGGGAAAAATCCTGTTCATGCACGTGCATTCAACAACGGGATCAAATCACCGCATTAACTATGGATGCAGATTAAAAACAGACTGTAACCTGCATGCTTTATTATATTCCAAACAATTAAATTAACTGCCAGTAACAAAATTGAAGTGTGTGTATTTGTGCGTGCGCATGTGTGTTTTTGTGTATTTGTTATATTATGCATGAGATTTATTGCAATTGTATGTCCGCGCTTGTGAAATTAATGATTTCACAGGGAAATATTGCATTTCTCGTGAATGACACATTTTAGTTGAAATATGCAAATAAGTGAAATATAGACAGATGGCAGCATAGTTGTAGCCGTCTGTCATCATATCATTGATGTCATTGCAGCAATACTGCAACTATCACTGTAAATAGAATCTCATCAAAACTGCACTTTATCTCATAGTGATTTCATATTGAAGAATAAGCCGGAGAAAAGCAGCAATATAATTTTACATTGGTCCCAGCGTGCCGTTCTCAAAGCAGATTTCTCTTGTTTCTTTTCCTCTGAGCATACTTATAATATTCATTTTGCCCTCATGCCGTGCATCAATAAACGTGCTCTTTTTATAACAATGAAGCTTTAAGAATGTTTTGCCATATGTTTGTATCCTGCCACGCTGTTCTGCGCCATATCAGACATCGCACATTATTAAAGGCCTGAGAGAGCTGGTGAAAATACAACCTCTGTGATGCCGTGGTCTGTTCAGCCTTCAGGAGACATATTGACGCACAGTTATTTTGGTCAATAAGTCCTTCTAAGCAGAGGCCATCCTTATCCTTGAGACCAAATGCATGTGAAAAATGAGAAAGGGATGAGACCATGCATTTTAATCTGTCTGTGGTGCTACATCTTAACAGGAGAAAGAAGGGATGGGGAAGATGCGAGAGAGAAAAAGGAGAGAGAGACAGATGCACTTCCCCTAACCCCATCTGAGCCTCACTAATGCAGTTGTTAACAATAAACCATAGCAATGGTTATGCTGAAATACGACACCTCCCAGCCAGAGCGTAATGGCTTTATAGAAATACGAAACAGGCTGACCTCTGACCTCATAACACAATTTATAGACAAACATAAAATCTCAAATGAGAAAATTTTGTATTCACACATTTCCATATATCCAAATGCTACAATTTTTTTCTCCCAGTTTTAATGCCAGTGAAAAGCTCATTCCTGTTTCAAAGATGGACTTTTATTGTGTGTTGCCAGGACAGTGGGAATGAAATAGGACATATCCATAACGCCATGCTCTGACTTAAAGTTTGAACTGGGAGGTGGCAGGTGTGCCCCGTATACAGCGTGCGTGCATTTGTGTACATGTTATGTGGGGTTGACGGGAGGGACGACAGGTGCTAAATCACAAAAATGTTAATGCTAAATTGTGTTCTCAAATGTAAAATGGAAAGGAGCGAGGCTTTTGTAAAAAGCTATCTATAACAAATGGCCTTAAATAAATCATTAGGACATCTATATTTTATAGCGTCCCATGTTTTCCTCCTGCTTCTGAAGCAAAAGTTTCTGCTTTTTCCAGGCAGGTGTAACCCTCGGTTCATCGCACTGAAAGAGCGCTGCGATTCTTGCGAAACATTGGGAGGTTTGTGGTGTCCGGATCTGTGGTGAGATTTCTTCAAAGTTTAAAAGTTCGAGCGCATTTATTATCTGAGGATTTCTGACTTGGAGGTTTTTGGCAATGTTTACTGGCTGCTACATTTCAATCAGATTAAAGTCAATGAGAATTTTTAAAAAATGCACCGTGGCCTTTTGCACCACATGCGATAGACACCATTGGCAACTAATAAATTGCTTGCCCCCTGTTTGATTTCAGGTATGTTGTTGTTTTTAATGATTCATGTTTGGTTATCCTGAGATCATATCGGCTAGATGGGATCAAGGACCAAAGCAGCACAACTCGCTCGACCCCAGCGTTTCACTGGTTTAATATGCAGTCTGAGCCATATTCCAGTTTAGGAATCACAGAGTCAGTGAAATGGAACAAAGTGAATTGCTGGCTCGGGCCTTTGAGCCTCTATCCTTGTTTGAAGTCTCTCTCCACCCCTGCTGAGTTCAGAATGGATTGTCCAGAGACACGATCAAACTTGGCAGCTATTGATCCCTTCCCAAACCAGACACAAGACTTACTGAACATGTTAACAACTTCAGAATGAGTATTTTAATTGTACAGGTCTTTGAAAAGCCCACTCAAGTCACGGTGCTGCTGACTGAATTTAATACAGCAACTTTTGGACAGTCAACCGTGGAGTGTCCAGCCAACTGTCCTGTTTTTCTCTTAAAAATCCTCCTGAACTGCTTGAGTATTCAAATCACATCTTTCCGAGCCCACCAGAGCATTAGCAAATGTTGAACTAAAAGTATTAAAGAATGCAATAACAACAAAAATATGTTTCTCGTTTTAAAAAGTCATTTAATCCCCTAAAATAAGCTAGTTGAATAAATTAGCTAAATATGTGCAAGTTAATTAAAAAAAGGTTAAGTTGTAGATTTATGGTGAAAGCTAAATCAGCTTACATAAATCCGCTCCACTAAAACTGAGTCAAAAGCAAATACTAAATACTGTACGTGTCACTCATTATGCTGTAGTTCGGGGGCTGTTGGTTTAATGGTTTAGTCCAAACACTACTTTGAATTACTTTGTCAGTCAACTTCCAGCGCTGTGATAATGTGTTTAATATCCATTTTATTTCCCACTGCTCACGACATTGACACACTTCCAATTGAATCAGAACTGTGAAGTCCATGAACTGATTGTCCTGAAATCTTTTGATATCTCTCCAATCTTGTCTTGGTAAGATGTGGATGATTGCACCAGAAAGCCTCTGTCTCAACTTCACAGAAGTCTTTGGCGGGGAAACAAAGAGGGGGCCTAATACTCTGGAAAAGGAGGTTTCTAACATGACACTTTTGAGTCGTTTGAAGGAGGCTGGAGAGAGATTTCTGCAAGCTGAGTTGACTCCTCCAGATCAATAGCTCGTCTCTCTCCCCGAGACAACTGGTGTGGCATTTGAACCAGATAAAACAAGGGTTCCCCTCCACATCACCTCTGAGAACTGAGCTCTTGCACCAAATCCCAATCAGTTGAGAAGGATACAGATGAGTCCATCTAAATCCCCTTCTGACTCAGCTCTAGACCCCCGGCGGTCAGAAAGAGGAGCGAGAAAATCTAAATCTAAATTCATCTTAAAAGGAAAGGTCCAATCTATGTAGGTTAATACTCACTGTTGCTTCATTTAGCTCTGTTGCAGGCCCACTGGGGCAGCTGTAAAAAGTTCTGGGAGCCAGGAGGCACAAAGGCTTTTATTTATTTATATGAGGAAGAATATATAGCAGGAAGCAAACTGGTGCAAATTATGTGAAAAGAAGTAGTTTGAAGAAGTTATCTTGTAGATTGTGGGATAACTGCAAGAAAAGAAATATGCTCCATTACCATTTTATGTGCAGCATGAATTAAATATACACACCGCAGCCAGAATATCTCTGATACCATGACAATACGCGGGGTCACGATGTGAAATGAATGAGAATCGCTTCCACCCATCTTCTCAACAATTGCCAGCCACGTGCCCTTGAGCAAGGCACTTCCTAATTACTTGAGCTGCTCGTTTGTCAGCAGCAGATGATGAGATGATCTGCCAGAAGGTTGCAGCCTCAGTGTGTAAATGTGGAGAAGGGCATGGCTATCAAAGAGAATGCCTGCTAAGCCAACTTTACACGGATAAAAGTTGGGGGAGGAAAAATCAGAGCTCACAGTCTTACGGCAGTTCATCATCTTTCGAACCTGTGGTCAGCCAATTATCTGGATCATGCTAAGTATGTTGGACTTTTAACGCTCTGAACAAGGGTCCTCTTCTGCCTTGCATGTAAGCTTAGTCTTTCCCCCTGGTCGCTGATGACATTGTAACACTAATTACAGCTAATTGTTCTATGCTGAATGGATTTAGTCACATTGCAAATGATATGCCATTGGTCAGTGTCACAATGTTTCCACAGAAAAATTCAATGGGGAATGGAAATTTGCACAAATGAATGTAATTAAGAAGCACATTCATTATGTCTAATTGCATATGAGAACCCTCAAAGTGAAACTGAGATTGGACTCATATGAATAATTAATGCGGCTAACTGTACCGAACGCTACAACGTTGTCGCCGTCACATAATGATGTGCTAAACTATTGCCGTGAATGACAAAAATGTAGTGTTACACTTTTGTACTGAGGCTTGTCCCGCTTAGTTGTTGAGTTCAAATCACAACCAAAGAACTTTTGTCTTTCATGCTTCTTCGTAAAATCCCTTTATTCATGGGCAGATTGTGTCTAGACACTTAAATTCCTGCGCAGTGCAAGCTTGCCATTGGCCGACAGACGTAATAGTTAGAGTCTGAGGTTTGAGAAGTATTAAAAAATCAAGTGGTACCAACGTGTTTGGCATTCTAGATCAAGTCAAGTGGCCTTTTCCCAAGACAAGAAAAAGAGCAGTCGTAAATCAGTCAAGTGGAAACTTTTAGACCTAAAGAAATCAAAGCATTGGGAACGTAACCCCCACACAGTAAAAACCCAACAAGCCTATAAGCAGATTATTTGTCTGGCATCAGGAATAATAGAATGTGCTATGTAGGCTTTAGACACGTAATTGTGCAAAATGGAAAAAAAAACATTAAATATTAAACAAAATAACCGACTTCTAATATGTTATTTGAATAACCATTTCTTTTTGGTGGAAAAGGCTCCGCTTTTGTAATACACTTTGCAGAATGTTTAAAACTATAATCTTATTAATGCCTGCAGTGTTTAAAAAGGATTGGCTTATTTTAATAGCAGATTTAGATATTAGACAGACAAGGTGTAAGCTGGTCATTTGAAAGCCATATGCCACAGATTACGGCACACCACTATACCATACGGCTTTTTCATGTTTCTTCCACAGACTAATGCACTACTTCAGACGTGCCTTTAGTGAGCTGCTGGTAAGTGGGTACAAGCACAAGCTCCTAAATCCCTGAACTCCAACAACAGGCAAAAGAAATAAGTATATTAGAAATTGTCCAGAGAACAAAATTTTGTATTGTTTGAAACATGTGGAGGATTTAGACTCAGGGATTTGCTCCCACTTTGTGCACTTTGTCTGAGGGCTTAGCACTGTTGTTGTTTGTGACATGATAATTCCCATCATTCAGCAGAAACCTTTCAGGACATCATTAAGCCAGCATCAGCACGGGCTCTCCGACATTAGTGAATTTGTAAAAAAAAATAAAAACACGAGATTCAATTATTAAATGTCAACAAAGCTGAACTGATCACAAGCGCAGCAACTTCAGCGGCTGTTATTAAAAAAAAAAAACCAACAACAACACATTTCATGGGACAGAATGTCTGAGCCAATAGGGGTCAAGGAAAAGGAATATATTTTCATCCGCTGGACAGTTTCTAAAACACTGTTGTTAAAGATTTCAAAAAAGTCTAGTCACTAAGGCGAACCTCTGTGATGCTGTGCTGTAGTCTGAGGTGAGGTGAGGACGTCAACGGAGACAGTGTCGTACATCCTTCTTCTTCAAGGGAAGGATGCATCACGTACCATTATGCATTCCCCTTTCTGATGTTTTGATGAAGTATTGCGATTTGGCCAAAAGCGACGGGTACAATTCATCACGCCTAACTGTTCTGGAAGTGTAGCTCTGCCAAAGCCAGCTGTCACATGTTAGGGGTTGGACCTAAAAACACATATGCTAATTATATTAATTTGTAGCTTTTATCTATTTGTCAAGACAGAGAGGGGGAATATCAAAACCTTTGAAACAAAGCGTGACAAAGAGGTGACAGCAGAAGACTGATGGGGGGGCGGGGAAGTACGCCTGCAGGGGGAACCAAGTGCCCATAAAATGAACAGCCGTCGAACTCATAAATAATAAAAACATAAAATGTCATATGAACTTTATTTCAAGAGTGGGTGGTCTAATAAAGATGCAGCTTAAAAAATATTCATTGTCATAAGAAGGCCACATGGCTTGCCTTTGGCACTGACAATTATTCAGTGCACGCTGACATTCAGGTCCAAGCTGAAGCACCTTTACTAAACAATGGCGCGTTTGACTCCTAAAATTCACTCTTTCTACAGTGTTTCAATCTCCCAGCTCGGTTTCTCCCTCTTCACGTGGAGTCACTCCATCTCCCTTCCCCTCTTTCCACTTTTCCTTGTTCTTTCTGCTTTACAAATTGAGACGACATGATAAGAGATTGCCACCGCCATGCCAGCCTGGTGCTCATTGATAAAACCATATCTAATCCATCTTAGGCCCCTCTCTGTCACCAACACACTCATCTCTGAGACAGTCAACATGCACAGGATCCATCTCTCTTTTTGAACTGAGTAGCAGAGAGTCAGAGTTTATCTGACTTAACTTCTGGAAGGGAAAAATGGAGCCGGATGACTCAGACGACTTTCACTCTGTCTCCAAATGATATGCGAGTGTGTGTGCGAGTAATAAATCAGTAGCACCTAAAATCAAATTATAGGACATGCGCAGCTCTACGGTAGGTGGGAATGTCCTGTGTGGTCTTTTAAAGATACATTTGTTAGAAAATGAAAATAAAAAATCCTGGAAGTGCAAGACAAAATTATCTGAAAGCTGCATGGTTCTGCATATATTCCATAGTGGCTTTTGATGTGAGTGGATAAAAAGAATCAAGACCTTTTCATGTGGTGTTGTCACATCCCCTAAATATGAAAATCTGTCTGCTTTAATACTAACATCAGTCTGAATTAGACAAACTTTAATGCTACGTGATATGTTGAGGTCGAAACAGCTTTACAGAGAGCTTAGTCATCAATGAACTACAATTAAATCTCGGATTTCCAACTGCTTATATTAGTGTATGATATTACACCTTCAGTTATTCTGTTAGCACTCACTCTGCTGTGATTTTTATACAGCAATTTACACGTGCATTCACTACATCAGCACGACTTTCTATCTAAAACTAATGCACTTTAACAAATATTACCCTAGAGGGAAAGTGGGTAATAAGTGCAGAGTTTGAGTAAGTTTATGAAGTATGAGATGTTTATGTCACTGAATATTAATGATATGATGAGCAATTGCCTCTGTACATAAATGAATCATCTACAGTATATGAATCACTGCAGTTACCATGGTGAATACATTAGACAGAACAGCTGGAAAAATAAGGTTTGATCATTAGATGTATGTGTTTGTGTGTGTTTCTACACAAGGCTACATGTGTGTGTTTGAGTGAAGGAATGTGAAGGTCAGCTGACTGTGTTAAAAAGACTCACTTAGAAAAGAAAAATACCACTTTCCTTTTTTTTTGGCCGTGATTTTCCCAACAAAAACAGAAAAAATCACAAACGAGCTGGACTTTTGCATGTAAATGAACGGGAACCCATCGGCAGGATGTCACCCATCTTGTCTAATGTCTAACAAATTCACAGTCACACTCACACTGACACCCCAGCCCCGGACCTGTCAGCGCAGCTGCAGGAGAGGCAGATTTACCAAGGACTGTTGTCTCACTTACAGCTATGACACAATGGCTATACTGCACGTAGGTGTATGCAAAGCAATCTATTTTCCCCTGTCCCGTAGATTTTTTTTCTCTTATACAGAAAAAAAACAGACATTTTCTGACAGGTAACTGTGCGCAATGACTAAAGCCTCCCTGGCATTGACACATACAGGCTAAAGGAGGAGTGAAGGTCTGCTGCGAACTGAGCCTCCATCCAGTCTGCAATACACGAAGCAGGGTTACCTCCACAACATAAAATCAGATTCACCGGGACTGGAATATCTAGTGCTGGAGTGGGGGGTTCGCTATGTGACAAGGACATATTGATGATAGGGGACTGAGAATAGCCTCGCTCGTGTTAAGGTGGAGCAAAATTATTTCAGCTGCAGCATTGCCATGCTGCTGCTGCTGCACAGGTTTGGAGCTACTCTACCATTGGTGGAAAAAATCCAGAATCCTCTGTGGTGTGTCTTAAGCACTCTTTTCCCCTCAGCCAGTTATTTGAAGATTGATTTTTAAAAATTCAGTTGTTTATGTATGAGGTAGGAGTTGTGCATCCCAGCGTCCAATGAAGCTTTTTATGGAGAACATCATTGGGCAGTAAGCCATGCAGTGACAGCTGTCTGGTGAATCATTTGAATAAATTCAACAAATAAATGCAGAGTTCCAACTTCAGACGTATAATTCCCCTTACGGTGCAGAGCTTAACACTGGACAACACAACCTTTGCAAAATTCAGCCTTACAAAATTAATTGTCAATAATAAATGCATCATCGTGCAAACTTTGCACACGCATAACAACGATCTCAGTGTGTTGTTTGGATCAAATGCAATTTGTTTGCACATGCAATTTAGAAGGTTTTTGGTTCAATCTCACAAAAGTCACAAATATTTTTTTTTCCTCTGTGCAGTGCTACTGTCCCACTTGCACAACTAAATTGTTGTCCTACTTGTTGGAAGAATGACCTCATGAAGACAGAATGCGTTATACAGCAAACCAGATCTGATGTTTAACTAGCTTGTTACTAGTTATTTGACAGGGAATGTTCCCTTGTTAAGTATTTGCAAGGCTGTGTGGTTCCTATGACAATCACAGCTGTAATCACAGTAAACACTTTTACTGTCTAAAACCACAGATGGCCACTTGTAAATTATGCTGCAGAGAGTTAGCCTAAAAAATCACAAAAAAGATTTTTAAAAGAAACATCACAAAATTCAGCACTCACTGGATTCTGGGTCTGAGTTTCCGTCCCCCTCAGTGCGGCTGTTAGGCGATGTTTGCTCGTAGTACTCGTCCTGTGGGAAGCTCAGGGGGAGAGGCTGGGTGGTGCTGGCCATGCTGCTCGGCTCCGGGTCTCCCAGCCCGCTGTCACTGCAACTCTCCTGGGAACCGTCTGGGAGATGGAACGTCACACGGCGCTGAGTCTAGGGCAAACAAGAGATGTTCTGTTAGGAACTCTTCCATGTTGTGCATGAAAGTACAGATGTGCGGTGTGGATGAGTAGAAAATGAAAAAAAATAAAATTAAAGAACAATCAGAAATGAGTATTTCTCAGGGCCCTAAAAACTGGAGCTGCAGAAGAGACTTACTACTGTTTTCTGTAGTAAACAGCAAGTAAGTACTTTATGTTTGTTTTTGTTCTTCTCTTTTTTGATCAACTGACTAAACCTGCAAAAAAACAAACTTTATGAATCACCAAAATTTAAAATTCATAAATTCAGAGTTTGATCCCTGACCCCTGTTTCTGCATCGCTGTGTTTGCTGCGTTTTCTGATCAAAGTACTCAGTCATTTGTTGCCCACCAGAAATAAACATTAAAAATCGTGCCCTGAAAAAATTCATCCTTCCAGAGATGCACGTACCTCGGTATTAAAGAAAGCATGTTTTACAGGTAATGTCTCTGCCTATAAAGGGTGTCTTGGAGCACAACCACTGGCAAACAAAGACAGTTAATATCATCATGAATGGCGACAACAGTGCTTGTTTATGGGTGAATGAACAGTGTAAGGTGGCATTTACAAGCAGGACCCTTGTCTAATTGCATCAAGTGTGTTGTTACATGCCCAGCAGTGCATCCATCATCTTTACCTGCTTTTAGAAGAAAAACGTGCCCAAATTGCATCTAGTCATCAAGGGGACTAATTGAAACATTGACCTCATAACCCAAAAATGATTTCTGGACTGTTAAATCCAGTGAATTTCCAGATAACAAAATGACAGCGAGATTTATAATTGAGACTATCCGTCCTGGTAATGGATGGGATGTGTATTAACAAGTTGAACTATGTCCTAGTTTTCCCTCTCACCCAATTTAGACACAAAGGAAGAGAGTGGAGACTGAGACTTTGATTTGTAAAGTCTTGGGGATCACAGGAACGCGGGCATTTTCTTCTGAAAGGTACAGGCCTTTTTGATTTCTCCAGAGGTTTACACAAGTTCGTGTTGCGACCTTTCATTGCAGCTCCAAAGGAAAACCCACACTGTATGCAGTGGTGTCTGCTAACATGTTAGCGATTCCCTCAGAAAACAAACCACAAACATTCACATCGTGAGGCACAGTGGGTAATCTGCAGTCACCAATGATTTCAGTTTTTACTCTCACTTTTTATGTTAGTTTTTTTTTTTTCCTTCTTTTCTTGGCATTGACAAAGAGAAAAATGAGAGTGAGGAGATCTGACTTGGCTTTGAGGTAACACTGTTAAAACTGAGCACTGCCACAGTGATATATACTGTAGCCTGGATTCATGTCTTCGCGTGATTCCCCGAGTAACATCATAGTGCGGCACACTGTATAGGGACATAAAACACATAAAATATAATTACGCCCTCAGCTTCGGTTATTGCGCAGAATTTTATTCGTCCCATTATTCAAACTGATAAGACATTTTTTTTTTTTTTTTCAAGAGCAAATAGTGGAGCGTGCTATCTTGATTTTCTTCATCGCTATAGCAACAAAGGCAATATGCAAGTCCTGAATTAAAAACATCATTAACACATGCTCCTTTAAGCTCAGAAGGAGGTGATGTCTCTTTGTGAATATACTTTTCCTTAGTCACTACAGCGCGCAGATAAAGCTCTTATTGTTCTCTGATAAGACTAAATAAGGCTGGGAAAACAGAGGGGAGAGGGAGAGCGAAATAAAGTCTGGCACTAATGAAGGACAAACTGCCAAAAACCAAGTGCACAAAAAGCTTCATTTAAAAACTATCAGAGAGGGTTGACTAACCTAAATCCACACAATTAGCACCCTGAAAGCACAACTGAGTGGTTTTCAATGCTGTGATGTTGAAACAGCTAGCTAAATATTCTATTTACTTGATTCATCTAGATCCTGAGGCCACAAATCAGCGAGTGTGTCTGTGCGCTCGTGTGAGTGTATGCAAGTAAGAAAACGACACAAGAAATAATGAGAAAAAGAGAGGGAACGGGGGCACGCAGTCAAAGAAACAAACAGAAAACACACACAGCCGGTAAGATTTGCACTGCTGTTGTTTCTACTGGCAAAATGGGAAATAAAAAAAAAAACATACTTATCTGTTCGCATGCACCGCTCTAATTTCTGTAGCAAGTAAATAAATATAGGATACAGGATTAAAATTAATCTTGCTTTTGCTGCATGTGGTGCGACATGTTCCGCTGCCAAACTATGAGGTATATTTCGCAACTTGTGTATACAAAACGATTCTACACTTCTCACGATTTTATTCATTTTCTGTGACAGGGACGAGACGAATACCTCGCTGGCAAAGTCTCGCAGTTCGGCGCGCCACGTTTGCCTACTCTTTTTGAAGTGGTCTAAATATCTAGTTGTTCTCAAACAGAGTTGGCAGCTGTTTCTCAAATTACTGGAGGACGCGGCGCAGAAGCAACGTCCAGGTTCCAGCAAAAAGAAAGAGCCCACTTATGGAAGGTTGGCAGCACTACAAAAAGCATGCTTCCTCTCCACATGATTCTAATTATTGGAAACTTGCTCCAACAATGACATCCAGAATCTATTAGAACAAACAGCTGTCTGTGACAATTAGGACATAATCATTTTGCATAGGGGAGTGGCTTCGTTTTAAGACTGCTGTTTATTCAAGTCCATTCAACTTGGTGCCAGATGTTGAGAAAAGACTCATTTGACTCCGTGATGCACTCAGCACTACGTTGTATAGAGATATCAAATGCCATTAAATACCATTAAGGGGCGTTAAATAAATAAAAGTTTTTGTCTCTGCGTTAATGAATAATGTGAATAAAACATGTCGAAAGACAAACACGACCAACGAAAACAAACACTCGCTGAGGAGTCAAGGTGAGTGTGCGAAGCATTATCACTTATTTAAAGAAGCTGCCAGAAATCCATAAAGCAAAGACAAGCTGTGGTAAGAGATATCAAGACCAAACAAAGCCCGTTCAGCCAGATAAAACAGTGCCTTGAGAAGTATGTACACAGAGATAAAACGAACAGGAGAGATGTGTGCCAAGTTCTGCCATATAACAAGCCAGCAAATCCAAAACCCTCCCTCTGGTAACCACCCAGACAATAGGCAGATGGGGCTGGATCCACGGGTTACCGGATTAGATGTCCGTTATATTTAGACATAGAAGAGAGGAGGCCAAGTGGCGTCCACCGTGTCCTTCGGTAGACCACAGCGCTTTGAGTTTTATTATAATGGTATATACTCTTTCCCCCCCCCAAGTATCCCTATCTAGAAATAGCAAAGAAGTCGGTGCTGCACAGAGAAGGACTTGGCTGACAACCACCTCACTGTGAGTGATAAACAGGGACCACTTAGGAGTGAATCAGGGGAGATTGGCTCTGCCATTTTAGATAAGGATCAGCTCGCGGGCACACCTAGACCTGCATAAATCTGTTCAGACGAGATGGTGATTTGTCATGTCACACATGTCTAATGCGGAGTGGAATAAAAAAAATAAAATAATAAAACAGCGATGTGAGATTCAAAAAAAAAAATGCTGTCTCACAAGACCTTAGTTGGGAATGTTTGCAACATTCACAAAAATCTGTTAGTGATTCTTCTTTGTGAGTGTTTCCTCTCTTTCTGCACATGCTGTTCCAGCGCAGCCTATTATGTGTGAGGTGATATGGCACTGTGTGTGAAATGGTGAGTTGGCGGGAACATGAAAGAGGGAAGTGATTCTAGCAAGTGGGTTGAAAGATTATTGGGTGAATTTTGACAAATCAAATGATTTTTTTTTTTTGCAAATCTGTTTCATCTGTTATTGAGTCATCTACTATGATGATCTTCTCCGTACAACATAAACTATGGTAGTTTTAGAAAATACTGCACAATCAGTACTAATACTTAACTGAACGATTAAAGTAACACTTCTGAGCAGAAAACTTAATAATAAAAGTAAAAAAAAAAAAAACTTTAATAATGTGTTGCTCTGCAGCATTCCACAGTAGCCGCATCGTCTGCTGAGACTGAAAATGTTTGAGTAACGTGTTATTGTGCAGACTGCAGAAAGAACTCTGACAGTCCGGCTGCTGAACCCTGGATGTGCCTGTGTGCAGACATGAACTGCACAATGAAAAGAAAAACCAAAACACTCAACAGCACAAGTGGAATTAATGCTACTGGCATCTTACTAGAGAGTGCGGAATGCTCGTGGGACAAATATTTCACCTGAAACAATACAGACAATTAAATGAAATCACATGTTCGCGTCGCTCTCACTAAAAACGAATACTTCTGGTAAACATTCAACACAATGAGACGATTTCATTGTTGAAATGTTGCTTAATAGAAACTAATTTCTGTTACTCCAACAGGGCATAAGTTGAGATGCTACACATCACAGATTTTTTACAAAAAATTCGCAATCTTAATGGTTCCAACTCAAGGTAAAACATAAGAAAACATATTGTTTTTTTATTTTTAAATGACAATTATTTTTCTATGGGGACAAATAATAAAAGATTATGCTGGGATGGGTGAATGGGTTCGTCTGTGTGTGTGTGCGTGTGTTTGGGGGGGTTGTCCAGTTTTAATGTGATTTTAATGTGCAGCTCACAGTATCATGCTTTAATTTCGATCATGCACATGCAAGAAAGAGCAAAGAACAGAGCGACACTTACGTTCACCGAGGTTATCTTGCCGAGCTGACAGGCCTCCTGCAAGGACATGAGAACAGTCATTTTACATCGCCGTCTGACGCTTACTCTACAGAGGGTTTCCTATGGAAATGGATGTTTGGAGCCAACAAAGGAAAGTGCACTGGGAACTTTCCAGTCTTCTTAAAGTCAGTTTGAGTTCACAATTGACAATCTCGCAGATTTAGGGGTTTAAAGTCTTTTTTGGAGCTGGAATTGAGATTTAGGATACATATTGATTTCTTACTTTCTTACAGAGTTTGTACAGCACATTTCTGTGCTCAGCTGGCATGCCAATAAACCAGGCTGCAGAGTACACACCCTCTCCCCAGAAATGTAAAGAATAGGGCAAACCTGACACCCTGACAACACAACTGACACTTTGATAAAGATGTTTTCTCTCCATGTCAGGGAGGAAAGTGAACAGAATATCAAATGAAGCATCAAAAATTAACAATAAACAGCAACAAGCTTCTAAATTGGGAACAAAAGACACCCGCAAGCCTGCAAAATAGCATCCTCTCTCTGGGGACTGAGATAACTCACAGAGAGATAAGAGTATTTAATTTTTAATCACCAATTTTGTTTTCTTTGTACTGTGTATAATAATCTGAGTACATGACTTGATTTGCAAAGAAAATAGAAGAAATCTGGCAGTGAGGAGCCACTTAGACAGCAGAGAAGCAGAGAGGACTGCTGGGGTGGAACGGTAAAACAATGAACAGGAAACAAGTTCATGTCAACAGATTATCCCGCCATAATTGTTCACCCAGGGATGCTACTACTGACTGAGCGATAGAGCAGTTCACCCAAAGCTATTCATCAGAAAACAAGATGGAGCTTCATGTTGGACAACTAAACTAAATGAAAAAGTAAAGTCCCCAAACTTTTGACAAACAACAGCCAACCACAGCACGATATTTGTGCATACATTTTTACAGTTAAGACAAAAAATATTTTTAAAATATGTTTGGACACAAGTTTAAGATAAACTTATGAGTAACACACAAAAAAACTGCTAATTAAAATAATAATTTTTGCGCTTGTTTTTTCCTTAGGTCTCTCAGCGTTAAGGAACCTTTTTAGCACCTTTAAGCTCAGTGTTTTGGTCTCTACTGCTTTGGCTCACTGTCACCTCCCACACTGCAACATATTTCTATGAAATAAATGTCAGATAAACAAAATAGGTGAAGTTACTGTATGTTATGCTGCATGGCACCATCTTGTGAGGTGTACATTCAGCCTGCTGCAGTATGAAGATAAACAATAGTTTATTTATGAAGATAAACAATAGTTTATTTATGAAGATAAACAATAGTTTATCGTCATACTTTTTCTTTAGTTTTGCCCAAAGCTGTTTAAATCGTTCTTATTTGCTTGTAATAGGGCGAAGGTGAGGCAGCATCACTGACATGCTGTTGCGACGCTTTCCAGAATCATGGCAAAAAGTCAAAACAGAAAAATCCTCATAACATGCCGCAAAAAACCAAAACAATTATTTGACTGGGTTTGAAAATCCGCGCTGTAAACCTTTTAATTTTACTCACAGCCTTTCTATTTCTACTCAGACTGTCCACACACACTCAGTAACCAATATTCAAAACATATATGAGTTAGAAAAATATTAAGTAATTATGAAAACGGGGGTAAACGGGATTGTTGCAGTGCAACGTATTAATTTAATGTTGGCCAATTTACTTTTTATGTATAGTAAGGTGGGATACAAAAACTGTGTAGATACAATACCACACATGATAAGTAGAAGAAGAAAAAAAAGAAGTAACCAACTTTTGTCAGGTCTATTTCAGGAGTTCCTTATTTGCATCAACTGACTGGTCAAGCAGGATTTTACTTGAGGCTGTTATTAGACAGTTGTTTGTTCTTAAATTAATGTTTTATTCAACACCTCATGACACACACTCATGTTAGAGCCCTTGCCAGCCAATTAAATATATGATAATGTACGTGAGGAATCTGAGAAGGTGACCTATGGGTGTCTCTCATTCAGATGACATTCAAAATAGTATTTGTACATTTGATTACTGAAGATCTTTCTTCTCTCCTCAGTATGGATTGGTCAGTGACCTTCTCTCTGTATGCACGCCTCTCAAACTACCGGTTTCAAAGCACCCACATGCAAGCCTGGGAGAGAGTTATGCTTAAGATAAGTGCATTTGTTGGTGAACCACATCAAAGTACAGAGGGATGTCTTAGTGAGGAAAGGCAGCAGCAGAGCTTGAACCCAGCCTTTGATCACCCCAGGCACTCTGATCATTAAAATATTGAATAAATAATTGATTAAAAACACCAGACCTTATTGTGCTCAGCTTCTATATTCAAATGTATCCCAATTTCGAGACACGGTGGCTGCACAAAAAAACCAAATAGCAACTGGAGGTAGAATGAACGGAACATGATTCATACTGCAGCACCGTTGTGACATTTCTTGAAACAATGAGTGCTAATAAATATATGTGATATCGCTGTAACATGTGAAGCGAACACGTTCTGACTGCAGTACAGTCTTTGAGTTCCTCAGCACCGAGTTCCCGAGTTTGAACTGGAGACAGCATGAAGTGCTGCAACAACCTTTCTTTTCCAGTGAGGGTCTGAGCTGTGGCATGGCAGGTTGGAACAGAGGTAGAGAGACTGGGTAATAATCAAAAGGCATAGGCAGAAGGTAGCTAAGAGTTCATTCCAGCTGTGCGTAGGTGATTGAAGGGGAGCTAATATTACATCTATGGTGGAAACCAAGACTGCACTGTGCAAGAGAGAGACAATCAGCCTACTGTGTGCATACCAAGGATATTAAAAAGTCTATTTTCCATCAGCTTTTGTACATAGGCTAGTAAATCACTCTCCCTCGGTACATATTTACATTTATATTTATATATCAGAGTATGCACCGTAACTGAATCTGAATCAGTTCCAACTTAAAGCACTAGGCCTCAGAAATCACGGCTCTCACGTAAAGAAAGCCGAGTTTCTTCCCACTGCATGTGGTTCCTCCTCCATACATAAACATAGGCGCAGTTTTTGGCAATCTTGTCGATGGTTTTGTGTGAAAAGCTCTATAGGCGACAAAATGGACGTCAAATGTGAACGCTAAGTGTGATAATATCAGTATTGACAGGGGTACTTGGACTAGAACACAACATCACAATACAAAGCTTTGCTGAGATCTTTCCATTAACGACAAGCTCGCAGTTTACGTACAGAACCTGCAGTTTGTCAAAAGTGTGTGATGTCAAACTTCAAGGCAAAAGCTTTAAACCCCTAACACCTCGGGGTCCTCGTTCTCCTAAAAGTTTAATACTAATGCGATCTGCCGCTCCTGTCTCTACAGCCTCCTACATAACAGTTTATTCCGCAGTGTAAATACCTTGGAAGGTGGGAAAAAGCAAACAGAGAGGCAAAGAGACAGGAAGCATGCTATCTAGCCACAGTCTCCTGAGCTGCCAAAGCTTGCCTTTGCCTATTTCACATTTGTTTTGACTGATTCAGGGTTCAATGGTGAAGCTCACTATAGTGTGCCGCTGTTAAATTCAAGTAGTCCCATTGCATGAAGTCTGTGGAAATAATGGTCAAGCAGGACTTGTCAGGACTGCTCTGTTATTCCACAAATGTCAGCGCAGTGCCACAGTGTACGACTCAGGCTGTTTAGAAAGGGGGGGAGAAAAGCCTGTGGCCTGCTATCAAACGCTTTTTTTTCCTCCCTCCACAGATGAGATGGATGTGTCTGCATTTATCAATAAGAAGAAAATGACAGCTTTTTCATTTGGCCATGTCACAGCCACACACATGCAGGCATATGCACGCATAAAACAAATACTCGCAGTGGAAAAACTTCGAAGTGAGCACCATCTGCCCATGTGTGCAGGCTCAGGAGACGTGACGGTCTCCGCCAAGAAACAGTGGGCAGAGTTCAAGTTTACATCCCGTATATTTCTGGCAAACGCAGCATGTCTCAGACAGCGTGATAAAACTGTTGCAAACAAAACACCTCCTCATCAAAAGGGGCTAATAAAGTCTTCAATATACTTAAGTGTAGCCTTAGATAAATAGAATCCCTCTGCATTGGTGTTCAGTTGTCCAAAGAGTATTGATGTACTTATTGACATTCAATAAAGGGAAACCCTCTCAGCAAACCACACAGAGTGGTGTAAATCCTGTGCACGTCTCAAGTATGCACAAATAGCAACTTTCCTCCGGCACAATTACTAGACAGCAATAATGTCACCGTGTGTTCGAACCAATTTTGATTTACAAGTGGACAACATGTTGCCTTTTTCATCAGCTTATTATTATTAAGTGGTCTCTATATGTGTGTTTCCCCTGGACAATCCCCCGTCTTGTTTCACTCTTAGTGAGGTATTGATCCTCCCAGCGTACCGGCCCCTCCTGATTTCATTAGGCTAGCTGCTGTTAATTACTCCACACTCTAACCTTTTGCTGTTTCATTTGGACCGACAAATTGGGTGAATTAAAGGAGGGGAGGAAGGAAGAGGGAAAAAAAAAAAGAGAAAGAGGAAAAACACTCCTTCGCAGATATAGCGGCGGACCCCCCCCCTCTCTGCAGCGCCTGTGTCAGAATCCCAAGTGGCATAATAATTAAAAAAAGTTCATCAATGTTCTATTTGCTCATCAAATTATGTAGAAGGAGGCTACTCCAGTAATTGTTGCAGAGGATTCATTTACGAAGCCATACCAGCCAGATCGAGTATGGCTGTCTTGGGAGTTGGAGAATTATGAGTCTCGCTTCTTGGTGTGTTTGTAAAAGATTTCTCAGCTTCAAGCGGGCTGATCATTAAAACACTTTTTATTCAACCATGCATATTTATTTGGAAGGATTGTGTGACAGTCATAACTAACTTCTGAATATTGTTTCACGCTGAAACCAGATGCATCATCCCTCATCACAGACACACCAATTTGTATACTTAGTGAAGATATTAAAAGGTATGATATGACACATAGCCGCAAAGCTATAATTAGATTTCACTTTAATACCTTATATGTCATGAGATTACATGCGCTGTGCATGGCGTCTGAAGCACACTTAAATTACAGGGGATGTAAGTGATTAACCATTTGAGACTGAAAACAGATGACGAGGAGGACGCTCTAAATCCATGTTTAATCAATATAGCCACTTCCTACACATCAAGGGATTATTGACAGGAATTACTACTTGCTGTAATTACTGACTTATGACACAACTGATGGCTGCTGGCTCGGTGCGTTTACGTGCGCAAAAAAAAAAAAAAACGTGTCGGCGCTTTAAGTGATCACCTGCTTTGAAGTGGGACGATGTGTCAACACGGGCGCATTGGTAACGGAGCAAGTGACATTTATAGGATCTTCTGGATCCTTAATATGAGAGATGCCCTTTCTTCAAGGTTGAGTACGTTCTAGTTGAAAAGATTCTACATGATGCAGAAGGAGCCATTCAGAGTACTCCCTATGGCTGAGATAATAACTTCATCATAATTAGCTTGTGGTGCTCAGGAGTGTTGAATTGTCGGTTGCATTGGGATCTGGGCTGATTTATTGCTTGATTTAATTACGTATCAAAATTCAATTAGACATGCTTTCAACCAAATTCAAACTGAGTTTTGTCAAGCTGTCCCTTGAAATCAGGCGCAGTTTGAAGGACATCCTTCATAATGCCGTGACATCTAACTTAATAATTATCACTTACCTGAACCCATTTGTGTGCTAGAAAAAATAAAAAAAGAAGACAAAAATTTGCTATGCCAGTTTTGGAAAAGATGTGCTTTTTACTCCTCCATTACTTGTTTCACATGTGAACTGACATCAAACAGCATCAAAAAGTGTGAAACAGACCTTGATTCAGTAGTGATGTGAAGAGAGTTGCAGGTACTTTACCAAGTGAAGATACATGACAAAATGCTCTTTGAGGTTGACTACGGCTGAGAAAGTGTCTGACTTTCTTTACCCACATCACTCACCGCCTGCTCACCCTCTTTTGCTCCAGACTACACTAGGGAAAATAAGGGGGAGCTGTTTTGAATAAGTGTCACACCAGACTCCAAGAGCTACATTGATCTTTACTACTATGCAAATTCAAGATGTCATGGTGTCTATGCTAAGAAGTCAAGGAAAGGAAGGAATATTCCAGCCGGAGGTCTGCGACTGAAGTGTAGTCCTTTTCCAGTGTTGTAAATACACTCATTGACAATTTTATTGTGTGTTGCTACACTTTGGTAAAACTGTGTACGGTCTTATTTGACCCTGGCTTTTTTTTTTTTTCCCAAGCATTGATTCAGCAAGGTGGGAGAGATGTTCCATAGGGATTTTGATCTATACTGACTTGACAGCAGAGATTTTGCAGTTTTTCAGTGGCGCTGATGCCGTGAACATCCCACTTCACCTCATCCCAAAAGTGTTTTATTAGGCTGTGATCTGGGGACTGTGCAGACCATTGGAGTAAAGTAATTTCCTGGAACCATCTTCAGACAATGATACATTATCTGGCTAGGAAAAAAAAAATGCCTTTGAAAAAACAGTGTTCTGTCAATATGAAGGGTTGCACCTGGTCAGCAACAATGTTGGGTGTATTTATAGAAGCAAAAATATCATAAATATCCCATGTACTGGCAGACTTGAAGCATTATTCTGTTTTCATTCAAGCTGCTATTTGTTACCTACAATATCAAGTCTTCATTGCACTGCAGAGATAAACATTTTTGCCCTTCCTTACCATGCAACGTCTTGCACAATGTGGTCACCTTGATTTTAGCTGGATATATATGTATTTTCTTTTTGATTAGTGTTTGTCTCACATACATGTACAAAAGACAAAACAAGTAAACAGCTACTTTAGTGCTACCGAAATGGAGAGGAAACATACATTCCATATTCATGCATTGCTGTATTAGCCACATTTAGTATTTTGTCTTTAGTTTCCTCATATGTTCAAAACCAGCATCCACTGTCAGTAATACAGGACGTGCATGTGAGAGAATATTCAAGCACTGACGTCTGCTTAGACGTTACAAACACAGATTTCTTTTTTCAGATTCACTCCATTATCACATCCCACCTACTGTATTTTGACTTGTTTCTTCCTATGATTTATTATAGCACGTCAGCTGTTGTACAGATGTCACAATCAATGATCATTATCCCGCTGAAGCACAGTAACATCCAGAGCTTTACAGGTTCTGCGTTATAGATTTATCACTGAAAACTTATTTTGTTGGTTTGTGTAGCTGGAGAGGGCAGGAAAATCAGCTGCAATGACACAACAGACACCTGAATTGAAATCATACTCCTTGTTCCCTTTATAAACCCTAAACTATTACCATCTATTACTATCGACCTTTTTCAAAAATCCGGAAGAAATACAATAATTTTATTCATCACCAGAGAAGTTGAAAAAACAGTTCATAATTACAGTGTCACTGCTTTGCAGAAACAGGGTTCCGCCTTTTCTGAGTACTTCCGGGTTGTGTGAAAAGCATCTGTTATTGCAGGACACCTTCACTGATTTTCAGTTTGCATCTTTTGGTCTAGTTTGGGTATTGCATATGAATGAAAGCCATTAAACTTCTCTCTGACTTCACTATCCTAGCCTTGGTTTCATATGCATTTTTTTCCAGAATGTGAGGTCTTCATATGAAGATGCAGGGACGCAAGAAGTTGAATTAAAATGTCTCTCTGCTTCCAGATGACATCACTTGGAGGAACCTTCAGTTCTCACTATGCCTTCTCATATTTCATCTCATCACTTACAGTCTCTGATTTTATGGAGTTTAGAATTATGGTGAGCCTGGAGTTTGTAATAATGGTCAACCTGCTTTTCCACAGCTCCCGAAAAGACATTATATAAACTCCCAATAAAGAGAAACTCCTCCTGGTGATGTCATCTGGAGGAGTTTCTTAGGTAGAAGCAGAGAAATATTTTGATACAGGGAAGTCATAGGGATGTTTAAAAGCATTAATATATATTTACACCCTCAACTAAAGTCATGGAATTCCAGGTGAAAATTGATGAAGTCGCCCTTTAATACCTACTGAACACTTGAATAAAATACTGTATGTTGTGCGTATGCTTGAAGAATTTGTACCTGTGACTCACTGTTCCAAGGAAAAAAATAAATCCTCGGACAAAGCAATGCCTTTTGATGCCTGAGAAATATAACAGACTGGAGGTTAAATGACGTCACCATTGCCACAGAAACCAGGATCTGTAAGACAAGTTAACGTTCTCTACTCTTCAGAGAACTTGTTTTAAATGATCACGCAACCGGTGACGTTTCTGCGTGTACGCGTATCGACGTTTTGTCCCGTGCCGTCCCTCCACGTGTCGCTGCCCTGTGTTCACTCGTTCGTGCACCTGTACGGGGAAAATGGTGCAGCACTCATGGTTGGAGCCTCCAGGTCAGGCTGGACACTAAGTGAACCTCTCAACCCTGCTTGCAAAATGAGTCACAAAGGCTTGATTCACGGTCTAAAGGAGGGAGCAGCATTAAGAGGAAGGTGCCTGTAATGAAGTGGCCATTAAGTGTACTGTCGGGAAAAAAAAGTGTACTGTCAAAGAGGAAACATAGTGGAAAATAGAATGAAAAGCACTTCCGTGTGTCGAGACTTCGGTTTATCAAGATTCCCCAGTAATGTGAATTGTTCATCCATTTGATCTCTCTCCCAGTGAATCGTCTGACAGTTGTCTTCATTGAGACTGGCAGAGGCATTGTGCATAGAGTGTGATGTGCAATGACATACTGTATTACAAGCAAAGAGCTCGGATCATTGTCATTCACCGACAAACATGAAGCACAATGATGATATGATTAATGATTCTCAGAACATTTATGGAAATGATCTGCTGAATACTGGGAGTTGCTTCTGACTTCTGAATTTAAACTCGCAATTGATAACCAAATGGTTAGCTGCAGTGTCATTCGGCTAATTTCATCTGCGTTTCGAAATGTATTCACTGCCATCCTTCATATCACCGGGAGCATAAGGATTTCACAAAGAAGCTTTTGAAACATTTCACAATCCAAATGACTGAGGCCTTGTCATAAATTTCAGTGAGAACTCCGGAACAATAAGTGATAATGTTATTATTTTATTATTATTGTCTACAAGAAAAATAGCTCCTGTTTGATGCAGAGTTGATGGATCTCTCTTCAGAAAGCTGCATTTGTCGCTATTCCGGTTAGATGTAATCTAATCACTGCACAAAGTCAATTTATAACTTAAGAGATTGTATTTATCAGGGAGAGCACGGCATTGCACATTCAAAATGCGTGTGCAACTCATTTGCACTGGTTTGTAAGTAAAGAAATATTGTTGATGTTACATAGACACAGCACTTACTATATTTAAAAGATTTCAAAACAGTAGTTTATCACTGATAGTATTAGCATCAGCAGCATGTCCCTCTTGTTGTATCTGTGGCACCATGTATGTTTATTATATGTCTAGAATGATGTCAAACCAAATTGTTCAGTATGATTTTAATAATCTAAATGCAAAGATGTTTTATTTTGAAGCTTCTTCTTTGCACTTTGTCATTTACATTATAGCAGTAAACGAAGAGGTCACAAAAAGCTCATGACACTAAGGCAAAGTCGTGCATTTACAGAATGAAAAAAGGCAGATGGCATAATATTATGCTTTATAGCAGAAAAACACACGTTGCAGCTTAATTGCGGCTGCACCAAAAACACAGAACTGCTTTGACCAATGCTGCAACTGATAAAATATTAACAGTCAACATACTCAATATTCAGGATGAGTTATTACTTCTACCATCCCAGTGAGACAAATGCCAGGTTCAGGAATGTTTTCTCACATAATCCATATCTATGTGAAAAACAGGCACGGTGACTACTTGGCATGTCGTCCATGTCTACACGAGCTCTGTACTGTGTGCATCAACATACTGTTAGCTGTTTATGAAATATAGGTATTTGAAGCTTAAAGTAAACTAAAAATCAGGACGTCATTTTTCTTTCGTACTCACAGATGGTAACTTTTACATATAGCGTACATTTCATGATTTTTTTTTCCCGTGCATGGTTCGTTCATGTAACTGTCAGCTCTAAATAAAGAAGCACATAATCCCGGCTGCAATGCCAGTGGCACAATCTTGATAAAACCGTCATTAAGCGCGGTAACAAGGCTCACAGTCATATCCCCTTTTTGGCGCATGCATATCTTCCTCAAATATGTCGATGTCAGTTTTTCCTGGTGTCGGTCAGCCCCTGAACGCCGAGCTGTCTCCGCTCCCCAGCCGGCCTCGCTCAACCGGGGTCCATCACCAAAACAAACTTCTCGCCACTGCCAGGGTCGTTTTTCCCGCTCTTCCACCAACGAGCGCCAGTCGTTTTAATACCTTTGTGGAAGGCAAATGTGTGCTCCAGGAGGCCAGTCCCATGTGCTTTTCTTCCAAACCTCTTGCTGTTTCTCGGGCCACAGCCAAGTGCATTAACATATGTTCTCGCAGTGCACAGTGCTACTCTGCATTGGTAAATGCCTTATTACAGCCAAAGCTGCTCTGTGCTCTTTCGCTGCATATCCATAAGTAGTAAAACACAGCCATATCTGCCCACTCACAACAGTAGGGATGTGTCTCACATGACAGGGGGGCTCCTTAACATTTTGTCAGAGGCCCTCTTTATCAAATTGATATTCCACCCACTCACTGTTATGGCGGGTGGTAATAATGGCAAATAAAGACAATATTGCTTCTGCATGGTAGACTCCGAGTGTAATAAGGTCATCTACTGGTTATGTTTTTTTTTCATGTTTTTGTCTTTGTCCATATTTATGGCTTTTTAGCATGCAGAGTCAAATTCTCTCAGTATGACTTAGATCTCCAAAGACTATGCCAGTGTGAAATATGCAAAGGCAGAGGGTGAGTAAAACGTCCTAAACGCTGCAACATGTTCTTGCATAGAGAGCTCACACACTTGTAATCATGTGTGCAATTTCCTCTTATTATTCCATTTGTGTTTTTTCTCTTCTTTCTGAAGCAATACAAGACATTTCAGAGATCATGAAATATGTGTCACGGAACAGAAACATCAAAATTGCATGTGTTACAATTGGTGCAAATTTGAGAGATGACACAGACTATTGTTAAAACAACCTTTTGTCAATGATGCACAAACCGCAGCGTACTGAATAAAGTAAACTAGCA
The DNA here is from genome assembly GCA_033026295.1 of Channa striata. NCBI lineage: Eukaryota > Metazoa > Chordata > Actinopteri > Anabantiformes > Channidae > Channa > Channa striata. The sequence continues at coordinate 15,569,958 of CM065173.1, read as the reverse complement.
GGAGGAAAAATAATGAGGTACATTGAGATGCTTCTCATAGTAGTGCAAGGTATTTTTGACAAGATATCACATTTTTGCTGTTAATTTAACTGATAAGTGGGTTTGTAAATAGGAGTTAGGTATAAAACCTTTTAACCTCTGCATAAAACAAAGGGGCGACAGCATTCAGGAAAACACTTGACGTATCATGAATTTAAAATGTAGCTTCATTAGCACCTACAGTGAAAGCACGGCTGCAAAAATTGGAGAACAGATGAAGGACCCACCAGGCTACAGCGTCTGTGAATACAGCTTGTTGATGATTAAGTCGATTGCTGATAAAATCCAGCACCGGGTAAAATGTGCTTGCAGATATCAATCGGTCAGCGAGGTCATTTGAGTCACTGTGCGTGTGATCACTGGCTCCTTGGGAGTTTTTTCAGGATTTGTTTTTTTTGTTTTTTTTCTAATTTGGGCAATCTTTGTTCTGTCTGCCAGAGACGCAGTTATGCTGTGTTGATCTGAAGTCAGATTCTAAAAGAATGTGTATCAAACGACACACATAACTTGTCTTATTCGCGCAAAAAGAACTGAGGGCTGGCATCCGTGACATCCCACAGCAGTGCGCTGATTTATAATGGTTGGGAGGAAAAAATAAGAGGCCAGGATACATCACTGAAATATGAAGGCACTGAATAATACTTTGCTCATGAATAAAATCATTAAAAGAAGCTATTTTATAACTTAGGCCATCACCATGAATGTTGAGAGTTTTATGATTAATGATTCATCTATAAATGAAAGGTTTGAGATTTTGAAGGTTTTTTATTCATATATTTATTTATGTTTTTAGTTATCTATTATTTCATGCTGCTTTTGACAGGCCAGTTCACCCGAGGACTCAACTTCTATTCGCTTTAACTTTTGATATCTATTTCGTAGACAATTTAGTTTGGGCTGCACCACTGTGCAAACTAATGAGGCCTCAAAGGCTTTGTTTAAGTCATTAAAGATGGAGATATAGCTGCACGGGCTTCTTCTAATGGCAAACAATTACATGACAACAACCTGGCCAGGAGAATTAGTGGAAAACAATTTAGTTACAGTGATTTTTCATATAGAGGAATTTCATGTCTGTTCAAGAATAGCGATAATAATAACAATGTTTGTTTGGTCACTCATAAAAACAAGAAGAGAGAAGACAAAGTTAATCACAAATTTAAAATCATTAACGCTTCCAAGTGTGACACTTTGTTGTAAAAGTCCAGCCTCCATCCTTCCCTGACTCTGCTATACATATCCTTAATCGCAAAGTCTAAATGTTTAATTAAAAGTGCCTAAATGAAAGAACTTTCTATTGGCTGTTAACATTTAATTGTTACATCTTCCATCACAGCTCGAGATTGCATTCGGTTCTGTCAATACAGCAGCCTTGTTTACTACCTTTAAGGACAAGTGCAACATGTGCAATACTGTTTACCGACCTGCATCTCTCCCCAACTTCTTTTTAATATAAGTTGCATATGAATGAACATAAACTGTACTATCCAGGACTCCAAACGTTACATGGCTGCATCGGTACATGAATGAGAACCAGTTCCATTCCACATCACGCTGTCACGTTCAGCCGTACGTCTCAGTCTCCTCAGTTCACTAATAAGTTTCCTCTGTCGGTGGTTATTGTCAAACTGTTCAGGTTCAGTTACTCATAAAAAACTAAGCCACTACGAGCGCTTTTTATAAGGTCAGTAGCACAGCAGTCACCTGTTTGCAAAAGATTTACCACATCGTGATTTTTTTCTGCAGCCCTTGTGCTCTTTCAGTCTGTTTTTAATCAGAAAGTAATAATGGCTGACCTGAAAACACGACTTTTCAGCCGTGAGAGGAGCTCCGCTGATTCACACTACTCCTGTCTGTGACAACAATTCAGCACTGCCAGTTCAGATTGTTCAGGGTTAAAAATTCTGTCGCAACCTAATTTGTGACCCCAGTTTTACCTCGTTCCCTTTGGCTGTACGCACAACCCACCAAAGCCTTTGTATTCCTCCCAACAGCCCGTCATCAGCCATGTTAAAACTACAGAACATCTGTTCTTATTAGGTTTTCCAGATCACACGAGATCATGAGTTCACATACTTTATGCAACCAACATTCAGACGTCACACACACACAAACGTGCACGTGGTAATTTTGCAGGTGACAACAGCTAGTGGGCAACAAAATTAGAGACCTAACAAAAGTCACTGAATGTGAACATAAATTCCTTCAGTGGCGCGTGGGTTGCTGGAGCTGGACCAACTTACTCGCACAAAAACTAAAAGCCTCCTAATTAATTGCATGAAAAGACCTACGGTTTGTGTATACGTTTGTGTACTGGCATTCTATTTTAAAAATTCGGATCAAAGCAGCGTGTTTAATCTGTGGGTGGATTATATTTGGATTTAGTGTAATGTTTTAATGAATGAAGCACTCAGTCGGGACATATGGCGAGTGAGGAAAGCCCACCACTGTCAAACCACAGACCCGAGTTTCACTCTCGAGACCCAAGTGTGGCTAAGTTTAGGCCCAAAAGCGTTCTGGTTAGAGTCAGAAAAAGATGGTTTGGTATGATTTTGATTAAAGTTTAACAAACGTGTCTGTGACGATACATTCACCAAAGATGTGAACAACTATAAAAATGCACAAACTTAATATAACAACGTTATAACCTTGGCAGTCAGACAAACAAGACCTACTAATGTAAGATTGATTTTATTAACACTATAAACTTATTTGTGACTTGCCATTTGTCACCATACCTCACTATGTTACTGGATATTGTAATCTGCTTGCAATTACGTTCAAACACACAAACATATTAGTGTTTGTATCAGTTTAATTTGTATCTAGGAGGAGGCGGGTTTGGCAGCAGAGATGGAAGAGTTCCTTCACTCACTTTGTTGTGCACTACTGGCTTGGGTTTCTCGTGGTGAAGTTTTGACAGATTTTAGATTTTTTAGTCCCCCTAACAATTCAACGCTACATCAACAGTAGCAAATTGCCTTTCTCTCAAGCCTGGGTAATGAATGAGCCAATCAGACATTAATGACACAATCTATTGAGTAGTACTTTGTGCTGGGAAACTTTCTCCATTTGAGATGCACCGTGCGACTTCTCAGAATTGCTTGTTGACACTGGGAACAAGTTGTGAGGAGGAAGAAAGAGGAGTTACGGATCATTCCTGGAATCAAACGGTTTACAGCACAGCAACTCCATTACATATGTTCTGTACATGGACGGCAACATTTAAATTTTAAAAAAAAGCCTGACTTTAACAGGTTTATGTTCTGAGTCCAGACAAATTTATTGTATTGTTGCACAAGGGACAACAGACGTCTTCAAGTGGATTTATTACGCTGTACATCTTTTTCTTTTGATGGTAAACAAAGCAGGTTGACATCCTTTTTATTAATGTTACAACTGTCACTGTGCTACTGTCATTTACATCATTTTTTGTTTAATATCCCCCTTGTTTGATATGGCGATTTTATTATAATGAATTTCTGTTTATCCAGATCTCTGCAGTGGCTTCTCATTATTTAGAATTGGAATAATGTAAATCATGCCATATGACAACACTGTTTACCTGTTCCTCAGTTTGTATGGTTCATTTTACATTTTCACTATTGTTATTTCACTGTAACCTTGTTTTATCTAGTCATCATAATGTATATTTTGGTCAGAATACTTTCTCCTCCTCAACAGAATGCATGTCTGGATATTAATGTGCTCTCTCCTTCGGTATGTAGGGTTTTTTTTTGTCAATGCTGGTGAAATGCTATATTACTGTATTTTTAAAATGCAACCGTGGTGCAGTAGGTGCACATCCATATGACCATCTCAAGTAGGATCAGTGAAAGTCATATTTTTGCCTGCATTAAAAACTAGTCCAAATCATTATGGTGGACTCTGGGACTTGGTATTATCCGCCGGTCAGGTTAAGATGCTTATACATTAGCAATCTAGGGGACCGGGCAGCTGGACTGCAATCCTGGAGCACACAGTGACTTGCCCATTAATAGATTGGGGAGTGTCAAGAGAGCCCACCCTGAGCAAAGATTTCCACGTGGATATGGCCTGTGGCACAGGGGTACCTGCCCCCAGCCATCTGCACTGATTTGACAAATGATTCTATATCAAGGGCCTCTGCACTGATTTGGGTGGTAATTGATTGGAAGTGAGGCTCTCAAATCCCTGATTGGTTTAGCTGAATATAAGGGGGGGATATGCTGTGGCAAGTGAGAGAAAAGGACAGGCAGCAAGAGAGAGAAAAAAATACAGTGCCGGAGACGTGGGAAATATACCATCGAACTCTGCCTCATTTGCACTTTGAGAGAATTCAGAATGTAATTTTATGAGATGTGGAGCGTCTACACACACTATGGGTGGTATATTTTTACAGAACATCGCATGTCATTTCTGTGTGTCTGCTTTGTTTCCAACGCAGCTGTCGGGGTGTCCAATTTGTTAGTGTGTCTATGGAGATTAGATTTCACCATTCAAAAAGAGGAATTTGCTCAGAAATGGAAACTTATTGATTTGTTCTACATGGAGGTGTGGTCGGATGCAAATAAGCATGGCAAGTGTGAAGCATGGATTACATATTCCCTCATCAGTTTCCCATGAATTTTCCCTCGTTTTGAGGCCCTCGACTCTCGTTGTGAAAAAACTCTGTGACGAAAGAGATAAGATCAAACATGGAGGCTCGTCACTGTTAGAGATTTCCCTCAAGATTACCTCAAACCTAGAAATGCTGCATGGGGGTGCAGACTGAACTAAATTCACGACAAGTTCCACAAATATTCAAGAAACACAACACACGTTTATTCGGGCCAATCATATTTACAGTATCTGTAAAGCATATGTTGCTTTGCAGTCAAGTACATTTTGGACATTCTGCAGATACGCCAGGAGACTGCAGAGCCCTGTTAATGCAACTGTGACAGTGATGCTATGTATATTTAGACCCACTGCCTTTATTACACGGCAGGCTGGCTGCACTGCATACCTTTTGCCATTTGACACAGACATGTGGTGCTTGCTAGTGACAGATGCTGCAGAGTACTGGTCCCAGGGGTCACAAATGACCTTTTGCATTGCCTTTTTTCAGTCACAAAGCATTATTTGTTTGATGATGGCCACCAATGCAACCCCAGGCACTGTGATGGAGCCGTGGGTTGTTGCCGGTTGTCTTCTGAGATCACATTTACCTCAAATAAATTGTGCATGTGTGTGTGTGAGAGGCGCTGAGTGAATGACTGTGTGTCTGTGCGCTTGGACGTCCAAGGACACGCATGTGGGGACGTACATGTACAGGAAAATGTCTCACTAACCACATGTAGTCTGCTTGATGCCTTTAACTAAGCTTAACTGCTTGCATGACTATCCCCTTGTTTGGATGCCAGAGGGATTTTCTTTTATTATACAGAATGAATCATCATTAAGATGTGCTTATTCTGTGGCCTTTTCTTGGCTTAAAAACTGCAGCTGCACACAGGATCTCTTAAGCATTTTATCTGTGGCGGTGAGTGTGTGTACATTTCAGTCCTAGTCGAACTCCACGGGATACAGTGCGCTTAAAAAAAAAAAAAAAAATCAAGGTGTCTGTCGTGTTCATTGCTCAACGTTTACATTGTTAGGTGGTATTTCAGTAGAGCGGTTCTCATTTAGTGAGGAAAACAAAACTGTGAAATGGCATCCTGGAGTTACACGGTTTTAGTTTACCATAGCAATTTCAGAGCTGGCAGGAACAGGGTTCAGCGCAGGCCCCATACTGTCAGAGGTGCTTGATCCCCACCCCTATCCCTCGCCCTCTCCATCTGTCACCTAACTCGATTGCACTGTTCACACAGATACATGCATGTACATAATTTTATCAGCTAGTGCACCAACTGCTCTTTCCAAAGGCGAAGAACGCCAACCAACCCTGTGCTAGATGACGTTGTGTCAAACACGGAAACCAGCGGTGTTACAAATGTGATTCATGGCTGCGTGTACGTAACGTGCTCGCTCTGTATTCGCACATTACTGCTATTCCTCCGTACTATAATAAGAAACTATTATTAATGCTGTAGATTCAGCAAAACATTGTGAAAAACTGATACAATTTTCTTCTGTCTGAAACCGAGTGTCAGAAATATGATCTTACCCTCACCTCCTACCCTGACTGCCAGACTGTAATGATGCTCTGAGGTGAGCCCACTCATCAATTATTCACAGAATGCAAGATTTTCACTCTTTATCTTCTCGCCAGCTAGTAGAGACCATTTAATAAAAATTGTGGAGAAAATAAAGGAAACGAAGAGGAGCAGCAAAGCGCTCGGCGGTTGAAAAAGAGAGTTTGTGGTGGACAGACAATGCTCTCGATGTGAGTTATAATTGTAGTTTAACAATGTGGGGACCTCTGGGATTTTTCAGTATGCAATTTTTGGCCTTTAGACTAGGATCGCTATGGAAACCAAAGGCCCTGAACGACCTGCAGTGCCCACCCACTCGGACAGCCGTTAATCATCTTCACTCAGATCCTGGCACTGCAGAATTTGGCCAATGTGTCAAGAAGCAATTATATATACTTAGTGCTTGGGCACCCGATCTCCTCCCTCCCCTCTCTTTCCTCGCTCTCACACTCTTAATATAATCACAGAGCAGTCAGTTTAAAAGCCCTCTGTTCATTTCACTATCTATCTGGGGGATACACACAATGCAGATGAAGAGAAGTGTAAAAAGACAGCGGATATTCTATTCTGAGAGCCATTATAATCAGAATATTCTTTTCATATAAATCATATCCAGCCATTTACTGATTTTACCAGCCTCCTGAGCTGACTGACATACTAAATTACCCCAGCTGGCCCATTGCATTCGCTGCACATATTGGGTTGGTGCGGATCATGGAGACTAATGTGAGCTGACTAGAGGGAGATTATGTTCCGCTGCTAACAGCTAAAACGTGAATAACACTATCCGCAAACCCACGGTGTTCCCCCATTACATCAGCCCGGATCAGCTGTGTGAAAATGGAGAGAGAGCAAGTCAGAGAAAGGGAAAAGAGTGAGGAGGAGCAGCCAGGACAGAAACTGACATTTTCTGTGGAGAGGCGGTTCCTGTATTATAACTTCTGCAACATCCAGCACTAAAGCATCACTTCTCATCAAGGTCAGAGGAAGTTTGCCTCCTGCTGCGGGTGAAGGACACGCAGGCTTGTTTTTGCATTGGCAGATTTACAATCACAAGTTCATTGCTCCTATCAAGAGTTGTCAGCAAGTGGGGTGTGTGTGTGTGTGTGGATAGGGGGGTGTTACATATTTTATTATTATTTACTGTTCTCCCACTGACTGCAGCTTTCAGTGCCACCAAAGTCACTTTAGACAGCTAGCTGTGCATTAGCGATAAAGCACGGCGGCGGGGTTTGAACACTTGATGACAGGTCGTCAGACAACATCCCTCCACTGGGCTCCTTTTACCAAGGTCCACTCTTGCAATAAGCCACGCTTCACCATACCAGCCATTCATCCAGAAAAAGGACACAGGCATTTTTAACACGTTTGGTGCTAAGTGAACTGAAATCGTGTGAATTTCACTACATAGCGCATTATCACATTTGCGAGAGGCATGCATCAGGAGCAGAAGTTGATGGGGAAAGTTAGTTCGGTCTGTGGAGATGACTCGAGTCAGACTGAAGTGATGATTTTAACTGTGCATTTACGGGACTAATTAACATTGAATAAATCTGCCCTTCTCACCTCGCTTCAAATAAACGCTCAATCACGACAGAATATAGACAGAAGTAATATCAGGAAGTGAATGCGTGCTTTTTGAAATGAAAACATTTTCTTTTTTGAATCACTGGTAAATTAATTTACACATCCTTTGGCAAAGAGTCTTGCGGAAGGCATATGGTGAGTGAAACGTGAAAAAAATGAAACAGATCTTGACATGATATAGAGCTAATTTACAAATGTGAGATTAACACATAAACACAATCTAATAATTGTTTAAAATATCTGCAGTTCTTTCACATAATGTGCTGTGTCCGCTGTGGGAGAGCCAACTGGAGCTTACCTTATGAGGACAAATTGGGGGCGATGAGTTAAAAGACTTCTCCGGTGTCTGGTTTGGGTTCTACAAGAAAAACACATTATCAGGGACATGTTTTCAGCGCCGAGCATCTCCCTACAAATCTTCAGTGACAGAAGTTGCAGCTTATTTCCTGGTCGTTGCCATTAGCATTTTTTGCAATATATTTTAGAGGGGTTAAGCGACTCAACAAGCGTGTCTTTGCTGCCCACTAATCCAAGATTGCTGCCTTTGTTGACGGTCATGTTTTAAATCTTTATCTTGACAATATCATCGTATCATACATTATGAGAATGATGCATTTTGTTTTGTTTTCCAGTTCCCTCTACTTTCTATCCTGCCACGAGGATTATAAATCCTTCTTTGTCAGAAGATTTCACTGAACATATGTTCAGTTTTGCATACACGCCCGAATGCATTTTTTGAGGTTAAATGATTATCACATTGTTAATACACCAATACATCACTCAGATACAACAAAACACCATTAAAAAGCAGACACAAGGTAAGTCAACAAGCCAACAACAGATGGTCCCGCTGCTTGTGATTATGCAAAGATCCAAAGTATTTGCATACTCACAATGCCGTCATAAAAAAAAGAAAACAAGAAGCCATCTTGAGCTGACCTCGGTGAGAAATGAAAAGAGCAACGAGTGAAGGCGAACACAGCAGGGAAAGGGATGAGCTCTGCAAACTTCTTTGGGTATCTACCAAGCACCTGACTCCTGGGAAGGCCCTGTTGATTTCCAAGCAGGTGCTTTCAGTTATGTCCCCATATCCAATTATGTGCCTGTGGTATGTCTGATGCTCCCTGACACTATTAATGGCTGCCTTATGGTATCACCAGGACAGATGAGGCACTCAACTCTCCAGACTCTTAACATCTATATTTCATTGCCACGCGGAAGGAGAACACCTCACTGGCCAAGGCAAGTGAGAGAGGAATAAAAAACAGCCAGGCTTTCTCTGCAGCATAAACACCGCATCATGAAATATAAATGAATAAATGGGCCTGGCTGGGACGATGGAATTAGTAGACAAAATTTTTCCCTACAGATTTAGCGGGGTATATAACCATGATATCCTAATTGATGTGACAAATAAACACAAGTTATTTTCTTCGGGGAGACGAGGATTCTGTGTGTGAACTACGCGGGATGATTAACAGTGACAAAGACAACATGACCTTGATTTTAAACATTTATACCGTGCTTTGCTTATTTAGGTAAAGATGGATGAACATGGATGTAAGTAGAACATCAAACACTTTTACAATATGCAGATTATTCTATAAAAAACAATTTAAAACTAATAGTCAAAAGCGAAGGGTCATTGCATCTGTGTAATGTATGAATTCAAATGCCAAACATGCTCTAATGTTTTCTTAAAAGTCCATTTAAAATTGAAAGTAAACAGCAGAGTGAATTCCATAATCAACAATCACTTCGTTTTGAAAGTACAAACAACGTACAAGAATAAATGTTTATGAAAACAAAATGTGTTTCTAAAATCTCTACTTAGATTCAGTGCTTTAGCTCGCATTAATAAAGCAGCCTGTTCAAGCTTGATACCAACCATAGATAATCTAAATCCTTTCCCTTTCTTGGACACACATACAAACACATATCAAAAATCTCCCCGGGCTATAATTATTGTTGTTTTATTTTTGCTGTTCCCCCCCCCTCCCCGTTACAATGTCATTTTATTCTTTGAGCAGAACAAAACATCACATTTCACTTTATGCCACGTCCCTTTGTCACACAGCCCCAGTACATGATAAAGTTAATTATTAAAGATTAATATTTCATCAGAGCGGAAACAGTGCCGCTTTGATAACTATAACTCATACTGTTTTTACAGGAGACACAAATGTGATGATGATCATGTAAGTGGAAGAGCGACTGTAAATAGAACGACGTGGAAAGGAAAAACATCTGTCATTTTTCCGCTCACCTTTGGTCTGGGACATTTTGCATCTGATAGGGAAACACTATTGACAAGTCTTGCAACAGAGAGCCTTGGATTACACCGCATATTGATGTTTTTGTCTTTTCAGAGCACTTGGGGTGGCTGTTGTAATTTGACGAGGCCCAGGGAGCGCAACGGTATGATATATAACAAATTTTATTTTCCAAGGAAACGGAAAGATAGCTGAAACATGATGTTTCTTTGTCTGATTTGTTGGCGACATGCTGATTTGGATCAATTTTGCTGTGTCTCGCTACCTTTGCGTTCCTTCAAAGTGCTTCTTACCCACACTCAACAATTATTACAACCCACAGATCATCCAAGTCCTGGATATAAGTTGTAAAACATACACCGTCGGGCTAAGCAGGAAGCATCTTGTTTTAAGGAAACACTAGTCCACAACCTGGCGCTCGGTTTTTATGTGCCAGATGTAGTACATTGCAGTCTGGTCACATTCAACACCAACTTCCCCAACAAGCCCAATGAAAAAAACAAGACCACTATTCAGGGCTGGGAGTGGACAGGGACTTGTGGCACATTAGTGTTTTTAGCCCCATCAGCTCAGCTTTCAGTCCCCCCGCACACAAGGAGGCTTTATACCGTTCGCTCCAAAGTGTTGTGCTACATTTACTAAACTGCATTTCCAACAGCTAGTTACTGATTTATTGCCACCCCAACATTGCACCCCCACCAACCCCATCCTCCCCCCAATAAAACATAGTTCTCTCACTAGGATTAAAGGAGCAATGTAGTTCAAGGATTATCGAATGCCTTTGATCATGTGACTGCCACGTTTTTGATCTGCAGCTCATAACACCAAATATATTCTCTTTTTCTTGCCTTCTGTCTCTGTCCTCTCTCCGTGGATTTCCCCTTACTTGATGGTTTCTCTGCAGTGTGAGAAAAGCTCCTGACAGGCAGAGAAAGAAGAGAGTGTAACAAGCGTAAAACACATGCGGTGTATTTGTAATATTGTGATGAAGGAGATCGTGCTCGCACTGCTTATCAGAGGTAATCTGCACGCGCAAGTGCTGTGGAAGATAAGGCTGACATGTGCTGAAGTTTGATTAGCACATTTATGACAGGTAAAAACGAGACCGGTGTTTTTCACGTGTTTTCATAGAGTCCCAGACTGTAAATGCACACCACAGAACATAGATTCAGACGGTCATACTGTACGTGTTGCGTTGTCAGGCAGTGCCACAGATGTTTTAAGTAAAAAAAGGCAATCACAGGTTTTTTTTTTTTTTGCCTTTGAAACAGGAAGTTTGGTTTCAGTTGCCTAACCCCGCACTGCACCCTCAGCTGCACCCCGCTGCTGTTCATTAGCAATTTCTGAGCCTTGGGCTATTTTGCAGTGTTTCAATCCCCACTTTATTATTATTTAGTGGCTGACTTGGACATGCAATCAAAGGGACACTTGTATTGCAAAGCAATGCCTTTTCCATGATGCCCAGACTAAAAAAGCCTATAATTGTGAGCCAGGGGATCCGTGGCTCAAATTTAGTCAACATACCTCAAAAATGTTTCTTTATCCTCATTGTACAATCAGCCCCTATTAATGTCATTGCCAGAACAGAAACGGGACATATCAAAACAATTATTTTGATGCGGTTTCAAGCAACATAACATTTCAATATGAATGGCACTCGAACCTTGAATTATTATAAAAGGCGTGGTTTCGGGCAAAAAAGCCCATCAAAAATGACTGAAAATCATTTTAATGGGTAAAAACCTGTAAGGCTTTGGTACTATCTAACTGCCATGTTATTAGACAGAGCGCGTCAGTCAAGCTGGGGAACACAGAAACAACATACAGACAGGTTGACAAGACATAAACATGCTGCCTTCCATCTTCGTCCCAGCTTGGCATGTTTATCTAGTCTTCCATGTGAGCTTAGTGCAGCGCTGTGCATATGCATACAGAATAATCAAGGTTCAGAAACTAGTGCCTGAAGGAAGCTGCACATATAGCACAAGCTCTTTGAAATGGTGCCAGGGTGGGCCTCATTTGCAAAGCAATTCAACAACAAAAGTAAAATACTCTACAACTTCAAACTAAATTCGGGAGATGCCAACTGGTATGGCTGTGCGGTTTGCTGAGAGAGGGAATTCAAGAGGGTTACATCCGGTGTCTTGTGTGTGTGCGCTTCTGACATGGCTTATTTGCAGACCCAGCCCTGCACCAGTGCAATGTCATGATTGCTTTGGCAACGAAAGTGGTCCTAATTTACATGAGAGGGAGTCCTGGAGGCGCACAGGAGCTTGCCTTTGACCAAGGTGCCAACAAGCCTGCAGAAAAAGCATTGTAATTACAACCTAAAAAAGCTGCTGTGGTGTGAACAAAGTTAGTTACATCACATCAGTTCCAAATGAGTGGGACTGAAAAATGTGTTTATGCTTAAAAAAAAAAAATTCTACAATGGTTGTATTGATGGTGTTTATATTTATTACGTCATTTTTATATTCTCCACACATGGAACAGAGTCTGCCTCCAACAGTTTGAACAGCCTCGGGTATCGTGGTTTGTTCTGATAAATGCAACATTGCTATACAGCAGAAATATATATTGCAGGGGTTTATGATAACAGGTCTCGAAAGTGTGTATCTACTCTTACTTGCATTTTTGGAAAACTGACACCTACAGAAGAAAAAGGACACAAAAACAATATTTCACAGGCTGATTCCTCAAATTGAGCAATAGAGCCACCGCGTGCCGTACGTAACGCGCGCGTGAAGGTATCGATTCCATGCCAATTTTTTCTTTAAATAGTCCCACAATTTTACTATTTTCTTTCAGTTTCAAGCTTTCATATTTGGGCCAAAAGCTGCCAGCTGCAGCCAGTGACCTTCAGGTGAGAAGGGCCGTGGCAAGGCCGCACTTTTTATGCACTTTCACTGAAGTTCAAGCTTCACCTCAGTGCCCAACAAAAACAACATTCATTAAACATAATACTTATTTCTGCATATGCTTTATTTAAAAAAGGCTGTTTCCTGCCAACCTGTAAACACCATTACTTTCTGGCTGTAATCACAAGGTGATAAGAAAACGATCAGTTTGTTTAAATAGTGAATTAAGTATTCCGAATCAATAATTCATCAGTGTGAATCATATTAGCATGATATTATAAAACAACATGAAGTTTTCCTGATTATTTCTGTAATTGTCTTAAATGAGTTATGTAAATTTCCTGATTTATAAGGAGAGAGGTCTTCTTGGATTAATCCGGAGATAATTATATGTGTGTTTAGACGTTTGTGAATATCACAATGCCGTTATAGTCTAAAATACGAACACTGTCGCTCAGACAGTTTGGAGACGTGGGGCAATTTGACACAAATTGAGGCCACGAGACGAGAGACTGCGCTGAAAAGCTCACTAATCCGGTAATATTTTGGGTGAATTTCTAAGACAAATACTTTGGCATTGTCTTGATGAGAGAGCCTCGCCTCATTTAAGTGTCTTTGGGATCCGGATCAATCCACATGGCGGGAGTCAGACTTGTACACTTGACCATATAATGTGGCATGCTTGTCACAATGCATTTCTCTCTTCAAAGTATATTTCTTGGCCTGCTCTCGTCACTCGCTCCCTCTAACCAATTTGTCATTCTAAGCCCAGCCTCACTGCTGCCAGCGCCTGGATGATAGCAGTGGGCCTCTCTGATCCAGGCGGTGGCTAGGGAGTAGGCCAAGTGTTACGCGAGCCACCCTGGGACACCAAGCAGGCGCTTCTGCCGGCTGATGCACGCCTCCACGGCTGAGAGGAACTGGCTTTGCAGATGCTTTCAATTCGACACAGAATGGAGCTCATCTACTTTGCTGAGGACATTTGCTTTGTGCTTGTGCACTGCATTTGTGCTCGCTCGTGTATTTTCGCGCACGAGTGTGCACGAGCGTGCGCATGTGTGCGCCGGAAAGATTAAGAGAGATCTGTGTGTGTGTGTGCGCGTGTTTGAATTCACATGTTTGTGCATGACTGAGTATCTGTGCATAAAAGCACGAGTGTCTGGAGCTGATTTTTTATTTTTTTTTATATAAAGACACAATTATCCTGAAATGAGGCTAAGCTTTTTTATTTTTTCCTCTGTGTTGTGTGTGATTATAGTATTTTCTGAGTTATAACCTACAATACGACTTCTCTGCTCGTGTCCTTTAGAAGTGAGTCTAGTCTCCATTTTCCTCCACTGGCAGACATTCCTCTCAAGAGCAAGAGGCAGCACAACCCTGTTGTCTTCACTTCATTATTCCCGTTTTAAACAACCATTAATGCCCTCATTCAAATGCTTGGATGCTGCTTTGCTGTTAAGCTTATCAGCAACAGTCAACCAATTTACTACTGCAGTTCTTTCTCTAGTTGGGTGAGCAGAGCATTAATTGTATTCAGGATTACATTAGCCGCACATTGTTATTGACTGCGTCTCACGGTCAGGCAAAACTTTATTTTGATAAATGAAAACAAATAGTTCCTATCAAGCTAAATTAAGCAGGGAATTTGCTATAAATCAGTGAATCCACTTTATGATATTTTACTGCCTTTTTGACAAAAAAGGTCAGAATGATGAACGTCTTTGTAGTTTCGGTGCTACAAAGAAACGCAAGTACATTTGAGGAACAAAAGAGCGTGACACTATTGGAAGTAAACCTGGCAAATGTATGCTAATCATCTTCTGTTTGGCAAATTACAGAGATGCTGCTCCGTTGTGATGAGCAGCCTACCCTTCTCCCAGGAGAGGTGCTCAATATCAACCTTTCAGACCCCTGTGTTTTTGCACCGCGGTCTTCTGCAGCCGTGTTTGGGATTAAAGTGTGCACGGCTGCGGCGTTTCCACACCAGTAGATGTACTTATCTTTAGTGAATATGCTGTCACCCGCCATTGTCAACCCAACAATCAGCTCTCTGAAAACAGACCCCTTCATTTGTCTGGGACTGAGACTTGAAGGAGCTTGAGGAATGTCTAGCCCGAGCTTCTCTGTCAGACATTGATACCCATCTCACAAAACAACACCGGCTTTTTATCTGTCTGAGCGTGATTCAGTACCAGACTGAGAATGAATCGGGAAGGCTCCAGTTTCCCTCGTATGAGCACAGTTAACATTGACTGCTCCTTGAGCACCGATGGCAGAGACATCGGCAGCTAAGGCCAAAACCCAATCAAACCAGCTGTGTGCCATTCTCTCCGTGGCACTGCCGGTGCCAGGCATGTGTTCCACATTACTAGAAGGCAGAGAGGTCTCGACCAAAACCCCAGTCTGGGGAGATACGGCCACACATGAACCAGGACATGTAGGCAGATTGGGGCTTTAGCTCTACAAACATTTTTCAGAGACAGAGCTGCTGTGCAAGCAGAAATAATCTCATTGGTTGCGTTAAACCTCAGTGGAGAGTTTTCTCGCCAAGCAGCAGTAGGATGCTGAAGCCCAATGTACTAGGCAGGAGGAAAGATAGGAGGTAACTAATATTGCGAATCCCAGTGCTCGTCCAGAGTAAAATAATGCAATTAAGCCATACTTAAGACATGTTATCTGGGTTAGATAGATGGTCCTGAATTTCACAAAGTCAGACTTTTCATTTTCTATTTATATATTGTTCAGCAGGTTGTATTTATTCAAAAAAAAAAACATTATTTAAACCCCGAGACCAGCTGTTCATTGTATTATTTTGTAAACCATTTTCTGTTAAATAGGTGATGTCACGAAAAAGTAGCATAATCAGATATCTAAATTATATTTCAACAGAACTAAACCCACACCACAAAAAAAAATTCTGTTACAAACATCATTTCAAATCGATATTCTTTGCATCTTGCTATGTCAAACACTTCATGTAGTTGTCATTATGAAATTACAATAAACAAGAGAGCCTCAAAACCCTCTTAATCATTCAGAAATAATTGAAATTCTTTGTTTGGTTATAAGGGTGAATCTCACTCGAAAACATTTACAAGTGAATGTCTGCGCTGCTTGCAGTGGTGTTCATTAAGTCTGGGTCACAGGAGGCTTTCAGCACCTCTCCACATTAAAATAAGTTTTTGAGCACATTTCTGTAATAGATAAATATTATTCAAATATTGGACATATTGCATCTTTAACTATAGATGGGATTCTGGATGCAAAGTCCGATCTCTGGTGTGACAGTCAGTAAATAAATAAAGAAATATCTACATAATCCAGCCAGTTGGTGAACTGCCAGATCCACTGACAGGAGAGGATATGTCCGGGAAAGCTCCTGTTTGTTCTTTTTAATTATCAAGGTGATCTAGAGAAATGACTCACAAATGGTCCTTTTCAAAGTCATGGTGAAGTCAGGTGTCATCAGGGAGAGCCAGAGGATTGTGCTGAGCTAAATGTTTCAAACAAAACTGACAAAAACTGACAAAAACCTCATCAGAATTTAATTAAAGTTACATTTCTAATAAATTTTCAAGGTGGATGTGATCTTTTGTATGGATATAATTTTCAATATTTGAGTATAACTTTTTCATACACTTTTTTTACATACACTTATTAAAGAACATTGGTGCCAGCTGAATATGGGCTGTTTCTTTGCGAGGTAATGTCTGCGTCCGCTGTACGCTGAAACGCATGGAAACTACTTTTGTCTGAGTCGCGTCCTCTTTTCCTCCCTCTCTCCTCTGCTCCACTCCAGTCGGAGCGCTCCTCGAGCTGATAAGCTGTAATTACCTGGCCCAACCCACTTTCATTTTCCCCATTTGCGGAGCTAGGAGTACAGAAGATGATGAGGAGTGAAAAGAATTTAAAAATAAATCAATAAAAAGGAACCTCTGACCTCTGACTGACATGTATCTCAGAACTCTGACTTTAAATACACAGGGATTCCAAATTAAAACTCTTAATCCTTATCCTTATCTGTACATGCTCTTTTCTAAACACAAACACTGGCTGGACAAAGGCGAGAAGCATGATGGAAATTGCTAAATCTGACAAAATTGGTGAAAAGCAAGTATTAGATAGTCCAACCGAGACTGACCGTCACATCTCTTGTAACTACAGTTTTCAGTGTGTGGTGACAATAACCTGCTGATCAGACATATTTTATGATTTGGAAACACTGTCACAGTCACTGACTTGGGTTAAACTTGCATGTTTGTGTAATCTGTAGCACGTGTAGCATGAATTATTCAAATATATAGTTTGTACTGTATATGGACTTTACCAGAGATTAATTTTTAACAGATGCTCTTGTTCATCTGGCCTGACCTCCTGATTGGACCTCACTAAAAATTACAATCTGGTTTCCATCCAGCCACCTCAACACAAACCATTTTGTCTGAATGACAAGCCAAGCCGTCATCAGCAGGCTATCAAACAGAGACACATACGCGGCCTCCTCAACACCTATTAGAGATGGCAGAGGCAGAGGTTATGACCACGGAATGGGGAGGATATTTGTGTCCCTCACTCCACATTACCAGCATCTTTGGAAAAAGCTTTATAGATTTGGACAGAGGCGAAGGAAGGCTTTATCAGCACCAACACAGAGAAACACATTAAGGGATCAGAACCCCAAAGGTCAATTGTGGCTGTGGGCAGAGCTTTGTGATGGTGTCTCCTCTGTGTGAACTGCACTGAAGCCAAGTGACACATGTGAAAACTGGTAATGGCACCAATTTTAGAACTATAAAGTCCTCAGTATGAAATGTAACAATAACCAAGTGTTGTGGTTCATTCTGTGTCTGTGGTGTGCTAATGTTGATTCATATTCATCTTTCGGTGAGAGACGGGACCGGAGCTCGGTTTTCGGTGCCCTTTCATCACGCGCTTGTATTAATAGGATCACAAGTTCCGATAATGAAGGACGACCGAGAGAACAAAATGTCAGGAAGCTTTTAGGTAACTTTGTTAGAACCCTGTCGTATATATGACAAACAAACTCATATGTGTCACAAATACAAAAATGCAACTTTGATGTTTCAATATTGTGGAACTGTGGCTCAACTCCGCTGTCAGATTTTTAAACCTCAGTCGATAAGTGGTTATTTATGTAAACCTTTTTTTTTTTTCAAGATTTAATGTCTTCTTTTCCAGGGTCTGAACAGTAGACTGTGTGACACTGTGTTGTGATTTATTTGTGTTTTGCAGGGCAACACTCACTGGTTGAGACAAATCCTTAATCCCTCACAAGATAATAATAATAATAATGTAATCCTTATTCCCAGATGGAACCATGTTCTGAAAAGACCGTTTTTGGCCCTGCAGAGGTTCTATTCAAGAAGAAGAGCAATGGGAAGTCATTTAAAATACACAGCAATTAAAATACGACTCACTGCTCAATTCTACCCACCGTGCTAATCCTCTCTGAAACAGATGTAGCTATTGTAGTGCAAAAAGTCTCAAAAGTTCCTATTTTGCTCTATCTATTGTGCATCAGTCTATAATGCGGCATTCTTACTCCGTGCCCGAGTGTGTTTCTTCAGAAAGTGAAAATTTAGTCTTTTCAGGGGCTGGTAGGTGCCACTGCCGATCTGTCTATCTGCCACTGAAGAAGCAAAAGATTTTAGTTTCAAAATAACAGGTTTAAAACAGCCCAAAAAACATGGCTGCAACAGCTGCTGCACTGCTACTGTAGAATAAATGCAGCACAGATAAAAGGTGATGAGCTCCTTTTTACCCCTGAACTTCACAGGAGACCAAGAACACACACACACACACACACACACACGCCGGCGCACACACACACAGAGACACTGTGGCATCCGCAAATGCAAAACACAAGAAAATGTACGACTGAAGACACGCCGCTTCATGTTTTTGCCTTTCTAATGCAAAAGGCAACTACATTTGAGAAACAGATGGAAGCATTCCTAACCATGAAAACTTCTCATGATCATAATTAATGATGGTGAATAATCCTAATGAATGCTACGCCACGCTCATGATTGCCATCTTGCTATCTGCATACGGGCTCGTGGAAAAAAGGTAATTGTTATGTTAATTTTACAAACTGTTATAAATATAGATGAGCCAAAGCTTACGTATGAATCATGTCAAGTGCATGTGTGCTTCTTTTTTCAGCCTTTCTGTTTTGTATTTCTTTTCGTCCCTCTCTCTCTTTCTCTTCTCTCCTTTTGAAAGGCAGCCTTTTTAAAATCCAGTACAGTTTCTCTCAGCATGAGGCAGCTTCAAAGCCCTGCTCCGTGGTCAGGCCCGCCGATCCTCTCACCCACCTCCTGGTTGTTTAAGAGAGCAAAAGCACAGCAGTGCAGTTTCTTAAACACACAGATCCAGCCCAGCACCAACAGAGGGACTGCTGTTTAGCAAAGAGCCTCCCTCGCTCTCCTCCTCCAACTTTGCTCACCTTGGACTCTGACACTCTTCTCCTTCTCATTACCCACCCTCCTCCATAGAGCTCATTAGAGCCCGGTATTCTTCCCTCACTCTCTCCCTGTCTTTCTCTTCACCCCATCTCAGATCCCTCATTGTACAATTTATCTTCCATTCCTTTTCTCACACTCACTCCATATGTCAGCTGCCTCACCCTCTCTATCCCTCCATACCATCATTTACCTCTTCCTTCCCCGGGTGCTTCAGCTGTCCTCACTCTTCACCCAGCACTCCGTCCCGGAGTCTCGTGCCTCCCCTCTATCTTCGCCGCGACTCAATCCCAATCGCCGCCTCCGCCTTCCACCCCCGCTCTCGATATAAAGTGATTGATGCCAAAGTTGGGCCCAGGGCCATCCCTCCTGCCACACATGCAGGGACATCACAGTGAACCCAGAGGGGATGCTGTTACCTCTGAAAGGGCGTTGAAGTGGATGGCGCCCACGAAAGCTTTGGCGAACAAGCAGTGCCCACCCATGTTGGAGGAGTACACTGGAGTGCTCATTACGGCTCTGTAGGGACTGTCCTGCAGGGCATCCACAGTGTGTCTGTGGAGCTCATTACAGCGGGCAGCCACAAAGCTCGAGGCGCCCAGAGGCGGCAGGGCTCGTTGCAGAGATAAGAAAGGGGAGGGCTGCCCAGATTACCCCTTAATCAGAGGCACCTGTAGACAGTCAGCGCCTCCCTCCTCATTGGCGTCCTTTAAGCCTCCACCCCTCCAAACGTGCGTGCACACTCTTTCTTGCTGCTGTAATTATTGCAATTGCTTCACTTGACTTTCATTCCTTAGCACGGAGACGCACAGCTTGCCTTCTAATGAGAAACCTAAGCTATGATCCGGAGGTGTTATTTATTTATATAATTATTTATTCAACACAGCATGTATAATGTCAATTATTTAAATTAGTGTGATTTTAGTACGGCACGCTCTGCAAAGCTTTCCCTACTGTGCATTTTCGGCATTCGGCTCACGTCAAACTCCTCATAGTGGTAGATGGAGAGTTAATTAAGTTTTAATGTGACGCGCACCAAACCGAAGGCATATGATTCAAATCAACTATTAGAGAAACGGGAGGTGACACGTATAGGTAAATTACGCACAAGTCACCCCTGCGACGGCTTGTACAATGAACAGGTAAATAGTTCAGACAGTTCCCAAAACAATAAATTGTAGAAAAACAGATGTGAATGGATTAGAACGGCCTGGTTCAATAACGTTCAGATGTAATCACACTTCAGCCGTTTTAATGCAGTTCTATTGAATCAGTGAGATCTCAACAGTCAAAACTGTTACAGGGTCAACCGCTTTGAATCGCATCATTTCACTGTTAGGTCACCACAATCTGCTGGAAATCAAATTTTGAAAATCTCATTCGCTCACTCCATCGCCGCTTTTTTTTTTTTTTTTTTTTTTTTTTTTTTTCCACCTGTAACCTGATATGAAACCAATACTTCTTCACGCTGAGCACGGAGAAAATTCCTACCTGCATAATTAGAAACGTTACTGTCAGCTGTTTGGGCAAATGTCTATTTCTAACGATGACACAACAAACAAGTGTTGACTTTGATGTGCGCTGGAAGGTGCCAGCTAAAGTCTGTTTTAAGTGCTGCGGAGATGTACAGTAGGGATTAATAAAACAGGAACAATGTGATGTGCATGACTGAACCACTTTTGCGATTCTCTCCTTACTTGCACACCTCCCTTCAGGTGCTAAGACGTTCTTTGAAACTAACTGTCAAGCTGTTGTCTGTGCAACCAGCATACAAAGAGTTCAACCAAAACCTGCACCTTGTTTTATGAAGTGCTTCAACGCGTACGTGATTTGGCTTTTTCTTATCACGAGGTTCGAAATATGTTGGAGACACTATTCATTTGTGTACCCCAGCCTACTGACATGTACCATAATTATCCTTAGAGCACGATGTCATGGGATATTGTTATTCCTACAATATAAACACCATAATCACACTGCAGGGAGAAGTAAGACTTGATTTTGCTATTCTTAAATTGTTATTCCAATGTCAAATTACATTATTTAACGCCACTTAATGGGTATTAGGATTTAAAAAAAAACAAAAAAAGCATAAACATTTAAACTCCTTAGCAGTGAAAATTCCCCGCCCACATCCCTCTATCATGTCACCCAACAGATTCTGCCTCAATTAAATTAATACACCCACTTATAAACTGGTTTGCTGAATTTATGGTTTCAACCTTTTGCATAAACATGAATTTTAGTTTCAGCTTTTCATTTTTAATTACAGCATTGTGGCTGAAAGGGCTATATTTTGGTGGTCATTCTAAATGTAAATAATATGAGAGTTTGCTGGAATAATCACAAGAAGCAAATATTTTACAAAAGAAGCAGTTTATCGTCACATAAATATCTAAAGATGTTTGTCACAAACATGGAATGTGGCCTCATTATTTCAGCTTGATGAGCTGCCACACCTGACAGAAATATGACATGAATAACAAAAAAAAAAAAAAAGGAATGTGTTGAGAGGCTGATCAATTCATTCCCTTGGTGCCCAGTAAGACGACTTACTTCATGGGCTGCACAGTCGCTGCACCATGGGGGGATAAAATCAAGTTCAAAGGAGTTGTCGTCTCACAAACTGGAATAAAGTGGTGAAACATCCAGTTTTATACGTGTTTTATCTCCAAGTTTAGTTGATGAAATGGAACCGCCACACTTTTTGTTTTGCCTGCAGTGGAGTGGCAAAAGGTGAAACGAAGAAACGAGAAGCAGGAAATAGAAAAAAAGGCACTTTCACTGTAGAAAGACAATGTATTTTCAATCTCTGTCATGGCCGCGAATCAAAATCCCCCAAGTTTTATAAAACATGCCACCCCACGAGCCTTCATTTGTACTTCTTTATTCCGTTTGTAGTTATGCAACTCTGAAAACTAAAAGCTAAGGGCTTATGACAGAGTTACTGAAACTAAATTGTCATAAATTTCCGCTGCTTACAAGATGATGGATTACATTCATCAGTGCGAGGCCTCTAATCTAATCTAGAGCCGTGCTCATCAAACGCCTCTCAGAGGAGGTGTGCTGATCTGGGATCACTAAATATGTCCTTGTTTTTCTTCCATTTTCGGAATGATCTAAAGCTAAAACTGATGTTGGATCAGCGTGAGCACTTTGGAAATAATAGTCCTGATCTCATTTGTGCTCTGATAAAAGACACTTCATTGGAACATCTCGACAAACACGGCATCCAGACTATTTAAGACTGTAGTAAAATGAGAATTCTTCAATTCAGATAGAGAGAGAGAGAGAGAGAAAGAGAGGGAGAGAACATATGCTGTGCTATATTTTACATTTCTGACTGCAATCTGGTTTTCAGTTTCAGCAGAAGTCTGCTATTAGGACACTTTTTTGCTTTTCCTTTCCCTGCCCACACATAATGACACACTTGAGTTGTTAAGCCTGCCGTTCTGCATAGACGAGGGCCACAGTCCTCATACCAAATGACACTGGAACATGAACTGTGGTGTAGTGTATTTCTTTTCTTCAGCCTGCCAGTACATTTGTTTTCATTAGATGAGACTGGTCAGCAGTCTGGGCCCCTGTGTCCAGTAATGGAGCGTACAATTGCACGGCCATTATAGACTCCCACTGAAATAAATGATATATTGATCTTAAATATTCCACACTATTGTGTCTCTCTGAGCAGCTGTTAGTGCCACCAAAAATCTTGTTACGAGTCTTCTTTAGGGAATATTCAATGTGCTTCATGCATCTCACTCACTGGGTGTAATTCTACAAATACATGCGCTGTACTTAAGATATTAAGACCGTAAACATTAAGGCAACAGACTTGGTAAAGCAAGCACAATTAATGTAAAGTTGTAATGAAAACAAACTATACACGGAGGTGTGACACTAAGCATTAATGCAATTACCAACTGCGTGCTGTGGACTCCTCTCTGCGTTGTGCAGTGAAACAGGCGAGAATAGCAACTGATGCATGCAAGTCACAGTCACAATTACTATTTCATTAAGGAGCTGCTGCTATTGGCAGGCGTTCTCTGGCATTGTTGCGGGGAGGCTGGCATGGCACCGGAAGGGGGCAGGGGATGGGGGTGCGGGGAGGTGGCAGGGGATGTAAAAGGAAGGGGGAGCGGTGGGTGGGGAGGAAACATGCTTTAATTTGGGTCATCTCCCAGTCTGCACGGGGTCGGTGGCAGAGCCTCCTCTGCACCTCGTCTGAAAACACATATGTTGCACTGGGTTTCCACCTGAATTAATTGCCCTAATTATTCCTGATACAAGACGGAGGGGGTGTTAAAGATTAAAAAAAACATTTTTTAAAAACACGTTAGTCCCACAAAGCCGTATTGCAGTAGAACACGTGCGTTTTTTTTGGAGACAGAGGCTACCTGTCAAGATGACAGGGCAGCTCTTAATTGCTTTGAAAGAGGGGACATGCACTTGTTTGATGGTGAAGAGCGAATGTGGTTGTAGGGGTGTGTGTGTGTGTGGGGGGGGGGGTGTTACCCCCCCACACACACACAGACACACACACACTGAAGCAGACAGGCACCGCACCATGAGTCTAGATGCTGCCTTGGAGGCCACAATTCACCACAAAACAGCTCTTTTGTGTCTCTCATGGCAACTTTTTATAGCCAGCCAAAAGGACAAACAAATAATCAGCAAAAACCATAAAAAAGTTACTAATTTCTAGTTACACTGAGAGTGAACGTACAGTACAAGACAACAGTAACAGCTGCATCTTTTAATTAAGGAAATGATCACAACAGGACGTGTCTGTGACCACATCCCAAAGGACAGACGCACTGTAAATTTAAGCCTGTCTAACACAGACCACAACAGAAACCGTTGTGGTCAAAAAAATGAAATGCTACTAAAATGTCAGCAGAAAGAAAACATAGTAAACCCAGAGCAATACACTGCACAAAAAAAAAAAAATTGAATTATATTTCATTACTGTTTATTTCTAAATTACCTTCAGTTAGCTGGACCAATACAACTATCACAAAAGCGTGTCTGATAGTGGCTAATTTTGCAGGTGTTATACTGCACTTTATTCATCTCACTTTATGTGTAACTGGTTATGTTAATAGGATTTCAACTCAATTTATTCAAGTGCTGATCAATGGCATGCAATCTCGGCACTTCATGCATTATGTATTTTAATGGAACTCACTTGCTTTATAGCTGAATGGCTAAAGGTTAACAGTCCCAATAGGTGGGACTCCCTGAAGACTAATCTGAACTTCAAACAGAGCCCTTTTTTTTTCACTTCACAAGGCAAAAGCGCACAACAACAGAAAAGTTGTTTTTATCGCCACTTCTTATGGCTCATTGGGAGAAAGAAAGCGATTTATTACCCCACATCCTTTGCTCATATCAATGTGACTATAAATGCCCATAGACATTCCACTTTCTGTAGGAAGTGAGGCAGAAAAAAAGAGGAGTTAGAGGTTGGGGAATTAGTATGAAGAGTACTGGCACAAGGGGGGGAAGAGAGAGGAAGAGAGGAATGTGTAGGTGGGATGGAAGTGAAATGAAAGGAGGGGGAGGGAGGGAGGGAGGGGAGCAGCACAAGTGTGATCACATCTTAAACCAACAATACCAAAAGATACGGCACGGTTTCCGTAATTATGAAACGCTAACTGGCATTTTGATACCAAAAATGAAAGTCATTTCCACAGCAAGATCTTAAGCCCCTCTCCTCGCAGTTTAATATGGAAAACATCCAGGCATCTCTGAGGGCTCTTGTCTCTTTCCACCGCCACTCCCTGCTCAATAAAACTGGCATGCTATTCCCAAGACGAGAGTCCCACTGGACTACGTGCAGAGAGTGAGGTAAAAACCCCTCCAGTCCCTACTAAATCTAGAAGTGGAAGGCAGAAGGTGCTATAGACATTTCCTGTGAGGGTCACTTGGCAGTTTTCACCTTATTGTCTTCTCAGTCATCAAGATTTGCCTGTGGCCTTTGGAAAATGATGTCGAGTCGCCCATGAGATCTTTTTTTTTTTCTCCTCCTATGGAAACTGTACATTTTGAAGCCGCATTTTCGTTCTGTCATCTTGGCAAAGAGAAGCCAAACGGAGATTTCTGTTGATTATGTGGTAATTGTTGGCGGCCTAATGGATTGCTGATCAGATGTAAAGATTTGATCAGTGGACAGTTAAGAGCAATTAAATCATAAAGAACGTCAAAATGAAATCGGGCTTTTTCGGGGGATGAAATTGACAGGTGCCGCAGTGAGCCTCACTGCCGGCTCGCTCAAATAAATATGAATTGCACTCTTGGAACATGTAATACCACTGCTAGGTAAACAACCGTGACTGCGTGAATCAATCAGGACAAGTTACTCATAAAGAATCTGATGCGTGCAATCAAAATTTGGCTGCATTAGCTGTCATTATCATTCTGTCATTGTCTTATTTTACATGGATGAAAGTGGATTAATGCTAAGATGTATGATTGCTTAGGGGATAGGGGTGTTTGGTGAGGCGAGTGGAAGCTTAAAGCTGTCAGAAAATCACTTAGTCGACAAAAGATTCCAGTCAGAAACATGACGTATAACCTGTAAAGGAGCACTTGCCTTCAACACAGTCTGAACTGGGGCCAGTCGTTTTAACTGGCGCCATCAGTCTCCTCCAGGTAATGCAATTAGATGCCACTAATATCTTGGGATGCTCTTCAAACTGCAAATGCACTTTTGCTAAATAGCACGCTCTGTAATAACTAGTGACAGCACTCAAGGAGCCAGATTGAAAAAGCTTTTGCATGTGATTGGTTCAAGTAATTGCACATACAGAATGCTCCCACTGATAGAATTCATGAACTGAAAACAGATGTTATCCAAATCTGTGCTGGCTTGTTTGCTTTGTTGCCAGGCAACACACCTCACCTTGGGTTAAAATGTGCATACTAAAATCGTACAACGGGCCCGGGCCGTCCTTAGGTGCAATTGCACTACGGTGGTCGGCTTGTTGGAGCTCTGCCTGTTCTGTAGGTCAAGTCACCAGGTTCACGTTCCAGACCACTGAAAAAACTAATCCACTGGCAGCTCGGTGGTCACCGTACGGCTCAGGCCTGAACCTGCAAATTAAGGCTCAATTCTATGTAACCAGGAATCCGGGGTCTGTTTTTTCTTTTCCGTCACTACTGGCCCACAGAGATGTTTTTTTGTTTCACTTACGACAGCATTAAGAAAAATTAAGCTCTGTGGGATTATGTGCTTTGTCGCTGGCGTTTCGAATACAAACCGCCTACAGTAACTCCTGAGTAGCTTGAGGGAAGCTGTGGGGCTGTCAGACCATCGATGGCAGTGCTCTCGCTATCTCATAGCAGTCGACGTCGCCCACACGAGAGCCGAAGACAGCCACCTCACGTAACACACACAAACACCCGCATATGTACAAATGCACTTAAAGTGCATCAAGAACAATGCCTCAGGGTTAAACAGGAACGGTGCGTCATTTAAAGTTCATTCAATCGCTGTAATCTTGGGCTAAATCTCTTCACTTGACGGATTAACTGGTCTGGAATATCAAAGTACACAATGCAATATAACTAAACAGGGCTGATCAGGAGCCGTGATAGGGACTATGTATCCCGTGAAAGAGAGATAGAGAGGCGGAGAGGGAGGCAATGGGATCTGCTTCTTGCTCCCACTATTCGCCTCAAGGCAACGTCAGGATAAATCTTCTAAGGGATTATCCCAGCTACACAGTGTTCTCTGTTCTGCCCATTGTATGCCTCTTTAAGCACAATTGATAAATTAGTTATTTATATTGTGGATGGATAAAAGTCAAACACTGGATTTTCTTGTGATTCATCTGGTTTGGGAAGAATTATGAACAATGGGCTGCGTGTGTCCTTCCCCTGCCAGATTCCACTGTGCATACATCAGCGAGTGTGTATAAAATTAGAAACTGGAGAGAGGAAATCTTAGCCATACACTCAGTTTTGTCATTACCTATTTTTTTTACCTGCCGCAGACGGTTTTCAATCACAGAAATGTCCACTGCTTTCCACGAGAAACTGAACCAAGCCTACAGGAGCCGGACAATGCTATGCAGCGAAATGCTCTGCTACCCCAATTTCACTTCCCTGGCAGCTCAATAGGGATCTGAATCAGTTTTAAATGAGTTACACATGGGATCAGATGTCTCCGTGGGAACACCACTGCTTTTAATTTAAGGTACACTAATAGCTTCATTTATTTGTGATTAGAAAAAAAATATCCTTCTTTAAAACTGTATCATACTCTCCATTTCTACTGTCAGCTCACTCTTCAATAGTTCATGAATTTTAATTCATTTTGGTGGTTTGGGCAATCCCCCTGTTGTATGAAGCAGCAGAGAGTTTTAGTCAAATTGAATTACCCTCTGTGTGTTTCACTTTTCTCGCCCCCTACGTTCTCATTTGCCTCCTTCTCCTTCTCATCCCTCCTTCCTCTTCTCCTTCATTTCTGTTTACTCATTTCACTGAAACCCTAAACTTTCCTTATATTTTCCGCAGATCGCCTGTAGACAGCAGTGAGTTGTATGTCTGTATTTTAACTCTGGTTGCCCCTAGCACATGTAAATGACTTTGGCACTTGATGTTTGAAGAGAAAAGATGAAGAAAAAAAGTCCCTAAGTGCAAAATCAAACAGATAAGAGACAGGAATTTTCACTTTGCTGAGGAATGTGTGTCTTGACATGCACTGCCTTTTATGTTTTCCTTTAAAGTAGTCAAGGACAGTTAGTTTTGGAGGCAAACTAATTCTGAATGTTAAGGATACATTTATGGGTCTCCATTCGGGTGACATAAAATATTTTTTTTTTATGAGGAATCTTATGGAAGGACAACAGACGTTACTATAACTTTCATCCTGAACCTCCTGAAGTGTACAGGTAGCCCCTTGTGTTATCACCCAGCCCCATATGTGTGGCCCTGTACTCTGGAAATAATCGACAGAGTGATCATCCATACATAAGCAACCAGCCGCAGTCACACAATAAAATCCTGCTAGAGAGGAAATATCTCATGCCTGGAAGTTGGTAGCTCAGTGCATTCGAGGCCATGAGGCCATATGACCCGCATTACAGCGAGTCATTCAAATGACCTCTAAGTTGTTATCTCCAAAAGGCAAACATGGCAGCATTACTGACCCCTCCTTCGTGCCAAGGATGCCAGAATATATCCGACTTTGCAAAGATTCAGTCTCGCTGCATCTGCAAATTCACATTTTCAAGGTCAAATGTTGTTGCGAGCCTTTGGAAGATAATGGTGTTAAAATAAATTATGGGTATACATCTCTAAAAGAGTTCCGGCTGAAAAAAATCGATGGTTGAACGGTCCTCGGGGATGAAAGTGGACACAACCTATCATGTCTTACGGCACGGACAGCAGCATCTGCAACATTCGGAAAGAGCACCGCAAACAAAAAAGCACGAGATTTGGTAGGAGTGACGGTGAAAATTAGATTAACATTTACACGACGCATTCTAAAATGTGAGGAGGTTAAGGTCTGTCTTGTGATCCCTCTTAAGAATCTGTTCTTAACTTGTGGTGTAAAGCACTTTGTCCTTCTCCGAGCTAGATCATCTGTAGTAAACCCATTAGAAAGAGAACACCTGATGACAAATGCTCCGGCATTGTGCTGAGTGTTCATCTGCCACGTTTGTCTGAGTGACGAAGCAATTCCTGCCTCAGACAGGGTCAAGCTGCAGGGCTCCCACGCATGTGGCCAATGGTTATAGAACATATTCTACATAACGCGACATCAACTTTCTCGATCTTATTGATGGTGTCTGTCATCGGTTAGCTTGCAAAGATTCACTACCCATGGACACATACTACCACTGGATCCCTCGGGGACTTAATTGTCATTGTCTAGAGGGAGACACTGGCCTCCATTTCTTCCCAGCATGTGTCTATGCTCTGAGACAAGCATTTATACATTGACAAGTGGATAAAACTCCATAACTTAACCAGTGAGACTGGACACCCTTGGCAATCTCTTTGTTGTGTCTAAAAATAGTGGGTCCCAATGGTCTCTCTTGGAAAAAGCAGAGGCACACTTCATTATTTCATTATATCCCTCCACCCTGATTTACATGCACACCAGAGGAAGAGTAATTTTTATCTGAGCATCGTGGCTGTGGCGAAACGCCGTGTGCCGATCCCCAGCAGAATAGCAACACGCAAAAACAAACCAGAGATCTACTCGGTGCATCCTACCCTCAAGACGCAGAAATGATCTCGTGTTTTCCATTTTTTTTCCTCATCGCATTAAGACATATATGTATCAATGACACTTAGAAACTCAGCTTTTTCAGCCGCTGTGTTAAATAATTTATCGAGCCAGAAGCCAAAAGAAGTTTAATAAAAGAGGAATCCAGGATCCCGTGTTGCATCATTGCTTCCAATGCTTCATTCACTTGATGTTTCCCTATATGTGATGCATATTTAAGCACTTGGATGTGCATTTTCTCAAAAAAAATATGCATATTTTATATTTATCTTATTACATTAGCTCTCCGGCATTGTGCCGCACTACTCTGCACTCCCATTAATAGTTGCCACTGAACGTCTAGTGACCTCAGTGACTCTCCCTTTGTGCAGTCAGCATCCATTGCAAGTACATAGCAATATTGGACACATGAGTAGCAGCGTACAGTGCATCATTCATCGATTACACCATGTTTCATTCTGCTGTCCATTCCAGACCAACTGAGACCAACTGACGCGTACAAATACGAATCCTCTAGCACATCTGGACCAACTTCTTGCATTCAGATATTAAAGTGTTGGGGAAAAAAATACGTTTGGCTATTTATGGAGTTGAACTTTGGTTGGTCACCAGAAATCTAAAGACCTTATGTCATGTAAGGGAGGAACAACATGTTTTCTTACTCCTCCCAGGACAATAGAGTACTAAAAAATCAGGGCCTGTCCTTGTAGGTGTATTTAATCATCCTGACACTCTTTCCAAACATGTTATCAATGGCCAGTGTTTGTGTTGAGGAGGAATCCCACAAAAGACTCCTAAAGGATTTGAAGACATTGGTCGATGTGCCTGACCAGGGAGGGGTCAAACAATGTGGTGTCTGGGTGACCTTAATCACTTCTAGGTTCATCCAGGCTCAGATTTCACTTGTGTGCCTTATTTCAGGTCACTGCCTCAAAGTCAAAGTAGGGCACAGTCATTAACTGAGGGAGCATAACACAATCATTCACACAATACAATAAGGTCGGCACAATTCACTGAAGTGTTGTCCATTACCTCAGGGCTCGAAG
The DNA here is from genome assembly GCA_033026295.1 of Channa striata. NCBI lineage: Eukaryota > Metazoa > Chordata > Actinopteri > Anabantiformes > Channidae > Channa > Channa striata. The sequence goes on along the minus strand of CM065173.1, from coordinate 15,539,275 downwards.
ACATTTGTGTGCTCCATCACAAACAGTGCCTGTCTATTATATATGTGGACAGAATAGGCAATATATGTAGTGAATTTGTCTGTAATGCGTGCAATTCTCCTGGATGCATAGGTCTTTCTGTTTTGCTGAAAACAGACCATGTAACAGCAATCACTCCAGACAGATGTGTGTGTGTGTGTGTGTGTGTGTGGGGGGGTGTGTTAGAACATAGCATTTGCACAGTGTAGTCCAAGTGTTTCCATGTGCTCCGAAAAAACAGAAAATAGTAAAAGAAAGAGATAAAACAAAACAAGACAAGACTCTAATTGAATTACTTTAATCGCACTGAACTGGCTGCAAGAATATTTACTGGAGAGGAAGACCTCCAACCAGAATTACTGTGGTCTCAATGCTTTCGTCTGTTAAAAAGTGCGAGAGAAACTGCAGAATGGCACCAAAACAAACTCAATTAAGCCCGTTTCTTTTAAATGACTATCATAACCAAGTCATAACTGTAAAGGGGCAAACTGAAGGTGTGAGCAAAGCGCTAGTCCCCCTCTAAATTCACGGCACCGCACGCCATGAAGCCATATTACTTCATAATGACTGTCTGACCAGTCAAGCAATGCAGACCTCTGCAACAAAAACCTGTCAAAATGACATGTAATATTCTGTCTGGCTGATCTTGGGGATGAGTTGCTGCTCTTTTTGAAGATTGCCTGCACATAAATTCTTTATGACTATCAGAGGATATCACACACATTATTTAAGAAGACTCTTCTAAACATCCCTGATTCTATTATCCTTTCATGTATCAAGCTCCAGCTATACTTCAGCTTTATTGTGTGATATGATCCCCAGCGCTGTAACTATATTTTACTACCTGGTGTATATTAAAAGCAACACGTTATTCAGGTAAAGCTTCTAAAGGAGAGCAGATTTGCTGGTGGTGAGAAAAAAAGTTATTAGGTCAAAACCTTGTTAAAGGCTTAGACATGTTTGCTTTTGTTTGCAGGGGCAGGTTAATGCTGCGGTTTCGACTCAAAGAGCTAAGTGACCGACGTTTTAAGTTCCAAGCCATTAGATTGAGATATGCAATGATTGTTACCGCTGACTGGCATTTGCTTTTTTTGTGGTTCACCATTTGTTGTTCCCCCGCTAATGGCTCTACACATGCAGGACCACCTTGTTAATACACAACCTTCATGTGCATCTCCAGCTCATGAGACGTATTGCAGCACTTAAACGCCACAGCACTGATGAGGAGAACTAGGTAATTGCTGCATTAATCATATCAAGACTGACACAAATATATCAAGCTGTGGATGCAGTTGCAGTTATAATTTATACTGTTTGTGGGTTTTACACAGACTGCCTTGCATGTCATCAGATAGTGTTTTTCAAAGTTTTTTCCACCCATTTAGTTTGTACCCCTCGGCTTTGTCACTGGAGGAAGCAGGAGCGCGCTAAGAAAATCTGCGTGTGTGGATTAACTTTGCTGCATGTTTGAGTGGGATGCTTTCGGGGCTTCTGCTTGTCTTTTGTGTCTCTGCCCCAGACTGAGCCTGACAGCTATGTAATATATCCTGTTATAGAACACAACTACACAGACAATGGGAGATGTGAAAGCATCAAATGCGTTGGTTAAACAGTCCTTCCAAACCTTCCCAAAGTCACTTATGCCATGTGAAACCAATTAGTCAGTGGGCTGATCTCATTAGTCAGATGCTTTTGTTGCAGGTGTCCGGTCCAAGCTCACAAGATTGCCAGAGGCATGAGGCTGGAGAGGTGGGCTTGGCGAGCCGACGCTTACACGCTGCGTGTAATCAGAGCTGTGGCGCTTCAGCATCACTGACAGGCCAGTGTAGCTGACAGTACATTCATTCTGCTTAGCAGATAAGAACGTCCTGACGTGTGCCGCGATTTCAAACACTGACAACGGTGTGTGCAAATTAAAAAAAGGGACTGTTTCTTTTTGACTTTACAACGCAGGAGAGAAGAGGAGGCCGGCCCTGAAGTGTTACGTTACCCTGGAGTAGATTTCCACATTCGCAGCGTGTGTGTCATCATCCTGGTGAACATGCAGCAAGTACTTATGGAGATATCACTCATGGGACGTCTTCTCGCGGCTGGATATGGAATGTCTACTGCAGCGTAACAGGGGGTGTTTGAAATGCAGTGATTAGCGCAGTGTCCAGTTAATTTTAACAAGGTTTGCAATGGGACTAATCAGGAATTAGGAGTCGGCATCTACTTTAAATCGCCTTCTTTACGCATTTGAGGGGGGATACTGTCAGCATGGAAAAAGGCAATTGTCTGCGGTCTCCGATTATCCCCTGCAAAAGCCTATAATCTGGCTGAAAGTACTTAAAGAGTCAAGCAGCAAAATAAACAACATTGATTATCATCCCACTGTTCTTCTTTTTTTTTTTTTTTTTTTTTTTTTTTTTTTTAAGAAGTGGACCATGCAGAGGGGGAGGGGTTGGAGCGTAAGGTTGCGCCTTCCCCCGTCAGTGCCATCTGCTCCGGCAAATGTTAAGGCAGACTAAATACCCCCTGAGTCCTCTGTTCAAACCAGATTATCAGCTATTCTAAGGAGGCGGACGAGCATCTTATCATCTCCCAATCTCTTTACAAAAGCAAATCAAGAATTCTGTATGAGGATTACCAGGATTAAGGAGGACACAGACAGCCCTTCTTGGACAATGTCTTAAGTTGCTACCTTTGAGCCCCGCCTCTTCGGCCTGCTAGCACGCCATGGCTGCATCCGTGACAACGTTCTTAATAATGATTGAATCTCACTTCCAGGAATGCTTGTTCTCATGATATATTGTTTGCATGTTGTCACACAATAGATTTTTTTATATCGCGCTACAGTTTTCAAACGCATTCATTTTTGACTGTTTGAGACTGAACTCATTTAGTCGTACAGCTCCGTTACACTTCAGGAAAGAGACTCTGCTTTGCACAACATTGACAGCATCACATAGTGTTGAACAATGACCCACAGTGGGATGTGGCTGGGTTTGAAAAGTGCATTTATTAGCTCCAGCAGCATGATAGATTGCTGGACAGATTTGCCACTGTATGCTTCAAAGAGAGTAAAATGAGGGTGGAATTTCAATGCAAACAACCTCTACGTGACTGTACCTTAGTTTCAAAATGCACAATGAGTGACCTGGAGGAGCTCAATAAATACATAAACACACACGCACACACGTCCACACATAGGCTCATACGCAAAAAAATTGTAAATTCAATTTTTGCCTTCTCTTCACTGTATTTGTCTTTGTGTTCAGAGAGATTAGCGTTAAATCTACATGGACAACAGTGAGTTCGAAGCCATGTGATTACTTTAAACAGGGGTGGGGAGGGAGCGACGGGAATGGTGAGTGTCTCCTAAAGAATGCTTGTAAATCTCACTTATCCCTGCTGTAACAAGCGGAGGTACACACATTTTAAAAAAACAATCAAGCGCTGCCAAAGTCACGCCAAAGCACGAGCCACTACATCTCATCCATGCATCTTCTGCACCAGAACATTTATATGGCTGCCTGTCATGAGGGAATTCTTAATCATACACGAGACATCGCGGTGGATTTCTCCAGCAGGGACGTTTTTCGAGAAGCCAGAAAACTGTGTCCTGAAGGCACACCGGCGAACCGTACGGTATGCTCCTTGCACACTATCAGCAACCGCTGCTTTAGATCACACTTTTAACAAGGAACAAACAATTGTACAAGCAATCGATGTTCCTCAGATCCCCGCTCCATGGTCACACCTCGTTTAATCAACAGAATTGTTTTCAATGGAAACAATCTCCGGGCTGTAGAGCTACTCAGTGTCTCAGAAAGAACCACTCGGCGGGCTTCCACACTGATTTGATTGTTGCACACACAAAGGTAGCTAGACCGCCGCAGCTATGGGGGATGATTGAATTATTCAGTTTGGCAGAGATTTGGCAGCAGTTGTGTGGAGTGTTGCCTTGAGTGGAGTGCAACAGAAAGACAGCATCTTCTTGTTTCCTGCACCACTGCACAGCACATGCATAAACAGCCCCTGCTTAGACAGTCAGCATTGCTTCAGGACAACTTCACATCATATCCTGAACATGCTTGCTGCTTAGCTAATTGACCTGCACATCCCCATAGACGCCCTTAACATTAAAATTAAATCTAAAGCATTTTTTAATTTTTACAACGGAACATTTGGTAAAGAGGAATCTCGGTGGTGAAACAGAAATGCAGAAGGAGGGGTTCGTTAAAATGACAAAAGTATAACGTGTGAAACTTCAAAATGCTATCAAGTCTGTAACTTCTAAGAGATGGAAAAAACGATTTCATTTTCAATCACAATAAATTTAGAGAACAATGAAATATGCACAGCTGGGCTCATATTTCTCTACGCACATTTCTTTAAAAAATTAGCAGAGATGACAACAACATTACTTAAGCTCAAACTATCTGAAATGTTGCATTGTCACTCTGTGTCTGCAGCGGATGGCGGTAATCTAAGTGGAGAATGTGAATAACTTGTAAAATCAATGTGAGGAAAAAAGTGTGTTTTGCCATCTCTATAGATCCCTTTGCAATGTTATCCACACAAATAAGGATTTTTTTCTAGTCTTATGTTACATTTATCACAGGGAAAGTAGGGGGTGAGGTACTGATTGCACTGATTACATTTTCAAGGTTGTGGAAAGTCACTGGACCAACCGTGTGTGTGTGTGTGTGTTTTCTTTTTAGAATTACAAACTTTCTATGAGGTTTATGATTTATCTGAGAGCTTATTTTTCATGACCAACAATAAACATGACTGCTTCATAATTACAATGCACCCAAAGGTTTTATATTACAGGAAACTGCTGCACATTGCATGTTTGCCTGACAAACCCTACAGCCATACTATGAATCGTGAAATAAAGAAAGAGAAAAAAAAATACAATTAATGAGGGCCATATGGATAGCCTCACCATCACACCACAATGAATTGCCGTGTGTGTAAGCTCCCGCGTGTGTGTGTGTGTGTGTGTCTGTATATGCTGCACCATCTGCAGACATATTATTGCATTAGATGTAATCAAACTTTCTACATATAACTAGCTTCCTGGCCTGTTAGGTGAAATCGAATACTGCATCCTCATAAATCATGAATCAATATGTCAGCAAAGAAACTCTGGAAATACTTGCCTCAGTGACATACTGTAATACAACCATAGGACAACCTTTAAAAATCACTTTATGGATGATAAAAATCACTGGCAATGCATTTATTGCCAGCTGACCAAAATCACAAGCGAGACAAAACAACTTCACGTTTCTGTGCGAACAGAGAAGCAACAATACAACGGTCCAAAGACATTTTCTGCTATAACCCAAACTGGCAACTCCTGCTGGTGTCCTACAGTTTCCCCCCTTCCTCCCATTCCTCCGTCCTCATCTTTGATTTTCTACGCCGAGGCTGAAGAAAAATCCATTTATCGCCTACTCTATCTTCATGCACAAATGTTAAGACTCATTAATGCTGTGGCTTTGTTGGAGTGTGTTTTTTAATTAATTTATTTATTTATGGTTCATTTATAATATTCCATTTGCTAATTATGCATAACGCAAAAAAAATCAAACCATAATTTCTCTCGCTCAAAGAGATACAGCTACCTTATGATCTACTCAAGCTCTCTGCTTTTAAGTGAGAACGAGGCATTTAGCAGGTTTACATTTATCTATTAATAGAAAGTTGACATTTATGCACTCTCTATACGAGAATGCTCTACTTGAGTGTGCATCATTTTCTCAAATCACCAAGGACACTTCCCCCAAGGGAACTGATTAGCTCCCTCTCAGTTTTAAAATATGAAGCAACTTTGATAAGCAATTAAACATTTTCTCTTGTCTCTACTCTGACTTTGTTTAATGCCTTTCAAGTCTGTATTTTTGGATCAAATATGCATAAACACTGCATAACAATGTTAGATTGGTGGTTATTGTACCTTCCAGCATCAATGTTCCTCTCAGATATGTACAACCCTGTGTTTGTGCACTACTGTACATCATAATAGCAGGGTTATCATTATCAAATGATCATTATCAGCTCTCATGGAGGAGAAACAACAACAAAAAAAAAGTTGTGTTGTTCCAAAAAAAGCTTCTGCTCTGCTGTTTTCTGTCTGTGCACTTCAAAGGATGTGCTCCCACCAAATTTCCATAACTTTCTTATCTGTAATCTGTTTCTAATGAGCAATGTACATTATATCTAAGCCGTTTCTCATATTTTTCCTCCTTGTTATATGCTATATTGTTGCAAATTGCATCACTAAAATGAGCCTCTTCATTGTTTTCAAACCGACATCCACACAGGCCACAGCCCGTGTGACCTGTACTACAGGTGCAGTGTATGCTACTGGTAAACTGCATATGAGAAAAATTATGCGCGCGTGTGTGTGTGTGTGTTTTGCCTCATTTCGTTCTTAGCAAGCAGATGCAGTAGAGTGTGCAGAAAAATGAAATGACTTAGTGATTCAGACTGTTATTGACTGTTCAAAACAATGAATAAGAAGAGTCATCAAAATATGCAATACAATGCAAAAGACTTTAATAAATTTCAGAAGCGCACACATACATAAACAAAACATTACAGTTTTCTCCACACTGGCAAATCAAAGTCAATTACAAAGATCATGTAAGGTGCATATTGTACTTTACATTGAATAAAAGTGAGGTTGTCTGTATCTCCTTTACAAGGACAAAAGTTCTCCCCATATATGAGTTTTTTTTTTCTTTTCCCCAAAGATCAGGCAAATCTAATCATCACACAGTGCTAGGATGCTATGTATATTTCACACTGTGGCTCCTACGCAGTGGTGAATACATTTGATACCATAATTAAATGAATATATGTACCTCCTTCAATAATAACAACCTGCCTCACAAAGAGGCAACACACATGAAATTTAAAGCTTTAAAATAGACATAGTCGTAGGACCATGATATTTTAAGACTGCAGCAAAATCAAAAAGACTTTCAGTCAGTGTGGTAACTTCATTTAACTATATAAAGCCTGACACGTTAGGGGAAACAGCGTCTGGTCCAGCCCATCTGTACATTTCCAATTGACTATGTAGGCTATGTCCATTTTAATGACTTTAATTCTATGGTTATATGTATTTACCGTAGGTGCCTTTATGTCTTACCTATCAAAGCAGTCTTTAGCTAACCAATTAACAGGACTATTGAACAACAATGCTGCTAACCCATCAAGCTAGTTACTGGTGTATACTGTAGAAATTATTCTATTCAGGACATATTGCACCCTAATGATTCCAAAGGTGTAGAAATCGAGGCAAAAATGATGTTCAAAACAAAAGGCCTAAGACGTAATAAGTGCACCATAGTGTTTTCTTCTGTCAAATGTGAACTTATTGCTGTTTTTCAACTGAAGCCTGGATTACCTTTTCATTTTGGTGTTCAGTGTTCTTCACATCAGAAAATTTCTTTTGTCAGTGTAAATAAGTGCACAAAGTCAAGTCATTTTTGCTTAAGCCCACCAACTCATAATAAAGACTGCCTGGGGATTACTGTTTTTTTTTTTCCTTTTTTACCATCTGGAGTCATATTAATATGGATCTCACAGGTTAAACCAGTTCTGACTAAGAAATTGAAAGCGACACACAAAAGGTCAGGCTTAGTGCTCTTCAAATCTGCCCTACATAAACAGCTTTTGATTATAACCCTAGCAGTTAGTCCCTTGTGATTGTGGCTTAGCTCAAAGTATTAAACTTGTCCTACCATTTCTCCCAGTGTAATAACGGCATGGCCATCATCGGCAGCAGCACAGTAGAACCGCACTACAAACGTGGTCGTGCTGTGGGTCCATGCGCATTTCTTAACATTAGCCACAATTTTCACTGAATTGCTATCATTTGCATCAAAAAGTGGGACAGAAAGAGGTGAAAAATTGACAGAAAACGTAAACTCTGACGTGAGATCAGTACTAATTTACAGTTAGCCTACGGCTTGTAGACCTTGCAGCATAAATACATTAGAAGTCTTTAGTTCCATGATCAAGCCCAAACAGAGCAATGTCAAATGATACAAAAAAATTAAAAAAATAAGAAAATAAAATGGCTACCAGGCAGTTTTAAAAACAAGGCAAAGGAATGGAATCAATAAATATAAACACCTTCAACTCTGTGATAGATATACATACATACATAGAAACATACTTTACAGATCTACTGACTGTATTTGACACCTATTTTACAGAGTGGGTGCTGGAGTGGGACACTTTCGAGGAGGGTTCGGGGCCACACAGCGCAGCATCGTCTGCACCGACACAAGTAATAGCATAGGACTCAATAAAGCATGTTAATCTTCCAACAGATTCACAGGAGGAGCTTTGTCAAGTTTCAGGCAGGCAACATGAAGTGTCTCTCTTTTTCTGAGACCCCCTCCCCATCTCCCCACCCCCTCCCCTCCGAGTTCATCTTTTCCCTCGATTGTATGAAGAGGTGCGGTTTGAGGCTGTAGAGATAGTAAAGTACTTGTTTCACCTCTTCAGTTCTCGCCTTCCTTCTTTCCTCCCTCTGCCCTCTCTCTCTCCCTTTTCCCTCTTTTTCTCTCTTTAGGTAGTGGGAGCTAGAGATTGATTTTAATCCTGTGGGAGCGAGCTGTACCTGTGCCACAGAGTGTGCCATAGTGTGGTGGTTTCAGTGCCGTCTCCTGAAATATAGAGAGACAGACAGATATAGGGAGATTGTAGTTACAATATCATTGAGCTCTGAGCAGCCTAAGCTGTAGCCTTATCAGTGCGAGGCTACGCTGAACACTGAATAAAAAAATCTCTGAAGAGAGTGTAGAAGATAAAGAAATTATATGTGTGTATATATATATATATATAAGCATTCTTCAAGGTATGGCTGGCAATCATGTCATTTTCTTGTCAGGTTTCCTTGAAGAATGCTACAGGTGTCACATATTTGTGCATTTTCCTGTACTTATCAGAGCATGCAATCTTTCCAATTATCACTCCCAATTTGTCTTTTTGTCTTCCACCACACTAGTGCAGCACTCTTCATTTCCCCTCCAAAAGCCATTTAGATCAATTTAGGCCCACTCTTTCTTTTGGACCCTTGCCAGTGGGTCCTCTGATATGTACAGAATATGACATTTTGCTGTACCTCAGAAAGTTAACAACACACCTGCCAATAGCTGAATCATCATGAATCTGACCTGACAGTGCTCGCATTAGCAAGGCGCAGTGATTGGAGATGCGGTGACGGAATAGAAATAAGACTGAAACGAACAAAAAGCAAACTGTAAAACACAACAACAGTAATAACGCTATAATCAGGCGGTAGGCTTTAATTCTAGCATTAGATTTGATTAACAAGCCTTGTTAGCCTTTTAAAATCATAACTTCTACCCCTGGCTATGCACCCAATATGAGTCAGCACAAGCACTTTGTCATCGGAACATGGGTGGCTAGTGTGAAAGGCCCATACTTTCACCCACACAAATAAATTATGATATGCAAAAATTTAGCTCACTGCTGCCCTCAGTTTCCAACACATTCGTAGTATGATAATTCTTTAAAGACAATCCCATAGCCGGCTTTATTAGAAAAAATAAAACACCACTTATGGTCTACAGCGCATTTAATCAAACCGCAACGTATGCGAATGTGATACTACACATGCACTAACAGCACTTTCTCCCGGATTGAGTCATAGCAGGTTAGTTTTGTTGAGCAGTGACCCATCGTGCTCCGTGGCCCCTGAATTATGGGCCAAACAAAAGAATGTATTAGCCTTTTTATTCCCTGCATATTCATGGTGGTGTCTGAGATCACTCAAGCAGGGTGGTACTCATTTGATCTGCCTCCACTAAAGCACATGCTCTCACAAGTGCTTCTCATCACTGGAGGCAGATTGACCTCTAATATCATGGGGTAGGGGTTAAAAGAAAATGATGAGATGCGTAAGAACTGAGTGGAGACGGGAGGGTTGGGGAGGAGGTTTGCATTTACAAATACGGCTCTCACTGTATAATGAAGCCATATGGTGGCACAAATCCGTGGTCTCTGAAGCCTTTTTACAAGCTTTACTCTTTATCATCTACATCTGTAAAGTCGCCGAAAACATCTTGGTGACCTTCAGTCGTAAACATCCTTTCCTTTGCGCCCTCCCTTTTGTAATTTCATGGGTGGCCTTTTATTCTTTGCTTAAATTTGAGTTGATTTCCGTGCGGGGCAGTGACAGATCGCTGTAAAGGCACTAAGGTGTTGTCTGTCACTTTGATGAACAAAAAGGAAAAGATGACAACCTGCCTCTGATCTCTGCTTTTGGACTGCTGGTGTTAGGCTTAGTATCAAGAGAGCCTCGGTAGCCAGCACTGACAGACCAAATGCAGCTTTTATTTAAACGATACTTGAAACGATCTCTAAAAATTCTAGAGTGCTCATCTATTGTCTTTTTTTTTTTTACCTCCTTAGATGAAAGCAACAACCAGAATTTCTGAGGAAGTGCTACTTTTAACTGTTCCTTCGACTTTGAAAATAGATCCTCTGATGAAATCAAGCAGAGCTGAGACTATAATAGGCCCTCAACAAACAGCACTGCTGGTCAACTATTGTCACGTCGCCTTGGATCCTGAGAAGGAAAGCAAGTGGCATCAGTGATAATCTTAAAGGACGGCTGCCTTTTTTCTACTTTTTTTATCAGCCTCATTCGAAACCTAATTACAGTGATTTTAATCATACTGTATTACGAGTGATTAACCCTTTAGTGCATTTAATTAACCTTTGCAGCCACCAGCCCTCATCAGGCAAAGCTTTGTGCTATTTTTTCTATGACACAGGCTTTAAATAAGCACACTTAAAACTTGTGGGAAATCTAATGTTTAAAGTGGGAGGCATCACTTGTCAATTGCTCAAGGGGACAGAAACATTTTAATGTATTATCAGCTTAAGATCACAGTAGATAAAGTTGCTGAATAGAATCAATGAGGACAGTTTTTGTGGATAATATTTAAATGCTGGGAGTATACGACGTTAAAATATTGAATATTATACACATTAAACCCGACCTCTCTCAGAGAAACAACATACCTAGCAAATAATCTGATACCAAGATAGCATCTTATAGTGAAACGTACAATTTGGGAGGATGTTTACTAATCAAATATTCATTGATTTTAAATTACTTGCACAAAAATACTCTACTCTGATCAGCTACATAAGTGAAAATCAATTTAGATCCTTAATGCATAAAATTCATGACAGATAATAATTCAAAATTAGTAGAACACAGGCTGAATATTTCTGCATATTTCAGAGCAGTCGCTACCAGTAAGAGGGGAAAATCATCCTGACAACTCATCAGTGTGTCGTATAAACACATTAGGAATTAAATCTTTGGTACCAAGGGCATGTAGCAGGCTTATGTATAATGTACCGTAGCAGAGCATATCTTTTAACCAGGGTATCAAATAAAAGGTGGATGAAGTGAACGATTATCAACTCTGTGTGGGTGTCTTCATAAATTATCTCAAGCGCAATTCTTCACGGGATCGGCAGTCATATACCAAAACTATGCCATGAGGAATTTGAACCCAGAGAAGTGTAGTACTGAGTGCAAAAAAAAAGCCAGAAATGAACCAAACATCTGAAAACTGTGAGCAATGCGAGGCTAGACACAAACAAAAGCAAGCACCTCATCAAACAAAATCAATTATTGATGCAATATCATGAAATTGACCCAGAATTGGATGAATGACAGTTGTGATAATCAAGATCAAAACATTAACACAAATGAAAGCCAAAGCAACCAAGCCACAACCAAACCCCAGAAAACTAAATGAGGAAAAACAGAAAAAGTGTTGATAAAGCCAGCAAAATAAACTCAATGGTTGATGCTGAGTGAAACTATGGCAACAACACATATCAGTAAAATATATATAGATAAATATATATGAATCCACTGCGGTGGTGAAATTGGGTGAAATTTTGAACTCGTACATATTCTGTATTTAGCGATTCAGTGAAAGCATTCTTCAGTGCAACAACACATCACAGCAGCAAACCCTGGTTGCGTTTTCATTACATCTTTGCTCCTGTGAACGGATCTACAGAATGTAAGTAACGCGCATCTACATAAGGTGTGTCGTTTAAAACAATAATTGGGGTCAATAAAGTGGAGCGTTTATGGGCTAAATGCAACGCCAGTCAGGCAGGCTTTTTTATGGACTACTGCTCCCTTGGTGTTTAAGTATATTGGTCTCAAGACTCTGCGTCACCTTGATCCCTGTGACCCCCCCTCCCCCACCCAAAGAAGTACTCAGTCTTCCCCACAGCGCTCTGCTCCGGCTGTCAGCGCAGAGCAAGGCCACCTCTCCTTACCTCTGATTTACATTTATTTCCCTCGCCAGCTTTTATTTATTGGGGCACTTTGCATTTGGCACATATCTCTTAGGGAATCATAAGCCCTTTGCTGTACCTTGGCATTCAAATGAGCGTCTCTCCTACAAAGCCACACTGGCACAGTTAAGACAGCACTTAATGTTTTAGGACAGAAGCCACCAAAAGTAGCATTATTTATCAAGCTGTTTTAACATGTCAGAAACACATTTTTTTTTTGTTTTGTGCCATTACCTTCACACTTTCTGCCAAAATGATACCTGGAAAAGACAGTAGCTGTCGTCACTCTGGCTGTCATATTTATTTTTTTGCTTGGCTTGTTAAAACATGCCAGTTAACTACATGAGCATGCAGCCTAATTTGCTCTTGACCTCAAATGCATCAGTGGAGTTCGGTCATCGCCGTCTATCCAGGCACCTTCTAAATCAAGCTACATTGCCACCAACCACTCACACTGAGGTCTAAAATAGCTAGCCATCATAATTATACTGCTGCCATTACTCAAGCTTTTGAATATGAAATTAACTTGCACATGTATTTTTGTAGAAGATTATGCAATTGTGGTTACTTATGAAGGAGGGTGAATACATGAATTAATAACAGTCTAGTACAATGAAAGGTTTGCTGTATTACTTATCACAAATTATGCTTTTTTTTGTTTTGTTTTGCAAGTTTTGTGCACAGCCATTTTTAAGTGCAAATGACATTCATGTAAACACGGTCATGGTCTTTGTGGGAAAATCCACTGGCTCCATGCTGCCACCCTCCCTCTCTCACATCAAGTACCATGGGACAGCAGGACTGGGAGTGTGAGTGGGGACTAGTGTGGGTGGGTTTAAAAAGGAAGTCATGAATTACCTGTCGGGTGGTGATTTGCCCCGCAGTCTTGAATCCCCCCTGACAGCTGCACTCTGAGACACTGTATGGGTCGGAGCTAGTCGATGAGCACTTGGAAAGTGAGTCACAGCCCACCACAAATGTGTTGTCCAAGGGGAGCTCCTGGATCACATGGTGTTTCTTTGGGGCCACTGGAGTCTCCGGTTTGATTTGAAATGTAGGCTGAGGGGATGCCGACTTGTAATGCTTGGCTAAATCTGGGCTGTCGGGTTTGAAGGTGGTGGGCGTTGTGGCCCAGTTGTACTTCCCCATGGTTTGCTCCTCTAGCTCCACAGGGAGATCCAGTGTACCATTAACATGCTCATGGGTGGGGTCATCAGGCTTGGATTCATCAATTGTCACAAAGTTCAAAAGGAGGCTCTTGGGGGATCGCTTCTTCCTCTTCTTCTTCTTCTTGATCTGGCGGTTCTCTTGGTTGGGTGACACCCACTCACCGCTCTGCTTCCCCTTCTGTACAACTTTGTGCCTGGGTGTCTGCCGGCAGCGCACCAAGGCAGTCACAAATATCACCAAGATGACAGTCATGGTTCCTGCTATGATGGCAATGACAACAATCACATATCCATTGGTTTGAGGCGTCACCTCATTGTCCCCTATGTTACGATCCAAAGGTGTTTCCATGCTTTTTCGTAGCTGCTCTTGGATAAAGGTAGCATTGGACACACTGTCATTGACAAACAAGTGAATGAGTGCGATAGCATGTAACGACTCAGGCTGGCCTAGATCTTTGACCTTGACTACAAGCCTATGCAGCCCCTGATCAGCTGCCACTATTTTCTCCTGCAGTGTTATGTTACCCGTTGTTTTGTCGATGGCAAAAAGACCTCGAGGAGAGACCCTAGATGTGATGATGATGTTGCTGATGATACTGTACTGCAACTCAGCATTCATACCTGTGTCATTGTCAATGGCAAACACTCTGGTGACCACAGCACCTGGGGTGGTGGTGGTTCGCACTAGGTCGTACGAGTAATTAGAGGATGGGATGACAAACACAGGGCGATTGTCGTTTACGTCGACTACATTAATGGTGACCTTGGCATAGGAGGAGCTTGGGGGTTGCCCTCCGTCAACTGCCTTGACCATAAACGTGTAGGAGCTCTGCTGTTCCCTGTCAAAGGTGATGTTGGGTTTGATCACGCCAGTCTGAGGGTCGATGATGAAATTATCTTTACCATTCAAAATGGACAAGGTTATGACAGCATTATCTCCAGAATCTGAGTCCGTTACTGTGATTAAGCCCACAGTTCCATAGAGAGGCAGGTTTTCAGGCACATAGAAGTTGTACTCAGGGTGTGTGAAAGCTGGGCTGTTGTCATTAAGGTCCTGGACAATTAGCCTGACAGTGACATTGCTCTGCAGGGACGTGGAGCCATTGTCCCTCGCTATGACAGTGAATGAGTACCTCTCCTGCTTCTCTCTGTCCAGTCGTTTGCCAACGGAGAGGATTCCTGACCGTCTGTCTATGTTAAACCCATCAGGTGCATCAGGGCCAAGAGTATAAATAATCTCAGCATTATGTCCGCTGTCTGCATCGGTGGCGCTGATTTTTATTAACTGTGTGGAGGGGTCATTGTTCTCCGGTATGGAAAGTTGAATTTCCGGCTGAGGGAAGATTGGTACATTGTCATTCTCATCCTTGATTTTAATTAATACCATAGCCGAAGTGTTCAAAGGAGGCATCCCTCTATCCGAGGCCACTATCTTAATTGCATATTCTCGAGTCGTCTCATAATCTAGAGGGGCAGCTGTCTCTAGTAAGAACTGATCATTAAAGACGGGCTTCAACCGGAAAGGAACATCATGGTCAGTGTAGCAAGCCACTTTGCCATAAAGATCTGCATCCTTGTCAGTAACAGTAATTAGGGCTATTTTGGTGTTGAGAGGTGCGTTCTCAGACAGCAGAACAGTCCCATTAACCAGGTTGATAATGTAGCGAGTGTCTATGGAGGGAACATTGTCATTAACGTCTGTTACATTAACAATCACTGTGGCTCTGGAGGGAGTGGAGCTGCCATCGCTGGCAAGGACGATGAGCTTATGAACAGGAGTTACCTCCCTGTCCAGTGGCTGTTTCACAGTGATCAGTCCTGTAGAACTGTCGATGGCAAAGTGACGTTTGGTTGAGGCAGAGATCTGGTTACTGAAGGCAAAGTGGATCTGTGCGTTTGAACCCAGGTCTGCGTCCGTGGCATGAAGCTGAGCAACTGACGTCCCCATGGGGGCATTCTCTGGCACCGAGACCTCCACCTCGCTGTCTTTGAAGACAGGACGATTGTCATTGACATCAGAAATGGTGACTTGGAGAATGGCAGTGCTGGACTTGGGAGGATTGCCGCCATCCTCCACCTTTATCTTCATGACAAAGGTGTCTTTCTGTTCACGATCCAGGTTCTGCTGCACAATAAGCTGTGGCCACTTGTCACCTTCGGGAGTCTCAATGATGTCTAAGCCAAACTCGCTGACACTCTGCAAAGACAAGAAGATACGTTGGGTTAAATTTTTTTAGGTTTTGCACTTTAATGTCAATATCATTTGCAAAAAAAGAAAATGTAGTTTTGTTTATGTGATTGTTTTAGTTTGGATTAATAAATAAACTATGAACACCACCTACTCATTTTTCTCTTCATACTGTTTTTCATTTATTTATTCTTATGCTTTTGTCTTCTTGGATTTTTCCTTATATGACCGGAGGACCTACAGATGGAGGTTGTTATAAGTTGTGCAAATTCTTAAGCTCTTTCTAAAGAGACAAAGAAGAATACCATATTTTCACTTGGGTAATAACAAAGACCGGTATAATGAACAATTGATTCTAAAGTGTTCTTGTTCATGTTTTGTTCTTAGAGTGCAGAATTTGCGATTCTCTTAGAAAGGTAAACACTCTATAAGGTTTATTTGTAGCACTTCATAGGCACAAGTCTTTAGGCAGTGATGAATGTCAAAACCAAATTAAACAGCCCAGGAAATTCTAAATCAAAGTAGCTGTTTCTTCCATCTATTCTGAAGGGGAAAGAATCCAGCAGCATTTTTTTAGATATGCTTATCATAGGCTTGTCTCAACAATTCATTCATTGCTTATATACACTTTCAAAACGCCAAAGTGTAAATTAAAACGTAAACATTAATTGCAGAAACTCAAGTCTTCCACATTTTGACAACCAATGCCCAGACTGATTAATTTCTCTCTTTAGACTCCTTGACAGATTTCACCTAGCTTTAATAAATTAGATTTCATTCTACCTTCCTATCTTGTGTGAAGCCAGAATGGAGCACATAGCCATTACAACTTTATAATGGGAAAGGAAATAAAGCCACAGCAGAAAACTCCAAAGCACATCCAGATCACTATAGTTTAAAAGAAGGGGAGTGAAAACCATGCATACTAGAAAGGCATTTAGCTCATAAATGTCTAAATCTAGGCAGAAGTAAAGCTGGAGGAAAATGAAAACAAATATGTAAGTAATCCCCATGAGAAACCCAAGGAACTGGCACTAGCTGTTAAGATTGACTGCCTTCCACCAAAAAACAACTAGCACTAATATTTCCAATTCCAAATGATGGTAT
This sequence comes from Channa striata, assembly GCA_033026295.1. NCBI lineage: Eukaryota > Metazoa > Chordata > Actinopteri > Anabantiformes > Channidae > Channa > Channa striata. Next base: position 15,522,421 of record CM065173.1, on the reverse strand, counting down.
GGATCCATTCACATTTTCTAATTAGAAAAGAGGAAGAAAAGGGAAGAAGCGAGAGCAAGATAGAGACAAGTGACAAAAAAGGACAGAAAGCGAGAGAAGGGGGAGGAAATAAGGGGAAGATCAAGCCCATGAATGAGCTGCATGCACATTATGAAACAAAGAAGCCCTTTGAAGCTTTTTCAGTCAGAAGCAGTTTCATGGTAAAACAAGAAAAAGCATCCTCTTTAAAGAGATAAGCTTCATGCTGCACATAATGTTGGAAGAGATTACTCTGTCTAGGCACAGCTATCAAATGAGATTAAGATATATACATTCTCCGCGTTCAAGGAAGGAGCATTTCAACCAAACTGTGGGCTGTGAGAGTTCTCAGTAGGTCTTAAAACCTAGAACCGTCCTCGTGCCAACATAGTGCTGTAGCCGACACAAGTAAACGTGCAGCTGCAGCATGTAAATTATTGTGTACTCTGAAAAATTGCTTGCAGAAGGAATGTTGTCAACATGTCAGTGATTGACAGAACTACTTAAAACAGCCAACACAGCAGCAATGATCCTTCAGACCTTATATTGTGATCCTTGTGGCAAGGAAAAGTCATATAAGGATAAGCAGACTTGGTAAATGGAACTATCTCTGTAAATGTACAGAAGCCCTGCGCCTTACGGATGAACTGCGCTTAATCTATGCACATTGCAGAACTATTTCTTTCACCGCTAAAATGTCCAAGTCAACATTCTGGGGGCTCTATTGCTAAGTACAACTCCATCCGCGCAGAGCTTCTCAATCCTCAGTTGTTTGAATAGTTCACAAATTCAGCACAGTAGCTGAGTATCTGCACACTGATATTTGGCAAAGCCTGATGTTAATAGTAGGATGTAGAGTTAGTATGTGTCAAAGGGAATGCAGCACAATGATTTATGAGCCAGCATTTCCTCTATGCTTTTGTCTTGGTTTCACACAATTTTACAACTGACAAGACAGCACTCAGCGCATTTCAATAAGTTGAAGGGAGCTATCTCTCAGGCTGCGCATCCTCCTGAATGCAAAATTAGTCTGGTGGATTCTGATAAGATCTAGGGCAGGGTATGAAAAGGCCAAATAATACCATGAGTCACTCACTGGAAACCTACTGTAAGGCAGGGCAAGAAGGACAAACCAAACGCGCGCAGATTATACAATGCCTCAGTCTTTCACCGCACATATACTGTACAGGTACAGTCTTCTTGAACTTTGATGACTCACAAAGTATTCCACATTAAAAAGGCCACAGGTCTCGTCGGAGCTCAGAGAGCGATTGTGACACTATATATGAGGGCTATGTGTGGTACACAATCTAATCAGAGTTGGGTAATTTGAATGAAAATGACTGTGGGACACTGACAGAAGCAGAGCTGGTGGATGATGAGGGAAGGACGACTCTGAACCAGTGCCTCAGATTATCAGTGGATGCATCTTTCAGTCAAGTTGATGACCTTATTAAAACTCAGAGGAGACTGAGATTGGGCTGTGAATATATCAGGAGAGCTGTAGTCACGGTGATGCCCATAGACCGGGCTAACTGGGGAGGGCTATTCATCACAAGCTATAACACCTCTTTATAATGCTGATAGAAACTCTCTCTTTCTCTCACCCCCCCCCTCTCTCATTCTTTCTCTCCATCCCTCATCCACTTTTGCCACTGGCCATGATCTCATGCATATAATTAAGACAAAAGAAACTGGGAATTGTTTGTCTCTTTTTGTCAGCCCCTAGAAGAGGATAATGTGTCAAAATAGGATGCTAATGAAAACTGGAAATGCTTGACAGTGAGCTCTCTACCCAAAGAAATCTATTCACTGCCTATAGGCAGCATGCAATGCATTAATCAATTTTTTCTTGCTACTCAGGAACTGCGCTTGAATAAATTTTGCATCATCAAATGCAAAGTTGGAATCAGTTTAGGAATACAATTTTTCAAGCTCTTGGAGTGCCAGCAAAAGACCACTCCATCCAGTCAGATATCTTAGGTGTATTTCAGATTGACATGCAGCGACCAAGTGGAGTGCATACACCTCGGGAAAAAAAATAAAATACAAATATGGATGGATGGCATAAGGTTACGTTCAAGAGCTATCCAGACTGCCAGACCAAAATGCAGAGAACCTTTTCATCACCAAGTTTATCAGCTAGGTAGAGCCCAGCTAGCAGCAGAAGAGTGGCCTTGAAGAAGATGCTCACTTGTCTGAAGATGCCAGCGTTAATGGACCTGTATTTATATAGTGTGTGATTCCACAAAATCCTCCATCACTGGAGGGAGAGTCGGTGATTGCGAACAGTGAATCCAAACCCCGAGCCAAACCAAAAGCTGAATTTCTTACAGTCTTACAGTATGTATGTTTGCTGTGAATATGTAAAGTGATCAAATCTGCTTTCATGGGACATCCTCATCCATCCATGCATGTGATTGCTTTCTCTGACCTTGACCATTTCTTAGGATGCCTTCTTTGCAGTTCAGGTACTGCAACACACGACTGCACTACACTGTTGACTACTGACTACAGAGTTTCCTTCAAAGTGTGATTACCCACCATTATGTATGGTGCCGAAGCCGTGTGTAGGATGAAATTACCCACTGTCACTCTCAACATTAAAAAAGACAGAGTTGTACAAAATTTCCTTTATTTGTTCTGTATGTTGACAACTCTGGTGGACCACCACATGTGGAGTGATGGACAATTGAGCATGGCTCACTGTGCTACACAATGGTAGCAATTTCAGCGCCGTGCCCTGCACAACACAAGAAAACTGGGCAAACTATCATTTTGAGGGAGCTTCTGAGAAAAAGACCATACAAAGATAGTCCAAGGGTGGCTTAGCAGCCAAGAGCTATTCTAGGAAATGCTTTCACATTCTTTCCCACTAAACCCTTGGCTTTCTACTGTACTTCTGAAATTAAAGATAGCAAAGGTCGAAAGCGTCTCTGGCTCCTTTAATGCTTCTTGCTGTGTTTTACTCTTATGGAACCTGGAACACAGGCAAATTAATCTCAAGTACAATGAGAATATAATGAGAAGAAATGAAACAGGGATACAGTGCCAAGGATGCTCTAAGCAGAATCTCCTGCAAAAGATAATACAACCACAGCCTAGGCAAGGGGTTTAGGAAGCTTTGTATTGTAAAAAGGGCAAAGCAAATGATTGCAGATGATCATGGTAATGAGCAGAACATTTGGTTGGTGATTTTCTAGGCATGAACAATTCAGGACATTGCACTGGAGAGGCCTTGGCAGTGGGCAGACTCTTTAAAAATGCAAATTGGTATTCAAGGCAGACCCGGATAGCAACGATTGTCTTCATTTCATCCCAGTATTAACTTCACCTGAGACTAAGTGGATGGACTTAGTCCATCTACTCAGTCATTCCTGCTCATTTCTATCTTGCACCATGCTCTCAAATTCGGTGACCTTTATTTATTTATTATGTTTGGGATTTCCTCCAAAGGTTGTGTCATCTCCAGTATTTATGCATCAGCAAAGAGCAGCATTGTCTAGACCATAAATGAAAACTACATAATAATAGACGGCATTTCTGGATTTGGGGATGACTTTCCATCAAAGCAAAACAGTTTAATCAAGCATCACCCAAAAAAGTGAGGAAACACCTTTCCTAGTTATGCATGAGACAGATATTAGCATAATGCAGTGATTTCATTCTCACTCATTTAAATCTACCATGTTCAGCACATGTAACCTGTTGCTAGAAATTGGACATGCAGTATACGCTGTGTCTGCACTTTCCACCGCGTGCTCTTTGATTTTACTGTGAAAGGTTCCCCGTCTTTACAGTCTTCTCTCTCATAATAAAATAAAGCATATGGAAATATTGGCTGGTATGAAACATTGTAGGCTCCCTGACACATCCCACTTTATGAAAAAGTAGGTCATTTTTCAGTGTTGAGTCAAAATTAATTTTCTATATGGAGATATTACAGCACTAGAGCACTAAAACAGGTTTAGCTTCAATCAGAATAAGCACAATTTGAATCTTAATACAATAAAGTCACATCTGCCAAAACCAGCAAAGAAAAATATTGCAAGGAATTTAATTATTAAACATATTCAGCAGAGCTGATGTAGACAGGTGGCATGCTAGAGGCATATTATAGCAGTATGTCAGAGACTCATCAATATGTGTGCTGAATAATGTGCACACAAACATCCGAGGGGTTATTCAGGGAGAAAAAAAACAGTAAATACTTCCTAATCGATTTCATATCTTTCTAACTGTTTCTTCAAGACAAATGGCGACATGGGTCTTTGATTGGTTTAGACCAATGTTACTATTGTAATTGTTCTGTACTTGGGTTTGCAAAAAGCCTATTTATTCTACAAATAGCTATTTATCCTATTAAGTCAATAAAGCACACCAGTAAGTTGCAGCCAGTTCCAGTATCACGAGGCTTCGGACCCATATATCTCACTATCTTTCACTCGTTCGCCATTAAACTAAATTACTTTGTATAAGATGGCTTTTAGTTCAGACATGAGAATGTGGACATACAGTAAGTGACTCTCAATTTCAGTTTTACCGAGTAGGTCTTTAAAAATGTTTACTTAGAGAGCCAGCTTCAGTTACTTACTTAAGATATTTGACATTTTTAATATTTAATGACAGCTGCCAATATAGCAAATATATAATACAACAGGGCTTTTCAGGAGTCACGACTTGCATCTGGGTAGGTACCTCATGTTAAAAAAATAACAAATCAATAATAATAAAGCAACGGACAATGAAACAACATTTATAAAATAATGGGCATTTAGAATTTTGCTGAAACAAACACTTTTTGCACCTACAATGATTTAGAAAATATGTTACCTATAGATGTGGTCACGCTTCATTTTAAATCCTCATTTTCACCAATCACTCAGCTAATGACAAGCTTCAATTTGAACAAGAGCTCTAGCACTGTGTTTCCAACCACACGCCATTACAGCAGTGATTGTAAATGCTTTTTCAAACAGTTCCAGTTTTCATTCCCACAAACACTGCAAAGTGTTTTTTTTTTCGATGGATTTCCTATCAAGAAAATAGAAGCTACTTTTTATTTTAGGAAAAAAAAATCAAAAAACAAAAGAAGAAGTGATTCTCACCTTGACCAATTCATAATGTTGGATCCCATTGATCCCTACATCAGGGTCAAATGCTGAGGGCACGGGGTATCGGGTGTTGATGGCTGTGTTCTCTGGGATGGAGATGTTTATTACAGTGGACTGGAAAAGGGGTGCATTGTCATTCACATCCTCAATCAGAAAGCGGATCTTGACCAGTCGGAAGATTTCATCCGGCAGCACAGCCACCTCAATCTCGTAGTAGCAGCGCTTCTCAGCGAAGACCCCTGAGCACAGCTTCTCCCGGTCAATTCTGTGATTGGTGGTAAAGATCTCCCCTGTGTTGGCCTCCACCCTCACCAAAGGCACGTCACCTGTCTTGTACACAGGCTTGAACTGCAAAGGTGATGACAGCCTGATGTTGGGGTCAAGGTTGAGGTCCAGGTCCTTGCGCAGATTGCCAATGCGGATATTCTCTGGCTGCTCCTCCTTCACCGTGTAGTCCCTCTCCTGGGCCTGGCATAGTAAGACCACACAGGTGAGCAAGACCACCAGCACATGAGCTTGACTTGCTAAGTCCATAATCAAGAGTGGATGGGAGCTTCACTTCTACAGCAGTAATTCTGAGGTCAGAGCGAAAGAAGAAAGAGAGAGAAAGGAGAAGGCACCGTCAATGGACATGGTATTCAAATTCTTCTGTAATTAGTACAATTTTCTCTCATGAAGAGTTTTCAACTCGACCTATTCATACTAACTCGTTATGAGCCTACATCCTTGCCATGTCTTTGAGAGCAAATTAACGGCGGTTTTACACAATTAACCCTTGGTGACACCCACAGAGCAAGCAGACACGTAAAGGTGAGGAGATCACGTATTCCATCAATCAATTTCATCGCCGTAATGAGCTGTTTCATATTTTTTATTGAGAAGCAGGAATGCAGATGAGTTCACTGTTGCTAATAGTTTGATTTGAAAGCTGCAAGCTGAAGTGCATGAATTCATATACGAGTCAACGTGAGTCAATATGGTGCAGTCATACGTTGCACCTCACGTCCCGACTTCAGCTGATTTAGAGGCAGCTGAACTGAGCCTTGAGCACTGGTGCTTCCACGCATGAACACACACAGACACACACTTGCAGTTGTACCGCTTGACAGCAGCTATTAATGGGGAGCCTCATTTGCTCTGAATGTAAACAATTGAGCTCTCAAATATTTCATGAACACCCATGTGTGTAAACATACACAGTGTGATAAGAGCAGTGTTTAGAGTATCAGCGGTGGAAGGAGACAACAATGTGAAATTATTTATTGTGGGAGGCGTCATCAGTCAAATTAGTGAAATTTAATTATAACTTCATTACATCCTGACGAATGTGTTTTCTCCAACACCTGATTCAAACAGCAGCCAGTTCTCTGCGTGCACTGAATAATAACACCCTTAACAGGAAAACCTGGTGCACGTGGGTTCACCATCGTTGGTCGTTGTTCATTAATATGCTTTCTTGCGTTGAGTACCAGTTAATTCAATGCTGTTGTTCTACAAATTATTTAACTGCTTAATATGTGCAAACACTTGCCAAAGGGCGAGAACCCCAGTTGCCAAGCCCAAGTAGGTCACTGGAAGACGATGAAGGAGTCATACTTAGCGACGGATTCACTGCCAGTGTACAGTGCGCTAGCATGAAACACTGATTGTGTTCCACCAGCTAATTAGTAGGTTATTTAGTGAGATATTAGAGAGTTGCTTCATGAGGTTTGCTAGTTCCCTTTTTGACTTGTCCGTTTATTCAATCCATTCTCCACTATCTAAATGATATATATATATATAGATGAATTTCCTCCATTTCCACCACAGTCATATTGGTTTCTAAAGACTTGGTCACACAGGCTTAAATTGCGCTTTGACGTTACAGTGGTGGTAATGCAGTGTAATTATCAAAGTATATCGGTTTTCAGTGGATATTTTTCAGCTGAACAACCAAATTACATTACAGATCTTTAGCTTGTTTTAGTGCACAATGACATATTAGGGTAATGCCTCCAATGCACAGCTATGTTTACTTCTCATAATAAAACTGGCTCCCCATGTGCTTTCCCGTGCAATTCATTTAACAACTAATATAATTTCACTGCCTATATCCCACTGTATGTCTAGGTCCACCAAGACCCCGGCTGTTTATTTACCCCTTATTATTTTCCTAAAGATATTTGCTTGTATTCATAAAGCAGCTGCCTTAAAATCAAAAGTCCATTCCCTTCAAAGTGTGGAAAAGTGTGTGACAGCCGTCACACAGACAATGTACAGCTGGTGCTGAAAATGCACACACACCTGCAGTAACAAGGGAGCCCAAACAGCTCTTTGGAAACCTTAATATTTCCTACTTTATGAATTTTCCATCCGTTTACATGAGTCAAACAATATCCTCTAGAAAAGGTATGACTACCTAAACTGCACTACAGGGGTTCTCTAAATTGGCAAGGCAACAGTGTTCATAGCCATTGAAGCTCTCGGCCTACCGACAAGGGGGAATTGATTAAAAATAAGAATTTAATTAAGCTGGTTTTGAATCAGCAACAATTGCAAGGCATTCATGCAGCCTGTAAAGACAGATTTCTTTTCACACATTTCATAAAGCAGTCACATGAGACTCATTAAAGACAGTTGGACAGAGGGAAAAAAAAGGCTGACATTGATCAATGTGAGGATTATTCATTCTACACGTACAGTATAGTCCAGGCATCGTTTTACTGTCGTGTCAAAATATTGATGACATATACCCCATTAGTAAGTGTGACACACTTTACTTTGAAGTGTGCATCTTTCTGAGAGTGAGCAGCAATTGCTTTAGTGTGATGATCACCAGGCAGTGCAAGGCTGAGCTTGTGCAATGCATAATAAGTTTAAATTGCATTCTTAAACGGGATGCGATTCGCCAAAGTGAAAAAAAAAATGAAAAAAAAAAAACTGAAAAGATCAAAGCATGATCTAGTTTCCCTCTGCCTTGTAAGTGACAATAATGTTCCAGCAGATGAAGGAGTGTAGTATGTTTTTGACTCAAAGTACATGAAGGAGTACAAACGCTGCAACAAAACGGACACACTGGCACTGCTAATATGATATTAGGAAACAAAATGTTAGCGTTATAGAAGGTGTACCTATAAAGCAGACTGCTGGACAGAGATCTTGCTCTGTCAACATGAAGCATAAATACAGAATTTATGAAGTTAGATCGCACAGGCGTGTTCTACTTTAACAAACTTGATTCCTCATTTTATTATAGCGACTCATTGCGGGTTTTGAATTTGAAGCATTATTTTAAAACATCACTTTTTCCTTGTCACAGCTCTTTATAAACCTGTCTGTGAGGGAGAGGCTAGGTGAGAGAAGGAATTGTGCTGGAGGGGAATAAAAAGTAAGAGGGAGGGAGAAAGAAATCCTAGGTGTCAGTCAGAGTGTCTCCTTTGCTTACATTTCACCAGTCCCCTAGAAATGCTATTCTGAGCCCCAGACAGCAAGTTGAATCCAGTAGGCAAACTCAAGTCCCCCTCTTGGGAGGCACAGAGTGAAGAGGAGCAGGCCGGCCATGGATCACTTTACACAACAGTGTGATGGACGGGCCCTCCACTGGAGGTAGCAGCTAGAGGGGAGACATAAAGCAAGCGTCACCTCCCACCGTCACACCTAAAGATACCCTCGACTCTGAGAGGAGTTAGTTTGAGGCTGGGACCGAAGACATCTGGGGTCCTTAAACTGTCAACACCGAGTTTTCAACACTGTTGTATCTATCAATACTGCCTGTGGAACCAAAGAGATTCTCAAAAGAGGCCACTGGTAGATGTAATACTTTTGATTGTCTCAGCTTTTTTTTCCTCTTTTAACAGCTTTGAGGATGGCTGACAGGCTGACAGACCAGGTCTTTGTCAAGATCACTCAGTTCTTTTTCAGTCCATATCTCCAGAAGAATTCTCTCTATACAGATGGGGGAACAAAAGATGTTTTCACTTGGGAAACAACAACGACTATATCACCCAGGTGGTCAGAGGAAAACGAGAAAGGAACGGAAAACGATGTTCGACATAAATGGCCATATTGACAATGTTAATAATAAATGTAAAATGTGTGTATTCAGCTCCTAGTATTACTGGGATTACTGTGTTTGCCTGGCTCACTATTGTTGATCAATGGAAAAAAAGACAAATCTAAATTCGGACGAATGAATTGCAGCACAATGTTTCCATCAAGTCTGGCAGTGCTTTATGAGTGTATGATCCAGTGATTATTCACATTTCAATCAGGCTCTTCATTTTTAGATAGACTTGGATTATGAAGTGTTGTACTACTGTATGCGGGTAAGTAAATGGTCGCTGGCTAATATTCCTTACCTTCCTGCATTAGCAAATTAGCAAACTAATTTACAACACTGTAATCGTGGACCTCAAGAGGGCAGTCCATACAAATGTAGACAAATATAATCCTAATACTAAATATAACTGTAATTGTTTAAGCATAGCTCTGCGTCATTGTGAATGTTACCTTTGACTTTAAAATCCATTAGGCTTTATGAAACATAAAACAATCCTTTCCCTGTGTCCAGTCGTATCATATTGTGGACTAACTAAATAAATGATACAAAAAAGAAATAAAACAATAACTAAACTACATTTAATTTGAAGAGGAAACTTGGAGAACATTTTCATGTATTGCAGCGTATTCATATTTCCAAAGTAAGTAGAGTGGACACCATTATGGTCTTCGAAATAGTCTTTTTCATGTGTACACCGGGTAGTTGCAGTAAATGTATTATCATTCATGGCAAGTTCAGCTGCAAAAATACAGTTATGCATCAACTATTTAAAAGAAGATCTGTTGACAATCTTAAATAGTCGACATGCTCTTGAATGTGTTTTTTATGTTAAGGATTGATCAGGAATCTAAAGCAATGGAGAACGATTCAACATAATATATAGTGTTCATCGTACATTATAATATGAAATCTAATAGTAAAGCAAAAAAAAAGTATTTGCCAGCCACTGCACACGATGATCAATTCATCTGTAGCTACAGAAACAGTTTTATTCCTAATTTTAAATCAAAGAAATACTTGGCAATGCTTCAAACTGACTCCTATTTTAACACAAATGCCTTAGCCTACAGCCAAAATATGCTGCTCACCTGGGAGGCTTCGCATTACCATTTGATTTAATTCTCCAGCACATATTAAATTGAGTAGGCCTTGTGGGAGTCCTTCAAAACATACCTAATAATAATCTATTGTATATTGAGCAAGTAAAACATATTAGGAACCAAAGCAACCAACTGTGGCGGGTAATCTTCAGGCCAGCGGGGTTCTACATCGTGACTATTCGAACTGTTCTTCCTTGTGGCTATATCATTTTTTTTTTTGCGTTATTTTGGCAGGTTATGGTCTATGGCAGCTGTACTTCTTGACCAGGAGCGCGCTGCTGCCGCGCACCCACGCACAGTGTTTAGCAGCCGAACCAGGCACAGGGGGAGAGAGACAGAGACACAGACAGGGAGAGAGAGAGAGAGAGAAGTCCCTGCAGTCGGAGGATGCTCCTGGAAAGTGGAGGCCTATCTGTCCAACGATCAGTGTTCGAGCAGGACTTCATAACGCCCCAAGTCGTGACCAACCGCGCGCCACATATTCATAATGCGACACCCCGGCTTCCGTCCTCCACGACGCACCGTGTCCGTGGATGAATTCTGCTGAGATCCGTTAGGAGGAAAAAAAAAAACCCACGGAGCATCAATAGGAGCCACCGTCGCAAACACACACTGATTTATCCCGGTGCCTGGTCGACTATAACTAAATTCCCCAGCCAGCCCGCGTTGCTCTAAGTGATTTAGCGCAGCTCCTCGTCGGTATTAGGGCATCGATTGGATTTTTAATACCAACCAATAAATTAGGGTCTCCTGCGTTCGCCAATGCGCACAGGCATGTGCACGTACACACTCCAAAAGTGAAACACGTTTTTTTTGTGTGTGTGTGAGAAGAGTCGTAATGAAGAGGAACTCTTACCTTTTGCGCTTGGATTAGATGGAAAAATCAAGCGCGGCTGCCGTCGCGCAGGGACATCACGGACTTACGGGAAAAAGATGTGCCATGAATGAAAGTGAAGTAGGGGGGTAAAAGGAGGAGAAGAGATCCTCATCAGAAGCGGCACCAAAATGAAATGCAAAGAGAGGAGAAAAAAAAAAAAGAGCCTGTGTTATCCACTACAAAAACTTATCCATGCGCTAAAAAACGCTGGTCCAACTTTGTTCGGAGGGGACGTCGTAATTCCTCTCCGGGTGTGTTGGGCTTCGCAATCCCACGGGTGGAGACACGCGTCGGTCCAGGCTTGTTCTATGTGAACTTCGGGTCTCTAGCCTACGTGTGCCTTCAAATTCCTACTTTATTTGGCCGCCTGGAAATCGCCGGGCACCGAACTTACACGTGTGCGTCAAAACGCTCCCTGACGCTGACGCGCGGAAAACTTCCATCCAAGGAGCGGAAAACGGGCTTCTGTTGGAAAAAAAAAAAACTAACAGCCTAAATATGATTTATTTCAATAACCACTTGTTCGGACTGATTCACGGTTTGTACACGCTCCCCGGAAACTCTTGAAGGAGGGACGCAGAGAGCGCATCGCCCCCCCAGCGGACTTGGATCAAAGTGCGCCTCAGTGCAGCATCACTTACAGGAGCCGGGGAAGGCGGTTCGCCGTATCTGTCTGCTAAGCTGTGGATGTCTCAGTAGTATTGTAGAAAACTCGGTTCCTCAACGCTGCCCACCTCTCGCTCTCCCCGCGACTCTCGCTCTCCCTGCCACTGACATCATGGCGGAAGGAGGAGCCAGCCGCGGGTTTAAGAGCCCCGCTCCTCTTAAAGCCGCACTGCGTTGGAGAGACGCTTGCGCCGAGATGTGGCTGGATGGCGGGATGTGCGTGGACCACAGATGCCCCTGCTGTTTGCAGGAGCCACGCTGCTCCCAAAAAAAGCGGCCTGAAAGCGAGAGGGGGGCACTGTTCACTCTCTGCATCTCCCTTTCCAGGGAAGGTCCACTGTATCCTCGGCACTTGTGAATAATGATGAGGTTCAGATTCTGTCGACAGGCCGTGGTGGAGCTCTCATCACGGAGGCGAGGAGAAATTAACCCGATGATGGGTTTGTTCACACTTTAGGTCGCATAGAAGTATGTCAAATAATTGCTCTGATGCAAAAGTTCAGCTCATTAGCACAAACACGCTGGAGACTGGGATGCAGGAAATTGTCAAGTGGCAGAGAATCATCTGGAAAGTGATGTAAATGTCATTATGTTAAAATTGAAAAGAAACATGAAAACAGCTCAAGTGTGAATCCGATACGCTGCAAAGCGATAAAAGTAGTTCAGCCTAGTGAAACTTGAAGTGAACACACTCAACTGGGCTTGTGGCTGTAGAACACAAGAGGAGAAAGGCATCAATGGAACATATTGATCGGCTCAAAAATTACTGATTGGACATCGTCAAGCTGTCACTTTCCTGTTGTGGCTCACTGAGTTGATGCTCCATTCCAAACAGCCTAAGGTAGTTCCTAACAGGTGCTTTTATGTAGGTCATAAAGGGTTATGATCACACAAAGGTCAATCAGTACCTGCGCCCTGTTACGGCTGACTACCCTGGTCCCTTTGCCATCATCTCACACACACACACACACACACAAAAATGGCTTTAACTTTGCATTTTAACAAGTTTAGCCGCTGGCAAGGTTTCATAAACAGCATTCTTCACCTGCTCACTATTTCCCTCCACATTATTTCTTGTCGCACGACACATCCCTAAAGACTAAGGGGCAGAGATTTGGTCAGATGATTGTTTCTGTTGAGGCCAAATAATACTTTAATCTAAGGGCGACTGCTGCGAGATTGCAGGGCCATCTCTAAGCACTCAAATGTAATATTTTATGGGTGTATCATTAAACTATTTGCTCGTGACACTGGTGGTGATTACTGTTTTACCCTTGATTGATTGTTCATGGCAAAACGTCTTAGTCATAATGCTGCAGCTGCCTAACAAAGCAGAAGATTAGCTTTGAGGTCCACTCTGTGATTATTTCATAGATTTCGGTTTAACTGAACAGTGACAACACCGAATTTTCCCCAGGTGTTTGAATTATTCTTTTCATCTTTTTTTTTTTAACATTTCTAAAAGTCAAATAGTTTGGGATTTAAGTCAACAAGTAATTTGGGTGTGACAATGCAAACACAGATGTCATGCAGTTTTATTGTTGTCCCTCAATGCACTTTAGAAACTGTTCTGGATCATGTGCAGGATGGAATAAGCATATTTTTTTCCTCTCACAATAATCAATATAACTACTCTTACTGACAATGGTTAGCACAAAACTGCCCTGCTCAAAAAAAAATATTTGCAGTCATGTGCAAACGCATGGTTTTATATTTTTATAAATATATGATCAAATGGAGATTTTCCTCAGTATTGCTTTTAATCATGCTTGCCGTTGGCCTCCCACTGAAACCATGTCTTGTTATGCACACATGTAAAAGAAATAATTGGAAGAAAGAGCTCACTCACTAATATACCTTATCAGTCAGGCACAGCTGGGGAGAAGGGTGGGTGAATTCGGGGGTTCCAAAGCTAAATTGCGAGGTCGCTGTGCATTAACATTCAGGGGTTTTTAGAAAGGACAGATTCTTTGCAGATCATACTCAATTCAATGCCATTCTGTGGTTTTGTACTATGCTTTCAGCTTTAACAGCACAACTTTTCCAAAGAGACCACAGTGCAGTGGCTGCTGTAACCACTGTCTTTGTTCATCCCTCAGTTAAATGTTGCCATGGATTCCTTTCTTTTACTTTTCAGCATTTGAGCCTAAATTGTTAATATTCAATCTTTCCAGCAGTAAAAAAGAAGAACATAGTTCCCCAAAGCATGTCACTCAGAAAAAGAACAGTGCAAATATGTCCATTCTGTAGAAATACTGCAGACATTTTTGAAGAGTTAGAGACATCCTGACAAAACAGTTTTTTTTTTCTTATCCATACAGGCTGGGTCTGTATCCATGGTAACTTTCAAGAACCACCGAGATTTACCACAATGAGTAGAAACTATCTCTATTTTCTCATTTATTTCTGTCTGTTTCCCCCCACTTTCTCAAGGATCTCTGGAGAAAGAGACAGATTTGAGAACGATGGAGTGGACAGAGCGAGGACAATTCAATATTTGCTTTTAACTTATTGGCAACAGGGATAGAATTTAATAGAAATTGTGTAGAAACCCGAGATAGACAAGAAGCCTGAATGTAATAATGTTTGAACTTCACTACCTAGTATGAATATGCAGTATGCATGACCATAGTTTCATTCAGAGCAGTGGATAGAGAAGAAGAAAAAGTCTTTCGGCAAGATTATTCAGTCATGTCAGGAGGGGAAATAACTAAGCCACAAAGATAAATCACAAGGTTTCAGAGGGTCATTCATATCACTACTGCTTTGATCATTCTGATTATTATCAATTATGAAACATGTACGATCTCCACAGTGGAAAAAAGAAGACATTTATTTGCATTGGTTTAGCTTTTAATACTTGGTGTATTTGGGCTCTTTGTACCTGAACCAACCGAGAGCAGAAGCTCATCAATTTCAGAAATATAATCTATTTACCGTGTCCCTTCTGACTACTTTATATTCATGTAAACTTTGCAAAAACAGTCCTTGATTGCAAATTACATTTAGTGGTGATCAAATATCTGAAGAAACTGGAAGCTGAACTGACCACTAAGTGGAATTTCTCTTGATTTTTGACAGCGCTATTATAGCGCTTTTCCCGAAACTGGATTGCAGAGGTTTTGCCAATTAAGCACTTAAAAAGACAGCAAACGTAACGGATTGTGTCACTTTAACAGGTGATGCTATTAATTCCGTACATTGACATACAGGCCATCGTGTTACCCAGTCTACCACAAGGAAAAAAAAGGAAATCCAACTGGACACATCTCAAAAAAAGCATGATTAGAAAAAGACTGCACATAGTCTTTAAGTTGTCTCAGCATGGTTTCAGTCAACTTAACCATACCATTGTATTTGGTCTCTTTCAAACAGTTTGCCCGAAGTCGACGTGAAATCGTGTTGCGCCGAGGACCTCTGTCAATAATAACCTGTCAGACAAAGCGGAAGCACGACTAAAGCAGGATGAGGCAGGATTCATCAAAAAACTCCGAACTCTTGAGGCTAATGAAAGGTCTAACATTGAGTGACGTGCATTTGCAGCTCGCCAATTAGACCAAAGCCAGGACTGTGAACCACCATCATTGTCAGTTGTCAACCCTTCACCAAATGAATGTGCGTGAGAGATATAGGTTACAGCAAAGCTAATTCAAATGTGTTAATTGCATTTTTAAAAACATCCAGAGATTTGACTGACTTTTTATGCATTTTATTTCCATTTCAAATTTGTCTTTGAAAGGTGATCAACTCAACAAGTCCTTCAATCTGTAGGCCCCAGATGTTCTGACTTAAAACTATGTATTCACGCACATTTAATGATGTAGCCTGCATTGATTGTCGTGCAAATTGTGAGAAGTTACAGTACAGGTACGTGACATTCAATCCATTCAATCCATCATGGCACAAGCTTTAAATCACAACAATAGTAATAATGATATAGTAAAGATATTACTCGTATATGTCATCATTGCTGGGCTCTCTATCCTGATCTGTCGTGATCTTGGAGTGTTGCCATGGCTTCTGTTCATGTTGTGCAAAAGCAGATTTTACACAACATGAGCAACATTCAAAGGCAGAAGGAAATGCCCTTGTCAGTCAGGGATGATTAGACCAGACTCTGCCCTCTCGTAGCTAACCTTTCAAATCCTCCAAACATGCACAAAGTACACAAAAATGTGTACAGTCACACAGATTATCCTGCTATTGTCTACACTTATACTTTGATAAACAGCAAGTATATACACCTGGGGCCTCGTGGCCACAGAGGTCGTTTGTCCCTGCCCTCTCATATGATCCACAGGATCATTTGTTGAGAAAGCGTCTCCACATAGGGAGGGAACCTTTTTGGCACCGAAGTCTAACTGCTGTAACACTGTCCTGCTTTC
Source organism: Channa striata (assembly GCA_033026295.1). Classification (NCBI taxonomy): domain Eukaryota; kingdom Metazoa; phylum Chordata; class Actinopteri; order Anabantiformes; family Channidae; genus Channa; species Channa striata. The sequence goes on along the minus strand of CM065173.1, from coordinate 15,506,222 downwards.
ACCCCATCCACTCAAAAATGCTGCATTACAACTGTGAAGACATAGTAGTTTGGTTGGAGATTGAATAGAGATGTTAGGCTCAGAAAAAGTCATGGTTTTTTCCTCAAAAGTCGCTGCTTTCCTGATGTTGCATCACATTCCACATCACAAGCTTTGCGTGACTGGGCACAACAACAGCAATAGCAGTAGTTTCACAATGGACTCAAGCTCCAGTCTCCTGTGGGCAAGTCCAGTGTTTTGTGACTAACTTTCGAGGGTCTGCTATGTTCACTAGATGTCACCACACAGTAAGCAACAGTGAGTATCTTTTGGTCATTTGTGGCTGATGATACAAACAGCTTATATAGTCATATTTTATATAGACTATTTTACAGTCTCAATAAACCGCAGTTTTTGGGAAGCTTATTGAAAAAGTAGCCATAAAACATGGTTATGACAGGAATCACACACGCAAAAGTCATTTCATCGTCATCATTTACGTGTGCAATCATCAATGACATTAAATAATGTATGAGTCACCTATTTATAATACTGACACAACAAGGTCTTTGTGCTAAGACTTGTTCCGTGGTGTGTTATGAATAGTGCAGAATAAGGATGATTATTGTACGATAAAGCATGGGTGGAAAAGTGTCAGTTAATGACAACATCCGTGGGTATGACTTCAATTCGTGGTTAATAATGAAACAGTAGTGGTGTGTTGCTCCGTTTGATTCACATCACACATCTGCTTTCTGTAACCGTGCAGTGCAAGAACAATTTGTAGTGCAAAAGAAGAACAAATGTGTTACCTAGTCACTTTTATCTGTCAATTTCTACTCAGAAAAACATGAATATTACAAATTCTCATGCAGAACATCAACAGATTTCAGTGTGACAGTGTTTCTTTTTTTTTTTTAAGATTGATGCCTAAATCATATCAATTCCACTTTCTTGGAAAGCTTTCTCCTTCTCGAGAAGTAACTGAATGTTAAAACAGCCTTTGTATGTTGTTTGATGAAAGCGATTGTACATGCTGGGGTGATGTTTCCTTCCATCTGTCTACTGTGAAGCAGAGCCTGGGGCAACACTGTTAAATGAGAATGGTTTGCCTGGCTGTGTACTGTACATTCAGCTGAAAACACCTAACCTATAACCATGAGTATATGTCATTCATTCACTTCAAAAAAAATTCCAAAGAAAAACAAATTGGACTATATTGATTTTAATCAGTCACAAGTACTGAATATTTCTATCTAAATATTCTTTAATAAAGGTTGGTATATGTCCTTAAAAGTGGAAGAAAAGCAAATATGATGAAGTTTTAACCTCCAATATGGCTCGCTGAGGACTGATTAATAAAGATATGCAGCACTTGTTTAACACAGTGCCTCAAAGTCGGGATGGGCTTGACAATGTGTTTGCCTTTGCATGGTGAAGGTCACTGAATTGATTTCAAATAAAATTTTATGTGGTGAAGATTTCAATCTTAATGACGAGCCTTTGTGAGGTCACGAACTGGACTGGCCCTGGTGGCAACAAAAGCAAGTGGAAAAAAATGCATAGAAGTGACTTAATGCTGGGGGGCTTAAATCAATCAACACCTTTAAATTGGCACTTTTTTTTTTTTACACATAAAAATGTCATGTTGCTTTTTCCTTTTGCACAGCAGCAAAGGAGAATATAACCAATGCCAAAGAAACACATGGTAAGATCAATGCTCACACTTATTTCTCCTTCATACGCTTTTTTTTGGGGGGGTGGGGTGACAGGAGAGGAAAAGAATTGTGCTTCCATAACCACTAAGGAGTCATTATTTGGCACTCTTCCTCCCCAGATGGCCGAATGCTTGATGTTCTTGTCACGTTGTGTTGCATTTTCCCTGCCTTGAATGGGCTGTGTACACAACCATTGTTTGATGAGTAAAATTGAAGGCGAGCCTTGTAAACTGTGGATGCCCCCTCGCCAAAGACATGGCACTGCAAAGACAATGTGTGCAGGCATCTCTGTGGCGCTCCTGAGACTTCCTGTTCCTGAGGTTGAGGCTCAAAAGAAGAAGCAGTCAGTTTTATGAGGAAAAAAAAGACTGTCATGATCCTCATCGTGGTTTTTGTTTTCCATCCATGGTCTCCTCTGCCCTCTGGTCTGGTTTAGTCACAAATGCTCCGCCTTCAATCTGCTCGCATGCGCTTTCCTCACTCGGCTCCGCCTCTTTCTTTTTTCAGTTTCCCTCCTCTCAGCAAGACACACCTGGATCACGTCTTCACCCTGCCTCAGCTTCAGGTTCCCAGACTTTGCTGGGATGTTTGTCAGTTATGCCATGTCTTGGTAGTTTCTAGAACCCCAGCTCGGATCAGTTTGGTCCCTCTTGTCTCATCTTTTGCACTGATACACTGTTATGTATACCGTACCACTTGTCTTTATTTTTATTTGTGTGTGAGTGTGAGCTTAGATTATGAACATTTTGTCTATTTATGTTTGACTGTTTGCTTAGTTTGTGCTTTTGTTTCAGCATCTACCTTCATATTTTAGAGTGGCCTTTATGTAACATGTTTTCATATCTAATTAAGTTCCCAGTTCTCATGTTTGTATAATTTCTATTCCTCGTGCTAAAATACCCAGTCTTGCCTTATGTTTAAAGCAACTTATTTGGTTTCATGTAAAAGTAACTCAGTCTGTTCTCATATTTAAAGGACTTACCTGGTCTCACATTAATGCCACCACTTACCATCGCGTTACCTTGTTTTGAATCACCTGCTTCATTGCTCAGCTGGATGTTTCCCCTGTTTTGTTAACTCACTTGTCATATCTGTGCATTATTTGCTAAAATAAAACTATTCTTATAAGCTGTTTGAACTATTTGCCTTTGGTCTGCATCTGAGTCAAGTCTAAAATTGTTACAAAGGCAAATTTTAGGTACTACAGAACTTGAAAATTGAAGAAAAATAACCTTTTTACCACAATAGTTTTATGTGAAACTACAATGATAAGCCACAGATTAGGTGGCATTCAAGTTTATATCTGACTCTCTGCAGTGCCCAAATTATCTCCTCAGTTGACAGAACAGATTTGTTCATCTGTCATGGCTACCTCTGCCAGTACCACAAGGAACATATTTTACATTTATTTCATTTTATTTATTTTATCTATCATTCTTACTGAGATAAGTGCTTCTAGGAGCACCAGGCAAACACAAAATATACCCACCATCAATCAACTATTGAAACTATTGAACTTAACAGTCCACTCATCCATCCATCCATTAATGTGTCTATCCATTCCTGCATCCATTTTGTTATTCTGGGCAGGATCATATAGGAGCACAACAAACACTGCAATCCAGACATCACTTTCCCAACTATGGGCACAGAGACAACAAACACTGTTCCTCTTGCTTGTCCTGGGACTGAATGCAGTGAGGACAGTATACGTCCAATCAGATTACTGAGGAGAAAGAAGCTCTTTTCACATTGGGTTGAACTTGGGATGAACTCAACAACAACTGGGAGCCAGGTCTTTTTCCCAACATCAATAGCTTGTCTTTCGGCAGACTGGTAGTCTGGCCAGTGGACTGACTAACCATAATAAGAACAGCTAATATTATTTTGCATAGTGGCCAAAAAAATGTAGATTGTATCAACTCACATCATTCTTTTCCATTACCAAACCGTACTTCACTCTGTTTAAAGACTCAATCTTGTGTGGACTGGTACTGAATCATGTTTGTAGGCTGCTCACAAAAACAGATGTAACTCATGAACGCACATTTAGAATATTCTCAAATATATATATAATCCTTTTTATAAGAGCTTTAATATGAAATGTCATTATCATGATTGCAATGTTTTGTGTTTGATAAATCACTTTGCATTCATGCTGGGTAAATTGACTAATGGAAATAGCTGTGGACAGGAAACACGAATCCAACATTTCTCAGCATGGGGAGAGACCATAAAGAAAAGGGTGGCCACGAGAAAATAAGACAAGAAAACTCTAGAGCAATTCCTCCCAGGGCAGAAAATTAATGATGCTGGTGGAAGATGATGGTTAAAGTAACACCAGCAGCATCAGCGACAACAGTAACTGCAGTAGAGGAACAAGCCAGGCAGGGGAGGGACAAAGTGAGACAGAGGAAGAAATTGTGGACCGGGGCCAAACTGCTGACATTCAGAGAACAGTTTCCCACAGTAGAGTGCTAAGTCCTCTTATAAGCATCATATCAGTGGAGTCAGTGCAGTTTTCATAAAAAAATGCAAAAGGCCAAGTTGAGGAAGCGAATATAGTGTTAGTAATTCATATTTTGGAAGTACTCATCTCTCACTGTCTTCCCAGTCCGAGTCCCAATCATTTCCAGGGCCTCACTAATGCTTTTTATACATGTGCCACATCACAATGTACAGTTTCTACAGTTTGTGTGAGGATATTGCAGCAAAATGTCCATTGTTCCATATTGCACATTGTTTATTTCTTAACAGTTTTTCCTTTATTCGCATCACATGTTCTAAATGGATCAACACGGTCGAGGGTCGGCAGGGTTGGGTCAGATAAAAATTTGGAAATCATGTTTGAGTTCAGGCCAGATTCAGTCATGCAGGTCAGGATAAATAGGAGGACTTGTTAAATACTAAATGACATTTAGTATGTATGTACTAGAGAAAACACAGCAGGAACTCAGCTGGTCCCGGCACTCAGGTCTTTTCCTTTTCTTTATTTCAGGGATAGTGCACATTCATCAACATTACTGTAAATGTGCCAGTGTTAGCCAGGAGGCTAATTATTAACTGTTGTCCCTCGGCCAGGTGTTAAGCAGTCATTAAGCAAGTTAGAGTCAGGCTTGGACATGAAATACAATGTGCTTCGCAGGCTCGGCTCTGGTTCGGCCACCACACCCTCGGGCTTGAGTCGGTATTAGACAGAGAAATGGGGCCCGATCCATGTTAAAAGAAATTTTACATTGGTAGTTACAGAATAACCGAACCCTTCGAACATTTTATTTGAGTATTCTGACAGTGTTCCCATAGTGGGGGAATGAATTCTTCACATATTGTCTTTGGGTGTCCACATATTTTCACTCACGTACTGTACTTTGGCTCAGACTCTCCCTCGTCATACATCATACTCAGTACCAAACCGCTTCAATGCAAATTCCAAGGAAACCAGAAAGACGACATCATCTGCAAGAAGCAGACATATTGATCCCAACATAACCAAGATACAGACTCTCCAGACCTCAGCTGTACTTTGATTTTCTCCCCATGAATATCCCACACTGAAGCATCAAGAGGATTCTGTTGAGAGTCTCAGCAGCTTCTGAAGAATATCTGGGCAAGCTGTAAGAGCACCAACATACAGCAAGGAAAAACAAAGTAAATCCATCGCTAAAATAAATGTTTATTGCCAAGTCATCCTGACAACCTATTTATAAACTATGACCAAATCTAATGCAAAGAATATGTTCATGCATTTTTATTTATTTCAGTCTGTGAAATGGTCAAAACACATTTTTATTCTCACCTTGGTAAATAAACAGCCCAAGGTGAAATAGAAAGTAAGGTTGTATGTGTTCCATCCTGAGCGAGTGACTCACTGACTGACCGTGTCCATGTGGATAAACACACGTGTTGAAATTCCAGATCTAGCCCCAACACTGTCCAGGCTAAAACAGCGAGTAAGTAACGAGGAGGTTGTTCCTTACTACCACACCTGCCTGAGATGGCTGCACTGTAGATAGAAGAGAGAGATGTGTGACTAAAGTTAGGATAACGCAAGACGAGGCGACTGTTCAACTTGAATGTACCTGATAATCCGCCTTATCCTATAGTCTTTCAGGATGCATGTGTTCATTTTACAAGACATTCATTTCTTCATTTTATATCACCAAGCATTTAATGTTTCACACACTCGGTAGATGATTCTGAGGGTAAAGACTGACATGTGGCACCTCCAACTGTGACATCAACATGACTTATTGATAGGCGTCATATCACCTCAGATATGAGTGTGCTTGATTGACACATGACTGTGGAAATACCACATTCTCAGTGGTGAACACATTAACTTAGGAAGATAACCAGCATGGTCATTTGAAAAAACAAAAAACAAAAAAACAACCCAATTCATAAACAAGCAAAATCTGCGCTTGCTTGTTATAAGCTCGTGGCACTGTAAATCGAGGAATTTTATTATTTAAATGTTGCAGCTTTTAGCGTGTTTTGTCATTTGGTTGTGTTGTGGCTTTTGTTGACCAATGCCCCATGTACAATCAGAATACAGAAAATGGAAGCAGAGGACATCAGTTTACCACAGAGTCAAAGATACAGATGAGACACAAAAAACCAACATTCTGACCAACCCTGTTTCCTGTATATTGTCTTTATATTTAACTAAACTGTACTATGTAGATTTGCAACACTACATTTGTATGAAGCTGCACATTTATTAACGGCAGCAGAGCGGCAAGGAAGTGGCTATCCGAATAACTGCTACTTGCAAAACACATCATTTTACAACATGTCCTCATTATGTTAAGAAAATGCAATCTGGTTGCAATTACATTTCATCCAAAACATATTTGTGTTGCAGTTTAGTTGTATTTAAACATTATTTTTAGGAGACAGAGTTTGAGCAATGAAGGCATTTGTCACTACAGTCAGAGGAAACATATTAAAGGAAAATAAAAACAGAGCCAGGAAAAAAGTTGCCAAACAAAGTTTAAGCCTATTACAAAGTGTGACACACATTGCCACATTTCTGTTCAGACTTTGTTCAGGGTAAGATGTCTCTGCGGAAAAAAAGCCCTGAAACCTAGTAGGCTCCCTGTGCCAGTCGACATGTTTGCCTCACAGTGTCTGTGCATGAATGTATTTTGGTGGGGGGGCTGCGTCAGAAGAAGGACATCTAAAAAAGGTCCTGATCGCTCTCGACTGGTAGCAAAGAGTGGGGGAAAGGAGCAGTTCACACTAGGCTAAATGCTCGTTCTTGCCCAGCAGGGGTGCAAAATTGCAAGCTACAGGCAGACAATGCAAAGTCAGGAATGGGAAGGGAAGAAGCTGTGGGCTCCCAGCTGCAAAAGCAAAACATATTCTGCCAGGTCGGAAACTTGTCTGGTGAAGCAAGGGAGAGTCGATGAAGATCCTTTTGCAGGTTTTATCACTCTGCACCAAAGATAAGGTGAAGCATGCTATCCAAAAATTTCCAAATGCTCTGCAGCAGTCGAAGGCAATGTTTGACATGTGAGAAATGTGAGCATTATCCACCACTATGAGAAATAATAAAAGGATGACACAAGGTCATTGCTGATTGGTTGAAAGTCATCTGAAGCTGCAATTGTCCATTTATGTAGTTAACTGAAGATTAGTTCTCAGTAGGTCTCATATGCAGATGAGAAACAATCATAAAATAAGAGACTATAGAAAGTGTGATGAACCAAATTAGTATTCACAAATGGTCAAGACGGTAATTGATGGCAAACGTATGGTCAAACAGTTTGTCCTTGCTCTGTTATCCTTCTCAACATATTGTTGTTTTGTAAAATAGATAATAATTCAACTGATCCGGTCAAATGGTTAAATGCCATCCAAGGCAAATTCTGGATAGCAGGTTTTCTAACATAAGAGCAATTCCTAAGCCCCTACGCTGGAAAGTTGGTTCAAAACCGCTGTATAATGCCAGCTTATTGCAGAGCCAAGGCCAAAACATTTAGAAAAAGATCTTTTCAAAACTGCCCACATTAGTGTGACATGATCTAATAGCGGGAGGGTGACGGAAGAGAAGTGGGAGAGGAATGGTAGCGGAATGGGCGAAGGGCAGCAGGCTGAATGCCACTGCCAGGACATTGATGACTAAATGAATAAAATGTGTCCCCACCAAAAAGCATGTGCAGATTGTTGCTGTGATAGACAGCGACTTGCTTCAGGGCCATGCCTGCCATCTGTGTTACTTTCCTTTGCAGGAATGGATGGTACGCAGTGCAATTAAGTCTAAAAGCGAGCAGAAAGGGTGATCTCTGTATTTTGTAAAATGTCCTTGATATTATGTAAAAAATTCACCTACGTATTACACTGAAGGTAATATTAGTGTACCATACCATAGAATTCAAGCACCATTAAAAACACTGGGAATGTAACACACATATTAAATACACAAGCAAATACTTACTGCTGCCCGAACATGGAGACAGATAAAGTCCAGTTTTTGCTATGTAACGTTTAACAGTCTGATTTGGGGCAGAATATGTGCGATAAACCTTTCGTACATGATACTGTCTGAAAAGGAATTTGTTAAAATCATGCACTTACAGTAAAAAAGCCCAAGTGCTGAGATACAGTTTGACAGAAATCTACCTGGGAAATCACGTTTCACTAATCCCACACCCTGATTTCGGAAACCAGCTTGCCTGTTTACTAGACAGTAAAACCAGCTGTCCTCAGACAGCTGACTGTAACCTGGTTACTTAATACCATTGTAACTGCATTGATTAAAAGGTTGAAAAAGGGAGAGATCATTGAAGGAATGACGCCGTCTTGTTTTTAAATAAAAGAAAGTGCTTTGTGGAAGTCTAGATAAGTCACTTTCCAGCCCAGAGTTAGAGCTGTGAATTAACTGTGTGTGTCTTTCCTCTGCAAATAAAACCCATACACTGATTACTAGAAAAAACTGACTTTTTCGAGTAACCTGGTTACCTAAGTGCATGTAAATCTGAAAGGAATTACAAAAAAATTCAAATCACAATCATTGAGTTTGTTAAAAAAAAATCCAATTATTTTCATACATTGTTCAGCCCTAATTTCATTTCAAGTATTAGGAAGCTTTGAGCCATTAAGAATAAAACAAGGTAAAAAAAAAATATATATATATATAACAATAATACAGCACAGCATAAGGCATCTGTCTGTCAATGTTGAAAATACTTTCTCACTGTGAAAGTTATGATTCAAACAACCATCCATTTGCTGGTGGTGACAGCATGACTTATATGTGATGTGGGATTAAATCAAAGAACCTCCAACTAGTGCGTGAAATGTTGTCAACACACCCCAAGCCAAGCCAATTTCATTTATAAAGGACTGTAAAGAGAGCAAAGTTCTTAACAATTAAAATAGCAAAGCAATATATACATATATATATATATAAAATAAAAAGTAAAAGTGAATTAAAGGAATGAAATACAACAAATTAGTACTATCAACTTCTCATACTGTATCAAAAGCTAAAGTGCTTAACAATTAAAATAAAAAGGCCTATATATATAAATACAAATAAAAGGCTAAAACTGTGATAATGCGCTCTCTCATCCATGTTCCAGTTAACAAGCGTGCAGAGGCATTTTGCTCCAGCTGAAGACGGGACAGGGACGAGTGAGAGACAACAAAATGCAGAGAACTACAGTAATCCAGCCGAGTTTTGACAAAAGCAGGGTCTGCTGTCTCTGGCTTTTACCACTGCACTAACCTGCCCGCCCAAGCTAAAACCACTTCCCATCTTAACACTCAAATTTGTGACAGTAGGTTTAACAGATTGTGTCAAAGGGTCCAAGTCTACAAGAGAAGACCCACCGATGAAGACTGGACCAAAGAAAATAACCTCAGTTGTTTTTTTCATTAAAATCATGGAACTAAAAAGCCATCAAGGGGCATAACTCCACAAGGCATCAGTGGTTTATGGAATAGCCATCATCTCGTTTCAGTGACACACATATCTGGTTGTTGTCTGCATAACAGTGGAAAGGACGATGATGCTTTCTGAGAGTGAAGCCAAGGGGAAGCAGATAGAGAGAAAAAAGATGAGGTCCAAGTATTGAGCCCTGCAGGATCCCATACAAGAGAGGAGCAGAAGAGGACTGGACATTATCAGTCCATTTGTATGAACCAAGTGTGACCTAAACCACTACAAATGTGTGTTTTTGTGCCCTGTCTTAATGTCTGAAGGTCCACCTGCTGTTATTACACTATTTCCAGATGTCAATCAAAAAGGTCTGACAGCGAAGGTGAGCAGGTGTCAGTTCAAACTAAACTTCTATTGTCATGACTACAAACTGGTGGACATTATTTGCACTAAACACTCAAACGTGAGATTTAATATGTTCAGGTTAAGATTAGGCACTTATCAAAAATTTCACGGTCAATAGAAATGTCAAAGTCTGCCCAAAAAAAATCATACTTCGTTAATGTCACGTCATGACAAACTTTCTAGTGTGTACATTCACATTTACATTTAGTCTTACTTTGTTACTACATAATGTCTTGATAGATGTTTCAGTGTTGTAAGACATATTTCTTTTGTCATTTTTCACAGTCAGTAGAAATAGTAACTCTCTTTCACAGGAGGACAGTCTCTTTTAAAGACAGACAAAGTCTGCTTATGGAGAAGGTCGGGGACGATGGATGGGCATGACAACAAGTGAGAGACTGCAGTTTGCTTCCAAATGACAGTAGATCTTTTCAGGTTATTTAACCAAAATAAATCTAACCCTGAGGTGCCCAAACCAAAAAAAGATTGAATGTCTATGTTTATTTGGAAACCATGACAACCGTTGGGTGCACCACACCACATGATAAGGACCTAATAAGACTTCTCAGATGATGTGACTGTTACATGGCATGATAGAAACCCACCGAACGTCCTAGCACGTAGGAGTTCACCTACTACACGGTAATGCTGGACTGATAATAAATCCGTCGGTTCATGTTAAATAGTGCGATAACGTCCAGGTCAGTTGAAAAACCAATGAAAGTCAGAAAAAGTAATGAAAGTTTCCATCAGATTTGGAGGTAACATTTAAAATGAATATCTACAGTTTACTTTTGTCTATTAGACCAAAAGTATAAAAATATTTGCATACATCTGTATATTATTTAAAGATATATTTACTCTACCAAACCCAATTGTAACATTAGCACGCTGAATACAGCACAAAACCCACAGCTTATTGCAAAATGTAAAAAGAAATTAAAAGCCTTCAAAAGTGTTTGCCTGTCAGGTCTGCGAGCAACTTAAAGACGTGATCACGGCCTCAGCCCACACTGCCAGATGTTGTAGTTAGAAAACGCCTCAAACAATAGATTGTACTCTGCAAATCATATCCTTCCTTTGAGACGAATGCACGCATTGTTCCATTGTGTGCAGTTCCTTCATTGATGGGTTCGTTGCTAATTACACAAAGCTAAACATGTCTCCATTTTGTCTTTAAAGTCTTTTGCTGTGATGTTACGCTCTATTAAACACGAGCAGCAGTAAAAATACAAATACAGCGTTGCGTGTGTCTCCAGATAAAACCAAATCATCTGTTGCAGATTAATGTCCACCTCTAAAAACAAAGTTACTGGAAGCGTGTAAGGAAAGAGCATTTAACAGTTGGAGACAACAGCACAATCCCGTTTGAATACACATCCGTGCTGACAGCAAGAGATTGTCACAACAGATCACACAACTTCCTGTGGAGCTGTCTGTGTCAGTCCATCAGTCACATTAGCAATCTAAGTGGGACTCAATCAAGTGCAGACTCGGTAAGGAGAATCTGTCTGTCCCCAGTACGTGTCCATCAGAAAGAAAATGTTGTGTATTGATTTCGTGTCTGGAAAGCCTACAGACTGCAGCTGGTAGTGACAGTCGGTGACTCAGTTTGTTCCAGTGACAGACAAAAGCTGAGAGAAGACAGCTTTGAAGGTGCAGCGAGAAACTATCAAGCAGATGTTTATTGTAAAGACAGAAAATAATTTCTTCGTGATAATGTCATTCCGACGTCGTGTGCCAACTAGTTAACGTGGCATCACTGAAGTCAAAACTATCTCCCAGCATATTTTTGATGAGAAGAATGGCATTATTATGCCACATTTATGGCAGTCTGCCAGTCGTGGATGCCAAGACAACAGCCCTGTGTAAATTCGCATTAATCTTCTTGCCAAGAAATAACAAAAAAGCTAAGAATAATGAAAACGATGCTATCGGTTTTGTCCCGTTTTCATGTTTGGTATGCTGCCATCCTCATTGCTTATTGACTGTTGATGTTTACTTTTTATTGTTTTCTATGTGTTGGCAGGTCAGACCTTTATAATGAGGGTAAACACAGAGGCCGGGGCACATAAAAACACAACCAGTTTATGATCCAGAGTTAAATGCTAAATATTGGCTGAGAGAATAAAGTGATAAATGAAGCTTACTGTGAAGTGTAGAATTAATTTGTGCCATAAGGGTGTGTGATTTCTGCTTGGTGCACGATAAATGTGCGTCACGTTTGAAGGTGCATGTCATGTGTGTGTTGACAAAGGCCATTACTCAGCCTTTGAAAACTGCTGTGTGCCACCTCCCCCACCAACCCACAGTTCAACTCCCATTAAAAGCTGAAAGTCGAGATGCATCAGCTCTGCCGCCTGAATTCCGACTGTTCCGAGCCATCCCTGTAAAAGTACAATACTAAATAGCACAATATTAAATCAGTGTTACAGCCTATTTATTCACTGTTCTCACACATATTTTATAGTAAGAACAAAAAGAGAAAGTGATAGAGATTGTTGACTAACTTAATCAACTGTGAAGTGAGAAGTTTCTTCCCTGAAGAGATGTGTAGTTGAGACAGACGCATTCCCTCGTTGCCTTGTCTTTGGATTGTTTTCTTTATCATCAAGAAGCAATTCTTAGAGACAACAATTTATTTCACACTCACCCACTGAGAATGATTTTGTTTGGGGATATCAAAGTGCCAAAAACAAAAGGAAAATAAAATAAAGAATAGTAAAAGCCCATGACAAAAACTTGCCTCATGCTCAAACTCTTTAAACAAGTGAATGAATGAAAAATAACTTCTACATTTTTATTCTGTTTAAAGACAGACTGAAGACATTTTCACCCACCAGCAAAAAGGCCCGAATTCAGTGTTTATTAAAAAAGAGCTTTTAAAGTACCTCCCTCTGCTCTGTCAAAGTAACAATACACCCCCCCTCCCCAATTTTGTTATTTCGAGACTTAAATCTGTTTGAAGTGTTTCTTTTTTTTTTTTTTTTTTATTGTGTCTTTTTTTTTTTTTTTGGAAGGATGTGGATTTGGTTTGTAACCATGGCTTCACATTTTTCTGCCACAAGATTTACATAAAAAGCCCGCAGTCTGGAAAGTTTCGAACAGATTCTGGCGAAAAGTAGACTAAGGATGAGCGACAAAATGAAAGCCTCGAGGACCGGCGGGTGTGTGTGTGTCTGTGTGGGGGTGTTGGTGGTGAGGGCGGAGGGAGGGAGGGGACACTGGAGGGGGCTGCTGGGTAGCTGAGCTTTAGCCTGGCTGTGTTTGAGAGCAGCAAATCCAACTTGGTTAGTAAACAGAGGCTCCAGGGACCCTTCTTTTGCATGCAGTGTGCTGCAGACTAAATGGAAGCACTCTGCGATTCTAATAGAGTAAGCTCATAGAAATCAGCGTAGAAAATGTCAATAAGGCTGTCAGCGAACACTACAGCACGACGCAGGCTCTCAGTCAAACACGGCGGCGCTGAAAATTATACAACGCAGACACATATTTAAATGTATTTGTGAGCTCTCATGCCTTCGCCGCATGAGTATACAGTCCACATCCCTTTCTGAAGAATAAGGCAGTCGGAGCTTTGAGTATCATAAGGGCATCATCTCTCCTTAATTTAACCCCCGTTGGCTCGGACCGGGTAGTTTAAAGGAAGCACAGCGCTTTTCAACTGTACACAACAGCTAACAAACTCATTTTACGGTCATGATTTTCAAAGGGGAATGCCACACATTTTAGAAATTCCCAAACTGCCGCTATTCGTCTGCCCTTGGACAGTTTAGTCAAAAGCTGACTTTGAATAAGATGCTGACTTTGTGCTGTCGTAATTTTTTTTCAAGCAAATGAGGTTTACATTCTGCTTCACAGAGCTAGAATTTTAATTTCATTTCAGTGTGAAGTTAGTTTGGCTGCACATGCCCACAAATCAGCAGCCCTTGATTTTGCACCCAAGTGACATCACAAATTCAAGAGTTCTGTCTCTGATGTCTAGCTTTAGGAAAAACTGATGCAAGTTCACAGACATCGAGTAAACTGTCCTGGGACATCAAAATAATCTATGAATACTTAAAAACTCTGGCATTACCTTTTAATAATCCTTTTTAACTCATATGTTCTGCTGCACTGATCTGATGCTCTGTGTACGATTTGCGCAGTCCTCTCTGAATGTTTAAGAAGACGAGTTCGACCTCCCCTGAGATCTGTTTTCTCTTCTCGCCTTCCTTTTCCTTTAGAGGGAAGCACCTGTAATTTGTCTTCATCAACTATTATGGACATCCTCAGGAACAAAACCCAGACCTGAAAAGTATCAAATCAACAGCACATTTTTCAGAAAATGGCAGATCCAATTTTATACATGTCCCTGAGGCTTCCCTCTAACTGTTGGTGTGCTGACCCTTCACTCATCTGACGCTGCTTCTCGCAGCCTAGGAGGAGCTTTTCAAGATTGGTTCTGTCTCTTGCAACCTGTGAGATGGGCCTCGATTGGAGGGGAGCTAACAAGATGTCCCAGTGATGTTCACTGTGGCACCATGAAGGCATGCAAACCTGACTGGTCAAATTGCAAATAATCTTCATAAGATGCAAGAGAGGAATCGTCGTTTCATTTTGACATTTGGAAAGAGAGCTTGTCTCGTTTGTGGGATGTGTGGTATGAAAAAATACGCTGATTAGAGAGAAAAGCTTGATTATATAACTAAAGCATGTAACCGAAGCAGCACTGAAGACTGAAACAAAATTAATCTCACGCGTAATATTATCTGACTCTAAATTTGTAAATTTAACATGAAAAAATATGTATTTTGAAATTTTTAACTGTTTTTCTCAGCCTTACCTGTTATGCCATATGAAAAATTCAATTTAAAGGCATATGTTAATACCTAAAATCCTTAACTAATAATTGCTAGTGAACTATTTGAACGTTATGTTTTTTTGGTATGTCAGTTTGAGCAATTCAAATGTAATATTGTTTATATTTATGTTCATTTATTTATGTTGAGACGGTTCATTGAACAGATGGAATAGTAATCATAATTTAATGCTACAAAACTGCTTGATTGCTTGGATGTAAATACACTCATCTATAATACATAGTGCAGATATCAAGGTTTTCAGCTAAAAGGTGTAACGTTAATATATCAACACTTTAGATGTCATTTCCATTTTCTTTACCTTGTGCTGTGACACACTGGTGAACATTACTCTCAAGACACAGATTGGGAAACTTGACATGAACCGATCTATAATTACGGTAAAGTCACATAACCTGGATTGTTATTGTAAATTTCAAATAATTCTCCTTTCTGTGTCACTGTGTTGGGTAATTAAAAAACATTAAGGATTTAATCATATTTCCTGTCATCAAGTAGGCTACAGTAACATTTTTCATGTTAGAAGAAATTGATTAGTGCCTGCTCAATTGCCTCCCACATTGATATTCTATGTTTAAATCTCACAACTGCATAAATAAACATGGCTTTTCTCTGACACTAAAATCACATTCCAGCAACTGTGATTGGAATACTTTATGGGCGTGGGCCAAGAGTGGTATCAAACAATATGGATTGGGTCCACTCAACATACTGCAAACTGTCAGGTTCAAATGATAAAACAAGACTGAAATTGGCCTGCGTGCAAAAGATTGCTGAGGGCAAGGATTATAAAGGTTTTTCACCCACTACCTTACCCCCAATATTGATTTAAGTATAACTAGGAGATTTATCAACACACAATGTTTGACAGGGAGTTCAGTAACACTTACAATTAAGTTGCAACTCCCAGGCTGGAATAAAACTGCCACCACAGCAGAGATTTAGGAAAAGGACAGTGGGGTCATGTGGCCTTTGCCCAAAATAAACCCCTAATAAATGAACACATACTGTAGAAGAGGCAATCTACAAGTGTTTATCTGAGGAAAAAAATATCTTCACTCACTCTTGTTCTAAAAAATAACTCAAACTTTCCCTGTGCTCTTGTTTTTTTTTTCCCTCTATTATCTCAGTGAGGTGTTAGAATCTTACCATTAGAATTTATTTCATGGTTCTTTTCATAAAGAAATTCTAAAACTCTGAGGTTTTTTACTAGTTAGCACATATCACTCTATGTTTTAGTATTTTGTGAAATACAACTACAGTAATTTTCCCTCCTTGATCTGATGCCAAAGTGATCTTTAGCTCCAGAGGGGCACTGATAAAACAGAAATTATAGTAATATTGTTATAACTACTAGCCTTAAAATAAACACATTTACAATGATAAACATGTTTCTGAGAGAGTGTGTCCTCGTGTTAGGAATGTCTCAGATCCATTGTGCACACGTGCAAATCCCTAACTGTACAGAAGATTGTATATTTTTTTTGTTGGAAATTCAAGATACTATGAATAATCTTTTCTATCTCGTGGTGTATCTAAGCCAATACTTATCACTGAGAGAACATTTATATCCCATCTGTTTAACTCAGCAATGTTATCTTTATGGAAGCAGAGTGTGAGCATCGCGTTGCCTGGAAGCACATGTGGGATGAGATAGGAGACGGATACAAGGAGATGGGAGACAACACAGCACACAGAGCATTGAAGCAAAAAAGCAGCAAGGGAATGTGTCAAGAAATCAAAGCCCAGACAAGTTGAAGGGGAGAGGATTCAGATGCACAAACATACACTGTGTTTTTCTCAGACCTGGAGGTGGGACAGCGCAGCTCAAATCAAATTCCACTTAGCTATTTTCAAACTTGGGCTTGCTCTCAATGTAAAACAGTTACACCTTGCTTCGCCTCAAAGTGGGACGGCCAGGCTCCGAACTGACCCAGTTGTGTAAACCGGTGATGTGAACTCCTAAAGTATGTGCTTTACAGCCGAGATGACTCAAATGTTGTGAGAGGCTCAATAATTTTAAACACACACTGCGGTGGGCTGAGATTTAGATAACTGTGCCATTTCATATTCTTATGTGTACAGCATAAACTTTTCGTTAGGAGATATATTTTATACAGCTGATTTATAATGATAATAATAATGATATTTTTTTACATACATCTCTTTTAATTATTAGTGTTGAAGTACCTCACATCACACGTCTCAGTTCAGTTGTTCAGTTGTTCACAAACCACGGGGTCACTGGCTCAAATTCCTGTTCTTCCTTTGGCAAGACACTGAAGCAAAGACGAGCTCCCGGTGGATCCGGTGAGCGTGTTGCGTGGCAGCTGCCGTCATCTGGGTGCGAGTGTGTGGGTGAATGATAAGCAATGTTTCTAAGCTCATAAGCAGACCTTTTATCTAATTAGATCATCCTGCGAGAATAATATTCCGACTTACTTATCTGTTGTGTCTTTTTGCTGCAATCGCTGCTTCACTCCAGCCCATTGCCACGAGTGTAAAGACCGAGGCGGTGGCTTCTCACTGGGGATTTTTGCATGATTTCCTCAATTGCACCAACCCCAAAGACTTTTGAATTATTTAAATCAAACATCTGTATTGTTGTTTACTTGTTTTTTTTTCCCTTTTGAAAAGTTTGCAGGGTGTGTTTCCTTTTTAGTAAAAGAGTGTTTTACTGGTTGGTTTACAGTGTGACTTCTTATTATCTTCAGACTATTTTGACAAAACCCCAATGTCAACGGAGTCCTCATGAACCCATACTAACCTGATATTAATGATGTCTTTATTTCTACGTCACCTTGAAAAATAAAAAAAATCTGCTGAATGAGTAAATGCAAAGTTTACCTCAAAATGCGACAATCCCTGTTTATGCCACCAGTCTCCATATTCATAATATAGACTGTGTGGTGCGCAAAATCTGAAAGTCAAAGAGAAAATGCATCTGTTTTGTTTTTTTTTTCTGAAAACTAAATAATAGGGCTTTTTGATTTTGAAATCAGCAGCAGAAATTGTTGCAGGAAGGTGCTGCTTTTAAAGTAAAAAAATTATTGTATTGTAAACTATTGTATTAACACAAACACTCTTAAAGTCCAAATTGATTTTTAGCATCAAGATTCTTAGTAAGCAACATAACTAAACCCTAACAAATATGTTTTCTAAAATTTTGTTGATAAACTAAAGCTTAATAACATACTTTGGGAGATGTGTATTGCTCAGTGCAGAGTGAATCTCACACATCATTCAGAGGTATAGTCTTAGTCTATTTGCAGAAAATATTTAGAGTCTGTGAATCCTGAATTAATAATTTAGCACCGCTTGAACGATGAAGGTCAGAAACATTCTGTAGAGAACATCTACAATTAAGAATCACAGACAAGAACTAGAGTTTGCTTAAATGAAAGTTATCTTTGCAATTACTCTGCACTTGCTTATCTCTGATGATATTAGTACACGGCAGCGCAGAATGATGATGAGACCGGATGACATTTGGCTGCCCTTGCTTTGTCCTTACCCCATTTCAATAAAAATGTAAACAATCTCTACCGTTTGTCCTTAAAGGCAGAAAACCCCTGACACAACATTATTATAATTTGCATGGATGCGCGATGGGGGACAGCATGCCACGTTTGATTATTTAAGCAAAAAAAAAAAAAACCCAAAACGCACATTGTGATAAAAACATTGTTGAAGGACGGAAGTTTGGCCACACCGAAGATGTTTCTCCTTTTATGTTGCTGGGTGTTGAACTTCAACTTACCCTCTGATTTCTGCCCCTTATGTTTATTCTAGCTGGATGTAAGGCTTCATAGTGATGAGCAAGGACACCAGTCCAAAAGGTTTTGCAGCGAGTGACAATCTATCATGGGACTGCAGAGCACCTGCTGGGACCCAGATGTGCTCTGGCACTCTTTTACAGGGTGGCTGGTGGAGTGCTCCCCGAGGGACTCAGCCTACAGCTGTGACAGTGGCTACAGTGCGTCTGGCTGATCTACACATCCGAGACCTTCCCCTGCTGATTTTAATACAGATGTGCAAAAGCCAGTCTGGAGCACTCATGCATGCGCCTGGCTTTATGAATATAATATGCACGTAGGAGGATAGAAATGTGAGGAGTGCGGCAAACAGAGAGGGTGCGTCATCCACAATGCGAGACTGGAGCACAGTGTAAGAGACAGTAGCAGCTGGCTGCTGATAGGTCATTCTCCATCCAACTGCAGCCAGCGATTCACAGCTACAGTCGTATAGAAGTGAACCCCCATGCTGCCGCAGATGAGTCTGTTTTTTTTTTTCATATTTGTATATGCATATTGGGTTTGTTGATATAAATAAATGAAAAGGTCATTTTTTAGAAATACCACACTTCAAAGTATCGTTAAATGATCTAAAGAAATCTGTCTTCAAATGTGTTTTGCAATTATAGCTTTCTACATCACCCTGCGGAAATGTACATACTGTACCTTTTACTGCCAATTACCACAAATAACATATGTCACCAAACACTGCCATGCTATAGGACATTGTTTTTCCCGTTTATTGCAGACAGCATGGGGGTAAGTGAGTCACTGGAGGGGAGGTATTTGCAGAATCTTTGCCAGGTCATAAAATCTAATGTTAGTCCCCAGAAAGACAGAAACGCAGGAGCACAAAGAGTTTCTCTGAGGAAGAATCTCGCACTGGATCCATGTTTTGCCAGTGGTCTCGTGTTGCTGCCTACAGTGCCCCATTTAGGAGATGCCTTTGGCTTTCGGTGGGGTGTTCCACTGTTTGTTTGCGCACGCAGACTAATGGAACTTCTGTGGATGTCGTGTATATTTTGCTGACTTCTGTGGTTTGAAAAACTGGTTGAAATATGAAGGGTTCATTTAGAAAAAGACGTATGCATTTGTACAAATGTTCATAACTCCTTTTTTTGTTGGCCTGCAGGAATATTAAATGGGTCATAGGATGTTTTGATTCTAGAAAAACTCTTTGCAATACAGGTAATGTACAAATTTTACTTTACTGAGAAATATGAATTTAAATTCAGAATTCATTCATCAGACATAAACTCCCAAGACATTTTTTTCAACTCAACAACTCCACAACTCATGTTTAGAGCCTATCAATGCCTCATAATGTCTATGAGATCGTTCAAATGGCAGTATTTTGCACAAATTAATATTTAGATAAAATGGGAAATTGCATCCAATAAAACATGTTTGGGTTGTACTTCAATCGGCAAGTCGACTAAGAAACTGATGTGCCTGTAATAGTGTCTGAGAGCTCAGCCACAGACGAAGTAACAATGAAAGCGCGACGAGTGAACTTCACTGAAGCAAAAACACATAACTGTATTACAGTGTATATGCTGGTTAGTTTTCAGCGTACAATTTTTCGGCTACTGGTTGTAGTCCAGCACTCGTAGTTTGGATGGTCCTTCCCTCAGATCTTACTTGCTTTGTCACCACACGACATGAAAATGCGTCAGACTTGTTTCCTTTTTGCACCCTGAAGGTAAAAGCCACTTAGGATCTTTGGATTTGTCCTAATTATGCATATAGAAGATAACTTAAATCTAAAATTGAACTGAAAATCATGATGAGACTGCCCATCATCACCATTGCCACCTTGTGTTGCATGACCTCAATGATGTGCGTTGATCTGCTGAAGAGGTTTCAGTGTTTGTCTTTGTTGGCTGGTTTTTAGGAGCAGCACCAGCATTTATGAGGTTCTGCAGAAAAAATGAAATATTTTAGCACATTTTAAATGGGCTATAACAGTTTTAAAGATCAGATAAATTAAAGATCAAGAATGTCTAATGGACAGTATTAAACATTTTCCCAGCAGTTCAGATTTTCTTTCCGTTTCTTTTCTTGGTGAGAACAGTATTCATTTATAAATATGTTTGTGTCTATTGCAAATCAGCTCTTTATACTGTATGTGATTGAAAAAATCATCTAATGGCTTTTATACTTATCTGTTCCTCTCTTTGTTCATTACAATATTTGCAAAACTGAAAGGAATAATAAGAAACTAGTGCCCACCATAAAGAGTTGTCTGTCTGTTGAGTTCATTTCACTGACTACAGCAGATCCCCGAAAGCACAGACTGGTCATTGAACATCGCACTTGTTGATGACCTGGAGGTGACCAGAAGAGAACAAAACAATAAGGAAGTGTACAAACCTGTCAAGGCTGCAGACGCCACCGACTGCAGAAATGAAATTCATATAATATAAAGCTTAGAGTCAGGCAGTTTATGAAATGCAAAGTACAATACACAAACTGTCACATGAAGGTAAATGGCCTCGAAGCTTTGATAGAACCAACCAAGTCCTGCCATTTGTCGAGTATGTTGCCAGCAGCGACCCAGAGGCTGAGCTTGTGTAAAACAGATATTTGCCTAGAGGTCTTTTCTTTTTGGGGGGATATTTCTCTTGTATGTTACATTGTGAAATCTACCACCATCTCCACACCTGGTTTCTTGCTGTAAATTCTGAAGGCATCTGCTTTCATTGGAAACCAGGGCAAGGAGAGCACGATGAAAGATGACCTCAAGTTGTGTGATGCCGAGCTCTTTACATCTGAATACATTTTTCCTCCCTTCTGCATTTTACAAAACTGGAAACTGATAACAATAAAAACAGGATCAAATACAGAAACCCGACCTGCATTCAGCACAGAGCGCTTCCAGCTTGGTACCGACAGGGTTAAACATGAGGAGGTAATGTCTTTGGTTTAATTGTGGAGTTAATTATGCAGTAACACAAGCTATTTTCTGTGTAATGATGACAGCTGTGCAATGCAAAGCTACTTATGTCTATTTAACTTTGTGGTTAAGTTTGATTATGCCAAATAGATAGATACTGTGCTTAATACCGAGCACAACACGCAGAGCGACGACTCCCATTCTCAACCTTAAAGGTGCAGTGTGTAAGATTTATCTGTGCTGAGGTTGCAGATTTTCAGATTTGCCCCCTTCCCCAATGCCTCCCTCTCCACACTCCAAGTGGGAGTCAAGTGATGAGGTTACTTCGGATAGCTATATATTTAGAAACTGAATTTAGTTAACTGAAACAGTAAGTCATAGCTTCCATTTCCCTCACTGCTGAAGCAATTTACAGCCAACAATATGCCTAGCTGTTTTTAATGCCCGTGCAAGTTAACTTCAGCGAAGTAGTGAGGAAAAAGCTCGATTTTACTGGAAGCTCACAGTGAGGAGACTTCCTGTGCTGTCGTACAAACGCCGTGGTGCAACGTGGCAGCAGAAGAGACAAGCCAAAAAAAAGCTGCAGTTTAATTTCAGTCATTTGTAACTGTGGGAGTAATGAAAAAAATACACAAACTCTTGCATAGTGACATAATTTGTTGATGCAAAATTTGATGTGTTTCAGGGAAACAGCACGTCGTGCTCATAACCTACAATCATATGGTTCCTGTGTGTCACATTAGAGCATTAATAGTTAACTGTCCTCTCTTTGTAGAACGTTAACTGATGAATTCATATGTGTGATGAATATCCAATTACAGAACTAATTACATAGTCTAGTCATATTTCTGTGTTTGGTTTAATGTGGTTATATCATCAAGTTTTTTAGACACAACTAGTTTTCGCAGCTGCATTACAATACATCAAACAAACAGACAAACAGTGTTACCAGGTAATCACTAAAGCTCCTGGTGTTAATCTGACTTCACCATGAAACTAAGCAGAAACAGGCCATTTCCAAACACAAGCTGTTGACTTACTGTGGTAATAATCAGATTATTTAATTTACGGAAAAATTACCCCTCCTGTTACTTTGTCGTTGTATTTCAATGATATCATATTTGTACAGTATGATTTGGTGATTTCAATTATTTTATCAGCTTTATTCACTACGATTTGTGGTAATTTGCTGAGTTGGGATATTTAAAGTAAGAGGCAGAAGAGAAAATATTTTATTACACCGCTATCTGGGTTAATCTCAGTAACAAGTACTGTTTTAAAGATTTGCTTAAGTGAAAGTGCACTGCTGTAAGTCCTTAAATATTAACAGAAAAAGACCAATTACCCATGAGCATAATTACAAGTTTAATTGGATTATCACACCGAGGTCTAGGGATTATCCATTTTTAATCGGAGCATCTGAAGTTCATTTAGTTTGTGGATTACCACAATTTGTTTATTTCTTTATCGTCTGCCCCAGTCTGAGTACCAGTAGTCTGTCATACTAATTAAAATACATTTACAAATTATTAATACATTAAACAGTTAAGTGTTTCTTATCTGCTTATCAATACGACGCCAGTCAAATATCTATTTTCAAGATTACATTTTCAAATACTCACTAAACCAAGCCGGAGTTTGCATCCACAATGCCGCTACAGTGTTTTACTTAAGTCTAACAATCTGGCATTTCAGTTTTATCCATTTTTGCTCCCAAAAAAAAATCAAAAACCAAAATAAAGCCAAATAAAAAAACAGACTGACTTAGGGCCACAGTCAGTTAGTGTGACTGTATTCCTTTGAGTCATCCTATGTCCCTTACCTCACTGTGAACCTTCAGCACATTATCTGGCTGGATGGGTGGGTGCGTGTGCTCACATGAGCAATAATAACAGCTATAAGGGTGCCCGGTGCCTTCTGTGGTTGGTGTTAATTATGTGTTGTCCTGAGCTCAAGTGTTGCTGCAGAAAAAGCAATTTGTTGCTGATTTATTTTACTATGAGGGCTCACATGCACAGTGAGGCACAGGCAGCTTTGCTTCCTGTATGAAAAACAAGTGCCTTGACCTTACTGTATCTTTGATAATTTATTTTTAAAGGCATCTACTGTTCTTGGTCTTTTGGATTTTGCATGATTGTCTGTTAATAATTGCAAGAAAAGCAATTGGAGTAAAAATACTAACTGAAGGGAAATGAAGAAGGACAATAAAGAAATATTGTTCATGTTGATGCTAAGACAGACTTGCAAACTGTCCAGGGTGTGACAGCTGGGAGAGGCTCCAGCCCCCCCTGAGATGCTGCACAGGATAAGAGGTCACAGATAATGGATGGATGCTCAATTCTAATAATATTGGCAATGACTGATGGGAAATATAACCACATTTTTACAGCAATTTCCTTTTGAAAGTTTATTCTTTGTAAATTCAGAGACTGAATATGTATCATGTGTATCACATGATTCTTTTGTATTTGGCCTTTGTCTTTATCTTTATTGCCCTAAAGCTGGTAATTATTTGCCCACCATCAAAAGTCTAAAAAGAAAAAAATGGCAATTATTCTAAAAACTCTTTTTTTTCTGTGACATTTATAGTCAGGGCAGAAGGTTTCTGCTTTTTACACGAACATATTTTTTGTAGAAAATACAAGCAACTAGTATCTACAGAGATGTGAACTTGTTGGTAGTAAAAAGACATTAAAAAAAGAAAATGATTTCTACATTGCCTAAAAAAGATGACTGATGTTAATGATAATGACACTGAGTGTTCTTGCCAAGTCACAGTGTCCAAAATGAACTTTTTTGGCTCACCTGCCAAGACCTGGTAAACTCACAGTTATAGTATGTGCCAGGAATAGTGGCCAAAATCATTCCGTGTTAATTAAATATTTGCGCATTTGCTTTCACAAGATATTAACTTTGTTATTCATAATGAAGCTCAATATGAGTCACTAAAACCCAAGGCACTCAAACACACTATCAGCCAAAGTGGCATCTGACTCTCGCTGACTTTTGTTTTTTAACCAGACATTTTAACTACATGTAGAATTTTGTTCTAAGACGCTGCCCAATTATTACTCCTCCACTCATCTTAATATATATCCTTATAAAACATGTTTTTGACTCTATGATATTCTTTCCCTCCTACTAATTGGGCTCTCAGTGAGGCAGGGACTGGGAATTATCAGAAACTTTGATATGAAGGCTCAAAGTCAGCTAACCACACAGCTCAACTGTGCCTTAATAAGATCTCCTTGAAAAGCATAATAAGTGGAAAAAAAAAGTCTCTCCTCTCTGTGTCTGAAATAGCAAACTTACTGTTACTTTCTGAAAGAGTCAATATACAGCTGCTGGCGAGACAACAATAGATGGTGTACATTAGTTCAGTGTGATAATGCGAGTTTACGGCGACTCGGATCCATACCGTAAGCGTCAAAAAGTTTGTGCAAACAGGAAGACGAGACACCAACACATGACATCAAGACGCACCATTAGAGACCCTGAATGATTTATCATCAAAAAAACGCGTGTCATGCACGGAGTGGGCGGGCGGGTGTAAAGGCACCACTTGTAGCACTAACATTTTCCAGCTTAATCAAAATGAGGCAATTGTGGCTGTGAAGAGTAAACAAGCTGCAGGATGCTACACGGCCTTCATGCGTAAAACCATCGTGGATCTAAAAAGCCTGCGCTTTCATTCATCCTAGAGCGGCAGCGTCATGTAAAATAAGCCTCGCATTCCTGCCATTATAGACCAGCTATAATTCTTCAAATGGATTGAGAAGCTCAAAAACTGTGGTCCTCGCTGCCATTTTAATGGCAAATCTACTTGCAACTTTACCAACAACCGCACAGAGGGGAAAAAAGAAGGGAGATAAAAGCGACGGCTGCTTTGTTTCACAGACTGTTGCTCTCGGGGGTTTACCGAGACATACGGTTATCTTCTCTGGAATCTTCTCTGTGGGCCTCCATCATTATAGCTGACATGTGACATAAAACAAGTGAAAGCTGTTTTGTACTCATTTTTGTCTGGTGCGTAGAGAATGTAAGATTAAAACCATATTCAGATATGGATGATGGCAGGGACCCAGTGTCTGTAATTGCCATTTGCTGTGAGCTGTCTGTGTGAATACTTGCAACTGTTTATTGGAGCTCGCACTCTCGTGCATGTCTGACTCCAAACACTGTGCTGTCAATATTTCAGGTGGAAGGAAAAACAAGGCAAGGGAGAGAATAATTCTATCGGGTAGGACAATTAATGTATTTATTTTTTCCCCAAATGCAGCATAAATACATTATTGCTTGCCTCAGAATAAACTTCTGTGCCACACCTGACCTTAAGTCTAGCTTTTCACTTCCAAATTAAATTGAAATCTATCAGACGGGAGCATCAGAAACCATGGGGAATATGATCACCGGATCCAGTTACTCATATAATGCTCAGGATAAAATGTCAATGGGCATTAGCTAATTTCATCAGCAATGCTTTTTATTAAATTCTTTTAAAAGCCATTCTCGTTTCCTTGCCAAAGTTGTCATATTAATTTAAGGCTGAAGACCTTGAAAGAAGGATAACCCAATTTGTACATTAAAATGGTAAGTATGGTATGGTACTGTACATTTTGAGAGAATTAAAAGCACACGCAGCAAAATATTTTCTCTGATTCAGAGATACACAGTTTCAACGTTACACAAAATAACTTATCCATTTTGGAGAATTGGTTCCTTTCTACTTAATTAATAATGTTCAATAGAACACACTTTGGTTGGTAAATGTTGTTATAATCTCTTACCACGTTTTTTCTTGATAATCCTGTAATAGTTTGTTTTCCAGTTGTTAGGTCAAAATGTATATCTCATATGCGTTTCCATGGCTCCCCAGTACTACAGGAAAACTTCAGCAACAGTCACCTTAGGACTTTGTAAAGTAGCTTCTGGTGTATCGTTTGTGTGTGTGTGTGTGTGTGTGTGTGTGTGTGTGTGTGCACGCGCAAACGTGCTTCAACATGCTATAGGTTCTTATTATAGGGAAGATGAAACATAAAAAAAAAAACTTTGCTCCTACTCACCGCTTTTCTGTTTTCCTGGTTTCCATAGTAACCAGTAAGTAAGTGTCCTGATTCCAGTAATTGATCAAACTACTAGAGCTTTTCATAGACAGTTATGAGTTATGTGACTTAAAGTTACATGGTGTGACATGAAAACTACTGTACATGTACAAACATCTGGCTGTTGCATGAAAGTTGAACTAATCCACCAGGGCTGTCAAGTACTGATGCTTTGTGTCAGAGGCCTGTGATAGGCCATAGACATACACAAGATGCGGTATCCAACCCTTTGCATCAGCTTCAGTAACGCGTAGTTTTGTCTTGTCTAATTGTGATGGGAGTCATCAACTGCATCTCTCTATATAAAAAGAAATTCTGGTGCATATCTCCAGTAAACAAGTTTTAAAATTCACACAATGTAGCTATAAGCAATGGCACTGTGAATTCCAATGGCTAAACTTTATGGTATAAGTTATATATTTTTTAAGAACTATACAGCAGTAGTGCTGGAAAATATACTGGGTTATCATATTTTCCGAGTATGGATGTCTCAAATACTACATTACCATCACATAAATCAATCAACTGCTGTAGCATATTGTACTATAATACATAATGCACTTGTAGCTGAGTTTGCACAACTACCCGGCCAAACGCCATGCTGAGTACATAACCATCTGCTAAAAGCTGGGAGAGGCAACGCTACATCACGATGGTAAAAATATAAAAAGGAAATGGAAAAAAGCTGTGACTGATTAACAATATTTGCAGCGTCTTGAAGGATAGAAAAAGAGTACACCTCAATCCTTTCTTACTTTTATGTTTTATACACTAAAATATGTTCTTTATTAAGATCCAGACGTGTGGAAAAAGAAAATGTATAAAACATGACGTGGTGGTGATACTGCCCAGCAGGATGCATTGGAAACCAACTGTAATACACAACAATCAAACATTAACACTCCAGAGTTTCCAAGCTGCATCAAGCAAAAGATTGGCTGACTGATACCATTTATGCCATGTTTGTTATGATCAGAAAACATTTCACTTTCGACATTGAGTGACGTTGTGACTCCCCTGCAGACCAGTGGGTCATGCTGTGAAACACCAGCCACGTCACTGTAATGTCAGTAAACTATAGGTCATGCTGTGTGGATGAATAGGGGCTTAAAGGGCATGAACAGATCACTGACAAAACTTGTGATCTGTAACCCATCCTGTAATCAAACAGGCTTGTGCTAAACAGCGCAGTGTGAAATCACAGAAAGCCAGGAGCCAGTGGCGTGTCACAAAAACTACACCGGGAAGTTGCAGGAACTGGTGGGAACAAACACAAGAGCCACAATATATTGTGATGACCAAATTCAGACGTTATCTAAATAATGCAAAGCGATACTGGCCAACATTTGCAATTTAATTAATTTCATTTAGAGAATGGGCAGAGAAGTGGGTGCATCTTGAGTTAAAATAGATGATTTCATTGCCACAAGGCTGAAACAATAACTTGACGGCAGCCAGATTTTTAATTTAAAAAAACAGTGAGGGCTCCATGATGCACAAGTGAAATTATGGACCTCACCAGAGCTGTAGGCTATAAAGACAGCGACAAAAAGAACAGACAAAAGATGGTTAAAAAAAAAACTTTATTCCTTATTTCCTTGGGTTGAAAAATTAAACAAGGAGGGCAATAAGGAGGCTGGTTTCAACAGAGTCTCCAAAGATTTCTGAAAATGCCTCCCAGCAATGCATGAGAGTGACTAGTAAAATGAGCGCCCCGTTATATTTTTAGCTGCCTTTCATTGTCTGAAGATATAAAAAGAAGCAAATTATATTGAGATACAGAGCCCAGCAGGTATGAGTGGTAAACTTTTTGATAATCTGTGCGTAGGTGATAATAGATGCCCCCAACCTGCCTAATTAGTTTCCTTGAATGAATTATTTGTGATTCACTTGACAGATCCACCATATGAGTCGCTGTCCAAGACTTCATTTTAACCCCACGTGGCTCAAGGAAAGTGTCCATAATGTGACCTAAAGCCGGTCAAAAAACAATCTCTGAGTAATATGATATTAGGAGTAGGACAAAAAAGTTTGATAGAAACTCTCTATTCGATTAAAACAGTGATAGGAGGCCGACGCTTCCTGTCATGCTGTTAAAGGGATTGTGTTCACTTCTGTGTCTGTTTCATGCAGAGACATTGCTCAGGTTTTGTCGGCATTGTTCATACCCAGATGTCTCAGTGCGAAAACTTTTAGCTTCGTGCACTTTTGGCCTCTTTCACTTCGGTGCAAGTCCACCAAAATACCAAACTGAACGCCTTTGAAACAAGACCTCATCTGTGCTGGTAACACTTGCAGGGCTATTGCTGTAAGTTCCCAAAACTAGTTAGAAAAGCAGATGTTTGTGCAAAACCGCATCCTTACAGATCAGTTGGTGGATATTGCTGCCTGACTAAAGCTCAAAATGTCCACAAATAAATAAGCTGTAAAATACAGCTGTTGTTTTTCTGTCAATATTTAAACATTTTTTAACATATTTCCACAAAATGGTGCATTAAGGGCTAATTTTATTGCAACAATTATACTTTCATCAAATCTTGGAGCGTACATTGTGTTAAAACACTCGCTACTTTGCATAAACGTATTGAACACGGTTGTTGTAGGACTGCGGTGGATTCTGCCCACACACACCTGGATATTGCCTAAATGTCATATCCAGCGTGCTTAATGACCTCGTTTAGCTGAGAGGAGGTGAAGGTGCTCTTAGCCTGCCACATTTTCTAATTGTTTTTTAATTACACCTCAGACTGTATCACCTGCAGTAATTTGAGACAGCGGGTCAGTTTCCTGATAAAGTGATAATGCATTAATGAAAAATTAGGAGAAGTTCTTTGAAGGCTTTCTAATTCAATCAGGTTGTTTTTCATAAGGTATTTCTGTCCAAAAACTAAACCGTAGCTAGCATTTTTATTTATAACAAGAAAAGTGGAAGATTAAACCATATGTTCCTGTCAGCCATAAGTGATAATGAGCTAAAAATGTTATTGGGCTGGTTTTATTAAATATGCACAGAGAGAATGTGTCTCAGTGTTATTTCATACAGTGTATTGTATCTGGAGAAGAATTAAACAGAGCAAACAATTTAAATCAAACCCGAAGGCAACATGGGGATCAGAATCAAGCCAAATGTACAAAATTAGAACCATTGGCACTTGTGTTAAACACTGACAACACGGGTTTAGGAATGAAATATGTACAAGTAACTAGGAAGGGAATGATGAATATTTCCTGCTATTAGTTTTCATACTTCAAATCCAAGTGTAAAATGATGATATTTTTTATGGCATGTCTACAAATTACAGCCCAAAATCGTATGTCTTGATTCTGGGGCCACGCAGGTATCACACAGACAGTTATTTTACCTCTACTTCACTTTTTCACCCTCCGACAGGGCGAACTTGTCTGTGCTTCAACCTGTCTGGATTCAGGGTGTTTCATCAGTTGTCTCAGTGGAAAGATTCTGAAGCTAAAGATTTGATGGTATAACGATGATGACACAGTTCCCTGCCTCTCCACCAGCGCTGCTTGCTGGCAACATCCAGCTGTCTCTCCATTCACCTTTAGAAGATGATGACCTTGAGGCGGGCAGCGCGGCACCCTTCCTTTACTTTGCTCGGCGAGGAGTTCAGAGAGTTCCCCCCACCGTCTCTGCAAAAAGACTTCCCAGTTAATGCCTCAGCAACGGCAGAAGGCTTTCACCTCTCCGTGCTGGCACGCAGAGCCCTGCCTGAGCCTGGCCCCATGTTTCTGGGTGCATGTGATTTCAAACAGACTTTGGAAATGTCGGTGTTTCATGCTCCTTTCATGGGCAACTTTGGCAGTTGCTCAAGTAAGTCTGGCAGGAGACCTCGCAGCAAAAGCCCCAGGTTCCAATTTTTCTGGCTTCAATAGACTGTCAGGCAAGTATGAGAAATCACACTCGCACTTGTGCTGGTTATTTGTATGAAGACATTGTGGCTCCTACTACGGCTAGCTGCTCGGGTAATAGGTGCTGTGCTGCCACACAGAATGTAAAATATTTGAATAAAATCTATCTCCGTGCTGCTATGGCCGGCAGTGTCGTGACCCTGCCCAGCGTATCAGCAGTTTGTCGATTCCGTGCGCACGTAGCAGAGGAAAGAAGTTCTGCTTCAGAAGTACGGACGAGCTGCTCGGTGAAGTCACTTCAGTCCCACTGCTTCCCCAACTGCCGTAACTTACAAGACAAAGGATGTGCCTCTCTCTATCTGTAATGGTGCCGACACTTAAGCACTCGCCATACAAATGGTACACGAACAATCAATGGTCGCGGCTGCAGTCTCATTCCTACTGGCTCGTGTTGTGCATTGCCACATTACGATTCTAAATGTGCATTTTAGGCATTTGAGAAATACAATATGATCAGCAGAAAAAGGGAAAAGACTAAATGTAGGGACGCCCACGCAGATTTATTGATCTTCAATCGGATATTCTCCACGCTAAAAGGACGATGCTGACTTTTGTCTGGTCGCTCAGACTGTGGTTATTTTTTAGCAGGCAGGTATTAGCACGCAGCCTAATCAAACTAATCACAGCTGATGTTCATGCCTCCTAAATTAGAGACTGCAGACACACATTTCCTGCCTTTAAATGACTGCAAGGTCTCCGTGCACACAAGAAGCTTTTCACACTGTGTAAGGAAAATGTGGCATCAGAGCATCAGGCCCGACTGTGACAAATACGCAGATTCATTTGTACCGACGACTTTTTCACATTACTGTTTAAAACATATTTTGCTTTAGTTATTTTTAACAGCGCTTCTTTATTGGTATCAAGGTGGTGCAGAGATTAACAGAGACACGCTTTTCTCTACAGTCCAAACCAGCCCAATCTCATTCCCAAGGCAACAACAATTGGTCTTCAGGGTTTTTAAATGACACTAAACGAATCCATGTGGTATGAGACACACAGGTGGGTCAGTCAAGTGCAACAAAAGCCCGGTTTAGTGTTTTTACTGTATCAACAGATCCAACGTGGCAGGAGAACACTTCAGAACACTGCTTCATTTGAATGAACTCTTATACCCTGGCATATTATCTCTAATTTGTAATTGTGCCTGCTGTCTAATGGCACCAACACGGCAGCCATCCAACGCTGTTTTATGTCTTACCCACTCCAGAATACTACACTACAACTGTGTGAGCGGTTCCGCTGGGTTTCGGTGAAAGGTTTGGGGTTACGCTCTCTCGTGCCTCAAGTTGCTCTGTGCTCCGCCTGAGGGTCGATGGAGGCGGAGCTAATTCAGCTGGTCGAGTTAAATCCCCGGCCTTCTTCAGACGAGCGAGCTCTCTTTTCCTGCGCACCTTCTGGTTTGATTCTATATGTTATAGTTCATGCACTCATCATTCATTGGATGATATGACTATTAAAAATATTTCATGCTTCTTTAGTTTTATTATTATATTTATGCTATTATACACTGTTTATGGTGGCCTTGGCCTTGCATCCTCCTCTCTTTGTCACGGCTGTGGAGCCAGGTTGTGACAGTTTGGCACAAAATGAACATAGATCGGTTGAGGACGTAATGTTGTGGCCTGGTTAAAACGTTGTTTACGTGATGCCGAACACTGTATGTAACGTCCTCACGGTCACAAAAACAGCAGAAAGTTGTTTGAAAGTGAACTCAATTTCCAGTCAGTCTCCTGTGGGAAATTGCTTTGCTTTGTCTACCCAATCGCCATCCCTGACCTCCTTCCTACAAGACTCTGCGAGTCTATGTGATTGTGTCATGGTCACAACAGCTATTAGACGTTACACAAATGTAGCGTGTTTGTTGTGGTTGGTTTCTGCTGCTGGGACACATGATCTATAGGGGCCATATTTTACAATTTCCAGTCTCTATTTTCCACATGCCAAGAAGTTAAATTAAACAAATTTAAAGAGTCACATTAAAATAAAGAAAGGTAGAAAGATAAAGTGTGCTCACTGATCTGTACCATTTTGGAAGTTTTAATCTGATTCTGCAACATAAAATAAGACACAACAGTTTGGTTTTTTGTTAAGCTGGTAATTGTAACCTTG
The DNA here is from genome assembly GCA_033026295.1 of Channa striata. Taxonomy (NCBI): domain Eukaryota; kingdom Metazoa; phylum Chordata; class Actinopteri; order Anabantiformes; family Channidae; genus Channa; species Channa striata. The sequence goes on along the minus strand of CM065173.1, from coordinate 15,473,542 downwards.
TTTCTAAAAGAAAGTTATCAATGAGGAGCTGATTCTTCGGATGGCGCTTTAAATGGACGTGCATGAGCACATTGCTAATGTTAGCAGGCGTATTCACAAGGCGGAGCGAGCGAACTTTTCAGGAGGGTTCTGACCGGCTCCGTGGTGACAATAATAAACCGTAATTGTAATCACGGTGGACACTTTTAAAACTATGTTAAAGAAATCAGACAATTGAAAGCCGGCAGAAAGCAGGTCTACTTTTCTTCGAGTTTTCTCTTCCCCGCGGTGCTTTCATTATGTGTCAATCTCGACTAACTTCACTGAAGCGGAAGCAGTCAATATCATCCTGTTCTGTACCATGTGAAGGGTGAAGTCTAATCGTAGTCTGCATTGGGAGCATCTGTTCTCTAAGGGATGGCTCATCTTCCAAATAAAATGTGTTGAGGCAGAAAGAACAAGAGCTTTGATTGCTTTTAAAATGCCTCAGAATCTCTTTCTTCCGTCTTATTATTTTTTTGTTGATGGTTGATTCTGCCAGATAATAGTTCAGTCAAACATTATGCAACAACAGCATTTAAGCTTGTTTCATCCTAGCAACACATAAAACCTATGTCGCCACATGATTCTGGATTTTATAACACGAATAACAACGTGCGGTCATAACGGCAGCTCCTCTGGGCCAGAAAATAGTTATTTTTTATGTTCACATACAACCTGAGCGCAGGTTTTTTTTCAAACAGCCAGCTGTTTAGAGTTCCATTAGTGTGTTTTTTTTTTCTTTTTCATAATACGGAACTTAATTTATGAATCTGATTTTATTTAAACTCCCTGGATGTCGTTAATTCACTTACTACGCATTGTGGGGAAACAAAGTTGTCAGCCAGTCCACGGTCTGGTAAGGTGGCATTCTGCAGCACAGCTACAAAGGCAGAGCCATTAGATGACATTGTTGAATGTAATAACCAAATGATGGTTGCTGCTGGTGGTAATAGTGCCTTAAGGTTATAGCTGTCAGTGATCATCTCCAGCAGTGGACATTACAGGCTAAGCCCTCCCCACACCCACACTCCAGGGCCCATAAAGGCCACCCTGCGCTTTTGTTCAGGCAATCGAGATATGCATGGCCATTAGTTCCGAAAGCCAAATGGTGCAATTCAACCCTGACCTGCCTTCAGCATAAAATGAATTGAGACTGAATTATTCTCCCCCAGTTACTTTCCTATGCCGCACCATCATAAAGAGCAGTTGCTCTAATTTCCTTTGACAAATCGTTAAAGAGCCTCTGCACTAATGTGTCAATTCATTTCCACTCAGGCCACTTTAGAGAGTACAGTATCCACACACACACACACACACACAAACACACACACACAATGTCTTGTTTACACAAAATAGAATCAATTAACTCTCTCCCTATTTTTATATTGGAAAACACATTTCTTTCATGTTTGCACTGTATTTTCAAAACCGGTGAAAAAAAAAATTACTGATCCTACAGTAACTAACGTGCTGCCATAATCCAAATATAACTGAACACCTGCCACCTTAAAGTGTTAATACAACAATAATGTGGGATGAATCACCGTGCCTTTAGAAATTAACTATTTGCATCATTATCACCACATGAAATGACTTTTAGATCTTTTCATGCCACTAATAGCTTCATTAACTTTTTGGCTAGAAATTGTAAGATCAACTCAACTTTCATACAGTATCACACAACCTTCAAAACAGAAAACTTTCCAATTTCAAACCAATAGTCAGTGTTGCTAATTTATTAAGTTATTTCAGGTAGAAACCAAGATCTTTCACTAGACCCACTATTAAAGCTTCATTTCTACTTGTGCTTCGGATCTACCACGTGTCTCTTGTGTCGGTTTTGCGTAGCTGTGAATCCTATGTTGACCCCGGATGTTCACCTCCCCAGAAATCTAACAACATATTGCAGCGATGCAGACTATAATAGCTGTAATGAGCGCGCTCCGGCCTCCTTCCACAATCGGTTCAGTGGGTGTACAGTGAGGGCCATCACCTCCAATATCTGCTCTCCTTCCTGCCTTGGAGTATTTCCAGTAAAAGTAACTGTAGTTAAGCATCTTTTAGCTGCAACTCAACAATATCTGCTCAGTTTCAGCCATTATGTTTATAGTGCACCAAATAAAAGTCTTACAAAGTAGAAGAAAAGTCAACCCGAGAAACTCCAACGCCAGTGAGACCCCACAGCACCCACCTGTGTAAATGCACACAACACATTTATATAGGCCACTCGTGAAGTCTACAGCGTAGTTTCTGCATATGATCAACGCTCAAGTATAAATCAAGCTAAAAGCAGTTTGGGCCAAAACCTCGTAGACTCCACATGTTTTTATTGAGGCCACGATGAAAACATTCCACTGAGCAGACCAGGAGGTAGGGTACGGCTATAGTGACCCACAGATGTGTTCTAGATAGATTACAACAATTAAATTAAGTCAGGAGTATGGTGAACGTGGTATTTTTGCACATTTTCCAATTGTGCTTCATTAACTTCACACCATACAATAGTAAGAGCGAAAGTGTTAATCAAGGGGAGAAATGGCTGGTGTTACAACCAGATGAAATCTGACCTGTAAACAGCATCGATAAGTAAAGTAACGTTACAAATTTATTACAAGCCTTTCTTTGTTTTTTTCATTAAAAAACAAATACCTCAGTTCACCTCTGAATTCAGTGGTTTGTATATTTTCAGCTAAATACAGAGAAATTACATTGCAATCACGGCACTGTCTGTGTGTGTCTGTGTGTGTGTGTGTGTGTAAATCTAAATTTGGAAAATAGCAAAAAATGCCAGCCTGTACTGCAAATGTCCTAAAGTTCCTACATTTGACCTGTTCACGTCTCTCTGTCATACTCTGACATACATTAAAAATGAATAAACATTAGATTCATCAAAAACACAGCGACACTACTTTGCCCATTCATGTTTGCTTTGGGCAAGGCGGACTTACTTTGACGACCTACAGTACGGAAAAGCAGTGTGATTAGTATGAGCTCAAATGTAAGTTGCAAACATTGGCACGCTTGGGTTACTAAGTAGTTCATAGTGTAATAGGTTTGCAAGGACAATGTCATTTTAATTTAGAGTACGCATTCTGTAAGAAAAATGTCTGCTTTCAGGCCATGACCTTCAGTCTTTACACCAAGCTACATATTTTCACTGACCTGCCTGATCTTGAAACAGTTTTCACAAACGTGATCTATTTTGTGAAGCACATGTAGTCAAGTTTTAAGAAATTCAATAATATGAAGGTGTGTATACTCTGCCTTTTTTACAATATTACTATTGTTTGAACATATGTAGCAAAGGCAGACTTGACATTTTATCACACATCATACAACTATAACAATATTAAGTTAGTGCTTGCTGTGGATTTCTGCTTTGAATCACTGCTGATGTAAATTACAATGTCAGCTAAGCATGAACAATTTTGTTGTTGTTCTCTGTACAGACTGTACCTCTGCTTGTTTTTTTTTTATTTTTTATTTTTGGGTGCACAACAAAGTGTGAACAAATACCCACTAAACTGATCAGGCAAATTTCAACACTTGCATGTTTCAGATTCACACATCACGGACAAGAGAATGTGAATAATTTAGGGCTCGTCCTAGACTTTGCGATACAAAGTTGTAATCACTTCCATTCACTTTGAAGGTGAGGCTTTTTTCCACATCATTGTTCATGTACACTGTATATCTGTTGGTTTTCACTCTGACATTTTCCCACAGATGGAAAAGCACTGAGCGTAAAGGATGATCCAGTTTTTTTAAGTTAGTGTTTTTCATAATCCGTTATGGGTTTACGTAAAACTGTGCAAATGTGTAAGTACAGAAAACATTCGAATATAATACAGTGAACGCTCTTTCAGAAAAAGACGTCGACATTATCTTGATCAGTAAAACAGGCACACACAGCGTGTCTCACCTGTTGCAAACCTGCAGTGGATTTGTTGTGTGCCCCTAATCTTTTTTTAATTGTGGGGCTGGGAAGAGAGATCTTCCTTTTGTGACTCTTCTCAGTCTAATGCTGCTAAGACTATTAGGATCGAACCATGGCAAAGGCTTTGGGGAAGTCTTTTGTTAAGTAAATGTTGGTGCATAAGCAATAAGATTGAGTTGCTTTCATGTTCAACAACAAAGTTTGGGATAATCCACTAGCATAGTAGGAATAATGTGCTGTGGCATCCACAGGAAGGGCTCCAAGCTCATCTTTCTGTTTGGTTCGACTGATTCCAAAATGGAAATCTCACCCCAGACTTAACTTAAACAGGGGGAACAAAATATAAGTAGACACAGATGACTCAATTACCTCTAATCCTTTCATGAAAGTGCTCTTCACTTTCAGGAATTCCAAACAAACACAGGCATCCCTAAAGAGGTTTGCCTTGAACTGCCAAGACACTAATACAGTGTCACAGTTTAAAATATTGAAACCATGAAAAATAACTAGTCAGGTCTTTTGAATTGGCTAAAATGTGACTAAATTCCCACTCAGAGAATCTGACATGTCGAGGAGAAGTGACTTAGTCATTTTCAAACAAACCAATTACACCTCTCGTGCCACATCCGCTCTTTCTCATCATCACATGCTACTGATGCACCTCGGCTGATCAGTGTTCATTTCTTCAGGTTGTGATCTGCTGTCAGTCATTGGTAAATTAGCCTCTGACAGCAGCGGCTACTGTATGGCCACTTCACACATCGTCTCCTCCCAGACGAATATTTTTGTACAGAATATTTGACACAGCATATGTCTAAAAAAAAGCCATATATAGTAACAAGAACTTTAGAATGCTACAGTCCAGTCTGCTAGAATTTGGAGCAAATGCTGTGCACAGTGTCTGTGCCGTGAAGACTGTCTTCAGCCTCTACAAGTATGTAAATGAGTATGATATGATGGTAATTTATACTGTATGATGGTAATTTACACTGTATGTATTTTGACCAATGCAGCAGCGATATGATAATTACTTTTATTTAGGTAAAGAGCATAACTTATCATGAATATTTAAAGCCACACTACTTTGAGGTCAGGTCAGCAAACAGTGATTGTTAGATCCAGTCTATAGTTTTTCTATATTATTCTTTACCTCACTATCAGGAAATTTTGGAAAGACAATGAAAATTAAGGCAGTCAGCACTAATCAGACAGGTACTTTGGCAAACAAAGGAGAAAGTTAGAAGAAGCAGCAACAGGTATTCTGAACTGAGGAGCTAGTAACTGACAGGCAACGAGAAAAGCTTCGACGCTAAAGCAGCACGTCCACAAACAATGTGGAAACATACACAAAACTGAATTTTGCCAAAATTCCACAGCTGCTAATTGAAAAGCAGCTGAGAAAGCGGGCGGCAACTCAACGCAGATACGAGTGAAGGATAAAGGGGACACAGAGTGGACGATGGATGAGTGAGGATTGACAAAAACAGTCTAAAGAGAAGATGGAGATCACCAAAGACATGTCACGACTTTGGATAGGCCTGAAGTTTTTTGCAAAAAGTTACTACTACTGAGTAACACAAAGCCAGTGTTTCATTTGCCAAGATATAAATAATAGATAAAGCTAATACATGATAAGCATCCTTTCGAATACTCTTCAATCTTCTACTTTGTACGATCAAACCATGAAGACTTGACGGCCTTTATGAAAGTGTTTAAAAATGGACCAACTGAGAACTTGGAAGAAATAACAACTGGCTAGATCCTGTTGACGAGCCTTGAAAAGTTGTCAAAACTCTAAGCTAAGTGAAGTAATGTTGCATTCAGTCCATGCACACTGGACCGAGGGAAATGTGATTCGGTCCACTGGTGAGATTGATCCAAAGCCACAGTTGCAGACAACAGTGAAATTCTTCTCCAGGTTATAGACCCAGGCCAAGGCTAGATTCACTTCCCCAAGCCATGGAATCTCTGTATCCCTAAAGCAACGCCTTGCTCCTAATTGGCTTTTGTGATTGGCTTGTTAGATAGCCGGGGTCCTATCCTGAAATTCCCTCTCAACTGTGGGCGGCCATTCATTTTCAGCGCGAGCCACTGAGCCATAACAAGATGTCAGGTCCTAGGCAGGCTGCTGTGATTCTCCAGAGGGCAATCAGTGGACTCTCTCACCTTCTGTGTCTTACAACGGGACTCCCTTAGGTGATGACCAGGGCCAGGGATCAAGGAGCGTGTCACTACAACTCTCTTCCTCTTAAACAAAAGTTCAGTCCTCACCTCAAGACCATCCAGCTAATTATACTTGATGTTCAGGAAGAAGCCTGAATTCAGCGGGTATATGAACGTCAGTGATAATCACCACCAATGTCAAGCCGCCACACAGACTGCAGAGTTAAACTAAGTTTGCCTGTTTGATTGAGTTTAGTAGGATTCAGAATCCTAGTTTGGGAACTTATTTTGCCTTTTGAAGACAAACACTTGAATGTATTTAACAGTTTATGCTTGGGGACACGGCTAAGATTGTTATTAATAATATCGACAGCGTGGCATCTTATCTTTCTTAATATCCTGTTTAAAACATCTTCTCCTTATTGATTGGGTAATTGACTTTTAAAGTGCAATATTAGGAGGCATCTCACAGTAATAAGCAGAGTGACTTTTAATGACACAAAATTGATTCACCAAGATGCCATACAGATCTTTACAGATAATGTTATAACTCAAGAACTTTATCAAGGCAATAAATTCACCAGACACATTATTGGTCTGCTAGTGTCAAGCTGAGGATTCTGTAATAATTTGTATTACTACAGTATGACAAACTTCTTTTTTAGAGAAGTAAACTTGGAATCATTCAACTCTGAAGTCAGTCTCTTCTCCACTATAGTTACCAGGAAAAAGTCTTTACGCAAGACTCGTTTCTAATTAACTTCACCTCAATAACAAGAATTGCCTTCAGTGCACAATAGTAATGTCCTTCTGTTCTAAACAGAACACTGTGTGACGTCTGTTGTTCTGTGTGCGCATTTGTAAATTGAACAGCTGCAAAAGAATAGTCAATGGCCAAAGTCATATACATGAATTTTGTGTTTATGCCTCAAATGTTCAGTAAAATTGTGCTTTGTTTATTGGAGTTCACTTTTTTTTAAGAAAACACATGTGCCCTTGAGAGGCAATTGCCTCAAATAGCAGGTTGTTCCAGATCAGAGATACTGTAAACGACTAAATGTCAGTGATACGTGGAAAAGCTGAGGTCAGTTGCAGTTTTCCTAAGTGGCTTTGGCACATTTCACCAATCATCCTCAAAACTTGCCAAACAAAAAGTGCATTTGTTAGAACAAATCGTACAAACAGCACCACACGTTAAAATACCTGCAAAATCCTACTACTACTACTCTTTCGGTACCTTGCTAAATCTTCTAATCTTTCATGTGTCTGACAAATAAATGTTTATGCCAAGAAACATGTCATTATTATCAAGAGGGCAAGTTACTAGGTCAGACTAAAAGAGCACGTCATAATCTGTCACGCTGCTTATAAACGTTCATCTTACAAGCCAGAAAATGAAAGAAGAGCAGTAAAGTTTGTTATTAGTATCTTAAAAACAGTAAAAATTGTATCTTGACTTTTACAGTGTCCATACCCGTGCCCCATTAAAAACCCTCGGCCACCTCCTTCTCCTGACCTGTGCTCACATCAGAGTGGTCTCTCTCACCAAGATGGTTGACGCTTAGTCAAGCTTCAGCTGAAAAGCTGCTGGACAGATGGAAGCTCAGCACAGAGCCTAGATCAGCACGAATATTCTGTTCCAAACCTAATCTGAACTAAGCTCAACCCGGAACCCGACACAGCTGAGTTCTTCCGTTTTTCTAGTACATTCAAGTTCAACAAAACAACATGGCTGCTATCGACTTAATTTAATTATTAAATTAATGATTAAATTTCTGCCCTAGTTACCAACAACCTGTATAGTATGTTCATAGCATCTGGAAATATGATGATCCATATCTTCTCATGTACATATTTTCTAGAGGTAACCTATAACCCATATCCTGCACTTACTGCTTATTGCACTTCTGGTTAGACATAAACTGCATTTTGTTGCCTTGTACTTGTACATGTGTAAGGACAATAAAGTTGAATCTAATTTAATCTTATACCACTTTAAATTAGAATAAAAAAATATTAGTTTCATTGAACCAGGTATAAACTTACGGAGATTTAAAATCTAATTTACCGAAGAGAGCTGACAAAGACAGCGGCATCAGTTACAAAACAGTATAAAACACATATTTACACAGTTCAATGATTCTGAGTCAAACAATTATGTTTCAATAGTTTAATGCACCAGTAAACAATTAAACACAATTGATTTAAGTTCTGTAGTATGTTAGAACTCTTTAAATTCATCCTTACTTTCTCCCTTTACCGTTTATTACAAGTGGCAGGATCAACAATCTTTGAAGCTGTTTTACCAAATTTAATTTGTGAATTTGGTGTTTTACAGTTGTAAATATTTCAGAGAATGGCCATGTATTATATAACACAATAACACACCCAACCCAAAATTCTTCCGGCTCTATTTAGGTAAACACCCTTTAGCATTGGCTTACAAGCAGCCCAGTCTAGACTGGGTTGTACATTTCAATCCCCATGACATAAGCAATTGAAATGTAGCAAAAACACAGACAACTGTCGATAACTGATTGCAGAAATGTGGCGAGGCGTTTGTACTTTGATCTGTATGATAAATAATTGCTTAAATGTCCAGGTAAAAATAAGGCAACACAGTCGTCTTGCTTTCGATTCACAACACAAAAGGAAGGAAGCGGTTTGATGTAATATCCTTTCAGTTAATTCAGGATTGGAAACATAAGACAAATGAAAATCACAGCTTCATTATCACAATGCCTTAAAAAAAAATGCACACAACCCACATGCAGAATGGGGGCGAAGAGATGGACAGATAGATGGATCGACACTGTGAGGACAATTTTTTTGCACTTAAGAGTTGATCGTTTCAAAGCTAAGAACCAGACGCACTTTTCTTTTTTACAATTCCCTCATTTCGTCCTGCTCCAGCTGCACGGTTTAGGAAGGAGTGTTGATCATTAGCACTTCCCCCACATTGTGCAGTCGCTGGCATCACTCCCTACTCTGTCATTGGCACGCTCTCCCATCTTGTATTTTAAATTGTAGGAGGCAAAGAATGAAGCTGTGTGGGGCTTGTTTGTTAACGACACAACACCCTCATGAGTTTGTGCTGGCAGCGAGCCTAGCCACCAGAACTGTGGCGCGCTACACTAGAAAACTGGAAGTGAACCCAATCTCATTTTTAAACGTGCATATTTATTTAGTCATTTACCCAGCAGTCATTAGGGCTATGTGTGCAGCATTTTCCTGTGATCTACTCAGTCTAATTATATCAAACTTGCTCTTTGGGTTTTAATTTGTTTACAGTAGATGCTATAAATGAGGCTTTTTCTCTGATGGCTCCACTGATGATTGAAGTGTTGCTTCAGCTGCGGTGGGAGTACGGCTTGACCAGGGCGTCCCGCGCCACCAACGACGTTATTGTCATTTTACTGGACTTACTGGGCATCCTTACAAACCCTGGCGTATGCCTTTCAAACATAAATCCATAAACCATGTGAAATCAGAGTCACTGACTCACTGCGTCTGGAATGTTTTGTATTGAGTGAACAATAGTGTTAGAGAAACGTGTTAGATGCATTCACTGAAATCTGAGGTATTTACTACCACATTCCACATTCTTTGTATTATTTTGATATTATCTGCTGCAGATATTAGTCAAACGTTTAATATTGAACAATGCATTTGGGGTTTTCTAAATAACAAGTGACACTGCCCAGCTGAGACCCACTGATATAGATGTTAGCCGTCCCACTAAAGAGTGATTTCCTCTTTAAAATTATCTTATGCTTTTATTTTAGTAAACCTATAATCAATTACTTAAGGTTTTACAGCACATTAAAGATAAGTCAGAATTTCAAACAATTAACACAGATAGTTATTTTTCTTCTTTCCTCTCCCATTAATCATCTCAGATCCCCTCAGATATATCTTATGGCCCCCTATATAAAGTAGTTAAAAGTAGCTGGTAAAATGCTGTGTACATAATGTTGGATCAGTATAAACAATCAGCTTCAGTAATATCCATCAGTCACAGGGGGCATCCCACTGCAGAACAAGGACCTTCAATGATTTATGGAAGGGGAGCGCCGGGAACAACCCGACACAATTAGTTTTTTCCAAAGTTATTTTAAAAAATTAAAAATAAATTAAAATTAAATGAAAGTTTGATACTTTGATGTTTAGTACAAGCTACATATCCAACTCCTGTGGTTTTCCCTTCTGTTACATATCAGTTTTTAAAACTTCCTCTAAAGACAAACCATCGCAGCACGCACATGCATAGACATCCTTTCTCTCCCACACTTTGATGCACACAACAGGTACACAAATGATGATGATGATGACGATGATGATAGACAGCTGAACAGTGAAAGAAATGTGAACTTTTCTTAAAACCATTTCTCTTGCAGATTTCACTTTCACAGTTGACTCTGCTTTGCGTTCAATAAAAAGCTCAAATTGGCCTAAAATGGAAATAATACATTTTCACATACTGTCACTTTGTCGGTTTTCACAGCACTCAGACATAAAAGATGCACAAATTTCAGCTAGCTGTTGCTGGGTACTGGAAGGAATCCACTCTCAGAAATACAGAGTCCTTTTCTGTGCCTTAAGCCACAACCTACACTATTGTACGCCCGGGGGCTAATTATTGGACCTCAAGGTAACTATGTGAACCTAAGGATGGATATGAAAATAGCTATTACTCCAAGAACATAAAAAAGTACCCTGTGTGAAGGGTGAATGTGGCTTTCTAGATGTTACCTGCCCAGTGAATGTTACTTCTTTTCTGAGAGTGTCCATTATAAACTCACTTCAATATTTGAACATGCGAAAGGCATCTGACGGACGCCACGCAACTAAGAGTGAAGCTTATGAGTTTGGCTTGTCCTACTGACTGTAAATAATCCATGAAAGCTTTTAAGGTGGCCAAAGATGTCTGCACGAGGCTTATAAACTTTTAACAATAGGCGCAATGTGTATTACCCTGGTGGGACGCCGGAATTTTCAATTAATGAGTAGGTCTCTTTCTAGTAAGGTAACAGAGGGGGTGTCAGGACAGCAGGTTCTGCTTTTGAGCAATCAAGTCGAGAATGGATCTTGTCACCCGCATACTACACAACTTCACTGTGTGGTGCCGGAGACTACAGAAAGAAAACCTTGATTCATCTATTTATTAGCGTTGTCAGTACAGTACAGTATGAGCGAGTGTTTTCACTCTCATAAAGATGGATCAAGCCAAAGACAAAATGCATCAAATTATCAATATACTGCCAAGGGTATTCATGTTTATACAAGGTTTAGCAGTGGGGGTGGAAAACAGTTGTAGGTTGTCAGAAACCTTTGAGGATGAATAAATATGATGAAGGGCCTTAATTATGTGATTGCCGGCTTGGAAACCATATCACTGAAAATAGACAAGAGCTCGGCAGGGAGGGAAAGAACTCCCACACCTTTCACAGAGGGAGAATGACAGGTACTTTCTACCGGGTGTTTGAATAGTATGTTTCTGCATTCTGCATCTTTGTGCTCTTGAATGATATTTTGATCCCTTGAATAGCTACAAATACACGTCTGTGCACGCTTAAACAGGGAGAGGTAAAGCAAAAGAAGTGGCTTTGATTAATCTGAAGCAACACGTGAAGAAGGTTCGGGTTGGACTGCGGCTCACACCTAAAGTACGCTCTCATTACGCTGATATTTCATGTTTTCATGAAAAGAGTGTCCTTAAACCAGATACTACAGCGAGCTGCTTTTGCTTATAACTCAGACAAACGTATGATAATGAAAACGTTGTCAGATTGCCCGTCTCTCTGATAAAGTGCTTGCCGTGGCATGAACAACCTTATTTCTCCACTTGGTTTTGTTTGGTCTGAGAAAAATCTAATTCGCACAGCATTATGGGTAAGTGTAATGTCAACAAAACACTGCAGCAGCAATTCTTACTTTTGCTACTGGGATTATAAATGTAATATAAAGACTAAACTTTTTCTCAAAGAGTCAAGGCATCGGCTGAACCTTTTTTCATACTTTTCTGTTGAAATGTTCTATCCATGTAGGAGGCACCTCAGGTAGAAATGACTACTCTGTTAATTGCTTTATTCATAGCAACAATGCAGTCCATCACTGATTATTAAAGGCATATGTGTGTAATTAGACTTGAATTAGACTGGCGTGGCCGGCTCTGTGCATGCAAATGTATCCCCTGGTGGTGAGTAATAACAATAGACAGCAATCATTCAATTGGCGAGAGTAAAACATATCGCGGGAATCCACAGCACGGACACGCTCGACTGGCAGGTAACGTCTCCACGCTGTACAGGAGCTCATGCAATACACACGATTACTTTCATGCGCAAAGTTTACAGTATCGCAGCTCTAAATCGATCATTTGCAGGATCTGCAAACAGCGGATACTATGTTCTTACTGGCTGTAACATCGTCGGCTTCGTAGCAGATGAGATAGTAGCTGGATGACACTTGTGGGGCCATTTTTCTGTAGAAACAAATACGCCATTTCTGAAGTATGTTCACGCAGAGTTGACTTAACATGGAGCTCCCCATTGATTCTTTTTCCCCGCAGCTCTTTCACACTCTAATCAGACTAACAAAACAACAGGACAGGTGCTCCTTGAAGATACTGGCAGTACCATTAAGTATTTAACAACAATGGTGCACCGCAGAGGATATATTCCTATTCTAGGGCAACCTACTTATCACCGCACTATGAATGCAAATGCTGATGTTTATTACAGTGCTCCTGCATGTTTAAAACGTTGGTTGAAATTCACATTCTGGTCCGATGAATAAAGAATAAAATATATGGAGAGAAAAAATATAAAATACTTGCACTAACTACAGTAATTGTATGTTTAATACTTTTCATCTTTTGGGCCTACATGACCCGGGACACTCACCCTGTGCACTGTAGGATACATATTTGTGCATATTTCTTTATTTATCAGGGAAAAACAACGTCACGTTCACAGATCATTCCGTACCCCTGCACCGCAAGGATTGAAAGACGTCTTTAAAGCCAGAGTGTGTGTGTGTGTGTGTGTGTGTGCGCTCATCACGTTGTGTTTGAGTGTGTAACCTTGCTTCCTACGGTCCCGCAGCAGCGTGAGCCTCCCTCACATGGAGCAAGCTCTATTACCCTTTTTTTTTGTTGGACCACAATACCTCAGGGTAAGAGTTTGGTCTGGCCCAGTTGACTGTCAATGATGCAGTTTAGCTTTTTTGTCTCTCCCAAGCCTGAGGAGGAAGTATAATTGAGAATTCAGCAGGGCCCTCTCCTCCTCCTCAAAGTCATTTGCTTACATAGTGTGTTCCCACACCAATCATCAGCTTAGCGGCTTAGCTGTATTTGTACTTGAAGATTGTATGGCTGTTGCCGTTAGCCATCTTATCCCAACAGTGACTGTGAAGGAGAGTAACTTTTGCTTTGGCATGCACGTAACATTGATCTATTTGTTGTATGAGTCTCTCAATGAAATTCTGTGATTAAAACCACATGGAAGAGAGAAATGACCTCAGAAACACAGACACAAAGACAAAATTATCTTGCAGAAGTTCACACACTGAATTACAACACAGTCTCTTGAATAATTGCTTTTACCTCAGCAGATTTTTTAAATCATCGGGAAAGAGTGATTACAAGAGAGGAAAAAAATGTAGCTTCATTTTTAAATCCATGCAGCAGTCAATTCACCCTGATCAGTGAAAGATGGAATTATGGGGGATAAAGCAGTGCTAATCATTTGTCACAGAGCGATCCTCTTCACCTGCCCCAAGGCTTAAGACGCGGTTCAAATGCATGATTGATGATCAGGTGAAAAAATAAACACAGCATTGTACAGAATAGTTATTTAAAATAACTGTGTGGTGCTTTTGCGCAGCTTTATCATTATTTCCATATAGTGAATCCTTTTGAAAGGTCATGTTTAAAAAAGAAAATAATACATATTTTACTAGCCAACAACAGTTTGGATGCAAAGATGTGCTGTTGCATCACTGAGAGGCCATAACTTCCTTTTTTCTAATATCTCCCTCCCTGCTGTGTTGTCACATTGTGAAAAGCCACCATCAAATTCATGTTACACCAAGAAAAATGCTGAGGTGTGGGATTTTCCATACATTACTGTGTCATCAGTTTTTGGGGTGACGGTGAGGAGTCAAGCCCTTGGAGATGCCAACATTTTTTCCCCTTTTAAGGTGAGCAAGTTGTCTTCAGAAGTGGCCTGGCTTGACTGCATCTCCTTGGGAATAAATGCACAAATCGTTGCACGTTATGCCTTAAATATTTTTTTTTAATATTTAGTAGCAGATCATCAACGGAACTGCCCTGTGTATCAGTAAAGGCTTTCATTAATACGAATGCGTATGCCGATTTAACATTACTTACCACTTGACAATATGAATGATATCCCTTTAATAAGCCTATTCCCAGTTGAAACAAGGCTCCCCTGTCAAGATGTTTTATGCTGACATCAGACGAACCTATGTGAATTAATAAAAGAGACATACGGTAATATCAGAGCAGCTCACACTAAGAGACATGACTAATTGAAATTGACAAGGGGAATTAATGTTTTATGTCAGCAGTCGATGAAAAAGTACCAAAGACATACAGTGCAGGTCTAATTGTTAATATGTGGCTCACCTCTCACCCAAACTCGCAGGTGCACATAGTTGTCTTATGAAGTATGGCCCCACCGTGCAGCTTGACCTCCTTCATGAGAAGTTTTACAGGTTTAGCCTCGTGTGACGGCATCACATTACTGCCACCTCTGCTACTCAGAAAGGACGGTCATTACTCACGTAACTATGAGAGATTACCGACCCGTCATTCTTTGAATTCATTTGAAAAACAAACACTGGTACCGTTCCTACGATGAGCCGCGTCTCGAAAAGGAAACTTTTGAATTTTGACCTCTGCGCCAGTGGTGCCATAATCATCATATTAGGAGAGACTAGTATGCTAATTAGGTGGTTGATCAAGCTAATTATTGCATTCATTACAGAATATTTCTGTCAACACCATTGTCCTCACATGACACACAGCCAGTGTAAAACATCAGTGTGGAAGCTGTGGAGAAGTGTGAGCTTTAGTCTGCTGTGACAACATCGCGCGCCATGGAGATGACCAATTATGCAATTAACTGACTTTATTAAGTATGTATTTAAATGAATTTAGTGTCTTCTCATCAACTCTGAATTTTATATTTAATATTTTTGTTGCTGAGACATGCAATAACAGGTCTTCCCCTCATAGTAAATCATCAGTGCAAATGACCAAGCAATAGCTACAGATACCTGAACTTTATATTCAATTTATATCCAAAACCAAACAAGTGCATCCAAACTATATATAGATATTTAAAAAAAACAGCAAAAAAACAGGCTGAAAACACTGTACAATAGTGTATATATATGAAATATGTATGATGTATGCTTACTCATATTAAATATATTATATTGCTTTTGATAAAGAATAAATATATGATAATGTCATCCACAGCAGAGACAAATAACTATTGACAGAACTTTAAATTTGCCTTTGTGTCAGAGACGCACAACACATTACTTATGGCAAACTTTGGATGATAATGTCGTTTATGAATGCATTTTCATTACCGCACTAAACACACATGAATAACCTGTGTATGTTTCATTGTGCATTGACCAGCTCCCGTTCATTACTTCTGCCCTGTTCCTTTTCGAAATCCATAGATCTCCTGTTGTGTAGATTCCTGTGGACGGAAGCAACAATCGTAGCGAGCAGGTAAATGACTACAGACAGAGAACTGCTGATGGAGCACTGACTGTAATCCTCGGGCGTTAACACACTAATCTTCCCATCTGAAAGGTTTGAAAGATGGCAACAGTGTTTCCTGAAGTTAAAACACAGTAGCTCAAGGCTCCAAACAGCCGAGGTGGTTGTATATAAAGAGAGGCAACAGTAAAGGTGCTTTGCTTTACAGATTCATGGGGAGGGTGATATAAGTAGCCCCACGTAGCCTAAGGGTTTGGTGGCTGTAAAACTTTAGCTTGATTTTATCCACCTGTCAGTCTCAGCTGTTCACTTTATTAGAGAGTAAATGTGAAAAACTGGCAATATCTTGGACATATGCTGGGTATAACATTGCTATCAGTGAGACATTTGAGCATTTTAACACGCGCAATATCTGACTTGCAAGTAACCAGCTTTATTGCAAATCCTTCTGCAAACCATCACCCTCTGAGAGACAGGTGAGAGGCCCCCACCTCGGAGCGTCTGCTTGTGGCTGATTTGTGTCTGTAGTCGTTTTACGGCTCTGTCAGAGCGACTCTCGGGTCTCTGTGAGCACTTTGTGACTCTATGTGGTCATTTGGTTTCTCTTTGCGCTTGATTAGTGTCCTTTGCCGACCATGTGACTGTCAAACAAGAACTATTACCCTCATGCTGAGTTTCTCAACAAACGCTGCGTGACCTCGTGTGCCCCTCGTGTGCCCTGGTTGGTAATCAATCCATGAGTGTATTAACAAAGTGTAATCCACTGTAGCAGATATTATCCTACATTATCGCGCCAAGCACCTGTACACAATGAAATACACATAGTTTACACATGAGCAGATTTGATTCCCATGGTGATGGTAGGTCAGCGTAATGTTCTGTTGCCGCCAGTCGTTAGTTGCCATGGAGAACCCACATCAACCACGGGCTGCATTACTGCAACCTATTATAAGAAGTTTGCCACTTTCAGCTTGAGGTGCTCTACAGAGTTTCAGAATACGTACGTTTCAATTTGCTCTATAGCATTTATTTATTTTTTATTTCTTTTTTCAGGTCTAAAATAAAGTGTAATTGGAGAGTAAATGAACAAAAAAAAGCTGAGCATATGAAATGATCACCCTACTACAGTGAAACCTTTCATAGTTGTCTCTGGTCCTCTTTCTGGCACCTTATATCCAAAATCCATCTGACTCCACTTCTTTCTTAATTAGTCTGGCACAACACTGACATTTCCTTTTTTCCTTTTTCTCATCTGCAGTAGAGCTTGGAGATTAGAATAAACTGCAAGGCAACAGCTGTTCTTTGGCCTCCTTTGTCCTGGACTCAGCGGGGACAAAACAACATTTTTCCTAAATGTTCACAGAGGCACTCTTGAGCTGGTGGCTTGTCATGTAAAGAAAAGGGAAAATGTCCGCTGATGTGTGGAGCTCGCCCATTAAGAGTTGCACAAAAGAGAGCTGCTCTTTTCCCCACATCTTGTCTTATTTCATATGTCTTGCAGTATACAATATTGCCTACACCTCACTGACTGAAAATGCACGTTGAAATCAGCTTCAGTCTGAAGCACTTCAGAGATTTTCTGATACTTTGATGGTTTAATAAATTACTCTATCAATCGGGGTGGTACAAAAGCCATTTTCTTTCAGCACCAGTTGAGCTACTGATGGTCTGCCCGAACCTATATACTGTATTTGTGTCTTCTAAAATGGCTCATGTGCAGCACAAAATCAAAAGTCATCCGTTCTTTGGAGGGTATTTATATTCAGCTTCCTGCACTTCGGCTAGCTTTGGACCAAGAATGAACCCTGTGGAGTAACTCTGACGAATATTAAACAACCTTCAAATTATCTCAGACTCGATTAGAAACAAAACAAAAAAAAAAAAAAAACACCCAGCGCACACTCCCACGCTTCTCAAGTCATTCACACATTCACTGGGAAATAATAGGAAAATAGTCAGACTAAAAAGAATATATAGCAGGAATAAACTTTTGCCATGCATTATTTACTCCGGGTTCACCTTGGCAGCTTGCTGCACGAGATTAAAAGAATAATTTCAGAGCTGTAAATAATCCGTGCAGGCACATGTCACATCCTCTGAAGGGCAGTGAATTATTTATTGTAATCTGGCAATGCAAGGTTGTTTATCACATATTAATGTGATACATCAGGGGAGTAATTCTCCTCTGGCACACCACAAGCAGTTTCACTCTGCGTCAGGGCGCATGGTCTATCTATGAGGATTCATGAGGCTGTAATCTGAGTGGGAGCTAATCTACACCTGCAGCTCCCTGTCAGGGACTGATGCTGATTATTCGCAAAGACATGTGTGACTATGTACAGATAAATTGCTCAGGTGTTGATATTCCCATTACATACTTTGAAGCTAACTTGTAGAGATGAGAAGTCTCCCCTTTGTGCATTGTTCTTGTTTTTGTTAAGCAGTAATGAGGCAGAATCGCCTTTATCGAAACAATGAGCATCACAATCATGCAACACCGAGACATTTTGATTTAAGAATTCCATGAGTGATAATATTATGGAATTTTACGCATCGATGAAGCCCCGAAGTTATGTTGCACGTATATATTTTCAGCATCAGTATGCTGATGGGCTGTTTCATACTGTATAGAAATAAACAGATCGTTAAGAGTTTCTCTGTTCTGTTCTTTGTTCTTTACACCTTATTTAAAAACCATCAAATATCATTGTGACTCAGAGCCAAATTGCATATACATTAATCTAATGCAAAATAATGACTGGAAGTGTTTACAAATTCATCCAAATGTTAAAAATTCCCCAGACGTCTACTTTAAATTGAATACATTTGAATAAATCCACTTCACTTTAGCTAGTCCACCCAACCTATGGCTGCGCTTCACTAACATTCAAGAAAAACGTGGGCAAACTGATGGTGACAGCAAACTTCATTTTCTGGTGGCTGGTCCTCACTCTGTGGGCAGATGATATGTCACCAGTTGCACAAGAGACACGGCTATAAGTTGGAGAATGAGAGATTGCCTTTAGGCTCATTAGGAACAACAGCTGGTTGGGTAATGAAGAGGAAACAGCGTGTCAAGAGGTTCCCTAAACTTCCCAAGAGATGCATTTCCAGAGTGCGCGATCGAAAAGAAAGATTAATGCTGATGCATCATCACTTTACCACACTTAAATGACTCTGACAATAGATTAGTCTCATGTTTTTCTTGGACTGTATAGTAATAAAAAGTACAGCACACACCGTTGAGACAACCCAGTATCAAACTAGTGTCACAGTAGGCATTCGTTCGTGCATTAACATCCGTTCAAGATCGAGGTGCACATTCTCCATCAACACATGCGAGAAATACACTTACAGTATGAGCTTTGTCGTGGGTAATTAGGTGAAACAGGTGCCACTTTCATGTCTGCAGAGCAAAGAAGAGGCTGGAACCAGCAGCAATTTTAGTTTTTGCAGCACAAAGGATAAAAAAATGGGCCAACATCTAGTCTGACTGTGTCCTATAAGGTAATAAAATTAACTCTCAGATTAAAATGGTATATTTAAATACTTTGAAAAAAGGTTTCTGCAGTATTTAACTACTTCACAATGAGGATCAGCAACTTTCTAAAGAGCTGGTTCCTTGGCAACTAGTTTATTCATGGTAAGCTAAGCTAA
Source organism: Channa striata (assembly GCA_033026295.1). Lineage (NCBI taxonomy): Eukaryota > Metazoa > Chordata > Actinopteri > Anabantiformes > Channidae > Channa > Channa striata. Next base: position 15,454,001 of record CM065173.1, on the reverse strand, counting down.
GCAGCTGCTCGTAGTCATGCTGACACTCAATTGTCATCAATCATATCCACGTCTTGCCAACAAAGCAAATAATCACATTTCTCTATAAAATACGGCACATTTTATTCATATGTTTTTCGTTCGCTTCATTTTACACTTGTGTTATGTAAGATATGTTCCCACAACACTTAAAGGATGATATTCATTTTGATTCACATCCCTTCTTGCCCTCTTCACAGTGTCAGCTTGTTAGGTAATAACCTCCACATCTTGTCAAACGGTTTCTCAGGGACGCTGGCCAATGTTGACTTCGGCGCTTCCCACAGTAGCATCAAGTTGACTGGAAGTAGATCTCAACTCCAAATGTTCAATCTCATGCCGCAGATGCTCAATTGGATTGAAATCTTGTGCCTGGGCAGTCTATTGCAGTAAGCTGAATTCACTGTCATGTTCACAGAGCCATTCCTAGACAATTCTGTCCATGTAGCATGGGGTATTGCCCTGCTGAAAAAAAAAATATTCTTCCGCAACAGTGCTTCCATGCTGTTAGGGATGCACCTGATTGGCAATAGCACTCTGGTATCCTGTGGCATTGAACCATCACTTCTCTTTTATCAAGGGTCCAAATGTGTGCCATGGAGGAAAAAAAGCCCCCACACCACAGTGCCACAGCCTCGTGTGTGGCATGATTGATGCATGTGCAGGATGATGCATGTGGATTTTTCTCCATAGTCTTTTCATCACTTTAGAGCAGTAGGAACCGGGATTCATCTGTATTTCCAATCATCTAGTAGAGTGATTTCGTTCCTTTGTCCAGTGAAACCACAGCAAGTGTTTCAGCTGAGAGGAGGAGAATTCTGGAAGGTCACTGGCTTTGTCCTTTGTGCTGGCATATGGTTTTGCCAGAATCTATTGTTCTATTTATGGAGAAAAGTAATTCCTATGCCTAATAAATCCTTTGCCTAAATAGCAATGCAAATATAGAGACTGTGGTTTAAGTGACACAAGGTGAAACTTTTACGCACTTTTACAGGAGACACTTGGCAATCTGTGTTCATGTGACACTATTTATGTTACAAATGCAGCTATCATATCCAAAATGAATTATGTTATTCCTGCCGCTGTCTTTGATTCATGTGCCAGTAGGAATTTGCTGCCAGATATCAAAATTATTGCCTCCATAGTAAAGCATACCATAGTGATACCTCCACAAATATGGAGCACTGTTCACGTTACATGGATGAATTATGGCTGCATAGTGACAAGGATATCTATCAGTAGGATATTTGATAAAGCAGAATGGAACGTGTGAAGCAGAAGGTAACAGAAACTCCATCAACATCAATTGAAGCATTTTCAGGGAACAAAAAAAATAAAAAATAAAAAGACTCAGTGAGTCAGAAGAAGAGAAATGATGAAGATTGGCAGAAAACCTCAGCTTCATCCTTTAAAGTGATTACAGCAAAAAGGATGATTAATGTCATGCTTTCATATATGACACTTATTCAATGTTGGAAAATATTTTGGGTTTGTCATTTTTGTTCCATTTAGCCCCTCTTCACTTCCAAGTAGTCAGTCAGCAAAGTGGCTCCCGGTTGCAAGTCTTCAGGCTGACTTCATTTACAATCAGCATGATACCATTAAGTGCTTTTGCATCTTTCCACTTTAATGGACAAAAAGGTTTTGTTAAAAAAAAAAAAAATACTAAACAAACAAACAAACACACACACAGACACACAAATTCATTTGCTGTAAACACTGTCTGTAAATGCGGTTAAATTTTGAAAAGCCCGTGTGCTTAAATTCATCCACAACTCATGCGCGAGTGTTTTTGTGCAGTTTTTAAAGAAGATGTGCACCGGCTGTCATTTCCTCCTTTGTCCCCTCAGCTACACTTTAGATAAGCAGAAGGGTTGTGAAGGTTGAGATGTCTGATGTGATGGGATTTAAGCAACATCCAGACACCCCTGGAGTTTATGTGTCAGGATTTATCACACACTTTCAACAGATAAGAACCAACTGCTTTCAAATAAATTGTTTACCGTCGGACTTGATGTACAGTATGTTGATCACTGCCACAGCCGAGTTCAGGGAGAGGCTCCGGGGCAAATGAAGGACGGATCTATGTGCATCGCAGCAGCCACTTGTCATGTTTTCCATATGTTGATGGATGTGCTGCCACGTTTAAATTGTCTCCACTGTATGATTACATCATTTTCACTTTGAAAATTGTAGCTCTGTATTGTGTGCGCTCCGCTGACAAGCCTACTCCGTCTAACATGCAATATTTGCCACAGAATATCTGCTACCTCATGCTGAACAAATTACATGCACGTGTCTATTCTCATGTCACATTCTCCTGGAATTATGCACCGTATATGGCGCTGAATTTTCATATTGTGACACCGTTAAGTATTGAATGGCATAAAGGTATATGTGTTAATGGTTTCTCTGTCAGGAAGAAAAGATGTGTTCGTGTATGGGTGGTCTGGCAGGTACAAATGTCTATACTAACCTTTCTCGTGGTTGTGGCCGTTGGGTCCACTATTGAATTTATAATTAACTTGTGAGGAAATGTGGGCATTTTTCTATTAAAAGAGACATCTTGTCAATTACAATCCTTGCAGAGATATTCACCGAACTTCCTGTTGGAAGAAAGGTCAATAGCTGTGTGTAATGAGTAATTGACTCAAGGCAGAGAGCAGCTCAGGCTCAGACTGTGGTTCTGATCAAGTAGCAAAATGTGATTTATTTCCATATCATTTACTCTCTCATTTTCTAACGTGTTATAGAAAATCAGGCCTGATTGAAGTGCCTCTGTTGGGGCCAATTCATCACCAAAAAATGACTTGGGAAAATGGAGCTTAAATGGGCTGAATGATGAAAAGAACATGGGTTTTTGAATATGAACAATGCCACAGAAAGGGACTAATGACCTGCTAGGCTGAATATCAGACTTAAACAATAGGCTAATGTTTGTGGTCCACTGATGATGGAGCACAGAGCTAACAAGCAAACATGGCGAACATTATTCAGCGTTGACATATTGTTAAGTGTATTCATAAGCCAAGCTAAATGACACGTGGACATTGCATTTCTTTTTCTGTTTTAACAAAGACACGGCAAAATAAAATGTTCTTAAGGTTGTAAATAAACACTCAGGTTCCATTCGAGGAGTCATATTCACGTCCACATTATGGTAAATCTGATGCAATAAAGTGTTCCAAACTCACATTTTATCCATTCATATAGTATTATTTCATTTTTGCAAGTCAGACACTAACGGCAGGAATTTGTTTTTTGTGTCCCGGTAAAGCAAACATCTCTCTGTGTATATCAGAGAGTTCATATACTGTAAACTTCTGGAGCAGCCTCGACACTCAAAGGCACTCGAGATGTGAACTTTTGACTGAATTTCTAAGCTGAATCAGACGTTAGATTTGGCTTTTATTTCGGTTTATATTGAGGAAAGTAAAACATAAAAAGGAAAGCCATGACAGTTGAAGAAAAATAATTCATACCAGGGCACAGAAATAAATAATGTAACAGGTGTGAGATTGTTTTTTGGAAACTTGGTGTTCGGCTGCTAGTCATGCTGATTGAATATTTATAGAAATGTGTGACTAATGACAGAGACAATACAGTACACACAAAGAGTCTGATGATAGCTTATGGGCATATGAGGCAGAGGAATTGTATTGTAGTGCTTGCAGGGGATACATACACATGCAATCACACAACCAAACATACACAAAAGTATGCACATTAAATACACACCCCGCTGAAAGTTACACTCTTTATGTGTCTTAAACTTGATTACAAGGTTATAAATTAACCTGTCCAAAGTAAAATTACAGCCTAGTGAAAAGTTTCAAACCTCCATAATTTTAAGATGTTGCCTCAAGGCAAGATCACTCACTTTGGCCTCAAGTTCCCCTGATAACTTGAAAAGAGTGAGGGGGAAATTCAGAGCCATGCATTTATAGAGGAAAATGAAAGGTTTGGCAGTTTTTCATCAACAGGTCAAGGATTTCCCATGATACCGTGCAATATCACACAAGTCACACGGCGAGGCCTCGGCTTCCGTGTTCCTCCACCTGCCGAAGGAAAGATTCAGTGTGCAAACATGTTTCGCAGTGATAATCTTGACAACTGTTTAACATGGATGCATAGTCTTAGGTCTCAATGATGTCGAGCCGACACTGTCGAAAACTCCATGCATAATTCTGTGTGAAGTGTAAAAGCTAAAACTCTAAATGCTTCTGACAGATCCCAGCAGGTACAAATTTGTAGAGCTTTGGGATATGGATTTTAGCTGCTATACTGAAGGTGGTGGCCCATTTCCAGAGTGTATCGTAATGCAAATATTTCCACCGCCATCAAATTCCTTGTTACACAGCACCAGCCAAAATATTCCAGAAATATTAATATTAAAATACATGATCTCGAGTTTTTCGTCCGTTCAAACCAGCCCTCTGCATTATTTGGGCTTGTGTTGTATAAGTGATGATCATAATTTGTAAAATAATAAATGCAATTTATTTACTTACCATACATTTAATCCATCATTCTGTCTACTGGCAGAAACAACAAAAAAAAGCTAATATCAATAAAACATCACCTACAGTATCCACTATACAATTTGATTTTCTAGAGACCAAAATTTCCCTGTTGCACTGTATGAATTTCGCAGTATAACCCGATACTATAACTCAGTGTGTAAACTTTTCAAAAGTTTTGTGAAATTCTAAAAATATTCCAAGCTGTAATACCACAACCTGTAGGTGGCGTGGAGGTCAAGGTCTTATGAGATCTGCGGGGGCGTGCAATCTAATTTTGACAGTGATAATTTTCACTCAATTATTTTTATACCCTTTTGTTGAGATTTGTTCTCAGAAGCCGCTGTCCTCCTCGTGTCGATTATATACAGCGCAGTTGTACCTCACTGAAAAGATTCTATCAGCGAAAATGGCATTTTGCTTTAGATGACATATTACCTGTCAAACAATATAAAATAGAAAACCTAAAGCCTCCTCTAGTTTGAACTATATGGTCATACACAGACAGGAGTTCACCAGAGAGACATTGCTATCCACAAATGGATTTGATGGAAAGCACGTGAATAGAAAAATGAAATCTCAAAATCAATCAAAAAAGAGTGAGGAGTGATGGAGAATACATTACTTTTGGAGCAGACTGCCTGACTGTCCACTTAACTTTTTCATCAAGAGGTGTTTTCTTTCAGCCGCTGTTCATTTGTAATGTCAGTCAGCGGCCCCACAATCCACCTCACAGATTTAACACTTGTCATCGGCAAATGTCAGGACGGTCCGGCTGACCAGAGATGTCAAAGTGCAGCCTTCCACGAGGACTTTAAAATGCCAACACATGATCAAATGGACCAAACCTAACATGGACAAGTGGGGGAATTTTCATAAAAGATGATACCTGAAAGACTTTTCTGTCACTTGAAAGATATCCGTGAAACCGGAATAACACCAACATTGAATATAAACTCACTAAAAGCGAAAAGCATTTGAAAACATGGAAAAATACTCTAGCGAGAATCCTTCCTCCAATACAGGAGGCCATTTCAAAATAGCTTTTCATGGTATGCAATGTGACTCTGATCACTGAAATGACTTTTAAATCAATACATTCATGTGCGCTAAGAGCTCAAAAGGCAGATTCAGCCTCCACTCTCCCTCTCAAACATGCAAATATACTTTAAGCCCCTTACACATGCAAGGTGCAAGGTGATTTTTCATGGACTTTTTGCTCTTTGCTGCCACTGGTTTCCACTGTGCAATTCAACGGAAATACTAAATGAGCCTAATGACGGTACACAAGAATGTGGAGGTAGATGTCTCACATTTCTCCAGTGCCCGTCTCCTCTGCAGAGCCATCAACGCTGTATCAGTAAAGCCTCATTAGAGCCAGAATCCAACTGTAGAAAGGGAATTTTTGCAACATTAACTTTAACATTGCCAATCCAGTAAATAATGTTCTAGTTATGGCCCTGATCACCTGCTAGAAAGAGTGAGAGGGTGAGAGAAAGATAGTGAAGGGAAGGCAGGAGTGGGTTACCGAAAAGGGAGCTCTCATTTGTGTTTCGCTCAAAGCTTGTTTATTGGTGAATGGAGAGGCAATTTACGAGAAGTGTACATCAAAGTGCAACGATACTGAAATTACCTTTTACCCTGAATCATGTCACATTTTTGTCCCCATGTATTGAGGGCATCTGCTCTAATATACTTTATGTCAATGCAAAGGGTGAAGAATTACAGCATCTATTTTTTTTTTTAATAACAATCATTTGTAAAATCATTTTCTGGACTGAAGCAAATTTTATTAAAGGGAGCCAAAACATTAGAATCACCTCTCAGTGTATATACAGTAGTGACCTCCAGTGTGACCTGAGCGGTAAACCCACAGGAGAATTATCACCTTTCCGACCAGCCCGTTCTCATTCCCGAGGCGTTAACAAGTGTCCTGTGCCTCGGCGTTACATGCAGATGCTTAAGGTACCGCTCGGAGTTAATTAGAAACTCATCAATATTTGAAGCCTAAATCAATGACGAAAAATATGAGGAGAAAATGTGTCATAGGGAGGTGGACAGGGCGGTGGGGGGTTCAACAACACACAGGACTGTTCCATGGGATGGGTTCGACTCTGCTGTGAGATGTGGACTTAAATGAGGATTTTTCAAGGCACACATGGTAGAAGTGTGTCCTGTTGTCACTGTGGCGTTTTATGTGATTTGTCTTACTTCCCTTACCCTGGAGTCTTACGTATAAAGCTGCAGAGTGTGATGCCTTAGAAGGCGTCAATATCTGAGACGTGTTTTTTCAAAATAAAACGGAGAAATTTAAATTCACGGTGGAGCTGCTCTACTGCATTCATTACATTGGAGTGTAACAGTGTTCCTAATGAAGTGGCCAGTTGGTGGAGATAAACATTTAGCTTCTCTCTGTCCCCAAACAGCAAATCTAATTAGGGAAAATAGTGGTAGTAACACAGTCTGTTGAACCATCAATGCATGTGACTCTGTACAATATTAAATACATTTTTTATTATTTTAATATTCAGGGTGCAGACAAAGTGTTAATGTGTAATATAAGCAAACAATTACTGCATAAAACGACGTATTTGCTAACTTTCCTTCAGCGTCTCTTTGTTGAGGGCACACAGGGCACCGTTCCTTCTCTGTTATGGGCCATCTACTGTTGCAACAGCCTGGGCGTGTTTGTCCGAGGATGGTGGAGCTGGTCAGTCCAGCAACATCAAAGTCGCAGCATCAAAGTCTTTTTTTCTCCGTCTCTTCTTCCCAGAGGTCACCTGGGAGTAAAGTGGAATATCATATTTTTTAACCAATATATAGAACAAACAATATTTATTTTTGACAGGTTCTCACGATGGGGTTAGTAAATAACCCATTTCTTCTTTTAGGTTATAGCAGATCCACGTGGCGTCATTTAGCACCGACGCACATTGTGTGTGATTCGGAATATCAAAGAAAAAACATTTAAAGTTTTCACTGAAACTACTTCAACTATTTCCCCAAATAAACCACTGGGTCAGAAAAGATAAATGTCAAGGATAAAATGTCAACAAATCCAGGATGTATGTTGTAGGCAAATGTTTGTACAACCCCCCCGTCTGTCTTTAGCTGCTCAATACGACCTTCACTGTTACCTGCATTCACAGGAAATCCAATCAAGTCAGCAAGTCCCAAAAACGTAATAGTTTTACCACGATATTTGCATACAAATGTAAGGATTAGGTTATTGTTTTGCACACATCTTCTTACAGATTGTTGTGGATATTGACAGCGGCTGGACATTAATGTTTGGTGCCACTTGATATCAATGTGAGATTTTGAGAATATGACTGTGTAATGGCCTCTTGGGCTTTTACAGCTACCACTGCCACAGTTACTGCTGTTTGATCTGCTGCTCTCACAAGTCCTGATAAGAAGAAATCAGCACGCAATATCATTTTTCTTTGATTTCAAAATGTGGCTTTACCGTAATGTTGTAAAAGGGACAAGGTCAGTAGGATTTCTAATGAGTTTTTAATTTCAGCAGTCAACAAATTATCAATATACAAGCTGTGCTCTTATTTTATCCCTTGTCTAAATCAATATTGTGGAAAGGCAATTATAGATATTGTTTCAAGACATCCTGCAACCAGACAGCAAATCCATGGGTCAGTTGTCAAAATACAGTAGGTTAAGGAATCGCTTCCAGGGACAAAATACAGGCAAGTAAGCCTCATCTGTAGTGAGCATGTCTGGACTTTAATGCTTAAAATAGAGCCAGAAGTTATTTATTTTATCTTCCAAAAGGTGCCCTCTTGTCTCTCTCTCTTCTGTTTTGCCTCTCCTTCATTTTCCTTTCTATCCATCCTTCAATCTATGTGCTGAGTTGCCTAAAGTGGAGTTAACGAGGATAAGTGGACCACACATGGGCGAAATAGTTCAATAAAGAAAGCTAGAGCAGATGTTAATGATTATGGATTTACAAGGATGGAGTGGAATACATAATCACTGCTCACCTGGATCTACAGCTTCACTATGTGCCTTTTCTTTTCCTGAGAAAGTTTGAAAAAAAAAAATCACAGTTTTAAAGTATTTTTAGAAAATAAACTCACTGAATATCATCAAACAGTTTAAGAGTTTAGAGTTTCTCTTTTGGAGAGCTTCATAGCGTTTGCCATAGGAAAATGTTCCAACAATCCACAAACTTTCATCAATTTATATTTGGCGACTTTTTTTTTTTCTCCAATCTTGGTGCCAGCACATTATAGAATACTATCAGTTCCACTACCTTGCCTCATATTAATTTTTCCCCTGGTTGGTTTTATATCCTTTCTCTCACCCCTAACTCTTGACTCTCCCACATTAAGGCTGCATACCAATCATTCCAGTTATAATACCCCGCTGAGATTAGCAGGTACAATATTATGGAAGGTGCCCACAAGACTCTAGTACAATGGCCAGCAAAGTATTCAAATTTGCATAGCGACGTTTATGTCGCCACAAATTATTACAACAATATACCTTATAACAATCAGGTACCTTAGGCTACAGGTGACTTAAACTTCGCATGTTGTCAGGAGGGAATTGTGATACATGAGGCAAAGTTTTTGATGACACACAGAATCATTTATATTTTATATCATATTAGGGGTGGGGCATAGGAATCAAAGAGGTCTAACCTTTCCACAGTTGAGCTACTCATTAAGTAACAAAACAGGTCATTGATTTTATAGCTTTGTCCAGGGATTTTATGGGACATAAGTGACTCTCATAAGATTTCACTATGGATCATTAAATCAGAGATGTAGATGATCCCCCAAATATTTTCCCCTCTTTAATGACAATGAGCCAAAGACCTTAACAAAGAGGTGCAGGGCGTACAGGAAGCTGACAGCTCCACGAAAGGTCGTCTTGACGTTTTCGCCCTCTGAGCGTCAAGCACGCCGGCGTCTAAAATTCAGCGCTGAATACCTTAATGGTTGTGTTATGTTAATTGTTTCCTATTCAGCGTAAAAACCAAATGCGGTAATTCAACTAAAGCTAATCCAGTGAAGAATGATACACATGTGCTATCCCCGTTTTTTAAATTAATTTCATTATACATGAAAAAGCTTTTAAAGCCTGGCATAACTTAATGGATGACCTTCTTATGAGACAGTTGCAGTGAAGTGCAAAATTATTGCTTGATCCCTAAGAGTGCTGGTAGACATGCAAATGGTGCCATCTGTCCACTTTGGAATTAATATCCTAATATGGGAACAAAATTAGACTGCACAATATTGATGAGATGCCCTATTTCCACCATCTTGGTTTGAGCATTTGTTAACAGCATACATTATGATGGCCCTCATTCAAACTATTATTACTAAAACTATCACCTACAATCTCTCACCGGACCCCCGCACACACAAACACACACAGCACTGAGAAGTGAATATGAAGCAGCATACATTTGTTGACCAGTTGACAGAGACATACTGCAATACTGCACCAGCACTGCGAGATGGATGTAAATTGGTCCGGCTGTTTTTTTGCTCTTCAAATATTCTCCTGCAAAAGTAGTTTTAAGGAAAAGAGAAAGCGTGAACTCAAGTGCTTTAGTTTGTTTCTTCTGCTCCTGCCTCTCATTGATTTCAGGCCATCAAATGATACTTCTGAAACTGGGGCAGATGAGGCAACAGTATTACAAACCTTTTGCAAAGGAAATACATCAAACTTACTGTACCAGTGCGTGCAGAGAGACAGAAAGACAGAGAGAGAGACACGGGTTGATTGCCGGAGTTGTTAGAGGACATTTACAGTAATGAGGTGAAATATTGCATGAAAGCCACATTGAAGGCAGAAGAAAAAGTGAGACACCTCAGCCCCTGTGATCGCTACACTTGCTGACAGTAGAAACTCAGATATCTCTTTCAAGGTTATTCTCTGTCATCTTTCTTCTCATTCTGAAGGAAAGGTTTCAACCTTCATAATGTCCCATTTTGCTTGACAGATATGCACATGAATGCAGAACATTTAGACACAGAGCCAAGAACAAGTAAAGAAAAAAACAGACGGACATATATAAGATAATGAATCTTATCTAAGTTTTTAGACCTTATTAGAACTTTATTTAGAACTTATTATGAAGTTGTTGCACCTCAAAGATGTCCAGCTTTTATTTATAGTATGACTGAGATTATAGAACACCCAGAGCAAACCATGGTTTTTAATTACATTATTAAATCATTAGCTCACTACAACTTTGGTATAAAAAAAATACATTTAAATGTTGTTAGAGTGTTTTCTATTAAACACCTAGAAAGGTCATATATTATCTAAATCTAGCTTTACTTATTATTTTTTTTCATTTGTTCTTGTTGAACTTACTGTAACTGTGACTGAAGGTGGGTGTAAAGTGTGAGCAACATTATATTAAAAATGACGAGTGCAGTTAAAGTTGATGTGAGAATAAAATACTTAAAATACTTAAATAACATTAAGGATGAGCTTTACAGTTTCAGAAGGTTTTTAAAATAAAAAAATGAAATCTAGCGGGTGTTTGAAGTGCAGCACATGAGCCTATTTGATCCTCTCGACTGTTACTGCCTGTTGTTTCGCAAACTGTTTGTCTGACTTGGATTTGACAATGATCTCTGCATGTCAAGAGAACATAGCTTCTGTAGCTGGGCCCAGAATACAGGATAACCGGGCCAATTTCACAACACATGGCTGATCAGAACTAATTATCGGCCCAAATGATCCTGTAGCGTGAAAGGCTATGAAGACACGATCTCATGCTGCTAACTGGCTTAAAGCTTCCTGAGTCTCTTATTGAAAATATCAAATATGTTTGTTCATGTCTGAAGTCACGTTTGGTCGCGTAAGTTTCTATGAGACTCTTACGCTCTCGAATCGGGCTTCTGTCACTGAATGATCATGTGAGGTGTGTGATCCTGAGATTAAAATGTCCAAAATTTGGTTAAATCTGTCTTCATGTGTTTGATCCGTGATCTCTGAAAATCCTGTTATGTGCAACAGTCCAGAGTGCAATGCCCTGTACAAACATTACACGAACGTCAAAAAGAATAAAATAAAATTCGAGGAACAAAATTGCACACCCCATCAATGAGCTGCCAGGCTGCTGTGATGATTAGAACATTTGCACAATAAGTCAGCTTGGCTGCAGGTTGACATGCACATTACATGAATATGCAGTCTGTTGTTAAATTCCAAGAAACTGGTTTAAAATGGTAAAATGTGGCTCCAGTGTAGGACCCCCAGATTCCCTTTGTAAGGCTTTGCAGTTTTTGACCTCATTAAAATGTTGCTTCAGCCTTGCTGACACACAGGGGAGGTGAAACGGGCAGACATGAAAATGGATTTAAACACACGATCAAGCTAGCAACATAGAATTATCTTTGCGGCAGCTGGGATGAAATTACGTCTGTAAATAGATTGTGTTTGTGTGATAAAGTCTTTGCCCAGATACTAAGTGTGACCCGGAGGGGACATAAATGAGATGTGAAAATATTGTTTGGCTTGCTGAGTTCTGCAACAAAAATGCAGCAGTCAAGTTCTTTTTAGGCTGATTTGTACAGTTGATATATTTATTAAGGGACATGAACGAAAAAATAGTTATAATAGTTGAGTTTTGTTTTTACTCTGTCTGATTTTATTTTTATTTCAGTTGATTTTGACTTTACCTTCCGTGTTAACTGTGTCTCTAAATCACCACTGTTACTGCGGCTCAGAAAGCTGAAGTACGTGTGGCTAAACAAAACGCTTTCTTCATTTCTCTGCTTTGTCAATTACTCTGATTTGGGCGCCGTGCTTGATGAGGTGCTCTCGTGTCCAAAGGGATTACGCGTCTGCCTGGTGTTGCCAGTGGCTACACTGGTGTGGCAAGAGTGGCAGCACAGTTATTCAGTGTAACTGGGAGATAACGTCTAAATGTTTGTCAGATCCACTGTCCACTGTTTAGGGCTGCCGTTACTTTTATTCTGTCAGGATTGTCACTTCAGATGCGGAGCTGCATCAGCTCACTGTTGTCCCCTGAAGCAGAATGAGTACAGGAGGCTGTGTTCTCCTCAAAGATGCAGCTTTCCACTCGGGGAAAAAGGCAGGACTCTGGGCAACGTGCTGTACCTCAGCAGGATATTCCGATTTATGGATCCTATGCAATATTGGAATATTTACGATTTGCAGGAATGAATCGAAAAGAGTTCTTTTTTTTAATGGTCAGCAAGCTTGAAGAGTTACATGGGGAATGTAAAGAAATATGTAAATAGAATTCATGGGCCTGAACATAATGTTTCCGTACACTAACGTGTGTCTCAGCCACCTGATTAACGAGCGTACTGGAATATCAAAGCGGATGTACTGTAGCCTGTTGGTATGCCAACACTTGCTCCTTTTGTTTATGGACTACTTTATGTGTTCAAGTCAATTATATTTGTTTACGTGGCTGGCAGGCATCACTTTATACTGATATTTATTTATATTTGTCTTTTTTTATCATAAGTGAATGTGAAAAATGTGCCATGGCAGTTCATCAGGGCCAAATGTCCTCCTACACTCAAATCAAGTATGTAGTCTCTTCACAAAATGAAGATTTGTGTAGGCACGTTCAAATGACTCAATTTCAATGTACACAAATTCAATACTCAAGTAAAAGTGGAAGTATCACTTCACGTTCTTTACTCAAGCTGAAAAGCTGAGTACAAAGTACTAAAACTTTTCCACTGAGAAACAATGTGTTTCAGAAATAAGTTAACAAACTTGGAAAGGTGAAAATTATGGCAAAGAGATACTGCGATAACTAACAAGAACACATATCTCAGAGAGACTCCGAGACTTTGTGTGGAACAAAAACAGCAGCTAGTATAAGCTGAGCTAATTTTAGCTACTCACAGGCACAGGAGTTAATCCGTGATCATCATTTATCATCATTTATTTGTTAATTCTTATTTTATTTAGATCATACAATGCATATGCAGACAGCCATCAGTAGGTGCAATTTTCGAATAAATGTAAGTAAGAGAAAATCAAAAGGGGGAAAGAGGGATCAGTTACAATCACAGTCATTTTGGAAGCAAAGAAAGGAGGATAAAATAGAATATAATCACTAAAATACGCTGCTGTTAATTTCAGCATTTCTAATATACTTATGCAAGTAAGAAACATTAGAAAGGATTATTTGCAATGATGAATTCATTAGACATCACCTTTCTGAGTCTTTTATTGGCAAACATGCAAAGTACATTGGGTGTGTATGTGTCTTTTATGTACATTAGTGAGGTATTAACATTTGTACCAGCTGTACAATTAGCTGTTAGATTATTCCACTGAATATTCAATCCTGTCTAATAAAATAAACCCAGAAATGTAATTACATGAGCAACTATGAGTTTTTATGTGGTAGATGTGCAAATAATTCAGCCTTGCCTTGTGAAAATATTCATTTCTATAGAACTAAGCTGCACACAAAAACACACAAACACATTTTTTGGGAAACATAATTGCAACCACTGAAAATATGTCCCCAGACAACATGTTTCTTCTCCACCAAACTGACAGATCATGCAGTACAATATCTAGTTTGTCTGACTACAGCTTTATTTGAAGTTTTATTTTCTATGTTTAGATTGTTAAATCACTTTGTTGAGGCTAAGGAATATTTCTGAGCTGCATGAATAGAGACAAATGAACAGTTTTTATTAGGGTTTAAACCAAACTGTCTTCCCTTAACCGCGATCTGAGCACTTTACTTGCTGAAACTTGACCACACACAGGATTTGGGTCGGTTCCGCACTTTTTACACCCACCGTTCAAACCCAACCATCTCCTGGTGGCTTTGTTCATATAAAAAAATAACTACATGTTCTCCACGAAATCATAATCACGTCTGCAGTTAAAGTGCACAGGAATGTGACTTTTAGGCGACACAGTCGAATGAAATAACATGTTTTTTATGTCATATGTAGTTATTGTTTTCCAGGCTGGATATGTGACAACACATCAAATTAATCCAGTCTTTCGCTGCCGTTACCATATAATGATCATCTGACTTTGACGAAAAACAAACCAGACATGATGTTTGCTTAATTGGCCACAAAGCACAGTTTCTTGGTGAAGAAATTTCTGACTAAACTTGAGGGAGACTGAAGCCTGACAGCTCGAAAAACAGAAACGTCTCCTCATTCCGCGCATTTGTTAATAGTGGGAATTTAAAGATGTATACATGTCAAGACTTCAAAGAATATATGGAAATCATTTACTGGGTTTCAGTGAGTAACATGTGCAGGTTGAGGAGTTCACTGGCCCTTCACAATATCATGAAGTTCAATTTCACACAGGCTCACCCACAACCGCACCGCCTCATAAGATAGAGCAACTGCTTCAACAACCACCGACTTTTTGCAACACAGACGCAGAAAGAGGCAAAGGGTCTCACACTGTTCCACCTGCACTTTGAAGACTGTGACATCACAGCACTGCTACTCAAATCTAGTGGCGCCATAGTGATACATGGAGGCTGCTGCAGAGATCATAATGCCTGATAGCTGCCCTCTGTGACCCACAGCTACTTCACCGAGGAATGGAAAAAAGAAAAAAGTTAGCCGGGGCACCAAACATGCACAGATCACTTTATATGAACCAGAGATGAGGTCACGCTTGAGCTGGGAGAAGCCGCATCGGTGCGGCGTTGCCGGGTGAACACGTACAAAGCTGGATTTATTCCTTGTTTGGGGGTCGAACAGGTTTTGCATCACGGCGGGACGAGAGATTTATTTAAGCGAAAACTGTGGAATGATTGAAGTGACCTGGAAATGCTAAGTCACAGTTCTAATCATTCATTACAATAAAAGGGAGAACAATGTGGAAACTCGCTCGCCAAGACTATTAAACTCCTACGTTAACTGCAGCACTATTGCCTTCATTCCCCTGAGTCTGCTCTTATTATCCGACTGCACATTTGACTGGGTCTTCTCAGCCAAAACATTGCCCGGTGTCCTTTTCTCCATTCATTCTGAAAAGCATATTAATAATGCTTATTCATGTTGGATCATGTGCATTCCTGCGAGATCAACAGTCCCAGCAGGATCATCAGCGACAGCTACAGACAGCAGAAACACCTCATTTTCTGGTGAGAGCATATTTTAGGACACAAAATGAATCTCACAGTGATTCTCTGGGAAATCTGTCAGCGTGTGTGACGCGGTGCATTTTAAAACCGGTTAAGGTTTGGATACAGCCCCAGTCTATCCTAAAATGCAGATCACCTCGGTGGGAACTGGAGGAATGCACTACGCATGTGCACAAGCAGGCAATGGAAAGGTTCTCTCTGTGCCCTCCCTGCTCCACTGAGCTGAGTCCAATTTGCCCTTCTTTGAATATTTGCTGTGGGAATGCTGCTGGTGCTGGTGGTCTCTCCCGGCCATTATGGAGAGGTGAGCACACCTTTGATTGGCAGCGCTGATGTCTAGACCGCATCTGAATCCCCGCGCTTTGAAGCCACCTGCTGGCATGGCTTTCCTGATTGCCCGGCGGTAATTGACACATCCCTTAGTTAATTATCAAGGTAATGTGACACATGTACTCATAGAGATCAGTGAATCTGCATTGCAGAGACATTCCCGGCTCAGTGTGTCAGCAAGGTGTCCTTTGGAAGCAAGCCTCTGTCTCAGGTGATTAAAGATCCTGTCATGTTGCATCTTCCAGGGCCAATAATTAAAACAGAAACATAAAGCAGGGTCTAATGAACTGCAGCTTGATGATTATTTCATCAATAAATACATAACATTCGCATCTATTTTTGGCTCAGAGTTAATGCCTTGCTTGCACTTTAGGGATGCATCAATTATTGTATGGGGCAAATAAGTCATCAAGAACAAGCATCTTAATTGTACCGGAGGCCTGCAACAGTGTGAGCTGGTAATCAGGTATCACAAGAATTACAATGAGTTCATACTGGTGTGAATCAGGTGTATGGGGGAGATGGATTTATTCAGTCTAAAAGAAGAACTTAAACGTGTTCAATGAAACAAGTACAAGTAGAGATGAAACTTCTGTCACTAATTCACTTTTAAGTTCAAGTGAATAGCTCTAATAAATACTGGCTATTAAAGCTATCAATAGCTCTAATAGCTTTAGCGTTAATTAACCCAAAATTTGGAAATGTTAAATTTTTTTTTCATTTGTAAAAAACACTGTTTGAAATTTAACAATAGCATGAGGATCATGGACATTATGCTACTGAAGATCTTATTAATCTTTTGTTATCCATAACCTTGAAAATACTGTGATTTTGGTGTTTTGGGCAAATTAACTTTAACTGTAATTTTAAAGTCCTCCGCATGTCAGTGGAACAAAAAAAATTACGTTTGCACAGCGATCTTTGTCCAGCAGCGTGTGGCACATTCATAAATGAACACTCTGTATTTCCATTTCCCAAGGCTGCTTAATGCCCAGCTTGTGTGTCAAGCATCAAAATGGAATTATATCCATTTGTAAGTCAAGGCCACCCATTGCAGTTAATGATAATCATAATGTCAAATTGATGCTTGAGTGACATTTGCTTTCAGCTTAAAATTAAAATGTTCATTTTTTTGCTAACTATGGCCATGGACAAATAAATGCAATTTTATGCTCAACATTTCTTTCACGGAGAGACTGTCTTATGCACAAAACTGCTCATACCTCTTAATTTTCAGTCCCGGCTTCAGCGTGAATACAATGTCACC
Source organism: Channa striata (assembly GCA_033026295.1). Lineage (NCBI taxonomy): Eukaryota > Metazoa > Chordata > Actinopteri > Anabantiformes > Channidae > Channa > Channa striata. The sequence goes on along the minus strand of CM065173.1, from coordinate 15,436,756 downwards.
AACCCACTCCATTATATACGGGGCTGTATTGTCTAACATGCTGCATTTAAAGTTAGCCTGACATGTTTAATTCAATGGAAGCCATTACGTGATAATGTGCTGGAGAGTGGACTGGTAGACTGGTGATTTGGCTGGTGTCAGATAAAATGAGTTCTTTTCCTAATTAAGACATTTTGTTCCCATGTTCCATCATATTGTTCTGGAGTATTAATGCTTCTGTATAAGAAGGTCACAGCCTGCTCTCCACACACTACGGCTCGTATTTTAGGGCATCATCAAGCCTCAGGCACAAAGCTAAACGCCAACCTGGATGAGCGTGTCCGTTCTACTAATGATGGCAAGTCACATAAATTTTCATCTAAGGCCTTAAATCTGCATGCATGTCCTTTTAAAGGGCCAGTCTGTCCACCTTGCGGAAGGGAATAATAACCAGCAACAACCACAGTCTAATTAATCACACATTTTCATATTTAGAGATAGATTTAGTGTTTGAGAACAATTGTGAGCTAATGCAATAATTGAAGACTACAATATTGCATGAGAAAAGCGTTTCATAATGATGCAAGAACGGCAACGAGCTTATTCTGTAGTTAAAGCTCTTACAGCTTAGATACAGTCGGAACAATGTATTTCCTCCATGAGGGGCTGATTACAGTAATAAATTTACAACTTTTATTGTATAATTAAGTAGGATTAATGGTAACAGAGAGGGATACATTTCCATTCCAAGTTACACAATATCTCTGTTTGTTTTCGTGCTAATATATCCACATATTCAAACTCTGCGTTCTATTGGAAGAGCTCAGAAAAGCCAGAGAACGGAAGCTAAATGGAGCGGGGAAGACACCGAATTCTCCGAAAGAAAAGCAAGTCTGGCTCCGGTGTGTGTGCACTAAGGCTAACATGGTGGCGTGTTAAGGAGAGGAAGATAAGGGCTGTGGTGTTTTCACACGGCTGAGGGCTGTGAGAAGGCTCAGGAGTGATATGTGGTGACAGCACAGTGCCACGCTGTTGACACAGCCTGCATCTCCTGGGTACTGAAGGGGGGATCGCCCTGGGCTTGATTATTTACAGGCCTGCGTGCCTTCGAAAAATGTTCTGTGAGGACACCCGGAGAACCTTCCTTTGCAAGGCCTTTTAATTGGATCAGAGCTATCATTTATTAATGGGACTGACTATATGCACGTCTAGTTTTTTATGCCCCTTGATTATTAATGGCTGCTGGATCAAAAGACTGATATGACCTGTACGCTACTCCATGTCAGCCTGAAAGAGGAATATATTTCCATCACCAAATTGCAGGGGGTGGAAGGAAAAATCTGCCATTCACAGAGGCAGGGAAAGCTCAGGATTGTGGAGCATGTTGACCCTGTAAGACATGCAAGGTAATTTTAGTGAAATCCCTTAAAATATTGACTTGCATTGACTTGCATCATACGGTGACTTTGAATGGAGGGTTAGGAGGATGTTCATCTATAGTCAATATAGTCTGTCTACTCACAATCTCTGGGAAAGTGATTGTCTCAAAGAACGATTGCTAAAAATGCTCTGAGGAAATTCACTGTCGAATAGAAAATAGTATGCAAGGCATTTGCATGTGACATGCTGTCAGCGACGTCAGTCATCAAGCCTCATAGCAGGTTCCTAGAACGTCTTTCGATAGTGTCTTTGGTATTGGAGGTCAAATGCTGGAGAACTCAATTATGTACTTGACGTTTTTTTAGTCTTTTCATTCTAAGATTGTTTTTAAAAAGTGCTTTTCTGATTGTAACATGGTTTTTTAGCGTCATTATAAATACATTACTTCCTGATATTATGAAAAACTAAACTTCTTCATTTTTTCAGCTAGTGAATTTTGTTTTAAATGGAACATTGTACACACAAATAACAATAATCAAAACCTTCACAATCGCTGTATTATCTGGGATTGTCAATAACCAAACTATGGCTCAGTGTTGTACCAGATCATAGTCCCTCTCCAAAAGTGGACATCTGCCCTCATGTGCCACTTCATGTTAATGTTTATGAATCCTCGGCTATGACTAAAGTCATATGCTGCTATTATTAGTGCACAAATTTCCCTCATAACAACAGAATGAACAGGTAGCCCTGACATTACAAAATAATTAACTAATCAAATCCCTGCTTTGAGCATCACCTGTCTTTCTGAGATTCACCAGTGCATCTGTGTCCCGGTGAAACCGGATACCTGCACGAGCCTTCCAACGGCATCCTGTGAGCGCGTGTTTCAAGCTCGTCATTGTCGCTCAGCAAAAACTAAATGAGACGTGACATTCTCTTGACTGCTTACTTCTTCAAATTAATTATTTATAACCTGGGAAGGAAAAGTGTGTCAGAGTGGAATTTAATTGTCAAAGTCTCATTATGCTAAAGGGCATTTGCTTGTCACTCAGTGGACTAAATTGTCTGAGCATCCTCCTTAGGACTATCAGCGAAAAGCGGATATTTTGCTGTGCAAAGACGCAAAGACAAGATTGTTTTTTTTCAGCAACTGCAAAACATAAATCGATGGCTCTATATTGCAGATATATCACTAGACACCGCAGAAAACACGATCTACGAAACTCTAGGGAAAATCCTGCCATATGCCCATTACAAAGTACATACAGAGGGTGGCTATTGACCAAGAATTTCAAGCTGGGAAAGAAACGCATCAGTGTCAAGCAGGGAGCAACAAGGCGACAGCTTTCAGCCATGTGCTGTCCCTATTAGTTAAAAATGAAGAGCGCATTGAGACTGCCACTAGCCTTCTTTAGAATGCCACTGAGGATGATAACACCATACGTCAATCACTTTTATGAAAGATGCATGAGGGTGATAGTCACAACTTTAAAAAGCTAAATGCAAGTGTTCATCTTTGAAAAGCAAATCCTTTCTGCAACCTGTGCTGCATCGAAGTGCGAGCGTCTGCGCGTCGCACCCGGGACGTATTGCTGCTGTATATTCATGCACTCGTGTCCCTGCGCTAACCTTTTGTCACCAAATACACGTCTGGCATGAACACATGTTTACGTGTCCCTTACACTTCTGTATCCTTTTTTTTTTTCTTTTCTAGCGAAGCTTGAAAGATTTTTTGAACCCTAAAGTTCAACATGATTGTTTGATGTGACAGATGTGAGAATACGAGTGGGCGGACTTGACTGATGTTGAGCTCTCAGTACTGTGCTATGATTGAGACTGGAATTACAGCTGTTGTGAAGAAAGAACGCGCGCTGACATTTGACTGATTTGCTTTGTGTGTTTATGTGCGCATGTCCGCGTATGTCTATCTGGGGATGGACATATTTCTGCGCCTGCACACATAAGTGTGTGTTTATATTACTGAGCCGTACATGCTAAATATGTTATATGTGGAGAATACAACACCTGCTCTTTTTGCAAATACATTCTATGCAAGTATTAATGAACAATAACCTTTCCTGAAGGCTTTTTCAAAAGGTGATGGCTTTACAATTTACATGTGCACATTCCCACAGGGTTGCAGCGCTGAGTGACGAGTTAAAAGAAATACAAGAGTACAACAATGACTGGGGGTCCGCCATGTAGCGAGGCCTTAATGTGCTAATGAGTTCAAATACGCAGTTTAACACAAGACTGTCAATCAAGCCTTTGGCATTTTGGCATCTGACAGTTGGGTCATGTGTTCCTCAGGGGGACACGAGCACGTTGCCCACATTGCATTTATCTTTCTCACAGATTGCCGTGTTGAGGCCCAGAAGAAAAGATTGTCTTTTACACTTATATTCACAGCCATTCAAATCTGCCTTAATGTCTATTGACAGTAGTTAATTTGTTTTCTCTTTTCCTTTTCTTTGTGGGGGGGGGGCTTTATGAAGATAAGATAAAATAAGATAAGGTGCTATAAGATCATCACCCTGTATCATTGGTATTTTCTGTCCAATTGTGTTTATTATCACCACAATATGAAGTGGTGTTTTTTATCTGGCTCTGTTCTGGAGTAATTACCTCGAGTCACAACAGGTAAGTTATTGTCTGCAATGAATAGAATTCTTTGTTTTTTCATAGATAAAGTACGTCAAGTATGTAAAAATATAACATTTGTAAATGATAAATATTGATTTAACATTATATTTTTCCTTCACAAATCTCTTTTGAGTAGTACTATTGAAATGTCTGTGCATGTGACAGAATGTGTGAATCCCCCCCACCACCAGCACCACCACCACCACCACCACCAGCACCAGCACACAGGGAATCCAGATTTTCAAAGGCATTTGCCATTAGTCTGGAAGAGCTTCAGAATATCTGTGCTCACCATTCTGTGACTTTGGACAGTTTAGCTCTTCCTTCTACTAATAATACTTACAAATCTATTTTGTAAGTATTTCTTGTAGCCAAAACGTAGTGAGGCAGCCATGTGACACACAAACCTACTGTGTATTTGGAAGTTGACTACTAGAGGCCACGTTACTGCCAGGTTTTGTTAGGCAGTCTGTGCATTGTTATATGATATTTGAGTATTATACGTTGGGTTTATTTGTGTGTGTGCATGTCAACAGGTTTTCAACACACACATTCATCTGCAAATCTACAGAGAAGAATGTCGTGTTTACAAATATTTATTGGCCTTGGTGATGTTAAATAGCATAATTTAGCTCTGGTTTATTTGCGTTTGTATTTTACATTTTGGCAGGTATTAATAATTACAGACATTACTGAGGCTAGATTTGTAGTTCAGGGAAATCTTTTCCCTGATAAAGTAGATCCATCTTTAAAAATACTAAGATAGATTGGTGTCATCTGAATTCAGCAGGATGTCTACGTGGTCTTTGTGTCCAGATTTCAGTGAATAATGGATCTAAAAAGAGGTGCTTTGAGTCTTGATAAAACCTGCAGGCAGTGAATTGTATTCTTTACTTTTCTTGCAAAAAGTTTTCTTTTCAAGCAGACCTTTAGAAATATATAAACATGTATTGTAAGAAAACCGTCAACAGTAAAAGTACATTGCAAGTGAGTTTTATCCATCAATAACCATAAACATGAGCGAAATCGGAGCATTTTAGCACCAATTTTATAATTATGTTCACGTAGGACTGGCTCAGCCAAACAAAGAAATGCAGGAATGTGAAAACATATGATCATTCATGTTTGAAAGTTTCTTTTTCAGAATTCACTTACAGCGAGTCAATTGTCAACAAGTGGCATATTTTATCTTTGCCATTCTCCTGTTGCCCTGAGAAGTGAGACGACTGCAGAGGTGAATTGGTCAGAAGACCAGTTATCCTGAGCCCGTGGAAACAAAGAGCAGGAGCATGACAGCGCCTGGATACTTTGCCTTGTCACAAGGGTCCTAAAAATGTGACTGAAATTTTATTTTTGGAGTCACTAACTTTTGACTTGTCAGATTCTTGCAACCTGTCATCATTTCAAATGTGTCTGTGGGCCTCCACTGCTACCTTAAAACTCTGACTCAAGTCCTGTATAATTTCCCCATCTTCCCAGCTCCCTCTGTGCTAAATTGCATTGGAAGATGGATTTTTGGCATCTAAGGCTGTCAGGTCTCAGCCATGGAAGACTTTATGCACTAGTACACCCGCTATGAAAGTGAATTCTGGAGGGATGGAGGGGTATAAGAGTGGTGAGTCAAGTACTGCCACTTCAGCAGGTCTTTGCATTTTTCTAGTTGTGATTGTATGTATTTAACAATAATGTCAATGTTGTAGATCTCCCGTTTTCCCCTTTGCATTTTTCCTTTTCCTTTTTCTCTGACTCTCTAAATCTATTTCCTCTGCATTCCCTCAATCTCGTGCACTCGCAGGTTTCATAATGATGATAGTATCTGGTCCGGGAGCAATCTGAAGACCATCTTCATTCCGGGCTGGACTATTATCTTGATTTTCATTACAGTTATTGCACTGCGCATATGCATTGATTGTGGAACATATTTTATTTTACAACATGGCTTGAGTGTATATGCTGTTCTGATTGGCTGAAGAATATTCATTAATTTTGAATAACAGGACCCCTCCAAAAAAACCATATAGCCATAACCACGGAGGGAAATTTTACTTGTCTCCTTATAAAAAAGATTAATTTAAGGCTGCCTGCGCTTAGAAGTAAAGATTTTCATTGTCTCCTCAGTGTGACAGTCACATCATTGACACCGCTGTGATAACAATGTGCAAATCCAAGAAGGCTGAGGCTGTATTTTTTTCTCTGTCTTTCTACTCCTCGGTGTGAATTGTGTAAACAACATCCTTTCCTTCCCTGTATATTCAAATCAAGAAATTCTTTCCCTCCACTTCATCTCATAACACACCTATACGCATTTTAAAAAAGAGGAGATGGAGCAACGGAGACAGAACTATAGCGGGCACGAGGACTGTCAGACCAATCAAGCTGCCAATATTTGCTGACAGTTACTTGGCGATGGTTCCACCACTGTTTGTGGTTAAAAACGAAATGCCTGCTGTTCATTCTAACAAAGGAGAGGGAGCAGTGAGCGGCCTCTGGGAGGTCAGAGAGCTGTTATACTCTGTTAAAAAGGCACATGCTTAGGATCCAATTAATGGCCATCACTAATAAGCCAAATGCAAATACAGTTTGAATAATTTATTCAAATGCTAAACTGTAGCCCACTATTCAGAGTATGTGCAAACAACGTGAAACATATACGTCTATAACAGCAAGCCTCTTCATTTCGAGCATCCTGTAAACATGCAAAGTTGTTAGAGCCCTTCACCTGTGATCAACAGTGCATAGACTTAACAAGTGCGGATTCTAATTATGCACGACATTTTTATTTTTGTTACAGCGACATAAAATTAACAAAAGTAATGCATTTTATATTCACTAGCTAACCGCAGCAGCACAAACAGAAAGAATTGAGGTTGTGGTTGTAACTACACATAAGGAAAAAATTGGCTGTAAAAATATAATAAACCAGCACAACATTTTCTGCATGGTAATTTAAATTTACATAATGTTTATCTTCACCTGTGGGTGATAAATTACTTTGGTATAAATGCAAGTTTTTTGTTTGTTCTAGTGTGGTTTGATGATAATGAATATGGGGTTTAATCTAATGCCTTGGTTCTTAAAAACAAAATTTTTATGACCATCATTTGACAAAGTCAGATGGATGTGCGGTTGCACACACACGTTAAATCCTTCCTTGCTCCTTTGTCCTCTCCCAACACTCCAGCTTGGGCTTCTTTCAGCACACGAGGGCTTTCTATCCATGACACACACTAACAATGACTGATGGGAAACAAAGCTTGCTGGAAAATGTCACTTTCTATCCCGCTCATCTGTGTAAAAGCATGTGTGTGTGGGGGGGGGGATGAAGGGACTCAGCGAGGTCAAACGGGATTTGACGTGAACGTTCAAATGCAAACAAGAGACAAATAACATATGGAACAAAGGGCTGGTTTCTGCAAAATTCATACCACAGCCCAGTGTATCGTATATGCCTTTTCATACAGTTCGGCAGAGTTTGTTTGTGTACATCACGCTATCGGTCCTAACCTCTGTTGTGGCATTAAGCTGAGGTAGTCTTGTGAAAACAGTTGAAAAGCCAGAGGCCATAGACAGTGCTTAACAGCAGTGGCGAAGCATCAGCGGCATCAGCTGCGAGCAACACAGTGAAAGTACTTTCATGAATTTTCATGCATCAAGCTTTTCTTTGCACTCTTACCCCAAACTGACCACGGTATACTCGCAGCGTGTTAATAGGGTTGCCGATCAATACCAATGACTCAATGATTACTGCAGGTGTTGAGATTTCAGCTCACACTACAACAGTCTGCCCTACACAACTCCGACCAAAATATTTCTCAGAAAATATTTCTACAGATAAAGAATTCACACAGCTCTCAACCCCTTGACACAACTCCCCACATGAACACAAACACGCAGTTTGCTCGGGGTACTATTGATTCACAAAATTAAAGTTTATAGAACATTTTCTTAATAATTTACCAGTCCATACAGTCAGCTGATGTATGATTTATGTTATGTACAAGTTATTATGTACGTGTTGTATGTATTTTGTACTATTAAGCTACAAAAGCGTTTCATTTGAATATATGCCCTCACTTCGGCCTCCCGCTCTTGAAGACCCGACCCCTCCTACAGTACCTGCACGTCTCCGTGCTCGTATCCACCTGTTCTCCAGACCCTCCCCCCCCCGCTCACCTGAAACTCACCCCACACCCTCGGACCTGCAGTAATTATTCCGGCGTGCTCTACTTTCACACACGGCTTCTTCTCATGAGCCTCCAGTCCTCCCGTGTTGCCTGTCTGCCCAGTTGCTTACCTGTGTTCCTGTCTTTCTCGCACATCTCTGTCTGCCCTTTTGGTTTTGTGAGACCTTTTCATGTTTAAATCTCACTCATTTGTGGGCCGTTGCCTCAGTCCTCACCTGTTTTTTTTTTTCAATTCTTATTGGAAATATTTGCTGAGGTTTCGAGTTTCACAATTTTTCAGTTTGACGTTTGCACATCTGCACTGTGAAACACGGGAGAGAATGTTATCTCTACCAGTAACGAAAAATCATAAAAAATAAATAGAGAGCTTTTATGTCTACTATTAATACAGCACTTTATACATGTCGTGCCTATAATGGACTTCGAGTAATCACTACTGAATTTGAATTGTCTTCTGGGACCTTTTCCAGGCATCATTTGAAAATACATTTTTTGTACATTTTTGTACAATGTCTGATGTAAAATGCAACATAAAAAAACAATGTGTTTATTTTCTTAACAACGTACCCACTAAAAACAATGTTATAAAACTAAGGATTATGTTGTATTAAACTGATTCCTATCATGTACTGTCTGGTCTGAGTTTAAATAAAGGTAGCATGACTGAGCCAGCGTGGTCTTGTCTTTGATATGGATGTTGCTCAAGGACACAAAACTCTGAGCTAATGTTTGCTAGAATATTGTTGTAACTGTACCTGCTGTTAAGAGTTAACCAGACGGTGACTGGCCAATCAATGTGACATCACACACTTGTATCTCTTGTTCAGAAGTAGATTTAAATAAAAAGATACAAAAACAGCTGAGACTATGAAATGCAGCAAAACACCGGTTATCTATGTGAATACTGGCAACAAGCCTGGCAATGGAGCATCCCAATAACATTCACATATCAATAATTTATCCTCGTTTTAGGGCACCAGATCAGCTATAAGAGACAATGACTCTGTTAAATTAAATTAATGAATCAGAGGAGGGCTCTTTACAGATAAGTGATCTCTGACTTCTGTCACCAAAGGAAAAAACAACAAATCACCTGATATCGATAAATGGAAATGTAATGATCTAGGTAATAAATAATTGGCATAATGTCAATGAACAAACAATTGGGGAATTTGTAGACAGGAAATATAACAGAAAATTGAGCAATGGTAAAAGAAAACAGAATTAATCCTGGAACTAAAAATATAGCTAAAAGATTAGGAGTAAAATTTGGGTTTAAATTTAGGAAATAAACATGTGATTCATCTCAGGACATCAGCCTCCATAGAGCTGAACATGGAGTTTAGTTTGGACCACGTGAGAGTCACTGAGGGTCTCTGAAGGTTTCCAGGACCAGGAGCGGGCCGAGCGTTCCAGGACACACTTTGAGAAAACACATCAAGAGCGTCCGTTGTCACCCAGGCAACACAGCATGTGTAGCTCGGCAACTGATGATGAGAAGCTCTGTGTCCTTGGGGACCAGAGATGCGTAGGCAGGGTTCTGAAGCTCTGGAGCGATGTCCTCACAGATGTGTAACCACAACCGAGTTGGATAATTGGCCATGATGAAACTCAAAGATTAAGCCTGGTTCCGGCGGATTTTGTGAAACTAAATTAGTTAGTCTAACGTCAAATATCGGATCAGTCTATTACTTAAGCAAATGTTAAACCTGCGTCGTCATAGAAAAGTCAGTGGTGACAAATGAGCAAAATGATTCGAGATGCTCCTGGTGGGCCAGATGTGCACCTCGCATGGCAGCCATCGCCATCGTGTGTGTACCAAAGTACTCTGTAAGTCGCTTTGGATAAAAGTGTCTGCTAAATGTAAATGTAAAAAATACAAGGAGCTTTGACCATTTGGTGCCACTGTGGTTCCACTGACCAGTTAGTGATTTCACTAGTAAAATAGTGTATTTGCGAGCTTCCATCGGATTTTAACCACTTCAATTTTGGTCAAACATCATAAAATCACTTAAAATATTATTGAGGTTTCATAAAGCTTATTACATTAGTTCATACAGATATTGGACTCATCCCAAATTGAAGTCAGTCTCCTCCCACACTAAAGGTTCATGGTTTTATGTATGTTTCGCCTCAAGGTAGGGGCATATTAGTGGGAGAGCAATGCATGTCAGAATATCATGGTTCATCCTGAGTTTATCTTGATAAGGAACCATAGTACGGTTCTGTTGAAGGGGAGTGTTAAGAATTTACACTTACAAAAATCAGGGGTTGAGTGGCCAAGTATGTGGCAGGAGAACATAGTCTTTCCCATCCAAAAAAGTTTCCCCCGGCCTGATTAGAGAAAGGAGGGGCTCCGATTTCATTCCTCTGGTGGACAGGTCAGTTTTTGTACATGCTACACCCTCATGAAAAGTTCATCCAGCATGTGTTTGGTTAATAAAGCTTCCCCTTTTATGCTTGTACAGATATAAATAGAATGCAAAGAACAAAACTGAACCTGAAACATTTTGTCTATGTTGACTAAAGCTTGACTAAAGCAAAAGTTTGGCCTTCAGCCTTTCAGTCGCAGCTGATTGGGTTTCAGGTTGAATAATATCTGCATTTAGTTCCTGTGCATCAATGTTTTACACCATTTCATTTTACCGTAGCATTTTATCTTTGTTACTCGGCATGGGGTGGGTGGAATGAGCAACAGACCTCCTGTCCATTTCAAAATTTAAATTGTGGCAAAGAAAAATACTTAAAAATAAACATACTAAACAAATTACAGCTTAAAAAAAAATCATAAAAGTACATAAAATAATGGGAGTATGTTAATGCTTGTGTAGTGTTATCAGAGTACTTTTCATAAGCAACATAAATACTTTGTTCGGCCCTAATATAACTGTAATATGAACTTTGGACAATATCTACAAAATCAGGTCTAGATATTTGAATATCAGGAGAATCTGTGTGCCACCGTCTCTTAAAAGTTACACTGCTATCCAGCTAAACCAAAAATGCAATTATGTTTGTGCAGTTTGCTTTTGGTTTTGCTGAGCCCAATCTCTGGTTGGTTTCAGAAAAGAAAACTTCTGACGTTACGGTTGGGGAAAGATTGTAGATGTCTTTGAAAGTGATAAAACATATTTTGTGTAAAATGACCAGGACACATATTTTTTATATTTAGCTTTTTTTCACCAGCCCTTGATCTTCCTCTGACCGTAACAAGCTGCTGTAACGACCTAAACACAACCATTAATAACACTGTAGTCACACAAACGGCACAATACAGAAGAACACGAAACCAGACATTTTGCTCCGAGATCAGATTTTTGGTGGACAAATATTTTTTGTCTGGTAACATTTTATTGTTATGATCAGTGTCAATGTATTTGCAACTCGCCATTGACTGTACGTTACATGCCAATGTATTCTCACTATATTCAAAGGAAATACAATGTGATCGAGAGTGCATGAAGCTCCATTTAACCTGGTTTGTTCCCGTAAAAAGCAGAAGGGGCTCCTGTTTCTCTCCCACTCCATTCCTCACATTTGCCTCAGAGCATCATAAGCTTGTCATTCATTCCCTACAGGTGGATTCTCTAATGCAGCAGCTATTTCCCTGCTGCCTTTGTTTTTTTTTTATCTTCCCAAAAAAACACAACTGATTAAATGAAACTGCTATCACAAACATTAATTTAACAAACATATGCTACAATGTCATTTTGTAATATGCATAGAAAAAATGTTAACATTTGAGGTGATTTGTTAGACACATTGCAAGATCACAAATAGGTTTCAGGTCTGTGTTTTTCATTATAAAAGAGGCTGGAGGCACACTGACATTTTTCCCTAGTCAGCCTCGTTGAGGGCTGGCATCACTGGAACAAATATCAACAAAAAATAGCTTTGGAATTTATTACATTTCGGTCCCAAACAGCATTGTGCGCGTTCACAATTCCCGTACTTAAGCGCTGAGGTCTGTGTTATGAACTGTTTCTTCTCTGAAGTTGGGAAAGTTATAACACAAGAACACTTCAAGGAGCTGCTTTCACCTCATGCTCGGCTCGCTCATTTGCAGAGAAATTATCACTGTTTGCTGATTAGCAGCCCTGACTCTGTCTTCGGCGAAGCTCGATCTACAATCAGGGTGTCCTGGTGTGCACCCAGGGGCAGGGCCTGGCAGTGTGTCCTTGCATGTGCGTAAGGAACACATAAATTAGCAGCGAAAGCTAAGGGCTGAAATAAAATTGTATCTGTTCATAAATTCGTGGTCTGAATTATGCTTTATATATGTGCACGTTTTTTTGTCTTCTTTTGTTTCTTTGTTTTGCTGCGAGAAATGTGTCAAGTCAAATTCAAAACGCTTTGTTATGAATCAGGGCCTTTAATTGGCTCCATGGAGTTTCGAAAGAAATTTTTAACGCCATCAACGCAGGTTCTGCTGCGATGCCTGTTTGCCTGTCGGAGCGACTCGCAGTGGAATTACGGACTGATTCTCAGCACGTCATTTGCACTTGAAGACTGCATTGAGGAAGACGAGCAGATGTGAGGTTGTAGTTGGAGTGTGTATTGTACAGTTTGTCTGCTGACAGAGGATGGGGGGGGGGGCACTCCCGCACACACACACACACAGCAGAGCTGGTTAACACATACAGGAAGTGACCGCGTGTATGTGTTAACCACGGCTGAGTTTGCCTCAGCTCTAATTGCTCTGAATACTTTAAAACAGCAGCTGTCTGTGCGAACCGTTTAGCCTGGTTTGGAACATAACTTAATAACTGAGCAAGTTGTGGTGGACTCCACACCAAACCAGGCCCCCCTCCCTCTGCCAGCTGTACCTGCTTGGCACAGACAGAAGAAAAAAGGATCAGTGAGTAACGGGGACGGGTTTTGATATTCATATTAAATCCCAGTGATTAACATCAGGACTACTTTTATGTGGATAAAACGATAATGTTGCAAATTCGTGCAGATATTAAGTCTATGTGACTTTGTAGATGTGGAAATAAATTAGGACAAATTAAAATTCAGTCAGTTGTCAAACTCATTAGATTCACCTAGTCAGTGCCATGTGTCCACTCCCTTGTTATTTAAGAGTATTAAAACTATTTCCTTCCAGGATATGTGATTAATTTCTAATTAATCTCCATTAAGTATGCACAAGATGCTCTTAATTGTTATAAAAAATGTAAATGAATTAACAGCCCTAATACAATTTCTATGCTTAGAAGATACAACTAATACACTTTCATTTACAGGTTGTTACTTACAGCAAAAATCCACAAAATTAACTTTGAAATGAAACTGTATCCGTACACAAAGCACAAAGTTCTTTCACTTCAAATGTTTCAGTAACTTAACAGTAACACTCAGTGGCTCATAATTTTGCTCCAGCTACTGTACACGCTGGCTGCTCTGTTCCCGGGCTCACTGAGAACAATGAGGCTTGGCTGTAGTCAGTCTGTCTGTCAGCTCTTAAATCAAGAGACTCCCCAGTATTGCTAGTCTTATAGGGCCACAAGGGTGATTTCAAAAGCACTGGTCTCCACAATGGTTATCTTGAACCAGCGAAGCAGAGAAAGAGAGAAAGCTTTCAGTTCCATCTTTTCTCACCTAGAACTCCAAAGAATGAGGCAATTTTAGTTCCCTATGGAAATATGCTGACAACGGACTACGGCCGTGGCTTTGCCTTACATGTTTTTGTCACCGCCACTGATTTATTTCCTCCAATAAAACCCCTTCATGAATTCATGTCACTAATGTATTGCTCTGACAAAATCTTTGAGGTATATTTTCAATTGCAAATTGCACCTGGAAATAGCAAACTTTAGTGTTTTCCGTGGGAGCAAAACCAAAAGCTTTAAAGATTATAGCAATTTTAATTATTTAAATACTCGGGGACGTTTCTTCATTTGTCATGAATGATGCACTTCTCACTCTGTTCAACTACCTGCAAGAGCTACTCATCAGATTTATATATCAGGCAGCTCAGCTGTGCTCATGCAGAATTTATTCTATAATTCATATGAATAGGTTAGATGGGCAATATTTGCTTGGCCTCTGGCCTAGCCTGCTGTAATGCTCTGTGCTCAGTGGAGAAGGCACCAGCAGCCAAGGATATTTGCCTGGTAGCGTGCCCACGGCACATAACTGCATGCCAAACCACAACATTATGCAAAGATTTTGTTTTCCAGGAAAAGGTAACTTACCTTCAGGTGAGCAGAGTTTTATGGCATTTTACTTTTATAGACCTTTGTATATGAGAGATAAATTTGATTCATGCAAACACCCCAGTCCAATATTGGTTATGTCTGCACAACGGATTGTGAATAAAGTAATTTTAGAGGGTACTGAAGACAGTTTTAAAGTGTGAAATTTCCTGGAATAGAATGAGAACTCTTAACTGAGGATCAAGAGCAGAGCTTAATCTGCTCAATGTGGGTTTCTCCTTCAACATGCTCTCTGTCCTTAGAAAATTTTCATTTGCAAGGTGCAGTTATTAGTCAGAGTTTGTTAGACTCCTTCCAGGTTTTAAACAAAATCCCAGTGGGATAGGCTTAGCTTTCATGAGATGCTTCTGGTTCACTTTCTCTCTTCCATTTCAAAGAGGATTACATGCCAAAGACATTAATGCCATAAAATATAGGTTTTTTTTGTGAGAATAAAGGTGACTTTTACTAAAGTTAGCTTTTAATAAAGTTTATTTATTTGTTTGTTTATATATTTCCTTAAATTAGACCTGTATTCACATAAACATGCAGCATTAAAATTAGCAGGTGTACTGTGATGCTAGTTAGATATGTGGGCTGGACTGTTTTTTAATGTTGGATAAATTCTCACATCTCACCCAAAATATGATTCTTATAAATGGTTCTGCTGGAGTCTCACAAAGCTCTAACACAGGGCAAACTTTAGAGCAAATGTTGATGATTTTTGTTCATATTTAGTGTGTGTACACTTCAATTGTGGATAATAATGATAATAATGATAATAGTTTGTACCAGAACTAATAACCCCATTCAGAGACAAGCATTTCCTCACGAAGCATGTAAACAAATTCCATCCAAATAGAAAGTAGTTATCCAAAAAATTACATTACAACAACTGGCTTCGATAATGGTCCATTTGGCTCTAAACAGCTGCAATCTATAAATTGTATTGCTTCATTTTTGGGATTACTCTTTCATTTATTTTTTTTAACTTTATTTAGTGATAGTTAGAGTTGCCATGGTGATCTGAATGTAAAAGACTGGTGACACTGGCGACACAGATCAGCATGATGTTACACAATTATGCAGCTGCCTTATTTACAGAATTGCAGACGAAGTGACTAATTAGGAAAACTTATTATCGGAGCTCTGTATATGTCACCTGCTTGGTCACGAACAATTCTCATTAAAATGTGGGTACGATGTGAGACAATGACCCACTCTTCTTCAAGAAAACCCAAAAACGACCTCAAACATAGCCCGGTTTTAATGAACGCTCTGTCTGGTCCTATACATAGTTAAAGAGGTGTCTGTATTCTGTCCGTCAATAGTTAAGAAAGGAGGGAAGAGTGAGGAAGAAAATTGCCTGGGTGATTGGCGACAGCAAGATATTTGGGTGTAAGACGACAATGATGTTTTTTTGTTTTTTTTTCGCCATTTCTCTTATCTCTTGATCTCAAACATGCAAATTATTCTTTCACACTATTAAAGTTAAGTGGAGGAGATGAGCAAAAAGCAAAGGATTCGGTCTGTCATGGTTGAGCAAGTGAGCGAGGAAGGCAGACACTGAAACAGAGGGAGGGAATACAAACTAGATGCTTATGTTTCGGACATGATGGCCAACAAGAAATGGGTGTTAGTACGCGTGTTGACCGGGGCCACACTGCCTCAACCTAATGGAAATTGGCTGAGCATAGAGAAACAGTGACAAATTAAATGGGCCATCAAAAACGCTGCTCGCTTCAGAAAGAAAGGAGCCAGCATTTCCTGATGCTATTAAAGTCATTGCACTTAATCTGTAGCTATAATTCAAGCCGCACTTCTCGTTAGACAACATCTAACATGTCGCAGGGATGGAATGAGGACATGTGATGAAATAACACCACGTGTGTGTGTGGGGGTTGGGGGGGGGGCGACGCTAAATTATCCAGACGGACAAATCCAGTAGCTGGATAAGTAGATCCTCTATTGCCATCTTATGCTCTTATGCTTTCTTATTTTATGCCGTACAATGATTTGGATTGACTCGGGTCTTAAAATGGGATTAGATAATACATGACCACATAACCTCCCCTTTAACAACTATCTATATCGTCACACACTATAAATTTTCTACTTTAACAGAGTAACAGATGGTCGACATGTCATTGTCAGATGCTTCTCTCTCTTTCATTTTTTTTTTTTTTTTTTTGCCTCTTACACACGCTGTATGGCTGAACGGATGGATGGAGGAGATGGATTGGTGGGTGGAGTGGTGGGTGTGTGGTTGGGTTAGAGAGGCACACTTCACTGATGACACTTTACAGTGCTTTGCTATCCGGCGGAGTGACGCGGTGAGAAAAAAGCGGGTGGTGTAAAAAGAAAGTGACAGCATCAAATGACCAATCCTCTCCTCTTATCCAAATGTATGTGTTTCTGAGTGATGAGTGAAACCGGAGTGGAGTGCTGCTGACAGCCAAGAAACGATCTCTAAAATAGAATTTCACAAATGATGGTGCATGCTGCTAGGTGTGCAGGAACCGGTCAAGGCTAAGGCTATTCTGAGATACTGTTACTGGTCGGTTCAGATATGCTGGATTATTTATTACCACATAAACACTGGACGAGAAGTGAATACGGTTTGGTTTTTAACGGGACATGAAGCAACGCGCTGCAAAGATCTCAATGCAAAGACTTAATCTGAAGATACTAGGGTTCACTGTCCACTGACAGCAGCTTTTAGCTTAATCAGACAGCATAGGCACCATAAAAACTGATGGCGAATAATTTCCCAGGTAATAAAGTATTTATGTTTGTCAGGACTTGATGTGTAAAACAGCACAATAATTCATGTGCTCAGCTGCAAAGTGCTGACAGTAGTCCATAAGTAATGTGTCAGTCACACAGTGGGTTAGTATTTTGTAGATTAAAGCCAAATTTCTTTTATCTTTGTTTATCAGTCCAACAACCTTTTCAAAGTTTTTGAATTCCTGGAAACAATAAAACATATTTAGACAGCTTTTTTTTATTATGAAGGATTCCAATCAAGTGTTGCTGACTCCAACTTCAGGGCTAATTGTTAACATTAAAACTTAATTAAAAAAGTGACGATCAAGCAGACGCGCAAACAAGCTCTGCTATGCTAATTTAAAAGTTACACAATAACGTAATCCCAGAAGTATGATATGAGTGTGTGTAACTGTTTCGAACGTGCGCAGTAACGGCACACTCGAATTTGTGTGTGGACGTGCTGCACAGCACTAATTAAGAGCTAAAGTAAAGGTGGTGGAAAGACCAGATTGTGTCATCAGTGAAATCAAGTAGGGTCGTGCAAAAAAAAAAAAAAAAAAAAAAGGCCTGCGCTTTAAAGTTAGGCACAAGCAGTTGAGAGGTTTCATGTGCAAATCCCCACATTGCAGAAGCAGATTTCAATTTGTTCTCATAGCGAGAGAAGATGTCTCCAGCGCATTAGCATGTGAGGTTGTGTGGCCCCTGTTGCATACCATCTTCACTCTATCAATACATATTCATCAGCATGAGAGAGCCATTCATTTACCAGATTGGAAAATGGGCAGTGAAGAGAGCTTGACATTCACTTTGTGCTGAATTGTTCTCACTTGACACCTAACTTGTTGATTGATGAGAAATATTATGGCCTGGAGGAAAAGCAAAGTGAAAGATGAATGAGTGTAATGCTGGAGCTCTCGTCACATCTCAGAACCACAACTCTTTATTAATATTTTGTTTGGGTCTGCACCTATCCATCCCTGTTTGTGTTACACAAGTACGATTGGATCTGTCATATCAGGTATTTACCTACATTTGTCTCGTGGCTCTTCGGTGTGTTTCTTTGTGGGTGTGTGTGTGTGAGTTTGCGTGCATACAATATGTATCTTAGCAGGCACAGAACCAATGTATTTAAATTGGTTTTGTGTTCAGAGATTAACTGTCTAGAGGTTTTACTGTTAGCTGCATAGTCTCGTGCGAGTGCATTGTAGAAAGTCTCAGAGACTAAAAAAAATGCCAAAGTACTCACTGACATTGGCTGTCCTGTAAAAAACAACATAGATAATAATCTTAATCTTAATAATAAAGATGTTTGATTTTACTTCTGGTCAAGGTCAAAAACAAAGAAATGAGACAGAAAAAAAAAAACCTACATTGTGATTGAGTGTTGTTCTGGAAAAAAAACGGTTAATTTTCCAAGACTGAGTGCAGCATTTACGCAAGTGCACAGCAACGCTTGATTAAATTCATGTGAATACTGTAATTTTGTCAGCGTGCTATTTCTCTGTTTTCACTAATGTCTCCTTCGCCTTTTTTTTTTTACCCAGCACATTAGCATACAGGTAGATATTGTCAGCAGCTGTAACTAAACTCTAACTAAATTCTAATGAGACAATACGCACGAAATCATTTAAGCGTGCCATGGCTGGGATTACTTTTCCCATATAGATCAGCAACCGTCAGATTTGCTGTAACGGCTAAAATAATCGAAGCCAACTGATGTAAAGGTGACTGTGGTAAAAATAAAAGTGATGAGCATAATGGCCCCAGTGTCTGATTCATGATAGTAAATCATTGCTATTCTTCTGAAAGGCTTTATGTCGACTTATGAAGATCTTTGTAGCATTTTCATCTTTTCCAGGGGTAATTTGTGTGAAGTATGAAATAATACAATGACTCAGCTCCTTCCAAACAATCACATCCCAATTGCAAATCCTAGAAGTCTTTTTAAGTTCCCTCGTTTGAGATGGGTCTCGATTCACGAAACTACTGTAGAATCAATAAAAGGCTTGTCCCTGCATTGGCTTCACCCGTGGACTTTGCAAAAGGTAAATACTGAACGTTTGGTATCTTCAGTTTTTGCATTGCACGTTGGTAATTAAACATCAAATTCTCCACCCCTGAGGTTCCCCTTATTACAAATCACAGTGTGCTGCACCAACAGTAAGAATCAAACATTTGCTGCAGGCTCTGTGTGTGCTCGCTTGTTTTCTGATCAAAAACAGCTCCATTATTCTTGCCCAAGATGCACTGGAGAGAATCACATTGTTATAGGTTGCTACAAATCACCACAAACAACCCAGTCGGCACATTCACATGTGAATATTTGACAGCTCAATGAATATATGTGAAAGAGGTGAAATACAAAAGAGCGTGTTTATTATTATCAGGGGGAATATTCCTCCCCTTTATTTTTAATTTCATGGGTATTTTCTGAACTTTCAAGGGTATTTTTCTCCAGCGCCCCTGTTAATTTTGGACCCTGCCAATAAAATCCAAATTGTGATTCATCTCATCTTTCTCAGCATCGTGACACACTCTACTGTCAGACCCTCTCAAGCTCCCCATGCCAAGATTTAAGCTGTGGAAAAGGTCAAGTGTCTGGACGGTTGTCAGTGTCAGCATATTGACGGACTTGTTTGCCAGGGATTGATTGACAGATTGACTATTGATCAGTTCAATTTGAAATGTTGTGCGATAATTCCCAGCACAGGTTTCCTTTTTATTTCTGTTTTGTGATCGTGTTTTCTCTTTTATGGGCTTTGTGACAGGGCAGCCTATTATTTCGCAGTGGTGATGTTTGGGATGTGACATTCCCAAAGGTCATTGTGAGCTTTACGGGCGGTGGGGTGGTGTAATGGTGAGGGACTGTTCTATAATCAGCCCTGTAACCTGCCCTGCTTAAGTGTCTCAAGTAAGACACCGAATCCCTCCCAACTACGTGGGCATGACTTTATGTCTAACCCTGCACTTTGACCTCTGACTTCCCTGTGGAGAGGGACAAGAACAAATTTCACGTAAGAGAATTTTTTAAAAATGGAAGAGGTCACTTTCAAGAGCGACTACAAGCACTTTTCCTTGTTTCTCTCACACTTAAATCAGGTCAAACCAAAGTTTCACTCAAAAATTTCCTCAGGGCACAAGCGAAGTGAGGTTTCTGAAGTGGAACCCTGCATGTCAGCCACTTCTGCCAGTATAACAGTATTTGCACTGTAGTTTTGTTGTTTTGTGTCATGCCAGGAAAAAAAGTGTAGTAGTAAAAAGGCCAAACAAGGACTAAAAAATTGGATTTCACCTCACAAAAAGTTTGCACAGCATTTTAGGAGGAACGCTCTCTGAAAATGCTGCTCCTTGGTGGTTTTTGCCTCCAACTCTGGCTTTGTGGAGCTACTTTGAGGCTCTTTGAGGCAGTTTGCAATGAGAAGGCTGATTGGAGCACCCGATTTTAGAATCACAGGTCGGACTGACATTGCTGGATGTAATTCGCTCTGTTAAGCAGAGTGAACACCTGCAGCCAGAGTTTACATGGAAACTCTCACACACCAATTACTGATAGTGTTTTGGCTCGGGATGAACACGGCTGGCCGCGTGAAACAATAAATCCACCCGTGCTTTGTGAAGTTTCCATAAGGTGCCACGTGTCAAAAAGCAGCAATGTTTGGTTACGGACAGTTTCAATTATGGGAACGCTGCCTTTTATCCTTGATTGGCCTATTATTAAAGCACCAGCAACAACTCTGCTTTCAAGTTCAGTGATGACTTGAACACAGTGATAAAGTGAATGCAATTAAAAGCAATAATTTTATTTTCTGTGCTGTTGTTTTAATTATTAATGTCCCCACAGTCAGACTTGTAGGGATGAAGGGAGTTAGGAAGAACAGAAGTGTCTTAATGGGTTGGGCCCAGAGCATTGTGGTATGCTAATGTACAGCCAGCAAATATTACTCAAAATATATTGACTTGTGTGTTAATTACAACAAAAACCTGCTTTTGAAATGCACAATGAAAGTATGAGTACACTCCAATAAGTCTAATAAATGTGCAGCTCGGAATTTGTTTAGTCCCGTACAACTAAGATGGATCAGAGCCACGGCAACTATAGCTTGATAAATGAGTATTAGTTTTTTAAATACGAGGCTGTGGGCTTTTTCTGCAGAAGCATTCAAAGACAAAAACTGCGTATACACATATTGCAAGTCAGGGAACTTCTTCTTACCCTATGTTATTAACTTACAGTATGTGACAATCAAGGGCGCAAACAATTCTCTGCATTCAGAGATTAATATCTCAGGGTCGCCACCGGCTTCAAAAATCCTTGAAAGTTTGTAGATTTGAGAAAAACAACCTGGAATCTTAAAAGCTTTTTGAAAATAAATGAACGACCTTGGAAGAACTTGATTTTTTATTAAAAGCACTCAGTATGCCTCAGCTTTCTAGACCCCTCCCCGTCCTAGGATCATCACTTCACATCCTGAAGTGATGGAACTCTGTGATGGATATGCGATGTAGCAGCAGCTTTAAAATGAATTATTTTGTCTTCATTCTAAGATGATGAGTAAAACTAAATTAACCTTCTGTGTCTAATTTTGACTAGCACTGTGTTACTTTCATTACATAGTCAAAACCTCCAAAAATAAGCAGAATAACAACCATCACACAAGCAACATCTTCCCCATTTTATGCACTAACAATTAGTCTAATATCTCCATTTTTATTACTGAAAATAAATCCGTGATCAATGCACTGGCTGGTAGTCAGGGATGGACTGCTCACCATGTGACTACTTACACATGGTAAGAAGAACAATCGTTATTCGTCACTTCGATCACATATACATTTGAACGTACATGTTACAGTGAAATTTGACCCGTCCCTCGGGGGGGGGGGCAGTGGGCTGCCACAGCTGGTGCCCAGGGAGCCAGTGCTGGGTGTCTTGCTCGGGGACACGCCTGGTGGGTAGGCTGGGGACTGCTGGTAAACTGGGATTTCCAACACATTGTCAATTTTACCCTCCAGCTGCTCTACCCATTGAGGTACCAGGCCGCCGTGGGCAGGTGTAGCGTAGAAATTTGATGTGATGTTTATGACAAATATTACCTTGGAAAACATGTCTTAGATGTCTCAGAAAACATGTCTAATTATAGACGGTTAATGGAAGACACCCATAATGCCTGGTTAAAACTGTACAAACAAAACAGTCTTCTGCTGAGTTATTACAAAATTCTGCAAGCAGTTTTAATAACTGATAATAATTATTTCATTATTTTGTTATTTTGATTATTAGGAAAAAAGGAACTGCAAAGCCAATGTCAGATGAAACTTTTTTCTGTCTAGCATACCACTTTCACTTTATATAGTTAATAGGAGAAAAACGACATCAGACAAAGACAACACATTTCTAATAAACTGGTCGTGATGTTTGGTTCATTTCAGTTTCTTAAGATCCCTTCTCAGTAATTCAAGTTTAATTTTGAATGCCACCTTTTCAGTACAACTCTGAATACAGAAAGGATAGAAAGGCTGTTCACGCATTGTTAGGTCAGCCAGAGCAAGACCTCCTCGAAGAATGAAGACATAAAGTAGATGGAAACTGTTTCTGTTTTCTTTTCAAATCTGCATTTTAAATTAGTCCACAATTATTCCTACAGCGTTGATATCGCTAAACAAGGCGAAGCTTCGTTTGAAAGAATTCATAGGAAATTGCACAAGCAAGAGTTGAATCTGTTATTAAAATGCAATAATAAAACCACACAACCTGCCTCCTATAAAAGCACGAATCATTTACATCAGAATAGCGTAAGAGGCTCATTTTATCGTGGTACGTTTCTGTAGCATCTATTCTTTTCAAAGGATAAATGAAGTTCAAAAGCACACGCTCACAGAATGGCTGATTTGTCCTGGATGAAAAGGATGGTGGAGAAATCTACAATGGCTCCCTGCACGGCAATCACGAATTGGCCTGAATGCGCAGGAAGCCATGCCACCATGAGTCTGGTCCAAGCAACTCTATTCAAATGACTACATCCATGTCTCCCTGTAGAAATGGCTCAAATGAGCCTGTTAGCCTTTGAACGAGTCAGAGAGGAAAGCAGGACATGTCAGCCAGGGAGAGATCAACAGGGAAACAAGAGGAGCATTCGTTTCCGCCTGGGGGAGTTGTACTAACTGCTATCCTCTGCTCTCCCCTGTACTGATTTGACAGTCAATGCTGATCCCCCCAAAACACTGCTACGTTTAATGAATGAAAAGGAACTTCACATAGATTTATGTCAAATTTGTCTCCAGGAGTTGAACTTTTCGACTACTTAGTTTCTCTTCCCTTTGCCGAATTTGTGTTTTGTTTTTTTGTTCCTTTACCCTTAGTCATAAAGGATAACACGCAGAAGAGCTTGTTGCACCACAATCGGTTATTATTAGAAGCAAAATCACAGGAAAGTAGGTGTCACTGAAACAAACAAAGTCAAAATCTTAACAGTTCATTCTTTCCATCTGTGTTTTCTGTAAATATACCACTGCAGGCATGATAAAACACACCGCAAACTGAAAATAATTGCTGTTTCAGATTCATAGCTCGAATGTGATTCTGGTCCAAAGCCAGTTCCTTGGCAAACGTCTTAAAAATAAGATAGTTTGCTGGCTCCCTACTGCTCCTCTCCTGGCAGCACCACTGTGTTTAACTGTCAGCTTAACTGCTTTAAGCTCGCTTGAATCAAGGTCTCTTAGTTTTGTTGTCACTCGGTCAACAACCAAATCTTATTTCACATGAAACTAATTTCTCCATGTGTTTTATCCCCTCACCGCAAAAAGACAATAAAAAAATTAAATAAATAAATAAATAGAACAAAGAAATAATTATTTATTGTAACCCCCATGCTTTGCATTGTTTTTGCAGGAAATCTTAACACTCGGGATTAGAATTGGATAGAATTGGAGACAGTGCTGCTTCGACTAGTGGAGGTAAGTGTGTTGCTGCGAAGAAAGAGACGCCTCTTCCTCCCCAAGGGATCAACAACATCCACAGTTACTGTGGTGACCGATGAGAGACTGCTCGCCCCTTGCCACATAAACCTTATTTACTACTGCAGCTGTTCAATTTTGCAACACCTACCCCACCTTTTCTCTTATTTGCTGTTCATGCCTGAAGAAGTGCACCCAGTGCCTTGTCTCCACCCGTGAGATATATGCATCTGAAAAGGCTGCTGCAGTAAGTCCTCGCATTCTTAGAAAACAACCTCTAGGTTGCAGAACATTCAAATTAGGCCTTTTAAAGCAATAATTAGAATTCAGTAGGTCAGCCCTCTTTATTGGAGCATTGTTTCGGAACTCGCCGTTAAACGCATTTTATTGTTTGTTTGGTTTCGGTCCGCACAGGCTATTACTTTGCACGCGCTTTGCATCACTGTGTGCTTACTTTGCTGGAGAATCGTGTCTATCAGACAACAGGCTGGAAACATCACAGCGCTTGACAAACACACAACACACACACACAGACATATACACTCTAGGCCAGACAAACTCCTGCCCACACACACATACAGAGGAATTAATGCACACAGCTGCACACACAAATTATTCTGCAACAAACATAAACAGACATGCAAGCAGACAGACCGCCATGCTCATTTATCCCTCCTCACACACACACACACACACATGAAGAGGCACACAAAGCATCACTTCCCCCCCCCGTCCTGCCACATACACACTCCACGGAGAGCAGCTTGTGACGATAAACTAATAAAGCCAGCATGGTGGCCACTGCAGGGGCTGGTGCTCTGTTGTTAGTGGCCCCCTCAGCCCCAGCCTCACGTCTCGTCTTCCTTTTTTTTTTTTTTTGTTCTCAAGCACATTGTGGCGGGATTATATCACATTCTTGTACCGCCCTCGTGTGCAGCCGGTATCCTCAGAGCCAGTGGTTCACCATCAATGCCGTGACCTTAGAGACGCACTAAAATGGGTAAATAGTGTGTTAATGAATCACGTGTTAATAGAGCAAATGAACACAAAACGAGAGTGCTATATTAAGTCGTGCCATCTTTTTTACAGATGCACGCACAGCATGCAATCGCTTAGGGGAAAGTTAGAAGAAAGCAGTTTGAAATGCCAAGGCACTAACGCAATCAAATTATGCTACTTGGCACAGTGTCGGAGATAAGTCCCTCATTTACGTGAGGCACGGAGGAATATTTCAGCAAACCCGTGGCATGCTCAGTGATGAGAGAGCAGGACGTAATGACAACATGACTGCCATCGGTGAATCTGGATGGTAATGTGGAGTTTAGCCCTTGGCCAAAATGACAGTTCACCTTGCGGGTGCTGGCATTTGTGTCCCACCGTAGACGGGAGGCACGCTCCAGGCACACGACGCACTCAAGATCCTGCGTGGTCGGAGAATTCAAGTCCACGTCGTGTTTTCTCTCAATAACAAGCAAAGGAAACGCTGGGATTTAAATCTGCATTATTAAAAGTGCATAAAGTTTGGATGAGTTGGAATGAAAACTTCACATCAATCAACATCAATTATTTTTGTTTTGCAGCGTGTTCACTCAAATTGTGCCCTCTGCACTGCTTGCTAGTTCTTAATGACCCGGCTTACTGTTGGGTTCAGTGACAAAAGTGTGTTCAAAGCAGATGATTTTGAGGAAAGAAAAATGCTGAACAAAAGAAGAAAAAGAATTATGCGTCTTCATCTCCAATTTCATATTGGAAATTCTGTCTAATCAAAGAAGAGAGTGGACAATTGCCGTCATCTTCTGTATTAATGATTTTCTCAGAGACAAATTGAACTCTAAATCTGGCTTTTTGCATGTCAGCTCATCAGAACTTAATGTTTATTAACTTGAGCGGAGAAAAAGTTCAGGCTCATCAGCAGTCACAGAAAAAAAAAAGAGAACTTTTTCAACAAGTTGTAAGTGGGAGGAAGGCCGGAATTAGAAACTTATTTACATGTGGTGTCATGTACTGCTTAATCAAAACGGGAGGCATGAAATGAAAGCCACCGCATTTAGAAAAGTCAAAACAGAAAGAATGTTTCATTTTGAGCTATAGGGAAGGCCGGAGCGTGCAGCTTGTAAGTTGACAGGTTGGAAGTTTCGTCTTTCCTGCGAGCTGTGTTCTTTTTGCCTGGAAGGAAACAATAATAGGAGTTCTTCATGTACTGCATGCAAAAAAAAAAAAACTATACAGCGCTTTCTTTCCCTATGGGAGTTGTTAGAGCAACTCCAAACTATGCTTGTGCGTTGAGCCCACAATAAAACTCAAACTATTTTTTATGATTCTGAATAAATCCATTACATTTTCGTCCTCGTGCTGGTCTCAAAATCACCTAAAATCAGCCAAATACCATTTAAACCCTGCAATTTGCTCTGTCTGTGTAAGATTACGCACTTCCATCAGTGTTTGGTGTTCATTCTATGTTTGTCTGCCCAGAGTTAAATTGTGTTTGTAGAATTCCACAGATGAAGAATCAATATTTATGAAAGCATGTTTTCCATTGTTGTGATACTGATTCAATTTTAAGATTCGCTTCCTCCCTCCTGACAGAATTTCTACCAGGAAATTGCTTTAGTATAGCATTATAAAAGCATCGCCCACCACCCCAAATGTCTATTAAAACAAAGATGTGTATTGATAGTAGGACGAGCTCACGTGCAGCGTGTAGTGCTGCAGTCAGACCTTCCTCCGTCTGTGGCCATTGTGCTTGTTAATGTTGCACGCGCCAGTGCAACACCCAGAAATAACACGCACCACATCACGTATCAGAACTCTCTACGTTACTCGTGTCTTTCTGTGAGTGTTTTTAAGCTTCTCATCACACGTTCCACTTGAGAATAACGCTGAAAATGCCAGCCTAATAATTGTCTTCCATAAAATGTTTCTGTCAGAGAGAGTGGCACAAAATCCCAACGCTTGCATCTCGTTGTCAAGCCACAGAATTTCAACCTATACCCCGTGAATTCAGATTAAAACAAATTTGCACCTCATAATTGTGTTATAGACCTGTGAAGGGAGAGAGTTTCTTCTGTGCTTTGTCCATTTTGTTTTCTCATTGCATCTTTTTTAAACCTATTTGTCGCGTAACATGGAAATGTGGGAGTCCCAAATAACGCTACAGTGTTGTAGGTTTATGTTATGACAATTAATTATTTTTCACTTCAACACTATAGTTAATTCCCGTGAGCCTCTGCTGTTGCCATGGAAAAGAAAGCAATCAGACGCATGAATTAAAGATTCACTTTACTGAATTTGAAAACAACAGGACCATTGTTGGCAAATTAAGCAAAATTTACACAGAAAGTAAAAGTGAATTGGTTTTACCTGCAGATTTCTGTCTTAGTTTCCTCATTGACTTAATCTTTGGTTAACCCTGTTGTGTTACCGTGGACTTAACAGATGTCGAAGCTTAGTGATTGGATGATTGTTGCCAAAATATACTGTAGCTTTGGAGTTGTAATTAACTTCTCCCTCAAATACACACAGCCTTCGCTCTGAGTTTTTATTTTTTCATAAAGTACATTTTCTGTTCAGTTTTGTATTGTGTATTTAGCACCAGTGCTTGAAGTACTTTTTGCGTGACGGTATCAAAGTTGAGCTGGTTGAGATTCTGTTCGATTCTGTACTGAAGCACGTAACACTTTTTCCTAACCTTCTTAAAAACTTTACTTACCTAACCACACTCAGTATTGTGTGTGTCCTTAGCCTAAACTTCCTTTGTTTCTCTTAATCAGAATCTTTCTTTCCCCAACCTTCACCACAACCTAACTACCGCGGACACATATTATAGAAAGTGAGAAGAAGAAATGACGAATAACAATGAGCACAACCCAGAGGTTTGCAGCATTGTCCACTATTAACAGACTTGTTGATGTATAACCTCTAGAAGAAATACATACAGCGAGATGCTATCCCTAAATTCATAGCAGTAGACTGAAAAATTGACAAAACCTGCCGGGCAGGAGCTCCAAATCATTAAAAAAGCAGACTCCACTCTGCAAGACTTCATTGACTTTTACTCTGAAATGACTTTAGGTGTATTCCTGCAAACACTCGGCGATTTGCTACAAGAAACACAATGTGTTCCAGCTCATTGTATGTAAAAAACTGCACTTTCCCGAACAATAATGCCGCTTAACTGCATTGCAATTCGGCAGATTTAAATCAGGGGAGACACATTGTTGTTGTCATTTTGGTGGGGAAGTGTGAAAATACCGGGATACTGGCCATTTTGTTCTCAATGAAGCGTGATGTCGGCGAGCGATCTTTCAATTCAGACCTATGATGAGTATTAGCACTCGCTCAATCACTGGGATAACGGCGCGGGGTCACCTTTAATGTTGTGCAACAAAAGACATCCTTAAAGTCCGGTGAGCTATTGAAGTCAGTTCAGCAGTATAGTCCCACCACTGCAATGAGAAAGCCTTTTTATGTCAGGAAGCTTGGCCTGATTGAATTCCTTTGCGTATCAGTGAATGGATCAAGTAAGAAAAGGAAGCAGATTTGTGCTTGTGATAAACTGTAGCCTCTGCTGAGCCAAGGATTTACAGCAGGCCATGTTGAAGAAATCCACTACTGCAGCGTGTCTACTACTGTATGTGGCTGCAGAGATATTTTTAACAGCCATGCAGAAACTCATAACACTTACAAATTACCAGCTCAGGTGTTACAAATAATTAGTGTTTTCCATTGTGCCACCGCTCAAGTTCTACTAAGCAAATGACTCACGTTAGGCACTCGAGATGCTTATTTTTCCCCTAAATGTTGGTATTTTGTGTAATTTCATGGAGTCAGGTTTAGGCAGAGCACACAACACACACTCAGCACCACCGCCCAGAATATTGCAGTTTTTTTGCAGTTTATGAGCTCAAATAATTCTTTGCTACTAATCCAGTTGTTATAATGTGAAACCATTACAGCAGTAAGTAATGGAAAAATGAAAAAAAAAAAAAACATGTTCAGCTTGTTTCACCCTTCAGTTTACTCATTGTTAAACGCATCCTCTGTAATTCAATGTGTCTCATGCATTCCATATACATTGATAGACAAATGCGATGTGCAAAAACTGTTCAGTGGTTTTTGGTTTCTTTTAAAACATTATCATACATAAGCACTTTGTGTCTGATTACCACCTTGCACATCAAAGTTCCCCCCATTTGCTTGAATTGGATTTCTAATAGTGCCGGGGATGTTTCGGGGTACGTTTTGGTCCATTTGCTGCGTGAGTAAGTCGTAGGGACACAGCCGGCAGTGAGCTGTGGCTATCAAGATGAGACTGCAGAAAAGCAATAGCAGCCACAATGGCTGAAACCAATAAGAATAAAAGGTACAGTGAAGCCTGATGTGCAGCCGAAAAGGCCCATTTAAAACAGGTTGAACATGAGCACCGGTTTTCAATCTGAAGGAGACAATTAAGGCTTGAAAAGCAATTCGGCACCGGCCTGAACCCTATAGGTAAGTTTGCTCATAAACGGGTCATGTTTCAGCTGCTGTTTTGGCAGGTTTGCTTCATAAATACACAATGGGACCAGCTATTTTTTTACACTATGTAGGTTCTTCTGTCCAGTTTTACTTGTGGCTGTTTCACGTCTACACAACCCAACAACACGAGATTTAAGAGATTCACAGTACAGAGAAAAGACTAGTTATTGTGAGTAGTTTGTTGGGTGACCCCCCCCCCCCCCACACACACACACACACACACACACACACATTACCAAACACTTACCTGGCGAATGTGTGTTTTTTTTCCATTCTACACGACACAGTGCAGATGAGGAAACAGACAAGGCTCCATTTTACGGCGACGTTTCACAGAGTTAAACCAACTGCAGGATTTTACCCTCCATGTGCCCAAATACACCAGGGGGAACGTATCTCTCTGGAGTTTGTGCGATAAGTAGGATTATAAGGTCAGTTGTTAAATAATTATGTTCTGGTTTATTACAAATGGGTGTAGCCATTAATGAAAACTATGCAAGAAGAGTCATTTATTGGAAAGCGACGGCTTAATTTCTCGGTGGTTCAAAACTGAACTCAGGCTGTTGGATAACGACAATCCTACCTACAGCGGATGAACAATAGACAAGCTTTTGCCTACTTTCCTAGAAAGTCTCATACACCTTTTTTCTCTCTGACTTTTATGGCAGTTGTCTGGTTCCCTATAGGGGATTTGACTCAAGTTTGACATGAAAACTGCTCTATTATATTTGTTCTTCGAAAATACTTGAACACAGTTTTGCCCCACATCTTGGCTCCATTGTAATCCTCCATTTTATTGCCTGGCACCAAAAGGGCTGTAATTTCAACACATTCCTGCCGCCCCAAGCGGCGGCATTATTTGACAAAGGCTTCGCTGATTCTCATGAGACGGTACAAACACTTTACTCTGTCTTATAAGAGGGTGGGGACAAATGACCTACAGCATATGGGGGTAAAGGTTAAAGGTTAGACCCCTTTCCGTTTAAGCACTGGTCCCGCCTGTTGAACACGTTGTATAATTACTTTTCCTCAGTTTTCTGTCCATCACTGTCCTCACAGTGTCTGGTTTTGTTGTGTACTGTTCGAACCTGCGTGTCCAATTGTCACGTCTTCTTTCTTTTTTAGATCTGTGGCAATTCATCGTAGTGACATCCACCTTTGCTGTCTCTTCCATGCTTACTGATATTTCTTCTTCATTTCTGATTTGATTATGCTTTTTAACTTCCCCCTCACTATAATTAATTTCTGTATCTACTTCCCTTTCTTAGTTGCTTCTTTTGCATACATGTCAGTTCATTAATTTCTCTGCAACCCAAAGTCTGCTGGAACTATTCCTGTTCTTGTAACTATGAAAATAGCTAGACGTGTCTCAAGCACAACATCTTGTATTAATTTTGTTTGCATGTTCTTAATTCTTGTCATTGGACTAGTAGAATCGAAACGTATTAGTTATTTGGTTCGTTTGCTGTATTCTGACAAATTGTCCCTTTAAACTTAGATAACATATTATTACTTATGTTTTTTGAGATTTCATCAAACATGGAATAAGAGGAACTAAATATTCCCAGGTGGCTCTAATAACCCATGAGAGGAAGGGAGGGGCTATACTTTGACGACAACATGTCTGCAAAGTAACAAATGCTCTACAGGTTTTTACTTAGTGACTTTTTGAAATTCACTATGCAACCATTTAAAAGTGTATGTAAAATTTATGTGAAATATATTACAGTGAATTATTATTTGTAATTAATAGTAAAACAAAAGAAAAAGGTGAAAGTTCCAGACCACTGATATGCAAACAGTCTGTTGAATGGATTCCTTCAGTTTATGATGGATCACAGCAGTGGATTAAAGTTTTCTGTTATTCTTTGTTACTTCCTGTTATTCTTTGTTACTTCCTGTTATTCTTTTGTTACTTCCCTTTATTCTTTGTTACTTCCTATATGGCTGTTTAGATGTGATTGTTCCAGGTAGCGAATATACAGTCAATTCAGAGTGAACTGTTACTTTCTGTCATTTACCAGTTGTCTTCTCAGTATCTGATCACCTAATAAATACAAGCCGAAAAGTTGACTATATATTTTAGAATAATTCCAGAGCTTACTGTGAGAGCCAGTCTGACAGTTATTTTCCTCCCTCGGCATCATCCACCATTGGTTCTTAGTGTTCCCCAACCTCCTAAATCCTACTTAAACCCCTGGGAAGAATATTAGCTATTGGGCCACATTTTCCACATTGCTAGCTATGAGCACTAGATTATCTCCCAGAGTTCACCAGAAAATACATTGAAAATGGGTTCGAGAACTGACATGGTAGGACATGAAATACACGTCAGTGGCTTGAAGTGAAACGATCTTATGGGTGTAACATTGAAATAAATATGTATTTAAAGTCAGAAATTGTGTCAGAAAACGTCTATGGTGTATCTATAGTATAAGTGATGAACAACACTTTGTTCTGAAACCAATTGCTCGCCATAGGCACAACCGTAAAAAACACTCTAACCTTTATTGGGACCATTTATACCTTCATTGCCCCTGCTGATGGTATCAAGCAGTAACTGTCCTGGATTTACAATGGCTGCCATGCACTCAGGTTCTGTCCTTCACATGGTCCTACACTCAGGAATATCTGGAAAATATTTTCGTAAAAACATAAAGATATTATGTTTTTTGTTGATTTTATTGTTATTATTTTTATTATTAATATTATGCAAACACTGGAAATCCACTATACATTTGCATCCTAATATTGATGTCAGAGACTGTGCTGAATAAAATGGACTGCAATACATAAATTCCAGTGAAATGTCTCTAGGAGAGAAACTAATATAGGTTGTCGGATTTATCGTTTCTTTTACTTAGAAATATTATATTCTTACCTGTGTAAGGAGTCAATTAGTAAAAGCTCCACATTTATTAGAAAATGAAACAGTTATGGCAGTTTAGTAAATCTTTAAGCAGAAGATCCGTCTCAGATCGAGTCTTTATCAAAGCCTTCTTGTTGATTTGCATGTCATCCGGTTTGTACTGCAAAGCGTCATTATGTCCAATCACTGTAATTGTGCAACACACAAGCAAACGCGGATGACCTACAATATGTTCTTCATGGCGTTTAGAAACATCTTACACAATAAGGATGAAATTGCTTTGAAATATTATTGGCAAGCCATTTTACTGTGTCTGTTTTTGTCTGCCATATTAATCATATTTATGTTGTCTGAGATGAATTGTCATTCTGAGAGCCACAAATAATCGCTTTAACCATCGGCCAGCTGATTTCCGCGTTCTAGCACTGCTTGTTTATTTATGACCAACATGAGAGCAATACACAAGAAAGCCCTGTCACTATTGGGCGTTGTTTAATCATATTTTTATGAATGTCCTGGAAAATGTGTGTGAATATGACTTGCAAATGGTTTTGCTGTATATTCTGTGCGTCTTGTTAAACACAACATAGAAAAAGGACACTAACAAAGAAAGCAGTCCAGTGTTTACATCAGTGGATCAAATTCCTTTAGATGTCTAGAAAATGAATAATGCACTTGTGTGTTGCAGGTGTTTGTTGAATGTAAAACATATAGCATCAGTCACTGGTGCCTTTTCTTATGGATCCTGGGAGTTATTTCTGGTGATACAGGATCAATAGTTGGAAAAGAAACATGCAGTAGACGTCATTGATCATACGTTAGAGATGCTGTCACAGACCCACAGTAAAAAATAATAATAAAATAAAATAAAAATATGGCATAGAAATGGCTGGAAGTAGAAGGAAAAGTGGACAATATTTTACATTTGTCAACAGTCATTGTGTATACTAATATTTGATTATTTGTATACCATATTTAATATGGAATAACATGGGGCACAGGAGCAGGTGGAAAACATACTGTCGATCAAGTGCTTATGGAAATTTCTCACCAGTTCATGTCAAAATTATAGGTTTTGAATCTGAATGTGAGTTTCAAAACCCTAGTTCTTGGTGCTAGAGATGCAAAAATACACTTGAGAAAGTAAATCTGAGAAAACACGCTGCGTCCCTGGTGGCTGATCGGTCCTCTCTCGCGCCATCACCGAGGGCTTCATGAGCACTAAAACATCTGCGTAGCCCCAAAACTCCTCAAAAGAGCCACAGATTGTCTCGTGGCGATACCAGAAAGCATAATCATAAACCGATGCTTTGTTCAGACCCTGAGTGTTTTTCGGGATAGGGCCTTGCCTCCGAGCTCATATGAAGACATGTCACATCGCAGCAGGCTTTAGGATCCTCCAGGCTCTAATTGGGACACGGGCAAATGAATCTTCCAGCTATGACCTGTCTAGGATTTGCAGCTTGGGCAAAGTGACGACACTTCTCATTAGATGTAAAGAAAGATTTCATCTCTGTAATCAGACAGAGGCTTTCCCACAATGAACCCATTTCCTTTCAAACTCAGCAATCTATTATTTAATTGCTGTCATTTATTCTGACAGAATAACTATGCAGAACATGCAATTCTTTCTCTTCTTCAATTCACGTTTGATGATTCCCCACTATGAATTCTGTCTTATCAGAAAATATGAAATAGAGATGCAGAATGTGAGATGAATATGATCATTGTATACCAGAATCCAAGGATATTTGCTTCCACTTTTTTTGTTCTTCATCAAAGAATTACAAAAGAATAACTGAACAACCGTGAAAACCAACATATTTCCGTGTTCACAGGTCACTCTATTATACGTATTTTACATAACACCGTTTGGCAATAAGTGAGTCATTACAGTACACTGTAATTTTTTTCTGCCACCATGTTGTGCAACCTTCTGGAGAACTTGTGTCATGTTTGTAGAGACGTAAATCCTATCTTCCACATAACACTGTACGCAGCCTTTTTTTCTGCTGGAAAAAAAAAAAAACATACAGAGAAGCATTAAATATATATCACTTTTCCATATTCTGGTGGGTTTTGTTGTGATCCTTTTCCTTTCACATTACATCTGCCTCCTGTAGTGGTTTAACTAAGTGATATTATTTATGAAATGCAACCGCACAGCCTTTCCTGCAGCTGTGCAGGACTCCCTGTCATCAAATTAACAGGAGCATGAGACAGTGAACTAAAAAATGCTTGCTGCCAGGGACTATCATAGTCACTGGCTGCAAATGCACAAAGCTCCGTCATGCAGATAATCATCCCTCTGCTGCAGGGAATCATGGGCCGACATGGTGGTGGGTGTCAGGGGGCCAAAGGGCGATTGGACCCCCTTCTCTGTCCACCTGCTCCAGCCGACCTGTCAGAGCACCAGTACATTACCGATCCCCCAGTGTGACAAGAGCGACCCCAGAGCCCGCGATCCCCCTCACTCGCGCCGGTGACGCTCACAGGCCAAACTGAGAGCTGCATTGCGATGGCAGGGTTCAGCAGCGCTCGAGGCCGCACAGTGAGGACAGGTCATTACTGCCGCACCCTTCAAAGACAGCTCCTCGCAGTGTTCCACTCGATCACACTTGGCACAGGGTGCTTCTCGTGCCCGCTGAGAATTTTTACCGACACTTTACGCCCCTACAGGGGGGGCAAAGGCCTAGGTAGGGCCAGGTTTTTGCTCCCCGGAAACCCAGCCCTCCTACTTTTAATAAATGTGTATTCACAGCATCAGACACACTAATTACTGTGTTTAAGAACAATCCGTTATGCAGTGGGAGGCCTGTGGAACTGTCACTTAGGAACAAAAAAAGTCAGTCAGCGTCGAGTCTTCTTTGCTTTAGTGACGCCATCCTTGGGCCGCATTGCTTTACATTCCCCATTTGTACCTAATAATATATTTCAAAGAGCATGACAGCAAATGCGGAATATATTTTTTTAATTCCCTCAACCCCCCCCCACGCTTTCACCACCTCCCCAGCCTCCCCCCTGCTCTCTTCTTCTTTGCGTTTTAAGAGGCATGAAGTCGGCTGGGTTTGTCAGTAATGGTTGATAACTAATTCATTGGTCCTCTC
Source organism: Channa striata (assembly GCA_033026295.1). NCBI lineage: Eukaryota > Metazoa > Chordata > Actinopteri > Anabantiformes > Channidae > Channa > Channa striata. Next base: position 15,401,154 of record CM065173.1, on the reverse strand, counting down.
TCTTTTTCAGAACCCAGTGGTTTTCATCTTATTTCCCACTTTAGAAGTTTCGCTTTTAATCTTTTACTTAGTCGGACTGTCTGGATGCCAAGTCCCATGCTGGGTGTTTTATATATCCTGCCAACAATAAAACTGTCTTTATGAACTCATTGCATCTCTTATCATCCCCAAGTGGTAAAATGGAAATGTTTTAAACCTCAAAAAACTTTTACATTTGTGTGTTTCTGTGTTTAGGTTAGTAGCTCATTTGTATGTAATCTTCAACGATTTGAACACGAGAAAGGCGAGTTACTTCCACATTTCTAAGCAAAGTAACATTGTGCATAATTTTTCATATCAGAGAACAATATCAGCCATAACTGGAGGCTAACTGACTGCAGAGCCACCTCAGGCCAGTGTGTTTGAGACTGCAGGCAATATCTATCATAATCAAAGGCTTTTTTTATGCAAATGTGTGCTGACTGACTCTTTTAGAAGTAGAAAGGCTTTTGTATTTCCTATTGAGAATCGCTCTCATTAGGAAATGGAAATTCCTCGTCTAAATGAGCTGCACAAGTAACTTACAACTGCCTTGCTATATACATCACTGTTGCCATATTTGCATATTTTAGGATTATAACTGTTACCAAAGAAGAAACTCGATTTGATCGCTTTGGAACTGTGGGAATCGGTGTATGCTCTTTGACAGCAGTATAGACGTGTTGTTCCAGGCGGGCATTTGTGTTTCTAAAGCCTCATGTTTTGCCAGCTGATGCCTTGATTATCACGGAGGATTAAATATTAATATGTCAGAGCAACAGGACAGAGGCTGTGCACTAACTCACATTTGTATCTGCTTTAACATTAAACGCTGTTAACAGTGACTCAGAAACAATTCTCCCAGTTGTATCATTCCGACGCCCACATTTAAAGCATCTGATATTAAGTGTAAAACCAGACATGTCTTGCTGCATTGAAAAGCTCTGATTTTTCAAGGCCAGGTTTTGTATTCTAGCAGCAACCTTTTGTCAGCACTGAAACACTAATCAAAGAGTGGTTCTGTTAAGAATGTCACAGCCGCAGCAAATATGACCATTATGAAACTGAAGATAAAAATTACCAAGCTAAAACAATGTTAATTTTAAAAATCGGTGCTGGGGTGTTGAATACATTATGCAATAAACTATTGCCCTCTGTTGGGCAGTGGTGCTATCTGCATTGATTCTGACATGCACTAAAGGTTATCAGAGGAGACAGACTGTGAGAGCGACGTTTCTCCTCCACGGTCACAGACTTATGTGGAAGAAGAGTAAATGCACCTTCTCCACAGAATGTTTTTTCCTTGCATTAAAAAAAAAAAACCTCACTACTCTAACATGCAGACGAGAGCCGGTGCTTAGTATATTCTCTGAGTATCTGCAGTCTAGTCTAGGGCAATAATGTTGCCAGGACTCCACACCTTCCTTCTTTTTTCCTTTTTTTTTATGTAGTTTAGGTGGATAATTGGATAACACAGGTTTATCCTCAGCAAGCACTTTGTATGAGCAATCCAATTTCACATCCTCCTGAAGGGAAACCATTATTCTTAACCAGGGCTTGATACTCTAGTCACCCTTGTGCAGAAATGCAGCACAAGGTTCGCCCTAAATCCTATCAGCTCCTAACCTTGTTACCAGCCAATCTGTATTATTGTGCTATAATTCCATATTTTGCCCTGTCCTCACTGTGGCACCAGCATTTCAAAAGATAAAGCTTTTGCTGCTGTTTTGTTGTCAACAATGCCTTGGTGGACTGTTTGTCTTCTATTTGTGAGCATTGGCACGTTCCGCCGCACTGTTCAAACCCACATCTCTGGTGGACATTTAGCAAAACCCGTGTTGAGTTTCAGAAAGGGCCTGCATGCACAGCCCCAAACTTACGCTGTTTATGTATTCTGACATTTCAGTAGATTCCTAAGAGGTTGAGAAATATATGACCTGTTGACTGGTGGCAGTGCAATTCCTTTCAAATCTCAGCCGCATAGTTTCATCCTGTTGACCCACTGAATAATTACCGTATCAATTCTGAAGTTAAAAGGCTCTAAAAACGTGCATGACTCAAATTAAAAATTACTAAACAATGTGAGGTCTACTCCAGAAAATCCAAATAATAATCGTTATTATAACAATTAGAATTACCGATTTAAATGAAATTACCGTGGAACTCCACTTGGTATAGTATGAGATGTGCTGCCTGGGTTTATAATTTGCAGAGAAGGTTGCCTCGAGCTCTTAGTCCCATTTTTGGGCAAATGTTGTTCTGCTTGATTGGATGATTGATTTCACTTTGCCAGGCAATAGGCAAGATAGGTCAAGGATTTTACCTTGCGACTTGTGACATTGTACTTGTGCCGTAGTAAAAGTTTTACAAACTAACTCTTTGGCTAAAGACCAACAGGGATCTTTAACAAACAAGGAGAAACACCAGACATTCAGTCAATGTATTTTATTCAGTAAAATGCATTTCACACAGTGTGAGTGAATCGTCTGAGTCCTCTGTACCTATGCGAGTGCTCTGAATTCAGATCATGCACATCCTGTTAGATTAATGTGATGTTACAGTGAAGTTCTAAGCCTCTACAGTATGTTGACTATTAAAATTTGGCTCCTAACTGCTAATAGTGCACAGTTGTAATAGGTTACTGAGGTAATGTGACACGTAGCATAGCACATCTTTATTGTTGTTCTGCCTTGTTTGCTCAAAGTACAGTAGGTGTTGTTCAACCAGGCATCTGCTCATCTGGCAGGAGAATATTGTGAGGAAAATAAATAAACAAATAGAAATTGTCTATATGCCCAGAACTGTGGGGATGTGAGATTGAAACACACAGGGTCTTAGTTGGGGATTTTCAAGTTTCACTGAGAACGTAGCTATGTAAGCCACATTATTTGCTGCACACTGCTTTCAATATATGTATTCATATCCAGAGAAAAATTGGTGTTCATGAAGTATCCGGTGTCAGGAGTTTGGGAAAGAACTGGAACTGGAACAATTGAGGTCAGAGTGTCAAAGATGAACTATTTCAAAAGTTCAACATTTCAGGAAGTCTGCAAGTTTGCATGTTTTCTAATGGGATGACGAGTTTTAAGTTTTAAGTAGCAAGTGTATTATTATATTTAAAACAAGTTCAAATCACTGGATGGTAGACACGATGCATTTTTACTACATCACAGTATTTACATTTCCATTATAATGCATCTTCAAACTGTGGTATGCATATATTCATCCAAAACCTGGAGAACTGGATACCAGATCCAAACATGACGTCCAGCCAAGTTCCTCTGTGCTGAAGGAAACTAATTCCAGCTCCAAAAAATACCTAAATACATACATACCTCTCTCAATGGAGACTTTCAGTTCCCCAGATCTAAATAATATCTTCTTGCAGCTCATAAAGACTTTCTTAACAATATTAGACTGAATCAACCAGACTCTGATAATAAAAAGAGTCATTTTATGGTAATTGTGATGCTAAGAAAAATTCCCCGTTTTACAGATGCTGTGATGCACGGCCAGCGGGGACCAGTGAACAGTAACAGTGCAGAGTTACGCGCTTCAAAAGTTTTTGAACGAGCCTCGTTAATCAATCAGAGAAGTCAAACCATTTCACTCGAGTAGGTTTTGCAGCAGGGGCGGGGGCTGGGTGGAGCAAATGGGGTGGATCCCAGGTCTCATGCATAGCTTGAGCTGCATATTGAAGCTTTAATGCGCACACGTCTGTTGTGATCCTGAACAACATTACATGCAGCTCATTTCGTTCTGCATGTGTGGTTTCAGTCTGGGTTCGGTTTTGCAGGTTGTTGTCGATAATGAGATCCAAGTTTGTGACCTGTCCAGAACTAGGTAGTATCACATCCTAACTAGCTCTCTGAATAATCCTCTTGCTTGCCTCCTTGAACTTTTATGACAATCTCAGCGGGTATATCAGGGAAGGTAAATTGTCTATGGAACTGTGCAAACAACCAGGTGTTTTGGTATTGGTTCACAGGGTCCCTGAGGCCCTATCTCCACCACGTCTCGGGGACTTCAGGGATCACAGCTCAGACATGTCATACAGCGCTGCGAGCAACAAGGAATAAAAAAAACACGCCACGAAAACTCACACAACTTCAGAGGAAGATGTAACAAGACCCGGCGCAGTTGAAGAAAGACTGAAGACATCTGCGTCCCTCCGAGATTTAAATGTGTGTTGTTAGGCCTTTTATTTTTAGACCCGCAGCTCCCAGTGGGGGTTGTATGCATGTAATACGCGTGCATGTGTTTGTGTGTACCTGCAACTAAATAACTCACTGTCAGCCACAAGAAGTCTGCTTTCACTTCTGCCTGAATAATCCACACACCTAATTTTACATTTTCAAACATTTCCACCAGTCCAATTGGGCTAAGGAGCATTCCCTGGGGACTTATTACACTGTTGGCTTGTAAGCAACTGTTCCAGGAAATGGAGGCATTTTAAAGAACACAGAGAAATGATTTGTTTACAAGTTGCCGTTGTCCTATAAGCGCTGTACAAACAAACCTTCCTTTCTGCAATGGATCACCGCTTTGGTTTGTGCTCGTTTACAGGTGCGACACGGAGAAGGAGGCGGCGGTGATCCTCAGAGCTACAGTGAGACAATGATCCGGAGAACACGGTTTTAAGCAGACACCGTCCCTCCACAGACGGATGAAAGATCATACAATAGCCGAGCGTGACGTTCTCACCAGGTAATCAGTGGTCCAAAAGCTGCAATTATGTGGAAATGACAAGTAATCATAGGGTTTTTAAATGCTAAATGACAAAATACCTGGAATGTAAGAATAACACAGTAACACGGCAGCTGCCGTAGCTGTCACCAGGTTAGCTTTTTTTAACGCTACACTGCACTTACCTGATATCTGTTCATAATGTCACTTTGACTGTGCAAGTATAAATTACAAACTCATAATTTGGCAAATGAAAAAAGAAATAGAGAAACAAGTAGTTACTCAAATGCAACAACAAGTGTAGTCATGGATATCAGCCCCCTGTCTCTCAATTCACTCTTACGTTAAGGGTTGCAATCAAAACTCAAATTCATGGAGGGACATGATCTAATATCCAAATGTTCATACATTGCACACGTTTGAATTTGTTTTTCAGGAAAGCACCTTTTTCCTTTTTTCCCCCACACACTGTATGCAGCGACCGTTAATCCCATTTGCAAAAAAATGAAACATTTCGCATTGAAACCCAGATGTAAATTTCTCCTCGCACGACCTGTGGCGCAGTTGTAAACACGGCTTCATACATAACTGCGTTGTACTTTTTTTCCTGGCTGCAGGTGTCTTCAAAAAGATGAAGTTACACTTTAAGCTTCCGCCTCACAATATAATAATAGATTAAAAAGATCTTAGCATGTAAGCCTTTTTTCCAGTGTATTATTTCACAGTAGTACCACAGGGCTCGCGGCTGCTCTGAGCCTCTAACAATGCCATATCTCATAGCTGAATGAGGCATTTTCAGCCTTATAAATACTGCTTTTAACGTCCCACCCGAGACTGCTGCTCTGCCTCCCTCAGGCTGTATTTCTACACATGTTGCAGGATAAAATGATAAATTGATACATGCTTTTTATTAGGCCTGTGTTGACTCATTAATACTAGAGGCGTATACTTTATCTTTCCTTTCATGTACAACTGTCTTCCTTACACTTGGCTGTAAAAAGGAAAACTTCCTCAATATACTATATTGCTGTCAAAAGTACCATAGTACTTTTAAAATTCCTCATGGGTCATGTCCATTATTGATTTAGCTGCCATTCCGCTCACGGCTCTGCTACTGTATGCTGTGGGACCTGTCAGAGAGCACATACATGCACAGCTCTTCTCCCCGCACGCACACACACACCACACACACACACACATATTTAAGGTGGAGGCCCTTACAGCCCCATAATTCTAGAAAATGCCATGCGAGCCATTAACATTTTTACAGTATTTCTCATCAAATACTGATGATGCATGGCATGACTGGTACTGTCTGTAAAATTCTGACAAAGCTCAGTGCTCAGCACTATTAGTCTGGCATTTTGAGACTCGGTGGTGATGCCGCAACTGCAGTTTTTAAAGACGAGTGCTGTGAGAAGACACAATGAAGGCAATAACAGATCATTCAGTTAACACATAAAAATACTTTTATGGACATTTCAACAATATTTAAAAATCTCAAACCATCATCTAACTGCATACATGGCGTTGCCACTATGACTTGCACAATATCTGGAGCAAAGTAAAAGGCAATAATACTGTGCACCAAATGTCACATTTATTTCAGTTTGAAACTGCTGAGTGCTGTTATTGTGGCATATTTCATTGAAAATTTGTTTTTCATTTCATTTATATTCATTCATTATGCCTGATACTTTGCTACTGGTGAAAATGCCTCACCCGAACATATTTCATGCACATTCTCTTCCAATTAATATCCAGCAAAGCTGCAGTCTTTTTCATATCTGATGAAAACTCGGGGTGGTTACCAATTAGTCTGCTGTTAATTATCTCCTTCTCCTTTGATCTTGACTATGACTGCTCTGTCAGACACACTCATTTATTCATCTCCTTTGCTTAGTGAGATGGACTTTTTGGATATTGCACAGATTGATGCACATTAAAAATGGCTTCAGAAGCAAGCTGGAGTCTTGTGAGAGTGCACACATGGCGGCTGAATTTTCTTCATATGTCTGTAAGTCATTCTTGCATCTCCAGCTCCCTGCTGCGTAAAGCCCAGACTATTTGAGTATCAGGCATCTTTTTTTTTTTTTTCTCTTGCTGCTTTATAGAACATTATGCTTACGGTGTCTTTTTACCTTTGCCAAAAATATTCAATAATCAATACTGCCTCTTCTAATGCTCCACCTGCAACCGACGTTTCCTCAGATACGCTGCTCGTGATATGAAATCTCAACCGTGAACATCAAATGAAACCACCGCGTGTGCGATGTGTGAGAGAACCGAATATTTAAGCGGCGCTGAACGCCGTGGCACCTCCGTTTGTGTCAGAAGATAATATTCTTAGTTCTTCCTCTGTGCAGTGGACAGTAAGTTGAATTTGTTTGACGCCCAGGATTAGCATTAGTGTCAACACAAGAGACAACCTCGACAACTGCCACCAGGCAACAAGAACGGGGATGAAGGGCGGGGGGCTGCTTTGTAGTACAGTGTGGCTTTACGGAGACATTGTGGCAGTCTTCAACTTGCCAGGAGTTTGAGGGAGCTTATTTTGAAATGCTAAAGCATACTGTTCACAGCGATATCCGTGCTTTCACTCACACCTTTATTCACACTAAAACAGATTTCTGCTTACTGCGAATTGGCAGGCACCCTGGATTTCTCCATGGCACTGACCCAAACGAGAATGTAAATGAGACACGGTTCATGCATTTAGAGCTTTCTCAAAGGAGAACACTGTATGTACAGTTCAATCCTATCCATGCGCTGGTTTTCAATGAGCTCTTCACGTGCCGTATTAAAGACGTACCTTTGTCACAAACAACAGGGGGGGGGGTTGAAAAAGCAAGATCCGCCATTCACAGTCAACATTAAGACAAAATGAGACAAGGCGGAGAGAAAGTCGGGGAGAGTGGGGGCAGAGGAGAAAAGAAAACAAGATGGAAATCTGTGTCCCTCAAGCCCCGTCTTTGAGTCCCTCCAGTGTAGAATCCCACTCAAGGGTAAAGGATAATCTCCAACTGAGAGTTGCTTCCCCGGCTCGGCCGAAGCCTCAGCTGTAAGAAAGAAACAGCCTTGTGATCATCGTACAACAGGTTAAACACATTACAAACGGCTAAGTGAGCACTGACACAACACGACAAATGAAAGAGCGCTTCAGTTAATTTCAGAAAGACTCACTTGGAAAAGCACAAGACACACAGGTAACAAAAACAAACAGGGAAATCTGAAAGCTGTTTCAGAAAGGCTGATTGTTAATAGATAGTTTTACTAAGAAAATTAATGAAAACACAATCACTGTTGCAGCTGTGCTAATCTGCTTTTCTTTTTTTGTGGCGTGTTCATGGAGTGGAACAATTAAGGTTTGATTGCTTTCAGAATGAAGGATATTCCTGAGGTAAGTTTGCTGTCAAACCTGTGCCAATGATTTAATTTCACTCAGTTAATCAATCTGTTATGCTCTTGACATTTTTTGGTGTGAACGCAGACGCAATTTTTCACTTAATGGAGAAACGTCGTGGAAAGAAAAAAACATCTAATAAAACCATTCATATCCACTTTGCTCAGCTTTATGACACTGTAAAACAGATTCCATGCTAATCGGTGTCCAAATAAATACATGTGCTATATATTTACAGTATATGTACAGTATGTACAGCCCACCGGAAGGAGATGTTCGCTCTTCTTGTCCCGTCTTTGTGGACAAGGATGTCATTGCTAATGTATGGTCTGGAATAAGTAGACTCACCGCCGTCCTCCTGGGACAGGACTAATTACGTGTTCAGAATCTGCAGCGTGGCTCTTGGGGCTTTTATGCCTCTGTCACTTCTCGTCCACTCAATTGGATTGGATGTATCCCAAGAACAATCTACAGCCTTGATTCTCTCCGCAAAAACAGGTCACAGTGAGTTCGCAGGGTGTGGAATGAGTCTAATTATTGTGGTACAGATGGGCACAGAATACATAATGGAAGAGCATGCTTTGACCCCCCCCCACCCCCACCCCCCCATCCCCCACCTCAGACCCAGGCCAAGCGAGTGCACTGACTTTCTCACAAGGCAGACACAGGCCTGGATGTAGGTTAGACTACTTCTAAGAAGATTGGGGGTGTTAGAACGCGGGCATTCTTGGGCTTTGGGATTAGGATTTGTGGATCAACTTGGATCAGCTGCATAATGTAATCTCATTGACATGAGGAATCACTATGACAGCACAAACCAGAAATACCATCTGCATTAGACAAAGAGAAGGAAGTGCAGTTTGGTTTGACTCCGTGAGATCGTGTCGTGGCTTATCTTGTTAAAGCAGAATCTCCCATAAGAGAAACTGATCATTGTTATCATCTGCCCTTTGTTAAAGTTCAAAGTCAAAATCAAGTCAGTTCTTCCCGTGCCAGTTATACTATTAAATCAACACGTCTAAAGAGTCAAAGACAAAAAAATCAAACTGCGAGGAATCTCACTTGGCACAGAAACGCCCGACCCAAAGTATGCAACTTTCTTTTTCTACGTGCACCATTTTATTCCTCTCTAATCTTGAAAAGTAAACTACAATTCTGAAGTGTGGAAAACAAGCCCATTGACAACCTCCAAGCCCAGGGGATGCAGTTGAACGCATGCTTGGTTTGTTGTATTCGCATGTAGACCCTCCCAATTCCCTTGTCTGCTTGTGTCTCTGTCTTCTGTCGGCGGGGCAGTGGATCAGAACCCCCTATACATGCGGTACGCAGTTAGCAGGTCATTCTTCTGGAGCCCCACATAGCTGTCAGCGAGCCGGGCCTGCCAGATTTATCATAGTCTCTGAATTTTGTATTTCAGGCTTGTGAGGGCAAAAGTTGATGCTGACGTTCTGAGTGACAAGCTGCTTTACCATACGGAAATTCCAACCGGACCGTTCCATATTCATGACCTGATTTAAATTCTGGCACTGTACATGAGTTCCTACAAGATATCGAGGAAGACAGTCAGTGTATCCTGTTCAAGTCTCATGCAGCCTCTCTCCCTTTGTGGAACGTTGCAAGCGGTACAAGCCAGGGCGGAGTGCGCCGAGTGGCACCGACGTCAGTTTGTTTAAGTTTTAAAGGTTATTTCTAACTGCAAATCGGTTTCAGATATTGTTTAGAGACTAACATGTGTGCTGCAGACGGGAGTTTCAGCGTGGAAAGTTTCCAGTGTTTTGACACAGTGCTTTGATAAAAAATGCAGAGGCCCGCTGCAGTTTTCAGATACTTGATGCAGAATTTACTGTATAGGCACAATGCAGCTATAAGATTTATACATTCTGAGCGCGCTGGGCTGGGTTCGGCCTCGTCTTTCGCACAAACACAGCACGAGTAGAAATGCGGAACCGGTGTAATGTATCGATCGAAGAGCACATCCCATCTCCGATGTGAAGTACATGCAACAATGCCATAAATTCTTCATAACTTATTTATACTAATAAAGTGAAAATTGGATATCCTGTAAGATCCGCATGATGCTGCAAAACCAGACACATTTTCAGGAAGACACAAGCCTGGAGTCCAAAAACTGTTTTCTCTTTTTTATTTCATGTGCCATCCACACAGTGCTCTTACTTCCTGTCATGAAGGTTTAAACGCTGTTTCAAAAGTTCCTCCACACTTTTAGGAATAAAATTAAATGCTTTATAGCAGCGAGCATCAAACCTTAAAAGTACCAACTTAAATGTGTCAAACACTGAAAGTTATCAAGTTTAAAAAGTTGGCTTGGAACACTGGGCCAGATTCGGAGCTTATTTACTCAGGCTTTGATCAGTTTGTTCAAAATATACTGAGTCAAATTAAACCTGTATTTTTTAATGATGCAATGTAAACACTTCATACTGAAAGAGTTGTTTAAATATATAGAACGGATTTTGTAGGCGTCTCTAAACACCGTGTGTCCACATATCTGACATTTGGGCTGCGAATGTTCACCAAAACATTTGTTCAGCATGTTCTATTGTGTGGCCCTAAAGCCGAGGGAGCGATAATCAGAGCACAGACCTGTTGTTTGTATGTTTTATTGACTTGCTCCAGGGTCTTCAGCGGGGTCTCACACTCCAGTGTCCGCAAGACTAATCTCAGGCTGGTCACAAGCTCGCAAGCAGGGAGGCAACATAATAAACAAGTTCAAAGCACGAGTCTCTTTGAAAGACATGTATGAGTCACTTCCCCGGGCCAAATGTGATGTGTGTGCTGCCACAAGTATTACGTTACTGGAATCTACGGGAGAGAGCGGCCGCCTGTGTGCCTGATAAACTTCAACATTATGTTCCCGGGGACGGCGAGATTTTATTGAGCAGCTCCACTCCAAGAGCTCGCTGTTCTCCGATGACACATCTCATCAGAACCGGCGAGTTCAGGCCAGGTTTTTGATTTTATAATTTCTGTCACCGTGTTCCGAATGAGGCAATGCAACATATGTTCGCATTGAGGAAATCAGTTTATCAAATCCTATATCCTGGGGTCAGTTGTGCACACTGCCAGCGAGCAGGTAGGGTTTGTGCTTTCAAGCTGTGGCACAACAATAACGCAATAACCCAGATTAACACATTTTAATGTACCTGTTCGGTGCTAGAGTCTTTTTGAGTCTTGGTTGTATTTCCTGTCAACTTGAGTAGTGATGCCACTTTACCAAACAACACAAAGGAGCAGGTTGAGTACACCTGATCTTTTTATTGCTGCTGTCACTGCTCCAGTGTGCTATTGTTTGTGCTGCATATGACAAAAAAAAAAAAAAAGAAACAGCATGCAGTCGGGGAAAACACTATGAATCCAGTGACAGCAGGAAGAATGAGTAAAATAAATGGAATTTGTATCACATCCTATAATCACACAGATACTGTAGAAGGGACTAGGGTAAATAATATGGAGAAATATACTTATGAGGCTATAAGCAAGAAAACAAGCACAGTCCGACAGCACAATCAGTGAACAGAAGATCCACCGGAATATTTTGCTTTGCAATTTGAGCTTACATTCCATTTAACAGGCGTTAGTTTTATGGCATTATGTTAATGATGTTTTTTTTTCCTGCTTGTAAAAATTGCCCACCTATTCATATTGTACAGGAGAGGAAACTTCTCAAAGACAGAAGATGCACAGAATGAATGTTTCCAACGATCTGTATACCGGCCGACTGTTCCACAGTGTGCAGTGATTTAAACCCACGCCACATTTGTGCTGCGGAGGTGCGACTTTCACTCACTGTTTGGGGTCCGTGTGGAAAATTCCCTTTGCACTTTCTAATAGTTCAGCCTACGTAAAGATAATCCTGTTGTAATAAAGCAACCAGTCTTTTGATATAAATTTCACCAAAATAATTGTTTCAGGGTCACTGGGGATTGGTACTTAATTCCTCGAAGCTTTCCCAATTTACTCAGAGATTATTTAATTTCCTCTCATGAATAAAACACACAATGATGTGAGATGCGCAGCTTGCAGACGACGTCCATGTCTAATGTTGTGTTGCTCTCCGCTGCTAAATGCCGCCTCCTATCAGACTGATCACTGACACACCCGAGGACAAACAGGTTAGTGCGCGGATGAACGGCATGACTAAATCATTCGCTTTAACATACGTGTGTGAGCTCGCATAATATCTCTCCCAGAGACCATTTACAATCTGTCAAGCAATAATGAATGCCAGTAGACTTATTGCCCCGAAAGATAAACTTTAATCAGGCTCCTTTGCCTTTCTTCTGTTTGAGCATGCCTCGGCATATCATGTGTTGTATGCTCCACGGTGAAGGCAAATAGCAAATGGGAAGTTATTTAAGATTTTTCATTTAAATGTGAAGGCCTCTGCTAATATAATCACCTATGAAATTGCCAGGAGTGACCCTCCAATCAGTCTCTGTTTGATTCATTTTAACCACAGGCTGTTGTTCCATTAACTGAAGCACACGGGCTGCACTTTTAAACTTGCCTGGAGATTTTTATCTGCGAATGTCAAGATTCATTCAAGTTTTGTCAGGTGTTTCCATGCAGTGTCAGTTCAGGCACAGAGCTATTGTTATCCTCTCAGATGTGGAGTGAATCCCCCCACACGAACATGGAAACACTGTGTCCGACGCTTTGCAAAGGCTTGCTCTGATTTAATAGCAGTTTTAAAATGTGCCACAGGTGTGAACGGATGTTGTTATGATATTAGGGTATTAAAAACTTAATCATTTTAACACATATGGACAACACAGTTCAGATGAAGGGACGCATAAATGCAGATAAATAAGTTCCTGTAACACTGAACATTCTCTCACCAATTAAAGTAAATAGGAATAAATCTGTCAGTCAGTCTGCAGGAGTGGTGATATGCATCTGCATGTAAATGATTATTTTTAAATTGATTCCACAAATTCTTTGGAGAACTCAATTCATTTGTCTTTTTAATAATGCAGAATTTAATAATGAATCCAATTTGTGACTCCTCAGTGGCCTCCTGGATTATCCTAGGATGCAGAATACCATCCTGGCATCTAAATGTCTTCAATACAAGATTAACAATTGACAAAGGGTTGCGGGTTGCAGGGTGATTATTGGCTGCAGGCGGAGATTAAAGCAAAGCAGCAGCACAGCTGACAGTTTGGTTATCTCTTTTTGACTAAATGAAAATCATGGCCTGAATCCATCAAAGGAGATTAGGAAAATGTGAGCCCATTACTGATGTCCTCTCACAGGTTGGTGCGTCTCTATATGTCTGTCTTTTTTCAGCCTTCAATTGGAAGCCGAATCTGTTGATTCACCTCTGCCGCTCGGAGAAGTCATCACCTTCCGCCGGTGTCAGCAACATCGCCGTGTCTCTGCAGTCAAGTTGGAGCTTTTCTTTTTTTTTTTTTTTTTCAGCATGCAGCTGTTTGCTGGTGGAAAGACCAAACTCACTGTACTGTACCTCAACAATAATGAGCTAATTAAGTGTTCACTCTATATGGTTTTAGATTATACTGTGTAATGGGAATCTGATGCACAGGTGCCTGCTGTGATGTGTTTTCACGTGAAAAAAAGTGTGCCTCTCTTTGGTAAAGTTGTTCAGGAGTTATCAGGAGGCGAGACTACCCCCTCTAGTTGTTAGCATTCGAGAGGTCTGCAGCACAACAGTGGATTCTGCCCACTGAGTGACAAAATCACAACTGACGGTAGGACTGTCAAGGGTACATTTCCCTCAACTAGAGGGGAGATCCGTGGGGAGCAGCGAGCAAGTGTATGTGTCAGGAAAACTACAGACTTTTATGAATTTCTTGGCCAGTCGCATCTTTCATGAATAGTTACCCCCCCCTCCATCACCCCCATGTCACCCCCTTCACCCTCCCCCTTTACTTTCCTCTTCCATGTGATGTGTGTGTTATGTTAAATCTATGGTCCCAGGGCAGCGGGAATCTAAAAGCAACCCTGTTGTCAAAACCAATTTTATATATCACAGAGGGGTGCCATGCATTATCATAACACCAGCTCAGCAACTACGGCTTTGAATTCATAATCAAACAAAGGTGGGGAGGACAAAGTGTTCCAAGGTTGCCATTCAGATGTCTAATATGAATGAATGAAAGGCGATGGCGAAGAGTTGGAATTCATATAATGCGAAAGAACAGCGTGTCAGTCAAAATTCAAAATGCATTTGGTGTCCTTGAATTCTGTTTTTCAGTTTTGTCTTTTTATTTATTAACTTTCATGGCTGACCACAGATACATAAAATAAGTGTGTGTCAATAAATGAGTGTGTGTGCGTCCAGCATGAGCCCCGCTTTCTGCACAGATTTTTGTCTCATCACTTGTGGGAACATTTTTCACAGTTTCCACTTTTGTCTGTCTTTCTGTAGATCAAATAATTACCCAGATTAAACGACTGAACAAAAACATGCAAAGAATGTGAATTTATCCAGCATCAAAATCCACATGAGACCAGACAAAACATGCACCTGCAACGTTGTGTTGACAATGATGAGTCAAACATGCTTACAGGAAGCATATGGGCTTGTAGAAGCACTTACCGGCTCCTTAGTAACACGCTGAGATTCTCCATCACCCGCCACCAGGAAGTTACGTCTCCCAACCTGTAATGGTGACACTTCAACCCAACCTTAGATCAGACTAATTAACAACAGCGAGAATTAGTTTGTATAATTATTCTGCTCCTTGGAGCTTGCATTTTAGAGACATGCGTGTCTAATGATAAAACAGTGCCAAATGCCAGTTGTTGGTTAAGTACCCTCTCTTAGGCCAGGCCTGTCATTAGTAACACGAAGAAACCACTGGTGTGTGACAAGGTGAAGAGGGACTCGGGTTCTGCAGCGGGATAAACAAAGAGCGGGTCAAAGGCTCTGCAGCGCGGAGAACGGATCAGAACTTTCTTTGCGTCTAAGCGCTGCAGCCCGCTTTGTCCTCATTAACACACGCGTTTCTCGTGATGCTTGAGACATTTTTGATCAGGTTTTACAACAATGTGACTGCTGCAACCCACGAAGCACTTTGTCTCCTAATGAAAGCTGCGCAAAATCTGAAGCTGAAGTGATGTTCAAGGAGGCACTATGACTTAGAGATAAGAAATCCATCCAAGATTACATCTAGATTTGTTAGTATTATTACAGCACCACACTCTATCCATTGATAATGGAAAAAGATTTCACAGCCCTTACAAGGAGGAGAATACAATAAAAAAGACAAAGGACATGAATAACTAAAAGAAGATGAGAAGATCTCTGTGTGAAGTAGAACAGACATATATATATAAATTCTGGGTAACGATGCCCACTGTTGATATCAGAATGGATATTTTGCTAGTATGCACAAGTGTTGAGTGATTGTGTGTAATATATGCAGTAGTTAGCACATTACAAGGTGAAGACAACAAGTACTGCGTGGTATGGGAAGCTGTGCAATGAGGTAAAACGTGTCGGAAAAACACGGCGGATATTTTCTCAAACGTCTTATGATACTAAACTCGTTTGGATGTGTGAAAAGCAAAGGGTGAGCCCCTGCATCCGAGCGCGTTGTTCGGTTATTTGCAGCATTTGTGTCTAGATAAACAAGTTGTTAGCGATGGTGAACGTTGGAGCGGGCTGCATAAGTGAACACGCAGCCGAGGGTGTTTACACACACGGAATACAGTAAAAAGCGCATTTGATTACAAATGGGTTAAAACACTCATTTTATGATAATGCAGCAAATGAAAATGCGCTGAGGTACGTGGAGAAGCACCTTTGCAATTCCCCGAGTCTGTGGGGGTCTGAAATAATGGGTCCTTGGCGGAGCCTGCACTCCATCTCTGCACTCCAGCAGATCGACACATAAATGCCATTGGACAGCTCATACTTATTATGCTCAGATGGTTTGGGAAATGAGACCCTGGCTGTTTTCTCAATTTGGAGCCTTAAGGCAGTGATTTAAGGAGATAAAGGGGCTAAAATCAGGAACAAAAGCACCATCCAATCTATCATTGACATGACCTTGACTCAAAAAGCAAACTGAGACATGAATCTAAAGGAGCATTTCTAATGTCAACTGTGCTGCTGATACAAAGACATATCGGTAGGTCCTACATGGTTTACAATCTCTCTGATAACTAGAAAAATCTGCATTGCTAATGTTCATGTCAATTCAAACCCAAAAATACCTGTGTACAGTACACAGCACCTGGGGACGAAGGCCTGACTGCAAAGCGAGCAGGAAAGATGAAAACCACAAATCCTTTGAACTGCATTAGATATAATTAAGATCAGCCCTTTCCTGGGGTTAATAACTAATAAACCCCATCTATGATTTGACTCCTTTTTTCTCACTCACACACACAGACACACACACACATTTTGAAGAGTTTAACCTCCACAAAAAAGAACCTTGGAAAGAGAAGCACGCTGAATATAATGCATCATTAATTTGGCTTAATGATTCATATGAGAGTGGCTCATTCTGCCGATGTGATAGAACTGCAGGATTTTGGACGAGAGGCGGCCTCAAGCTCAGACTATGAAATATTTTAACAGGCAGTTCTTTTCCTCGATAAAAGTGCAGGAAAAACGTCCATTTATTGGTGTTTTCAGATGGAATGTCGAAAGCAAAATGTGGGTTGAGAGTTACACTCACACAAAGAGCAATGGTGAAGAAAACGTAAAGGTTTACAATGTTTGATATACTGCAGCGAAGGATTAGGAACGATCCGTTTCTTAAAAAGGACTTAAAACAATTATATCAAGTACAAAAAAGTACAGTGCATTTATGAAAAATGCAATATTTAATAAATCTTGCAAACCGTGCTGTGTGAGTGGTAGAATTATTTTTCATATTTTCTCTCAAAAGCTTTCTGATATTTATTCTCTCCCCGCGATTGTCTATCAGGCTCAGTGTCCCTGTCAGCTGTCCTTTCCTTGACATCAGCAACAGCCATCTCCTCACACAATGATCTGATTAGACAGTCTGTGCCAAATTAAAGAGCAACAACCTTGGGCAGCCTGTCAGCCGGGCATGTTGCTGGACATTTTAGATAAATATTATAATGCTCCCCGGAGCAGGTCATCTAATAAACTGAAAATGCTGTTGCTAAATTATTTTTGTTTGGAATTTGAGCAAACCCATGTACAGCAGTTGTACCTCACATGTCACCCAGATTATCTATTCCTTTTGGACAATTATTCCATATAAAAAGAAAGTAAAACATTTATGACGCACAGTATTTGCTTTATCCTCACAATTTCCAGTAAATTGTAAAACTAAAGAGGAGATGTTTATGACAGGGATTTCCTTAAACACTGGATTAATGGCTCTGCTCTTTTATGGGCTTGTGTATCACCATTATTCCACTTCCGACACAGTGCGGTAATTCCATTTGAATGTAATTTTAGCAGACAAAACGCACAAATTATATTCATAACAGAATATAATGTATCCATTCAAGAATTCTGAGACATAAAATGATGCATTAGAGAACACTGGAAAATATTTAAATGCAAATTTGCAGAAGTGGACAGTCAGACCAGTGTGGTCAACAAGAAGAAATCTGCAGTACTGAAGGCCGTGTTCATAACATGTTTTAATTGATGATGAGACTATAAGGAGCTATTTAACATTTAAATGAGCATGTGAATCTGAAATCCAGTCATATCTCAACAACCTGCTGAAGGTGGGATTTAAAAGTTAAACTGCGTTCCTCACATTTTTGGTCAACAGGATGAACCGTCGTCCTGCATTTTATCGTTTACTGTGTAAATATGTGATAAAGTACCAAAAAGATCTGTCTCAATCATTTCCTACAATCTAGGGAACCCTTGTGATATTAGTACAAAGCTACTGTTTATTGTGTTTTTTGAGATTGTAATGTTCACAAAAAAAAATAGGATGTACACAGCGACAGACACACAACTGCCTCCACAATAACATAATGTCTCGCCAGTAACGTCTTACACTGCTGACAGGATACAGGAAATGACAGCGTGTCATTCGTTGCACGGCTACACAAAACCCCAACAAGCACCACGCTGAAGAACTTCAGAATAAACCTCGTTAGTGTCAGTTAACCTTGTGACCTGTGAGACATCTCGTACTCTCAGACGACCCGCGTTCCAAACTCTTCGCCGAGCTTTGATTGTTGATGCACATCCCACAAGCGCTGCTGAAAAAAAAAAAACTCTCACGCTCCATCTTTTACAGTACAACTACAGTAGGATTTTGCTGTGGCACATGTTAGAAAGTCTCCAAAGCTGTTCAGAGTATTTGCACAGAGCAAGAGTGGTGAAAATTTGCTGTAACTATAAGAGAATTACAAGTTTAATATCTAGACAGTAGCGTATCTCACGCTCTGACAAAGCCAATGAAATTCTGGACAGACCATAAACTATTGTGCATCAGAAATATGTGACTTTCTGTGTTATTATTTTACAGTTTCTACTTTTTATGTCTGCACGCTGCCACGTAAATGTTTCATTTTACTAATTTTACTGGTGTGAAAGACTTGGTGTGACTGTGAAGAAATGTGTGCAGGTGTGAGTGGTATGCATGTTTAAGTGTTCCTTTTCAAACATCACTCAAAATGTTAAAAGTACTAAAATATTAAGACATTACTAATGTGACATTATCTATGCAAGAATATTTACATCACAGACAGAAATAACTGGTATTATATCGAAAATTAGCATATGGGGCTTGTTTGTAAAAATAAAGTAAATCATATGTTTTCTTTCTATTATCTGAAAGTACAACCATCCCTGCTCACCGCATAACTCATATTTGCAGCAAACGTCAGCAGATGTCTCTGATTATATAACTGCATTTCATTTGCCACCGGCCATGACACGTATCCTGTTGAGAACACACTGTTCTTGTTGAAGCAAGACTATAATATAACGAATTAAGCAGTTTGTGTTTCCAAAGCTGAACTAATAATTACACCCCTGCCCGCGTATGTTGGATCAGTTTTGAGGATAAGCTGACATTTTCTTTTTCGTAAAATAATGCACATACATGCGACAAGTCATGACACTGACATAGATGCAACCTGAGAATATATAGACTGTAATAAAGTATCTTCACAACAACAGGCGGAAACTGGTGACGGAACCATCAAGAACATGGTCTAATGGTTTGACAGAAGCACTTTGAAACATGTGCACAAGACACGGAGCAGGATGTTGAAAACAGCTACACCAGAGAAATTTACTCTTTGCTGCTACAAGACATGTGGTCCAGTGTTAACATGTCTCCTAACAAGAGTCCATCCACTATATTACAGGAAATTGGTCCCTGAAGTCCCCGTGTTTGGAGACGTCCATGCAGGATGTCTGCACAGCCGTTCGCTGATGTGGAGCCGGGATTGCCCTGCCCATGTCAAGGGCAAATGTAAAAGTTTTGTGGCTGGTGCGAGAAAGATTTTAGAAATTAGAAAGAAAGAAATTAAACAGACATGGATGAGACTTACACGGCCACAGAACTGAACCCGGGCTGTGGTGGAGGCCAAACACACATATAGTAAATAAGAATAAACAAATATGAATCCTTCACCATAACTTTTAATAACATAACATTTAATGTTTAAAGACATGAAAGCAATGATCATGACTCATTTTCTATTCCAGATGAGAAATATTGTGTTTATTGACATTTGCAGGTTTGGTGAAGATCAGATCATATTTTATAACCAGTTTTTACGGAAAACCATGATATTTTAAAAAGTGTCAAATTTAGTTTTCTTTTTGTTGTGGCACAGTTTTATGACGGTAAGGCTGGAGGACTTGCCGTGTCCACAGGGACTGTTTGTGGTCAGAGTTGCTTTTGTCAGCTGCCTGAGTTCACGAGCGTCTGTGTGGACTGAGGCTCAGCCGGTGTGCTGACTGCGTTCACATTATTCAACAACACCGTTCTCCAAGAATGAGAAATAAACCTGATGATCAGTTCTTTGCTTAAATCTCTTGAAATAAGGTCTGTAGTTAACACAACTGAATTTCTAATTTTATTCTACTACATAAAATGAATCAGGAAATGCCTATTGTCACTCGGGAAAATTAAATGTCATTATGCTGAAGACTGAAGGTTGTCTACTCAGTTTTCCACCTTTACAGCCCTGATGAATTTATAACTCACGGCCCCTGAAGATATCAGGTCACCATAAGAAGAAAGACAAGTGAGCTTCATCAAACCACAAATTAGAAATGTAGTAGTGGCGACTCTGAAAATAATCTCACTGAACAAAACATACAATGACAAATATGTATTTGTCAGTGAGCATAGTTTCTGCAACAATCCAAAGGCCAATAGAAACATGCTGTTGGCTTTTTTTGTTTTTTTAACCAGAGAGCCGCTGACTTCTGGCCTCCGAAAAAAATTAAAAATAAAAACTACGAACCCTATGGCACTTTAACAGGACACTTTATCTATATGTACGACTTCTTTCCCATCCTTCATGCCAAGCGGCACACGCCGTGTTCTCTTCTTGACTTAAAAAAAAATGCAGCCATGAAAGGATTGCGTCTCCCCGCTGTCAGAGGCTATTGTGACGGTTTGAATATGGAACGTGTGTCTGTAGTCGGACTCCACCCGAGGGCGAGAGCTGCTTTCACTGGGCAGACAATCATTCAGAACTCAGTGAATCCATCTCATCCTAATCAAAAATAGTCCAAACACTACAAAGTAAGTAATTAGGCTCTAAAATTACTTTTTTTAACTTATCATTTTAACAGCTTAAATTATTAGCTTTGTTGCGGCTTTATTATATTTCAGTTAGCTGGAAAGCAACTCCACAGCTGCTAGCCTGTATTTACACCACATTAAGTTGTTAATCCATAACTACTGTAATTAACATTGTCCAAGTCACTGTCAAGCCACTGTCAGACTTCTGAAACAGTCTTTTTATATTTGCAGAGAGTGAATGAAGGGATGATTAGAGAGGAGACAAAAGGGAGGAACAGCGGAGACAGAAACACTGAGCAAATATAAAAAAGGAGCAAAACCAATTCAAAACCAGAGGAGTCAACTGAGAGAGACATGTGTAGGCTACAAACTCCGAGAGTTCAGGGGGGAAAAGCATAATGGTTATTATCATTTGTATTATAGCTTTTACATTCTACGCGGTTATTAGGTGTCACTCGCATCTCATGCTGAGATTTACGTAAATACAGTAAGTACATGAGGAACAATCACGTCGCAGTTGAACTTTTAACACGTCCACTGACGACTGAAGCAGAACAGTCCGGCGACTCTTACACTGCACTTTACTTTATTTAAATGTATTTTTCAAGGCCGCATAAAACAAATCCCACATTTTCATCTCTGTGAAGTCATTACCTGGAAACCCTTTCAAACTCTACATTCACACTTGGCTGCCACAGCTGCTTCTTTACTCAAACCCCATCCGCCTGCTTCACATGGAGGTAAAATAAAGTTCTGCTAATTATTTATATTTTTGTTATGGACAGCAAAAGCCTAATACAGTGAATACACCGCTGTTCTGCGCTGTTTAATGGTCTTAGTTTTGGCAACAGCATGTAAAAGGAAATAGAGTCGTTCCAATTGTGACTGCACGGGAGCAGAAAATGAAGCCATCGAAGACGCCGTGCGACCCGCAGGTTTCGTTGGGTCTACGCTGTGCTCATAACTTTCCCGCTTGAAAGCAATGACAGCAAATTTGTCACATCTGCATGCTCAGACAGTTAACTGACCTTACGGGCAACAAGCTTTATTAAAGCGGCTGCTAATTTCCCTGAAATGAACTTGAGATCAGGCAGGCTGATGTGAGCCGATGGCTTGACACTCCAGTGTTTAAAGGGTCAGGAACTGTAAGCTGCCCTACGCCGCCGCACGATAAATCACTATGGTAATGTTCTGAGACTGGAGCTAATGTGAAATATGTGTAAGTTAGTTAATTTTTAATGCCAGTTTTAGCTCAATTCTGAAGTCGTCATCATCACCATCATCATCATCAAGCCCTGGCACTTTGCTCCATTAGGTTCTTTGCAAGAACACTCAGGGTCATTTGAGATTTGCTGACATTAATAACGATCTCCTACAACTGGATATATTCCCATTTCATAGTTTTTAAAGTTTACCGCCTATAGAGCTGTTTACAGATGTGACTTTTGAAACACATTGTCTTATAATATCATGATGCCAGGCACATATAATTTGCCTGACATCACACAGAAAAGAGTCGAGCTTAACATTTGCTTTTATCCTTGACTGATGGATTAACACTGTAAGTATTTTATTTACTCTAGAGCAAAATATTGTAATGATTTTTTTTAGCATCACTGCTCTGCCATTTGCATTTTACTTTACGTTTTTTGTGAAAAAAAACAATTGTCATCCCATCTCAGTGTTGCTTTCCCTCTATCATTCTTTGGTTTTCCCTTTTCTTTTTTCTTTTTTTGTCAAACTCCTGTTTAAACAGTAAAACTGGATGTTGCAAGCCTTTGTTGCTGTTGCGGTTTTAAGCATTTGATATGTGTGACTGAAACCATAGCTTATCCTCGCCTACTGGAGCATTCAGAGCACAAGCCTGCTCTTTGTGTGTGTTTGCATGATGAAAACTGTTGGAGATAAGCAAGTGACTGTACAAAGCTGATGCCACAAGGGGCGGTGATGTGTCTGTCAAAACCAGTACACAGCCGTTACTTAACTGCACATACATTCCACAATTTCTTTGGAATATTGCAGTCATTTGCATTTAATCGTTTAATGTATGCTTTCAGGTATCATGTACTTTACTTTTTAAAAAATTAGCCATTCGCCGACTGTAATTCAACTTTTTCTGTGAGGGTGCCACTTCTTGAAGACCTCCTGCGGGAGGTTTTTGAATTGTCCGTTGCCATACCAACCATACACTCTGCTCCTGATTATATACTCATCAAGCCAAGAGAATTAATGACGTGCCATGTCAATTCAAGTGTGGCGATTTGCCCAATCACCAATTAAGTGATTTTGAAAATGAATATGCAAAGTGTTAGCAGCACCTTAATTTTCTATTCACTATCTATTGTGCTATTAATTTACAGCATTAGTGATTTGTGATGTCCGAAGGGGAAAAAAGAAAAATTTCAATCATCCCTAAAGTGATAAGTGTGCGGTTCAACCATACTGAAAAATTAGGCAAAACTCCAAGTCAGCTCTCCAGGGTCGGACTAATCATGTTTCTTCATTACTCCCAAAAAAACAGTGGGGTAATATAAGTTACAATACACCATGATGCCTCTCTGCATGCATCCACTTAGCATATTAAAATAATGGTACAATTTCATAAATTAGTGCAGACTTATTATCTCGCTGCTAATGTTTTCCTGAACGTCAGCAACCCTATGTTGCATTGGCTTTTTCCAGAAATACAAATTTTACAAACACATGATATACTGTCCCATAAATGTTTAAGGTATCGTGAAGCGGCACGTGCCGATCTGTGCTCAGTTACTTTATTTCAATTAATGAATAATTCAGCCAGATGAATTTGCACAATATTGCATCAGATATATAGTAATAAAAAGTAAAATTCCTTGAGGTAGAAATAATCCAGCATAAATGTTTCAGTGTATTCTGAGCACTAGTTTTCCACTTGCAGGCGGGGTCACCGCTGACATGAGGGGGAGTCTGGGTCTCGCACTAATATCAAACTCTAAAATATTTGAATAATGGAAGAAACAGAGTCTCCTTTTCAAATCGTCAAAGCGAGTTTCTGTCAAGAGGGAGACACAGAAAGCCAGCCGGAGAGAGACGGAGGGAGAACTTTGGTCAGTATCCAGTCTGACAGGAATGACATTTCTGTTCTTGTTTGCTTGACAGAAAGCTATTGTTTCTGGCTTTTCACTCTGGTTAATTCATATCATTCCCATCAAAGAACATAAACTTGATATTTATATCAATCAAAAGGTGACGTGTGCAGACACAAATGTTCAGTGTTACAAGCGGCTGGACATGCCCTATTAGAGCATCTCTTAAAATATCAAACATATATTTAACCATTATTAAAGGTCCTTTTAAAGGATTGCGACAAACAAACAGCCATTTATAGCGAAAAGTTGAGCAATTTTTTTATTCTCGTGATATTTTGACTTTATGAACTTTCCTGAAGAGCCACATACATTCTCAGATATTTGGTTATTCAGGGTGTGCACGACACTCAGCCTGAGTGCATAGGGCTTTGGAACAAGGTGGAATGGAAATGCAAAGGATAGCTAATGGAACCTCTGCTCTTTATCATATTCATTTTTTAACACGCAGATTGTCAATGCAGCTGCAGTATCACAGCCAGGTGGCCTGAAAGCCATTACAATAATGTTCCATTTCCACAGATTATTTATTAATCCAACAATGAAAAGGCGCAAGAAGCCACCGTGGTGGAGACACCGTCCCTTTCCACTCTGTCTTTCGGGGCACGAAAGAGTGAAGGTATAAAACCTGCAAAGGCTCTTTTCACCCTGCACCCATTGTGGTTGGTTTTCACTGCTGCCGCTGTCAGAAGCTGACAGGCCTGAAACACTCGAGACAACAGTGTCCTCCAGATCTGTGCCCTTTCCGGTCTGTGGTGAGAGCTTGGAGGGACTATTAGAGAAGTGAAACAAACGGGTGTCTCCTTGATGAGTGGCTGGAAGGGAAATGCTTCCATACTTCGATTGCTCCAAACACCTTTTTCCACCTCGCCGGGGGCTTTGTGTTTTTTGGAGTGAATGAGTGGATGAATGAATGAGTGAGTGATTGAGCGAGTGAGCGTTGCAGGTGCAGCTTTTAGCCTAAAACGGAGATTTGCGCCGGGAGAAGCCCTCATTCCCTCGAACTGCAGACGCCGAACACATTTACGATTCTGAAAGCCAATTATTGAGTCAAAGCCTAAAATGCACTCGCGGCCAGGAAACACTGCACATACAGTACATGCATCACGATGACAAACATCGATCATAATGGTCTTCGCTCAAACATTTATAGAGCACAGCTGGACAAAAAGGAGGACATGTTATCTTTGTTGTTTTAGTCTGGTGCATCCATTAGAGAAAATGACGGCAACAACACTCATTGAATCAATACAATCAGCGAACTGCTGAATAGGGAGTTGAAATAAGTACAGCAACAAATAAACAAATTAGTGCTAGTTTTAAGTCAGGATATGTCAGCGTATGAGTTGTATTATGTTTTATAATTCGCACTGAGAGAGTGGGAGGGTATGAAGGTTGCAGCTTTTCAAGAGGATTCTTTTTTAATTACTCAGTTAAAATCAGCAAAATGTGGCTTTGAGCTCAGCAATTATTGACCGAATGCCTGACAAAGCTAATTAATTTGTATGGAGTAATTAATGAATATGTAATTCATGGTGCAAGCTGCTGTATGAGATGGCACCGAGTAGAGTAAACTGTAAACCGTCATAGCGCCTTGATGTTATGTTTCCTGTATGAAGGAAGGTTCAGTAAGTTCTCACATAAAGGAAAACACATGCGCCCAAATCGATAGACACACATGGCTGTTGACATTTATCCGAGACCCAGTTCTGTACGTGTCACGACAGATGCCGCGCTTTATTTTGGTAATTATTTATTTCTCGCCGTGTTGTCTGTCTTTACGCTGAGACTCTGCTCCGCCTTTCCTTTTGCTCCTGCTTCATGTCACCGCTCCCTCCCACAACATCTACACCTGCATGTCACCATGTCATCACCCCGCTAATACCTTCACCCCCCTCCACCCCACACACACACCCACACCCCCCGTTTTCTGATCCAGTTGCTGGATTGTCTTAAATGCATGAGTGCACAGACATCCACTTCGTGCATTTACCTTGTCCTGTGATTTGAAGAGCCTTCATATCTGATCCCACGGTTACTGGCGTTTATTCTGCTAATGTTCAGTCTAGTCTGCTGCCTTGTTCTCCAGGCTCATGCTGCACTTACACTTATACTTACTTATATTGTCTTTGTGTTTTCAGACTGAATACTGCGGAAAGAAACACAAAGACGCGCTTTGAAGACATGTTTATTGAGAAGACTTGTGGGCGTTTAGTGACACGCCGTTTTCACTGAGTTTGCTGTAAGTGGCAATTAATCTAAATCATTTGCTAAACAAATCGTCACCACCGTGAGGAAAAGCCTCCATAATTGTTGATACTCTGAAACATATTCCACCTGATTTACATACCCCGCCCTCCCACCGACTTCATACAAATATTAAACCGGACCAGTGAACTACGTGGTTGAGGAATTAATAGAGTTCTGCTGTTGTGCGTCGCCTTGCATTTTTACTGGCCACGCCGACAGAAACTTGTGAGGAAAAAGCTGAGACTGATTCAATTTGATAGAGGGCAAAGAAATGGAATATTTACACAAAGGCACTAAGGGAAATTATGTGCATGGGAGTTGTCTGCATAGAGAATCACTGCGTGTTGGTCAAAGTGATTTTGTTTAAAGTAATCGGAGAAATACAGAAGAGCTTGGAAGCTGAGCTTTGACTCGCAGCAGATATATTCACAAGGTACAGTAGGGGACGGTGGGGGCTGACGGGGATGCTATGAATTTTTATTTCAAGGTATTTTTCATTATAGGATGTGAACAGAGCCTACCCTGTAACCTTGCTTTGACCACATTATGTGTTTTGTCTACGTACACTGAATGCTCGAGTTCCTCCCAGCCCCATCCGTCAATGAATCGGGATTCGTCGAGAGATCCAATAAATAACGCCAGTCCATCACTGAGCAGATTAGGTGTCAGCTAACTTCCGCTCCGCCCCACGTGCCATGTAGAAGCCTCAGGGGGCCTGTGTCCCAGGAATGATGGGTAATAAAAATGAATCATAGATGAAGGCCAGAGACAGGGGGCTGCAGGAGGAGTCTTGATGCATTAAACAGCAACAGTCGATATGTTCTCTTGTGATAATAGAGCATACAGGAGCTGCCGCCAAGCTATTTAACGCTTGTCAGTCTGAACCACAGAGGGTATCGGGGCTACACCAGCAGTCCTGCAAACATTTCATTTGGGAGGTTAGGAATGATGAACTTTCACACAATCGACATCAGCGTCTTTGCACAGCGGTTGCAAAAGTCGCTGTCCGGCTTAGCAGTTTGTGAGGCATCGGAGGAGAAGAAAACAAGGGTGTGAAATTTTGTTTACGCTTCGAAAAGTGCACCAGTAATGACAAGAAGAAGAAGAAGGAAAAGATTCAATAAGAAAAACGCTGATTTTCTCACACTTTAGTAATTAACAACAACACAAACAACGACACAAAATGCTGCGTAGCAATAAGATTTAGAGCCCTGTGATTTTCCTCCC
Organism: Channa striata; assembly: GCA_033026295.1. Lineage (NCBI taxonomy): Eukaryota > Metazoa > Chordata > Actinopteri > Anabantiformes > Channidae > Channa > Channa striata. Next base: position 15,373,738 of record CM065173.1, on the reverse strand, counting down.
GCGGCAGTTAATTGCTTGTGATCTCACTTCCTCCGGTCATCATTCTGAGGAATGCTTTCTGCAAGCGTAAAAGCCACTTCCTTGTTCCACCTTTCAGGAATAATTACGTCCCCTTCACACTGATGGATATATTAAGAACAGAGGCAGAGTAAAACCCACTAATCCTGTGCTTTCTCAGAACCCTCCTGGATTCTTTGCAGCACGTCACTCCATACATGCTCTGTCACTGCAAAACTGCAAGCGTTAGGAAATTAGCCCACAGCGATTAAATCTGTTGCAGAATATGTCACTTCCCTGGAAGTAAGTACATCAGTTACATCAGTGTGGCTTCTAATTGAATGGGACATGTCGGTTCTGGACAGATTTTGCACCGGATGGTTTTGCATAATTACATTAATGTGGTGCATATTTACATGACAGTATACAAAATGGGATGCTGCCACAGCGGAGAGACAGGCCGCACTAATCAGTGTCAAAGACAGTCGGTTGACCTATAAACTAAGCAAAGATGTGCGCGACGTGAACCCGTGGTGCCTTCCTGGTTTTACATTGTTCCATATATCGACTGTGGACGATTAAAAATGTATTCAGGACATAAATGAATGCAGGACGAAAGCAGGAGGAAGAAGAGAGTCATGTTTAGTTAGTGTGTAAGCGTGTAAATACCGACAGATCCTGAAGTTTTGAGATTTTATTACGTACGATATTCAACATCCAGATGTGTTTGCATTGTTAGACACGAGCTGTTTCTGAAGGTCCGGCAGTGAATTAAAATTAAATGGGATTCTCACTCGTCTCTATACGTCTGCTATAAACATCTGCTGTGATTATTGGAGCCGTGACCGGACAAAAACAGACAACGTGAATGGGTCGTGTTGTCGCCGTCATATTTCAAAGCTGTTGCATAGCACAATAGCAAAAATAAAAAGCAAGTAGTGGACACACACGATATTTGTCATGTTTGTGATGTGACATCAGCCTTTTTTTTTTTTTAGAAACTCCCTTTGGCTCTTTCACATTAAAGGCTTTTACAGTCAAATAGACCTTTGTCATGGATGATGTTTGAGCTTGTTTTCTTGACATCGAAAAATCTGTGTTGTTTTTAAAATATAAAGTTGTATTTTTGTGTGTTGTTTTCTTTTGTACATCATGTTTTTTATCATTTTTAAGAAAAGTTCCAATATATTCAAGACTTAATTTTAATGAAACAAAACTGACTTGCACTTTGGTCGTAAACTTGGACAGGTCACATATTTAAATGCGTCACGTTCCACCTCATTTCACCCTAACTAAGCCTGTGTCCAACCATTCAAACCGGTTTGAATGTTAAAGTAAGTACTTTATGTACCACTGCTGTGGGTATTCACTCCTGTTGATATATTTTTGAAGCCTTCACACTGTTGTCAGTGAAGAGAAAAATCAATTTCTAAAGAAAAATCAATGCCAATTCTTTTCCCTCTGGGCTCGTCTCAGGCTTACAGTATATAGAACAAGTGCAATGGAAATAATGATCTTGTTCTTCTGGCTACTCTACCACAGTTTTTGACCGCCTGAAAGTGCTCTTGAGGTCTCCAGTGAAATAAGCTCTGAGATTTGAGTTGGCTCAAATTAGTGTAAATTACCCCAACTCTTCCCTCTCTTGCCTCAGTCAAAAGTCCCTCTGCTGCGTGCGACTGGTGCAAAGTGCTGCAGTGAGGCGAAGGAACCAGACGAGATCACACAGCAAATCAGTTGAAACATTTCCAGCTTCTTTACGCTGATTACATTTTTATTTTACTTTAAAATTGTACTCGTGTTTGGATGTCATGATTGGTCCCAGCTGCACATTCTTTGTTTCTAACTTCCTGTGACACTGAACACATCATTACACCCTAAGCTTTTCGTAGGTTTTTAAGCTTTTCTGCTGCGTATATCAAAGGGGGGAAAATGCGATGAGGCTTTTTTGTTTTTCATTAGATTGTATGAATTTGGGGGGACAAAACTGCTGTGGGAGAAAATCTGTGGAAAAAAAAACTAATAACTATATGACATTCTGATACGAATGACTTTTACAAAACTGGCACCTATGTGAGCCAAGATTTGAGCCAAACGGTATTAATCTCATTTATTTATTTCCGGGAAAGCCCAATAAATTAATTTAGTATGTGCATATGTTTGTAACATGGACTCCTGCCTGTGTCAAGCAGTGTTGATAAAGCACAATCCTTCTGCAGAGGGCAGCTGTGGAAGCCACGGGGAGCAAATAAACAGATTCATGAATACAATGCATACTCAAACAAAGAGCGCCGTCTTCTGAATGCCAAAACAGCGGCAAGTACCTCAGTCGCTAAGGCAGTCGTCCACAGACTGCAGGGTCGGCGGTTTGATCCCCTGTCCCTCCTTGCTACGTGTGGAGGGGCCTTGGGCGAGACACGGAACCTGGTGGGTGAGGTGAGCAACTTGCACGGCGGCCATTGGCGAGCGTGTGAACGGGTGAATGAGAAGCTGCGTTGTAAAGTTCTGAATAAGCAGCTGTTCACCGTTACCACGTTTATCTGGAAATGTCACTTTTGCTCTGTGATCACTGAGGAAATTTTCTCCTGCTTCTTCTTGAATGCAAGAGAAATATGTGATACAAACACAGAAAAGCGCTTGTTTACAGACTAGTCTTCCATTTTTCCTGCGTATTAGACTTTACAATGTTATTTTGCCATAAAGCTTGCAGCAACGTCTCATTTTTTGATATGCTGACAGCTGAAAGATAAGAAATTATTTTGGTTTAATTGAGTTGAAGACCTAATGAATGTTAGGCCGCAGTTATCTCCTCGTTCGAAGCAACAGTTGATGGTATCTCCCCGTCTTTCCCCGTCTCCCTCCGTCTGTCTCCCGTTCTCCCTCTGCCCGTGTCCCTCGTTCTGCCTCTCGCCGCTTTAATCACAAGGGGGCCAAAGGCAACTTGTGATGGGCCGTGGCTGTATTGCTGTCAGAGCGTCCCTCCCCCCCCCCCCCCTCTCAGTTTGTGCGCTGCCTCAGCCAGAGTCGGAGCAAGGACACAACCCCTTCAGGCAACCACCTCCCAAATCTGAAGGGATGAAGCACATGTTGCCACAGATAAACCACTGTGATCAATCTCATGGATGCACAGCGAATCAGTGGAGCGAAAGGCTTTGAAAATCAAGCCCTGTCCCTGATGTGCCCAGCAATGATTATGTGGTCAGTGGTGCCAAAGGCAACCAGTAAACATCAAGGAACTTGGAGCAGCGGGCCTGTCAGTTCTCAACACTAATTAAACATACACAAGTAACCCAGTGCTATGATGCCAGCAGGGCAAAGGCTGACATCTTTGCTGGTAATAAGTTGAAAACCACCATTGCTAATGAAATTATTTTATTATTAAGTAATTATAAATTGACATGATCATCCAGTTCCCGTGCTCACGACGGACATTTGAAGAGGGGTTGCTTGTGCTGGTTCCTTATGCCCACTTTATTGGCAGCGGTTGCCCAAAATGAAGGCTAACTAACCGTGTATTTAATTAGAAGACATTTGCCTAATTGACTGTCTGACTACAACTTTTCAGAGCTCAACTGTCTCAAACTGAGAGCAGCAAGTTCTCCAAACACGCATTTGCTTTTAGAAATTGTTATACGATAACTAATAAAATGTCTGGATTGTGTTGTAAATGTCCTTGTCCTTGTTACTTTGCACTAACTGCAGAGAAGATATTTTCAGATAAGAAAAACATGTTACTTAAGATCAAATCTTAGCCTCGACATGTTTGCCTTTTAAGCTGAGCGTCTTTCCTCGTTACTTTTTCACCCCAACATTAGGACGTCTGCAGAGATTTGTTTAACTGCAGCTCGCTGGTCAGGGGAAAACTCACACTGGTGTTTTCCAAGGCTCGATCTGACATCTCTGCCGCTAACAACGAGGCGTCAGTTCCTGCAAAACAGAAAGATTTAGCTCCACAACACCTCAGGAGATTCTTCTATACATTGATTCAGCTTTTCATAAACACATTTTGACAGACACTGCAGCCATTATTCAAGCTGACACAATTTTAACGCTAACAATATTGTCACACCACTGCTGACGATTTTGGTGTGTGACAAGACAAATCCAGTGTCTCAGCGTCTGACTCTGGACAGATTGGCACAGCCGAGCAGGACAGGTGCAACTGCAGAAGGTGAGAAACACTGATATTCACCAAGCGCAACCATCTTTTTCAAGCGGTAAACACAGTTTCATTTCAGGAAACAACGTACTGGATAATTTTAATATGACTGATGGATTAATTAAGAAGTGATATCAGTATGTTCTAATATGCCACATTCTCTGTTCCCAGTCGTCCCCCACTAACAGGAATCACTTCCTGTCATGCAGATAGTACAAATGCTCCTGTGAACCGGAGGATATTTCTTTTCCACAAACACACACTTTGTACTTGTTTTCTTTAAATAGCAAAAGTGAAAGAAAGTTGTTGTATCTATACGCCACATGTTGCAGTGAATGTCAAACTTTAAACTTTGATATGATTCCCAGTCTGCATCAGTTAGCATATAACATATTCTAGGGAGTGTGCAAGGACCTGAAAGACTTCAAATGATCCTCGACATAATCTTGGAAGAGCAACAGAATCTAAAACTGATGGCTGCCAGACGGCTAAGACTTAGCCAAAAAATACCCTTGGGCTCCTTGAGCTTTTGACATTTTGAAATTTGTAAATTTGTAAATTTTATATCTTTTACTTAATATCAAGTGGCGGTTTTGGGATTGCAGGTCTCCAAATGGCTTCCTTCTAGTCTTTATGCTAATGGCTACTTTCACACCCCTTTTTCTTTCTCAGAAATTAAAACATAATGGATTTTACTTTTGAATAATGCAAATTATAGACTACGCATTTGTCAAAAAAACCCATCAAAGTTGGCCTGGTGATTTATTGGATACTACTAATAATAATAATACTAAGGTTTTTTTAAAGGGTTCATAATATCATTGCACCTCCTCCTTTCCTTTCTATTTTTCTTGTTACATTTCTCTCCTTACTTAAAAAATAACCCATTGCATCATCATTGCCGCGGCAGCTTCATCTTGTCACTTGTGATCATTTACAACATGTAGGCGAGATAAGGACCTGTAGATTCAGGACAGAGCAAACTGCAGGATGAAGCAAAATGCTGCAATATCATCTATCATGCTCATTCACACTCTGTCAGATAGCCACCTGCACTGTGAACGCACTGTTGTTCTGTGATGACGCTGACCCCGTGGTTAAGCAAGGCTAACATTGTGCGATGTGTTTTGGGATTTTTTCCCTTGATCTGGTGATGCCGCCTGCATAAATCAGAGCCGTGTTCCATCGCTCCTCAACAGAAGCTCATGCTGGCAACCCTCCAGCTCAATCACATTGATTTTCCATAACAATATGAAGAACACTGTTCACTGCCGAGGATTAATGAATTGCATCTTCAGAGTCACTTTGGCATTCCTAATGAAGGTAGATGAATTTCCCAGAGCAGGCCAGCTGTGTTTGAATCGGTGCTGACTGTGCCAGGGCACATCCATGGTGAAGCCGGAGAAAAAAATACAAATATTCCACAGACTCATAAATCTTCATTGGGTCTGTCAGATAATTTTAGTAAAAACATATGATTCAAAGCGTGACATTTATCACCATCAGGCTGAGAGCCTTTTTTTTTCTTCGCCCGTATTCACCTGAAATATACAGATTTGCCGATGGTGGAATCAGTTCAGAAAACATTTGTGACATTTGTCTGTAGCTGCACTAACAGTTACTGATACTGTTATACACGCATGTGTTGTATGGTTATTTTAATAAATCCTGGTAAAATAATTGCATTATATAAAAGCAGGTAAAATGAAAATTGATAGTCTTTGACACTGAAAAAACAATTTACTGTTGATTGACTATTAAAATAAACAGTTTTTTTACATATCACCATATAAATAGGAGACAATGTAAAATAAAATGAAGTTATGGACTTTATGAGTCTGGGGAACATTTTTGTGTAACATCAGGATGGTACCACACTGAAATTCATACACTGCTTTTTCATATCTTAGTATTTTTAGGTTTTTAAACACAATTGTATCAGTGCTTACTAGCATGCTGACGTTCACTAAGCAGAGCTGATAAAGATGCCATTAGTTTCAAAGATATTTGGCCATTAATCAGAGTGTTTTGGGTGAAAGGTCAGGAGATCTCCAAAGTTATCGACCAAACATCCCTGGGACAAGATGAATGTTCTGTTCAATAATTGTCAAGCATTTTAATAAAGAGATAGACCTGACCTCGCGGTGGAACAGGAGGAAGGGTGAGGTTAAAATCCACGATTCATCCTGTACAAATGTTTATGACATTCACCAGAGGTTATTTCCGTCTGGGTAGTGGTGACACGACCGCCCACACAACACTGATCCTGCCGCGGCCAGAAAGCACCTCTGACCTGATCGAACAGCCTGCATAGACTTAAACATATTTCAGCATAACATTGGTTTTGCAGCATATGTCTCTTGACTCCCATAGCAGCCGTTTCAAGACATTTAGTAGAACAACTGATACCCAAAGGGGCTCATGCATTTTTCTTTGTGATGAATAGATTAATGAAATGGAAATGAGAAAAACTTGCCACGACACAACTTCCTAATAGGCTGGGCCTGTACAGGAAAGGAACTATTTTCTATCTTAATATAAAAGCACACATGTCAGATTGAAGCGCCTCGGTGGAATATGCAAACATGCGAAGATGGACCTGTTTTTTTGAAGGAGGGAATAGTTTTCACCAATCATCCCCACCTCATACAAATTCCGTTTGTGTTGTCACATACGAAGGTCCTGTGGGGCGGCCGCTGCGGCACCAGCGGCCTCCAACTCCCATCCCCAGCTGATTCTGATAACAATTAATTTACTGAATCAGAATCTCTGCCTGACATCCATTCCTATTTCAGACCGCCAGTTATGTGAACATTGACTCTGGAATAATCATTTGTTGAACTTTCACACTGGCTTTCTTGATAAGCAAACCTTTGAATTATTTTTCTGCTTGGCTGTCCCTGTGAAATAGCTCTTGGCTAATGTAAGCCTGTTTTCAGATACAGTGAGCTGGATCTGTGGCTACAGGAGCGGCGCCGCTTTGCCCACAAACACTGATCTTCTGGGGTGAAAAAAGCGCCGTACAAGTTGCATTTTAATCAACATATACTAAAGCAAAACTCTACCTTTCACAGAGCAACTGTTAAATTGCTGTCTGAACAGCAGGCGCCAGCGAACAGCGAGCTCGTTTTGGCATTTTATTTTTTTGTTCTGTGATGTTTTCTCTGTGGCGCTGTGACTCTCAACCTCTCATAAACTATTCCTCTGTGGTAAGAGTGTGCTTCAGTCAAGAGACATGTAATAGGGAAACGACAACAATACAAAGCGTAACGGTCATGTCTGGCTGAATGGAGCTTGACCATTTCACCTTCTCTGCGGGTTAAGGAGATACACAGGACACTAATCCAAGTGATACAATAACACACGTAACAGGCACAGATAAAACTGCTCTCTCACAATATCCCTCTTAATCTCTGTGTGCTCCTGTCCCGAGAGGAATCACGTGATACAGCAACGCACGGCTTGTATTTCACACACTGTGACAAGTTGCATGAATCCATCTTTTCTGTCTCCAGCTCTCCCTCTCCTTCTCTGTCTCTGTCTCGCTCTCTCTCTCACGCACACACACACACACACACACACACACACACACACACACCTTTTCTCACAGTCTCAGATTTTTCCAATATTTTCAGCAAACATGGTAAAAGCATTTGGGAAATGCAGCAAAAAATCCAATTTTAACCTGAAGATGTAAAAATGCTTTTTAAACAGAAAGCAAGCACGATGGACCGGGTGGCCTGTTTGACTACGTATGTAATTTGATTTCTAACAAGCATGACATCACTTGCAAGCGGCTAAAATAAAAGGGAGAAAACATGGAGGAGACCTGCACGGAGGCTCAATCCCTAGTCACCCAAACTGGCTGGAACCAGTGTGAAACATTGCTCACAGGCAAACGGGATGAGGCACGGTTGGAAACGCAGGCAAACAAATTGACTCTCCACACTTGCATATGCTGTGTTTCTGTGTTTCCACAGACGTGGACGCGCCCGCGTCCGCGTGGACATGCAACAAGGAAGGAAACAAGGGTGACAGCTCTGCCTGAGGCCACCTACACGACACCCTGAACCATGTGTGGCTCTTTGTGCCAGCTTTGAAATGTCTAACATTCAGGTCAGAAGAGGGAAGTACATCTATCTTCTCTGTGTCAGCGCCCAGCATTGATGGATGACCTGGCCTGTTGAGTTGTGGTGGCCAGGTGACAGAGCTCCATTAATAAACAGATTGCACGGCTTCACTCCTTTGTGTGTCATCAACAAGAGGTGCTTTTTTTTTATTATTTCTGTACCACAGATAATAAATACTCATAAACCTAATGACGCCTGATTACTGCTGCAATTTTTGGCTCATTAGGCTGATTAGCTGCAATTGTACAACTCTGTGGATGCCGGATGTTTAAAAATACACTCCTGGTGTGTGTGTGTGTGTGTGTGTGTGTGTGTGTGTGTGTGTGTGTGTGTGTGTGCGTGCGTGTGTGCTTTGTGTTAAATGACAGCTATACTCTGTAGGGTCTCCACCATTACATTTAACACATCTATTTGTTGCCAGTAAAGAAGTGACACTATTGTCTTAACACATCTTTTTAGCAGCACTACACATTTAACCTTCAGTCCTCGCAGGGTTGTGTTTGTGTGTTTTGCATCAACAAGGGTGTTCCATTGTAAAACACTTCAATCATGTTGCCTCACATAAGCTGCTCTGGTGCAGAAATGTCTCTTAATTTACAGTCCTTGGTGGTGGAAAAATGTCCTTCAATGTCAGTGTGAGCCTTCTGTGTCCACAGACAAATCAACAGAGCGGGTGGAGTCAGTGACCCCAATAATTTAGTGCATTACTCCAGACGTTTTTCAGATGCTGAGGAAAGTGCCCATTTTTCCCAAATCGAGACTTGGCCCCTCCTGTTTATTACAGGTTTGTGACCCACGCTGGGCCCTGCTGAGCAGGGGTGGAGGAGGGGGGGAGGGTGTTCCAGCAAACAGGGGTCGTAGCAATGACACCATGCATCCCCACATCAAACAAAACAGCCTGGAAGCCGTTAAGGGAAGTAAAACTTCCTTAAGTCCCTGAAGCAATAGCTTTAGAGTCAGCAAGTTGTTTTGGAATTGCCAGATGTTATGAATAAAGAAAGAGAAAGAAAGATAACGCTAATATATTTTACAGTGACTCTGGCAAAGCAATGTAAAATCTATTCTTTTTGTCTCTGTGTGGCTTAAATGGACTTCTCCATTTGAATTTACTCGGGAGGATAAAAACAGTGATTGTGCATTTTTCAATCTGCAGACTATGAACAAACGGTAGCTACTCCTCGCTCCTGAATACATTTCCAACATGCAACAAACTTTGCAACTATGTCTTGTTAAAGATGAATTTGGTTATCTTCTCTCCGGAGTGATCAAAACAAATCACAGTTGTGTGTTAACGGAGCCTTCCCCAAATAGGAAGGAGGAAATGAGAGTTTAACAGTTTGACACTCGGCGTGTCAGGCTGCTGTGCATGTGCCGAGAATGTGTGGATGCAGACGACTGTTTGTACAGTCCGACATAATTGCAGGTTTTTCCGTGAAGTACTGAAGGTATAGCACCTTAGATTAAAGCTTAATTATAGAAACTGCAAATGTATTCGTCTCACCCGTTCTCTATGCGTTTAATTGGTATCTGGTATGAAGACAATTACTTTTTTCTTTATCTGTGAGGCAACACCTCTGTTAGACAAAGGCTGCAGTATATTATTGCTGGCTAAGGATGCATCATTTTCAATGCTGCTGATCGGTATTTACCTTAAGGCTGAACGCTAAATTCTTGGCTTTATTACTATGTTCTTTTCCAATATTCATGATGCAAACAACAAACTAATCAAATAAGCGTCAAACCGGCACTGCTGATGTCGTCTCTCCATCACTTCCACAACTTCGGTGAAAAAACACCGAGCAGGAAAGCTGGACTGATTTAACTGCTCGTGTGTGTTTGTTTGTCGCTGGTGTGGTTAACAAATTGATAGCTGGAAAACCTGATAAAGATGTAATCTAATCCAATCAATTTGAAATCACATCTGTGGCGAGGCAGAAAATTGACATGAGTGCGCCATTGAGAGGAGACACAAGTGTCTAATTTTGCCACATATATCTACAATCTCTTTGCGCCAACGGAGGAACAGCGTAATGACAGTTTCTCGCCATTTTAGGGGCAACAACGGCCCTTCTCATTGTCCCCGTCAGTGAGAGTTTTTGTTTATTCATCTTGAAGGTGGAGAGCGAACGAGGGACAGCAACATTGATCTAAGACCCCAAGGCTTCATTTTCCCATGGAGGCACATGGAGACATGGCTAATTAGGCTAGCATGTCGCCTGATCCAGCACAGCTGCAGCGAGAGATTAGACAGACAGAAGCTGCCAGCTGTTACTCAGATGCAGTATCACTGACTAATTGAGATGGGCGAACGTTCACGAAGCAAGGCCCATGCCAGTCGTTCTCATCCTGTCGTTCGTAGTGTCCAAAGTATATCATCCAATGATAAGGTTAATCAATGAGACTGCTGTGGAACAGAGGACCTGATTAAAATGTAAATACCCTAAATGTAAATGGCTCAATTGAATCATGGGAAATTACGAGGTTTCCTCTTGAGAGCTCTTGGGCGTTGTAAATAGTTCAGGGTGTAGTAAAATATCAGGATAGCGTTTCACGACTGGAAAAAGCTGTCGTGAACGGAAATAAATGTGAATTATTCCTAACACAATTTAAAGATACAATGTCAATTCACATCACCAACATTTGTCCCATAGAGACTCATCAAATTTAATATTTAAGACATTTAAGGAAAAACAATATTTCGGGGTGTGTGGAGCAACACTTATATTTTCTTTTGACTGATAATGGAAGTTTCACATCTTGTATTACACTTTTGGAATTCAGTAAGACAAGACCAGTCACTGAGACTTGTGGGTATGCCTGATGTCCTATGAGATTTTTTCATGTAAGTAAAGGATTTGATTGAGCCTGGATAATATTGTAACAGAAAAAAAAAAAAAGAGAGATGTGTCTAAATCCCATAAAACCACAATCCTGTAAAAGTATCCATAGAAGCTCAGAAGCCACTTCCGTGACACATCATGGCTGGAAGGTTGAACTTTTTTTTTTTTTACTTAAAATGTTGAATTGTGTGCCAAAAGAAAAATCACACTAGCGCATAAAACGCACACGTGCACACGCGTACACATCGAGCTCCAATCAGTTGTGCTCCAGTCGCTGTGCACCTTCTCATCTCTAAACGATCATGTACAATCCAGCCTCTCTATAGTGCTGTCACAAGTCAGCCAAGATAATCTCTTCTGCAAGAGAATTTAACTCTATACCTTCTAGCACAGTGACGCGATGCAATTTAATGCCTCCTGTGATAACTAATGGAAGAAACTCTTAAAACTTCAGAGCTTATAATAAGCTTGTCAGCTTATCATATTAGGCATGTGAGCTTATAACATTAGCATTTAAATATTCCCGGGTATACAGTAATGTGATTGGAGGGCTTTGCCATTTTGACTTTGCCACCGAGGAGAAAGGGAGGCAGAGAGAAGGGGTAATGATGCTGTCTTGAAGAAGTGCTGAAGATGTCATGCAATTGTTTACCACAAATGTCCCTGAGCTGTGATGTATTCGCAGGCGTTTGAATGGGCTGAAAATTATTAAAGTGTGATAAACGCTTCACTTTCCACCTGCAGCTAAAACACATGAGCGTCAGGTGGGCCGGACATTGTTCCACTCATACATATGAATGCGAGTGTGGGCGTGTTTGTCGGTTTTAGTCCTGATATTGGACTGGCCATTACTCTGGGGAGCTCTCATGAAAGTTCTATCTTAACTAATATTAAAATTTTAACTATTAATATTAATTTAATGTGTTCTTTGCCTTCTGCCCTGAGCGTGTTGGAAAACTGCCCCGTTCTCTCATGTAATAAATGACCTAACTCCACTGAAATTACAAGTAAAGAAATAACCCAATAAATGTGGTTGTGGATGTAATCAATAATGATGGAGAGGGAGTGTGTTATTGCACTATAGATATATTCAGCTGATAGCCAGATTCATATTTCTGGCACCACGCTGAACTACAACAACACCAAAGTTGATTGTGCAAACTTGACTTCTTCGCATAACTTGTGAAACATTTTGCGGGTCATAGAAATTTCAACCTTTATTATTTCAGACAGCTGTTTATTAAATAGACATATCTGCCTGATAAAGACACAAATACAGTGCACTATATTTTGTGCTCCGGGGGAATATGAGAACACAGCTCGAGATACGGGCCTCGACTTCCAAAGGTTTTACCCTAAGAGAAGGAAGTCAATTAAAACTGTAAGTCATGAAATGACTAATCTACTATGACTTGACCTACACTGAAGGCCTCCTCCACTGTAATCAATTTTGCATACAGTAGAGAACTCATCTGTCTTGGCAGGAATAAATGTGAATTATACGTACTAAATTAAATCGATCAGGCTTTATTCTTCATTGTTTGTTTTAAATGATATGTTGTTTTATAAGGGCCATTCCAACTTGGAGTATTTTTTTTTTACAACTACTGTATTCACAGTAACTGTCCTGAGGGAGGGTCATTTCTGGGTCGTGATCCTTTTCCTCCCTACAGTACACAGTACACCAGGCTTGAGAAATATTATACCACTCTTGCAAAGAGAAAAAAATAAATAAGACATAGAAAAAAGCTGTGATGCTGTGAGAATGCAGTTAACCTCTTTGCTACTTATCACATGCCTAAAACGCAAGTCGCCATTTTCACCTAATCACGGCCGATGTTCATCCACTTCACTGTGAAGAGCCTAAAACTAATGATCTTCTCACCGAGACGTGGAACCAAGCAAGTGAGCAATTTTAGGATTGACAGATATTATTAAACAAAACTAATTATAGTCATTGGTACAGAACAATAATATCCTGCATACTAAAGTATTCATGTGGGAGATTAAAATAGGCCTATCCATTAAAGACATGATATTTCATTCTATCTACAAGGAGGAAATAAGCCTAATAGGCCTTTTTATCTGCGAGGAAATAGGCACCAGCAGAGGTAGATCAATTAATAATTGAATGTGCTTTTCCATCAGATAGAGCACTGGCTGTGTACTTAGCGATGGGCAAACACAACTGATAATACACGATGGTGATTTGGCATCCAACTACATAGAAAATGTATAAATAGTATTCTGACCTGTTTGGCAGATTGCAGATTGTAGATCCTGCATTGTGTGTGAATATGTTTTGGCAAAATATTGCAGTCGAAATTAGAAATCCTGATTTTATTGACAGCCTAAACAGGTTGAAACACCCATGGAAAGTGATTATAAAATGCTGTGTGCAATACTACGATGCTATAAACAGTTTATTTGCTCCTTTAAAAATACATAAATGAAAGAATCAGTTCAAAAGTGATACCTCATGCAGCAAATTATATAAAGAAAAATGCTTTAACATTGCTGCAAATTGTGTGACGAGATGGGAAATTGTAGGGCTTGCTCTTATTTCTTGGTAAAATTATTACTCATTATTCAGAGGACTATCCTTATTATCTGAAAAGAAGAGAGCGAAATATTGTTCTCTATGTAGGTCATTCGTTGCGGTCATTAACACGATGACTGCATAATTATGAAAAACCACTTCTTAATATAATTTTAAATGCATTGTTGTTGAACTGCACTAATCCCCTATGTTGCTTTAAAGTGTTAATTTAATGCCCCTGTTCAATCCAAAAGTAATTTTCTAGCACAATTGTGCAGTAAGTACCAATTAAGTCACAAATGTCTTTAATTTAATGAATATTCAATTGCAGACGATCTTGAATATATCTCTTTATTTGGAAAATAAAACCTAAGGTAAAAGAGCATTTGTGTTGTTCTGCCCACTAACTAATTATTTTAGACGCCAGCGCGATACAACAGTGCCCATGGCCACTATTGCTTCCAAAGCAGTTAGAGCTGATAAATGCCTCATATTGTTTGGCTTTTGAATTTGTATTTCTATTTGAATGTAATCGAGGCACGTACACTATGGCAGTTTTTGAGCGTGCAATCTCTTTTCCGTGTCCTACAATCTTTGTTCAAACTGTGACCCCAGGCTGCTCATAGCAAGTCGCACAGCGGTTCTACATCTGCCGTTAACTAAAGTGAAGACAACAAAGCTGGGATCAGACAGGGATGGGAAAGGTTGAGGACAGGTTTTGTTTTCACATTTTCAGCAACAGTCTCGTTCTTGAACATCTTGCAAAACAAGGACTAAAAATACACCACTAAAACAGATATCTTTAAGGCCCCTCAAAGCCGGCAGCAACAAACAGAAATTTAAATCCCGGCTCTGCTTTTTATTCGGATCATTTTAAAGAAATCTGCTGTCAGAAACTGCCACTTATGGCATGCTTGTCACCTTTAAGACTTCCTTTTACCTCATCCTAAGGAACATATGCAATAAATATTAATGATCAAATATCAGAGCAGAGCTGATTAAATTATACATGGATCAATGGGGTTAGTGAGTGAGTCATTAATAGTTAAAGAAGGACTAAACATACTGTACCTCTTCCTGCAGAATGTCTGTATCCTTTCTAAATGCAGCCTCATCACATAATGAGCTACTTAACTGCTCAGGCCCACGTCTGTCTCCTGCATGTCTTATGATGCACTAACATACAGCATGAAAACAACAAATCCCTTATTAATTAGTAAGGGGAGCGACGTATCTGCCATTAGACATCGGCACCTGTTTTACAGAGTCGCATTTTAGCTGCTGTTCTCTGCTGGATTACGGTTTGTGCGTAAGGTTTCACATTGCGTTTGTGATCGTGGAGGGTTACAACATCAAAATGTGTGCTTCTTTTTTGGGAAATTGTACATTTTTAGACTTACTTTAACACTGGTGTCATGATTTATTTTCACATGTAAGTTGGTCCGGTCAACAATGTTTTTTTACATATTGTCAAACTGCACAGGAAACGTAAAACGGCTTATTAGAACGGGCTGCAATTAACACTGCGTCAGACATTTTCCGATGTCGCGTCAGCACACAAACCTTCCTCCTGCCCACTTCAAGGGCACAGCACATGGGAGCTGGAGTGTCTTTACAATGGGAGCCCTGCAGCGCTTGGATGCTTTATCAGCATGTAGCAATCAGGTGTGTATTCAAATCAAAATGACAGACAAGGATATTAAAGCTCAATGGCATTTCATAAACCTTTTGAATCTGCGGTGGCTTTTTTTATGCGTTCAAGGGTTGAAACTTAAATGTTCGTGTTTGTGAGTCATCACAGGTGTCTGCCAAATGTAGCTTCACAGCAGAGCAAACAGCTTATTACCCTTTTCTTCATGCCACCGCGTACGCTCCTCTAACACTAATGGAACCATGTCTAATGAAAGTAGGTGAGCAGAGTCTGCAGTCGCTCCCTATCGACACTCCTTTAAGAAAATGGACCTTTTTAAGATGTGAGACATTTTATCTTCAGCAAAATATATTTGTTTACATTTTGTTCCACTTTTAATTGAGTCATCAAAATGCTGTTTACATGGTAACAATGCTGTGTACAAGCGGCCAGATTGACCTCTTGGGATTTTAGTGGATTCCATGATTGGCTTTGAGCGTTCAAGCATAGTGTATGGTTTAATTAAAAATAAAATCCATAGGTTCTAATACAGTAATTCCTGACCTGTTATATAACCTCAGGCATAAAACACAAGAGGAAACAGCGAGGGGTGCAGCAGGAAGAGAGAGACACCTTTTTTTTTTTTTAAGATTTGAGAATAAAGTGTTCTTTATTTAGTCAGGTGTGGGCCTCTGTGGTGATTAGGCACTCATATGGCAGCCATGGCTGCTGGAAGCCATGCAGAACTAACAATAAGCCTGATCTCCATGGGCCAATTAGCCTTTGGGGTTCCCATGTAAAACCTTTCATGAAGAGCCTGTGAATGGAGGCCATTACAGACAGAGAACTGTGCCAGAAGAGCCCCTGAGTCTCCAGTGGATATCTTCTTCCCTGTCCAGTCAAGCCTGCACGCCTGTGACAAGCAGCCATGTCCTGAAACCGTACACGCGGGCTACCAGAGAATGGGGAAGTGACACCGTGCCCAACTGGAAACCAATTACGACTCATGAATCAAAGCTTCATCTGCCATTACATTGAGAAGATAAGGTTGATTGATCTCACCTCAAATAATCATTATAGACGGGATTTGAGTATAAGGCCAGGCCGGTGGTGAACTGTACTGTATCGTTGCTTGTCTGGCTCAGCGAAGACCTTGAAAGTGTCAGATAAAAGTCGTTTTCTATTCTTAATTCTACACTGTTACACATGGTTCTTCTTGGTGAATAAAATCTTTTTTTTTTTTGTTAAAGTTGAAAAGGTTGAAATTACTTTTTGTTGAAAGGCCTTGAAACATTCCTCCTGTTTTGGAACAATCCCTGCAGCACTGTAGGAGCCCACAGTTTCCTACAGTAAGTGTTCATCCAGTATGTTGAAAACTCAATTTGTCACATGGAGAGAATACAGTATTGTTCAAAAGTAGATAAGGCTGTTGTTGTTGAGTAAATGCTGGTAGTCTGCTTTTCCCTACGAGGGCATGTTGGATTGCCTGAGTGTAAACCTCTGTTTTGTTTGCTGTTTTGTTGGCTGCCATGGTTTCTTAATGTGCGTGAGTCGACATTTGTCGGCGTTTCTGTGAATGCGAGTGCGAATGAATGCGCATACATGCTGGTCTTTTGACACATGCACACGGCTGTGCAGAAACGAGTGGGAGGACGGACGTGACGGCTGTGCGCGGATATGTTTATGACTCTCCCTGACTGCACAGCTCTTCTAATCACAGCAGAGGCTGAGGGTCCTCCTCATTCTGGATTCTCCTCACACCCCAGCTGTGGGTTTGAGTCGCATCCACACTGAGAGGTGAGCATAAGCCCCAGCTGCCAACTTTTGAGAAAACAAGAGCTGAACCCAAAACAACAAGAAAGAAATAATTTCTAACGCTTTGTTTTTCATATTTGCACTACTCTCCTGAGGCACTGAACTCTGAAGAACAGTTGGGGTAACATCCTCAAAGCTTGGCATTTCCAGTGAGGATTAAATACCTGGAATTTGAAGTCAGTAGAAAATGAAAAACTGCCTCGCCTGCATCAAAGAGCAACCTTGTCATTATTAGCTGCAGAGGGAGAAATATGCAACTTGACAGAACTGAATATTGTCTTCTGCTTTCTTCTTTCAAGGTGTCCTCCTTTTTTCTGTCAAGATGCTTACATTGTAGCAGCCTTGAAGTGTATTAATATTACCAATTTAACTGGGATTGTGTTATGTGCGGTGTGCCATTAGCAGCGTAAGAGTTAGCTGGCTGTGATCAAGACTGTCACATTGCTCAGAGACCTTTTACGTGAAAGCACTCCTATTATTTGAACCTTTTAGCAAAGGTTAGAGAGATATTGCAGTTTGTCCATATCACTTTATTTACACCGAAGCTGTATGTGATTTTTCATCTTATCAGCACAAAATGAACCATAACCATGTCAGAATGAAAGTACTGCATGACAACTAATAAATCTGTGAGTCGGAAAAAAAAAAAAGTTTCATTTAAATCCTTTCCGTACATACATCTTGTGTAACCAGTGTTGAATTAAGTCGGCGCATTTTCCACATCAATCTACTGTATCCTACTCTAACATTCCGCTCAGGTTGTCTTTCCTAAGAAATAGCAGGCTGAAAGCCTAGCTGTTATAGCTGCAGTGCATATCAAAATCTCTGCAGAATATGACTTTTATTTGACTAAATTGAAAGCCTAGTCTCTCGGAATATTGCGAAATAGCACAATGCCACTTAAAATACTGGTTCCACGCATGAAGAGTGCAAGAAATACATTTCCCCAGCATGTAACGATTACCTGAGTGCAGACGTCGGGCTCCTGACTGTAGACTGCAGTGCAGCCAGAGCTGAGTGTTGTGTTCGGGCTGTTGGATGGGTGGACACATCTGCCTTCGCTGCTGACAACCCTTTTCCCTGTAATGAGTGAGTTTTAGAAATTGTTTCTTACTTAACCATGACCAAACTCGAACCATCTAAAAGTCCCGCTCTGCCCGGGAATGTGACTCACTTATTGTTGCTTTACTTGGAGGTTTGACCTTCACTGTGAACAAGCGTTTGACGCCCGGAGGCTGTTTTCATGTGGATCTGCTGGAAGGGGAAGTTTCTCTACACTCGTACTAAACGTGTTTAAATTAAACGACATGTTCATTGTCCAATATGCTACTTATGCTACTTACAGTACATCGTCATTGCCATTTAAAAACACACATACACACAAGGTAATGACAAAGTAAATTAATTCAATATTGTTAAGACTCAAGGACACAAACAATGTGTGAGTTTTTGTGAGTAATTTGGGTTTCCTTTATAGAAATGTAAAACAATATGTACTCTGCATAAAATAGTTAATACAACAGGGCATTTTGTCTTATGATTTATTATTCAAACTAAATGAACATTGTCACATAGTCTTTTTTTGTAGAAAAACACTTTCAGAATATGCATCATGTTGTTATATAGTTTAAGATCATATTTGTGTTACAGTATTTGTAACTTTGTTGCTAATACAAGTGTTCATGTCCTTCAAAGCAGGAAGTTGGCTCCACACTGAAACTGAATGGAAAGATCACCTTCAGTGACATAATAGGTTATGACAGAAACACAGCTTGTCTTTCTGCTCAGATACACTTGTTTTTGTGGCGACGGTGCTCAAATACAAGTGCTTGCATCAGTTAGATCAGACTCCACAAAGTGTGTGTGGGGTTGTATGTGTGTGTGTGTGCGTGTGCATGTGTGTGTGTGTGTGTGTGTGTGTGTGTGTGTGTGTGCCGGCCACCTAAGTGGAAATGAAGACAAGCAACCTGCACTACAGAAGCTATTCCCCTTGTCCAGGGCCCAGCGAGAGAGACACAGAATAAGAGAAAGATGCGCCTTTCAAAGAAAAATTGTCTGTGTTTGATAGATCTCACTGTAATATATTTGATTTTAAATGAAAATTGCGGTTGCCCAGCTCAACCGAGTTCTGAGGGCTTATGATTCGCTGTGTGGATACACAGCCACCCCTGCAATTCCATCAGTCCCCAGTAGCTGACAAGAATGGATAGGCTCTATTAACGTAGATACAGGGGGCCTACGGCTGTGTTGTAACTAGTGCTATTAATCCATATAGTTGGTCTATCAAGGTGTTACCCTGTATGGGATCAAAAGGAGCAGCCCGCTGTCATAGCGCCTCCTGAATTCAACATCAGCGAATGGACGTGAATTTAAGCCCAGGAAGTCACGACGGTGACGTGCACGTGTCTTTGGTGCTCGTTAACGCGACACGCCAAACGCGGTGTGGCACGTTTTTAACTTGCTGCTCCGGGCTACTTTAATTTGCCCGCAGAGTCGTTAATCCTAAATGTAATTCTGGTCGGAGCAGCTAATAGTTCGGAGCTATTAAACAGCATAAACATGCAACAAGGATTAAGCATGTGCGAATGCTTCTCAGCGATTCCTCAGTTTCTAGGGGACAGGCGTGACACGGCTGCCCCTTTGATCAGCGCCAACACCATCAGCTTCATGTCTACAAGATATCTGCTCTTGAAAAGGGGCACACTGGGTTTATACTCTGTGTACATTAGCAATTTAGATCCAACATGAAGAATATTGTTTGAACATTTGCATCTCAAAGGCACAATTTTAATTTTTGAAATTGGTCTGGCGCTGAGGTGGGTTGATTTTTTTTTCTCTCTCTTTTGTGCCTTCTATTACTTTTATGTTGAGGGGAAACTGAGTGAGCACACTGTATTTTTACGATTGGAAATTAAATAAGAAAAAATGAAAATACAATGATCTGTCGCAGCAAGTGCAGCACCTTTTGCTATAATTTATTAAAAAGGTTACACTGACATTCCTATTGATGTAAAACAAAGAGATGGTAATGCAATTTTCATTTCATTGATGCTACTGCCATTAGAATATAAATTTGTTGTCTTTTGTTTGCAGAGCATATGAATAACAAAATTAACTTTAGAGTGCCAACTCTATACCAAACATACTCAGGGGCTTTGAGTTTGCTATTTCAACAGTTTGGTACACACACACACACACACACACACACTTATGCCTTTTATTCATTTTAATATGTGGAGAATATAAGTCCAGGTAATGCAAATCTGGTCCATCTGAGGGTCACATCCCATCCAAAAGCCCACAAATCATAATGATCTTTACAGCGTTCGTTAGTGAACAGCACCTCGGGCATCCTAGCGAGTTCCCCTCTCAGCTGCAAAATGTCTCTTGTAAAATGTGCAACTTATATTGATTGTTCTAAATGTTAATGTCTTTTGAGCTTGGACATCTGATATTTCACCATTAAAGCAACAATAAAGAATGTAATATTGTAATGATATTTACCAACAGCTGTTCCTCGGCTGCTCCCAGGGGGGATGGGGAGGGGGTTTAATGCTGCCTGGGTAGTCGTCATTATTGATCTACGGCAAGAAAAAAATTGAAATGTCAAAAGATATTTTCCTAATGATATGCCTGCAAAAGCTAAGCCAAAAACATTCACCTTCAAATGCAGAAGGTGACTTACATAAAAAGAAATTGTATTTATTTTTTTATGAATATTTAATGTCTAAAAATCACCCACATTCCAGGAAACCTTCTGTCATTCAGTACAGGAAATCTCAGAAAAGCTGGGATTAGTGGTAAATACTGATATTATTTATGAAACATTCATTATTAAATTACTTTAGTCTCTGTGAAATTGAGAATTAGGCCAAATTCAAAAGATTTGAGGTCTCTGGAGCCAAAACAAATGTTTGATTAAAAAATACTCTGGATTTCCTTGCGTTGCTTAAGACATGAAAAGCTTGATAACTTTGTACCAAAAAGTAGTGGTTCATCAAAGACGGAGCTGGTGGAGAATAGAAGCTGTGGTGCAATGTAGTAGAAGCTGTTCCCATAATTGCTTCGTTAAAAACCAGTTGCTTTGTGTGTCCTAGAGTAATTAAGCAGTTGGAATTTTACATTACACTAGTGAAAATTAACAAAGAGCACATCTGGGTGTCCCATAGGTTTAGTCATTAAAAAGCCCATTATTTTTCAAATTACTTTTTCAATCTTTCAGCCCCCCTAATCCGGAGGTATTTCCCAATAGACAAGTTCCCGTTCTTGTTTTGAATGACTCCTTTAGGAAAGTTAAACATTTAGCGGATGGTGTGGCCTGCAATGGTTGCTCCTTGCTGCTGAACTCTATTTTCAAGACAAATGTGGTTGGGGAGCGCAAAGACACCACAAAGATACGGGAGCCAAATCTGTTTTAAGTCATGAAGCCCGGTCGTTAACAACAACAGCCACAAGAAAAAAAAAAAAAGAAAAAAGATTGTGCTACTCAGCTGAAAGTGACAAAGTGACTATAACTTGCAAATATATTAAATAACTGAATGTTTTATTGTGTGGGTGTCTTCTCGTGCCCCCTTTATTGACCACAGTCTCTCGTGAAAAGAATCGCAGTTATTGAAAAGTAATGCTGTTACTTGAATGTCCTCCATTACTCTTAATCATAATTGAAAACATTCCCCCCCGAGGAACGCTGACATTGGAAAGTGTCACGGAAACTATCATATATCATTAAGAAATGTAGTGTTTTGATTTTGCCCATTGAGAATTTGGTGGATTGCCTTGAGAATAATTACTTTATTTAAAAAGTACAGTAGAGAAGCTAAGAAATACTAAAATGCATGACATGGAAAATGGATTCAAGAGCAGTTGTGCTCAAGGTAATAACAGATGTATGGCCTAATATATTTGGTGGAAGGCTATGTTAAAAAGTTTTTTCACTGTGTCATATTTCTGTAAAGATGAGATATTCAGTCTTTGTCTTGAATGCATGAAGCTAAGCTGTATTTTAGCCATTGTCACAAACAGGAAGTCCTCAACCTTTATGTTCTAGATTGTCCGTCCCTGGGACCTCGTATTACCCGTGGAGCCACTCTTTGAAATAGGATCCCCACTTAGGGAGGCAGGTGTGTGTTGAAATTGCATCTCTTCTGGTGCACGTACCAAATGTGGGACACTGCACACTGTTTCACACTATTATTCTCCCTGAACCTTCACAAACTCACGACTAAAACTTTGGAAACAAAGCAGCGCTGTCACGGTGGTCATGGTTACGTGCTAGATGAACATGGTTAAGTGTTGCAAAGATCATCGTGATCGTCATGATTTGGCTTCGGTTCACTAAATTAGCAGATGTTACAACAAAGCAAGTGTTGGTTGTTTTTCCCACTTGAACAGGCATTTTTCAATCTGTGTGGCAGTCGTCGGTCCGTGGTATTACTGTAGCCTGCGCAGTAAAGTTAGGGTGGTTCTATGAAACATGGACATGTATTTCTAACATGTTAAGGAATTACAGTGCCTTGCAAAAGTATTCACACCCCTTGAATTTTCCACAAACCTAAATGTATTTTATTGGGATTTTATGTGATAAACCAATACAAAGTGGAACATAAATGTGAAGTAGAAGGGAAATTATAAATTGCTTTCAAAACTTTCTACAAATTGTTTTCATAAGCCAGTGTTCATAATACAGTATGTTCATAATATAGTATGAACACTGGCTTCATCCTGAAAAGAGAAATCATTGGTGGTATATTAACTTTTTATTTATCTTTTCTTTTGGTTTTCCATCATCATAGCAATCCTTCGACATTGACCAGTACATATATGTGACCTGCTGCGGACATTCGAAATTGAAACAAAACCATGGTAGCATCCAGTCTCCTGCTGTAAAATTATAGTCTTAAAAGTAGAAGTCTGATCACAATTCATCTCTTCTGATCAATATATAATGTGGTGCAACTTTGTGTTATTTTGTTCTTTCCCGTGCTTCTTTTTATTTCATGATGCTAAATATGCATATACAGTCATTTTGTTATATTCCACATTCAAACAATGGAAAAATGTTAAATAACAAAGTTCGTATTTTTATTACAAGTTTAAATCATTGTAAGAATTTTCATTTAATTATGTATAGCTGATATAAAAAAGTTTCACATGCACACTCCGGTGAATAAAACACACTGAATATTTCAGCATAGTCCTTATATAATCTCAGGCTGTGGCTAGTTTTATATATGCCACTTTTTTCGGAGATAGGGTCTCCTGGTGTAGGGAGCACGGGATAATGTACTCGCACCTCCTCAAAAATTCTCAAAGAGTACAAAATATAGGGGATGAATTATTTACCGACGTCAAAATATTTCTGGAGGTTTGCAACAGTGGTGGAGAGTAGCCAAGTCTTTCATCCATGTGAGACTCTTGACAGTGGTTGCTTCTGTAAAAGGCAGAGCCCGAGATAAGAGAACACTTTGACCAGCCTTGCCTCCCCATGATAAATCTTTATCATTTTAGGTGATGGCCTGACCTCTAAGACGGCTGCTGGCCAAGGGGGTCCTCATTAATACAACTTGAAATCCTCTCGGCTCATTCCGTCTATTTTCTTGATGCCTGTGACCTTTCCAGGATTGCCGCTATCAAACAAAACCCATTTTGAGGCCAAAGAATTGGAGAGGAGTTTGAAGAGCAGATTGCGTGATTCTGTTTGGTCAAATATGGAACAAAAGCAAAAGGTATTTTTGTGTGTTTTTCGGAAGCAGTAATTGATGTGTTGTTGACACGGGGAGTTTGAATTCATTATGTGCATTTGTGGGTTCTTTCCGCTCGGCGTGGAAGGACTTGAAAGCTGTACAGGCCAAATGTAGATACTTGCAACTTTCAGCAGTTCACTAGGAATCAGTATCTCCGCTTAACCTCATAATCAAAGAGCAGCCAGAATCACAAAGGCATCTTCATCTGAATTCAGCAGATCATCTGTGCTGACGTGTTGACAACTGAACAACTTCACAATTCTTTTTTTTTTATCTCAATGTACTCAGGAGCAAATTAGCCCCTACTTAAGATTGTCAAGAGCTAAATAATTTAGCACAACAGATAAATGTGGACATCTTACTAAAGTATGATTATTAGTTCTGTTTGTGTTTGTGGCATCAACCTCTGGACAAAGTCTGTCTCCAGGCAACCAATAGTTTAACAGCAAACTACATACACATACGTTAAGCGAGTCGCTATTATTAGAAAGACCATATATATAAAGTGTTATTAATTCCTTTAGGAAATGGGGGTTTTGTGTCACAATTAATCCACAATTAATTAGTCTCTTTATCAGAGTGTGATGAATGCTCGGGTAATTACGGGCCATTTTACAAAAGACATTACCATGGTCAAAATAAATCATGTCGAATAAAAACTCTCACAGTCGTGTCAAGGGTTAAAAATTTGTCTGCTGAAAAGCAACATCACAAGACATTTAATGGAACCAAAAGATTGTGTAGCGACTCTTGATACTTAGGATCTGAACTCTACTTCCCTCATAGAAGAAAAAGAGAAACGTCTGCTCCAAAGGGAACTGTACTGGATCTATCATCTCCAAACTAGGGCCCCTTTGGGACTGAATAAAGATTGTTCTGTTAAACCATTTTTTTGTAAATATAATAGCACACTTATCAGTATTGTCTGCTTTAATGATGTATGGGCTCACCTGTTTCTCACAGAGCTTACAACACGGCTTCTTTAAATGTGTTAACACTGAGCTTCTAACGTTCACACCTACACCCCACCTGCGTTATACATCCTTACACAACCAAAAACATGTCTGCAGGAGCTGTTTGTGGTTTAGTGAAGCATTCCCCAAATTTAAAATTTGTATATGTTGTTTGAATTTTATTTTGAAGACTTTGCCTTAAGTTCCTGTAGGGGAAAACACGACAATTTATCACACACACCTGTTTCCTGGCATTTGTACCTGATGAATATCCATGTTTGGGATTGAAAGATTGTGCTTTGTGTTATAAAATAAATAGGATTTTTTATAATTTCAGCAGACAACAGCATATTGAATCTACCCTGGTGCATTTTTTAAACGAATACTAACAATTGTGTGTTAGGTCGAGTGATGAGGTTTAGTTGGACTTAACTCAGTAGAATGTGTAAAACCCTGTAAACACATTATAGTGGTATCACTATATATAGATATGTTTTTACTTCTTAACACTTAATATCATTTTTCCATTAATATGTTTTAGAGTAAGACTATCTTTAAAGCTCACAATCCTTGCTAGTCATATTTTAGGCTCTGATAAAAACAGGGGGGATTGAACAACACATTTTTTTACTGAGCCTGTCCTCTATATTTAAAAGATATTGCCAAATAGACTTTGAGGTTTTTACTGAGCCTTTAAAGCTGAAATGCTTTGCTTTAATTCATGCACATAATATTAACTGGTCTGAGGGGGGAAAAGCCGAGACAAATTGGTCTTAAAAGACACAAACTGGTGTAGACTGCCCCTCAGACATTTGTTTAGTTGTAGTGTTTATCCCATCACACAGCACCTGTAATTTCTCCCATATGGTGCATAACTGATATGGATTAAACAATTAAGACTATTTTCTCTGCATGACTTCTGGCTGCTCTCCCTGCCTTGAAGAACTGCGTTTCAAATTAAATTGCCCCAAAAGATGAGCCTGCTTTACTTCCCCTAAACAATTAAATATGGCAGGTCTTATTATCTATAATTCACGAAAAAAAGGGAGGAGCGGAGACTCTGACTTTCATTCAAACCCTGTTTTTTTTTTGCAATTGTTTTTATACAGAGAAGATAACTTTCTGTTTATTTGGATTGTTTTCTGTGTTTGCTCGTCTTTCTAATGAATCTTCCGAGACCATTGTTTGCTGTTAAATCGGTGTGAACATTCAGGTCAGGTTCAGGCTTCCTTTACTCTCTGATTGGATAGTCGGAAAATCAAATCCCTTGGACGATGTCTACATTTAGCCAGATAGGTTCAGTCCAGGTGGCTCCACAGTTTTCTGTGCATAGTAAAACATGGGAAAACACGTGATTCTCCCCCTACTCAGCATGAACTGACGACTGACTTCGGAGCCAGATTTCGGAAACGAAGAAGAAACCATAAAGTATTTCCGGTTCCGTTGTGCACATTGCTCATAGCGACTGTGAGGATTTTTAAGTTATTGCTTTGTTACTGAAAAAGCAAAAACGGTATCAGTAAACAACTACATCAAAGTGTCCAGACAAAGAAGTCAGACTGTCTGTAAGAGTAAAATGCCAGGCTGCTGCCACCGCTGGTTTAAACGCCCATATAACAGGGTTTTTTGCCAAGCCGGTGGTGTCAGATTTGCATACTCCATAGATCAGCTTGAAAAAGTTCTGCTTTGGGGAAAGAAAGATGCCAGTCTGGATGGACAAAGAGAAGACAGTCCGATTCCAAATTCACCCGTCTGAATGTAGACATGGTTTTAAAAATAAGAAGTTTGTCATGAAGTGTTTTCAAAATTTAATTTCCACTGCTACAGGTATGAGATGAAAGAGAAATTCCCGGCAGATGTAAAACACAAGCCCGGCTTCAATGCAGATCAGAGCCACTGGTGACACGTGTTGCTGCGACACACGAACAGTCACATTTGATGCGTGTGTGTCTGTGTGTGTGTGTGTGTGTGTGTGTGTTCGGTGTGTGTGAATGAGTGATACAAAGCAGCACTGCATAATCTTACTGTATTCTACTGACAACACTGACAAAGTCATTTGACTGAAATTAACTAACATGACAAATTAAAATGAAAATTTAACATGACAAATTTTGAAAGAACAACCCTGATCACTGACGGTCGCATTTCCTTGGCAGATGAATAGCGTTTCACATCACAGTGCCCCCATTGTCATCGCGTATAGATTAACACATGCATTCTGACAGCGTCGCGGTGGAAGGCTAGAAAAAGGGTAAAAAAAAGAAGAACTGGGAGAAAAAAGGCAGTTTTTTTGATTGAAGAAGTGTTCAATCCAATTAAGCTTTATAAAGACAGTGAGGAAGGTGTACTAGTTCTGTGGTGACTTAAAGATTTGTGACAATACCCCAAAGCAAAGGCTTCAACAGCGCAGAGGACACCCGAGTGTGTTAGGGTTAATTGGATGACCCAATCTATCTCAATTAAAGATTTTAAAGGCACACATCCCCCTGTGTGTGTGTGTGTGTGTGTGTGTGTGTGTGTGTGTGTGTGTGTGTGTGTGTGTGTGTGTGTGGAAATTGAAATCAGCTACAGATGGCTCTTCCTGTGGGGTTGCTCCAAATAATTGCTGGCAGATACCACCGGCAGGAGGGTGAGTACATTTGTTCATAGAGTCATAAAATACTTTTAAGTATTTGGGTCAAATTCAGTGTTGACTAGCGCCATGTGTGCACGATGATGCTAATGCTACAGCAGGTTAGACGCTCACAAACACCATGCTGAAGACTGCGCTTCTACCAGGAAGACTTAATGAGGCCATATTTCAAAAAGAACGTCAGGGGGCAAAAGTCCATGGGTGGGAGGGAGTGAGGGGGCGTAGAACTATATGTTAGATTAGCTGCAGAGATTGGTGGACTCGCTGCAGATGCCGAATACTAATTGTCTGTTATGTCAGAATTCTCTTCTCGTTTGATTCCATAGGAAGAAAGAACTTGAAAACGTGCACGTGACGTGTGGGTGCAAAGATATGGAAAGCATTTCATCGGACTTTGACATCCATCGTCACTTCGACCTGACGATGATCAAACCGGAATCGAAATCTGGTCAGTTTAATAAGTGGGTTCAGCTTGGAGGCGGCGGGCAGGCGTTACTCTGCTAATGCAAGGTTTATGTAAGGTTTTAGCGCTTACATCGAGGTTCTGTTGGTATGGTTTTACCTCAAAAGGTCAAGAGATAAAAGAGATAACATGAACAGAAACATTTGAACAGAACAATTTAAGCTGACTGACAGAAGAAAACCAGCGCAACACTTGCACAGTAATTGATTTATCTGCAGCCAACTGATGCAAAGAAACTTTGTCATTTACAATAATGTTGAGCCACTGGGGATTAACTTTGATCCTGACTTAAATAACTACCATATTTTTCGGACCATAAGCCGCTACTTTTTTCCGACGTTTTGAACCATGCGGCTTTTACAGAGATGCGGCTTTTTTATTTTTCTGCAGCCCCAGAACTGTAGATGCAAAGCAAACTAAAAAGCGCCAGTTTTGTCATTTACACTAATGTTGTTATACCAGCCACATACACGGGATTAACATCCTTGATCCTGACAGATATTAAATAACTTAACGATCGGTTTATTGTGCCTAAAAAAGTCCAGAATTTACGGTAACTCTTGTGTCTAAAAAGCCCGTTCCGCTCTGATGCGCTGATTAACAAGCTTTTTCCTTAGAAGTGAAGCAAAAAGACGGCCATTATTCTGCAACATATTTTTGGCTAAATAATCCCACAAAAAACCAAAACCATCCATGTGTTTAGTCTGTCTCTCAATACTTTCCACGCTCCCTCTCTGTGTGGCATTCGATCCGAGCCCGATGGTTTTTTCAAAACCAGCTTAAACATATATGAATTTTATTTAGGCTAAAGCGGCGGAGCCACTGCGGGGTTTTTAACCTTCTGAATCGGGAGTAAATTATGCATTTGTTAATTGTTTTGCTTTGCAGATTAGCCGCCCTACTGAGATTGTACAGTTCCAGGACAGTGTGCACTGATTGTATAAATCTAAACTATAGTCTGCACATTCATAAGGAAAAGCATGTGTTATTCAGTGCATCGTTGTGGTGCACCGATGCATTTTTGATGCAACAGTGTGAGGCACAAACCTCAGGGATTGTTGAGAAAAAGAAGAATATATTATCTAGTCAAAAGTATATACAAAAACTGGAAATATACAAGGTTTATGCATTTATTATAAATGTATTTCATTTACATTACATCAAATAGATGTCTTTATATATCTGCACTTTAGAGATGTTCCAGGTTTATTTTATGTTATTAAAATGCCAAAAAATGCCTACAATAAGGATTCCATTTGATGCCATCAAAAGCCATTGAAATGTGTTAAGTATAGACGGTGCCGTTCAATTAATCCATCTAAATGAACATTTTCTCTTCCTGAAAGAGATTACAGCTGTAGGAACAACTGCCATCAATGCCGTGGTTGTATTTTTAGCGGATTTTGTGCTTGTCATCGAAGAGGTTCACAAAATTGTGATTGATTGCTTGAATTAATTTATGCTACTTTGATTAATTATCATCATTATCACAGTGAGAAGATAAAAAGTCATTCTTTGTTATGTGTAATCAATGGAAGCATGACACTATTCATGAACAGAATATACAGAATGTGTCAAATGTGGTTCATACTGAAGATCTTATGGATAAATCAATTGGATATGGATTATCATTTCACTCTATAAGGACCAAATGTGTTGATTGTACTGATTATACACATCACCCACATTTCATGGAAAAAACTTTAAAGAGACACAAATTACATGCCAAGCCTCGTCAATTGGCAGTTTTTTGTGTCAAGCTGTCTGACTGGCGACGTTTCAAAATCCCCATGGTTATGTGCTGAAACCCCAGTTCTGTGATCACAGACACGACCAAACTAACACATACTAACGCTAACTCAAAATATAAGTTATGATGTTTTCTTTTTAGACAAGTACTGACACTTTTACTAGAGTGGTGATTTTGTATATGTGTGTTGCCACTGCTTGAACTTTAATTTTTGTTAGTTTTTTATTGTTTACTTACATAAAAAGCATAAGTTAAACTGACATCCAAACAGTCATGACAGTACAGTTACTGTTTGTCTATTTCAGTTTGATTTTTTTGAAAAACATGTTCTCATTAGTCAGATATTAAAAACGTATTTTTCCAGATTTCACACAGTTTCCGTTCTAAATTCATTAATGATGGAAAATGCAGGTTTGCCATCTGACATTATTTCAATTAAACATTGTAAAGATTTCTTTTCACAAATGTACCATGCATGTTAACCAAAATAATGAACAATCTCAATAAAATAACATTTGACTTGATGGAGGCTTTTGATGAGGTGTCAAATGAGTGCTGCTTTTTTTTGACATTTTTCTACCAATTATTTCAATCTAATTAATGCCCCAGTTATTGCATTATTAGAAATAAACGGGTAAATGTGGAAATAGACAGACACACACGCGCGCACGTAAACTTCCCCACCCTAGCTCACTCACAATGGCCATCTCAGTCATCTGTGTTGGCACCTAAGGAATTGATTTCCCATGGCAGCATAGTCCATCTATTGCCACAAACATTGGCGGGGCTGCAGTCACATCATGTTGACACAGAACACAATCACTTCTGCTTGTCTGCATTGTTCCTGTGGCACACACACACACACAAAAAAAGACAAGAAATAGAGGATGTCCGGTGGGATGCAACGCATCATCTATGAGATTCAATGTTAACCTCATTTTGTCATTAGTACTGAGATGCTTTCGTGCGCACAACCGACAGGGAGAAAACAGTTCTGTAATCAAGGGCTTTTGCGACACCTAATACACACACACACACACACACTCACACCCACAGACTTGCCTACATAAACAGAAATTCATGAAAGATTAAAAGACTTTCAGGAAGTTGGTGAATGTTGTTGATCCAGTGACAAAATCCCAACAAAACCCTATGAAGGTGACATGGTGGTCAGCAAAGCACAATAATGCTAACGTAACCTGTATAGTCTATTCCAAATTCCCTCACTCCAGATCCAATATTATGATTTCATTAATTCTCAGAATCTATTATTTGTTGGGGAAAATAATACGGTTACAAGGTGAAATGTATTTACATCCACAACTGCAGTCGACAAGACAAATGCCTCATCATTGATGCTGTGGCACGAAATCAATTGAACTCACTGGTAGGTAAGAAATTAATTCCAAAGGGGGAAATATATTAACGATGGTCAAGGTTGTCCAATCCTAAATGTTTGTCTGTACAAATGTGGAATGCATTCATGCACACAGCGATCCTGGACACCTGGACACTAGTGTTGATTTTCTAATTACAAATCAGTCAATCAGATGTTAATCACAGCTCACACAAGCATGTTTGCACGCTCCTTTGTCCTTGCTTTAACATTTGTGCAGCTATCATTGCTTCCTCTGGAGGAATTTGAAGGGTCTGGCATTTTTAGTGCTTGGAGAAACATGTTGGCTCTCTGCCTTATGTATTACAGCATAGGTTCTGCATTGTTCTGTCAAAATATGAGAAAATAAATATTGCCAGCATGAAACATTCAGCCGAAACCTTTCCAATTTTTTTTTTTTTTTTTTTTTTTTTATCCAGCAGTGTGTGCTGAAGACATGAACTTCAATAGCTCCATAATCCTTTGTCTGTCTAAAATTGATATTTGCCCACCAATTGCATAGCACAGCCTGGACTTCTGTGCATTCTCATTCAGAAAACTTTATGTGGCGGTGCCCCTGAACGCTGTGTGATTGAAGCTGGATTTAGTTTTTCTTTTTCTTTTCCTACCAGCAAACTCACAGAAAGCACAACTAAATGTACATGACGATTGTAAATTCTGGCGGTGATGTAGTATCGGGTTTCCATTGAGTTAAGGAGTGGACTGTATTGATATTTTGTAACAACAAAAGATGCAGCTATTATTAATGGAGACATGCCCTGCAGGTAATTACAACACTAATTTGGTTATGGTAGACTAGTCAAGTATCTGATTTCCCCATCGAACTGATTTGATTGACCAAACGTAAGCCTAATTACCCTCATGGACGGGGAGTTACTCCACTAACAGTCTCAGATTATAAGGTCCCTACCACAGGCTCCCATTAACATTAGTAAGCAGTGCAGGCTGGTGAAAGATTCGACTGTGTGCCGGACGGAAAGTTCCCGCTAACGCCGCGTGTGGATTGACACATCGGCTAATGACAGAAGCCAGTGATAAAATGTGTGTGTGTGTTTCAGGTGAATGTGCAGTGACAAATAGAGACGCGTGTGTTTACCTGTAAAACTGTATAAACTACCAGCTTAATGAGCTGCAGCCATTTACCTGTCTGAAGCTCATGTTAATATGGATAAATGACAGAGCAAGTTTGGCTGCACATGCACAAATTGTCCAAGAGTCATAAGGCTAATCAACCATTGTCTGCCAAAGTGAGACAACACTGTTAGTCGCTGTAAGTTTTCCTCCTCTTCACAGCATCAGGGAACATTACCTTGTTAAACCAAGTGGTATCCACGCGTCGCTTATAGTTTTTTTAAGGGCCGAATCAACATTCGCTTATTGATTGTTGCTGGTATAAGTAAATGCTTTAAGCAACGTTAATGCATATTCCGTATGCATTGTGTTTCTGCGCCTCTTACAATAATTTAACTCTGCAAAGCCAAACAGAGTGACAGTGGAAAATAATGAGCAGTTTTAAATGTTCTTTATTTCGTGCAGTCGAATTCTTCTCTACATGCATTCACAGTCTCGCAGCAAGTTGTACTACTACTCCAATATGTGACAAACTCTAAATGACATATGCAACAAAACATCTGCAATAAATTCACCAGTTTAAGTTGCTCTACTCAATATATACTTTATGTTCCAGTTTAAAATAGTATTAATAACAATTTGTTTTAGTTATAAAGCACTTTACATTCGTGGGCACATCTCAAAGCGCTACACAAGCAAATTAAATGGAAGAATAAAACGTTTAAAAAAGTTACAAATGAAGTCAACAGAAGGGTAACAGTCCCATTTATATGTTTTTTCCGGACAGAAAAGTCTTGAACTGTTTTTTAAACAGTCCACGGTCTGTGGTGCCCTCAAGTTCTCAGGCAGGGAATTCCCCATCGTCAGGAGTTTGGTCCTGGAGGGGCAGAGACAATAAGTATTTGTGGAGTGAAGGTGTCTGGCTGTAGATTGTGGTGTGAGGAGTTCTTTCAGACATTGTGGTTCACTCACTGTTTACTTACTTGACACGTTTCCAGCCTGTTCCCTAAAAGAACAGGTCGCACATACAGACATTATTATGAGCGATTCCGTAATTTGTTCCATTAATGAAGCCACAAATTAGGATTGAATCTATTAATTATTAAAATGAAGGTGTGTGTAGACAGGAAACTAGAAGTAGAACTACAGCAACTCTACATTTGTAGCTGGGGCAAAAATTATAGAATTGCTGTTGCTAGTGTGTATCTGTGCAACACGTTCTTATAGGTTACAAGTCTTTAAGTTTGTTTTTAACTGATCTAATGAGTTCACTTTTATTATTTAAGTTTAAGTTATGATAAAATTTAACAATCCTTCCTAGGGGACATTTCACTGCTCATCTACTGCTCTGAGACAAAGGTTCATCTAAAATTAAGTTTCATCTAATTCATCAAATACAAATTGTTATCCACAAAAACAATGGGAATGTGTGGCCCAGTGTTTCCTTTTTGGAAGCGTCTTTTTGAAGACGATCATATCTTTTCTGCAGAAAATTAGAAAGAAAAATGTAAATAAAATAACATTTGCATTATTTAAATTACCACATTATTTCCTGTCGCCATTGTCGACATTGTCGACATTGCTGTTGTGGAGAGAAATAGTTAAACCAGAGAAAGGGTTTGGCAAACAGCTGGATAAATGTTGGAAGTGGTCAGCACGTCCTGGTTCCCAGAGACGAACCACTGTGACCTGAATGCATGTAATGCATGAGAGACGCAATGTTAACGTCTGATTAACCATTAACTTAATGTTTCACAATCAACAACGCAGAGAGGTCAGACGCCTGCCATAACACCAACAACACTGTTAGCAGCATTATACAGCAGTTTATAATTTAACATTAACATTATCATTTAATATGATTATTCAAAATTATAGGCATCTCAAGAGAAGGAATTTATATATTGTCCCATTTAGTCTACGGAGCGTTACGGCTGAATGCAGCTTATGACCTTAACGTCACAGAGCTGTGTCTCTTACAGTGACATTAACTAGCCTGGTTATGTTAACATCATCAAATCCAGTGCAGAACTGAGGAAATCATATTTATCAAACCCATATTTAAACCAGCTTTAACAAGTAAATATGACTATGAATATTTCGTATCCCCTCTTGGTAACATGGCTGTTGTTAATCATTAACAGACAAAGGATAGACTGTGGCAAAGTAACTAGCATGAAATTACATTTGCTGACATGAACTAGAATATTTGATTCATTTATTTTCTGTATGCAACAAAATAAATCTGATATGCAAAACGTGTTCATATTTGCTTTCAGTTAATGTTTTGATTTTGAGAAATAAACACATGATCTACTTGGGCATTTTCTTTTACAATTCAACCACTACTGACTCATTACTGTCCCTGACACAGTGTGTTCCAACAATTATGCACCTTAAAACATTTTTATAATGCATACTGTTGCTATGATATTACACTTTTGCTTGGATAAATGAAAGACTTTCCAAATTCTTGGAGTTTTCATGCACCGCAAGGTCTTCAACCCACATCCATGCATGCTTTGACGCTGGTAGGAATCAGACCACTTTGCCTTCTTGGCTTCACTGCTATAATCGTACAGAGATAAAACTGTGTCAACTGGTGAAAGAATGAAAGACAAAATGAAATGAAACAGACAAGCTAAATA
Organism: Channa striata; assembly: GCA_033026295.1. Classification (NCBI taxonomy): domain Eukaryota; kingdom Metazoa; phylum Chordata; class Actinopteri; order Anabantiformes; family Channidae; genus Channa; species Channa striata. Next base: position 15,338,975 of record CM065173.1, on the reverse strand, counting down.
TGAAAAGAAAAAGGCAATCTGTGATCTTGGAGAAGTGTATAGTCTCCACCAAATTGAAGTGACAAAAATATCACAAAGAATGTCATCATTTCAGCGGGGGATTCTGATATTAAAGCATGCTGCAAAGGCTTTCCATACGACTTAAACAAGCGGGAAAATAGAACTATTGATCCTCATCAATATAGTGCACTGTTTGAAAATCTATTTCACTGTGCTGTAACATGAAAACCTATTGGGAGTGTAGAACATGGGAACTGAACAAATGGATGTAAGCAGCTCATTTAGAGAGGAACAGAAGAAAGGTGCATGTTAGTGTGTCAAAGGCAATAACCTAAAGACTGAGAGGAGGGTAGGAAATGTTCCCCGAAACTGGCACAGCTCTGACCTTCATTAGCACAACAAAGCACTGCAACAGTGGAAGTTGTCGACAGATGAACCCCCCACCTCCCCCACCTCCAATCGCTCGTAACACTCACATGAACTGTAAAATTGTTGCCTTGTGTTATGATGGTCACCAGTTTATCACAACAGCTTCAGCGGAACATGGCGAGAGAAGATTGGCTCTGAAACGTTTGTTCCCTAAGCATCACAGAAATCACAACTTCTGGTGATGTCATCATTAAGTGTGCAGCACTGATCAACAATCCCGTGAACCAGTGCAGAAGTGACACCTGTAAATGGGGCAGGGAAATTTTTACTTATCGCACTTGGCCAGCGGTTACCAAAGGTGAGGCTTTTCCTGATGGATCTGACAGCAAGAAAACACTTTGGAACGTTTGAGTAATAAGGCTCAGCAGTTTAGCTGGAGAACAGTGCTCTACTGTCTTTCTTCCCTGCTCAGACACACACACACACACACACACAGACACACACACTTCAGCATGCCAGTTTCTCTATCCCTACCACCTAATTAAGGCCAGTCCTTGCAGTTTCAGCTCCAGAGAGAACTGCGTTTCCCTCTCTCTTTCAAGGCGGTTCAATACATTAGTTGTATTTTCAAGGCACGCTGTTAGCGGCAGTGCCTTATTTTTAGGGGTGAACACCTGCATGTTTGACATCTTGTACTGTTTGATAGCACTTCTCTAAAATGGCTGAAGAAAGTGTGGTAGCTTAACAAGATGCAACATGGCATCACATCCAACCTAGCGTGGCATGCTTTGAAAGAGTTTGTAATGGCATTTGTGCACATTAATATTTTAAAGCTCCAACCTAGTTTCATAGTCAGTTATCAATCAAATTGCATTTTAAATGCACGATATAAAACACACACTTTCTCACCGCGCATTTCCACAGATGGCATAACGTCAATTCTTTTGCAGTGGACCATGAATGTTTGATGCGCACATCTTCTTCCGTACAAGTACGTTGGCTTCACTGATCAGCCTAATTAACATATTAATTGTTTACTTGTGTCCTCGCTCTGGTTTCCAGTGTGTTGCCTAAGAGATGAAGCATGGTTCTGAACACACACACACACACTACTTAGACTGTCTGAGTGGTGTGTGTGTGTGACCATAAGAGCACGGGCGCATACGTGTTTATGTACGACATTGTTGTTCCTGTCTGCAGTCGCTGGTGTGTGTGCGTGAGGGTGTGTAATCAGAGCCGCTTTGGAACTTTACAAGAAGTCATTAACAGTCAAGACTATTGTGCAGACACCATGATTTCAAAGGTGCTCCACAACAGCTTGTGCGGCGAGGGCTGATTGAACCAGAGCACTTGAAAGGGGGAGAGAGACGTCAGGTTCGCAGCATCCTGTCGCGGCCCATCTGCCTCTCTCTCTGCTCCTGCCGTCAGTCTCCTTTGTGAGGAGGAAGGGGTTTGAACATCAAAGAGCAGCCATGCTACCTTGGAGACAGAAACAATTAGTAAGGGAGCTGGTGAAAGGTGGCATAGAGGAGAACCCCGTTCCATGATACTCAAAAAACATATCCGGGCATTGCTGGGAAGAAAGGACGGCGCTGCTTCCCAAAGACTGCACCTCACCGAGGGGCATCGTGTGGAAATGACACGCTGTAAACGGCCAGAAGATTTTAAGCAGGCGCTCCAAATGCGCCGTGAAGTGCCCCGCCTCCAAGCGCCGGGGGCGGCGGCGGTGGCATAGTTGGCAGAGCAGTCGTCCGGCAGTGGTTACTGGTTCGATTCCCGTCTCGGCCACAAATCTCTGGAAAGACGCTGAACCACAAGTTTCCCCCGTGTGTGTGTTCCTCACTTGCAACTTGATTTAGATAAAAACATGTTTTTTATTCGTTCAGCCTTGCTCATCTTCACTATACATCATATTACAATACAAACTGGAACATATTGAACTAGCCCAGAGACAACCGACAGATAACACTTCTGGCTGTGATAAGTATATTCTCATTAACACTTGTATCCTGCAGTATCTCTACAGCAGCCCGGCTTGAGTCCAGAGTAAATCTCAGGGGGACAGTGCCTCATATAGAGTACCCTTGAGCTGTTCATGGCTATCTGAAATCTCCTACATGTCTTTGCTGGCTCGCTAAGCAACTCCACCTACTTTCACCCTGGCTTGCATTTCATTATGAATGTGAAGTTTGAGTTGGCTTAGTTGCCGTTTGATAATGCATTTGTCATCCGTGACCAGGTCGGCTGCAGGGGTTAGACGAAACAAACAAAAAATTAGGTCAATATCATCTGGTCCTCTATATCGAGGTCGAGTGCTAATGCGTGAAAGGAGAACACTTTGTGCAATTTACCCATGTGTGCCTTTACTAAAAGTTTCTTTTTCACCTTAGTGACAAGTACATTTGACAGGAGTTATTCTTAGCAGTAGGAATTATTGTTATTGTATTAACTCATCTGAAAGTGTTTTGCTGTTTTATACTCTCTTGTCATTTATACACAGAAAACATTTTGTCCCAGTCTATTTATTACCCGAAATATGTAAACTCTGCAGGCTAATGTAAAAAGACCTGTATTCATATGAGTGAACTGATGACTCAAACAGATATGGGGATGCAAAAAAGAAGACAAGATAGAAGATTGGTATACATAATCAATTTACTAGGAAATGAGGAAAACATATTAAAAAGACAGACCCTGAATAATTAAATTTAATTATCAGCTGAGGCAAAAAAGGGTAATAATAGAGTGCAGAGCAATGATTGCAGTGTTCTTCAATGTGCATTTTCTTCCCATAATTTACTGTCCCATATTTTTAAATGTTAGGATTGTAAAATTTGTAGAACCACTGGTGAGTGTTTGACAAAATGGATAATGGATTATTCACGTGCATTAGTTGGTCAGTTTGAGGATTTTGAGGATGGTTTTTGTGATTCTTGCAGCCTAAAAATTCTGTATTTTGCAACATCTTTTCCAAATACATTGTTTTTGTGATGTTTTAAATTGCAAGGTCATGCAGAACTCACAGGGGATTGGTTGGATTAATTGTTGCTATCACAACGTTGCAAATTCCTAAAGGGACTGATTAGATGTGATTTTCTATGTATCATTTACTGCCACTTTTTCTCAAGGTGTAACGGACATTCACATGAGCAAAGTCGACATGCTTGTTTTCACATGTACAGTTCAGTACAGTAACGTACATTAATACGCTCATGATAAGTTACTGTACGATCATCATTTAACAATAAAAAGAGTTTTCAGGTTTCCTGTCACAATTACAATACAGCCTTACCCAACGGAATGTGATATAACAAATTAAATTTCTTATTATCAACCAATGTGTTTCTTTTGCAGGATGTACTGTATAATCATTTTTCATCATTTTACTTCTCATCAAGTAGTGAAATTAGAGCTTTTATCTGCAGGGATGTGGGTGGACAGCAGCTGGACATTTTTCATGACATTTTGTGAAACTTGGGCAGATTTTCTTTTCCGTTTTCTAGTTCTGGCTCAGACATAGAATGAAGAGGGAGATCTTTTTTCAAGGTTATTGCACTTTTAATTCCACCCATTTCTGTGCTGGAGAGAAGACACAGAGAGACACAGACAGACAATCAGACATACCCAAGCTGACCACTGAGCTCTGCAGACCTGTAGGCATGTGAACAGCAGAGGCGGTATCAATCCCTGGAATGAGGCCGATGACCGATTCCAATTCAGGGCCACATCAAAGAGTGTGAATGCAGCAGCACTAACAGGGATGCTGGGGGTCAGGGACACTGACTGAGGGATTTAGTCATTTCAGGGCTTATGTGAAGCACCATGGAGAGCAGCCATAAAAGCACAATGTCACTTTGTGACCTGCAGTTGGAGGGATACAAACCTAGAGCGATGTGAACTGGATGGGAGCACTGCACTATTTTCACACACTCAAACATGCACATGGTTTGTGAATTGCCCACACACACACACGCAAAAGCCCACACACTCCCACAAAGTTTGAGACTTAAAGAAAAAGACTACTCTGTTTCTCGTATTTTTCCCTTCTCTCTGACTTTCTCACTTTTTCTTGTGACTCTTTTCTCAATTTTCTTCCTTTTTCGCTCTCTCTCATTAAAACAAACTCAAGCAAACCAACACATATATCTGTCTGTGAGCATAAATCCAGAGCTGCAACGTCTAAGAATGATGATGGTAAATGACTGGTAATTTTTGACAGTCGGTTTTTCACCGTTGTCCAGTAAATTTGCAGCAGTTTTCGCTTTAATGCAGCTCTGCGTGGCAGCTATATATCTTCCACATCTGGGACATTTACTGGGGGTAACGATACTCATAGGAGACATTCAGATCCGTCTTATTCACATGCTGAGCTCCAAACACCCATCCGGAAATAATCTTATAGCTTTTAGATGTGACGAAGCTCATCTGGCTGTTTCTTTGTCACATCAGACCTTGTCCTTTTTTTTTTTTTTCTTATGTGGGCAATCAACAAATGCTTGTTGGAATATAAATAAATTTCTCAAAAGTTAGATTGCATTAAAAATATTCTGAATGAAAGGTACCGGTGCACTTGTCAGATGTGTTGATTTGTAAGATGATGCACAGGAATTAGGAAGGAAATAGAAATCATCATTGCTCACATTTCCAAAATCTCGGGATGCTTATTAAAGCATTACATAGAATACATACTTATTATGCCCCTGCGTGTGTCACAGAGTCTATCATTAGCTTTACGTGGAGAGGAGACCCATTACAAATTTGAGACCGTCTTCCCCTCTTCTTCCTCTTTGTGAGCATACTGTCCACGTCAGCGTTAATGAGCGCCTATTACTCTTTCTAGCAGCTCTCACATTGGAATCCACTTGTTATGCGGTAACGAATCAAACGCTGTTATGAGTGCACTGTAGCATGCCAAAGACAAACTAGGGAAGCTGCTTAGCGGCGCATCTCACATGGGTGGAGCGTAATGTCAGCTGAGCATGTTACCATTTCACATTTTCACATCCGCAGTCCTTATGACTGATAGACCTAATTTTAGTGCAGTTCTTTGGCTAATTAAGTCTTAATGCCCAAGTTAGATGCCCCCACAAAGCAACACTGCCCCCCAGTGCACGCAGCAGTTGACTCCCACCAACCAATGGGGTGGGACTTGTGCTTTGTCCTTAGAAATAAAACCCGACCCCCGTTCGGGATTTGAGCTCTAAAACCAAGTGACATCATTTGTTTGCACCTTTTACATAATGTAAGCGAGACATTTAACTGCTTCTACACTTTCCACACTCTCCAGACGCGTCCAGGGAGGAAAAAAAGGGAGTAACACAGTGTCACTGCCTGAGTCAGTGCGGCTGTGATTTTGCAGCTTTGGATGTGTAGCTGGCACCTATCCAGCAGCATGCCATCCCTTCTATTCTTCAAAGTGCATTTATATTACTAGTACTCATGGCAGACAGGCCTCTCTGGTGGTTAAGGCTGTTGCTCCCAGACAGACGATGATTACAATGGCTAAAACATAAAAACTATTGGCCTTGTTTGGTGGTGGTTATTACAAGAGTATCAAAAGCTCACACATACATCTCCCTCTCCCCCACTTCTTCAGGGCTGTAGCTGTATATAGGCACTAATGAATAGGTGATTTCAGTGATTCGACATGTGTCATAAATATTAAATGGCTCTCTGCCCTTGGTTACCTTTGCTGCCAGCCAGAGCCTTTGTCGTGTATACCGTAGCTGTTTAGCTTTTTACTTATTGACAGAGGTGACAGTAGGGGACATTTCAAAGAGAGACGCCTGTGAGGAGTTTGGATCTCTGTGGTGAAAGGCTGCTTTGTAGTGCGTTACTACTTGGGCTATCTGGTGAAGATTTAACCTTTGTTGTGCTGTTATGATTGGTGAGATTGTGGTGGAGGATGACACCGTCAATGCAAATGGCAGGTTGGAGGACAGTAATAATAGCCCCACAAATAAAAACCGGTTTGTTAATAAACTAAGCGTATGCATTTTAAATTACCGGCAATTATTCTTTTATATTACCAGTTAGATTTAGTGCTGTGTAATTAGTGTCGCGGAATATAAAGGGTCACATGACATTCATCATTATTGCATGTAACTGCTTCAATAAAATAAAACATACATAGCCCGTGGCGCCTTCCCTGCATGATGGCCCTCTGTTAGACAGGAAATACGCCCAACTGAACATTTACCAAGCAAGAAACTGACTAAACAGAACATTTCTTCTTTTCATGAGAACATTCTGACAGCTGCTTTGTTTCACACTGAAGTTGGTATGTTACAGCCAATACTGCAGGAGGTTGCTCTGCTCCAGGCTCCTGCCCTCTGGCCCAATGTACCTAAAAACACTGAGACACGCTCCTGGTAAAAAGTCCATTGTAATGTTGTCACATGAATGACCTGTGTGTGTTTTAAATCCCACGATTAGATCAGCGTCTGCGTCTTTACTCTCATATTCAAAATATTCAGCTGCTTACACTAGCACTGCACATTAGACCTCAGCATCATTTCCTGTTGTAAATCATCGGTGAATATCTCGTGGTTGCACATGAACATATACCCACTACTTGAAGTAAATCAGGTGATAAGGTTGTTAAACCTCAGTGGCAGCGGCGAAGAAGCTCATTTACTTGAAAGCTAATATTGTAGGTGTGAATATGAGCAACTAAATGAGAACGAAGCAATGAAAAAGAGGATATCTGTTCAGCAGATCTCCTCTTCGAAAATAACACCTAAAACAATAGTTTCACACAATGATGTACTATCACTGCAGAACCACTGGGCAAACAGTATTATTTAAATTCTGTTTTGCTACACATTATTCTTGTTTCATATCCTGCTGAATTGTTTTACATAAAAGCTATTACATATTTTTCCTTTTAATGCACAATGCGCCTATATTTCAGAAACAAGTACAAGGCTAAGTGTAACTTAATTTATTACAGCACTCATTTGGTATATTGCACAGCGATGCACATCTCATTCAGCTGTGAGAAATGTCTTTTCCTCATTGACTTGTGGCATCGAGTCCCCGTCCAACGGATGAGAAGTGTGCCTCTGTCATACTAACACCTCCCAAACCATCCGGAGTGTTTGCTTTAGATCCCGCACAATAAGCAGCAGTATAAACACTCCCCCACGTTTCTCACGGCTGAGAGGTCTGAGCTGTAAAATGCCCAGATTGATAGAGCAATGTTCAATTCCTCCCCTGAGTTAGAAGGGCAAACTCCTGTGGCGCTCCTGCATCAAGCATTGCCCTCCCAGTGACTTGGCACTGGAGATAAACTTTCCCAGACAACAATGCCTCATCAGTGGCAGCAGCAATGGGGCCCACTTTTAGTGCCAGAGCTCCAGCCTCGAACAATTAACAGCTCACCGTGGTCCCTAGCACGGAAAACCAGGATGGCCAGGTAAGCGTGCTCTCTCTCTCTCTCTCTCTCTTCCGCTTTCTCCTTGCTTGCCCGATCTCCCACACTCCAAACACCACCACCCCTGCCCCTCCCATCCTCGCCCCCCACCTACCCCCACACCCACCCAGGCTTCGCTGCAATGCATTTCTCATTGCAGTCTGTTCTATAAATTGCCAACAGCGTGAGAAGGCAGATACAAATAAAGGTGATTTAGCCCAAAGAGATACTGAGCGATGGCTCTCATTAGTCCGGAGTGGAGACCAAAGTCGAGATTTAACTGAGAGGGATTCCTGGCCATTAGGGTACTGGCAGCTGCTGTATTGATAGGTTTTTAATAAGACGCTACATTAATGGTTATCATGAGTGAGTGCGTTTATGGTAATGGCCAAAAGGCAGAGGAGGGGCAAGTGAGTCTCCAGTGCGTTTTCTGTCAAACTCGGCTTCAGTCCGCCGCTGCCGCCCGCAGCTTGAACGTGAACCGTTGCAGGTTGACAATTCATGTAACACAAACTCTCTCTGTGGTCTGCCAATAATGAATAGAGAAAGTGTCTTTTTTTAGGCGTAAATTGAGTGACGCAAATAGGGAGAGGGTGCTGTCAGTGATGAACGATGCCAGAGGGATGTCTCCTGTGCGCGCAGAAGTCTTCATTTCCTCCTATTAATCAGTTGGACTAATTCCCCCCTTGTTCCATTTTTAACCCTACAATGTCACTGCCTCCAGTTGCTCTAATTGAAATATTAGCAGCCAGTTAAGTAAATGAAGACAATTTAATCAGTCCCCTTCTTGCGCCTTCCTTCGCTTTCTCTCTCTCTCTTCCTTTTTCTTTTTTTTTTTTGTCTTTCTCCCTTGTGACGACGTGATCTTTCTATTAAAGGAAGAAGTTAAGAGATCAATTTACGTGGTCTTTTTTTAAACTAAGCTGACAACTCTATTGTCTCAGTGCCAAAAGAAGCTGAGATTAACCTTGTTCGAATATGAACTTGGCCAAAGGGCGTCTGACTGCAACTTTTTCCCTCCCTGCCTATTTCACCAGTCACCACCGGAGAACCACCATGAGCACTTCTAATGCACTAGCCGGCAACAAGGCTAGAAATCTCAAAGAAATCTCTGGAATTAAACTTTTGAAAGATTCTAAACTTACACTTATTTGATTAATTTAAATTAGTCTCGAAGGGACCGTTACAGATCACTTCGGCTGGAAAAACAAAGCTGCCAGCAACATTCGGATAATCGGCCTCATTTGATGACAAATATCTCTTCCTGTCAGCTATTTCCTTATCTTCTCAGGAGTATTGTATGAGATTTATAACACCTAATTTAATATGAAGGTGCGCTTGTTCCCATGTGAGAAAGATGCCTGTGGAGGGCACAGACAGTAACACCCAGTCAATAAATTACAGCAGGTTTTCTTCTTGATATTTCAGAATGGGTTACCACTTGTAGTGAAGTACTTTTTGAGGCAACTTCTGGCACTTTTACTTGTGTGTTGAATTCCTGCACCACCTCTGACAAGGACCAGCTTACGTTTTAATTCTATTTTAGTGGGTATGCTGATTGCAGTAATTGGTCTGTTGCAAAGCATAATTAGAGAGGGCTTTGATATTCATGTCAAAACCTGGTTAGAAGTTTTGTGCGAACACCCTTTCCTGCTGTGCATGCCGTGGCTTAATTTTAAGTGTAGTTGCATTTTTAAACTTCTTTTGACATTAGTTTTCTTGAAAAACCACTCCACTGATTTTGGATTTTGTGATTTTTTTTCATTACATTCTCTTATTTCATTCTCTTTGTAAACTTGCGATTATAATCCTAAAAGGAAAGAAAGGTTTTGCACGCTGATCACATGATGCAGCGGACACAGAGAATGTTTCATGATTGTGAGACTAGCAGCTGTATTTGGACAGTTTGGCAGGAGAGAGTGGTGCTTTTCCTGTTAAACTATTTGTGATATAGTTGTTTGGGGACGGAGCTTGTCATCATGTGAGGCCTGGCTCATCCTGCTATGGCCTGATGCATTTTGGTTTGTCTGGCTAAAAATTGTTGAAATGATTTAAATCTGATGGAAGATGATACAAAGTCAAAATACAGTTTCCAACTCACCAACATAAATCAGGGGTCATTATTGTAACACTAGGTCCACCCCCATGGAAACACAAAATTATATTCTTTACATACAAGGGAAACCTGAAACATTCAACATGCAATAAAAACCCAGTAAGAGACAAATGCTGCCGCAACTACAGTGGTTATACACCTATTAGTGCTGTCAGGTCATTGTTTCTGAATAAATCTCAACTTATAACTCTGTTTTATATTCAACATTATGCAGAACTTTCTGTTTTTATGTTAATTTAGAAGTGCTATGCCAGGTTATGTTTTTGTGGGGGGTAACAAGTCTTTAAGATTATATTAAAGACTGTTGGATGGCTGCAACTTTTGCCTTTTATCATATTTTGCTATCAGCTGTACTCACCAAAATGTTAACACATGATTAATATTTAAATCATGTGTTAATCATTTCACCAGCAGTGCTAATTCAGCAGCAATGTATAATTGTATGTAGATTTTTCATCAAATCGCCCCATTCCCGTCCTCCCTCTACTTCTGCAGTCTCAAAATAAAATCCCTGCGACTTTTCTAATTATGTCTTCTTTTCTTCTTTCAAGACATGGTGACTTTGTAGCCACGGGAATATTTTCAGGTCAAGACCCTTGTACTGCTGAGCCGTAAATCGACAGGAATTCAACTTCGGCCATTTGCTCTAAGTTCTGGATAATAGTATCAGATTAATGTCTTATATACTGTAGGTGAAAAGTCAATGTTGAAGCGCTTGTTACACCATAAAATACGTTTTGTCAAGTCCACACTGTGAGTGTAGCATGAAATCCAATTAACATGTCTATCTATGTTTTGCAATTACAGGACATCGATTATTGACGAGCCACATCAGTAGGCGTTAAACATTCAGACGTTCGGTCACACTTTTTGTTTACTTTGAAAAAGTGACTTCCTTTTACAGTAAAGCACATGAAGAAAGTGGAACAAAAAGTGAGGTGAAGCAATCAGCTGATAAATCTTTCTTTTTTCCTTTTTTTTCAGTTTCCCTATCAGACATGAAAGCCTGATAACCACTGCCACCTCACCACACCCCCCTTCCCTTGCCCTTCACATCTGTGTGTCTGCACAGCCGCGATAAGCAAATCAATATCCTGTCACTTCTCATTTTTACCAGCCCAATTCTGCTCTCTGCACCTTCCACAAGGTGACAAGCTCCTGCCTCACGGTCTGCACCGGACAATCTCAGTCTCCTCTTTGTAGAATATTGTCTCTCAAGCGACTCTGAAAGACACTCTCTATCACTAGAATGATGCCAGCATGTTGGTGCCAGTGCAGCCAAGGTAAGTGCTCAGTGATGCTAAACTTTTTCAGTATTTTCAGTTCATGCTCAGTTCATCAAATAAAAAGAGACTGTGAAGAGCTGCCTTGTACGATTATTCATGTTGTGTATTATTCCTCGGCTTTAGTGAGAGTCCCGCTACAAGTGAGGCCTTGGAACTCGTATGCAGTGACCCTGCAGTGCTGCATCATCACGCATAAAAACCGTATCACTCCAGCTCCGATCAGCTTTATGATTCAATACCAACTGACCTTACTGAGACAATAAATTTTTGCATACATTTGCCTTAAAGCTGCCTTTATATACATTAACTGTCTTGAAAATGTGTTACTGTGACACATCACTGCGGGTATGTGTGTGATTTAATTCTCTGGCACTGATTAATTTCAATCATCTGATATAATGTTAGTGCTGAAGACTTGGTGGAGATAAAGAATGAGTTCATGCCTGATGTTGTGCATATTAAACTAAATAGCTGTGCCCTGAGCCATCCAACCACAGCCGCAGAGGAGTTATGTGTTTGAAATCACTAAAATCTGACGTTGCCAGTCCTTCATGATAGATGCTAAAATAATCTTACTTTTACTGGCAACAAAGGCAATTCAAGGCAGTAAGAGCAGTTTTGGCAAATATGACTTGACAACTAAATTTAGTCGTTGGAGGTTACAGATAAATCAGTGGAAGTTTAAAAATGTCTCCGGCTCCATCAGAGCTGCTGCTCTTTTAAATGAAAGATTCTGCCGCGGCTTTTCGAGGTAAAGTAACTGACTCAACCGGCTCCATATAATCTGGATATCTCCGTGCACCTTCCCCAGCCGTCACTTGGAATTGAAAAAAACACGCGCACGTCATGTCAGAATCCTAGGTCTGAATCACTGTGGACAGGCCACATTATTTCCCAAATGATGCGCTGATTTTTTTGTTTTTCCAACATGAGCATGATAGGCATATGTCATGCCAAGTTGCAGGATGAACAAAGATAATGGAAAGACAACTCTGGCCTGATTTTTTTCTGAGGACAGCTAACGTTCAACAGGAGAAGATAAAAATTAATTTGGTTGGAGCCACTCAAGCTATTTATTCGCACATTTCTTGTCTGAGGGCAGCAGGAAGAAGATTTGTTTAAATATTCAGTGCCCAAGGCAATGTCAAATAACAGCAGACCCTGATAAGATTTTCAAGGCTTGCCACCGAAATTAGCGCCTTAAACAATGATTTCTTGGAAATGTTTCTTGGGGCTTTAGATTTGGAGTTTAGAAAATGAACTGTGGAAAAAAGGACGATGTGTCACTCTATGGAATCTTTCATATCGTCAACTTGAAAATGCCAGTCATGAAGTGGGCATAATGAAATATGAATTGAGCCATGGACCATCACTAGCACATTAATGATTTCCACCAAATGTGTATCCTCCAGATTACTCCTTATCACCACCAAGACACACACTGGTGTCCTGTATTGGGTAAATAAACACCAGCATGTGAATGGACAGGGCAGAACACAAACCAGAAGGCTTCATGTCCACTTTTGAAGTTTGGAACAGAAGGCTAAATGGAACTGACAGCCATGCATAATCACCTGGAGTTTTAGCTGGGGGTGCTTTGGCTCTGCGAGGAAACAGCCTTGTTGAGAGCAGATTCAGCCCCAAAAGCCCCATTAAACTCTAATCCTAAATGGGGTTCCATGCCCCAACAGTTTAAGTGTTATAACAGTTATACATTGCCTGCCAAATAGATTTGGAAACTATTCTGTTGTGGTGTCTGTGTGTGTGATAGAAATAATATATGGGTTACACAGTAACACAGTAACCCCCCCAGTCTGAATCACATAAAATATTTAGTAGGGTAATAATAGATATATAACAACTGTATATCCTAAATGTTCTTACAGTTTGAGTCATCTCTTGTGTCTTATACAGTGTGTCTTTCTGAGAAATAAATACATGAATTTTCATCACAGGGTCTGATACATAACTAATTGATTCAACCTTTCAAGAAATTTAAATAATGCAATTGTTCCTTTTGTTCACATAAATGTCCCCATGGGACCTGCTTGATGAATTAACGTCAGATGAACATTCGCTTTCGTTACTGTCTTGCTCAGCATACCATACCAGAGAGTTAACTACAAATGTCAGGCAGATGTTGCGGAGCCTTCATTTGATGCTTGATTTCATTTAGTGTGTTTCTGCTTTTCATATTGTTTGTGTTTGTGTGTGCACGTGTCCCCGTTATGTTGTGCGGTCCTCAGGAGAACCCTGTTATTTTTAGTTTTGTTTGATTTGGGCGTATAGTTAATATTTAGGATCAGGTAATGACAAGGGCATCTAAAAAAATGAAATGTGAGCCTGAAATGCCTGTTTTTAATTTGTCACTTGCAGTTATTTGATGTCAATTGATAAGCAAAATGTGCAATTTCATTCATTTAAAATTCAAATGTACAACGAGAAGGGTGTAAGACACATAAAAGCACCTAGCTAGTTTTCCTGAAAGGACTACAGGTGCAAACTGTTGAGTTTTCTTTGTGTGTCTGTGTGTCAGCTAGAGTTCGACTAAAAGTGAAGTGTGAGTGGGCGGTTGTCATCACAGCCACATGGGGTCACACCGAGAAACTAGGATGTTTCTTTTGCTCATAGCAGAGACAGATCACCTACTTCTTTGGTTGCATAATGCTCCCAACCACGCAGAGTCAAGATGGTCAGGTTACAGTCCAGTCATGTCAACTGCAGCTACTACAGTTACTGCAGCAGAGATAACATCTTAAATGGATTTTATTCAAAAAAGTTTTCTTGACATACAGCACAACTTTGCTGATAACTTAGGAAAAGAAACTCAGTATAGCTCATAAACTATTGAGTATTTACAATGGAATTCCACCCTTGCTGCTGCCTTTGAGTTTCTGAGGACTCAAGATTAACCTTGGACTGGACTTCATAAATGTAAAATAAAATATTGATTTATGAAATCTCAAACACACCTATGCAATCCCTCACTCGCACAAAGAGATGATTTTATAAGCTGATGCAAAGAGGTGAAATTTTGGACAAAATATTAATTCTTCATTCATCGTGAAGTTTCTAATAAGCTCTTTTTTTCATTCAGACTTCTCTGTTAAACGCGTAACTGTCCGTTACAGCCCGCAGATGAACAAAAGCAATAAAGTCTTCGTGTGCCTGAGATATCATCGTGCATGGGCCTAACAAGCACAAACACACACAACTTAACATGCACGCACAAATCCACACGAGTGCACACTGCTACACCCCCGTATATTCCGGTTCCACCCACACTCACCCGTACCCACACATTAGCACCCACACAACTGCAGGAGCTAGTTCTCGCACTTCATTTTATAAAGCAGTTGGCTGAACATCTATAAATAGGCTGTAGGGCACTGCACAACCTCAATTTGCCACCCCCATACACTCCTATAGCAATTATCCCAAGGTTTATTTCGGTTAAGCAGTCAAGCACGGGGAATGAACGACTCAGCCCATTCAGCAGTGGTTAATAGGAATGAGGATACTTAATAGCAGCCAGCAATCAATCCGATCAAAAGGCGGCGAGTAAAATAAGCTAATTTGCTCATTGGACATGATCTGAGAGTATTTGTTGAATTGATCCAAATGTAGCAAATCTGACGCATATGTGACACGTACATCGAGGTTTGCCCTTTGCATTACCCACCCGCTGAGATCCAAAGTGTGCACACTCATCGTCTGAGCTAATTCAGAGGTTCAGCCCACAAATGCAAGAATGAACAAGCTGATCTGACGCAACTTCAGTTGATAGCCTCAAGCAGGAAAATAATTAGCATTATTCATTCCTACAAGTAGTTACATTTCAAATAATTGTAATGGTATGCATATCCATGTTCAGTGTCTCATTGTTAGGAAAAAAAGTTGCATGTGAAAATTTAAAAGATGAATGGAAAGATGGCAGAAATCTCATGTTGGAGAGTTCTGGTAAACTATGGATGAGAACCTGATCGTAAAAGTACCAACTGCAATGTGTTTTTATTGGTACCAGGAAAGCTTCTGGATCAGCAGCTCACGCGCTACTTGATTTCAACACAAACTGCAATGAGATACAAACTGCAAACTGCAATTACACACAAATTTGCACAAAATTAAACGGATTTCTTTGTTTTGAAACATTTAGGTATTAATTATATTTCACACAAAGAATTAAAAAACTGAAAAGAGTAAACATAAAAGCTTGAATTGATGAGCCTTAAAACCGGTGAATCTATCCTTCAAGCCTCCATTATTCTGTGATGGGTGATGTATGCCAGCGGCTGGCTGGTGAATGGTCCCTCCTGTAGCCACCGTCTGTGTGGCCCAGCGGTGATTCTTTTTGGCTCTTGGCCCAATGTCATTGAGCTATTTCTTCCACTGGGCAACAGTTCTCTCAGGACCAGAGCAACATATGTTTTCCCCTCCCGTGCCTATTTAATTTAAGGGTGCTGTTTAATTTGCTTGTGGCGATTATGAACCTCTCACACAAGGACACTGGCTTTTTTTGGGGTAGGGTGGGGCCGCTGTTGTTGTGGGCCTGGGCTGTCTTTATCAAATTTTACATTTCTGTGTTAAAGGTTTCATTGCACAGAAATGATTTATAACGGGTGATAAAAGTGCCTGGCAATAGGACAGTGTTTATGTATTGCGATTTGTTTGAGGGTTACAACACATTTCCACAAAGTTAGAACATTAGATGCCGAGCTGTGCCAGGTTCTCGAATATCTGCAGTTCTGTATGTGCAGGGTTGATGATGCATGAACAACACCAGTCAAATTTCAGTCAACCGTGTACCTCGATGTGAATTTGTCATGATTTTATGAAATTTTGTGACCAGGCCCGACTGCTCACTAGTCAAATCCTTACAACTGCTGGGAAGAAAATGCCCTTCAAAGCTTCCAAACTACTTTCCCAGAGCAGACCACTAAACCCAAACTGCTGCAGTTGATATGCTAAGTGACCACCAGCACAAACATAGCTGTGAAGGAAGCTGTCAGGTGTGTGCATGAGTGGAAGCCTCTTCTTCCTTACCTCCGCTGCCCCAGGCCAACGTGTTAAACGAAAAGGAACACTTAGTGGATGGTTAGAAAAATCTTAAAGTAATACTATGCAACAGTGATTCAACCTATAACTACTTTTGAATTTGCTTTACAGCAACCAGAGTAGGATTGGGTCTTCCCTCTAAAAATTGCCCTACATGAAGTCAGTGAACTTTTCACTTTGAGTTCACTGAAATGAACGAAAAGTGAATGAACTGTCCACGTAAAATGTGTGAATAACGACGTGTAAACATATAATTATTTATAAAAAAATATTATTCAAAACTAAGTTGTGATATCCATATGACTCTGAAGGCTTGTCCGTTTAGTGTTAGTGAGCCACATGAAGAGAGTTTACACTTTCTGCTATGGAATATAAAGTCAATATCTTTCTTTCCTTTCTTTCTGTCTTTTTTTATATGCATTTTTTGATTTTAGGTGCAGAGAATTTTCTCTTTCCCATTAAAACATATGATACGCCCTTCCTGAGTTTTGGTGGTTGCTGCCGTACAGTCTTTGAGGACATGCTGGCTGCATAGGACAGACTGACTGTGCCACAGGGAGGCAAGAAACTAAAAAAGACGAGCAAAAGGGGACACTGGGCAAATCAAGATTGAGAATCAGGCAGAGAAAGAAAGGAAAGAGGAAAAGAGAAAGGATAGTCAGGAAATTGCCTGGGTATGAAGAAGTAGAAAGGGTGTGAGCTGCTTTACTGAAGGGGAACATGAAGTTACAGAGAGGTCTAACTGACACTGTGGCTTTGATATCCCCTCAGCTTCAGACTGACCTTCACCTGCTCCACACGAACTAAGCAACGGAGAAACAAGGTGGATGGACTGTTCCCTGAGCTGTAGTGTAATAAAAGTGCTGTCGGGATGGCAAAGAGTGACAGCGAGAAAAGCCCCCGTGACCTGCTAATGCAACTTGTTTAAAGACTGTAAAGGGATACAGGTGTATAATGTGGTGCAGAGAGATGTGAACATTCACATATGTGGTGAGTTTAAACGCGTAAAATTTTTTTTTAACCATCTCACTTAGATGAATTCTTTTTCACTCATTTATCTGTATGATAATTCCTTCGGGGTGGGCTGCCAAAACTAGCAATCAATTTAAAACACATGTTTTTGCTTTAAACATGTATTTTATTACTTTAGAGAAGATTAAATGAGATTTAAACATAATGAAAAAATCGAATTTAAATTGTGCTTTAGTAATTTTATTTAATTTGGGCATTGTCCATTTGTGTGTACATATCATCATATAGCTGTCTGTAGAAACCATATTGTAGAGATAATCTCTCCGGAGAGCGTTTTTTCCCCACCATCCCTGTGATGTGAACTTGGAACTTGAGTCTCCCAAGTCATACAGAGCAGCTTTACAGCTTTCTGTATATCCACAGATTTTTCTTCCTGAAATATTTATCATCTAGGTGAGAAGGGGTTAGGGTTGTGCTGCAGGGATCTGATCCACCTGTGGGGGAAAGGATTGTGCTGAAATAGCCCAACTGCACGCTCCTTTATCTTGAGACCCAAATCCATGAAGTATACAATCTGCTTCACCTTCAGACAGTGAAATGAGACAGTGGCCTCTGGGAGACACTATATGTTTACAAAAGTCAAAAAGGGACAGTGTGTTGATTAATACTGTATATTGAGAAGATTAAATATTTTATGCTTTCTGCAGCTGACTACAAAATCCCTTTGCTTGTAGTCAGCTCAGTTGGACACCCAAGATTCTGAATTCGACACCACAGTATGAATTCACGCATGCATGTTGATTGCTAGTTAGACAACACAAGATAACTTACATCGGTGTTAAGCCCTGTTAATATTACTGCATATTACTGGGTTGGAGGTTTTTGCTGTTTAAACCTTGGACTCCTTCCTTGCAACTTTAACACCTTCAGCTATTTTGGAAACCCCCCCAACATCCCCATGGGTAGGCTTACACTGATGTTTGATGGGTGTCTAATTTTACTAAAGCTGTGTTTGGTGTTAACTAAAAACTCTGTGAGTCAGTATACAAATAAAGCCAGACATTAAAAATTATGGACGTGGCACAAAATTGTCTAAACTGCCCGTCCCCTTTCACACCCACTCAAGCACCGCACACTCACTCTAAGGACCCTGACACCCAAAGTTGACTGTCAGCCATCAGTCAGACCTGCTCCTTAGGTAATAGTCCGTCAGCCTAGTTTTTGCAATGTGTCTTGCACAATCATACCCCATCAGCAGCTTTTCAGACGATTTAGCATGTTGAATTGCCGCTTGTTCTTTTATGCCGGCTTGGTATGTCATGGCAGTAAGCTGGAGTGAAAACTCTGCATTCTGCATGTACATAAAGATATGGGGGCTGAGTTTTGTTTCCTTTCACTTTCCACCTCTCAACATAATGATGTTAACTAATCAGCATGTTGATGAGCGTCTCAGCAGAAGGCGTTGTTGAGATTTAGGAGGTGTGCATGCTGTGGCCTCGGCGAGCCTCTCCTTCCTACAGCTACCCAGAATTCTGTTCTCTGCATAGGTCTGCGTAGACGTTTACATGTGCTAATGGTGAAGCATCATTCTAAGAAGCTCTTATACCAACAATGGCAATTTCAAATAAGCACTTGGCTATTAGCCTTGCATTGACACACAGTTGGACTCTAACAGTCATTTACACATTCAGTGCTTTAAATCCATCAAGGCCAGGCTCGATTTTGCATACATAAACTTAGTATGATTACCCCATAATGCAAAAGAGGTCAGTTGACTATTTTACGAAAATAACCCAGACAGTTCTATACACCTACACTTTACCTTAACATAAAACACACACACAAAAAGCCCTCCAATAACTAATAGTGAGAGAAAATTTAAATTATTGATTGAAGAAATAACTGCAAAGCATCAAATTATGAGATGAAATATGTGTAAACATGTCTTTTTTATCAATTCAGTCCTTCAGTCTTCATATGGTTCAAATTGTGTGCAGAATTAAGATACTGTATAAAATATATGCCTGTCAACTGAAAGATGATGATTATATTAATATAAACAGTTGCTTACCCACATGTGGAACCTTTGTTTAACCATCTTTGCAGCTGTACCCTCTAGCTTGTGTTGTGAATCTGACACAAGTTGCCTGATTTTCTTGTAGCACAGTCTCTGATAACATCTTTGCGGTCCAGTCGTTGGACTAGTTTTCTGTCAGTGGAGAGAATTTCGACTTCACAGAGCCTTTTCTGGCTCATCGTGGTATGCACGTTGTTTTTAATGAGTTTTTCTTTTTGTTCAATGTGTGCTCACCGGTAATGTGGGTTGGTGAGCAGGAGTATGCACAGCCGCCCGGTCTCTCATTCAGTTTCTGATAGAGGGTAATAGCAAAGCAACTCTGATTATCCTCCTGCCGCAGTGTTTTTTAATCGAGTTAAGCGAATGTTCTAATGTTACTTAAAGGTGAAGATAGCTGAAGTTTTACCAGCTTCAGATTCACCTATGATACTGATGCTTTTTCACATTTTCATTGCCCAGAAATGTGTCCATTCTTCCTTGTTCTT
Source organism: Channa striata (assembly GCA_033026295.1). Lineage (NCBI taxonomy): Eukaryota > Metazoa > Chordata > Actinopteri > Anabantiformes > Channidae > Channa > Channa striata. Next base: position 15,319,201 of record CM065173.1, on the reverse strand, counting down.
TTTCTTGCTCCCTTTGTACCATGTCTTTTCTTTTTTAGAACGCAGATATTGTTTTTAACTTGGGGGTTTTCTGATAGACTGTACTGCACATTTGACGGGCAACGCGACCCCCCCACCCCCCCAAACTCCCTGAAGGAACAGCTGATACAGACAGTATGTGACAACCTGTGAATGAGAATGGGATAATTATTGTCCGCTACTGACAGCCTCGTTTAGTTACTCACACCCATTTAGAGTGTGAAATTCATATTGATAATCATACATTTATATGTATACATGTGTAAGTGAGCCCGATTAGATGTCCCCTTTAACTGGACAGTTCAGCTCCTTTTACTCTGCACCGTGTTGGTTTTCATGTGATGGATGATGGACAGGATCAAATCGTGTTCTGCTCATTCATAGTGCTGGCTCTCAAACAAGAAAACGCAATAACGCAATATTAGACTAGCTAAGCAAACATGCTATTCCTTGTTACATCTTCCATTTAGCATTTATATTGCATTTCATTGTTGTTTGCGTGTGTCTATAATATGGTATTTTAGTGTCAGTTAGTTAGTAATTTAGTGTTTGTAATTAACGTGATGCCTCTAAATGCATCAGTAACTTTGCACGCAGCCAAAGTGGTAAAAAATCCGAACATATTGCGCAGTTTATATAATTCCTTTCTGATATGATTGTAATAAGGAAACAGTAGGTTTCCCACTCAGGGCTCAGCTCTTGCTCTGTGAGCGGGGAAGTCGGGAAACAGGGACGGAACTTCCAAGGTCAGCCGCGCGCTGGCTAAGCTAACGTTAGCGCGTGTCGGACATCAGCTAGCTGGCTCACTGACCGCTAATGCTAATGCTAATGCTAATCCGAGCAGCAAACCTGCGACGACAGGCCGCGGAGCCTCGTGTGTTAGTGGACTGAGTGGCGGGACAAAGAACTGGACACGGGCAAGCAGCTGGTTCTGTGATCCAGCAGGTTCTGTGATCCAGCAGGTTCTGTGATCCAGCGGTTTGGTTTCCTGCAGGTGAGTAACCCAGATCTTAGGTACAAAAAGGGGCTTCGAAGCCTCTATAAGTCCTGAAACGGGTTTTTTTGTTTGTTAGTCATTTAATTAATTTAAATGACTGTCTGACTGTTGAATATTGTTGCTAACCTAGTAGTTTGTATCATGGGAAACTTTAAAAAGTAATGGAGTTAAAAATCCCCTAAAATAAAATAAAATATAAAAGCATTCTTTTCAGCAAACTTAAATTGAGTTATTTTAACCCAGACAGTAAGAGAGGAAAAACAAAACAAAAACACTAGCCTAGATATTTGACATATGATATATGATAATATATGTTAGTTTATGTTTTGTGTCCTCTGCAAAGCAAGCACAGATTGCAGCCATATATGTTATAAAAGGAATTAATCTAAACTTCTGTGTTTGCACATACAAGGAATTTGGCTCCCATTTCTGGGAATCTACTGGCCCCAGTGCACATGAACCCCATAAGTTAAAGCTACAATAAGAAAATATAATATCAGATTTGTAATTATTGTATAAGTCTCAGAGTCGGTCCACTCAGGTATCAGATACTGAGGCTGTGTCATGGCCCACAGTGTCTCATAGGTATATTTTGTGTCACATGTAAAAACTGGATTTAATCTTCTCTAAACCTTGGCAAGAGTATGTCTATACTTCTTCCAGTGCTGTTCTGTCAGCTGGTTTCACGGGAGGCTATGACGGCAACTCTACACATTAAGATAGATTAAAGAAAGTATGTTTCATATTTAGAAGTTATGGACAGGCTTAGTGTTTTGCGAAACGTTTCATTATTAACGCTGTGGTTTGAAGATACTGCTGAAATATTGGATTCTGTCCCAGCGGCAGTACTTGGAATTGCAACTTGCTTATGTGTCATTCATTTCTGGCAACTTATACAACTGACTGAATGAATCAATGCAGGCTCTGAAAGGACACTTTTATATTTAGGCCTATGCGTAGCTAATAGCAACTGTAATTTGACACTTTAAGGCAATGAAAAGATAGGTCAGGCTAAAGTGCAATGGTATGATGAAGCTGTTCATTTTCAGAAGGGGGCTGATGTATTCTTAATGAAAACGTATGAGAAAATGAGTTACTTGATTGATAAGTCAAGCCAGAATTTGTAGAGACCTGGGGAGACCTGGAGCTGCACCAAATGCCGTGTTGGCAAACATCACTTCTAAATTTGACACTTGTAATAAGATAGGGACATAAAGGACATAGGCTACAAAATATTAATAAATAAAATGCTCTGCAGAAGTGTATCTAGATTCATAACTAATTTCCTAATTAGTTATTGTGTGGAGAAATCACTATGTGACGATGTTGATAAGATGAGGAGCTGCAGCTGCTGAGACACATCTGACATCAAATTTAAACAAGATAATTACACATAGGTGTGAAAATTTACACATCATAAAAGTAGCTCATGAGCCACATTAAATAAATATAACCCACACATCACATATTACAGCATTTTTGACAGCAAGGAAGCCAGGCTGCCCGCACAGATATTAATTACACCTGTTTTGATTTGTTTTGTTGTTATTTATCAGTTTTACTTGTAATTTCAATCTGGGTTATAAATCTTCATGGCTTTTATTTAATTGTGCAAATTCTTGTTTTGGAGTTGAGAAATGCTTTTGAACTTTATAACTTCCCACTTTTAATTAGAAACGTAGTCACACAGTTCATATGAGCTGAACTCTAAGGGATCGAGTTGTGTGTTTCATTCAGTCTGACCTCACCTTGCCTTGTTATATGGTGGATGTGGTTTGCATAGTATTGCATTTTCTGAATCCCTTCTTTTTATGCTTTGTTCACAATGAAACCAAAAGAAGTTAATATAATTGTTTATGTGAAACAATCTGACTGTAAAGTAATCTATTTTTTATTTAAGGTAAGGTAAATCTTTATTGATACCTCATCAGGGAAATTTACTTTTTACACAAATGACAAGTATACAGGGCAATAAAAGCAATGAAAACAACAAGAGTAAGTGCACTGTAATGCACTTACTAATGTAATACAATGTGCAATGTATTGTGCAAAAAATTAAAATGAAATAAAATCAAAATCAATTTACAAATGTACCGTGTGTAAAAAAGAACTACAAAACTACTATTTGTGTTATTAAGGACTCTCTAAGGACTGTCTGTTTTTATTGTGGATCTTCTGGTGCCACCACATTGAAAAGTTGCATATTCTCAGCACTTCATCTTGCTTTTGTCTGATATTAGCAGTCCGGTTAGTGGAAATACTAGTGAGGAACTCTACGAGTGGTTATGATCCATTGTTAAAGCACTAAATGGAAAATATAACACAGAATAACACGTTTGCTTAGCTAGCAAATCTATAAATACTTGTTTATCAAACATTTGAAATGTTCCCATCACTTTTGTTTTAGGTAGCCGAAAGATAAATGTGTCAAAATAGTCTTTAATGTAATCATGCTCCTATTGCTGTAGGCACTAAGTACTTTAAAACATCGAAGCACCAGCTGAATTCAACACAGTGGCTTTATAGTCAGTTTAGTAACCCTGATACCTAGATGGACATTGTGATGTTTTAATGAAAAAAGAGCCACCCGTGTCCCGGGCTTATTTGGCTTATTCCATAAACATAATGGATGTGTGCAGGTATTAAATTAAAGCAAACACAGACAGAGGAGGAAGAACATTCTGTTAAAGTCAGTTGTACAAAATGTTTGGGTAATCTAGACTTTATATGGCCTTTCTCCAGTAGATGTATTGAACAGCGAGTGGTTTGTTTGCTTTTGCATCGACTAATTAAGACTTGGAATGGAGAGAGTGTGAAAGGGAGAGTGCAAAAGACAGATACTGAAAGAGAGAGAGAGAGAGATGTCTGTTTCCATTTCAAATTTATCTGCAGCAGAGAAATTACAGTTGACTCCTCCACTCTAGTGGGAAAGCAAACCGATATGAAGGGGGGAAAAAACAACAGTAACAAAGCTTTGAAACTCTGATGCAGTTCTTTTCATTAATCGCACACAGCACATTGACTACATTCCCTTTGAACTCTCACACACCCTTTGAGCTTTCTATGATTAACTTTGTTTATCAGACAGGTGACTGATCGTACCTGACGGTTATAATCATGACCCTCTGCAATGTGGTCACTGTTAATAGATCAGGTTATGTGTTTATGTATGTCTTTTCTTTCATGTTTACCAGCTCCTTTGCACACTGACAGTCCTTGGATCTGTATGTGGTCCTACATAGATGATTTCACAACATTTCTTTTAGCACATTCTGTCTTGAAAATGCCTTGTGATCATCAGTGTGAGTGAATAGCTGCTTGAATAGTGTTTTCTCTCCTCTGCAGCTACCTATCCATCTTTGCGGAGGAACATTCGCCATTCAGAATGAACAAGGTAAAAGCCGTGGCTTTCAGGCACTGCCTTTTCCAATCTGACTTAACTGGACTGTGTCTGCTGTGAGTCATAGAATCATTTAAATGGTGATTAATAGGATAGAAAATGCAAATCTCCTGCTTGACTGGAATATGTACAGGTGGGGGAAATTACTTAAGAAAATGAACTTTTTATTCTAACAAATGATTTGCTTGGCTTCTGAACTTGTACTAAATAGCATTACATCTTCCCAGAAATATAAATCACTTCAGTTATCTTTAATATCCCTGGCGGATATTGGTTAGGAGAAGTCACTTTTTTACATTTGCATGTCTTGTTCTTAATAGCCTGTTAATGAAGATGCATGCAGAATCCTTTGGTTAATAGGACACACGTCAGGTTTTTCTTGCCTGCGGAAGGAGCACTAAAACTCAGGAGCAAGCAGAGGCTAAGTCTTAAAACTGTGACAGACTATACCAAAGGAAGGGGGATGCCACAGGCAAAGGTAAGGGGAGGGAAAGATTAAGAATAGAGGAAAAGAGGAAAGGGAGGAAAGTGAGACGTAGGAGTGTCAAGACAGAATTACTCCTCATTACAGTGCAGCGAGAAGCAGTAAATGAAATGCCACTGCAGCCTTTCTCCAACTTTCCTCCCATCATCAGTCAAAACCCTTCCCCGTAAAACATGCTTTGTGTTCTGGCGCATGACTGCCTCTAGACCTGTAATAATAGAAACATGTCCCAGTGCACTATGTTCGACAAGGTCGCCTCCTGTGTCTCCCATTTGAGTTGTGTTGTCCTGTGGGTGTGTGGCCAGACAACATGGCAAAGAGGGGGATAGGGTGTCTTTTTCATGGTCAACAGAAGGTCGATTGATGGTATTGATGCCTGATTTTCCAAAGTCATCCAAGTGCTGTTTGGAGGTTTGATGCCTGGCTGCTCCGCACATGCCATCAGCTGAGCAGGTGATATCCTGTCACCATCTTTTCACAAATGGCGTGTTGCAGCACCTTGACATTGCCGTGGTCACGGGGTGAAAAACGATGTCGCACTTCATTAGGTCCCTGCTGGTGGAGAGCTGCTCGTCCCATTAGACGCCGCGCCGTGTCGCACCATGTTACTGCAAGCCCCATTGCCATTTATTTCACAATCGGCCAGATGAAACGGCTGATATTAACAATCTGTTCCTTGATGTGTTTCTCTCTCTCTTACTCATTCTCTCTCCCTCTCTTGCTCACGCACTTGCCTCTCTCTCACTCCTGGCCACAAACCCCTGGCACCAGCCTAGACAAAATTTTTAAAATCATTTGTTATGTTGGGTCACGTTTCAGGACACAATTAATGGAGAGAATCGTGTGGACAGGTAATTTGAATCATCAGCTCCATTTGTTATTTACAATTGTCAATTAATGCCGCCCTAAACAACCCTTGTGTCAGCTCTCTCCCTGCCAGTTGCCAATTACTCTTCAGCCCACCTTGCTGACCTCCTGGCAGGGGAGAGAGGAGGGGGAACGAGACGAGCACGATCCCTCTGAGACTCGAAACATCCCAGCCATCTGCCGCTCGCATTCATGTCTCCCAACCAAGAGAGAGAGAAAGTGTGTGAAAGAGTAACAAAGAGAGTGAAAGAGGGGACAAAGAACAGAGAAGACAAATTGAAAAAAGGTATGAAACAGACTGAGGATGAAGTGAAAAGAAAAAGGAGGACAAGCCAAATGACCTGGTTTTAAGGGGACAGTTTTGACCTTTTGGCAAAATGACTCAATATAGTGTTCCTGACCGGAGATAATCAAAATGATAATAGCAGGCTATTCTCCTTCATCTTTTACTATGTCTGGCACTAATGTGTGTTTGCACATGCAGGTACTATGTAAATTGTTAGTGGATTTATAATTTTCAAAAAACTCAACACATATGAATTGATTTGATCCACTTTTCATATATATATATAAACGTAGTTTTACACACACACATATGTATGTGTTTAGTTTATATATATTTGAAAAAAAAAAGAATTTCTTCGAATATATTCTGGCAAAATGAATCGTAAATGTTAAACTTAAAGATTTGGCAGGTTTTTTGTGCTTGGTTTCAACAAAATCCTCAAAATGACTTGATCACATCTTGGCAAATATCCTTTTTTTTTTAAATCTAAGGGAAAAAGAGTGAACTAAACAAAGTAATGTTTCACGTGCATGTTTCCTAAAAAAACAACTTACGTGAATTAAAAGCCTTTTTTCCTTACTCTCTTTTGCATAAAGGTGATCTCTGTGCCCTGCTTTTTGATCATTAGAATTCCTCCTTACGGTGAAGAGTGTTGAGACTCAAAACTAATAGCGTATCTTTGTGACTTAAACTTCCTGAGGGGATTAAGGCCCTCTTCTTACATTCTAGTAGTCTGCCCTTATTGAGTGTCATTTTCCTCGCAAAGAAAAAGAAACAAGGAGGAAGTGCGAGGGCTGACCTTATGGGATGTGGAATTGCAATTTGCCACAGCGGGCACCTCGACACATACAAATGATGAAGGGAACTAAAATTCCAATCCCTTAGAGTCCCCTAGCTGGAGGGTATTGCTTTGTAAAAGGAACATGACATAACCAACCTTGCAAATGTGTCTGATGGCTTTGTTATGGAGGGACTGAGCAGGGAGCATGTGGAGGAGTTATATTCACTATTGTTAGGTGCAGAGCTTTTCAGCCTTGGACCACTGATATTTTGGCCAAAAAAACAGTAAGTCACTGGAAGCTTCAACAGGTCTGAATGCTTTATGATAGGATGTTAATTCAGATCATATTTTATGACATGAAAGACAAATCAAGCAGGTAACCAGACGTTGGCGTGTCTGATCAGCTGTCAACAACAAATTTAGCTGAAGCAACAAACTAATTCATCACTTGATGCTTTAAAAGTGAAAAAGCTCGAAAAGCAGAACAGACATCTGTCAAGTTCTTGATACTTGCACGTGTTTCCTTCTGAAATAGGCACTGCAAAAATTAAAAATGACATTGCACATGGCAGCAGTAGTAGTAATTGAAAACAAATTTTATTTTTTGTGCATGTATGTGCATGTTTCAGAAGAAGCCGATCTCCTAAGATATATAAATTTGATTGAACGTGCCGATCCACCAGATGGAGTATGTCTTAAAAGCTTCACTTAAACAAACTTAGTGGCCTCGTGTTCTTGGCTCTTTACATGAAGCAAATGTTGGGAGTTAGCGGATGAAGTTTCATTCCAATCTGTTTACATCAAGGATGAAGCAGTTCCACTTGAAGACCTCTGGAGTCAAAGAGTGACGTGTCTTTAATCGTTAGCTGTGTCACGGTACAAAGCACACGTCCACCAAAGATACCTCCCCCCTCCTTTTTTTCCCGAGGTTAAGCAGCAGTACAATACCTCACAGTGTCACTTTGCTAGATGGTAAATGCTCAAAATGATGTGGGTCAGTGTTGTGGTTTTGCCATCATATATGGCATTTAACAACCTATTTGTGGCTGATCGATGAACAATATTTGTATTGATATTTCTAGACTATTGTAGATGTCAGTGGGGGTGAGGTTGCCAGTGTGTGCCCACTTGTCTGAAGTGCTCAATAACAACTGCTGGACTTCCTTAGATTCCTTTGAATAGGCACCATGGCCAAACATTACAGTGTCTAACCTGTCAATGACATACCACGCATTGCTATTGATTGGCACCATTATTGCTGCCGGCAAAATTCACTACAGGATCATCCAAGGTTACATGAGACAGGCATAGAGGTTGAAGCTCCTCAAAGCACCTTAAAGGTTAAAAAAAGAAGTGGGGGGGGAAATAAAAAATAAAACCCTTCTATGGCTTGGAGCTATGAACATAAGAAAACCGTGAGGTTATTTTGTCAAATCATTTTACCTTCAAATGAAAAAGGTGCCATCTCTGCAGGTCAAAGATGTATCAGAATTATCTGTTCACTTCACTTTTAGATATAGTTATATTTGCTATTGGCTCCTCTAAATACAGGCGTTATGAACTAAACCCAGCCAAGATTCAGTTTTTTCAAGAGATTTACAGTTTGGTGATTTAAGAAGTTTTTGTGCTTAATTACACACAATTAATTTACAAACTGTAATTCACTGCAAAGCTTGTTTTTTGTGTGGGTGAAACCCATGTTGGGTAATGACAGGAAGCTCTTGAGTACAAAAGGAGGGTGCTAATATTTTATATATATATATAAATGAACAAATGGAAAGGTTGGCTGGAGAAATGTATGCATTGTTTGATGTGAGCTTTTTTAGGTTCTCGTGCAGGCCACTGCTTCATAACATACCTCTCCCTGTATTTTGGACGCATCGATTCCCTTCTAATTTCACCATGCTATGCTGATTCTGTCAATGAGCTAATGTGGCCAAACAGTTTGACAAATGAAAACACAGACAGGGCCTTCTCTATGCTTAATTTGCTACTTTATATTGATAGATATAAACCCTGGACTTCATTTGTTCTCCTACCCATTAATCCACAGTGAGGCATCCTCCATCCAGGGGCTTAGTAGCTCTCTATTCTTTCCTTCCTAGTTGGAGATTGGGAACACCATAGGGGGCCGAAAGATCCTGCAGAATACCAATTGACCACACCGGGGGGGAGTGGAATGAGGGATCTCGATTATAGATTTTGCTTGAAACATTTTTTTTTTCACCTCCTCTTCTCATCCAAAGACTCATCCAAAGAGGGCTGAAGGAGAAAGGGGAAAAGTAGACCTGCAATACTGCAGGCAGCAACAGCATCATCATGCTGGTGTTTACTGGTCTTAAATAGCAGGTCTCTGGACAGGTTCTAAAGTTTTTCTCTGTCATTTAAAGACTACGATCTTGACACCAAAAGTGCACTCATAGGAAGAAGTGAATTGCTTTCCTAGAATGATTTTAGGGTGTTCTATGCTACGATTGGACGTGTAGGTACGAGGTATGTCAGGAAAGATGAGAGAAAAGCAAAAAGGCGGCAAGGAGGGATTGGAATAGCTTCATTCATCATGAGGTTGCCTACGATTTCTCCCACCCCTGTGATTTCGCATGATCTGGGTGGATTTAGTTTGAGGTCTAACGCCCTTTTGAGACAAAATTGTACAAATTGAGTTTGATAGTTACTGACTCTTATATTCACAGTAAATCTGCTCTTTGCAATTGAAACTCATACATCTGTATTGACTTTAGCTGTATTTGCACTGTAGTTTTAAAACAGCAACCTTTTCATTCTCTTACATCTTTCCTTCCACCTCCTTTTGTCGTTTTTGGCTGCAGACAATGAAGATAAAGAGAATTAGCTTCTTACACTACTGGAATGCAGATAAGCATAGTCTGGCACACCTGCAGCTTCACTGAAATAACCTAAATATAAGCCTAAGGCAGGTCTCACTTAAAATTGGACATCATAGGGTTGAATGGATGTCTGATAAATTGCTTTAAAAGCGACAGACTCTGTTTGTTGCTTTGCATTTGATATTCCCTTGTGACAACTATATTCCCTCTAGTTTGACTTCTTCTGCGTCTTGTTAATATTTTCAACTTGATAAACTTTAATTTAGTTTGACCAGTTTACAGCGCTCCAAGAATGTGCTCATTCTTATTCTTCCTGCACACTGCATATATAGTAAAAAATCTTTCTACTGCACAGTATTTATTTGCTTAAATGTTGCGTGATAGTCCAAAACCCATCACTTTGTGTTGTATCATATGATTTGCCCAGAGATGCAGTCATACATGCTGATAAACCAGAATCTGACTGTGTCTTGGAGATCAGTGGAGCAACCACTGACCGAGGCTGAGGGTCTCTGTGGCAGGATCAATGCTGATCGCTGTAGCTTCCCCCTGTCAGTCAGTGAGCGTGTTATCTGTTCTTGCCCTTCACCCAGTAACCCGTTCACTCATTCACTCGCTCACTCACTCATTTATTTGCTTACTCCCTTACAGTCTGCTGCAACCAAACAGCCTGTCAGTCCCCTCCTTTCTTTTAAAATAACAACACTGCCCCCTTTTGGTCAGACTAATCTGTCACCTGGACGAAATGATGTTCCACTTGAAAAACGACTGCACTGAACAATTTCTGACACTCAGCCTGTCTCATTGATTTATAAATGTTCTTTGGGAGAAAAGAGAGTTTTTTATCATGAAATGGTGGATAAGGGTTGAAGGTTGATGTACTTTTGGTTGGCCTGACTTGGCTATATCTCTGACTGAATCACTGCCACTCAGAGCTTGTTACGGAGAGACAGCCATTTCACAAGTGCTCAGGATTCACAGTGAAATAGCGCTTGTGGGAGAGATGGGGCTGGACTGGAGTCCCGGGGGGAGGGTAATTATCCGTTATGATCACTGGGAGACGACACGAGTCTGTGTGACAGCTTTTGTTATTTTGACCGCTGAGAAGAAGAGTAGAGGCGAAAGAAGGATGATTAAAAGAGTGTCTGCCCTCCTTGTGTCTTTGGAGGAAGAAGTATGGTGACACCCGGGTGGTTTCTAAGGATGTGCGGTGACAGCAGAGTGGGAGAAAGAGCTGGAAGAGGGATGGACATGAGAGAAAAGAGCGTCCTAAGGGGTGTCTGCAAGATGTTTGAGGCCCTTCCAGCCCCGCCTCCATTACTTTGTTGCTTGGAGACATTTGGAGAAAATGCAAATGAGCAGGAAACAGAGGGACCGCATCATTGTATAAACAGTTACACAAACACAGCCACCACAACAGCCACACAGAGCAGTGTGGTTAAATGGCTGATTATGATAACAACTGATAATTTAATGGCTGCATTAATCTAATTTATGCACAGCATGCAATGACACTTTTTAGAATTTGAATAATTAAAGTTCAGAGAAAAATGTAACCATAGGCGTAATATGAATAATAATATATCAGAGAGGTCTCTGGCTTTTTCATTTTTTTTCCAAGTTGACAGTTTCACTTAAAAAAAGAATAATGGGAAAAGCTCAGAGGCTACACAGTTGATGTGGTCATGTCCCAGTTGCAGCATCCCATGCCATTTGTTAATTATTGTTAACCATTCACCAATTCATTGTGGAAAATTTTTAATTAGACCACAAAATGTCAGCCTTTCCCCTACAAAGGCTTAATGGGATTTTGGTGTTTCAGCCTACCCGTGAGTTCTACAGACAATCTCATAGTTCCATGACAAGTCACGGATTAGATTGAGGATGGTTTATTCATTTTCGGTGCACTTTATGGCCAGTTGTTTTCATCTCAGCCCTCAAAGCCTTTCTCTTGTTTATGCCCCCCTAAAAATAAACATGAAACACTGGATTTGAAGCGTGAAGAAAAAGCTGAGATGCAATATAAGTCAGTGAAAGAGAATGAGAAACTATTTCTTCAGAGCTTCTTTTTTCAGTGTGATGAATTAAGAATGTGTAGGAGTCTCCATACACTGGTCTCACATTTCCCACGTTAATAGTCCAAGAGTGTGGGGACAGAGAAGCAGAGTTTCTTTTTTTTCTTTTTATCTTAGTTTGTATCCCTTGATTTCCATATAGGCCATAAACCTTTGTAATAAATATATACTGATAAAAACTCTTATTCAAAACTAACAAGAAGCCAACAAGTGCCAAGATAACAACCCAGTAGTAGAAAATTGTGTGTAGGTGGAATTCACATTGTGTGCCTGCCTATATTCAGACTTTTTAAAAACCTGTGCCTATCTGACCATTATTTATCAAGATATATGTACTCAACTTGGCTGTAGTTGGCAAATGGAGGTAAGAGATCATTTGAAATAAATATGATCACAGTCAAAGTATCAGACAAGCGAATATTTGTCCTTTGTCTGCATATTCAAGCTCTTATACAGAGTGATGCGGTTTCTTTGAAGTTATTTTTCATACAAATTATTTAGCTTTGAAACACTGAGGCTACAAAAAATAATTTTTAATTTCCCTCTACAGCAAATTATCTAAGGCATAAATATTTGTCCAATAACCCGATGGGGTTTTGTCTGACTGATGTTGCATAGCTGTAGAAATGCTTCTGCGATGTAATGTTAGTTTTAAAATGCCACAGTAAATTTGGTACATTTGTGTACTCCAGTGTGAATCCAGTGTAAAAGTGACTTGGTCCTGCAATCGGAATCATTTTATACCTGAGACCATGTGATTCCCTCCTGCTTACTTGCCATACTGTACCATAGAGTTAATTTCCTTCCTTCTAAGCAGCCATTGGTTTTGTTTTACTTCAGGGTAAAAATATTGCAGAGACTTTGAAATTGCTTGAAATACAAACAATAATCCATCATAGTTTGGCTCTTTATGTCAAACTCACATCACTGTGTAGTGATGCAGTTGCATGAGGGAACTCTTAAAAACTGCTGAAAGGCAAAATTTGTAATGCAAGAAACTACCAAATTCACATTATCTTTTTCATGACGTGCATGCCTGCTTACTGTTTTTCTTCTAGGTTTGATTTACTGACAACAGAGATTGTGAATGAAATGCTTTCCAGCAGCCGAATCTAAAATGTGCCAATTCAAGCTCCCTGGGGTCCTAAGCTAACTTCTGCTGGGAGCTCTCCTATCGAGGATTCAGTAAAAAAAGAAAATATGTGATGTGCTTCAGAGCAGTGCAATAGGAAATCTATACATTTGACTTTGAAATCCTTTAAAACAGATTCTGCCTACCTAGCTATTTGCTATTTCATTTATTTGCTTTTATACGAACATTAACTGTTATAGTAGCCAGGATGGTGTCCTGAGATGAAACATTCACATACATATGTGTCCTCTGTCACATGGCAAATATTGAGGCATACTATCACCGTATTTTTGTCTGCTTGTGAAGTAGAATTACTCCATTGTTGTGCTTGTAACTGCTACATGACAATCCAATATCAACTTTGCTTGGTGCCTTAAAGGTCCTTCAACAAAATAGTTTTTATACACAGACATTGTTCACCATCTTCCATAACATAAAATACATCAATCAGTGTGGAGTCGGGTGAGAATGTACTTATAGATTTCAGTCATGTAGTTAAGGTCACATTATACACACTCTTTTCAGGAAGCAGCTGTCCAGGAGATGACTATATTAAATGAAACAGCAATAGAAAGAAAGCATAAGTTAGCCTCATTTACCTGCATACTGATCTTACAATTCTTCCTGTGCTTTGTGTGTATGTGTGCGAGCAAGTGTGTGTCCCTAATTCGGCAATAGAGCCTAGAAGGCAAAAAAGGGGGTAGAGAGAGGGAGAGAAACACCTGACTCTCCCATGGTTTAGCTTTAGTGCTGCAGTGTAAGGCTATTATCAGGCCATGGCAATAGGGGTGAGGAAGGGGCCTCTGTAATAGTTTTTATAGGTTCACCACTGCCCTGTCTCTGCACCTGGCATTTATCTCCCCCTGGAGGTGCAGCAAATGATTTTAAATTAATAAGCAGGTACAGGATGGGCTGCCTGTGATGGGGAAGAATGCCCTAAACAAAAAGAGATGAATAACTATCTGAACAGTATACAGTAGAGCCTTGGCTTTATTCTATTTTTATGTATCCATATGGTCTTTTTTTTCCCCCTCAGATGTATTCTTAAGAACATGGGCTCAGAGTGTCTAGAAATCCGTGGAAAACATCGACACAACAAACTTTGGCAAGTCTGGATCTGGAGTATAAATCCAAAAAGCTACACCCTGTGGTTAACTTCTTCCATTGGATTACGCACAAGTAATCAGCAGGATGCTTTCAAAGGACAAGTCTTGCGTTATCATCGCAGTTGTCTAGTCCATACATTTTCTTCCTGGATCCCCCTGCATTTCTTGCCCTTTTTAAAATGATGCCTTGGCTGGCAGGACCGACTTAGTTCGGCTTATATTCAGAATAAAATTTTAATATGTGTAGTTCGCTTTCAGTGTCTGGATAATGCTACGTCTTCCCCAGCTTTTTTGCCGTCTCTGTGTTAAAGTCTGTGAACGCGTAGCACTGCTGTGCAGGTGTTGTTTTATTAGTCGATGTTAATTAGACGGAGAGTGGGCATACTCAGCAGGTAGCCATCTTTTATTTAGCCTTTTTGCAGCATTTGGTTTTTGACAGCATCACTGTTTTCCATCTTCCAGTCAGTGCTGCCCACTCCCATGACCAGTCCATTTCATTCCAGGTTCCAGGTGTTTGGATGTGGGAAGTCAGAAGAGAGGCAGGGTGGGAGGTTGAAGTAAACAGCATGTGTGCATGCATTTTTATGCAACACCCTCAGCCCTCCTGTATTCTGGTTGGCAAGATGCCTTTACACCAGAAGAAATACAACATTCTTGAATTTTACAATTCCACCTACACTCATGTGGTTGAACACATGAAGGCCCATGAACTTGAAAGTAAACACACAAAAGAAACAAAATTGCCCACGATGGCTCGGAATAACACATAGCGTAAAAATAATTAATAACAACGTATACAGTACATAGGTTTTGCAATTTACAGCATTAAAGGGACCCCCATCACCCCCCACCAAAAAAAAGAACACACAGAATATATTGTCTCACTATATTGTATATTATATTTTTCTGCTTCAGTTTAAGCTGGAATAATTAAATTCACATAATTAATTAATTCCCCAAATTTATTGAAGTCTCTGTAATTTTCAGGATTTTATCCTGGGAAACGTCTAGTAAACCATGCTACAGTCTGTGTTGGTAATGTTTCACATTAGAGAAAGACATGGACGTTTTTGTTCCCAGGTTGCGTTTTTTTTCATTTTCATCTATAGTAATAAGCTTCCAACTTTCTACACAAAACCATGCCTGCCTCATCAAGACACTTGATAAATGTCAGGAAAAACTGCAATCTGGCAGACCCATCCTCTGGGAACACTGCTTGTTTTTGCAAAGTCTGCTTCCAATACAAAAATAGTGAAAACTTCTTGGTAACAGTACCAGTAGTAACCAATGAACATCAGAAGCTGGATTCTCAAACCTGCCCTGTGGTTTGAGGCAGAAAATAATGGATAAACAGGCTTGGGTCAACACTTGAGACCAATTACCAAGAGCTGGTAGAAAAATACCATCAGACAGTATGCCAGCAAATACCTATGAAGCCCTCACATGAATCTCTACTACCACCATTACTCAGACCAGTGAATGTGACCAGTTAGTTTTTATGTATATATATATGTATATATATATGTGTGTGTATGTGTGTGTGTGTGTGTGTGTTTATGTGTGTATATATATATATATGTGTGTGTGTGTGTGTTTATGTGTGTATATATATATATATGTGTGTGTGTGCGTGTGTATATGTGTATATATGTATAAATGGAGGAAATACTTCAGTCGTAAAGTACATCAGAAATGTGTCTAAAAGCAAAGATAAGGTAAGATGAGATAAACCCTAATTTGTCCCACAGTGGGGAAATTTCCATGTTACAGCAGCAGAGTGTGCATTGTACGGTAAAAAAAGAATATTACAATACAGTATATACAATCTAAAATAAAAGAATAAAACTACATTACATATGCACCCAATCATACAAGTAATTGCACCATGGGTCATTTTTATTACAAGGTTTCTTAAAGTGACTAATATTGATAATGGTTCACTGGGAGCAGCTCTGACTGTAAAGTCTGACAGCAGCAGGGAGAAAAGACCTTCAGTATCGCTCCTTCAGACATTTAGACATTCAGTGTGTCACTGAAGGAGCTGCTCAGAGATGAAACTGTGTCATACAGGCTGTGGGAGTCGTTCTCTAGCATGGATGATACCTTGGCGACCGTCCTCCTTTCTCCCATCTCCTGCAGATTCCAGGGGCATCCCCAAAACCAAGCTGGCTTACCTGACTAGCTTCCCCAGTCTCCTGTCTGCCATCGTGATGCTTCTACACCAACAGACCACTCCATAGAAGATGGCTGAGGCCACCACAGAGTCATAAATGGTCTTCAATAGTGCTCTCTACACTCAGAAGACTTTAGTTTCCTTAGCAGAAAGAGTCTTCCCTGTTCATTCCTGTAGAGTGCATTGAGACCAATCCGGTTTATTGCTCAGGTGAACATCCAGGTATTTGTTAGAGTCCACTCTCTGTGTCCATTCCCTGGATATTCACCAGTGGAAGAGTGGGGTGTGAGCACCTGCGGAAGTCCACCACCAGCTTTTTGGTTTCCCCAGCGTTGATCTGGAGATGGCTCTGCTGGCACCAATCCACAAAGTTCTGGATCAATTCCTTGTATTCTCTGCCATTGTTATCTGTGATCAGGCTGACAATGGCAGAGACATCAGAGAACCTCTGCAGGTGACAGGGTTCTGAGCTGAACATGAAGTCTGCAGTGTAAAAGTGAGAAGAAGCCAAACCTGTTCCCTGCGGGGTCCCCGTGTTGCAGACAACCATGTCAGACTCAGGCTCGAGCCCTTCACATACTGGAGTCGGTTCGAGAGGTAGTCTAATATCCCGGTAGAGAGATGTTGGTCCATCCCTATGTGTACCAACTTATCCAACACTAGGAGTGCAGGTTGGATGGTGTTAAAAGCACTGGAGAAGTCAAAAAACGTGACCCTCTCAGTGCTCCCATCCTTATCCACAATCAAGCTAACGAGCTTCAGAGTTAGCTAACTTAGTCACGACTCCATAAACACCATGATGTTAGATCTCACATTTCCCATGACGATGGACGGCAGAGATGGTTTATACCAGTGTTTCTCAAATAGTGAGGGGGGCGCGGAGCGCTGCCAGGGGGGGCGCCTGAGACTGTCGGGAACGTGCTTTTTTTTGCCGTATAAAGTGTAATTGCACATCCAGTCCAGTAGTTGGCAGTGGTGCTCTCATTGTCAGTGTGCGCAGGGAGGAACGAACGCGAGTAAACGAACACTAGCACTAGCAGCATGCAATGTACCCATTCCCAGACACGGAAGAAAACAGAGTCCAACAAAAGTATAAAGAACACAGCAGACCTGTCAAGTTTGATGTCCATAGTGCAGCTCTCACATTTACACTCAGTAAAAAAACACACAAAGTGTTGAAAAAAGCAAATAAAGTAAAAAGTTTACGACGTAACCGGGGGCTGCTGAAATATCCACTCAGGTCAGCGCCAACTTTAACCAGAGTAAATCGCTCAGAGAGAAGTTAGTCAGCTGGTAGAAATGCAAGTATGGTAAAAAGGTGTGAAGATATAGTAAGGATAAGCAGCTAACTAGAGCCTGTTTCACGTATAAACTCCAGACAGTGTCAGGAGAATTCAGCCTCGGACATTGTCCAGTGAGAAGCATCCTTACGAAAATCCACTCGATTTCTCTGTGTGATCAGCGTGCACAGGAGACATAAATTTATATAAAATTTACCCTTATGGAAACAGTGTTTTAATTTATGGCACGCAACTAATAAAAAAGGTTCAATCGTTCAGCAGTTGAGTGCTAGAAACGTCATCAACAGGCCCACTCGCTCGCGTTTAATCGTCCTGACGATTCGGGACAGAGCAGCTTGCTGCGTGCACGACCTCACGCATATAATATTGACAATGCACTAGGGGGATCGAAGGATATACTCCGGATAATGTCTGCAAACCTTTACTCAGACATTTTCGTTCACACACACACACCCCCTCCTAAACAAGTCAGGGTAATGTGTATGTCTGAAAGGGGCATAGGGCAGGAGACATAAGTGTTCTTTTAAACTTGTTTGTTGGTTTCAGGAGTAGCTGATTTTCTGTTATTTCTCTTTAGTCTGCTGATTTAGTGTGTGTTTTTTTTTTTTTTTATATAGTGTTAGGTTTTACAGGTATAAAAGTTTTCCTCTTCTGGTGAAGTGAATATTTGCTCTGTTTTTGGTGTTTGTTTCAACTTAGTAATCACCAAACATTTTCACCTTTGACCTAACAAAGCCACATAAATAAGTTTTAGGTTTTTTGGGGGGATTTTATTGAGGGGCCTCTTTCAGCTGTAGCTGATTAACACTGTACTTAACACTGTTCCTGTTGGGCTGGAGTAACAGCAAGAAGTGTCAGCCCTTGTGTTCAGGCCACGTTGTGTTTAGCCCTTCTTGTGTAAAGACCAGCCGGTCTATTTGTGTGAGTCCACTGAGCAGGGAAACCTTGCACCTTGCCCGAAAATTCTGTGCTTTTTACACAGTGTAAAATGCAGAGCAGGAGTCTTACAGAAGACATTTCCCACCTGCGCACCCCTACCAAGACCACTTCATCCGCCATATATATGGCCACTGAAAGTGTCGATCTCTGCTTTGTCAATTTGTCACTTTCACACCAGATGCTCCTCTTTTGTGTAGCAGAATGGCATGTGATAATGTCTGCACCTTTTTATTAGATGCACAGCTGCTATGTGCTGTCAACAAAAGGCTTTTTTTAGGCTTTTTCACAGCCTAAGTTTTCTATCATGTTGTTAATTTGGTGCATGCTGACTGTGCATTGAGTTTCAAACCTGAGGTTGCTTCTCATTTGGACGATTTTCCGCTGTGTTACATGTGTGAAACAATGTCTGAGGCTGATTTCTCTCAATGGTGTTTGGTGGTCCCATCATCACACAAAAGATCCCAATCAAAACTTTTCATCTCAGTGGTCCCATGATGGTGGGCTGAACTATTGACTTAGATTTTTGCTTGCCTTGTACTTAGCTTGTAAATTAGTTTGGATAAAAGCATCCGCCACTAAATGTAAGCTAAAGAACAAGAACAGGCTACTGGAAAATCCAAGGGACTGGTACCATCGTATGCTCTGGACACTGCTAAACAATAATTCTGTCTGAATTCCTGGGACTTGTTGATACTAGTATTGCTACCTTGGTATCCCACGGTCACTTGGGAGCCATGATTATGAAGTGAGAAAGTACCATAAAAGGAAATAACAGGTCTTGAAGATCCTGGTAAATAGGACCCAAGTCCAACAAAACATAGACTGAATAACAGGTAGACGGAGGTTGAGCATGGTGAGTGTCAAGTCCAGTGTCCTGGGTAAAATATGGTCATCCAAGAATGTGTAAACAAGAGGGTTTCTATAGACAAGTTGTCGAGAGAAGGCTCGAGGCACCAAAAGGCAGAGATCGGACCCAACCGGAGGGGGCGTCTAATGATAAGGCCCTATTTGGCCTTATTTACTATTAGGTATCTGTGGAGAGTGACAGGAAATCCTACATGTGGTTGAAAAAGCTTGACTATCAAATAAAACGCATGCACTGATCTTAGAACAACAGGCACTAATCACCAGAGGGATACACTACACCAGACAGGACCCCAGGTGGAGGCTGTAAAAAAGTCTTAAGAAAAAACATTTGACACATTGTGGCAGGCTGCAAGATGCAGGTAGGAACCAGATACACCGAATAGAACAGCCAAGTGGCTGGCATTGTAAGCAAGAACATCTGCGCCTGGTAAAGGCTGGACCCAGATGGTAACAGAGGACAACCGAGCAAATGTCCTGTGGGACTGAGGGAGATACTGACTGACTAACTGGACATTGTCGTAATAGACAAAAACTAAAAGATAGAAAAAGTTCAGAGAAACAGCAGCATCAAGAAGAATGTGGGTGCAATGGATAAAACAATGCCATGAGTCAAATGCTCACTCTTCGTACAAAGAAAATATGTAATTAAATGCAATATGTGAACTGTCGTGTGTGGAAAGCTTTTATCCTGCTCCTCAGTAATACTCACAGTATCCCTGTAGACATACAACATACACATGCATCTTCCTTACATTTCTGTCCTGAAAGTGTATTTGTTATATTTAATCAATATGGTGATTATGTTTATGGTTCACATAGTGAAAATATTTAACTATATAGAGACCCCCCCCCCAAAAAAACATGGAGACTTTATTCATTAAAATAACTGTTTTTGTGGATTTTAAATTTGAATTTACAATTTTCAAAAAACACAATATATTTTGTCCACATGCTCATTTACGTCTTTTTTAAAAATCTTAACAATCAGGCTTTATGTCACGCTGGGAGTTCAGCTGTGGAATTCCTTCTACCACACAAACTAGCAAAGCTAATTTGATTCCTCCAGTGTCCGCTTTGTGGTTTAGGATGATGCTGCTACGGACATGTGCTTGAATGACCCTTGCTCCACAGAAGTGCTGGCAATCTGGACTGTAGCAAGTGGGATTGTGAGGGAGAGGAAAGTGTTCTTTCTTTGTGTTTTGCTTCCTTAACTGCCTTAGAAAGATAAACTGTAGCCTGAAGGTTATGTTGTAGAGCTATTGAACATTGTAAGGCCCAAATGAAAAAGGTAATGTTGCTTTAACCGTCTAAGTTGGACAAATCAAGTGGGTATATTTATTCTGGCAGCAAGCAGTGTTAAACATCAAACCTATGCAAGCACCGGGAAATCTGCCTCTTTGTCTTAGCTCCTGTTTGGCCTTCAGCCAATGGATCGTTCTAGACCAGCAAGACATAGTTAAACTTAAAATATGTAAAAACGTTTTGAGGCATATGGCAGTGGTGTGTTGGCGGTGAATTGTTACAGAACAGTTTAATGTAAAGGAAATAGTATTTAGGTGTTCCTAAGCCCTACCATAAATCACAAACAAACCTCCTCAGATGTGTAAAGCATTTTCTCCACATAAAACGGGTTACAGAACAGAAATCCCTTGCCAGAGCCCGTCAGATCCCTCTGTTTGTTATGTAGTCTTTTACTGAGCCACAGCACACCAGATTAAGGGGGCCTGGCTGGTACATCTCATCCCATGCACTGGTGACATGAGGCAAGCACACACACCTGCATAGCAGACAGATATTATGCAGAATAACGCTCACTTGCACATCTGTTGAGGAAGAGTGGATGATTTATTTATTAGCACCCAATTAAAATTTCAGGAACAAGAACACTTCAATGGGAATATAAATATCAAATAGAGTAAGCTCTACATGACTATTTAGTCATGCAATCTGGCTTCTGCACCATGGCACGCCAGAGAGAGAAAGAGAAGCTGAAGATCAGGAAATGGAAGTGGAAATGCTCAGATCTTTTGTGCAACAAAAGAATCCTTTATTTCACTCTCATCATTTTCACCACCTCCTTTACTCTTCCTTCTCTCTGTGCTGTAAATGCGGTTTCTTTTTCATGTTTTTTTATATCTTTTTGTGGGGGAGGGGCACAGGGTCTGTATTTCATTTTGACGGAGGCTCTGACCACAGTACAGGCCAGTCGATCGGCCTCGCTTGGTTTAGTGCAGGAATAAATGTTGTGGGCATAGCCAAAGGCTGGAGAGGACTGATTGTGTGGCATTTGTTAAGCTCACCGGGGAGTCAAGAGCAGTATTGTTAGGGTGAATATAGATTTTAGCACAGCTGAAAATGGACTGACTTTTCTCGTCGGAATCAGATGTGCGCACGGAGTCAGTGTAACTGCAGGTAACTACAGTACTGTATATGTCATACCTTATCGGTCATCATCAGTGAGGGTTTTTATGCCATCGTAGAGATTAATGTGTTAATGTGCAGGACATAAAGGCTGGATTCTCCTGAATTAATCCATCAAGGCAAAGATTCTCTTAAGGATAGGTACGTTCTCTCACAACAGACTTGAGGATGAGAAAAAAATAGTAACAGGAGCATGGGGGAGAAAGTGGGGGAGCGGGAGAAAGTGGGGGGGTCTCTCACAAGAGGATGAATAATTTCCACAGAGATGCAAGTGTCAATTATAGACCTATATAAATACACTCCCAGAAGAAAAGTAGAGCAGAAAGGTGCAATATGGTAACCTTTCGTTAATACCCCATGTGAGAAACAATTACCACTTAAACAATACATCATAATAAAAACTGAAAAGACAAATTTATATTCCAAAAACATGAAATGGCGAAATTATCCTCTCAGCCGCTACATTTAATTACCATGTGCATAACTGCCAGCAAAAGGTTTCAGAATATCTTTACAGGGTCATAACCGGCACCTCTGCCGAACAGTAAGAGTTGTAAGGACACGGCAGGCTCACAATCACAACTCCTTGATTGCATTTGACCTGTAAACGCTGTCAGTTCTGTTCAGTGCTATGATAACACAAGCTTTGCTTTAACCCTATGCTGATTAAATAGTTATTGTTAAAAGTTGGCATATCAGCATTGTAAACAAACAGTTGTAATGAACAGTAGTTTGATGCAGTGATGCAAGTCTAGCCACAAAATCTCAGTTAGACTGATGTCTGGGCTTTGACTAGGCCAATCCAGATAAGGTTTTTAAAACCTTTCTGTGTAGCTTTGGTTATTTCCTGGAAAAAAAAACAGATCTTCTCCTAAGTTTCAGTTCTTTTGCAGACTGAACCAGTTTATGTCCCAGATTTCCCCCCTAGTATTTAAAAAAAAAAAAGACTTTCCATCCATCCATTATTTGTAACCATTTATACAGAGTTACACCTCCCCAGGTTGGCAGTTTATCTCAGGGAAGACACAAGAGAGACACACAGACAGACAACCATTCACACTCACACTGAAACCTACGGGCAATTTGGAGTCACCAATTAACCTAACGTGCATGTCTTTAGACTTTGGCAGGAAACCAGAGTGCCTGGAGGAAACCCACGCAAACACAGGGAGAACATGCAAAGTCCACACAAAATGTACACACCTGTAACTATCTAGCTGTGAGGCAGGCAGCACGCATCGTTGGGTGGGACACATCGCACGGGCAGCTGTAGCTCAGTTGGTAAGGCAGTTCTCCATGAACCACAGGATCAGAGGTTTGATGCCCAGTCATGTGTTGAAGTGTCCTTGGGCAAGATGCTGAACCTTAAATTGCTCCTGTTGGGTCAGGTAAGCACCTTGCATGGCACCCACTACCATGGGTGAATGAGAAGCAGTACTTTATTTTTTAAGTACTGTACTTTTTGTCACAATAACAGAAATGTGCTGTGAATTTGCTGTTTTGGCAGGCAGCACTGGCTGCATGCTGAAGGAATACATAGAGCATATGTACTTTAATTGAAGTCATTCATGTATGTGTTTAAAAGGCCTATGACTTTGATTTGAAAGTGATGTTTAGGTGTGTTCAGGCCTACAGGATTTGCCTGTAGTGCCATAACTTGAAGCCTCTGTGTGAATATGTAAGGCTGTGAAATAAAGGAGCGTAAATGGGGCAACGTGTCAGGGCCAGACTGGGCTTTGCTATGATGGTAGAGTCATTATAGAAGTCTTGACTAAAACAAAATTCACGAGGACTCACAACGTTTTCATTTTTGGCATGGAAAAGTGCTCTAAAGGACTCTAGTTACTTTTTCCAAAAGGTAACGCTGTAAAGTAATTGAGTACTGTTAATGGCAGTAACTTTGTAACGTAATTAGCTGCCTTTAAAAATACCATTCCCCAACACGGTCATACTTGTCTTGGTGGCCTCCCTCACTAGTTTCCTTCCTGCAAAATCTCCACAGTTTTTGAGGACAGCCTGCTCTAGACATATCAACATGTACCACGCTTCTTCCGTTCCTTAATATTCACTTGGAAATTATTTCATTTCTATTTCTTGACTTATGCTTTTAAGAACCCTTTATAGAGTTGCCTCGAGTGTCTTTTGTGTGTGGTGTAGTGGCCAGGATACAAGTTTACCACTGACTGGATCTTCCACAAACACGTGTATTTATGCTACAGTTACTTAAAACATATTCCCTTTACTCAGATAATCTTGATTTCAACAATTGTGTGACTCATTTGCTGCACCTGTGTTGATTCAAATAAGTAACTTTATAGGGGCTGAATTATTTAACATTTTATAAATATCATTGGGTTGTCATTGCTTTGTAGAAATTTGTACTAAAAATGACATGAAATAATATTTTATAGTTTTAAAAGTATACTACCATGTACATATAGAATACTTTCTTCATGCTCAGTTGTAAATTGTCTTGAAGTGAAAGCTCATTCAATTGAATTTAGCTAGATAAATTGGTTCATGCATAATTCATATTAAGAGAAGTTGTCATGAATTTGACCTTGGACTCTGCTCCCCTTAACCTTTTGGCTCCTCGTTTACACTAACCATCACACAAGTACTATTTAGCATAAGGTAACTTTACCTTATGTTTAGTTCAGGAGAGCAAAATTATACTCTGAAGCCTTGGCTAATAACACCTATGGCAAATCAGCATAATTACAATTAAGTACATGGGATGATCAGAGTAATATATTATGGGTTTCCCAAAGTGTCACTGACCGTTACAAAGTTCAAATACTTTGTTACTTGAGTAGAAATTTTAGGTGTCTGTACTTCATTTTTGACAACTTTTTACTTTACTCCCTATAATGTAACAAATATTTGTACTTTCTACTTCTTACATTTTTCAATAGACTCTTTTTTTAAATGCAGATTGAGGAATTATTATTTATTCATCATTCACAAGCAGCTACAGTGTGTTAACCTCAACAGTTCTAGCGTTAGCTCAGCTCTACTCAGTGTGTCTGAATCTCTGCACCTGTTGGTGCGTCAAGCAAATAAAACAGCAAATTGTTTTAAACAAGATGTATTTTCTTTTCCTGTTAAAATTGCCTTTTTAAATTCACAGTGTCACAGTATTGGTTCAATTTAATTTAGATCTACTAAACAGGTGAAAAAAAACACTACTTATTTTGCATTATTCAAAAGCTCCTTAGTCTTAATTGAATCATGTCAATGTTTTAAGCTGCAAAACCTAATATTCTTGAATCCTTTTAGTATCTGGATTAATTAGCTTGTTAAATAAACTCAGACTAAATGTCTTTCTAATGTTTATCCCATTCTCTGTTTTTATTGTAACCTGTGATCAGTTTTATTCTTTACTGTAAGACTAGTATTTCTGTCTACAAAAAATACAGATACAACATTAAATCTTTTTGTTATTTGTAACTTTTAATGAAAAACCTTAGATCTGAAGACATATTCAGTGAATTTATAAAAACAAATTTAACCTCTCAATTTATCTTGTTTATGTTAACACAATATAGTGATTGTCCACATCCCTATTCTTTTTATTTATCTGCACATTCTATTTTGGGGAGGTTTGACTATAGAGCAAGTAAAAGCTCTTAGCTACTAAAGAGCAATTAAAAAAAAGCTTGATGTCAATCCCTGGAAGGCTGCTGAAGTGGATCCTACTTTCACTGTTGCAGCAGTGCAACCTTTCCATGTATTGCTACTAGGTGTGTTTTAATTTGAGTACAACTTCTTGATGCACTCTGACTTCTGTGGTTTAAAAAAAATGGAAATCATTTCTTAATGTTGTAGTAAAACATTTTAAATTTAAAACGATTGTTTTTCCTGTTCATCTCTGAACTTGTCTGTCTTGATTTTATCGCTCTTCTACTCCTTCCATTACAGTGAATCCAGTGTCTCTTTTTTAAACGCTATTTTTCATTAATTTTATCAAAACACTTACTTTTGACCTCTACAACTGCTGCATGCAGATGGTTTACTTTTTTAATCATGTCAATGCATTCAAGCCTTCATACCACAATACAAAAGGTTTTATTTAGCTGTACTTGATTAATTGTTAGTAAAGTTTAGTTTCTTTAAAGGAATACTTTGGTTATTATCTAAATAAATACAGACACACTATTCATCTGTAATCTTTATTATCATAAGCAGACTTTTGTTCTGTCAAAAAAATTATTAAAAAACACCCAGTCAGCCAAAAAGGGCTTTACTGGTCTTCATTCCAAATGCGGTGAAGAGATTTTTATCAAATGTTGCCCTAATATTAGCTTCGGTCTTCGGAGCCACTGAGCTGAAGTAACCGTCTCCCAGTGGAGCTGTGTTTCTGACTGATGCGTTTTTAATTGTTTCTGAACAGCGTAGGTCTGTGGCACAAAGGAATAAGCAAATGACAGGCTTTTCAGTGGATGCAAATCATTATCGGTTTTAGTGCCTGATAAAGAAAATATCAAGAAAATTACTGAAGTTATCTTTACTATCCTTGTTCTCTATTAGTGGCAACAGCTATGGCATCGGAACATTTTAGGGAAGCAGTTTAACTTGAGACTGCTCATTGCATGCACTATAAAGGATCTATGGGGCTTATTGTTCATGGTGGACAGCTGCATCCATCCTGCATACATCATAGACGCTAATATTCTTTTCACAACCCCAATTTATTATTTTTGGATGTATTTGATACTAAACTATTTTTAGATCTCCAAATTAAATCTAACATAAAGCAAATATAACTCCACTCAAGTCTTTATTTAAAATAAAAGCTTAAGGATAATTTATAGAATCAAAAATGTTATTCAATAGCTGAATTGCTGAAAGTTTTTTCTGCCATGCTATTGTAAATAAACCCACTTAACTTTGTTAGGCTCCCCAGGGGAACTTTGAAAGGTCAGCCACTTCTGGGAAGGTTTACTCTTGTTCCAAGTGTTCTGTTGATAGATGTCTCCCGCTTTAGATCGGTTGAGTCCAGAGGTGACCCAAATACATGCAGTATGCAATAACTTGATCTAAGGAGCCTTATTCGACTGCCAATTACGAAACAAGTGTTTGTTTTTTAGTCAATATTGCAATTTAACAGAACTGAGATTAGGTTTAATTATTGAATTAATTTTTAAATCTACGGTGTCGCTAACTACAGTCAAGAGCAAACCCTGATGTTGACAGGCAAGACACTAGTGTCAAAGCAAAAGTGTAAAGTTACAAAGATTATTTGGATATATTTTTGTTTATAAGGAGAGAATGTGTGGCAGGATCAGGTGTTGTGCTGAAGCCCCCATGCAAGGTAACACCAAATGTCCTCCAGTGTTTAAAAAAGCCCCACTGCTCGTGTTTGACAAGTTAATAATTAAAAACACGTCTGCAATGCAACCTCTAAAGGTGAACATAAAGTGTGTTTATATCCACTTCTGTGCTTGAGTATTCCTATCACTTATAACGTGCTTGGAAAAAGAGGCAAGAGTTAGGTGTTTTTCAGCTTCTCATTTCTCTAATAGATCAGTGACTTCTGGCATAAGCCGCTGGGCATCGCCAGAGCACAGTGTGTTCCGCAGGTTGATTTTGGCATGTATTTTTACGCTGGATGCCCTTCCTGCCACAGCCCTCCAATTTTATCCAGGCTCGGGACTCGGGAGATTGGGGCCACATCTGGTGGGGTGGGATTCGAACCGACGGCCTTTTGCGCCCGATCCAATGCTCTATTAATAAAAAGAAATGTGTTCATGCTTTATCTAAACTGAAACCAGATGTGCACTGTATGTACATTAGCATTGTATTTTTATAAGTGGGGCATATGACACAATGCAGAATAGATTAAGGTTGTCGGCTACATCCGTGCATGTTACGCGTTAGGCCTGTTTTTCCTGTGTTCCTCCTGTTAGCGCTCCTGTATTGGAAGTGCTCCACCAAACCCACCGTTGCAAAGAGAGAATATGAGAGAAGCTGAGCGAGAGGGTGAGCAAGTCTTGTTAAAGACCAGTTAAATCACTCATAAAAGAGCAGCACGTATGTAAAATGAATAGAAAAGCCTTTCATAACAGGGTGCCTGTCTAACACGCTGGCAGCCTGCCACCTATCACCACAGTGTCCTTATTACCCTTGACATATTAGATGTGATGTGTTCTGTGGCTCTGGTAATAAACTAGAACCCCCCTGCATCCACAGACTCTAGTGACAGGTCCACATCATCAGCATGTTCCATTTGATCCTGTCTTAGCCTCTTTCTACCTCTGTCATTCATTTAGAAAGGACAGATGGAAGTGTGTGTGAGGATTAGATTGACGGAGGAGGTGTTAATATTTTTTGATAACATGCACACATTCTGTCTGTCTTTTTTAATACATCTTGTAAATTTATGTGAGCTATGTAAATGTATGTGTGTGCATGGCTATGCGTTGCTCTTTGTCTTCAACTGGACACTTTCTATCACTGAGCTGTCTGTTTGACACGGGACCTTTTTTTTTTGCAGCAAGACAAGGCCTGAATGGGGCGTAGGGACCAGGTAAAGATTTGTCAGACCAACACACAACGAAAACCTGCACACAAGCTAAGCTTAGAATGATTTATAGGGCTTATTTCTGAGAATGGTAAAGTGAAATTAATCACGTTCCCACCTGACATTGCTGCTCAGCAGTGATAAATGACAAGCTGCCAGGGACAGACAGTGAGCCATCCATGAAGCGCCCACCGATGTGCTCTTTCCTCAGATAGCCTGACCTGGGGTACTGCCTTGCCAGATGCCCCCCTCTGGATGGCCAGTGCCAGGCGTACTGGAACCGGCCCTGTCCCCTCCTACTCCACTCCCCCCTTCTATCTGGGTACCCATCCAGGGGCCTAATGACTTGGGGACAGCCTGCCAAGCAGATGGAGAGTGGAGCAGGGGCTTACCCTATCAGCTCTGGGTGTTGTCTGATGGCTGGGCCTGTGAAGGCTACAAAGCAAGACATGTGTTGCTTCCAAATTGTGGAAGCAGAAAGACATATTACAATGCAACGAATGTTGGAACAATGAAGACTTTAGTGTGGTCAGTTTAAAACGAGAATTATTACTGGGCTAAAGGTAGAAATGCTGCTTTTCTCATATGCTAGTCTTGTAATGAAAATGTAATGTAGACTTTTTCTGGTTATAGTCAACAGAAACAAAAAACATTAATGTAGCTTAATCTGTGAAAAGTAACAGAAATGGAGGGTTAAAAAGTGCAAGATGCGGGAAAAGTGTAAAATGTAATTATGATACTTTGATTTTTACTCCACTACATCTAAGAGCAAATAGTTATACGTTTTACTACTACATTTACATTTCTAATGCTAACAATCATTTCACTTTACACATTTCAGAATAAACCTATTTTTTCACCTTATTTAAAAGACTCATTTCACACATAAGCCGTACTCAAAGTCAGCTGGTATGCAGTAATTTTACTCTGTGGCTGCTGCTTCTTCTCACTAAATAGGAGTAGTTTAGAAATAAAACTGGAAAAAAAAACTGATCTTTAACCCACAATTTATGTCTATTACCATTTATTAGTTATTTTTTTCCCAAACATGAAGCAGTGCTGATTCATCGAAAAACACAGATAAAAGATAGTACTTATATGAATCATGCATGTCAATCATATTTACTTTTATTTTAGTAGAAATTTTTGTGGGTACTTATACTTCTAGTACATTATTGCCTGTTTATTTTATAAGTACAGTTTTTGAGTACTTCATTTACCACTGGCTTTAAGTATTTATTTTTATGCAATATTATTATCAGATGATTTGAGGCAGCAGCTATCACCCTTGTGTTGTGTAGAGTTACTATTGTTTTCACTCTCATCTATGGCTAAATTAGTTTTAGTAAGTGTTTATTTATTCACATGGCCTTTGTCTCTCTGGTTTGCAGAGTAGTTCACAAGCTGGTTCTCTTTTTAAAAGCTTGCTTACTGGGTTTAGCTTGAGAGGGAAAGCTGAAAATTTTGGGAAGTTTAATAAAATATTTTTTCAGCAAACACAGCTATCTAAATGGTAGATGATCTTACCTTTTTGTATTGGCGTGCTGTTGTATTTTCAGCTGTTTTTGTGTTGTTTTGTCTGATTCTCCACAAATTAATTTGGTTCATTGACCTCAGGTGACAGACAGAAAATTACTCAACGTGAAAAGTTTTTTTTATTGTTTTGCAACAGGCCAAGTGGCTAAATCCACTTTTGACCCTGTTGGATTGTACAGCTACAGTCTGTGGTTCCACAGATGCTACAGGTCAGTGAAAAAGACTGAGATGAAACAGTTTCTTCATGTCTGTCTATTGTTCTTTCACATTATCATTTAGTTTCTAATTCTTCATGTAAAATGTAAATTTTGACATCCTTTCAAAAGACATTTTTATTCAATAAAAAGTTGATGTTTGTTTATGAAAATCTAAATGTCAGCAAGTAGGCAAGACGTTTTTTTCGCCCAGCTCTCTGAAAACTTTAGAATTGAAATTGGGTTTAGGAAATGGATGGGAGGACATGTAATGGCTTGGTGTTGTTTTCTTTATACAGTTACGGCTGGCTCTGGAGGAAAGAGAGTTGAGAGAGAAATGCAGCCCAGAGCCTAATGTTAGCAGGGGTTTTGTATTCTTACAAAAATAACTTTAAAGGCTGTAATTATCTGTTTAGAGAATATAAGCAAAGGAGGGTTTTGTTTATTGTTGTCTCTCTGTTTTTTATCCAATGATGCGAAATTCGGAAAGAAATTTAAAATCTTGAGATGACATTAATGTGCACTCTGACCTACTGTATGTCTGAGCTGTCATCTACGCTTGTTCACAGTTTTTCAGTACACACAACATGGCAGTTTAGTCGTCATTTAGAATAAAGCATTTTTGTCGGCATACATAGGTTTTATTACCGCCATGTTGATATTTTGTGATTTTAGTAGTTTGTTGTTTGTACTTTCTGTTAGTCTGAGTGATTTGATGTCTGTCAGTATTAGAAGCAACATTCATTCACACGCTCAGTTCAACTTTTCCCGACATTCATCTGGCCATTCGGAGCGTGGCAAACAATTCCTGACTCATTAATGTCAGCAGTGACATCACAACATTGGTTGCACCTATTACTTCCCATAAGTCAGGTTAAGTCATTTATTGCCCCAAACGATAATGTAGACATTACCGGCCTTTGATTGAATGCCCATGTTCCCCTGTTATTCTGTTTAGAGGTGCATGAGCACGTGAAAAATGACCCTCCTAAAAACCCCAAAGCAGTCACCTACGACATGGTTTCACTCTCTGCCATGGAAATAAATAATCTTTACCCTTGACAGCCACATAATTAATAGTGATGTTTAGCAGGTCCATTTCAACGGACCCACTTAATCTAATTTTGTTTCCACTGCACGATTTGTAAATTACAGCAAAACGACGCACCATTTACCACTGTCTCTGCCTGCGACAATGGCCATTTTTCTTCCTGTGTAATTCTCTCTTTTTGTAGCTCTCTTAGCCGAGGATTTAAAAAAAAAAGACACACTCATCTCTTCTCCTCTCTTCTCCCTCACTCTTCCTCCTCCTTCCTTTGCTTTTCCTTCAGCTGCTTTCCAACTCCCCAACTCCCCTCTCTGCTTTTCTCTCCAATTTAGCTGCATTCTAAGCCGTTGAGACCCTGTAACACATTAGCTGTTTTACAGCTTCCTCAGAACACATTATGAGCACTGATCTAAAATGTCAGCACTACAAATGTCTTGTCCACATTCCATTATTTGCCACTAAATGTTAAGCGTTTATATTCACACAATGTTGCACTGACATTTGAGAACAAGGAATGAGAGTGTAGCTTGGTGATTTGCGGTGCCATTGCATATCATTTGTGAACATGCAGTGAACATGCAAACAGATGACGGCCATTCAAATGTCCAAATACCTGTTTCCCTTTGTTCACTGTCCAGAGGACTGTAAACAAGAATCGTTAGATATATAAAAGTGACCTGTTGACTGAAAAAAATCACTTAAAGTACAGACGGTCCAAAGAATAGAACAGTCTTGGCAGACAAAAGCCATTCAGCTTCATGATGTCACTAGACAATATTCAGTTGAATGACCCAACATGAAGGAAAACACGAAAGTCCTTTAAAACATAACTATGGAAACATGGCAGTGAAATCATATTGTTATCTTAAATTTGACTTGATGGTGACATTATAAGGCATTTGTTAGATGTTTTTATATAAAGATGAAAAGCCTGAAGTTGGACAGATCACAATACTTTTTTTAACAGTATTTCAACCAGCCTGTGGATATACCCATGGGCTAAATTGTGAGAACAGACATCTTGTTCGTCCTCACATATGTAAAGGGTATGGCACCTGGCCAAAAATAATGGAGGACTAAAGTCTTGCCTTCCTCTTTTCTCTGAGAATTAATGAGGCAAAGCAAAATGTTTGAACAAACCTCTTGGCCCCACAGAGCACAGGGACCTGACCTGACTACCATTCACAATGTCAACTAGAGGGACTGTCATTTTATACATGCCACAGAAGACTGATGGAGGCTGACAAACGCCACCAAGTAAGAGAAAATACAATTAGCAGCCTCGTTGGACAGGGCAGGAGGCACCCATTTATTTAAACTGCTGGGTGACAGCTACTAGCTGCTTCCACCCAAATTCCGTTCAGGTCTCTGTGTGTACGCTTTCTTTAGTTTCTGTGTGCAAAGTATTTAGATCTGACTGTTCTTATTAGCACAAGTCGAATCTGCCTTTGTGTACTTGAGTGGATAACAGTCTTCAGCCGCAGGCAGACGTAGCCATGCTGCCAGGCAGCATTCAATCCCGGCATTAGGCTCCATAATAAACAATTATCTAAGTGGGAGGTGCATGGGGAAAAGCAGCTTCTGGGAGGGATAACTAGCTTTGTAGAGAACATTGATTGATTGAGTATCTGGAGGCAAAAGTCTCCACGGCTTTCATTTTATCCAATGACAGCAAGAAGAAAATCAGTTTATTTCAGAGGACTACCCCCTGAGACAGTGAGGGAAAAAGAGAAAATGAGAGCGAAAAAGACAAAAGTAAATGAAGGATGGTTTTAGAGAGAAGAAGACGAGGAAAAGGAGATATTGAGAGGGAGAGACAAACTATATGAGTGCAAAATATGTTTCCAGTACAACCGTGGCAGCGCGGTGACGATGAAAGCCACGTATCGATTGGCTGGAACGAACTGTAAAACAAGGTTCTGCCAGGCTGTGTGGCTATTATAAATGACAGCACAAAGAACGTTCAGCTGTTATTTTGTTTTCAATGATTCTATTTCAGGGTCAGAGTCAGTAGTCACATTGCCCTACTTTAGAAGAAAAGCATCTCAATAGAGCGCTGCTGTAGACAGGTTGGGAAAGTGGACGTGTGTGAGATGTGTGTGGGTGTGGGCTTCCACAGTAGACAGGCAATCAGACGACGTCTCTCAGGGATGGTGATGCGGCCAAACAAGAGGCTGCTGAGGAGGGAACTTGAAAGAAAAGGCAAATTTGCCGAGTTGAAATTAAAAGGAGCAAGAGTTACTCACTAACCCCCCCTTTGTCTCCGCCACCCATGCACAAGCAGCCTTTGCACATCATAGGTAATAAATTAAAGGAAGTTAATATATCACAGCTGACACAACATTTATAACCACTGCTGGGAATTGAATCAAAGTAGCAACACATGTAAAATACAATTGCAAATGTAGTTTTCAGTTGCTTTGAAAATGTGGTATGGATGTTAACAGGGTACACACGTTTGCATAATCATATCACAATAGGTAGTTTGTTGTACCACCTGTGTGTGGCTGGATTGTACAAGCAGCATGAAATGGTGTAAAACCAGCAGTTTAAGCAAAGTCATCAGTGAATTTGACACTGCAGTGAGGGAAAAGATGAAATGGACAACGTGCAAATATTCATGTGACATGATTTCAAGTAAATTTACAGAATTGGTTTTATAATTTACATTTAAATTAAACACATAAATAGGTTGAAAAAACAATCAGAGAGGTCACTGTTGACAGGTTTGTCTTATGTTTCTCTGTTATAAAAGGATCAAACAGGAAGCTGCTGTTTTGTTATTCAGGATAGCGCGCTGAGGTCGACTGTCTTTTTAAGGAACACCCACATCACATCACAGTAAAGCACACACACACCTGGAAGCTGCTCGGTCCAATCACAGTCTGACCTATGGCCACAGAATACCTTCACTTGAGCAGTCGGGGTTAAGGGCCTTGCTCAAGGGCACCACAGTGGTGCTGATGGAAGAAGAAAGTGCTGCTTTTTCACTTGTCCCATTTTATCCTGCTGGTTAAGGCGTTGACCTTCCATCCACTTTTCTAACCCATAGATACCTGAGATTAGTTTGGAGTTATGGAATACAAACCAAATTGTTATTTTCCAGCTTCTAATTGACTTAACACACCTGATTCAGTCCATCAGCAGTGGGTGGTTCAGTGATAACTAACAGGACGGGTCTTTGAGGACCAGGTTTACTGGTCCCCTATGTAAACATAGCACATGCGTAGTTCTAATTTCTTTATGTTGCTGTATGCACAGGGTATTGCCATCTTCAGCAGCAGGCATTATTCCTGATTAAGGAGTGGGGTCTGGTAAAACTGGTTAGATCTGGGAAGGGTGGCAGAATATTTACCTGCAAAGGGTACTACCGGGGACGGTGAAGGCTTTGTCGCCTAAGATTTTGTGCTTACTCGTCTGGTGAATAGAAAGAACATCCGAATTTTAATAGAAGTTTCTGGTTGGGGTGAGATGGTCAAGGAGATCAGAAAGGTAGTGAGGGAGATATTGTGGAGAGCTTATGCAGTGAGGAGGATCTTGAATACGGAGCCACTAGATGTCCCGAAGGACAGGGATGTTGTGGTCATGAGAATGGGATAGAATGAGTTTTATACGTACTGGGCTGTTTCACAAGGTGTGAGGGTGGGCCGATGAGGAGGTTACAGCAGGATTCAAGTCTTGATGTCATTAAACCAGAGATAAGTGTTTCTACAGCTAAAAATGAGAGCAGGTTAATGTGAAGGAGAAGACAAGAACTATATTTTAAATGAAGGAGAACTGTTGTGTGGTTTAGGACAAGAAGAGAAGAGACACACAGCTCACACACACTGCAAACTCAATAAAAAATCTGCTGCGGAAAGTGACTTTTGTGTTTGGACTTGGACTGGGCAGAATTTCTTTATAAAAAGTCGGTGCTGTTGGTCTATAATCTACTAATTTAGCTTTTCACTAAGCTGCTTGTTCCCGTATGCTCTGCATCATTATGCACATGCATTGTTGGAGAAAGCTGATTAGAAACCTTGTTATGCATATACAGTTAGATGTAAAATTTGCATCCTCTCATTTTCACATGCTAAAAGTATTTTTTTTAATCAACATAATATTTAATGCACAATCAGGTAGTTGTTCCTTCATCTGAATTTAATTAAAGTTAATATTTAATTATTATGTTAAGTTTTGCACCAGTGTAATTTCCATTATTGCTACTTCTGACAATCAAAGATCATTTGTAGTAGATGTGCATTAAATATTATGGGTTAAATTTCCATCCTCTTACATTGAAATTACATATAAGGGAAAGCAACTGTACATGGCATAAAAATGTGCGTTTTTCGGACAAATGTACCTGAGGAAATGAGGTTTTCAAAATTCCCTTCCCCTCTTTTGAATACCCACTTTCTTGTTTACCAGAAATCAGCTTTCCAGAGATAGCTGAGTGTAATCTTGTTACTTCAGTGCATGTGAATGCTCTGCTTATTTAAAGGAACAGTTGATGATTAATGTCTGTCTCAGAGATACGGTTCGAACCAGGAAAAGGAAGTGTCAGTGATGTTGAATGATGTTTGCGAGCAAGACAGGAGGATCGAGTTATAATGGTGTCAAGGTCAGAGTGTGAGGATGCTGAGGTCGCTGGAATCGGTGGAGATTAGGAGGTCACGGTTAACTTTGCAGGATGTTGTTTTAGTTCTGGCTTGTAGACAAAGAACAGATTTAAGGTTTTCAAATATGTCATTTGGGCTCAGATGAGCTTTAAACTAGAACGCAACAACACATTCACAGGTTCTGGATTAAAAGGAAGGTTTGTGATGGGTCAGAAATTGCTGGGTGCATCTGGTCTGAGCTCACGTTTTTTTTTCCAGAGTGCGGGTCAAAGAAAAAAAGTTTGAGGGCAGAGGAGACGTGGCCAAAGCATGGTAAGGAGTTTACAGTGTCAGTGATGAGTGGACAGACCGTTGGTAGGGATGCGGTCTACAAGGCCAGTGGAAATTTTTATTTCAGTTAAGATGTAAGAAAGGTCAGCGGGGGGATCGGCTAGAACTGTCTGAAAAGCTCCGTTTTAAAGGGGTGGAGGTTGCTGGAGCTTGAATGGAGGTAGCGGAGGATAGGTTGTTATAGCTGGAATAAATGTGTATTTGAAAGAATAAAGAAAAGTCTTTACACTAATGGGCTGTGAAATATTGACATATGTTGTTCCCGGGCCTCGGAAGTTTAACTGTACTTAAGAAGGTATTGGGATTGTTGGGACCAGATTAAATGACTTGTGAGTAGCAGTGGACTGGGCGTTTGCTCAAAGCCTATTTATATTGTAGAGGATAGACTCTGCAAGCTTAAAGGTCTACCATGAGACCAGTGCAGAGCCGCTACAGCTAAGCGCCTAAATGAGACTGACCGCGATCAAATGGGGGCGAGCTGATAAGGACAAAAGTGTATTTCATTTTAGTAGCTCACAAGTTCATTGTGACTCATAGGATAGCAAAGTAGGTCTACCCAGGACTTTGGCTCATAGTGATAAATTTCAACAACGGAATGCATTGCCATGAATTTAGGACAGAAATCCCCAGAGAATAAATCCTAATGATTTTGTTCTTGACTTCTTCATCTCCTGCTGTCAGCAGTTAAAACTTAATTTGTTCAATGACATCTTTTAAACATCATCTGCGGGATTTGGGATGTAAATAAGGTAAGGTTTGCGATTAGTGTGAAATTGTTGGGTGGATTAAAAGAAGGAAAATGAAATGTTAAAATACTGGAGAATAAATTCTAATAATGTCAGTGATCTACTTCTTCTTTAGGACCACCATGACCTTTGTGCAATTTGTGATTTATTTCAATAAGCAGGTCAGAATTTTTATTTGTGCAATATATGCTTCATCTGTTGTGCATTAGCTTTTTACAGCATCACACTGTTGAATATTAACATAATTTATCTCTAAAAGATCTGTCAGTTAAATCAATGGAAAATTCAAGTCCTGCATCTTGTTTTTGGTAATGGGCCAACACTTTAGTTTACATTTGGAAATGGATTGTGTGTTTTAAAAATTACTGTTGGATTTATGCAGCTCGGTTAAGGTTCTGTTGGTGTTCTCTTTGCCAAATATCTGGAATGATTGGCTCACAGAGATTGAAGTTTTATTAACAGGCTGTTTTACATGTCCCATGGTGCTCTTCTCACAGTGGGGCTCTTAATCCAGCCCTTCAGGTGTCTACTTATGTGCTTTTATGGATGGTAGAGCCAACATTGAGCCCACGCCTGTGGCACCTACAGCCTTTGCCTTTTTTCCATTTTCACTTTCTTCTTGAGTACAGCAATACACAATTTTCACACACAAGCCTTATGTAATGACAGAGTTTTCTATTATTTATACAGGTGGAATGGTTACTTAAAATCACGGACCCCTTCCACTTTTGCACTCCTCAGTTGTTATCTGTCCTGTTATTTCCATCTTATTCTCCGTTTCTTTTCCTGTTCATTTGCTGAGGCATTTTTTTAAAGATGGGTTGCGTCTGTATATATGCGTGTGCGTCTCGGCGACAATGCTTAGAACAAAACGTAGCATTCCAAGTAGGTCAGGATCCTTTCTTGTCATGAAGCCATCTCCTTAAATGAATATTTGCACTGTATTGATTAGCATTAAATCCACAGCGGTGTCTTTCATTTGCATGTGGCAGCTGGGGATCGTCACTGACAGGAAAAAAAATGATAAGAGCCATGAAACGGGGAGAGAGATAGGAAAAGCTGGGGGATGCAAGAAAAAGAGATAGAATGTAGGTTGCGTGGGTGGTGGCAAAGATATCAAAAAAATCTTTTCTCTCAACAGGGCTTCCCTTAATAATCCACCCATTATCTAGTGTTTCTCTGCTCACCATTGGGCCTCGGACTGCCATACTATGAATCTGGCCTTCATCAGTGCAGACAGCCAGATAGAGAGAAGGAGCAGCAAGGCAGGCAGAAGTTTAAGGGGTTGCGCTGAATGGTTGGCTGGGCACCTCACTGTAGGATACCAGAGAGATAATAATGTGTGGAGGCAAGCAGGAGCCATGTGTGTCTTGCAAAAGAATAATTGCTCCCCTTTCAAGAGCCATTTCTTAATTGGCCTGGCTGTTGTTGTGGGGAACTTGGAGAGGAGACAAGTGAGAGAAAGAGCAGAAGAAAGAGTTCGAAGCAGAGACGGGGAGGCAGGGCGGGTGCGGTGGGGACTCTGTGTGTGTGTGTGTCACAAGGTTGAGTGTAGGTGTTGTTGAGTCATCTCTACCTTCTCTGCACCTCTGTTGCCCTAGGAGCAGTAGTCATGGAGCTGCTCTTCAACCAGGAGATATTTCAAACATACACTCGCATACAGCCACTGTAGCACGCGCACACCAAATGCACACGGAGACAAACACAAACACAGACACACACACCATCATGAATACACACAGTTTCAGTTGCAAGTGGGACTTTTTTTTTACAAATTATTCTGAATTTATAACAATTTTTTTCTTCCCTAGCTGGCATAATACAATCATATGTCATCAAGAAAGTCAGTTCATACTGCACTACGTTTTCTGGGCAAATTCTCCAGGCTTGTTTCTGGCAGATTACATGATTATTCAGTGAGCCATTTGACTCCTGATTTTACATATGACCAATAACTTCATTAGTGAATTGATAGAAATAAAATTTTGCCGTAATGTGAGCAGTTATGTGATGTCAGTTTTTTATGACCCTGATGGTTGGTTTGGACTGCCACTTCGCATCTAGAGGGTCTCCCGTTCGTATCCCTGGCCGGCTGCAGTCTTTCTGTGTGGAGCTGGCATGTTTGCATCTGGGGTAGTCTGGTTTCCTCCCACAGTCCAGAGACTTGCATGTTAGGTTAATTTGTGACACTAATTTGCCCAAAGGTGTGAATGTGCATGTGAAGGGTTGTCTGTCTGTGTGTACCAATGTGTTGGTCTGACATAGTCCAGGGTGCACTACGCCTTTCGTCCAATGACAGCTTGAATAGGCTCCAGCCCCCCCACCCCCCTAAACAGGATAAACAGTAGATGGATCTCTCTATGGGATTGATACAGTTATTAATCTGTATCATTGAGTAAACAAGCATGTTTAAATGTAGCAAGTGTACATTTCTAGCTTTTAATAATCTATTGTTATGTGTCTGAATTTTTGCCATAGATTGCAGATGAAGGCCCTAAGGATAGCAATATCGTGTTCGGG
The DNA here is from genome assembly GCA_033026295.1 of Channa striata. Lineage (NCBI taxonomy): Eukaryota > Metazoa > Chordata > Actinopteri > Anabantiformes > Channidae > Channa > Channa striata. The sequence continues at coordinate 15,280,010 of CM065173.1, read as the reverse complement.
CTTTCAACATCAATCTGGCATTTAACAATTGGTTCATGAGTTTTACACTTCAGTCTGAGAGAAAATACATTAATAATCCACTTTATATAAGTGTTACTTTTTAAAACGTCAGTGTCTGTTGCGTGAATTGTTCACTATCACAGCAGATCCTCTTTTTTTGTGCCTCTCTACGTTCACCTACAGAATCCGAGAAATAAAATCTTATATCTCCACCATCAAAGAAAATTAGGCTTAAAGTCTGTGGCTGTATCGCTGCATATTTGATCATTATGCTCTTCAGGTTAAGTCATGTTCGTAATTTTTAATTAAAGTAAAAATTAATTCTACCTGGGAATTACTGTAGCTTGGTGGCATTTTTTAATCTTCATCAGTATCAGTAAAGTTATTCTGATAATGCACAAATTCAGCTGGGTGACACTGGGATGAGTAAGTATTTTTTACCCCATAAAAAAGGAAGGACCAAGCATATTTTATTTGAAAATGCTTATTGTTTTAGCCTCATTACATAACCTTTGATTTGTTTGTGTTCCCCCCTCTTAAAGGACAGAGGAGGTTTAACAGCTGCATGCCTGTATCCAAGAGACACTCTGGCCAGTGAAAACTGTCTCTTTTTAGACGCTAAAGACACATTCAATCTTCTAACGTGTATAAGTGGAGTGTTGAAAAAGAAACCACGTGATACAAAACCATGATGCTCTAAAAAAGTGAGACAGGGTCCCGTTAAGTTAGCCTCTGCACTACCCCTGATTATGGGAATGATAAGAGTAAATAAGATATGACCTCATTGCATATTGGTCCTCCACTTCTCTTGCCCTTGTCATAGCTGCCCTGGTCTCTGTCTCCTCTAAAAACTGTTGTTTTTTCTCACTTTGAGGCAAAAGAGGAGAGTAAAACCTAATATAAATGACTATCTAACAGGTTCCACAGTTTCTTTCCCTGAAAAACAAGAGTTTCAGTCTTTGACTTTACAAAACCAAACCAATTATAGCTGCAGTATAGCTACACAGCAAAATTGCTAGTGGTAAATTAATTCTGAGACTCTAAATGTATATTCTGGAAAAGTTTATTCAACACTGGCGATTTTGCTGTGTGTATATATAGACTATAGACTAATTGTCTCCTCGGCCTCCTGAGTCCCCCAGTTTTTTGCAGCCAGCTGCTGCGGCTGCTGCTATCCCTAACCCAAATTTACAAACCTAGATAAACTGACCACATCTTCAAAATCTAAATGGGGACTCACAAACACAGATATAAAAACTTAACAAAGCAGCAGTCCCAGAATGAAAATGAAACACATCAGTGTCTCAAAGTCTCCACTATAATTGGTGAACTGGCTTTTCTCCACAGAATAAACACAAACCCAGACTGGGTGCTCCACCTTGGCTCAAATGAAAATACTTAGTTTAATATGTGATAAGCTCAAATTAATTGCATATTAGTGGCTAAAAGAAGAAGTGCAGGTTGGATTTTATGACCCAGCTTTAGAGTTAAAACACATGCATTCCTGATGGTACCAAGCTCGCTATCGTGGACAGCACCAAAAAGAAACGCTTTGAACGTCTCCATCTGTATATGTGTTGTCAGTGTCCTTTCATCAAGTGGGCTGACGAGTGGTTCTAAAGCACTGTTGAATCTTGTTACCGTGACTGTTCTGTATTAACTTTGATGTCTTCCTTATTGTGGAGTTGTATGGAGTATGTACAGCTGTCAAGAGCCATGGAACTGTGCATGTACAAATGTGAATACTTTCCCATAAGGAAACACATTGTGTCTGCATTTGATAACTGTGGGGAATATCACAAGGACCTTGTCAAGAACACACATCTCTGATGAGGCAGTTTTAGACCTAAACATTTAAATATGTGTTTTATTAGAATTTGCAATGTTTTTCTCAAAAGCATCTCAGACTGCATCATTAACTCAATAATCACTTTTGATGATCCATAAAAAAGCCCTGTACAAAACTTCTTGAATGAAAATTAACAATGTGCTCAAGAGATGCAACACAACATAGTTAAGACACATGTTACAGTACATACACGTGAATGAATGTGTGCAGGGAAATAGTGAAGGAGCTGAAGGACATAACTCACAAGTCTGATAATAAAGACCACAACCATAACATTAATACCATCTGGTAGTTGTAATGTAAAAACAATGTGGTTTTATAGAATTATTATGAACTAATTATGTAATCTCGACGACAACTTCACCAAGCATCCAGACTTTAAGGTACAGGGAAATAGCCAAACATTAGGCCTAGCATTTGTCACATGTCAGTCATACTAAAAGTCTTCTCTGGATCAAAAGTTCCAATCCAACATTCATAAATTATTTTAAAAAAGCCCAGAGGAAAGCTGGTACTGACCCAAACAGACCTATGATTCAAGTTCATTCCGCTTACATTTTCTAAGTGAATGGTTTTATTTAAAGCTGGACTTCAGACCGTGCAATTTCTGAAAGCTTCTGTGAGTTCTAACTCTAAAGCACACTTAAAACTGTGTATTTTTTAGTGCATTATAATTCGCTTATATAGCGAATATAATAAATTGGCCCACAGACCCAACCAGAAAGTCGTGGCAGACACCCAGGACCGATGCCTGCTTGATGTCGCCAAAGATTGACATCAAATTTCAGGATCACCGGATTACCTGCATAATCATATATTAACAAATGTACGAACAAATAAATATAATAATATAAACATAAATATAAAATAAACAAACAATAACTGCTACTAGCCCTGTTTTAAAATAAAAACTAAAGTAATAAAAAACTCGGTCACATGCATTGTCAGCCCCATTTACAAAAGTATATGTTATTCAAACACTATTCACAGCATGTGCATCACATCACGCGCACAGAACAAATAGTCAAGACCCCACCTTTTACCTCACAGCCAAATTTCATGAAATCACAAATAATTATTAAATGGTGGTCGAATTAAAAACTGGACCACGATGAACAGAAAAGACAAGTAAGAGTAAACTTTCTAGGAATCAAATCATTGATCCACATCCACTGTTATGGCCGTTTTCTCACTTAACGTTGGGTCAGTCTCCTAAGGTGTAAAGCCCCGCTGTTATAGTTTGTTGAAGGACAGCAGGAGGGAGGGAGAAGATAGAGTCTAATGTATTTGCTATCATGGCCACACCTGAAGGGAAGCGATGACCTGGCTGTTCACAGAGTAAAACTGTGTGTGTGTGTGTGTGTGTGTGTGTGTGTGAGGAAGATACAAAGATAGAGAAGGAGCAGCTTGGGCAGACATATTCACATGCAGTACATACTGTATGCTGCACCGTGTCAGAAATGTTACTGTAAGTGTTTTTAGGAGGGACATGCACAAATTTCCATACCCAGAAAGGGAGAAGGAGGAAGAGGTTTTGATTGAGTGCCCACTGAGGTCCCATCAGATGTGGCTTAAAAGAATAAAGGATTCATTTTGAAGGAGGGTGAGAAAGATTACATACACATCTATCCAAATCCCTTCCAAATCCCCCTTCATCGCACTTATCAACCCATGTGCAGTGTGGTACACTAAATTTCATTGGTCTTATCACAAGGCTACCGTGCATCAAAGTTGTCTAGTGTCGGTAAATCTTACTCCGCGACACACTTAGGATAATGCGCGCTGAGTGAGTTACTGCACTACATTGAGTACGTCACCTTAGGAAAATGCCAAATTTTAATCGCGAAGGTAGTTTCAACAAATGCCAGAATTAGTCATCCACCTCTTCATTATAAGGAATGAAAAAGAGAAAGTCTTCGTAACCTGTGGTGACTACGAGGGTTTATCTTGTTTTGAATTGCAGAGTTTGCAAGGAATACTTGTTAGACAGAACACATGCATTTGTAAACACTGTAAAAAGCCTTAGGCAAGGCCTTAAGCGTGTTTTCTTTTTTTGGTTAAGGGAAAATGTGTTGGGCCACGGTATGCAGACCAAGTACCTTGCACCAAAAGTCATCAGTGCTGTACATCAGCATTCCTGCAGAGCACAGGAAGCACTTTCGTGAAGTCACCTTTAGTGTGTGCATAATACTCCATTACAAAGTTATCAAACATTGACATTTTTCCATTCTCACACTGCAAATAAAAGACAATATAAATATTAGAAGGACTTGTCTTGAAGAGAGGGATAAGTCTGTGTCTGTCTGAGGTCTGTGTGATTATACATTCTGCGGCACATAATGATGAGTAATAGCGAGCTTTTTCCCTGGCTCTAATTTTGTACACTAACTTAAAATCCCTAAAAGTCTGATTTGGTAAAACTTAAAATCCATGAAAGTCAAACACCTTTTAACTATTCACTCCCATTCCCTGTTCATTACACGTTGGTAATCTGGTCCAAGAAAAAAAGACTATACAGTCATGCAAATGTTAGTACCCCCTTAATTTGAAATGGCAAAAAGAATAAAATATTTTTTGTTAATCAATATGTATCAACAATGTAGTAGACAATTACCTATTGTAATTACCTATTGTAATGTTACTTTATAAGAAATTAAAACATTTTTTAAATTCATTTATCCAGGAAGATGCAAACTTTTGCATTAGTTTAGTTTTCACTTCTTTAATTTTGTTATATGCACTCATTGACTATGACATTTCTGATTATGAACATCAGTTCTAGCTGAACGTGCAACGTCACCATGTTAACTTTGCGTCCTCTTATGCTAAAACTGCATGAAGGATTTTTCCCCTACACCTAGAACAAGAACAAAGTTTGCAATCTATTTATTGTTGTGGTAACAGCAGTCCACAAATTCCTGTCTAACTTTCAATGACACGTACATAAAGCCCCTAAATCTTTAACTGATTATGAGTCAAGTTCAACTGTGGTGACAGTCTGAAGGATTTCAAAAAACTGTGGAAAATGCTGTTGCCATGGAAAGCATAATGGGATGAGCTGCATTTCTACAATGGCTCCTTTTGCTTTTTTTTTTTAACCCTAATGTATGAGCATTGTTGCATCTTCCAATCGATGTCTTGTGCCTCTCAAGGTTGTTGTATCATCACAGATTTATGCTGTCATCTTTATCCTTTTCAACAGTCTCTGTAGCAGTGCGGTATTTATGTTCTATTCACCCAGGCATTTGAATGAGTCCATGTACTCTTCACCCTCCAAGGCTAATCTACTCCTTGTTCTCTATCAAGCATCATTTGGCACCACATTTTGCAATTTATGTGACCAAATTGTGTTAAGAGGGATTTACCACAGGAATGATAAACTACTGACCAGTGATGAATATCGGTCACCAGCATAATCCTTCTAATTCTACGCTTTGCAAGAGGTGTGTACAGGGGTTGTGTTTTGACAACCATGGAAGCAGACAGGCAATCTGTGGGAAAAGAAGTGAGGAGAAAAACTCACCTCACCATGTAACCCAATAGAGCTCGGTGAAGAATGTGTCTCTGCTGAAATAAAAAAAGAATAAATAAATAAGCTCCTCATGAGTAATAATCCAGACAGTGGGGCTCCTGAATTGAAATATCAAACAGGAAGAATGGAGGAATATCTTTGCGTGGGTTAAACTACGTAAAGGGAGAAGAAACACCTACGTGCCTTGGTCAGAATAAGGAAATCATTAGAGATGATGAGACCGAGCGTGGGCAAGGCAGGGTGCATTTTTTTTTTAAAGGTCTGTAAAATTTACTGTTGTTTGAAAGGTCACTGTCTGGTGCTGGCAAGCAGCTGGGAGTTGTAAACGACCCTTCTTATCAAATGTTAATGCTGGCAGACCTCACGTCACACGCGCCGGCAGCGGGGATATGTCTTTGAGGTCCTGCAGGTTCCATGGAAACAAGTCATTTCATTTACATGCGGAAATGTGACCAGCTAATTGCTTTTCGTGAAACATCAAATAACAGGATGGCTTTTTGCGGTGGGGGCCGAATGGAGAGCTCATGGGAGGGAAGGAAATGTAAGACCTCCCTAGGGTCTGTTGAATCAGTCTGGTTTTTGTCACCATACGCATCAACGGTTTCGTGGGCAGCAGACTCAAGGCCAGAGAAGGAGGAGGGAAGAATACTGTGTGTGTGCACGGGGGATGTTAGTTCAGAGAAAGTGCTCTGTTTGCTTCAGGGCAAAATAAGGGTCACTTTAGGCATTTATGTTCACTAACAAAAGTTGTCTTTGTGTCATAAAGAGGGCTAATTAATGAAAGAAGCGTGGGTGGGTAATACACTTAGGAATGGACAAGAATGTGTACAAAGCAGCCAGAACACTGCAAAATTGTATATTAATAATTGGATGAGTGCTTTCTGAATGGTATTTGTTTTTTTTTTTGTAAACTGAATTCATATGAAACTAATTAGCTTAGCTCTACAGATGTACTGTAACAAATGATCTTTCTTCTTTACATTTGTGGCCCTAAATGCGAATCCTGTTTTGCTGTCATCAGAGGATTCTCATCTGACAGTCACTAACTGCTGGCTAAATTAGGATGTGTGCCCACACTGACTCCTCAATAAATTCAGCCAGTGTTAATATTGCTGTGTGGCATGTCTTTGTTATAAACATTATCACGTAGATAGGGTCCATTATGATGTGTGTTAGAATGCCTCTGGACCACAAGGAAGATGGCACTTACTGTCTGTTTACCATCTCAAGGCCGATAACATGATGTGACGGAAGCAGAGAAATTGATTTAATCTTCAACTGCGTGGCAATGAATGTTAATTTTCCTAGAAGATGTAATCTTTGCCATGAATGGTTTGTTACAGACATTAGTGTAAGCCCTTCTGTTGGAGGGAATATGGCTGTTATCATTTCCCTTTTGTCCCAGCTGAATTGGAGATCAAATGATTTGTGATTACAGTGGTATGGTTTTATTTTCAATCCAAAAATGCCGGAACCAGGAAATGTAGACAGCAAATCCCCCAGAATTATTCATAAATCTAATGATATGCTCAGCACTTGGCAATTTCAAGAGAGAGAAAATAAGACTTGCATATGAAAACCCCTTTGTCCTTGAGAGCTATTAATAAGAGTAAGTTCACATTAATGGGGGACAGAGAGAAAAAGAGAAACAAAACAAATATATGGCTAACACACTGAGGGCCCTTGTATTTTGTATTTACGAGTGCCCCGGAGACACAAAGCATACTAATCACCCAGGCGAGGCCTGAACTTGTGTCTGGAAAAAGTAACAGTGTCAGTGGTAATTACACATGTAGAGTAGGGCTTGTCCAAACACAATTGAGATGTAAAACAAGGGGTGAGGGCTGCAAATGTAAATCCGCCGGCTTCCTTTCCACCCCTTCCCTCGCACCTCCCTACATCCACTGTTGTGTTGTGCAGTGCAGTATCCCCCTCTGTTCCTCCTCTCTCTCTCTCTCTGTCTCTGTCTCTGTCTGTCTCGTTCTCTCCCTCCTCTTCCTCCAGACAAGACTGCAGCAGCCCCTTCAGTCGGAGAGGACAAAAAGTCACCGCTGACAGAGATACCTCATTTAACACTGCCCCCTGCTGTATGCAGTCGGGAAGGACAACGGAGGCAGGGAAGGGATTGCAGGTCTCAGCCGCTCAATCCCAACACCGACTTATTCATGAAATGCTTCATGAATACATACATTACACGATTTTAAAATGCCGGTTCTTCTACATAGGAAAGTCCCTTTGAGCATGCTTTATGCCAGACTGTTAAATCTGCCAATAAAACCGACTAAATATAAGTTGTTGGTCATGAGCAATTTATAAATCGATGCCTAAAAGTAACATTCATTGCTTCTGGACTCAGCACTTCAGGTTTTGAAATATTTGCAAAGAAGGAGTTATCCGTGTTGAGCAGCAGAAACAGGGGAAGAGCCAGTGAGGGGAAGAAAGGGGATGGTGCAAAAATATGAGCAAGATACAAGGAAGCAACTAAATCATTAGGGGAGACAAATATAGATTTTCTGTCATTGTAATTGTGCGGACTAGGACCATGTCTTTGTGTGTAGGATGTAAATGAGCCTGAGGAAACCTGAATGTGTTCAGACTCGAGTCGTAAAAGACTTCAATCAGGCTGTCTCCCTAAACCTTTCCAGAGTCGCTGATAAAACATGATGAAGAGTGAAGAGAGTGAGACGGAGTGAGAGAGCAAAGATGTAGGAAAAAAACGAGCAAATTCTCAAACACAACAAGCTGAAATTGGTGCTCCTCTCGACGCCACCTCCCAGCCTCACCCCATCATACTGCCATTCTCACCTCCATCCCAATCCCTACCCTTCTACCCCTCTGCTCCCTCAATTGGTACTGTCCAGGAAAATAAATGATCTGCAAGTGCAGGCACAACATGGTGCCAGAGTTAACTTAGCCCGAGTCGGAGAGATGTTTTAAATTGTATTCTCCAAAGGTCACGCTCTCCTTTCTCACAGTCTCTGCCTGTCACCTCAGCTTTGTGTGTGGAATCCTCGCCTATTGATCCGGCCTCCAACGAGCACGTCCTCGGCGGCAAGCTGCTCACATCGCAGCGTGCTGGCGTGAGGAGGCTCCCTCGCTGTGCCCAGATCACAAAGCGTTTGATAATGGAAGGGAGGGTGAGAGGGCCCAGAGATAGGAGGGCTGGATGGAAAAGAAAGGGGGATGAAACGGGATGAGGTGATGGAGAGGAAATGGGGAAGTGGGCGTTATCTTCAGTATGAACTACAAATTGTTTAGTGACAGAGAGAGAAGCCTCCCCCGGATGTGTGGATTTTTTTTAGGTCTTTGAAAATCCAAATGCTCTATCCTCCCCTCCCCTCTTGTTTCTCTCTTGTTAAACCGAGGCCAAATCACAAGCCCCCATGTGTAATTTTTCAACAATGCTTCTGGCCGCCTGGTTTGATGGCTCAATGTTCCCTGTATGATACGTGCTGCGTCAAGGGGAGGGCTGTGCTTTTATTCAGCTCAAACTTGATACCAAAGCTGTTCAAACAGCAGGGCTTTTAGTTTACTGTGTGTGTGTGTGTGTGTGTGTGTGTGTGTGTGTGTGTGTGTGTGTGTGTGTGTGTGTGTGTGTGTGTGTGTGTGTGTGTGTGTGAGGGGGAGGGGGGGTGTAATTGATGGGTGTACTCAAATACATTGTATGGAAAGCAACATTTTATTTGGTAGAATGGCTTTTCCATCCTTTCTCCATTACTATGATCTGTCTGGATTTTTCTATTGCATTCTGCTTTGCTTTCTGTTCCCTCCCTTTTACATTTCCCTTACATGACCTTTTGAAGGCCCAGCATTGCTGAGAATGAATTACATTTTCACTTAGCATGACAAATTAAAAGATCCCTTAAAGCAAGCAAATGTCATCTTTATTTGGCGGGCACTATCAATAAAGTTGCTATTGATCCGCGTCTCTTTATTCAGAACCCTAGTCCTGCGTTTGGGGGACATTAATCATGTTGCCCAGGATTTGTGTGGTCACTGTGGATCTTTACAAACAGCCGCTTGGGATACAAATAGGCTGAGCAGTTGTTGAATTAGTGCCTTTGAGTTGCTGGCCTGACTGAAGACTCCTGTCCGCTTGTGTGTGAATTAACAATTGATTGCTGCTTTATGTCAAACTCGCAGACAGAGAGTATCAAAGGACAAACGTCTGCGTATGCAAGGGGAAAAAAAGTGCTAATAGAAATGGATGTCAGATTTTATTATTTTTTTAAAGTTTCCTTAAAACGCTTTGGTCATGAATAGTTTCACAGTTTTTAATTCAGTTCATATTGAGAGCAACAATATGCTTTAATGAGATTTTCAATTAATTAGTTAAATTCATCTGTAGCCAGCGGACTGTTTCATGAGTGACTGCTATCAGAGGCAGAATGATAAACAATATATTTGAACACTTAGTCTTGTTGCCATGCTGCATCCCTGCTTGGGCAGCTTCATACAATCATAATGCCACGTTAACTGTATGTTCAGTTTTCTGTGTGGACGCCACCTGCGAACTTCACCATCTGTACATAGACTTTGTGCATCAGCTACACAAGCATAAAGATTATACTGCTTCTGTATTTGCGATTGAATCTAGTCATTTTGTGCTACAATAATTCAGGGCCACTAAATTAAATATAATTTTCAAAAATATTTATTTTGTATTCTTTTATCTCGACATAAAGGCCAAATAAAATAGTTTCCTGACATCTCCATCGAGACAATGTAATATGTGAACACGCCGATAACATTTAAACCTTGTGGTTGAGTATTTAACAACCAGTAAGTTTTCTCGCTGGAAAAGCATCTGCAGTAAAACGTGCACAGTTGAGCAGACCTTGGTTTCTTAAAGGTGAACCTGGAGAAATGAAAACACAGACACCATCACAATCGCTGCTCTCCAGTGCCACCACGTGGTCATGTGACATACAGCATCTTGTGTCCGCTCTGCACTCACAGCATGATTGAACACCGTAATTTCATTTGTTTTAACTCCCCACTAAATCTGTTTGAGGATCATACGGTCCGGAGCCAAGTCTTGCATCAATTTGGAATAAAGAGGCTCACTATAAAGAATGGAGAGACTGACTGTAGAGGTCCAGTTTGTAACCATAACTCTCATTCATATTTGTGGATGCTTAAAAGATTATGAGATTAGATTTTAGAATGAGGCTCACACCAATGCTAACAAGGACTAAAATTCACATTTTACAGGTCACTAATAGTAAAATAATCATAAAACTTGTTTAGTCATCTGTCAGTCCTCTCGTCTGCTGCAGTTCGTTGTATTGTTACTGTGAGTTTAAATTAATAGGAGATGTTTCATTTCTTTTAATCTACAGGTTTAACAAGACTAATCAAATATCATTTGACCTAATCAAGAATCAACATTTCTTTCTTCAGGTACATTTAATACAGTGACTTTGTCACGTTAATATTTAGCTGAAACTTGTTATAATCCAGAATGATAGCGTGAATAAAATTAAACAATTGCTTTTCATCCTTTCAGTTGTATATTAATTATGAAAGTTATAGGCCAATCATTTGCAATGAGTTAAGTCATACTCCTGTTCATATAGTTTATATAAAAGAATCCAGTTGAACTAGTGTTCAGAGGGATGGCCAAAGAAAGTGACCTGTGAAGAGTCGGCACAGTTCTGTGAGGCTCAGTTTCTCACATATTACCATATCCCGCTCATTTACGGATAACCTCTGCACTGTACTGAGCAGGAAATCACAGAAATATATATATTTAAAGCTATAGGGCTGCACAAGCAGATAGCTCAACACATTACACTATCACCATCTTCCTTCTAAACTTGCACAGTGTGCAGTGAGATAATCACTCCCGTAATGAGTCCCCAAATTAGAAGGGGAATGGCATGCCAGATTAGAGCGGAGCACAGAGCCAACAAAGGGCTCTGGGAGAGGGGAAGTAGAGTTGATGGAGGAGTGGCAGTGGAGGGAGCGAGAGGAAAAAGTCGGAGGGAGAAAAAGAGAAATCGCTAGCAGATAGTTTTATTCCTTAATTACTCCCCTTGTTAACCCCTCTCAGCAACTCTACGCCTGGTTCGTGTGCAGGTCAGCGCCACAAAGTGTCTGGATGGAGAGGCCATGGACAGTTTAATCCCACTTCTCGGTGCATCTCTGCCTCTGCAATAGATTCTTTCCACTGTCAGTTTCTCTGAATACTGTCTCTTCCCCAGATGTAAACGTTCCTAAAAAACCGCACACAGCCTTTCGTACTTGAAGATAATGATCACAGGAGAAAGACTACAGGTTATTTGAATAGCGATGCCATCAAACGTTCCCATTCTCCTCTGTGCAGCCGGAGTATTTTGGGATTTCAAATATTGTCGATATAGTGGAGCACACATTGTGTTAAGGTAACTCAGGCAATTATTTTCACGTCTGATGGCTGAAAATGGGACAAAATGTAAAGACAACCAACAAAGTTTTTTTCACATAATAATTAATTTAAATCTAGGTCTAGAACAAATGTTCCTTGACATCAGAAGTAACAAAACTGGTTAAGGAGTGTATAAGAGGGATGTTATAATAAAGTAATTACATTTTTATCAGTGCAAAGGTTTGCCTCAGCCTTTATAAACCCTCTAGGTGGTTAACTTTCATATGTAAAATCAGTCTGATATTTAAAAAAGACAATAGTTTTTGTTTCATGAGTGGCACCAGGTGCCTTAAATTGGCACTCAAGACAACATCAAGAGAAATCAGCCCTGGACATGCGTCTCGTGTTGCATTTCACACATGTAACACACAGCCGGAGATCCTCCAGGTCAGAAGCTTCCTCGTGGGAGAATCTCTGCTTGATTCCAGTAAGAGATCAGCACGTTCAGCAGGCACAACCTGACAGAAAACTTAGACTGTGGGAAACAGCGTTTTGTTTACAGCACATCACATCTGTGCATCAAAGCAGAGTTTCTACGACTGCTTTGGCATAATCTCAGCAGCGTCTCACTCGGACATACACCCCCTTAGGACAGAGTCAAGAGAATTTCATGTGTAAAAGAGGTTTCAGTTTCAGGCAGAGAGCAACAGAAAAAATGGGATCAGGAAAACAGCTTTCAGAAGACTTAACAAGACTCTAGCTGTGTGACGATCCACAACGAAAAGCAGGGGACCTGACAAAGTCCTTAGAGGCAACTGTAATAAAAGTCCACATCCCCAAATTCAAGCATATTCTGCACAAGGCTGGACTGTTTGAAGGAAAAGCATGCAGGAAACCATGATTGACTTCTACGCATAAGGCGACACACTTAGAGTAAGCAAAGCAGCATGTGAGCAAAAAAAAAATGAGATTATGTGCCTGATAAGACCAAATAATTATTTGGTCTTGAGAATAATTGGAAAGAAAAAAATGTCTCCGTGGGAGGAGATGAACCCCATCCCCTCGGTCAAACATGGCAGAGGCTCGCTGATGTTTAGGGGTGTATGTCTGTGTCAGGCAGTGGATCTCTGCAGAACGTGGTAGGAACGGTTTAAGAAGAATAAGCTGAATGTTTGACCATAGCGTTCCCAGTCTCCAGACTCACATTTCACTGAAAATCCGTTGATGTGTTTGGAGACGGCTGTACATGGCTGACAACCAAGCAATCTGGTAGACTTGGAGTAATTATGCCGTGAAGAATGTGGGAAAATTACACCTGAAAGGACACACAGATTGTTCAGTGAACACCTGAAGGAGGTTGTAAAGGCAAAGGAAGGACGTGGAATGTATTAGCAAACATTTCAAATGTCTGCACATATACGTTTTTATTATTTAACTCTAATTTTAAACTTTGAACATTTTTGCTACTTCTTATGAGAAAAGGAAAATGCACTACCTGAACGTGCATTAAATTTTGTGTTAAGTTTGACATTCTGCTGCATTTTGTGTTGCCTGTATTTTGCCTGCACAGTTGAAATCTGCATCCACCTCATGGAGCTGACACCACTGTGCACTGTTCCACTTATTGCTGTCACATGGATAAAAAGCTAACTCATAACCACACCATACTAAATTGAGTTTGTATTTCATGTTGAAAAAGTGTTCCTCTGAAACAAAGGTACACTGTGTCTGAGGCTTTTTTTCTGATGTAGGATCTGATCTGAGATATGTTATCAGTACGATAGCACGATAAGGTACAGGCACACACACACAAAAACACACACACACACACACACACTGGCCTTCCCACTTGAAGGACATGGTGCTTGAATTTATCTTGTGGAACAACATTAACGTGTTCAGCGGTTTTAACTCTGCTGTGAATCATCATATTTGACCAGATTCAAAATATACTAATTCCTGCCGATATGACATGTGTACATCGCCTGCAGATTTAAATGTGGTGACTGATATTTTACACACTGACATTCCGTGTTGAGATTTTTTTTCCGTGTTTTGACAGACACCTCTGCGTGTCTTACAGTATGTGCATACCAACAGCGTCCTCGGTTTAGTGGCTGTTCTACTTAAGTATAGACTGGTCAAGGTAGATGATGTAAGGGAGCCTAAATGGAATATAATGGTTGTTACCAGACATGTCAGCTACTGCAGCTCAGGCATAACAGCTCTCCGGGGATTCTGGCATGGTTTGCTCTGTAGCATTTAAAGCAATACATATCCACACCATCCAGAAACCAAATTAGCCTTCACTGTTGAGGCAGGTTAACACAAAAGCACTGGGACTGAGGCAGGTATCGCTACAACACTGTGTAGAAGGAATCTTAACAACTTGAAAAACCAGACGTGCACGCACTGAAGCAGCAGCCGCATACCAGTTGAAGAGGCACTGGCTATGACATAAACATCAGGTTTAAATTTTATTTATTATTTTAGCTTATTTTAAAAATGAAATTCAGCTGATAATTTATGAACCGTGTTGAGTCCGTAGACTCATGCACACTACATGTAACAGCCAGCAGGAGGAAGCACATGCTTTATCTCCAAACATTCTGACCTAGTTTAAGCTCAGAGTGTCTGGAACATTTTGTTCTAGTCTCATCCATCGTTCCCCATATTCTCACATGAGGTCAACCGTTTCAAGTAGCTTAAAGGCCAACAACTCAGGCAGCTGAGGCCAAATAAAGGGAACATATTTCTAATTGTTTGTGCCAAGCTCGTGAAAAGAATGTTCTCTTCTCTGTAAACACTGGACGTGTCCACCATTACTAAAAAAAAACAAGACGTACATGGAGAATATTTACTGAAGTGAGAGAAAATCAGTTGACTCACACAAATCTAATGTTTTCATGTTTCCTCAAATGCTCTTTGTGACTTTAATTTTCATATAAATGCTTTGGAGCCCTTTATATTCCCGTGATTCATCCTAATTTTGCAAAACTACAGTGCATCTCTGTCTGCAGTGTGTTGTGTCTTTGCACATGTGATGGGTGTGAATGTGTTTGTGGTGTCTAAGAAAGAAAAGAGAGAGTCTTAAAGCTCATGACAACACTTATCTGTGCTGGTTCTCTGAACGTCAGAAGGGAAGGAAAACACTGCAGTGACACGCACACACACACACACACACAGCGCACACACACACACACACACAAACATTTGTTGCGGACACATCTGTTGTGAAAGCATGTGTATCTCACCATGGGACAAGAAGCTTCCACTGTCACTCTTCAATGCATGAAGAGTATGTAATGTTAAATGTTTTTAGATGGTGTGTGTGTCTTTATCAGCGTATTTGATAAAATGCAGATGACAGGAGTGGGAGACGTGGTTGTCCACATGAGGAGGAGCTAGTGCGATGTGTACGTGATCGCTCAAGATGTTAAATGTGCAGTGTTGGTTTGTGCTCACTACTGAAGCGTCACAAAGCGCAGTCTGAACGTGACATATGATACTGCACCATGTGTCAAAACAGTTGTGATTGTGTTTGTGTTGTTGGTTTGTGTCTCCTACAAAATAAAATCCAAAGATTGCCCTGACATATAAGTGATCTGCAAGTAGTCTGTGAACAGTTAGTTCACTGTGCACGAGCTGACATATATGTTGCTGTTTTTCTCAGTTAAATATGATGTGAGTCATAGTAACAGTATTTCCGACACCGTAATTCCAAGCAGCCTGGTAAACCTTAACAGAGGGAAGTCTTTGATGTAGCTGCAAACAAGGAGTAGTGAGGCTGAGAGTGTGGGCATTGCACTTTTCACAATAAAGCAGTTGTAGGTCACGTTTAATTCCACAACAGTAAATGAGCGTTCAGCAGATGCCCATTTGGCAAAATTCCTCTCCGGGGAAGATGTTTAGGCTTTAAAAAAATCGCTGGTGGTGTGTGGGGCACTACGAGGCTCCGTGATACCGACCCATGAGGCGGCCAAAGCCGTTGGCCAACGTATCCCAACAGTTGCACAAAACGAACGGAGAAGCCAAGATTAAACCCATGAAAGGCCTTGCCAGTCAGCCAAAACAGCTGCTTTTGTTCACGGTATCGCTAATCTTTCTCAAACCGTTAGGATGAAGCACATTGTGCTCACCACCCTTGCGGTGACAATGCAGATTAGAGACATAGAAGGAAATGAGCTCCAGCATAAAATGTTCTGAAATGAACTAGTCTGTCTTAACAATGCTGACTGACAAACCACATGCAGAGAGAGAAGTCGTGTTTTTGTCACTATTCTTGTGGCGTGTGTGTACATGTGTTTCTGTGCTGATCTTTTTGTTCTGCACTCTTTTCACATGACCACAAACCAATACAGTGATGTAAAAACAGTTTGTACATGTGACAATGGCCACAGAGGTCCCTGTGCACTTGTCTTCACATCACCTTGATGCTCATTGCTGAAGGTGCGTACCTGTGTCTCACTCACAGAAAACATGCTGCTTGCACATTCGTCATCAACCTTTCTGTGCCTGCTCCGCAAAGTGAAAGCAGTCGTATTCAGAACATTTTGTCCTTGGTTGGTTTTTACAAAAGGGAAGTGGCTGAAAACCACCTACACACACACACACACATGCGCGCACACACACACACTAACCTTTATGTGCAAAAAGACATCAGTAACAATATCATGTGTCAGAAAAAGGAACCCGAGTTGAAAAGATTTTTACTTTATGAAAAACACTTTAGTGTCTAAAGTTTAGTTAA
Organism: Channa striata; assembly: GCA_033026295.1. NCBI lineage: Eukaryota > Metazoa > Chordata > Actinopteri > Anabantiformes > Channidae > Channa > Channa striata. The sequence goes on along the minus strand of CM065173.1, from coordinate 15,263,530 downwards.
TTGAGTTAACGTTGGGTATACAAAAAGTTCTCTGGAACATTTTCTGCTTATAAGAGTTCAGTAGTGCTCAGATCAATGTCACAGTTCAAAACTGACATGCAGTTTGAACTTTGACATTTCAAATATGAAATAATATACAGAATTATAATTTGCATGCTCTTCATTTTGAAGATGAGAAGTAGCAAAATTAAAGGGATTGTGACCCAGTTATACAACTGCAATAAAATATCCTGTTGTCGATTTAAGGTGGGTAAAAACATAAGTGTGCATGTTTGTTTGTGTGTTCTCTTGGCATCAAGGTTGGTGATGTTGTGCTTTCTGACATTGGGGCTGCAGCACTGCCACCTTGACCTGACATTACACAACTCCAATAGCAGGAAAGAACTCCAGCCAAGTTCACCATCAGCAGCACAACAACTCCTTGAAAAGCTAAAACATAATGGGAAAAACATGAAGTTTGGACAAACAGGAACCGCTTCATCCCAAAGCTAAAAATAACTAAATCCGGATACCCCGGGCCTTAAATTGTAAGTTTTTAAATTGCCAACTTGAATGGTAGCAAGTTGGACAGGATATGAAAACTTGGCACAAACATTTTATCACTGTTCTCTGACGGTGCACAAAGGAAACCAGCCCGTTTCCTAAAATCTGACTATTATATTCCTGTACAAACCTCGGTAACAGAACAACCAAAAATCAGTCAATTGGAGCATCGGTTTGCACAGAGGAAGGCATCCAGTGCTTGGGTGGAAGATTAACGAGAAAGGTGGCAGCGTTTTAAAAGCAGCGCTCCATGGCGTTTTAGCACATTCATCTGTAAATGCTTTAGTAGTTGGTGGCATGATTTATAAATATCAAAATAATAAAAAAGCTGTAGTGCATTAGGACTTGGTTGTAGTGGACTGACCCAATTCAGTGCAGCCTCTCCTGTACTAAACATAAAAGCAAATGAATTAATACATGCGACTTTATGTTCTCATTAAATGCCAGAGAAGCAAGAAAGGTCGGGTGACATCCTCATTAATTAAACTCATTGTTTTTCATTCCTTTGTTAACTTCTACAGGCTAATTCCTCTGCCCACTGCTTTCATCTGGTCACATTGTGTTTAAAAATTTGAATTGGAAATACAGAATCATATTTTGTGAATCAATGGGTTTGTCCTCACTTGCTCTGTGAAAAGATTGTCAATCTTTGGAAGTGTTAGAATGATGGTGTTATAGTCAATAGTTTTTCTACCCCCCTAAAATAACACGGTTCCAGAAAAGGTAAATGGAATTATGCTGGACATATGTTTGCCCAATATAACAACAATTAAATACCCATAAAGGCAAAAATTCTACCTATAGATACAACCCATAAGAGCATTCCTTTAAATAGTGCTTATATGTCAGCAGGTACGTGTTGAAATAAGAACTTTATGACTGTGGAAAGGCTACTGCCGCCCCGTCATTACACATCCTTTGCACCCAAGTAGTGGCATCTCTTGAAATATGGGGAATTGTGGCCTTTTGCCAGCAGCTGTTTTTGAAATTGCACCATAATAGTGGCTGGCATTTTGGGAGAAAGCTCCACCATTTTACTAGCACTCTGTGATGTTTGTCTGCAGCCAGGTGCCTCTCAGACGTCTTCTTTTGGTCGTGTCACAAATACCACGGGTGGGCCATTAAATCGGTAGCTTGATATGTCGTTTTCTTCTGTTGCCTGTTCAGCTTTTTGACAAAGTGATTGGAGACAGTCAGATGACCAGCAATTGCAACTAGCAACAAAGAATAAATTCAAACAACATGGCAGAACAAAAACAAATCAAATATGCAGCAAAAGTTTGCAGATTCTCCAAACACGCACTTTGGTTTTTACTCTGACGAGTCTAAGACAATTGCTATAAACTACACAATCTGCAAGAAACATAAGATGCTCTTAGCACAACTATGTGTATCAAGTTGCTAGAGGTTCTCCTGAATTTGATGATGAGAAAAAACACACCTGCATGGAAGCTGCATTTACCGTGCACTGAAATTTACGTCAGATTCAAACTCACTAATATATGAAATACTTCACAGTCGAACATTTTGCACAGATTCTGCTGTTGCCGCTTTGTGCATTTTCTGGCATGATAATTCTTTTAGGTTTAAGGTTGTTTGATAACTGTCTGTGCTTATGATGCATTTATTTAATAAAAAGAAGATGTTCAGTTAATATGTACGTATGTATCTTATCTGACCTCTGTCACTGGCCTTTAAATCCCGCAATAGGATTTGCTGCTTGTTCAGTAAAACTAAAAATTAGCTTAACGAAATGTGGCTCTATGGGAAAAACCTTCCTTTGGGACAATATCATGTCCCACCGCTGTCACTTTATTTACTTTAAATACAAAAAAGTGCTGCAAATGCATTGGCTTTCATGATGAATGGGACATTTTTACAGGCGTTGGGAACAGAGTCCCCGTGGACAGCCAGGCATTTTGTGTAGAGCCAAAAGGTCAGCTTGTTTTCACTCTTAATTTTTCTTTTCTTTTTTTATCTGTGTACATGTATTTATTGTTAGCTTTTTCTATTCAACGTGTCTTTCTTGTTGACATCATGCAACCGACCTATACACGTCTTTCACTTCTTAGTAGAGTTAACCATGTCTGCTGTTTTCTTTATTATAAGAAATTCACACATCTGTGTTTAAGTTGCTGTAGTAAGCGACTGGTGGTAATCATTTCTCTCCTATTTATTGTTTATTCCTCTGAGGAAAATATACCAGAAATAGCTCCACTGAGAAGTGAGAGGGAAGATGGATTTTAGTGAGAGAACACACTCTGCTAGCACTGTACACACAAACACACACACACACACACACACACACACACAAAATGACTGGTGAATCATCCCAGTATTCTCTAGAGCCCAGATGCAAATCTACCCAAACAGTGGTGGCACGCAAGCAGCAGCCGTCTGGGCGTCGTGCCAGTCTGCGAAAGAGAGATGCAGTGTGGTGGGGGCAGGCGGGGTCATGCAGTTCTTTTTTTCTCATACGCTGCAAGCATGATGTAAAATATTATCTGGTGGCATTGTTTATTAAGAAGTTTAGGTGCACCTGCAGCTTGTCCCCTGGCACAGAGAATAAAAGTGTGTTTCCGTGGGCCCTGCTCCTCTCTTTACAGCAGTCAGCCCCAGCACTGACAACACCTGGTGGTTTTATAACTGCTGTGGCCCGGGATCAGCACGTGTGCCTTATGCAGCTTCATATTCAGCAGGCATCCCGTATGCATAGCGTGTTCTGACACTTGTCAATGAAGGCCATGATGAAACTCTTCCCATGCTGACAACAATTCTTTCAATTCTGACTGCGGTCTATCAGGCAAAGTCTTACTTTGAATTGCAACACGAGGTATTCCATTCTAATGTGAACAACACAATATAAGGAGACAGATGTACTTAGACGGGACATTTACCTCACACTCATGCCCTTGGTGCTCATTCAGAGGAATGGATTTAATGTGTCTCTCCTTTTATTCTGTGTGTCACATTTGAGAGTTCAGACATGTACTTTCATAACAGATGCAACCTCTGGGCATCAGCCAGGATGCAGTTAAAATATCTGCCTCTAGGGGGACCACTGGTTTAAGATTCACACCGTTGCACAGCAGGAGAGAGGAACCAAGCACTTACACACGAACTAAAGGTTGTTAATAAGTTTAAGAAGTAGGGAAGCACGTTGCACTGCTATTTGTGCAGAATCAATGCAATAAAATCAGTTCAGTATATGATAAATCAGGTTTCTGCTGGTTAATCGGGCACTGTCCTGCACATTAGATGCATGCAGTCAGAGAACAGGAAACAAGCCCAACTATGGGATCAGGTCTAAATGGTAGATGGTAAAAAAAGTGCAGCCTTCAGCAAACACATCAACTTTTAACTGTTCTGCTAATCTTGCCCAGTGGCCAACTAAACATGTAGCTGTTGGCGGCAGTGCATCGTGTGAACAGGAACTTTGAGGGCCAACAAATACTACCTGTGTCTGTATATGTCGGCTTGGATGTGCACCTGTAAACGGCCCAAGATTTTCACACATTTTATTCAAGCAGAACACTGACTTCTGTACTTCGCCCGCAGCATATGCCTGCATTTGGAGCTCTGTTTCTTGGGGACCAACCAAAGAACCTTCGTCAGGGCCAGCAGAAATTATGTTTCACACCTGTGGTCATGGGCACAGGACTGGTCATAAAGGGCCTAGATGTGAATGTGTGGGACCAAATGAATGTAAAATAATGTGCAATTGGCAAAACATGCATCCTGAATTAAGTTTTCCAGGATGTGCAAAGGTTGGAAAAACAACCACCTTTTCATGACATGGAGGTGGTGTTTGAAAGCTGTGACATTTTGGTAATGTGTGTCTTTAGTGGAACAGCCAAACGGACTTGTGCCAGCATGTAATTACAACAGTCTCCCTTCCTTGACGTACAAGTGTAGTGTAGGCCAGGTCTCTGCATCTGCTCTGTGTCTGTGACAGTCCCCTTAGGGTCACGCTAACTGTAAAACACTTATTGCCCGTCCTCTGGGAGACAGGAGCGTGGGGGCACAAGAAGAGAGATGCGTTACACTACAGTGAAATAATACGAATGCTTGAAGTAGAGTATGAGCATGTTTGTGCTTTCGTCCATTCTCCCTGATGGATCTTTCTGTTTCCAGATTAATTATTAATGCTAGATGTGGTATTTTGGCCAGTATCTTCACAACAACTTACCACCAGCTGCCAGCACCAAAAGTTAGTGCCTGGCAGTGATTTTATAGTTCCCATATAGTGCTGAGTTTTTTGTTTTTTTTTTCTGGGGGGGCATAATCAAGCCCAGTCTCTTTTAATTTGTTTGGTTTTCAGTGTTCCCTTTGGAGACTCCTGTCTTTGGCAGGAAAAACAAGCCTGTGCTTGAAGAATTATGATGCCAAACTCCTTAAAGTAAACACTTTTATTTTGAGCTAAACCGAGTTCTGTGGAGCTAAAGCTTTTCCCGAAACCGGTGAGCACTGGAGCCCTAGGTGGTGCGCACAGTAAATTGCTGGAAACCCCCATAGATTCAGTTTCACTTTGGCAGTCTGCATGGGATGTCATGTGACTGCTTCAACACTGACATCACACACTTCCATTTCCTGTAAGTGGTTGTAATTTATGCTTAAAAGGTTTTGGGGGATGTGGAGTGGGTGGCTGTTTACAGAGTTGTTTTTCAGGGCCAGTAACTACAAAGGTTATGGAGCAAACACAGCACACAAAGTGCAGAATATAGTTATTAAAAAAAAAGGTAGCAAGTTTGTATACATATACATATTAATATTCAATTGTGAGCTCACTGTTCATGTTCATGTTGTTCATGTTTATGAACACTAAAAAAGTTGTGGTGGCTAAAACAAAATACATGCATAGAAGTAATCTTGCTTCCATATTTGTTCAGCCCGAAAGGTGCTAGTCACTCGACGCCTGACAGCTCACTGATCTTTCAATGGAGGTGTTTTCACCACAGGAAGCAGAGCGGCCCTAGGGTTGGGCCTTCAGGCCGGGGTCACTTTGCCACTGTTTAGTGATTGCTCACACAGATAGGGGAAGTTTGTGGTTACAGCAGAGTTACCTCAGTGTGTCAGTGCTGTACATCACATCAGCAGGGCGTGATGGGAAAGAGGCTTTAGATGTTACTTCACAATCACGTGGTGCACTTCTGCATTCTACGGAGGTATAAAAGCTCGAGGAGTTATTCTTGTGCTCACAGCGTGTCAGCTGCAACCGAACAACAGGTTGACGATGCGTGTGGTTGTGTAAGATGGAAGGCAAATAAGCCGTTTGCCACATTTGAAGTGTAAGAAATCTAGTAAGAATATTGGTTTTGTTTGTTTGTTCTTTAATAGTGTTTTTTTTTTTTTAAAAAAAAAAAAAAAGCAAGAAAAATAAATGAAGACAAAACAAGTAGATGTGTGCTTTCATATTCACTTTGGGAGAAAAATGTTTTATGAACAACAGTTCTCTCAAAAGTATAGCATGATGTCAACGTGTGTCATGCTGTGATGTATTAATTGTTCATGTCATATAGTTGTTCATTGTGGACATAAATGATGTTAAATCAACCTTTACATCAGGTTGACTACATTTTTTTCCTGCAGACAGAGGGTAGTGTCATTTTGTGGGAGGAGGCAGCTGCACTGAGATGTAAATGATACCTTACGGACTTTGTTTGCATGGGTATATGTGCGCAGATGTCTTCTACACCTATCATTATGGGAACTTAGTTGTGCGCTTGTATACACTGTATGTGCTTCCTGTGTGCCGGGCAAAGAGTGATTCCACCCAAACTGTGTGGAGGAACGAGCTCTAAATGCTTCACTCCAACCAAAGACCCGATCCCCAAAGAGAGCTTTGCAAATTCAGAACTTGAACAATTTTTTTTTCTTGTCCCTGTGAATTGAAGGGAAAACTCATTCACTATCTCCTCATGGATCTGAATCCTCAGGAGCCAAATTTAGGCTTCTGCATAAAGAAACCTTCGCTTTCTGCTGTTGTATAACTTTGTTTGACTGCTGCCTTTGTGCCAGAACATCCATTGAGGATGTGGAAAGGGTATAATTCGTCAGGCAGCGAGGCAGCTGGCATGCAGTTGAAAAAATAGAGCCTTCATGCCCTGTGTTAAAATGTGTTATAAAACAGCCCCGACCTAATACGAAATGCTTTGATTATAGTATTGAGAATTATGAGCAGTTAAGTAGCTCTTTCAACTCGCTTTGTGAATACTGGAAACACCGTGACCTATTTGGTCATAGCTTGCAAAATTTTAACGGAAAATATATTAAAACATATTAACTGTTTCATAAAATGCAGGTGGCCGGTGTGAACTTTACAGGCAACAGTAAAGATTTTTGCTTTTTTTCAAGTAGTTCATGAAAAGTTGAGCACGTCGTCTCCACAAAGGGCAGATAATGCCGTGCCAAATTGTTTTGTAACAATACACTGGGGCTTTATGCTACAGCAGAGTTAGTGTTTTCAAAAGCACCCACACACACTTGTACTGAGAAACCTTTGCAAATTGGCTCTGGACCACACACACACACACACACACACACATTAGCAAGTGGGAAGCTGTATGCATGTTTTCCATGATTTTGTAATTTCCTTTTTTTTTTTTTTTATAACCTCATCTCAGCACAAACCTGTGCAGAAGCACCGAACCTGTGAGCCTAGACTGACATGTCATCACCTCCCGGTCACCGCTGCCTGAGCCGGGTGTTGGCGCTGGCTGCGATGTCAGCTGGGATGGTAGATGAGGCACACTGCACAAAAACCTACACATGCAGCATAGGTACAAATCAAATGGTCTGCAGGTTCGAAGAGTACGATTATTTAACATGAATATGATATCAAACCTGCAATACTGGTAACTTGGACAAGATTTATTATGCAAACTAAGTTAGTACGGTTTTGGTTTTAGTTTCATTTGCTATCCTTGTTCCATTTAAATGTGCACACGCTGCATTTTGTATTGTTCTGTCCTCCCAAGAAGAAATACTGTATGTGTAAAGTCACTGTGTTGGGAGGGAACAGCCAAATTCTGATGGAATCTGCAACTCCAAAAGACACAGTCCACACAAACAGATCCTGTCCTCACCTGCAGCTGCATTTCTCTTTACTGGCTGGACCTGTCATAGCGGCGGCTGTGCCGTCTCTCTCCAGGGAGACGCTGTTAATTGGTCGGCTGTTTTTTCACCTGTCTGGGACGGTTATGTAACTTCAGCAAACTGGCAACAAGGTCACAACATCGCGCACGGGGGCAAACGTTTGTTCCTAATGCACCTGCTGTTGGCAAGACAGAGCTCGGATGGGGTTATGAAACACCGCTCTGCAGTGCCTGTGACTCATTTATATATGGGTAATTATGTGTTGACTTTGCAACATCATAAAGCCAGATTAGTTTGTGTGTGTTATTATGCATTCCTGTTCTGCCTGCATTTATGATAAACTCATCCTCAACTGATCAAATTAAGCTACAGCAGTTTCCTGAATCGCATAAGAATATATAGGCCATGTAAACACTGAGTCTGACCTACTTACAGAGAAGCTGGAGCATTGTCCTTAGATTAAAATTGTTTGCCCTAACTTGTATATGTGTATCTATAACTAAGATATATCTTTCTGCATGTTTATTTATTTGTTTTGGCATAGATTAGGTTCAAAACAAATCACTCTTACAAAAACAATAATTCAGCAACTGTTGCCTGGAATCTCAGCACACTGTTGGGCAAGTGATTCCATCAAACGTTTTACGACACCCTAAAAAATGTTACGAAATAGTTAATGATTTGATATTGACAATCTAAATTGCTTTATGGCTCTCAAACGTAGAAATAAACCATTAAATCGATTCAAAGAGATAAAATCATAAACCATAATTAAAAAAACAAATAATGATATACAATCTATTTTATAAAACGTATTTTCCTTTCTTTTATCTGTGTTATATAGGCATCTCTTGCGCCAGCAGAACATTTAGGTTAAACTCTCGGGTAAAATTTACAGCCCAGGTTCTGTACAATATTTTGTTGTTTGTGAAATGTTCCATCCTCACACCCAGAGATGAGCTAAACCACTTACTCCACGGTGTGTCTGTTGCATGTGGACTGGCACATGCCTCTGTGCATGTGAGAAAACTCAGGTAACGCTTGATTGCATCTTGGCCCTTCTGCCTGTTTGGTTCTCAAGAAACCAATTTAAGTTAGACTAATAAAGTAACTTGCTAATCCATTTAGCAGTCTCATAGGTCAGCCACCCCCAGAATGTCGAAGGCCTGTCATTTACTGTGAGCATCATTATTTAAAAAGTATGTAATATATGCTAGAGATTTATTCTTTATTGATCAAATGTTGTGGTCTAACTTGTCCTTGAGCGTCATAGTAACTTTGAAATAAGTTAGTCATTCTTGGCACGTGGTCAGATCCACATCAGCTATTAAAAGTTTATATCAGGCCGAATGTTGCTGGTATTCCCCCTTCTTCCTCATCTTCCACTAATCTTCGAACCCCCCCCCACACACACACACACGCACAACCCCCCCACACACACACACTTCTGTCCCTTTTAACTAATCACTTGTTTTGCAAATGTCCCTCAGTGGGAGGTGCTGGATGAAGGCTGAGACTTGTAGCCAGTCATAAAGCATTGTGAATGGATGAGCAGCTTGTACCAGACACATACAGGGTTGTTAGCTGTCTGGATCCCAGGACTTAATCCGTGCGCTGGTAGGAGTTAATAAGGGTTTAGAGGCGGGAGACTGTCTATTTAGGAAGAACTTGAATGTCCTGGCAGGGTCGATGTGGCGTTCGTTAGCGTCTGTCGGCAGTGAAACACGTGTCGACGACCGCATGAGCGTGCACATGTACAACACAGCGGTTAAATGTGACTGGCTGTGGGTTGTCGGAAATATTTGTGATTGTATTGCAGGTGCCTTTTAATGCAATTTATTGTAGAAACACTTCTATTTTTCAATCCGCCCTATATTAGAGCTGTGCTTGACATTATGGTTTTCCATACAATAAACTTTTCATTTAGTGTGCAGGAACTTTACCTAACAGTAGTTTACAAGGCTTCCAACATAGCTAATATCAGGCCTGCTTAAGTCTGGCTCTTCCATTGCATTTTTTCAGATACCTCATCATATTTTAAATTATGCCTCCATCCTAAACACCACACAGAGATTCGAGGAACGTTCGGTAGCTTTCCATCTGCCTGCCCTACCAGTCAAACCTTTGGCGGGCAACTCTCTTGGCCCGGGTATCCGATGACCCATCCCTGAGGACAGGAAGTCAGATGTTATCTCTGCCAGTGTGCCAACGTCAGCAGGAAAAGGGCTGGGCTTGTGCTGGATACAGCTCCTTCCTGAGTCATAGGGATAGTGTTCGTGCAGCAAGCGCTGACACAATGGGAGGGAGCACACCCACACAAACACTTACTCTACACACACCCACACACTCAGCAGCATGGTGCTACTAATCCGTTCAGCTCCCTGTACCTGCACAGATCCCCACTGTCTGGCTGGGAAATGCACTGCATCACACGCAGCTAGAAACCTTTGCATTTTCCTACAGGCACAGCAACTGTACACACAAAATATATTTTATATATATTCATACTATATAGGACAGACTCCTTCCACTGCCTGGGCGTTGCTGCTTCAGGCCTTTCACACATTATTTGTTTTCAGTATTGCTGATGCAGCCAGTTCATAAGCTGCTATCATTCAAGTTCTCCAGTGACCGCCAATCATGTAAATGAAACCAAACTGTGTATTGTAACTCATATTCTTTCATTTGTGCCCCCAAGTAATCAAGTGTTTGTATAGTAGCTGCCTGATATTTGTGGTATTATCAATAAATTTAGCTCTTTCCAGGAAGTGAAAGGGCAGGGCTCACTTATTGTTTCCTGTTAGAAAGAACATTTGCTGTTGTTTTTTGGAGAGATAAGGGCTGTTAGGATATTCTAAAAATGTAAATCTTGATTGGATTATGAAGCTTATTATTAATGTATATGTAAATGTGTAATATTGTAAATCTCTGATTTAAGCATAAGTAGTATGCTTATCATACTTATTAACTATAATGTCTGTGTTTGTAGAGGTTTTTATTTTGCCATCTTAGCTTCACCACAAAAAAATCTATTATAATGCTGTTAATCACTGTCCATGTGAAGGTCCACATAGAAAATTTGTCTTTTAAAGATTTTAGCGGATTTATTTTGCAAACATAACCATGTTCAGTTCCTGCAGGAATTTGCTATGTTGTGATTGCGTGATTCATAGAAAAACCATTGCAACATATATCACCACTTTTGTTCTTGTTCTTACACGAGCTGTCGCAAAATCGGGTGTCTTAAATGGCCTGAAAGAATCTAAAAAGATCTGTGAAGTCCAGGAAGGACGGCTTATCGTCAACTCCCTGCTGCTACACTGTTGAAATGAGAGTTTAAGAAAAAGAGGGTGTTGTTGTCATCGAGATGGAACACAGTTGTCACACTCTTTTCACATCACACATTGCATAACATCTTTCCTGTTTAGTTTTTTGTTCCTATCAACCAATGTCCTCACATAAAGCAGAAGTGTCACAAATTAGAATAAAAAATGTCCTAATTTTCTCACCTGATTTGTTGTTTGAGTGGGTAAGAACCGCGTGGAATACATGGAGTGTGTTTACATGGCTTCAGGAATCAGGTGACAGTCGGCTTTCTCTTTGTTAAGTGTCATGTATACGGGGAAGCTGGTTTCGGAAACAGGGGTAGTGGATTGGGATTTCTGTAGGAGAGTGCTGATCACTCTGCCATGTAACTCAGCTGATTTCTCTGAGTAACCCAGTTACTTAAGTCCATGTAAACGCAGTCATGGAAAATCCAACGTACGGGGGAGAGCAGTCATCTACCAATCCCACGATCGTTGGTTCGGTTCCTGGCTCTTGCCCTTCAGCAACACACTGAACCCTCAGCTTAGTTGCTCCTGACGATTTCCAGCCATTAATCAGAATTCAGCACCAACACAAGACTTAAATAAATGACACATTACTTACTAAATTAGAAACTATATATTTCTCTTTTTCAGCAAAATATGATAATTTTACAGCAAGGAAGTGTTTTGGAAATCTTTCAAAAATTTTAAATTCATACTTTTTGAATTTTTATACTTTAGCTTCTTGACTTGACCCCTCCTCTGGGTTAAACTACAGCATACTATTCTGCTGTAACACAAGATTTTCCCCACTATGGAATCAATAAAGTCGCATCTTCTCTTCCAAAAGGAAAACAATTCATCCAACACCCAATTTTAGTTTTGTATGATGACTCAGCCTTGCTTTCAAGGGAAGTCAGCTTTTAATCACATTAGAGGTGGTTGCTGCAGAGGAAAAAGCCTCCTATTAGTCATTAGTCTAATTCCAGAGTCCTCACACCCACCAGCCACACTGCCAAAGAAGAACAAAACAGGACACCGTATCAGCAGCGACCTTGACATGTCAGACGAGCCCAAGCAATAACCGTAGCAACACTGGCACAGTCACGTTCATACTCCAAGAGCAAGGCAATCCTTACAAGGAAATCTTCCAAATTCACTGTGGGAGTGTGTGTGTGTGTGTGTGTGTGTGTGTGTGTGTGTGTGTGTGTGTGTGTGTGTGTGTGTGTGTGTGTGTGTGTGTGTGTGTGTTTATATGCACTTGCTGTCTGACCTGTCAGTATTGGGTTCTGGATGGTTGATGAACATGACTTTCTTCCCTGCAATGTGTCTTCAGAAGCACGTGCATGAGAAAAACACACACACCAGCTAAGGACACTCCACACACACACATCATTGTACATGACTTGAAATTATATAGTATATGTGCATTCTGAGAAAATTGCTTGCCCTCATCCACACATTTACATACACACATTTGGCTCAACAACATCTTTACATAGTGTGAACACCCAGAGCTCGGTCCATATATTTTAGCACCAGGACCAGAGGTGTTCTCAGCATGGATCCTACCCTTTATTTATTTTTATGGCATCTTTACAACCTTCGAATCAGCCTAAACTGAAAAAATACATACGGTTAAAAGAGTCAAAACATCGTCGTGCTTTTTTTGGGAACAGACATGTAGACGTGCCACCACCTCCCTGGATTAATAAAGTACGTTTACTCAGCCATCATCACTGAAGGCTACAGTACACAGCCCAAGGCTTCCCATTCTGATTAGCCCCACACCACTGTGTCTGTGTGTGTGTGTGTGTGTGTGTGTGTGTGTGTGTGTGTGTGTGTGTACTTTTTGTTTGTACTTTTTTCTTCTATACTAGTGGAGACACAGAATTCAACTAAATTTGCACTACTTTTGTTCTATTTGTTGCTAATTTGTCCCTTTTTCTTTAATTTGTGCACTGATTGAGTTTCCTAAACGCATTTTGCTGCAGAACCTGACATAAAGTAGAAACTGTTTTATCCATTATCTCACATGTGTGCTACTTAACTGTGCTTATTAAACATTAACTGTGCCAATCGTAGCATTAAACCTATGAAAGCCTTCTCTAATCTAGAGTACATGAGGAAAGTGTAGGATTTCTGCGGCACAAAAAAAAAGCTGCAGTCTGAGATTTTCATGTGTTCCAAAGACATTCTGTTTCTTTGTGCTTTCCTCTGTATGCAAAGTGGCTGTGTGGGTGTTTTTCACAGGCCTGTGGCTGGACCCCTGCCAGTGACCGTACTTTGAACCAGCAGCAGCTGGGGCGTGAGCACAGCCAAACATAGATGGTTAGCTGAAGCGAGGAGACCTGCCCCTTCCTCCTCCGACCCCACCCTCCTCTCTCTCCGACTCCCTCACTTTCTCTCACTGCGTGTCTGTCTGTCTCTCACTCCTCTCCTTCCCACATCACTCAGCTGACTGTGGCAAAAACTCATCAAACAAAAAAAAAAAAAAAGCTGTATGCCTTCAGACCTGAGATGCCATCCTGCCAAACACATTTTTTGACCTAATTTCTAAAACCAATAACCATCCCAGACTCAGTCACCAATGGCAAAAACTGTCAATCATGTGTTTCAGAATTTCCTTTGAAGTTCTCTCCAAAACATCCATATTGTGGTTTTTCTTTGCAGGAGTGACTCACTGTTTCCCCAGACACTCAGCTTTTGGATACACATCTTTCCAAAGCGCTGACACGGTGGCCTCTGTTTTGTAATGCTGGCGCTGGAAATATTTGGATTTTGTCTTTCCCATCTCTTTTTCTTTTTTTGCCCCTTTCTTTTCTTTTTGTTACCCGCTCTTTCTCAGTCATTGCTGCGTTTTTAAAGTACGTCTTCTATTCTTCTCAGGGCTGACATCTACAAAAACACTCTGAGTAGTCTGACACAGTATCTGATCAGCTGTTTCGAAGCATTAATCATGTTGATAATAATAGTTACAGTATTGAATAAGAGAAATATATAAACCTGAAGACAATTGGAAACAATAGAGCAGGGCCTTTCAAAGTGTATTTATAGAAAGTGTTCTGTCATATTTGTTCCTACTTTTGTTTTGTTGCGCATGAGCTTGTTTGTCTCCGTCTTTTCCAATAATAGTTTTCTTGTACAGCGAAAAAAAAGTCATTAATGGACAGCAGATTTCCTCTTTTCCTCCCTCCCCTGCATCATACTCGCTGTTTGTCTGGTACTTTAATTCTCGCTGAGTCAAGCAGAGGGAGGGGTTGGAGATGTATACAGCTGCATTTGCTATTTTTTGAAGGAGAAGTGCCACCCACATTTTTTTTTATCACTGATTGTTAGTCTGTTGAACTAATTATAAACAGGTTGTCGTGGGACAATAGAGGTCCCAGGAGTCTCCAAGCCCCTTTGATCAAAGTGATAAGCGATGGAAGTGGTACTTTGTTTGATATTTACATGTTTTTTCACCTCTCTCTTATGAATCTGTAAGGCTCACTTTCAGGGAGTCCGTCAATTGTTGATTCTTCTTTTGAAAACCTCAGAAGCACTAATAGCTTTGAAATCTTAACTGTGTGGAGACCTGTGATATCAGATCTGTGATATCAGATCATAGCAGTCCTACGAGGCTTTCTCCCACAGACACAAAACATAACACAAAAACTGCTACAAATTTGTCTCCGGGCCATCATACATAAGACAGATACAGATAGAGTATTTGTTTCTTTGAAATTGGCTACAAGGTTGATGGTAGTCAGCGGTCGTCATAACTTTACAAAAGACTGGACTCTATACTTGCAGTGTATATCAGCACATACAAGCATGTCTCAAAGTCTAAAGTCTAGAAAGTCCTCTTTTTGGTTATTGTTATATTGTATTGAGGCCTAAAGCTTGGATTCCTGTTTTTAGAGTAAGTGAGGATAAAAATTGGTGCACCCAATAATTGTGGGCCACAGTGCGGTTCTAGAAATACTGAATGTGAATTTACAATATGTCTACACATAATATGAGGTTACTAAATAATTGCACGGCACAAAAAGTTCATTACTGATGGAACAACCAGAGGAGTTTGATGTGAAACAATATTGTCTGATTGTTGACAGTCAGCCCACGAATCCATTTCTGGCATTTATAGAACCAAGTTTAATTCCCAGCTTAGCCTTCTTCCTTACTTGTGTGAGTAATATCTTACAGTGGAAAAATGACATTTAATTTACTTGATCAGCTGACTGACAGCATACACTGTTAGACAGGACAAGTGGTTTTGGGAGCACTCCAGCTTTTGTTTTGGGTCTGACAACCATCTGCCATAGACTGGACACTTTACCGGCCAGACTCACATGTTAAGCAAGAACTTTGTCTGTGGAGAGACACTGCTCATCTTCTAAATCAACCAAACATTATTAAACTTGTCATTTATCTGAAGCTTTTGTATTGCATACGATAGACAAATGCCACACACCTAACAGCAAATGTTTGTATTGCGTGTCTGTCCTTCAGTCCCCGGCATAGTGGTTTAATTGAATCCCTTCATTCTATTTGGAAGCGCACATTTGGATTTAGAGGGTGTTAGCTTTGACCCACATTTTCAGTCGTGGCTCGTCTCTTAAACGCCCCGGCAGCTACAGTAGGTGACTTGAGTCCAAGCCGTTGACCCAGAGTCAATTCCAACATGCAGCTAATCCTGCTGCCGCTGCATCAGACCTCTTTGTCTAACTAGAGCTCCAGAACTGCTATGCGTAGGGCCTGGTCATTTTCCTTTTCCACATTAAAAAGCTCCATGTTGTAGTGTATGTCTACCTAGCAGAGGAAAGGTGGAAATTAGAGCCTAAAATAGAAGCGTAAGAGTCTGAGAAGTGGCTGACTCAGATAGTGGGGAAAAGTTGAGGTCGAGGCCAGGAAAGGCCATTTTGTTGAGATGAGGTCATTGCTGGAAAAAGAAATTACGGGGCCCCCAACCCCCTTGGTGCACTAATAATAGATGCTTCTTCCCCTCCCCAAAGGAAAATAAACATTAACTGCTGCTGCAGATGAGAATCATAGTGATGGGAAAGATTTGGCGCGTGTCCATGTGGCATTAGTACTAAATGCCAGTGCTCCCGAATTTAATATTTTAATTGTCAAAGAATCAATTTGTGAATCATAGGAACTTTTTTTTGTAAATTTGGATCATCTGCTACAGCTGAATGAAGAACTAATGTTTCATTAATTCCTTCGAGGGGAAGAGTCACCCAGTATATTTATCCTGACCATTCAACACCTCTGCGGACAATGAAATGCATCATTTCAGTCATGGAGGGTGGAGCTCGCTTAGTGATGAATGAAAGGCTTATACCGACACCTCTGCATCAACAGCAGCATTGATAGTGGTTAGTGTTGATTTTACCGCCAAATATAGAAGCAGTGCACAACGTAACGCGCCTGCTTTAGAAACTGCAGTCGGAGCAGTGTGACGGCAGGGTGGCATGACATCTTCAGCAGCCAATCATTTTAGACAGATTTGTTTTTTTCTCTCTCTTTTTTTTTTTTAAACCCAATAAGGCCTGTGGTGAAAGAACGAGAGGCTGTGAAAATGATGATATCACTGCGTTACTGTGTCATGCTTTAGCAGCTTTAAGCAACAGTTAATCGTTAAAGGAAGAACTTCAGGTCTTTAGTAACATGCTTCATTTCCTGCTGCAGTGAATAAGTTTTAACAAGTTACTAATAAAAAGTGAAGGTAACGAGACTGGACGAACTACTAATAAAAGATTTTAAGCTACATCAGTGCAACACAGATGATATAAATTCTCCTTATTGTGTGTCTTTGTTTTTTTGTGCATGTATGTCTCTAAAGTCGCGTCATGTTCCCCGTCGAACTGTTTCACTTCCCTTTCTTCTTTTCGTGTCATTGTTTATAACCATTAACTGACGCCATAGAAACCATGTAGCAACAATACCGAGGACACTCAAAACACAACCAAGCAACTAAAAATGGTGCAAAGAATGGAAATAACCTCTCTGAAATTGAAACAGCTCGTCTGAAATCAGACACATCCATTTGCATTGGGGAGCTGCGTCCTGTGCAGTGGTTGCTGCCCGTAATCAAACAAAGGGGCAGCTTTCACTTCGCGCAGTGGGACAGACGCTTTTAGGAGGGAAGTGACAGGGAGCTGAACAGGATATTAGGTGAACAGATTGTCTGGATCTGGCATTTTTCCTGATAGTGACTCAGACTCACAGGCCGGTTGTATGTTGTTGTTTTTTTTTTGTTTTTTTTCCCTGCGTGTTAAATTTACTTTCGGTCATTCTTGAAACATTTCATCACTGCCGCTTCTGTTCTATTTTCCTCTCCGGCCCACTATCTTTCTGGTTTTGTTCATAGGTGGGTCTGTCCTTATATGGCCTGCTAAGGGCTCTGGTGACAATGGGCCTGCTGTTGACACTGCCTCTCCCAGGGAGCACAGAGCAGGAGTTGTTCCCAACACTCATGCTGACAAAGGCAGACGCAGAAGAAGATAAACAGGAAGCAGATTAAAAAAAAAAAAAATTGCTGCTGAGCCCCCAGGGTTTACATCATCATCTGCTTTCCAGTTCTCTTCTAAGGTTTAAGGATTTGAGAATGTTTGTCTGCTACAGCATTTGGAAGAGCAGAGGTGTTAAACAAGTTGCTTGGCTCAGCAGGCTGAGAGTGGTTCTGTAAAACGCAGATACAGGGATTCCTGTTTCCTTTCTGTGCCTGCGTTGTACGGTAGCTCGTAAAATGGGATCACACATTTGTAGAAATGTCATCGGGTCACACCGCCATCAGTTCAGTGTGTCCACAGGCAGGCGAGACACGACAGAAGGATGTTGCTGTCAAACAGAAGGAGTAAAATTCTGGATTCCCCTTAATTATTGTTCAGTAAGGTAGCATGAAGCAAACTAGAGGGGATGAAAGAGATTTTAGTCTATTGTAATAAACAGAATGATGATGTCGGCTTTATATTTGTAAATGTTACATTTCATCATTTTTATTCGATTTTGGATCCACTTTGACTTTGTGGCTGTGGCACGGAATAATAGTCCAATTCTGTCTCCTAAAATCTAAATGGAAACACATTTTGCCTGGAAAGTAATTGCATCCAAATATGTTATAATAATATCAGGATATGTTGAAGTTGAACATAAAGGTTATATTTTATTTTATTTATTTATTTTTGGCTAAATGCAAATGCATAGGTGAATGTAGAGTCAGACTTTGCCCCACTTTCTACTCTCATGGTTTATCACAGCCTCCTCCAGGGTAGATCTCCACCCCTCTGCAGGTGAAGTTATAGGTGAGAGGTAAGTGTAGGAACACGAGTTCTGAGAATTTTGTTTCAGGATCGCGATCAAATATGATAAGAGGAAGTTCTTATCTTGTGTCACAGTGATGGAGCTTATTTCTTGGAGGTTGTTTGTCTTATTTTCTTTCTTAGAAACAATTGTACGTCCTTACATTTGCATCATAAAGTTACACCACTCTGTGCACACACGGTTGCCATGGAGCAGAGTATTGCTGTTGTTGTTATTGGTAACAAGGCGGGGAGGGAGAGTACAACTCAGCCACTGTGACTCATATAGAGAGTAACTCTGCTCGCCTTCCTACAGCACGGATGAACAAATGATGCCCCACGCTTTATATCAGCGTTCACGTCATGACAGCTATGATTCCCATAGTAACAGCTGTAATTATAGCACTGTGGTTGAATATGACCCTTTTGTGGTTTCTATGAAGTGAGATGCTGAAATACTTCACATTTCAGTTCACACATATATACACAAACATGTTTCAACAATATAAATTATTACAGTATCATAATAAAAATACAAGTTTAACAGTCATACAAAAAAAAAAGGCACCTGTTAAAGGCCAACAAACCATGAGACACAAAGATGTCAGCCACCAACGGTGAGAGCAGTAAACACTTCCAGATGGCACTGACAACACCGGAGCAGCACGGTCAGCGAGCGGCACAGAGAACACTTAAAACAAAATGAGACGTGACCAGGAAACAGGCTCTTAAACACACAGGTCAACTTGTCACACTGTGTTACTGCTGCTGCTGCTGCAGAGCTGGATCCACCACGCTTTAACACATGCTGCTTCGCTCTGCCAGGAAGCGTCTGCTCCTCTGGGTTTACGAAGGTCTAGTCACCATGCGGTACGTAGAGGTGAAGGCCATATGGACTCCAGCACGTCCACGTTATCTGTCATAGACACGGTTCCTCCTCAAGGAGGCTTGTCGGAGTGTTTCTTGGCCGTGGTCTGCTGAGTCAATGTAGGGCAATGTGCTAAATTACATAAGCTGCTGTGTAGTGAGGAGAGCAACGAGAGAACTGACGTTGTCTAGTAAACCACAGCCAGGAGGAAATTTATCATTTCATTTTGCACACTGCGGTAGAAGGCATTTCCTGCGATATTTGATTTTCCTTGAGCATTCACTACCTAGGAGAGTCATGAATATTCAATTTGCATTCCATACAAGCCTCGCAACATCTTTTTCCCTGGATAATCTCTTGACCTCCTGTGTTTTCATCGTCCACCACATCTCAATGCTTAATGTACCTCGGTCCTCTGCCACATCAAATGTACTGACACTGCTACTAATGGCTGACTCTCTGCGTGTCTTTTCACTCCTCTGTTACGAACACCGTATTCCCAAACACCAACCACAGTAATCCTGTTTGCGTATTTAGTTCCAGACATTACCCATGTGTATTTACATTCCCATCTGTTTGCAGTCAGACATGCCACACGCAGGCAAAGACCTGCTCATACACTTCGACGACGGTGTCTGTTGTACATCTAGCGCTAAGGCCAAAAGTTGCATGTTGTTTGGTTATGAAAATGCTTTTCTGTTTGGATTAGGCCAATATGCGTGTGCTGTTCTTGCACTGCTATGTAAGGCAGTGTGACAGCTTGTATATGGTGATTCAATTGCTGACATTCTTATCAGGGCCATGCGCAGACTGGAGCCTGAACACATGAAGGTCAACTGATAAAGGGATATATATCCTTAATTGTTCTGAAAACGAGTAACCTTTGGTCCTCTTACTTTACTGACAGATCACCCCTATATTTGC
Organism: Channa striata; assembly: GCA_033026295.1. Taxonomy (NCBI): domain Eukaryota; kingdom Metazoa; phylum Chordata; class Actinopteri; order Anabantiformes; family Channidae; genus Channa; species Channa striata. The sequence goes on along the minus strand of CM065173.1, from coordinate 15,243,503 downwards.
AGGTAATTTGCAAACAGAATCTATAAGCAGCAAAAGTCTGGTATAAAACAAAAATTTGCTGAAGAATTATTATTTGCTTGGTTTACCACAACTCTTACATAGACACCTGAGCGAATCCTGGTGAATAAATTCAGTTGTGATCACGGAAAATTAGATAATATGTAACCAGCATATAATACAATTTATCACAAAAAATACCTACTGCAACATCAAAGTTTATTAAAGCTACTCTTGCTACAGTAAGTTTGACTTGTTGATGTGTGTATGTGTAAAATGAAATTGCCTGCATGTCTGTACGTGTTTTACAGGTGTGTGTACTTGTGTATATGTTTCCATACAACTATCCTTCTGTCTGCAGAGCCCTCGAATCAGAGCCGTGGTTCACTCCACTTTCTATGTCTGTCTGCACTCAAAAGGAAAAACGATGACGTGTTTACGACAGGCGCCCAGGGAAAAGAGAATTCATTTTGGGACAAGCGGCACTAACAAGTGAGCCCGTGTTTAGATTCCTTCCCTTCATCCACACCTAGTTTCAGTGTGTGACATTACAACATAACTCACTCTGCGGCTGGGGGCTGACTTATTGTAAGACTAATAATCGAAACAAGGATGATTTCCTCTTTCCTTTCTGTCACATCTTTCTGTCACCAACTGTGTTTGTGTGTCTCAGATCTCCTTGGCAACACCAGTAGAGGGAAACCCGTAATCATCAGACTAAATCTGACTAAGAAATTCCTCCAGGCCTCACAACACCAAACCATTAATGTCCAAGAATAGAAGTTGTTGAGCCCAGAGGCTTGGTTTGTTCCCTCGTGTACTGAATCACCGAGTGGGAAGGGAGCAGTTCGAGGTGTTGAGCTTAGTACTGACGTTAGACATGATTCTATCAAATACTTTTTTCCCAGGCCTTGAACACAGGAAGAAATTAAAAAAGACAGAGGGAAGTGGGTCACACCCTGGTCAGCTGTGGAAATCCAACTCAGCACAGATGTGTGTCAACAAGATTCCTGGCACGACTCCTCTCAAAAGAAAAGCTGGACAAAGTTATGCACACTCAGAGCCGGGTGGACATTGTCCAAAGCGTGTTGGTAAGTCCTGTGCCGGTGGCCAGAAACAGAGTAATTCCATTGTGTAACAAACTTGCTCAAAACAACAGAGAGACGTGTTCGACTGTACGGGATGTCAAAATTACAGCAGGCAGCATACAAGCCGAATTCGTTTCAAAAAAACACAAGTTGACATTCAGGTCTCTAGTGCGTCTTCTTTAGCAAAACTGTTTAGAGAAGCACAAGCAGCTCGGTGTCAAGTGCACCAAATGACATTTAGCAGACTCCCATATGCTTTATTAAATGTCTGCATCTCATATAGGAAGATGCATCATTATCAAATTATGAAAAAGTGTTCATGTACTAAGGGATAGATATCAAATAAGCTGTAAAACCTAATGTGGGTGAAGATGAATACAGCTGTTTTACAGACAGACAGACAGACAGACAGACAGCCTTAATAATGTACAGCTGAACTCGTGGCTCGTTGCAAGCGACTTTGCTTCTCTGCTTTTCACTTAGGCTCAGTGATACAACCAAATAGATTATCTCTGTTACTGCATTAATTCTATGATAAAAAAAATCTTGCTCAAACAGGGTTTTTGATAAGATGCAATCAGCTGGGCAAATGCAGTCGATTTATTTAATCTGCCATAACCCGGGGTTTGCATTAAAGACAAGGCTAATGTTTGCAGCTGTCCAAATAAGAAGTGAGGCGTGGAATCGGTCAGCGAGGGCAGACTCCTTCTGTGCACCACTTTCGACAAAGCTGCAGCCTTCCTGCGTGTGCAGTGTTGGACTAGTACCTCAACTCAAGTAATACATGACATATTAGTTATTGCTGTTAATTCAGAGTATCAGGTTAAAACTCCATTTTCTTTGTAGACATATGGTCCATAGCCTTTCCTACTGTGAAGAGGTGCTGTTGAAGGCTGTTAGAACAGACCCCTGAGCAGTACAGAGATGCGTTGTCTTCCATCGGTTTACAAATGAGCATCACATTTTGAAAATTTTCAGAAAAATGTTCTTCACAAACGTTTTGCCTAATATGAATAATTTAAAATTGTTATGTGGTTACCAGTATACTCACAAAGATCTTTGTTTCTCATGCTTTTCTTATCACGAACGTCCACTTCACTTACCAAACCTTAAAATAAGGCTTAGTCCATTTAGCTAATGACTCACTTTATTCTTTGCATAAATCAACTTAGTTGGAAACTAAGAAGCTAATTAGCTTCTAATCTGTAATAATGGCTGTAATTCCTGCACCACATACTCAACTAACAAGTCCTGCTCCTTCAAAGACATTTTATTTTTTCTGATTAAAATTTAGTTGCTTCCCCTGCTGCATGACAACACTGGCATTTCTCTTGAAGTTTCTGGGTCAGTGTGACATAAAAGTGGATATAACATTTGATACTAAACTCGATGAGTATTACTTTTCCCATCAACCAATTCCAGAAATGTATATTAAACATTCAGTGGGGTTTTTCTGAGCTTCATTTTTCCATTATTTTTGTCCTTTTTGAAGAAAAAAAACATGAATTAAAGAACAGACCTCTTATTTATTTAAAAAAATAAGTTGTTGTGTCAGCTTCGCTCTCTATGCAGTAAGTGAGGAGTTACTAATTAAAATAAAGCTTTGAGAGCTGGGTCCAGAGAGAGCTGCCTTCTGCAGTGTAGACTTCCTTCTGATGGTTGAAGACTGGCTGGTTTACTAGTAGGTAAACATGACAGTGTGACGTGTAATTTACTGTACTGCTGTCGCGGAAAATGATTTGGAAATGTTAAATATAGAATTATCTTGTTTTGGGGCCACCAACATGCAAAGTAGTGGTGGGGTTTAAAATGAACTTACACCATTTTGTAAATGAAAGATCTTTGTCTTCCCTGAGAGAACATTAATCCCGTCAATGGACCAAAGTCTTCGAGGAACAGCTGGGTTTTTTTCCCCTTGTTACCAGTCGACCATCGCTGATGGTACAAGCATTAGCTGAGCTCTGATTGGTGGAGAATGATGGCGCTCCAAACTAAGGTGCCATCTGAGGTCGTCATGAAATTAGGTGCAAGTTTTACAGTTGGAAACATACAGGAAATTTTGTGCCAAAACAGGTTAAGCTTATCCACACTTGGTAGTGATGCAAGAAGTTCTTTCAGTGGCTGCGAACCAGTGGGTCCAAACTAAAACTCCAACGCCACCAGCCTCTGACATCCCAGTAGAAAGCCAATCCCAAAGACTTGTTCATTTGACTAATCCTCACAGCTTTACAAGCAGAAATAGAAGCTGTTATATAAAGAGGTTAAAAGTTTACCTGCCCAAACGGTCATTTTATTTGAAAATCTGAAAATACAGTTGTTTTGAATTTCATATGTATGCATTTGGATTGACATGTTTGACATGTTTACCCTGAATCTTTTACACAGAATCTGTGGGTGTATTTTTCCTTTGCACCAAATATTATTTGCATGTTATTTGTGCACAATGGGTTTTTATGCTGCACAAAATCAGCCAAAACATGGTTTTAATCTTGTCACATGGTCTGTGCATTTACAGCAAGCTGCGATTCCCGTGTGTCCTGACATCAATCATAGTCGTCATTAATGAAGGTGACCTCTGTCAGTCACAAAACTAAAACCAACTGGAGAATTTATCTAATGCTTAGAACAATGAAATATTCCCACAGTCACCAAATGGTTGTAAATAATTATGTAATTGTAAAAGCTAATGTGGCTTTTTAGTCTTATATCAGTAGTTTTAGCAACAGGCCACCAGGCCGATGAATAGTTTGGCTTTTCTCTCCCTTTCTGTAACCTGATAAGATTCCCACAGCATTCCGGCAACAATATCTTATTTGTTGATATTGTGAGCAAAGTAATGCGTTCCTTGTTCAATTCGTTGACTTTTTGCTCGCTATTTGTTTGTTGGGACAAAGGTACATTTGACGCAGAGTCAGTCAGTGAGTCATGTCAGCTAACGCAATGGGATCCTGAAGTCAGCCTCTGACATTATCCGACGACTAGCTCGGAAAAATGCAGCCGTGGCCAGTTCGAACAAGAGCCTCTACTGTTGCGTCACAAAGGAACCCCTGCAGTGTCATTCGGAACAAGGATGACATTCTCTGTTTGGGTGCAATATAAACACATTTGGTCTTTAGCGTGACAACTTTGCATAAAATCCCAGCATCTATGATGTAGGTCACAGACCAGCAGGTTTCACAAGGATTTTTTTTTCCCGCAGCACAGTGTGTGGAGGGTTCTGTATCTTAGTTTAGGTTTGGCAATTAATTATATGGTGGATAGTAAAAGAGCTGTAAAGTTAATGAGAAATTACATGTTCACTACTGCTCAGACTTGGGTTGCACACAAACCCTTTACTGTGCACGTGTTGGGTCTTAGACCAAACCCAGATTCAATTAAAAATATACTTTCTGCCAGTTCAGCAGTTGTTTTCATTGACTGGCTTTATAGGTATATAAACGGGGTGCACGGCCGTCTTTAGGGCTTTGAAACTTTGAGGGTGTTTGAGTTGAATCCAAAAGGCATGGCGTCATCTTTGAACATCTGTGGTGTTACTCTCTGCAACCAACAACAGTTTAAATGGAGGAATAAAACTCCTCATGCATTCTATGTCAAATTAAAGCACAGTGTTCTCTCTTTCATATGACATTTGATATGCAGGCAACCAGAGACAGTAAATTTGTCGTCAGGACTGTACCCCACGGTTTAAAACATGCCATTTGCAACATGGATTTTTAAATCTGAAGTAAATAGAACATAAATGTGTGCGTGGCCAAATAATCCCCCGTCTTCATTTGGTCTGTGCTGTGCAGTGTTGGTCCTTTAGCACCATGGGAAAGTGTCACAGTTATTTACAAATGAACTTATTTGCGGCAGTAAGCGCATTCGAGCGCCTTACACGGGTCTTACAAAGAGATAAACTTCGCTCTGATCCGCTTTCAAGTTTTCAATCAGATTAGGTACAATGGCACAGAATATGAATGTATGCCAGAATGTACTACTGGGCCCCAGCAGCTTTGAAACTTAAATCCATATCAGCTGCCCAACGTCCCATAAGTAGTCAAAATGTTTCACTTAGAGTGAAATGAAAGTGATTTGTTTTACCAACCCTGACCTGACTCACTGACAGTGATCATGCAGCGTAACTGTCCAGTGTGACGGCAGTTTACAGCATCCATCCCCCAGATCTGCGTATTTTAGTCACAGCTGTCATGAAAAGCACGGGGAAACTACAAGAGGTCAGACATTTGTTCATCTTCCGGTAATTATTATTATCATTATGAGTCAATAATAAGGCAAATCTATGCACATGCTTCTCTTAGCGCGGTGACAACGGACAAGAAACCGGCCGCTGCTCTCGCAAACAGATTATTGTAGTTTGGGGGCTGATGTTGGGCAATCACTAACTCTCTGTCCAGTTGCTGATAAAGATTGAATGGCGCAATAGGGGTGAAAAACTAAAGCAGGGACAGTGGAGAAAGACAAAAAAGAGCAGGTTATGCAACAATGGCCATAATCCGTCCATTGTATTTGTGCTGCCCAGAAGAATACACAGTCCCTCAGCCCAGCCTGCACTGGCACCCTTCAAACACAGTTGGCCCGGTGACGGTCAGCAAGAATGTTCTCTCATCTTTGATCCACAAGCGATTTATGTGAGGTCAATATGCGGAAAAATGTGGGTCAGTCAGTCCAACGCTGCACAGTGTCACATGCCGTAACCTTTAGTGGAAGAGTGAAAGCTTGTGTTTGTTGTTCAGACTTTCCAGAATTACACCAGCTACATTACGTAGCTCATGTGCATCAGGTTTACAGTGATGAGCTTTTTTTATCACCCTGGTCAGAACAATGAGGCGACTTACAATCAGCTAATCCCGCTGTGGTTTGATAAGGTAACGCTCTGCAACATGGGGCTCTCTGTTGACTTACAGGTTAAGGCACATACCACATAAGGGCAGGGTCCACGCCTCCATTCTTGGCCCGGGGATTTCGTTTGGATATCATAACCTCAGAATGGAGAAAGCTGACAAACACACAGAACGATGCCAATGTGGAACCATTCGGGGAACAACAGTCACATCACAACTTGTCACATGTTGCGTGAGTTTTACAGACGACGATAAGTTGATCTCCTATTGTTTCTTTAACTTGGAACAGATCCAACTCGCTGTTTTCTTCCTGTTCTCTCTGTTTGTGCGATCGGAGGCCAAGCCGACTGTCCGCTGGCCGTGGCTCTGTGTTTAACAGACAGATGTAGGAGGGACATATTTGTTTTATGAAGCACTAAACAAGTAGGCAAATAAGAAAAAAAATGTCATCTATTAATCTATATAAATCTATTAATATTGACTTTTCCTTTAAAGCGTGTGTGTCGCCAAGACTTCTAAGGAGAGATGGTGTGGTGGTCAGAGGCAGAAGCTCTGCAGCAGATACAGGAAACAGCTGGGCCCTAAGTCTGTGCGGCTCTACCTCCAGCACATGATTAGGGAGTTAACCCGCTCTTCAGTGGCTGACCGAGGCTTTGACAGCTGAGAGGAAGGCGGCTGATCCTTCCTGTCCAAACGTACAGCCCCACGAGTCCCTGTGGCCGCAGAAGAGAGAGGGAGACAGTCGGTTTGTCTTGTCAGGGAGCCAGGATGGCTTTCCCTCAGGAAACTCCTTCAAAACGCAAAGTCAGACCTGAATAGTGCTTTGTGCTTCTCCCACCACAGCTGAGACAGCACCAGGAAAAGCCAGAAGGATTTCAAATCTTTCCTCAGTTTATTTTCAACGTGGCTCAGATAGCAGGAAATGACAGGACTCTATCGAGCAAGTGAAACTTAAATCGCCTGGCACCGAGGTTTCAGTCACTGGTGTGATGTTTGCTACAGAGTGTCCTGGTTAAAGATTCTCTTTGATTTATACCACCACACGCACGGCTTTTTGATATTTGTCTCCGAAATCAATAAGTCAGTTTTGGTTACATAACAATAAGTGGTCGCTTATGGTAATTCCACCTGTATGGAGTGCAATAAGATGCAATAACAAAAACATAACCAGACCTGTGTGGGTCACTGAGACAAAGAAATGGGGCCATTAATATTTCCTCAACCTTGTCTGACTCTGGCCGGACAAACCCAGTTCCTAGGGGAATATTAACAACTATTGTGTTTTTCCACATGTTGTTTTTACGGCTCAGCCAACCACTTCCCCTCTTTTTAACAAACAATATAACTTTCCGTGCGTCTATTTTTTTACATGAAACGCTGAGATCAGACCTACAGAAAAAAAACTGATTATGTGATTATATATAGTCTGGATTTTAGTGGACACCTGTCCAGTGTTTTCACTTACAATAACACCGCCAGTGAGCAATATATGGGAAATATCTTTTTTTTTCTTTGTTTGTGTGTTTTGTTTAATCTGCTTCTTGCTTTAAATTACTGGTGTCGTACTCAGGTGTAACATTCTTTATGATGAATAATGACTTAAATAAATACACAAAATACACAGAATTCAATATATGCTGCAACAGATGTAACGCAGGCTGAATGACTTAGCTACATATATGTATTGTACTGAAAATATCACCTAGAAATTCATCCTGCACAGTTTACAAAGTCTATTGCTGGAACAATTCCTATTAGAATAAATGTTGATACACCTACAAAAATAAATAATTATATCAAAAAGTATAGAAATATATCATTCACAGTAAATAAATGTAATGGCTTTGTGTTTTGTTTTTCATATGCAGTTGTTTATGAAACATAAATGCCAATTAAAAACTTTTTAAAAGCTTGCAAACATCATTTTTAGGACATTGGCAGATCCTAGAGCTTATTTCAGCAATATGACGTGAGCATATCCCAGAAACAATATTAGATATGCTCAGACACAGTTCAGTCAAGGAATCGAAGCAAAATAAGAAGGTCACAATCACACAAACACACATCGTACAGACACACAACCCCTGCGGTCGGGGAGTGTTGCGTGTCAAGATGGTTGCGTCTGCAGAGCTAGACAGTCTCTGCTCTGAGCTCAGTCTGCCTCAGAGGTTACGCAACGCAGCGCCGGTCACAGCGCATGCTGCTTTCTGATTGGTTTCACGGAACCGACTGATTTAAATACCCTTCCCCCGAAGGACTTTCTACTCAGGAGTCCGACCGAGGGAGTCGGGCCGGTTTGAATGAATGACTGCACTTCATTTGATAAAGATTGGAAACACTGGAAAACATCTGTCTGAAGGCAGTTGGACACATAAGACATCACGTAAACAAAAGCTGTCAACAGAAGGAGTAAACTGACGGGAGGGCAAAGAAAAGAAACTTGATGCTAAATCAACAAAGTCTAACCTCGTCTGGTTTCTGGTTTCAGCAGTGTAACCGAGTATGGGAGGGTGCTCCCAGTGCGTGACAAAAAAGAAAAACAGCCTTACATAACAAGTTGGATTGCAGTTATGCCTGCTATGAGATGCATGGGAAAGATGTTCTTTTTCCTATTAAACGTCCTCATCCATGACCAAAAATAGAGTCACCAACTCAAAGCCCAGAGCCTCTGAAAAGTCTGCAGCTATGAGACCATTAAAAAACCTCATCGTGATCACAGCTACATTATAAACTGCATTAAGAGATCTGCACTGACTATTTCACGCTGAGTTTTCCTCGACAATGCAACATGCAGCAGCCCTGAAAAAAAATGTATATTTTTTCAGAAATCTATGCAATCAGTCCTGGAATGCGTTTCATGTTTTTCTCAAAAGGCTGCTGCCATCCACAAGATGCAACATTTAATTCTCAATTTCCAATTCTGAGGCTGTTTTGCATTATAAGATTTGGTTAAAATTCACTTTCAAAACAAGGAAATGAGAGAACGCACACCCACGTCTAGTTCTGTTCATTGGAGGGAAAAGGCCACACCTGTCTTTTTGTGAAAAAAGGATTTGGTTTCAACCCAAAATGTTTGTGTTCATATTCAGTGTTGACATGTTGCTCTAACCCAATTTTTGTTGCATTGAGGAAAGAGTTGGAAAATCTTTTGTGCTAACTTGTATATTGGCACATGCACATCCTTGCTGATTCAGGCCATGTTTGATATTCTCTCTAATCACAGATGTTGCATAAGATAACAACAACCACGAACGCAGATCATAATACTTTACATTTCCAGACATGCCGTTGTTTGATATTGCAAGAAAAACCCAAACACGCTTCTGCTGGCAAGTCGAAAATGCAGCAACAGCCGTGACCCAGCACGTACGCAGCGTCTCCTTCCATCCTTCCTGACCTTCTGTGGTCAACCCAAAGCCTGGCTGTGGCTTGCATCAGAGAATCAGACAAATAAAATACTTTTCACTTTTTGATTCAAAGGTAAACCCCAATCTAAAACAAACACAACGCAGCATCTACTTCATGCCAAACGCTGCTGCACATGATAAACTCTGAGGGCAGAGACCTGCCTGGCATCACTCCCTGAACATTTTGTCTGTGCTAGCAAGGCAGTGTTCTTAGAAATGTTTAAAAATTGCATCATAAATTGATCTTGTGTGCTTAGGGAGGGGTTCGTCTAATGGATTCTGCTCTATTTGACTGCTGTTGGGCATGTATTTTTTTGGAAACTTAAGATGTCTGTAGCAATATATCTCTACAAAATCATGTGCAATGAATTGTAAATAATATAGTTATTAACTGACCGTAAAAAAAAATGGGTGCATACATTACATTGGGAATCATCTAATCACTGAAGCCATTAAATCTGCTGATGTGGAACTTTGGCAGAGGTGAAATAAGTGTTCTGGGTCGAAAGGCTGAGAGAAGTAAACACACAGGCAACTTTTGCACTGCGAGATAATATATACCCTGCAACGTTTGCCATATTCCCATGCTGTGACTTTTGTTCACCTGTCTCGACCTGATGTTATCTCAGTTTATGAGGCGACAACGTGTGTCTATGCATGTGTAGCTATGGAAATGACAAGAAGGCAATGCAAACGGAACACAGTCACATTCATTTCATTTCTTTTTAAGTTATACAGGAGCTACAGTCAGTCACTTACAGGTGTATGTTACAGTTTCGGACAATCACTCCATCTGTGATTTTTAGAATGGGGCTTACAAACTATTGTTTATGTGCATCACTTAAGTACAAGTGTGATTTGAGTTTGCAAATGTGAAATATAAAACCTTACATGTCATTATAAAGCCCATGACAAGCACCACATTCACACTGAACAGTTATTTGTAGCAGTGAGTGGAAAACTAGGATTAATAGAAACTTGAAACCCGTCATTTTAGACTTAACCGCACATTCCCCCTTGAAAAGACAACAGGTTGCAGCTTTTAAGCGCTTGTCAAAGTAAATTGTTCGCGTGACTGTTAGTTTGCGTTCACGGTGCGTAACAGCTACTTGAAATGCTTTGTAAACCCCTTGAAGCGGGCTCTTCTGAATGTTGACAGACAGACGCCATGGCAGCCATTACTGTGGGAGACGTGGAGGAGTCGTCTGCTTTGTCACGGTAATGAACGCTTTCATGTGATCTGCAGCTTTAAAGAAGTCACTGCGGGGGGAAAATCTTAAACATTTATATAACCCTTGCGTAAAGCCTAAAGCGTCCGTGTGCGTGTTTGTCTACTACGTGTATTTGAACTGACGGCCCTTTTGTTTGTTTGCCTTTTCTTGTAGACTCTGGATCCAGTTTCATAACAGAGTCTTACTTTGGTGTATTCTGACACGCCTCAATAATTGTTGCTCAATTGTGTGTTTTCTTTGGAATTTAAGTCGTCAGTAATATATTTTCTTTTCTGAACTGCACAGGTATATCCAAAAAAAAAGTTACATGTCTGCACCGAAATCCAGCATCGTGTGTTCTGAACGAGTCTTTTCCTGATTATTAGAAGAAATGCTCACAGGTGAAGGTCAGTTCTTGATGCGGAGGAAACGAGCTGAATGTTTCTGACCTTTTGCATATTCTTGCCCCATAACATGTGCACCAGCAGAGTGTCTTTGTGTGTTTTGGCTGTGTTTGCTTGGTTGCATGCGTGTGGTTTGGATGTGGTGGTACATTTGTTATTGTGTGTAGGAACAGCAGTTTATTTATAATATGTGTGTATGAGTGTCCCTTCCTTTTTCCATGCCACAGCAACAATGCCGTCTCCTTTCCTGTTTAACTGCAGGCCAACACAGCAGGGCGAGTTGTGTTTATACACTTAACCTCCACCGGTGCCAAGACTCGGATCACAATGTTCAACACCTCCACAAATGTACCTTGGAGGGCAAAATGATGATCACAACAACACCTAAATGGGCAGTGGCAACGCGAATGACATCATCAGGTGAAACTCACTGACATTATCACTGACAAATTCTTTTGTCCTGCAAAGAATGTTTTATCCATAGTACACAATACATTTGAGATTCTAGTGATATTTCAGTGTAAACAGATTCCTTTATTATCTGACGGTCTTTAAATCTGACTAATCTTTGATTCACTGAATTTTGTTTTTGCAATATTTTGCAGTGTTATTGTCTTAAAATCTGGAGTTTATGTGCTACTTGTGTGAGGATGAATATCTGCCCTCACAGCCCGTCACACTGAAGCTATGACTCTCACACTGGCCTTCTTTCTCTCGGAAATGTTGTTTGCTGATGAGTTTCCTCTGCACATTGACACCTTATAGCCTCAAAGCTCACGACACCATCTGACAACAAATGCCGTAGAGATTAAAGAGGCTGGAAGCAAACAGTACGGTTTATGGTAACTTACACCCCTGACATTAGCACAGTCTACTTTTTTAAATCATTTAAGTTATAAAAGATTGTTCAAACAATGTCACTGACTTTATTGCTGTTTTGGAAAACGAAAGTCCTTGAAATGATTTTCCTTGCAATCAGCAGGTGTGTTTGGCAATAAAATGTCAGTCGCTCTGAGGCATCATGTAAAACACAATCAGAGTTAAGTAAGTGTTTACACTTGTTGAGGTTCAGAATTTGTATGGGCGTGTTAATTTGTGCCGGGCTGTCAATAAAACATGTTATGTAAAAATCGAAGGGTGTAATTTTTTTAACTGCCCTGCTGAAACATGTTAATTTTCACCAGCATGATTTCTGATGAAGTTATTTGTCCTGCATGCACATACTTGTTTAAAATTTCATGTTTCAACTTGTTTCATCATTCAACTGCATATTACTGTAAATAAAAAGTTGCAATACTAGATAAATATAATAGATGAGGGTTATAACCACATTATTTACACAAATTATTCAACAAAGAAAGTAATTTGGTTATCTATAACAAAATCCATTTTATTGTGTTCATGACAGGTGTCACTGATTATTAAAAAGTACATTCAGTGGCAACTATTATATGAAATCTAAAAAGTGAAATGCCAAAAAAAAACTAACTTAAAATTTCATGCAAGTGCAACTTTTTTCAAACAAAAGCTTTAATCTGTGTATTATAATATCTTTCATTCATAAAAAATAAGTGTTTAAACATAGTCAGTTTTATTAAACCTAATTTAAAGATCTAGATTACCTTCCAATTGTTATTTTTCACATTTATATTTCATATTTAAATATAAAAAATGTACTTTTTTAATTTAAGATAAATAAAGGAAATAATGGTGACTGATCTGACGGAGGAAATGCAGAAAGCCTTTTGTTAAATTATAATAAAATATTAAAGGAGTAAATGACTTTTAGAAAACCCCGGTTTAAATAAAGCTTTAAAACGAACTTGCAGTTAAAGACAAATAGAATCATGTAGCTGCCAGTTTTGTCCCACTTGTAAACAATTCTGTCTGAACCACCATAACTCTGCACATTTGGGGACAGGCTAAACAGCTGTAAAGCAAACGCTCATAAAGTTCACAACCCCGGAAAACCGCAGGAAGGCAATAAACCTGTGGAGAACATACTGTTCTGCCACTACAAGGAGCTCACGGGAGGCAGCCTCCCAATGTGGAAGCGGGACAGGATTTTCAGGATGCCTCGCACTCACTGTGCCCTGTCTCGTACCCTGTGTGCAGTTATGACATAATTACAGTGTATGTGTTCAGTTAGAGCATTCAGAACCAACTGTGTGCACGTTATAAGCAGATGCTGACTTGTTTTGCATTCTGCGGTTCAACTGCAAAAGTACTGAAGTATTTCTTAGCTAATAGTAAATAAAGTTGTTGGATATGTGTTAAAATGGCAAATAAAAACATAAAATAAAACATAAAATCCAAAAGTGTTACCACAATTTTATACTATATTAACATCGGATGAAGTTGAATTTGATGGATGCAGTGTTGGACATGTCCTCGGTCTGGGTTATGGGCCGGGATCCGATTAAACTGGATTATTATGTTAGGTACAGAAATTCATCAGGATTTGGCATCACCCGGCTGACATGCAAGTTACCTTCAGTAAAGAGGAAAATGACGTTTTACTAGATGATTCTGTGTCCTCAGCCTGTTTCTGCTGCACAATTTGACTCTTGCAATGGCGAAGGGCACAGATTTTCATTAGTCAGTTTTGAAATGCATTTGAGCAAGATGAGTTGAGAAACTGGAAAGTACTGTGCACAGGAGCAGCTGAGTCAGTCTGTTCTTCTTTCCACAACATTTCCCTTGAGAATTTCTAAGAACTCAGCTTAAAAGCTTGAAGTTGTCCAAGACTGCAATCGGACAGGACATTAAAAAACACAGTTGAGCCATGGGAAAGTCGGCGCTGAAGATGTGTGCTGGGTGTCTTATCTAGAAACTTTTTTTTCTTGATAGAAATAGGAACAATTCAGTGAAAACCATGTGTGGCACAGTCAGGCCTTGTTTAACTGAATTCCACACATGTTTTTTATAGGCGTGCTGACAAGGAAAATATGTGACTGTGACAAAGACCGAGGAAAATAATATATTGGAACCTCAACCTGTTTGAACTGCATTATATTCATGGGACTTCCTCAAGACACATAATCTTGAAGTGAAAATGGACTTTTGATTGTTATTTGTTGCCCGGTATATTTTGGGGGAGTGGAATATTTATCATTTGACTTGTCAAAGACAGCACAGGTATAAAAACAGTTCTAATTAGTTCTTCTTGCATTGGACGCCAGCTGCAGGGCCTGATGTTGGCCATGACTCACTCCACCGCCGAATGGAACACAGGCATCATTAGTGTTAGCAGTCACACCTCCTAAATTGTCAAAAGGTGAATATTGGCTGCTTTATGGTTCTGCTATAAACACCTGATGGAACCAGCAGTGTTTCTTTCTTCAGTAATACCAGGCAGAATACTTTTTTAATCACGATACAGAGTCTTTGGTGAAGTATGTGTGGCTGCAGAAACACCCCACTGATAAGTTATTCTTTATTTGAACAAATCTTCAGCAATTATTTCTCCTTATCATTCTTACGAAGCTGTTCACAATATAGCTGCTACCCGGTGTGTCTGTTATGGATTTGAGCTACAATAGATGTGTTCATGGACAACATTTTGTGTAAATCCTGATAATGAATCTGTTCCATTAGCTGCTTCAGTTGTGCATGCAGCTCGCTGTCACGCTGCCATGACTTTATGAGGGGACGTGTGAATAGAATAAAGCCATTTGAGCGGCTGCTTATCCAGCCGATTCTGACAGGTTGTAATGGGCTCTGCTACAGAAGCTAAGTGGTCTCTGGTGTTCACAAGGTGTCCAACAGGGAACATTAAAGCTCACAGTGCCGAGTCGTCATTACAGTGAGAAGGTTAACGTAGGAATGAACTGGACATCCTGTGTGTCTGCCTATAGGTCCCGACCAGATGCCAATTGGGTGACAAATCGTAAGAAACTGGTTGGCTTTTCCCACTATAACATCGTGATGAAGTCCTATTTCAGAGTCTAATACTCTTCTTCTGAGTCTTAGATTTTCGATGCTTCTAAACTTTGTTCATCCATTATCTTTACAGCTGTCCAGTCCGTCTCTGTCTGAGGCACAACACAGGGACCTTCTAGCTGTGAGGAGGCCACGTTAACCACTCAACCCCCGTGCCCTCCTTGTAAACAAGTCAGTTTTTATTATCATCATCACTTTTCCTCTTCTGATAACCATGCCTTATTTCTAACTTGCAGCTGTGGGCACCCAGCCAGCTCCACCCCACAGCACTTAATAAAAAGATACTAAACCCGGATTTGCGAACATTGTGCTGATGTCAAGAAAATGTAATAGCTCTTGAAGGGTGTAATCCTCCTAAAGCCTGCACATTATATTGTATCACATTTCCTTTTCTTGGACTTGTTGGGCACAAAGGAAACTCTCTTTACAGCATAAGTACATTTCCAAGGTTTTCTGGAGTTCATTTCCTGCTCTCTTTCCATCCTAAACATCCTCCATCCCACTGACAGCTCCTTACATGAACCAAAACTAGAACAGAGGATGAGAGATGTTTACCACGCGAAGGGTCCAAACATAAACCGCAGAAGAGGAGGAAGGGTTGCATAACGCTCCATAACGCTCCATAACCTCTACCAAGACTTGAATTTGAGGTACAAGGAAATATGACTGCTGTTATATGAATGCTGCTGTAACCTCTTCCATAAACTCAGTACTGCGAACGCTTTGCTCTCTTTGTTAATGTTTACTGAAATCTTAGCTGCTGTCAGATTTACAGGATGTTAAAACAGATCAAAGCCAGCCGCAGTGTTTCAAACATCGATGTGCTTTATTAGTGTCTTTTAAATAAACCCGATGAACCATGTACCACTCTTCAAAAATAATACAGATTTGCAATACTGTCTCCCAAAATAAATACATCAAACCAGAAAGGCCACCATTAGATTATAGTTAAATCGCAGGGTTGCAAACATCCCATGTAATGATTATTATGCAGACTTGTCCTTATATCAGAAAAACCCCCTTGTGATGGGTGTGCTGTTATAGCAGGAAGGAACAATGCGTGGGAACTTTACATTTTCTCGATTGAGCAGATTATGCAACCATCTCCCCCTCAGCCTTGTTAGTGTCACATGTTAGAGTAGGGGCCTGTGGGCTTTAAATTATGTGCAGACACTTGCTGTGCAGAGGTGCCGTGAGCTTGGGTATCACCATAAATTCAAAACCAGCGGCTCCTGACCTTTTGGCTTTACGAATAAGGTTTCCTGGGGTGGCCACATTCCTAAAGCGGCTTTGATCAGAAGGGACTGAAACCCAGTTGACACTGGCATGAATAAAAACAGGTTATCGCTCACAGTGGCCGAGGCCTTCGAAGTCTAATCAAAGGCAGTTCTAAAACATTAGGATTTAACAAGTCCACGTTGAAATACCACAATGGTATAAATTTTGATGAAGTCAAATGTTCAAGATTATAAAGCAAAATATTTTAACGTGTGGCTGAAAGCAGAAGTTTGGAATGTGTATTATTTAGCTCAAACAGCCCTAGTCATGTTCAACACCTTTTGTTGAGCATTGATTTGTATGTAGCAAGACAAACTCCAGACTTTTGGGGGATTGCAACACAGACTCCTTTGGTCATGCAGTTGTCAAAATTCCCAGAGTCATCAGGTTTATCCTGCAAATAGCATAAGCGGGGCTCCAGATTAAACGTGTATTCTCGATACCCCAAACCATTTACAAGTTGTGATCTCTAAAATCCAAAACAAATCTATCTTATTATTTGGGTAGAAATAGACAGAATGTCTTCAATGGTGGTAAAATCTGAGCAAACTGAATCCCCACAATTCATGTTTTGGAACCAAAAACCCAAATCTCAACCCTCTGAGCTCATTTTAATGGGGATTTATATTTGGCCTATCATAAACATAAAAACATAAACATTATATAGGGCATATTCAGCATCTGTCTGTAGTTCAGGAGATTTCAGGTGACAGAACAGTTTCCACTGAGCACCAAGTGGGTGAAGCAGCAGCTGACACACAGGAACAACTGGACCGAGGCAAGGTGCCTGTGTGATCATAATTCATACACAAGCTCAATAAAATGAATATTTGTAATGGAGCAACAAGCAGTAGTAGCTAACCATGAGAAAACTTGTTTACTGTACGATTTCTTGATCTTTGTCCTTCCGTCCTTTAGATGCTCACATTGAAGTGGTCACATTTCTCTGTCGACACTGAACGTCTGTGGTGTGAAGAAAGCTATCGATGAGCTCATGTTTGTAGTAGGGTTGTAGTTTTTCTTTGTGTGTGGGAGCAATGGTGGCACATTTTTCCTATTGCATAACCACGTGTCATATACAATTAGCAAGTCTGTTGAACTGCTTTGAAAACCCGGTGACTCCTCGTTTATATAACAGGAACATGACGCTGCATAGTAGTGTGGCGTGCAGCAAAAGTCTGACTTTTTCACTCAGCTCTGACAATAATATTGCCATGCTGTCGTTGAGCGAACACACAAGTTGCGCATGCCTGCCTGAAAAGTGGTCAGACCAAATTCTTCCTCTGCATGCGAACCCAACCACACTGAGGCACAGCTCACTTATCCCAACACAACTCATGAATTTCCATCTGAAACAGATGTTGTTTTTCATTGCATAACATTAGTAATCCAGTACACACTCTTCTCTTGGCTGCCTGGTTTCAGACAGGCTCCAGAAGTTTAATTGAACACTTAATACCCATCATATGCTTTTAATATGTAACAGTATTGTATGGGAAGTGATGTGCAATCACTGATCCCTTTTTGCCTTTTTAGAAAATGCAGCAGATGCCAAAAACTGATGCCGGTCTCTAGTCATTAACAAATGAATGAACACACTCCACAACACTGAGAGATGTGTAGAAAACACATTTTGCACATCTTATTGGGTCAAAGATTTCATTCTGAATGGAGAAAAACTGCCAATTTTCCTCACAGTCTGTACTTAATTACCCATAATGATGAAGTGAAAACCTGTTTTTAGAGTCATGGTACAAAGGAAAGACTCAAATCTGTAATTCACAGTTGGTCAGACGCACTCTACTTGCTTTACTGATCTCTGATTTATATAAAACTCAAGACTGTGGTAAATTGAACTGACTGGACATAGTTTAGAAAGGCACATGCAGAAAAAGGCCCCACAGTCCTTACTGCAGGAGGCAAGAACCAAACCAGGAAGTCTAAGGAGTCTCACCTCTGCAAACTGTGGTGAGACACGGATCAGGGCTTGGGTGTACAACAAGCTCCTAGTCCTTCCTGGAGGAAGTTGGCCTTGTAGGTGTCAAATGGAAGACATAACCACAGAACTTATGTGGAAGTGTCTGTTCAGCCAATCTGAGTCACAGTGGTGACCTCCAACCAAAGGGTCGCTCCAACAGAGCGGAAGTCCTGTGCTGTGATTGGAGAAGCTGCTGACTGGACAAGCAAGTAGACAGAAGACATTTTATAGGAATTTCTGCTCTAATCAGACAAGAATTGAAAATGTGGCCTGCCACCATCTTATGGATATCAGTGATTCATAATAAAAAACCAAAGCAAAGATTTAAGCTGAACTTCTACAGGTTGTGGATGTCATCTCTTTAATCTTCCCTATTGCAGGGCTCCTTATTGTTGATTGGCTCACTGGTGGGGAGGAACCTCGATCCAACCTCTTCCTTCTCCGCCTCCTTCAAATGTGCGGCGTCGATACGATGAATAACATGTTCCAATGGACCAAAAACAACATAAAAACATATAGGACTCAGCACACGCGTTTTACAACGTTAACATGTTGAAACTATAAAGTTTGACAAGGAACCGTGACGTTTGCTTTCTTCTTCTACGCCAGCCTTCCGTGTGCTGTTGTAAACCCTTCTAAAGCACTGACTGCAGTTTCAGAGGGAGGAACAACACGAAGGAGAGCGGGGATCACGCGAGAATGAGCACACTGGCAGTTATGGATGCAACCGGACAAGCATGTTCAGGCCCTTCCGTTGCAGTCAACAGATGCTTTCTCTCCACTCTGACCGAGAAAACCACCCAAATCCAGGTGTGCAGGCATAGACCTTCCCCACAGACCTGAAACAGGCATCTACAACAGAATTCAATACAGTTTTTGATTTTAATATTGTAATAGTAATATTGCATTTTTTGTTTGCCAAGGGCTACTGAACTTAAATGAATGAGGTCAAATTTCATTTACAGTAAAATAATGTGTACTGATCTTTATGCTGAAGAACCTATACATAATTTCAACATGAAAATGACATCATTTTAATTTGGAACATGTTTAGCGGTCTAAATAATTAATATGCCAGAGGCCCAAGGAAATCCCTAAACAGCAGATGTAATGTTGACACAGAGATAAAAAGTATTTTCCTAATATAGCTTCAGTTTTGAACTGGAGATTTATGGTGAAGCAAATAAAAAGCCGCAAACACTAAAGTGACTCTCGATAAACCTCTTCCTGATAAACCTGTCCCAAAATAGAATGACAGACTGTTAATTCCTAATAGTTAATCAAGCCAGTGGCCTAATTGTCTTCAGATGTTTTATGAGCCTTTGGAGTCTTTGGCATGGTAGCAATGCTGCATAATGACTTTTTTCCGCGGTTGAGATGCATTAGTCATTAGCGCAGCTATGATTAAACTGTGGAACCACTTTCTGCCGTAGTTGACCTTAACCGTGTTTCGTGGAATGCGGCAGGTGTTCAGGAGCTGCAAAGGCTGATTCTAATTATCTTCT
Source organism: Channa striata (assembly GCA_033026295.1). Classification (NCBI taxonomy): domain Eukaryota; kingdom Metazoa; phylum Chordata; class Actinopteri; order Anabantiformes; family Channidae; genus Channa; species Channa striata. The sequence continues at coordinate 15,223,849 of CM065173.1, read as the reverse complement.
GCAGAGGAACCGTCCTTCTGCTCTTTGCCACATTAAACGAATGCTCTTTCCAACTCGCTGCGCTTCCCCCCCGCTGCTAATTAAACGCCGCATGCATTCAGAGGAGCTGCATTGACGAGGACGGTCGGTTTTACATACAGTCAATTGTCTTGACACAACACACCAAAACAAAGCACGTTTTCAAGTGTAAAAGTGATGTATGGTGAAGTGTGTTTACCCTTGTGCTATTTGATCTGTGGTGGTGGTTCTGGGCCTGTGGTGAGTGTCTCTGTTCTCAGCAATAGATTGACATGAGCCTGATCTAGGGAAGCCACAACATATCACATTACACACAGGCTGCACTGACTGGCTGCCAAACTGTCTGAGAGAAATGCGACTAAGACAAACACGTTTTTTCTTTGGCAGATTCGAGCCCACTGGCAACCTACTGTGATTTTATTTTCATTAGTGGTCACGCCATTTGTGACTTTGGGAAAAAGGTTTTGCACTTACCAATAATGGACTTTTTTTCGGGGAAAAGCTACAGCGAATAAGTCATACAGTGAGATCCTGCATGAGAAACCAAAAGTACCTTTGTCTGAAGTGGGAGCCTCTTTCCACACTGCAACATTGTGCTGAATTTTCCAAATCACATGCCCGTCACACTGACCTTGTAAACACAAACAAGGCTCACAAAGCTGAATGGGTTTCAGCAAATATTCAACAGCGCTAAACAGAACGGCTCCAATGAAACTTACTTTAATGAAACGCAACGCAGACGGATTTTACTAAAGGTGCTTATTTTACCAGCAGAAAGTAAAACCCCCCTGGGTGCTTTTAGACGGGTCCCATCTGTTTTTCCTAAACACATTCCAGTAAATAAATGTCTCCCTTACATACAATATGTATCACTCTGCCAAACACTACCACCAGGGAAATGTAAGAAACAGATCTGCTCTGGTGTCAGCACTATTCTCATATTACCGAAGCGTATTAGTGGATAGGCATCAGGGAGATTAAGCAGCAATATGTCAAATCCCTGCGAGTGTCCAAACAGTGGAAATTCCCATTCACTTTTCATTCTCGAATAATGACCCGACGTTTGTTTAGATCAGGTCTTGACGCAGCTACACTGATATTGTATTTCCACATTACAGTAAATGACAAAGTTGATCATTCTTTCCTTCCAACAGCCTCTGACGGTAGTTATAAATTATAGACATATCTCATTACTAAATGTATGTATACATGTTCTGTGCCAGGGGTGAAGAAAACAAAGTGTCTCCATGTTCTGTATTATGTAAACATAAGGTTTATTGCAAATGTGCAGTCGTATCCAAACACAATAGTGAACAAACGGTTTTTGAGGATACTGTACAGCAACAACACCGTTATCTTTACAAAACACATTGAAACTTTAGCAGTAGCTTCAAACAAAACTTCTCCTCTGTGAAATTTGACTCAAGGTCCTGGTTTGCTTGGCTTCTGTTGTGAAGAAAAAGAAAAAAAAAAAAAAAGGCAAAAGTCTTTGGTAGCTACAAAACAACAACAACAGAGCTCAGAGTGGAAATGTCTTCTTCTCTTACTACGGACAGGCACTGTTGTCATGCCATCGTTTTCAAGTTGGCATTTGAGCACTAAACAGACCAGATACTGAAGAACGCTGCTCAAATCGGGAGTGCATCTGCAGCGAGAAATGCAGGCGTCTGCTGGCTCTACATCTCCACCATTTACCTCCGGATATTTCAACTTTATGTACATTGTAGTTTAGAGTCCTTTACTGTGGTGAGCAAGGCAGATAAGGTGTTCAGAAGCGCCTGTCCCCTCCAGTTTACCAAAAATATATCTATAATCGACTGTACACTGCTCCTATTTTACAAACAACTGATTTTTGTTCATCCCAACAAAAAAACAGATGATATAGCAGGATTAAGTTCCCCCACAAGCAGCAAGCCCCAACTTCAGACAATACAAGGTTACATTTCAGGAATTAATACAGTATGCTGGTTGATCTGGTCACCAGCTCTTAAAAACTAGTCTGCATTAACTTCCACTTGTCTTGCCTTAGCTTATTGTCTTGATTATTCTTGTTATGCATGAACAAATGTACATGAATGCATGAGTAATACATTGTGGGTACAGGTAAAGTCCTGAATACATGGCTGGGAGTCCTCAAAACTTGCATTTTGAGATTGGATAAAGCTGCATGATGGGGCTCATCTCATTGAGACCTGGAGGACAGTCTCAGATGGGTCTCCACTGTGTGAGAAGGGACCAACCAACCTTCCCCGCATTTCACAAGTTAGCACCTGCAGGCCCAGCCCGAACAACACGTCCTCCCCCCCTCTCTCTAGAGCAGAGGGTGTTTGTTGGATGGGTTTGGCTAGGCAGGGAAAGCCCCCTCTGTCTGGAAGCAAGCGCTCATCGGTGTCTAGTCAGCCCTCTCTATTCTTAGCGCTTTTGTCTACAAAAAAAGACTACGACAAAGAGTTGGACGGTATCATAGGACGGCACCGCACCGGTCAGAGCGTCTTAAGTTCTATCTTGTGCTTATCAGTGTCAGCAGTTTGATTGTGTCCCATCGATCATTTTCCTCCCCGATGCTTCACCTTCATGTTTTTGAAGGCTTCTCGGTGGCAGCGATGTAGTAACACACTTTTAATTTCAAATGGAGGTCCATTATTGTAAGGAGAAAGTGGCTCTGCCCGCCCCAAGACAGAGCCACTTATACAGCAGAACCAGTGGTGTGGTTGCACATCTGCTGCTGCTGCTGCTGCTCTGGTGACATCTGGGCATTCTGGTTGTCCAGGGGTAACAGCACATCTGTCGGGATGCGAGACTGGAACTTCTCCAGCTGCTCTGGACTGGCCAGGTTCTTCAGCAGGTAGTTCTCCCTCTCAAGCTGGTTGTTCTTCTCTGCCAGCTCTTTGATCTGTTCTTTGAGGATCTCCACCTCCTCGCGCACGGCGTACATCAGGTGGTTCTTGACAAGATCCTGTCGTGACAACAAACACAAGAAAGAAGAGTTTAGAAACAGAAACACAGCCGTCGTAAGACTGATTTGTTAGTTTGCACAACTGATGCACATGCTGACAGAATAAACAGGCAGCATGTGCTGCTCCTTTCTGTGTGTACGTTTGCATGGAGAGCTTGAAACTGTCACACTCTCTCCATAATACAGTATTTATTACACAATGTTGACTTGGTGGTGTTTTCAAAAACAATCTGTCTCTTAAGTATTACTTCCTGTCACCATCGCTTATGTTTGTCGTCTACTTTGTCACATTCATAAAGATTACTGCACAGTGCGGTGACCTGCCTTCAAACAGCAGACACTTCCCAGTGCATTCATGGAGAGCTGGGGAAACTGGGGAGGTCAGTGACTCACAACTGATGTATGGGAGTATGTATGAATACAAAACGTATCTATGCAATCAAAACACAACTGCAGAGATCAGGGGGTTGATACGTGCAATTCATAATTCTGAATCATGGCACACTGGCTCCTTTAGAAATTGTGAACTGTCGAGCCACTTCCGTTCTACATGTCAGCATCATGTGTTTTCTGTGCTTACCATCGCCTGCTCGATCTTATTGTCGATGGCCACAACGCTAGCACCGGAGGCACTGCAAGAGAGAAGAAGAAGAGAGCGTGAGGAAACAGGCAAACTGTCGAGTCCTGGATCCGCAGCCTGCGGCAGCGAAACAGAAAGGCCGAGGAACAGAAAGGAAAAGCGCTGTTGTTGAGCTGCGTTCAAAGTCCAGACAGACAGTGGGACACACGGTGCGACCAACTTTCTTTTCTCCTAATGAAAAACCAGCGAGCATCGGCGCCATAATTACCTGTTGTCAAGTTTGACCGACACCACGTCTCCTCCGAGCAGCGAGGAGAAGAAGGAGATGGAGAAGTTATGCAGCTGGTACACGGCCACCTCCATCGGCGATTTGGCGAACATCTCCGTGCTCATGTTGAGTACCAGACTCGTTTGGAAGATACTTCTCGCCACGTTTGCGACGTTGTGGTCTCCTGACTGTGTATCCGGGTGTGTGTCTGTGTGTGTGTGTGTTGCTGCAGGCTGTGAACGCAGCGCTGTGTCCGTGCGGCGGCTTCGCCGGTTTTTACTAGCGACTGTCTGATGCTATTTCTGCCACCGGCTGCTATTTGAGGGAGTCGCTTGCTGACGTCACATGACGCGCGCATACGATTAGTCAAATGAGCTTTGTGGGACGGCCCTCGTGATGCCTTCCCGGGCAGTACGGCGAAAAGTGGATCGGCGATTACAGCACGTAGGGGTGTGAAAAGTGCATCACCCCTCAGTTATTAACGAAGGAAGAGTCAGAGCACTGCCACGTACTGGTGCTTGTAACCACGGGGATTCTGTTTTGTGAAACGTATGACTTGTCAGGATACTATTGTGCAAAATAAAGATTCGATTTTTTACAAAATATTATGTAGTAATATCACATAATAACTAATATGGCCTGAATGCACTAATGCCACAGAAAATACCGTAAACCCGTTTTGCACGTTTACTTTTTTAACGTAAACAGCCCGTGCACCGCTGTACAAACAGCGTTTTCTTGCGTAAACAAAGTCCGCTGCTCGGAATACCGACTCGAAGAGCAGCATTTTAACGCAGCGCCACTTGTGTCCTGCTTGTGAACTTCTCTGTTCCCGGCGTCTCCTGTTGCTAGAGCATCACCAACCAACCAACCAACAGCGCACCAATAACCGCACCACCGGACAAACAAGTCACCACCACGAATCTGGAAATACAAAATCGATTTGTTCAGCAGAAATGTCGCACACCACGTGCTTTCATCTTTTCTTAAATTCATGCTTTCATCTAGTTTTAAATGAATCACTGAACCTATTTACCAGCAGCATTAACAGTATCATCCATTTAAATTCGTGATTTATAAGCAATTATGTATCATTATTTTATTTGCCACGGGATAAACACTGTCCTCCACACAGCTTGCATTGTAATGACAATAACATTTTGTTGCCATCACTTGTTGTTATGTCTTTGCTGTCCACTTTTTAATGCCCTGCACTATGCTCATCTTTCTGCACACAGACAGCTTGTCCTCAGAGGACAGTAAATCTGAGCTCTACTGGTCTCTAGTGGTGAAACGGTTCCATGCACCACCCTGCCGGGGACAGAGTTCATTCTGTTTGACAGTAAACTTTCTATACACCTGCTGCTGCTTTCATACTTCAACAGTTCTGGCATTTCCAGGTTTACACGACCATCGCCTCCATATGTTGCATTCTTCTTTTAACCATCACGTGCGAACTAAACAACAGTGAAGGCAAGTGCATGTTTGGGTAACACACACATGTATTTGTTGTGTATACCATACTTATATTTAATGTCAATAACCACTCAGTGGACAGTACTACACTACTGTTCTGTGACCTTTGAACTTGCATGTACTGCATCTGACGCAACTCCCCCGCACAACGTAAAGAAAGAAAACAACTGGTAGAAGCCGAGCACAGAAGAGACAGAGACAAACATATCTGCTGTTATCTTGTTGTCCACAGCACGTTCCACTGAGCACTAACGGTAGCTGTTATTGAGCAATAGAGCTTCTTTTCACTGAGGTGTCAACACCGATTTTAATAGCTTATGTGTAATTGTGCAGCACTTCTCAGCCACTACATCATGTTCCCTGTTACAGGTATCTGATTTAATAGAGACGATAGGCCCCATTTAATTTCTATTAGAGAGCCACTGTTGCGTAACCTATACGTTTTCGAGAGCACCTCTTAACATCACAGGTGGTCAACCTAACCTTTACTCAAATACAGCTTAATGTTTGCTTCCTACGCTAGAATGTATGTTTATAAGCCATATCTTTTGACAAATATTATCTCTATTTTTCAATAGTAACACCATAAATTAAAAAACAAGGATTGCTTGTTTTAAAAAAATGCTTTTCTATCCTTTCTAAAACATCCACTAAGGTGGAAAGGCTGAGTCCTGGAAGACCTAACAAGGCTAAGCAGGAAGCACACTGACTGAGTATTAGGGCCTATAGTGCATGTCGTCTTAGATTCTGTACTGTGACAGTACAGCTGCCAGGTTTAATATCCAGTCCTGTTCTGGTGCTGAGGAGATGGTGAATTACCTTTCCCCACTTAGAAGGGGAGTGTTACACCAATTGCCTGTGACTCAGCTGAGATACACATATAGAAGGTTCAGACAGCAGGAAGCCTTCCTGCACTTAGTCTGCAAGTACATGTACAGCAATATACACCCACATGCAGTCAGATGATGACAGTGTAAACGAGAATACTCACAGCCTTCCTGTTTTGCCTGCTTTATAATCACTGCTTCGAACTGCTACCAGCTACGTTTACACATAGCAGAAGCAATTCTTGTTCCTTTGCACCCACATGTTTCTGAACACTTGGCACAAATATTGACCCTTCCCAGTTTTTTATCACAGGTCTCTCATGTTTCTGTGGAACGCTTGCTGTTTGACCATGTTTGGCGGGTGCCAAATTCAGTGAGTCATTTTGAGGTTAGGCGGTGGGCCACGGTTTCCATCAGATGTCCCCTGCGCAACAGCCAACAGCATTATGTAACACTGTGATTCATCTGCACCAATGTCTGAAGAAGATTGAAGTTGAAACACGCCACCAGCCCCCAAGCTTTTGTTATAACCAGCGTTTGGAGGCTTTGACTCACCACATTTAAGATGTAAATAGTTCAACCCGGTAAGATTGTAAGCAGCAACAACAAATCTGTTGGTTTAAGGTCAATTCTCGGTCAAAATGTGGATTTTCTCTCTCTTTTTACCATGTGTACCCCATCTTCTTTCTCAAATTTAGGAATGCATGGTGCGTGAGAGAGTGTCTCTAGATAGCAAAGGTCTGTCACTGCAGCCAGAAGCTGTCTCAGAGGAGGCTGTCAGTGTGGGCAACAGGCCTGCTTATAAGCAATGAATACTGAACGCCAGGGCACCCTGAGGGGATCATTATTATCACATCACATATACAGTAAGTCTCCTGAGCCATGAATAGAAACTAGACATGTGGCCTTGGTCTTGCTGATGAGATTTTTCAATAAATTTAACAGGCTGCCAATTTCTGCCTCTGGATTGCATGTAGCACGAGATGACAGTGTGTAATAGGTTATATCAAACAAGCGGCACATGCAGATGATGATGACACGACTGGCATTGTTATCCAAGAGCTGGCAGATATTTCATTCTCTGACTGGCAAAAAACATACAGACTGCACCAAATTCCCTGAGACTAGATATTCCAAAATGTCTTTAAAATACACGATCATCAAGGGTTACTAAGAAAAATGGAGATGTTACTACGTATCATCTACGCATAACAAAATGGAGAAAGGTTGCTGTTTCATTTCCTTTCTCTTTGGCAAGACTGAACATGATAAGAGTTTGGTGACGCATTTCACATCCTCCCTTACAAAAAGTAATCTTTTGTCTTGTCACCTGTGTCTCTGCCAAACTCGCAGTGCCGAACACTTACCGCCGATCTGGCCTCTTGAACAGACTTGGTGAATAAGGGGGCGAGTAGCTCACGGCTCTCTCAGGATAGCTGTGGTGCTGGTGGTGACAGCAGATTCTCTGGGACGGTTCGGCCAGGCGGAAGGCACACACCGTCCTGGGGGAAGGTGGCCTAGCACCAATGGGGGCAACTTCAGTGGGACGCGTGTGAGACTGTCCCATCTTGGTTTCCGAATGGAGGGGCTGTTCAAGAAGCAGGAGCCCTCGTTCTGCTGTCGTTTGCTCTCAGCAACCGCGTTCTCACAGCACAAAGAGACAATTGAGCACTGGCAACACCTCTGGATGTGCAGCCATACGTATGAGTGCCACGCTCTGACTGGCACTTGTATGATGCGTCTCCAGTCCAAGGGAACACAATGGGCCCAGAGTCACGATGAAAATGAAAAAAATGCCAAATGTTTCATCGCCCCACTGCTGGAGACCAAACAAAAAGTCTTCTGTTCCTGAAGGGAACAATCATTATGGCTCTCAGTGTAACTCATTTAATCAGTGGTAATGTTTAATAAAACACATGGCTGATCCAGTGCTTCATGATGTGAAACAAACTAATGATCTTATCTGGCTCCAGACTTCCTAAGACACTGAAGGCAGTCAAACAAGAACAGATATCATATTATTTGCTCACTTGTATGGTCACTTATATATAACGGCTTGGGAACTCTTCACAAGCGATTGTGAGTCATGCTGAGGCGCATGAATTAGCTCAGTGGTTTGTCTGTAATATTTTAGATAAGTGATGTTCACAGTCCCCTAAAGATGTAAATGTATATTAGGCGTGTTTGTCAGTATCAGCAAACCTCTGTTGTTATCGGGGTGTAATAAATACACTTATGTTGGCAGAGTTATCGCTGCTATTAAAGGTGTAACAGCTGGAGTAAGTAACTCTCAACAAGTATAATTGCAAGCTGCTTTCTGTTTTGATAGTTCTGTGTTACAGTCTCGCATTTAATCCTTTCTGTTGGCAAACATATGGTTTTGATATTTGATACTGAGAACAGATTCTGATGAGCACACAAGTGCGGCTTCATTGTATAAATTTCCAAGACAATGGCATAAATGTCAACCAATAATGTTCTTCAACAGTAGTTGTTTACTAGTAAAAAAATTATGTGTAAATTTGGTCAGGTGAGCTTTACCACACAGTCTGTATGCCAACAAAATGTCTTTCATATTTCCTTGCATTCAGCAGTGGGATTTCAAGTTTCAAGAAGGAATGATTACACTCATCACGTCAGGAGCAATTCATTTAAAACTAAAAGTAGTTAATCTTTTTTATTGAGCCTTCATTCAAAGGGGAGTGGACTTTAATCTTTTGATTTTTTTTCTGCAGCTTCACAGTGTGTCATGTTGCTAAAAACATGATAATATATATATTTTTTGTTATGTATCGATCAGTTTATTTTATCAATGTGTTCAGAGTTTTTGCCCCACAGCATAGGACAATATCACAATGAACGTAAACTGAGAAAACTACTACATGGGGTCTAGTTACTGTCGGCCCATTTTCATTTACGCTTATGCAAACCAGCTAAAACCTATAATAAAAAAGGAGCAAATGAATAAATGGTAAAGAATAATTTTAGAATAAAATAAAACTGACTTGTGCTGTTTTGGAATCATGGGTTTTGCACACACACCTTTTGTCATGAATGTAACCTTCAGCCTGACTAGCTGTGTAAAGCACTTTAACAAAATGTTAGTTACATGTTCCGACAAAAGCTCGAGTTATTCACAGATTTGACAAAGTACAAATTACAACTTCTTTTTTACAATGCAGCTGTTTCAAAACCAGAAGACACCAGAGGCAGGTGTGTTTGTTCACATCTGCACATTTCAGCATTTTTAGGAACTGCGTTTAACCGCTCTCTATGGAACGGTTGGATTGTTCCTTTCTTGCCTTGATTCAGTTTCTCAATGCAACACAAAGGCCCACGAAGACCCACTTTAATGTTTTACTAACTAGTAATGACTACACTTAATTTCAGTTAAAACAAAATGAAATACAGTTCATTTAAAACAGTCCTAATTGGAACTAATTGCAGCTTAAAACAGAATGAGACGTATCCTATCAAATGGTGCAGCGCACTTAATTGCATGTAACAAGCTCGGGGACTTCACACTGTAGCATCTGGGACCAGGCTGTGATTTAGCCCGACAGCTTTGGGGCATAATGCACCGACTTACCTGGCGTTCTAATGAGGGGGATGTTTACTGTGAAAACACTAAAACCGAGCTGAGGCGCAGAGGAGTGTCACGGTGCGGCCAAACCTTGTCTAGCCACATTCATTCTTTTTACATCCCCTTCAACGCTACCAACATGTTCTAGATTGTACCCTAGTATATGATTCCCATCTGTGGTTTAGTGTAAACATGTTGACACAAGAGAACACACACACACACACACACACACACACACACCAGTGTCTGCTCTAAAAGATAAGGGATTATAGTCTCAGGGTTTGAATGCTGTTAAGTTATCTCACTGACTTTGACCCGTGGATGCTCAACAAAAGGTCAAAGGTTGTGGACTCATTTGGCCATGTATTGATTGTATATTTCTGCAGAGATGTGGCTTATGAAGCATGTTCATTCATGAAGTATGACCAGTAATATTTTAAGACTTCATCCAAACATACTGAACATACACACCTCTGATACACCAACAGTTGACTGGATCGCGTCTCACAAGCAAAGGTTACCGAGTTCATCGCCATCTGTCTATATTCATCTTCTGATACTGTATCGCAGCTGCCTGTGTATAATGTGAGTAGCCTTCAGCTATCAAATGCTGACACCAGACTAATGGATACATGCTGCACTGACATCCATCACCAGTCTAAAACTACAGCAGCACTTGTGCAACTGATAGATACTATTGTGGGACAATTCATTAACTCTGTCAAACGAGTTTAAATGTGCAACATGCAGCAATAAGTGAGAAAATTATTTATTTTGGCACTGCGTGTTGCATGACTGTGAGGGAATCTTCAGGCTTGACCTTTAATGGTTTGTATCACAAAATAGTGAAAAACATGTTGCAAATGAGAAAAGGAGGTTTGTCAAAAAAATAGTGTGTTGATTACAGATAAGTCATTTTATGGACATATATGTATTTAAAAACAGAAAATCAGTTTCTTTTATTCCCACCTGCTTCTCACCAACAGTATGATATTGTTATTCCACTTTTCTTTTCCTAGACTCTTTACTCACTAAAGCATCCCTCACTCAGTCCTTACAACTTTCTTTATTTAATCCATCTCCCCTGTCATTTCTTCCTATTTCCATCTCCCCACTTTTCTCATCTTTTTTTGCAGCTATGCATCTGGCTGAGCCTACAGCTGTATGACCCGAGTCACCAACAACTGGGACGGCGCTGGGGGGAGTTGGGCCCTCGATGAGCTGTCCCCTAGTGTGTATTCGTGTGTTTGCTTGTGTTTGTGTTCGCCTGTGTGTATGTTGACGTGTGAGGATGGCCACGCGCTCGCATGTGTGCATGTTCATGCACGTCTGGTCTTGTCACCGCGATCTGGATTTAACTGGATGATAGGCACCCTGCTAACTCTCGCTGTCAGTGTCATCCAAACACTGAATCGTTCCCACAGACTCCAGCAGACTTCTCCGCTGAGCATTAAAACTGATCCTTTGTCACCTGCAAGATGACAATGAAGCAACGTTTAAGTTCCCATGGATAATTTGAGATAAGTCACTTGCGGTCATTGTGGAAGAAAAATGAATTAATAGCTTAAAAGGCCTTTGTGAGGAAATATTACAAAAGAGATATGTGCAAATGATGTTTCTAAAATAAAACCCTGCATGTAACAAAATATTTTTACGTAACCTGGAAAATTACATAATGACATACATTCTGTAAAACATTTTAATTTTTTACCATCTATCCGGTCAAATCTTGAACTTCCTCTGTAACAGACATAAAAAATTCAGCACAAAATTCAAATATACAGCTTTATTGTCAATAAAGGGTGAGAGTCCTGCTGTCTCTAACATTAGCCTATATTTCACAAAATCACAGACAAAACACATCAGTCACTCTTAGGCAGAGAAAGGTATATGCCTTTGTTCAGTCATACTAATTAAAAATATTGCTTTTTTTCCAAATTTAATTCAACACCTCCACATATTTTAAAGCGAAGTCCACAGCCTCCACATCAGAAATGGCAGCGTGTTTCTAACTTACTTACACTAGCCTGAGGAAGTTTCATCAGCCACCTACTACCAATATCCACAAACCAAACAAATCACATTATTCTTCCTCAACAAGACCACAGGAATGACGGTGATCATAATTCAGTCTGTGTTTCCACACAGCGTGCTGTGACTCAGACGGATGAGGTGTAAATCTAACGTGTAATGATAGAAGACTTTACCATGTGGTATAGGTATGACACCTTCATTTAGAAAACCAACCAAAAAAAACAGACAGTGGGGAAGTGAGATCAAAGCCGCCTCCAAAAATATTACATTTTACTCGATATAAAGCTTAATTCATTAAAGATGTGACTGGTACCATTATAAACACTGCAAAGTACTTAGCAGTTGGTCAAAACAGGAACCTGAATAGTAACAGCACATTTATGGCCATGTCCACATCACTGAAGCCTCGTTTGTGACATAACTAGATCAGATTTTTCAGGCACATTTGTGCACGTACATTTATCCAAGCTGTGCAGTTTTATTAAAACCATTCCGAGGCCATTTTCACCTGTTATCCGAAGGGAACCTGATAGAACTCAAAGTCCAGCTGTGAAGTGGTGCAACGAGGAACTCATGTACGTTCAGCACCTCGTATAAATCTCTATTTCAGATTGAAAGCTATTCAAGCCCGGAGTCTCAAAAAGCACAGGGCCAATAGGTCTGCGCAGTCCCACAGAGATACAGGGTGGATCACATGCAAACAGTGAGGAGGGCTGACGCCTGAGAGAACACGGCGGACACAATGTTTCCTCAGCCTGCCTGCATGGTGAGGATCCCCCGCCGGCTGAGAACGGGCCAATGCAGATGAAGACGGGGCCAGATGTACAGGTCCGGTTTTACTGAGCTTAACCAGAAGAAACCGTAAACAAATTCATCACAGCTATCGTCACTCCAGAACCGGGGAACGGAGTTGACTCACAGCGACTGGAAGATTGGATATGTGAACAAAGTAGCACAGAGCTGATTATCTTTTTCAATTTGCATTTTACTGTAACTGGCTAAGCAGGAGTTTTGTGCATCAGAAGGGAACAGCATGCTAAGCCAACTTATTCTGCGAGCCAGGCTTTTAAATTACCTGCAGCTTGCATGGGTTTTTAGTAAATCACTACAACCGTCAGAGCTCGGCATCAGAATATTGATCCGTTCTTCATCTTTAGCAAAACTTTGCACTGCACTGTGGCCCATTGCTCATATGGTGCAACATACTGCACTTTGAGCCACTGTGAGTGGTATGTAATTGTACATATGACGATAACCACATCCTGAGTGCAGTGCTATTTGAAAAACAGGCAGCCCACTGAGCTCCATGTGTATCCTCACTACACTAGTTAATTAATTACTGTGTGTTACATTTGTTAGATTACGTTAGTGTACATATGAGATGTTTTAACAATTGTTCATTAATATTCTTTTTTTTTTTCTCATATCATTGATATCAGTTCAGAAAGGCTTTATGGCAACAAAAGCTCTGTTTCAGGATGTGACTCAGCCAGGGGAAGGATCAGCATCAAAAGCCGCTGTGGTCCAAATAAACGGGGAACACGCTGTGGCGATATCAAGCACTGTGAACTGCAGGACTGAAAGGTTACAGGAACCCCAGCCTATCCTGCCTTCAAACAGCCACGAAGCCTGACCCTCACATACGGACGCAAGACTTTTTTCTTTTTTTTTTCCCCGGTTTGGGATATTATGAGGTGACGCCTCATGATAGTGTGAACACAGTAACACAGTGTGTTTTCCAGGCTATGTTGAGCTCAGTGTTTCTCGGAGTGAACAAACGATGAATGCTTGTCTTTTTCTAATGGGGTCCTTGAAAACACCTCTCAACAACAGCTCATTGAGCAAGCTGCATTGTGATGAATGCAAGCGTTTGAGCCAATGTCATGTGGTAGCTGCTGAAAATTACATAGATGTTGGCTCTACCCTGCAAAGTGTTAAAAATGCAATGTGGAATTTTTAAAGATTGCAAAATTTACTAGGACATTAGAACAAGATTCATAGCTGCTTTTCAAAGATATGTAACTGTTATAGATTAGAGCAGAGAATAAGGTTAAATCCAGCCTCAATTTCACCTCTGCTTTTCACAAATAACATGCTCTTTAAATTTAAGGAGAGCCGATGAATGTCTGACAATAGAGTTTAGTTCACGCTCTCCTCCCAGACACAAACAGGAAATACTTCAACTTGAAGCGACTCCTGAACTTGGAGTCAGTCACAGTACACAAGGCATATTGTCGCTTTCAAATGTAATTTTCCTGGACTTAAAGATGCACAAAAGAGCGACTGTGATTCCAGGGAACGTGTAAAGACTAAGGTAAACAATAGAGACTGAACTGCGCTGCCTCCAGCGTGTACACAGGGGTTCAAAGTTCACTTATGAAACCACAGAACACTCCCGTGTCTGTTTTGCTCACACGCACCACACACAATTAGACTCCAGTGCAAGTACAGGTGTGCATTCAAGCGTGGACGCTAACAACACTGTGAGATTCATTCCTATGCAAAAAAGGACAAATATGCGTCAAGACATGTAGACACAGACAAATGCAGAAATGGATATGCATAAGCACGGAAATTCGAGCTCTGTCTGGACGTGTAGATTTTAGCACCTTTTGTTGGACTGAGCTGTTTTCACACTAGATTAAATACATGTTGAAAAAAAATGTTCCGGGAATTTCAAGATTAAGGCTGCTGGATGCTGAGGAAAAGCGGGAAACAAAGTAAAACCCCCTGGAAAGTGCATAAAAAGAACAATAATGAGATGATGGCTGTGTTTGATATTTGCTTGATTGAATCATGTCTGAGGATGACGTAAAATATTTAATCAGATCTGGCCTGTGTGCAGGGAGAAGTACGTAAGAGGCCGTTATTGTTTTGGAGATGGACAGATTTGCCCATGTAAGCGCCGTTCGGGAGCTGGTAACTTGTCACCTTATCTTCACGCCCAAATGACATCATTCCGCCATTGATGGACGAGGATCCCACAGACTCTCTGCCGTACGCTGGCACAGCAAGGTGAAACACACGTCAAAGACAAAGTTTAAAGTTTAAACGGCTGTTTCTTTTGTTGCTGTAGTTAGTGAGTCTGCCATTTTTACTGCGCAACTCAAAACAATGAAACGTGTTCTCAGGAAAGAAATCAAAACTAATTAAAGCTGATAATAAAGAGAGCGGGAGATGTCAGGCAGGTCATACACTCTGTGCGCCAAAGCAGCGTACAGATCCAGAGCTGTCTTTGGCTTTGACCCTGTAAAAACACGAGAGCAGGCTGCAGCGCATCAGGAAATAGGAGAAAGGCATCTGGCTTTGTTTTGTTATTGCCAAATTATTGCACACAAAGCAGATATGCGCCAGCATGTCTGTCAAAGACTGATAGTGCTATATCTTCATATATTTCGCGCCCGCAATTAAGATCATTCAGTGGATGTCATTCCGTCCGTCCAGCTGTGAAAGGACAACGGGTTTAAAGAATCGGGTCAATCACCTTTCAATTCCCTCTGTTCCTGACCAATAATCTGGGTCATGTGAATATGCCACAGATCATGTGGCTTTCACTGCACCGGTTTATGTATGATATATAATCACAAATGAAACTGGCCTCAGAATGTAAACTTTTAGAGGAACTGTTTTGGGATTTGCAGAACTGAAACAAAATTGGGTATTTCACAGATTCTCACACCCACCAGTAAAGTCCTGTCAAGACACACACACCCACACACTGAGTACATACGTGCAGTCAACACCACCAAGTCATTATCTTTGTTTTCCAGCCTGTGACTGATTGCCTTTTTCACACCAGTTTAACAACTGTGCTGTTCTTTCTTGGTAAGACTGTAATTATAGTCTGACCGCAAAGGAAGGAGAACAGTGTGGCGCCTATAAGGTAGCTGCCAACATTATTTTTATTAGCAAGGCGTGTATTTGAAGGCACGTCGCTAGTTCTGGTTGACTTGACCATGGAACTAATGTGTCTTGTCTGCCACCTTGTGCACAGTCATTTGTTCTGCTGTCTGTGACATCTGCCTCTTTTGTTTGGTTTCGCTTGATTCCACTCTTTTCTCCTTCTCTGCCTGTGCTGCACACACCTCTGAAAGCTGTTATTCTCGTCCTTTCGCGCTGTCACTGAGCAGTAAATCCTACCTGACTGGCATGCTTCAGGACAACCTAACCCTGACTCCGCCTCGAGGTAATTATCCTGTCTCTGACCTGTCTCATCCTATTCCTAGATGTTGTCTGGTTCGGGCTCACCTGACACGCTGCTCTCTGTATATCTAAACTGTGACCTGCATGGGCATCTATGCAAGGTACAGTAGGAGGGGTCACAGTGAAACTATATCTTCTTGTGTTTACTTTGCAAGTGTACCATGTCTGGGCCGCGCTCCCAAATAAAGGTGATGCTGCCCAGTCATGCCCTTCCTCTATTGAACCCACATATGAAAACTTTCTAAACATAGGAGCAGAACATATCTGCAGCATATGCGTGTGAAGATTCATATCCCATAAGCGATATGCATTACATAAGTGTTTCTTGTGTCTGTATGAAAAGACAAACAACAGGATAAAGATGCAGAATGATTAACTAGGCAGACATGCAAATTAGTGCAATAACAAGAATCCACGGAATCACCTTTCACCAACGTGTGTCTGTGCTCCTAAAGACAGCCCCTTGCTTTGTGGAAACACTGAGCAGAAAGCTGCTAAACGCCAAAACAGGAAAATGCTAAATAAAAAAAAATACTAAATGTAAAAAAAAAAAGAGGAAGAAAAAGAGGAGGAGGAGAAAGGGGGAGGAACAGAGGAGAGGACTTCTACAGCTGTTGTTAGGCAGTTTCCTCTGATACCAGACTTTGGCTGTACTCCCAGTTCTTTAGGTAAACTGTCGAAAAAACACGGTTGCCGCATGAGGGGGGAGTTTGTTTGTGAAATAAGACGAAAGGCGAAAGGAGTTTTAAAATGCACCAAATCCAAATGATAAAACACGACCAGCAAAAGACAAATCACTTCTTATTAGACTTGTTCATCCAGGTGTGAAAAATGCTGACACACATATTGCGATCTGTTGTCAGCACCCGTTTGAAGGTGTAACATTAAAAATGATAACAACGATAAACAGGATGGCGGGAACATTATCATTAAGCATTGTGTAATGCAGCGCGTCTAGAAAAGATAAATAATAGCTGGGGATGCCAGATCAAACTCCCACCTGTGTTTGTACGTCTGCACTTCCTAAAGCTGTTCAGTAGGATGTGCAGGACCGAGAGTGCAGACATCTGCAAAACCTGTTAGACTCTTATCATGGGATCAAGGTGATAAGCAGAATCTAAGTCTTTAATCTGCCATACTGCACGTCTCATTGTGTTTGTGGCAGCAGGTGCCATGAGCTATTTAGACTGTCACCGCAGGCCAGCACTTTCTAGAGTCGCTGCATTCAACTGTCTTGGCCTCGGACAAAGTGGATTTTTTTTGACTCACTAACAAAAAATATGTCACCGCGTGACATAACCAACACGCAAAAGCCTTAACGCAAGCGCTGATGAGCTCGAAATGCCATTTACACACGACACATTCTAGACGAGACAGTTACAGTTGTTCTTTTCATAATCCGGAGACTCCCAAATGATGGTCTTGGATAAACTCAAACTACTGGTTGTAATTGAACAATTGCTTTTGTGTCCATCTGTTTCAATATTCCACTTAAGATGCCAATGTGAAAGGGAAAATGAGTGACTCTCCCAGAAAGACAGGCCCTGGGAGAGGTGTTCAGCGATGCTGTTTTCAGTGCGATGGCCTAGATATTACTGTCATTTAATATTGCAAGAAACAGAAAACACTCAGGTGCTGCCTTGTCTGAATCTGATATCTCCTTCGAGAAACCAATTTAAATATGAATAGCAGGAAGTGTCCTGCTTGTCTTTTAGTTTTTTGTGATATCCTCTCTCTTTTATTTAACCTCTCGCTGGCTGTCATAGAATAACACTGAGGGACTTTGTTTTTTTATTGGGGTGTTTCTATGAACGTTCCACTGATATGAGCTACAATAGCATCCTTTTCCTCCAGAGGACTAGGAAGTGGGTCTATGAACAAAAAAAAAAGGAGCAGAAATATAATAAACAGATCATGTAACGCCACATTTATTCTAGTTCAAACTGATGATTCTATTGACAAAAAATGCACGGACGAATTGCCAGTGTTTGTGTTGTCGGTCTGTCATCTGGTTGCTGAGTCTCGGGATATCTTAAAGCACTCAGTATTGTAGGTTACGCATACATGTGTGTGAAAAGAAGAATTCTGGATTCTCTTTTTATCCCAAGTGTAAACGATGATCATTCTGAATCATCTATTATGTGGCACACAGTTTACACGTGCATTGTCATTGTGGCTCGTGCAAAAGTCTGTGTTTGAAATCCCTGAATAGTCGTCCTAAATTTGCAGTAAACTGGCTTTACTTGTTTAGATTTGTATCTAAATCCTGCACCGAACCTCACAGCTGCTGTTGGCTAAAGAAGCTGCAACGGTTTCACATTCTGGCTGAATTAAACTAACATTCTTCAACAAAAGCTTTTGTGACTATATGTATATAAGACGTTGTATATTGAAACTGTATGTGCATTTCATCCATCTCTGGCCCTAAGACTGATGCGTCAGCAAAAACAGTTAGGTGGGAAAAGTACGTATGTGGAAATGACAGAAATGTGCAGGAGAAGGAGAAAAAAACTCATGTGTCACGCGGATGACTATCGTTTCCTGTTGACTGCGAGCCTCTGCTTTAGCAGTATAGAAAAAAAATTAAACTGTGGTACAGCCACAAACTGTCTCTTGCTTAATTTAGAATTTTGTATGATCTTTACTGAACACCAAGCTGTGACACGCTTATGTTTTTACACAGAAAAAATATAACTTTAACACCGTCTGCTCATGAGCTCTGAAAGGTTGTGACCTTGAGTGTTACTTAAAATTCCCTTTTTTCTTTACCATAGCACTTCCTCTTAAATGCCACCTCGCATTCAGGCTAATAATAAATAGTTCTTTTGTGCATTGCAGGCTGCCCAGAGACAGAACCTGTGTGTGTGTGTGTGTGTGTGTGTGTATAGGATGCATAAAAAAATCCACACGACAGAGAGTGACAGATGAAGAGGCAGAGGGAACAAGAGTTTCGGCGTTCGTCAGCATTCCTCCCACAGTCCCACACTTTCTTGGCAGCGGCCTGGCTGGTTACTAAGCTCAAACAACATCAGAACTCCATTACTCCGCTCCAGAAGCATCGGCGTGTTCTCGGATGGGTGTTGTTTAGCCTGATGCCAGACTGCGTAAACAGCACCGCATATGCAGCACAAACATAACGCCGTGTCTTTGACGCTCCCCTCTCTGTGATACCACATTGGAAGGAATGCAGAAAGAGGTCACTGAATGTCGCGGCTGCGAATCGCTTCTGATGATGGCAGGGCACAGAGCCGTAATGCCCCATCAAAGTGGAGTGGCTCCGAGACGGCATCTTTAAATATCAGTGACTCAAAGACAGAAGTGAGGTCTTGGACAGGATGCGTTATGTTATTTTCACTCATTTGAGTCTGCGAGTGCCTCCCTCTCTACCTCTGGGGACTAGCCAGAAACAATCACAGACTCACTGAAACTTGGCACATATGTTCATGTTTGTCTTTTCTTTCTCGCAAACTCTTGTCTGCCAGAAAGGCATCCAGAGGGAGAGAAACAGGGCTTGGCAGAACAGGTCCATGTTTTGATTCCACTGTTCCTGTCTGCCAGGGGAACCAAACTGGTCCTCAGTCCAACATGCTTCTCCTTTACTCTGCTCGAGCTCGAGCTGGGCACTGATATGATTATAAAAGCCACACTTGTATGCAGTAAAATGCTGCATTTGGCATGTGCACGTCATCTGTGAGAAAAGGTCCTCAGCAACGAATCTCTTCCTTCTTTCTTTTTTGCTTTTTCCAGTTTCATCCCAGCTTTCTTTGCAGTTCCTCTTTCTAACGTTGCAAGAACAGTTCAAGTCACTGAGTGTGGAAATTTGGAAGCACCCGTGACAAGCGGGACACCGTGTGCTAAACAGAGGTTGACCGTAGTTCATGGGGATTTGCCAGTGACTCGGCCTTTGTAGACATGTATACTGTAAACTTTTATTCAGACGAGCAGTTGTATAAGAAAACAGTTTTCTTGATTTAACTGCCTTTGTAAGGATTTATTACGCCCTTTGTTCATCTGGTGAAACAAATGCAACAACAAGGCGTGAGCAGGTTGCCCAACATGTTTCCCACTCCCACTAAGAGCTCTGTGAAGTCTCTGACTTGTTTATATGTTCTCACTCCATTAATGTTGTGCAAAGGGCCAATTTAATGATGCAATTACAGGTGACAGCACAACACAGAAGTTCCCAACATGGGGTGGAAGTTGTTGGGGTGACACATCTGACAGGGTAAACACTCCAGAAAGCCTTAATGGAAGTGTGTTGAAACACCCCTCAGGTTCTGTTGAATACGTTAAGAACAGGAGTGTGTGATGGGAAGCAGATGTCCGTGTCTCCAGCACAAATCCAATTACACACTCGGGTTTACATTTACTGGGGACGTTTGACATAAGCGCACTAACCAAAACTGTGTTGCTTAACCGTAGGCTTCTTAATACCGAATTCATCAACATTCAACGTTTCATTTTCCAAACCGTGGCTTGACAAGAGCTTCACTTCTGGGAAACGTTGGGTCCCTAAATTACTCATCCACCCCGAGAGTTCAAACTGTTTACTAGCAGAAATAGCGGCACAGTCAGAAAGGAAAAACACAGCGTGTTGCCAAACTACAGATGTCCAGGAACTTTGAAAATGCGACCTGCGATCGGTCCTGGTGCTGTAACCTTTTCCTGTGTTTCGTGATTTCACCTGCAGAAGTTCAGACAAGCAATTGTTTTCTTTCCCAGAGACAGTAGGAGCACTTCTCAGTAATGGGCTGTGGCAACAGTGTTGCTAAAGTATGTCTAATACTACCTCCATGCCCTGCAGGCTGAAAGACAGCGAAGTGTGTTTGTGTAAGCCTGTGTGTGTTGTGTGTTGTGTGTGTGTGTGCACGGGTTTTTCAACAGGGCTGTTCACGTTTGTACTTTGAGCTGAGAAAAGGTGGCTTCTGGTGTGCATCCTAATGTTTCTGCGTTTTAGTCCTTTTTCCTTGTTCCGAGCGCATGTGTGCTGGTGTTTGTCAGTGTGTGCACCTACGGTACATCATGTAACCAACCTGCGTGTGAATAGTGCCCGAGGAAAATATGATAGGCTAATGATAGGCCTGGCTCACGACCGCCCCACAAAAGCACTGTCTGGCTGCATTGTGTAGGCTATTGTGTTAGGGGAAAAAAATAACTCCGTGTGCGATAACAGCACTTGGGATTATGAAACAGGCATAGAGACAGACAAAAAAAGATGGAATAAGCATCAGAATGAATCTGAAATTATGTCTGGGTATGCCGGTCCTTTTAAAAGATACTGCAAGGCAAAAAAAAAAAACGCTTCCGAGTTTTTGAGTGCGTGTTGCACAATAAAGTTTTCCCCCCCTGGATTTGGTGAAGCGCCCAGCGTGCTCATGAAAGGCATTTGTCTTCACACCAGTCCACCGTTCTTCACCTCGGCTGAACTTGAACTCGGCCCCTGCAGTCGCAGGGTGGCTCACCGCATTCTCACTTCTCGTGCAGAGGTAGAAAAAAATAGCCAGAATCCCACAGTAATGAAAACAGAACGGAACGGACATTTAACTGCTCTCCAACCAGCACTGTGTACAGATCAGCCTGGGAGGTATGATTGCGAGTCCAATAACGCCACAATTTCAGCTTCTCCCTCATTTACAATATGGACTCTAGATAATACGCAAATTTCATAATGTCTGTCTAATACTGCTGTACAGCAGGTTGTCGTGCGCGAGCCACCATTTGATGAAAAGAACAAACCACAACACACCACCTCCTAATATTAAGCATTATGCAAGCTGTTTTACCATCTATTTAGGGAGGGTAATTATAACATGTTGACTGTTTGTGATATTAGTCACTCTCAATTACAGGGCTGTGTGTGTGTGTGTGTGTGTGTGTGTGTATAGGGAGTGTGTGTCATGGTGTTGACAGGCTGGCTTACTATCTAAATAGGCGCCATAGCTGTGGTCCAAACAGATAAGGCAACGAGCACAAGCCATGGTCACTCCGAAGCCCTCTTCCCTCAGACTTATGTAAGTCCAACAGCTGCCAACTGGAACAAGTGAGATGCAGAGACAGTGATAGACAGAAAGAAGCAGGAGTGGGGAGTGGCAGAGAACCAGGGAAGAGATATGGCAAATAAAGGAGGGAAGGGCAAATAGCGTTGCATAAACTTGAAACATGAAAGAATAGAAGGATTTTAATGGATGGGTGGTACTGCTTCCCTCCTTTGAAGTGTTTGTGGATTCATTTCTTCAAAAAGAATGCTTCCATCCTTTTACTAAATTATTTCCAAAGCCAAGTGTGTGTGTTCTCGGTTGTGCTGTGGTGGGGTGGATGTCCTTCTAATTATTTTGCCGTGATTTTTATTGTTCGTGGGTTGGTCTCTGGAATACATTTGATAAAGTCATGTTTGAATTTATGTTGCAGAGCTCAGCCTCGTGGGCTTTGGGCTGAAGAGATTTCACCAGAAACCGCAACATCATTCTGTACAAGATATGCTCCATGACCACAACACAAATGAACCAGCATTTCCTTGACACATGGATAATGGATATTTTGATTTGCATAAGCAGTATGATAACCATCAGGACACAGACATTAAAGAATTAAAATACTTTAATTTGACATTTTTATGGCTAAATGTCTTATTTTTTTGACTCAGGAAATAGATTCTTTCTGCTGCTTCTTAATCCCTAATGTATGTTCTTTCTTCTTCTTACATATTATCTTATTTTTCCAAAACAAAGCAGACACATTCTTTAAAACAGAGGTGTGGTCAAAGCCTTCCCATAATTTCCAGCTCAGCTTTTCCAGTACACGGGATCTTGGGAATCTGACTTGAATGACAAACTTGATCTGTTACTTATAGATTTATAATCCGCGTTTGGTACATGCTGCACTGTATCACAGCTCCCTGTCACTCAGGACAAAAGAGCTTAGCTGGATTCTGCTGTGGTGATGTGTCAATAACAGCTTTATACCGTGGGTCACCTTTGTGCACTGTAAACTGTCAGTGTGTGTTGTGTTTCCTTCAGATAGACACAGGAATTACTCATTCCATTGCAGCTGTCATCGCAGAGACATGGCGTGATTAAACAATTATAAGTCTGAATTAGTAAAAACAACAACAACAAGCGTTTGCTAATAAGGTTATATCATGTCGTCTTTGTAAGTAATTCCTTAAAAAGGGGCATGGCTGGATTTATGGTTTTCAACACCTTCCATGAAAAGACCAAAACCAACAATCAATCTTTCAGTATGTTCAGGCTTCACCAGCCCGTCTGTGCGTCGGTTCCAATTATAGAAATAATGGGTCATGTGTATATAGTTAATTGACACAAAAGTACGTGTTTCTACTTTTGGTTCATCACTTCATTATTTCATTTATATCTTTTGACAGGACTTGCTCATAAGAAAAGTATTAAATATTACCACCACCACTATAAGGAAATTGAAGATGTCTGACTCTTTAGTCATATAAAACAAACCAGAAAAACATTAGGGAAATAAAATGTTTCACATTAGTCAAAGCACAGAACATACTGTAACACCAATCTGACGAGCACGTTCTGTTTGCCACGTTGCTGGGGGCAACTGAAACTGATGGAACAACAGCTGTGTTGGTTAAACGAAGGGCTGTACACAGGATGTTGCATCAACCTATGGTACAGGGTGTGTCTGTGGATTTCTGAGTTGACACACACACTACCTGCTGAAAGGGATGGTAACAATTGCACCGAGTGTGTGTGGGAGGTAAATGTATGCCCTGAAAACCTGCATTTTCCTCAAAGACCACCTTCAGAGGACCACGGAAAAGCACTTGCATGCTCCGAGCCGTTCAACAGTGGTTCCAGGCACCAAGGGCAACCACAAAAACAAGGCAGTAACTCAAGTTCTGCCTTAAAAACAACCCCATTAACGTACACCCCCTCTTTAAATGAACCCTTAGTTGAAAAAATCAACACATTTCAATGAGATCAGTTAGATGTGTTAGAAAATCACAGACTCTATTTCCTAATACTGAAAAAAAAAGTTCTGGCCGTTTGAAAAGTCAGATCCTGTGTTACTGAGAAAACAACCGTAAAGCAAACAAGTTTTACTTCCTCCGGCCACTAAAATACGACTTCCTGTAGCTCCAGAAAAAGGTTGTGACTTTTGCACAGACATCTGCCATCGATCTATATCTCGGACTTCTACTAAGTGTCAACAGCGCCCTATTTTTAGCAAGTCCTGTCTGTGTTTTGTCTTTGTGCCGGTGTCCTGTCTGTCTTTTTGTCTACCGCTTTCTCTCCCTCTCTCTCTCCTGAAATCACCGTTTTGGCCTTTGTTTTTTAGGGATTGCTTCCCAGGATTTGTCTGGCCACGAATTTGTTCTTCCATTCCAACTTCCTTGTCTTTGCGTTCTCACCACTAATCCCTGTTTTTGTTTACAGCCATCTCCCCTGCCACTTGCAACCCATGAACTTATGCAACTCCCCTCAAACTTCCTTTTCCTTTTTCCAGGAGACAGAAAGTCATGCTCTTAAACTTTTCCCTGCAAAAAAGGACCTTGGATTCAACTATGTCATTCAATACAGTCTTTAACGTGACTGTGTTTGACACCTACAAGTCTTTTATGTGGCAGAGCTGGGACAGACAACACATGATTATGATTTTTAAAGGTTGTGGACTAAATATTACCCTCCTCCTGTCCCAGGATTTCTTAGCACTGACAGGCAGGCGATGCTTTATTTCAGCCGTTAGCTTCTCTCAGGTCCCTGTGCTTGTTACAGCTTGTAGCGGCTTACGATAATTTATAGACAGTGGTGCCGTATGTCTAAGGTGATTGTGGCCATTTCCACATCAAAGTGTGTTCGGTTCATCTCATCCTACCTAATTATTTCCATTTTTTCACATTATATACATAGTTAGGAGCAGAATATACGCCTCAATACAAACAAGTAAATGTCCGTTTCTCACAGTGACGCAGGTTCAAATGTCGTCCTGTGTCCTCGTTTCTCCCCGCTCCCATCTACATGCTGTTTTCATCCCCTTGTTGTGTAATCAGTGATACTAAAGCACCAAAAATGCACAACGAGAGGCAGGGATGGAACAGGGTGCACGATGTTCCCTGTTTTAACAAGTCTTCTATGCAAATCGTTAGTCCCAAAAGCCTGAGCAGGCACGACTCCCCTGCAGTACAGTATGTCCAGCACTGACAGGAGATCATTTGACCAAGTTTGACCTGCATGTGAACTAAATATATATGTCTATTAAAAGAAGGGAAAACATTTTTTGGGACTGCTGATTCTGAATCGGACTTATTATGCAATGATGCAGACGGAGATGGAATCTTTCCCCGGCTTCCAAAAGCTGTTCCAGCAGTTTCCTAGCCACGCCTCGGTTTTGGGATTGTTGAGGAGAGTTAAAGGATTCCTAGATGCTTACACAAGGCCAATACACTTTCCATAAAATTTCCACACAGATATAGAAATGCGCTCCAGAAAGTGTGACGTGTGTAGCAAAGTTATTTTGTGGTTTATATTTGGATCACAGGGTGGAGCTTTAAAGCCAAGTGGGGTGTTCAGCACAGCTGGATCCCATCTCCACTCCACGGTGGGAGGCCTAGGTCGTGTTCAGTAGTCAGCTGGACCGAAGCCAAAGGTTCGTGGTCATCTCAGGCCAAAGACATGAACTTTTACCGCTGCAACGAGGCTTAGGTTGAGGTGTCGGGAGGATACAGAGTTATGTCGGATTACAAAATAACTTTCCTCTTCTCTCCTACCTAAAATCTTGTCTTTTAAACTCTTCTAAAATCACAGCCATAAAACTCTCATTTAATGTCTTACATCTGCTTGTTTAGACTTTTCTAGCAGCTTCTTGTCATTTTAAACACCAATGAGCTTAGTTTGGTTTTGACGCTTTTCTTTAATAGACAGTTTAATGACAGTTTGCAAAACCTCTCTGTTACTTAAAACAACATCTTCTCCCTTAAAACATTTATTAGTCCAGTAAAATTGAATGGTGCATTGTAAGCTGAAGGCTGCATCCGTGGGCGCTACAGTGAGAGATGCCTTTTATGAGGTTTTGGCACTTTGTGACGTGTCTGGTGCCGCTATTGTCGTTTTGCCCGTTCACAGACAGACGTCCTGTGATGAACATTTGTGTCATCGCTGCAGGCTCTGCTTCGCCCCTCTTCACCTTGGCATGTACAGTAGTGGTCTTTAATGGCTGCTAAGTGCGGGAGGTGGGCACTTCTCTCATTGCTAACCGTCTGAGGCTCAGGTCAAATCAGCACGTTCGCTCTGGTTTCATCATGCGGATCACAGGTCACACATCACCATCATGGCTTTCTGCCTCCAACACCAAATACACGAGTTAAAATTCTGCTCTCAGCACTTGTCTGTGACCCTTAAAGTATTTGCATAACACGTTTGCTGGCCGCCACTACTGCCTCATACTGATATTCATCAGGTCCAACAGATTTTTCTGGCACGCTCCCTCGAGCGATGCTGAACATTTTATTTGTTAACATGCGGCGAATGAGAATGATGGCTGTTTGGCAGCTTGACCACCCAGGGTAAGGTCACAGTATAAACCGTAGCCAGGCTTTCATCAGAAGTCAGGCTCTCCCGAAGCAAGCATTTTAAAAATGTATGAGCCGCTGCAAACCTAAGCTCAGCAATGCTGCACTTTTAGTTTCAGCTGACAAAGTGTATGTGATTGTGAGTGTGAAGGAATGAATGCATCTGTGTTTCTTTCTGATAGATAGTGAGGGTCCGCAATGGCATTACAATCAATTTTTTAATCCTGCAAGCCGACCTATCACTGAAAGCCACGTGATCCATGTCTGTGATTCCATCTTGAGAAGGACAGTTCAGGAACAAAGTCTATAGGCTGCTGGCTTTATTTGTCAAGCAGACGAATGAGCTGGCACTGAGATGGACCCACCAGCCAAAAATGTCGGGACGTGTTTTTTATGAACTTCTGGGAGACCCCAGCAAAGTGTTTGTAATACATACAATAAATTGGTCACCTTCTTCACACAAATAATTTCTTTACTGAATAATTTTCCAACTACATCAAGCGCAAAATGACTTTTTTGTTTTTGAAGTCCTTTGTCACTGAAGGAATGAGTGAAGTTGCAAAGGAGCAGCGTCAGCATCATGACTGCGTCTGAACAGCAGAAAACTCTTGTGTGACATTTTAAACAAAGCCTTGCCAGCATAAGCCAAGCTTTGATGCTGTACCCAGTGAACGTACTGAATGATAACTGCTCTGAACATGTCCAAGTAGCTTAGGAACACTTTGAAAAAGACTGTCCCGAACATCTTTGTTTGCTGATTTCTTTAGCCAGAGAGGACCGGCTCACGCTGGGCCGTCAGTCCTCAACCCAAACTTCCTTCATCCACTCTTCTTCATCCTACAGTCTCCTAATGGCACAGCCGGACTATGATAAATAAATTACGAACATACTGTTCCTTCATTAAATAATGCAGCTCCACAGAAAGAACAATATCGCCTTAACAGGTGTTAAATTAATGACCATTCAAACTGCGGTTATGTAACTTAACAGATGGAAAAATAAAGTGGCTGTGTGGACGTTCTCCAAATAGTCTATATGATGTTTTATTCAGGCTGAAGTGAGCCCTGCAGTGCTGAGCAGGTATTAAACACAAATTGTACTTTTTCTGTTTTAATTTCTTATTTTTGTAGCTTTTATTGCCAAAAGCTACAAAATCAAATTAAATCTCGTCAAGGTCTAATCACTGCTGCCTTGTTTCCTTTCACTAGCAGTACATCATAAATGCTTTTCACTTGAATTGAACTCCCTGCGGTCATGCGATATCTATCAGTACCACCGGAGATAAGAAACTATCTTTAACAAACAGGTTAAATTTTAACCTAATCGGATTCTGTAGAAGCTCGGCTTCTAGACAACTTTGACCAAACGCTGATAAATACCTGGCCAAAGAACAGAACTGATATTTTATCACTTGCAAATACCAGAACAAATGATAACAAATATAATTCCTAAACATGATCAGAATGCAGTGTTATAAATTTGTAACACAGTAATTACTCATTCATAACATAATAATTTGACAAAAGAGCGAAAGTGAAATATAAAGAATCTGAATTTTACGTAAGTTGCTTAAATTATTATCACTCAAATACTTAATATTTGCATTGCTAAGGGCAACTTGTGTTGTAAAGATGCACATTTGACACTTTGTTCAAGAAAAATGCAATTCTGAAAATAACATCGTCATACAAAATATTGTAAGGGTGTTTTTCGCCCTCTTATCTAAACTATTTGTTTATAAAAAAGTATAATTATTGTGGGTTTTTTCTAGGTTAAGAAAAATAAACCTGAAACAGCTTTATGAAGAAAAAATATAATTTTTAGCATTAAAGGCGAGTGCGACTTTATATGTACAGTGACTTCAATATAAAATCCATTAGAAAAGAAATCTAAGAATTTGTATGAGTAAAGTTTTTTGAAACACCACCACAAACAAAACAGTAAACCCCTCTTTTGTCACCAGATTATCAGTTACTATAACCTGACATATTTGTTATGATGATTTAACACACATCTCTGCTATACTCACACAAAGGACAACGACTTCAGTATTTATGACATTCAAAGATGGCTCCTGTGATAACAGGTTTGTGTTGTTCTGGCGTTGTGTTAATTTAGTGCAGACCGCCACATTTTACTGCTCAGATAACCCGACAGACCATATGTACTAACAGCTTTTCCACGGAATCACTGTACAGTAACTGCTGGCTCAGGGTCAGGAGGGTCAATTGGAAAGATTGGAGCTTTTCATTTGAAGCTGAAATCATTTGACACTATCTGCCAAACAAACTATGAAAAACGATGAAACCAACTTTGTTGCAAGACATTCTCCTGCTCACAAACACCGTGAGTTAATGCTGCCAAACAGGATTTTGTAAACAGCATTTGGAACAAATGGAGATTGAATCAGGTTAGTTTTAATTGACCTCTAGAAATAAACAACCATTTGAATTACATCAATATGACAAGAAGATGTTGTATTAGAATAACTGTGCTTTTGTAAGATGTGTTTTTAGGTTTTCTTTGATCTGTGATCAGGGTTTTTTTTCTCCATGTACTGTTTGGTTGTTTTGAAGTCAAGATTCTTCATTTAGATAATCTGATCTACTGCAGAACTGAATATAGAAACATTTATTACTCACACTGCAAATATGTTTTATAAATATTAACTCTCCTAGTAGAACTACAGCATGTAACTCTGTTCTAATATTTTCTGTAGATTCACCGTGTGTCCCAGAAAGTTATTGTTCATATCGCTGTCAGCGTCATGCTATGTAAAGTATGCTGCATAAAAGGCATGAACGGTTGACATGTAAATAGACACAGTGAGTTTTATAAGTATTAGACAACGTTTGGAAGTTTTTTTATTTAAAACAATAAAAAAAGTGCATAAATAAAGATGACTGATAATCTTCTTTTAAAACACAATGTGCTGCTACACCGCCCTGTAAGTAAAACAGGTTTTTTTTGTAAAAGTAATTTCTGAAACATAATCCAAATGAACACGTCCACTCTGCCCTATACTTAATCCATAAATGTAAATGCTTGTGTCAGCAGTTTGGGGGATCCAAAAAGCCTGATTAGTCTACATTAGCCATCTGGTTCTTCTGCGCAAAATATTTTCCGTAAGCAAAACTACTGGAGTATTCAGGTTTAATTAGTGTCCATTCTGCAGGATGGACTTTATGCTAAATGTCCCTAAGAAGAGTCGAGAATAATTTTCCTTTGAGATTTATGGAAAGTGAGCACAATAGCATGTGTCCATGATGAGATCAAACAGACCTACCTGTGGAAGAAGAGCAGAATGGACAGCATGGTCTGGTCTATGTTGCTGTTGCAGATCCCCTCGTTTAGAAGGAAGCAGGGGTCCCTCACCACGGACTCAAGAGAGTCCTGCCTCATTATGTTGTTCAGCTTGTCCGTATTCAGGTTCTGGTACATCAGCTGGTTGCGGAGCTGTCGGAAGTGATTGACACTGGGGCTGGTGGGACTTCCTGGCAGGCCCCCTGTAGTCTGGAGGCCCTGAGCTTGACCGCCAGTCATGGATTCATCACAGCCATTGGCCAGGTCCAGACAGCAACTGCAACAGTCCAGGCCGATGGGAGAGCGGCAGTCATCGTCTGACATCTCGGAGAGCAGGTGGATGAGAAGGGAGGACGCCCAGGTGAAGAGGGACAGGTGCAGGGATCTCAGGACAGGACGTCAGACATTCAAGGGACAGAAATGTCCCTGCGTATTTCTCAGAGAGACAGTCGGGCAGGCCGGCCTAGTGTCTCATCCTGTCTTCACTGCAGGGCCGGGACAGGAAGCTGAACGGCAGGTTGAGTTCCTCCCTGAGCGGTGCCGTCTCGCTGGGCCACACTGCTGCTTCTGTCCCTTAGTTTTCCCTCCTGTGGGCTGCAGCGTTTAGCCTTTTGTTCAGGACTGACGCTGCTGCAATGTTTTGCTACTGTGGCTGGAGAAGAGTGAACGCCCCACACACACACACACGCGCACACACACACACTTACACCGATTCAGCAGGAGTGCGCTTGAAAGAAAACCCAGAAGCTGCTTGCTGCTTATCACTTTTTTCCCTGCACTTTTTTTTTTCTTAGTTGGCGTGCCTAGAGACAGAGGGAGGGGACAATAAACGCAGGCAGGGAAACGGAGGGTGGGGAAATCCTTGTGATTGGGAAACCCGCTGCTGGTAACAAGTCCTGGGTCCTCCTCCTTTCCTTTTTAGCTTAGCTGTGGACACATTAGGCTTGAGGAAATAGACGGAGGAGACAAGCTTCAGACCGTGCTGGAAACGTGCTTGCAGCTCCACCCTGCCATGCTGACAGCACAAGGAGTGGCTGAGCGAGGGAGGTTTCAGGAACGCACAGAGTCACCATGACATGTCTGTTCAGCTAATTTCGAAAAAGCAGAAAAACAAAGTGTCTCCAGTAGATGTGAGTTGCCAGCACTGCGTTGTCCATGCTCGCCAATTAAAGGAAATGCGCCTTTGGTTGAGTGTGTGTGATTCTTTCAACATATCTGCCTATCATACCTTCATATTTCAGTCAGTAATAACTCAGTCTTTTTAACAATACAATCAAATATAGTTGAACACATGGGATGGAATAGTGACAGCAAATATTCACATAGTTCTTTTTTTTTTTATTTATTATATATTATTATTTATTATATATATTATATGTTTTTGGTGGTTTTGATTGTACCTGCCACCTTCGAGCGAGTGTTGATTCCGGTGTCTCTGGCAGGTGTCTTTCCCGTCTACATGTTGTCTCCTTGTCTGCGTAGGTTTCGTCTTGGTGCTGTATTTGCCTCCCACAGTTTAAACATGCAGATTGGAAACTCTTAATTCCTCATGTGAAATTAAGTGGTGTAACACCCAACAGTCTAGCCCCAGGTAAGCGGGTATTAACAGGCTAATGAAAGGCGTGAGACAGGGCGACAGAGGGTTCTGCAAAACTGTGTCTTCAGCAAACAAACTTATTGCTACATAAAACTCCATTAATACACAGCATGCTCTGGTTTTGTGCAGCTGAGTTTGTTTTGTTTGTGGAGGTTTTTTTTACGTCGTAAACATCGACGTTATCTTATCAGGTCTCCCCTGTTTTTTTTTTTTTTTTTTGTGATTTTGTCAATTTCCATATCTGTTCTCAGACCGTTTTGCATTGGGCAAGAGCAAACTGTGTCCTCCAGAGGAGTGTTTCACAAGCCCCGGCAAACACCAGGACCGTGCCGTAGCAGGCGTGCAGATGGCTTTAGGAGGAATATACTGCTGAGACCCTGACCCCAGCCCCTGACCAACAAGTGTACTGCATGCTGTCTACAGATGGCCGGTCACACAAGAACAGAACAACAAGATAATTACAAATAATATGTCTTCCTCGGAGGCATGCTGCTGTTTCTGCCGCAGTAAAAAATGTCACACCGCACATTGTTGGGTAGCAGTGGGATCAATTAAGCAGAGAAAATGACTGACTATTGCTTTATTGAGTGTGTAATGATGTCCTCGGGCAGCATGGCTGCTGCACTTTGGCTGGTGGAAGGATGGAGCTGAGGCCTGACCCGGGCAGATGCTGCCATCTAGTGGGAAACTGTGAGTAAAGTTATTGAGAAAAAATGAACATTTATTTATTTTTGACTTTTTCTAGGCCTTCTTAGTGCTTGTTTATGAATGATTTAAAGTTTTAATGTGTAATGACTTTGGAGGCGGCGTAATTGTTCCACCCTATTTGCAATCATTGTGCAAAGCTCAGCTAACAGGTTCCTGGCTGGTATTTCATATTTACCACAGAGAAAATGATAAATCTATAATTAGGGCTTCCATAGGACAATGCTGTCTCCTTGAAGTTGCATGTATATGGTTCAAACTTGAATCATTAATTACATTGTGATGAAAGATGTAATCATTCTTCTAATCAACATTATTTTGATTGAATTAAGTTTTTAATCACTGCACCACACCAGCGTTGCAGGGAGGCAATCAGCATGGATGGTAAACAGGCAAAGTATTGCAACACCAGAGACCAAGGTCGTCTACAGTCTGGTATGTGGTTTTGGTTAAATGCAAATTATAATTTAAGTATAAAGTTACTGTGAAGCTTACATGCAATCCAGGTATTTGGTTTAATGTTGATTTTTAAAAGATTTAGTCCATCTAACATACTGTCCCAGTAGGTGATAATATTTGGGCATAAATATTTAACAAATACATCTAACCAAATTAACATCTTACATATTTGCAGCTGATAAAAATACCTGAAAGTTTAATGGGCTATTCTGAGCCAAATCAGTGTGATACGTGCAAATCTGTCTGTGCGATGTGATTTCAGGCCACACCCAACCTGTGACGTCACAGCAGGTGAATCGGCTTAAAACACCTGCTCTGTTTCTAATTAGGCGTGAGGAGTGTGTGTGTGTGTGTGTGTGTGTGGTGTGTGTGTGTGTGTGTGTGTTTAGCAGACTTCAGCATTACATATTTGTTGCAGACATTTTGCAGATGTGTAATGCAGTACCTGTTGACTTCGTTATTGGGTGGCTCCCTCATTTTGGGTGAAAATGTCTCCAGAAATATGGACTGTGCTTAGCTAAAAGCTGTGGACAGTCTGTATAAATTATTAATTTGAGAAGAACTGCCTTTTGCAGACAAACTCCCACAGCTGTCTAAACTAGGTCAGTGAAACTAGGATGGTGAAAGCTTTTTGCTATTGTGGCACATTCCTAAAATCTGTTGAAATAAAACTGATAAGTGTGTGTCTGTCGGGCCACAGGCCAGGGTTTGTTCTCGTTTTCAGACAGACAAGTGATAACAGACATGTTTCGCTGATGTTGTAATAGCAAACTTTAATTCCAACTGAGCGATAATTTGATTGATTTGTTTATGTGTTGAATCTTATGTGTTCTTAATGATGCTTAGGCACAATGAATGTTAAAATGGGAAAAATGATGAGTTTCTGTTTCCAGTAAGCTTGTGTAATTCCATGAACTCAAGTTCGTTTAAATTGGTTTCGTTCTTTTTTGTCCATGTTTAAAGTTATGTGTCCTTGGTATTGCTTGTTTAAGCATATAACAATTGTCACATTCAATCTCAAGGCTATAATTAACAAACGTGCAATGCCCAACAGCAATTTTGTACATATTATTCAAAAACTCCTGCTGTAAGTCATTTTGATACAAGAATAATAACCTGGTTGTAAGAATTTCCTGTTGCCAGGGTTAACTACAGCGGGTAAAGAAAAGAACGATGCTTTTTTTTTCATTTGAATTGTGATAGATTTAATGTGGCTTTTTATTTCTTATGACAACAAGCCAAAGTGGAAGGTGAACCTGGGGAGTGATTCTTTTCTATACTCACTGGTTAAAGGTTTTTAAAAATTCATCCTCATGGCATTTCCCAGGCAAACATCCTATTTAGCTCGACTGAACTTAAAACTGTTGCACTGTAAAGAACATGCTTCCAACCATCCATGTTCAACATATAATATTTTCTGGAAATTCTAACTTAATACATTTGGACAAAGTCCACCCTGTGTAAACTCAATGTAAATTAAGTATAAAATGAACTTTGATTTGTTTGTATAAGTGTTATCTTATCACAGTTAATACAAATCCAGCCAAAGTTGCGAGACACACATTGCTCCTGTTTGGCTAATCTTTGAAACCACATTAATAAACATATGTTGGGAACAATAAGCACTGGCCATAGTATATGTAGTTCAGACCGCATCATAAATCCTGTCACATAAAGTTCACGGCAGGTCAACATGACCATCACGTTCAGTGCAAATGAGCCTGTCACAGTCCAACCTCTGTCTGTAGGTGAACAGATGTGTCTTCATGCTGTCAGTAAAATACATCATTAAAAACTTTTGTAGCTACGTCTTTACATGGGATTTAGTAGGATCAGCATACAGCTTACAAAAAAATGTATGATGATAAAGAAATCATTCCTGTTATAGTAATATGAATGTTCTGACACTAGAGGGCAGTGAAAGCCCACAAAATACATAAACGTTTATTATAGTTTAGATGGGGAGAGTGGCCCAGATTGTCAAACTTGTAAACCTATTGCAGGGCATCATTTGGCATTTCAGGGTGTAAGAATACTAAAATGCAGGCTGATTTGAGACATGTATGGGGAAACACAAACGAGCCCAAAATGTTTTTAATATGAAGTTTGAAATCATCTTGACATCTTTACTTTTTGCCACAAATGAACAGATAAATAATGAAAGCGATGTGTTTTTGCAGTTGTAGTTCTGCCTGGTCTCCGCTCCTTTAAACCACGGTTATCACAGTGCATCATTTCTTCTCTGCTGCTCTCGTCCTTGTGCATTTGATCCTCTGCCTCAGCCTGTGATTGGCCAAGACACTGGGGCCAGACAGCCTCAAATCCTCTCATTGGTTGGTGAGATATGGCACATAATCCTAAGCTCTTCTCACCCTCTGAGGATTAAATTTGCTGTCCAGTCATCTTTTAAAAGTGTGTCCCAGTGCTCAGGCTTGGATTGTGGAACAGCAAAGCACAAACTCTTTACAGGCAATCCCTCATCACAGGAACATACAGCTCCGAACCCAAGTGGTGAGCTTTAGCTTCCTGTGGAGGAGATTCAGGCCATGACATAAGCCAGAGAAGTAATTACCGTTGTCAGGAACTTGAGGTCTGAACTTTCTTCCCTCTGACTCCCAGTGCGAGGTCTCATACACTCCCCAGCTTCAGTTACAATCTCTAATTTCTACTCTATTAACTTTAATTCTGTGCTTTTAGTCTTTTTTTTTCCTTTTGAAACATCTCAAACTCCTAGAAGAGGAAACCTATCCCACTATTTGTCCTCTTTAAAGCTTATTTAGCTTAATAAAGTAGCTTTATTTAAAATACACACATGTTAACGACGCTTTATGGTTAGATCTGAAAACACTTTGAGTTCAGGCTACAGTAAAAAAAATTTGTGAGAGGATGTGTTAAAAAAAGAAATGCAGATGTCAGTGGTGGACAGGAACCCTGTACACTCACTGGTCACTTCTTTAAGAAAACCCCGTACAATCTAATCTAATCCAGTTCAGCAGCTCTGCAGATAATTCTGCTTTTAAAACGTTAGAACTTTTTAAGTTGAAGCTGTCAGAAAGGGTCATAATGCCAATTTGTTTTATAGAAACAAGAATCTGTGTTTTTAATATCACAATAATGCAGAGGACTGTCCCGACACTCTGTGTTCAAAATGCTGTACTGGATGTGTCCACTAGTTGTGTCTTTAACTAATTTGAGCTTCTGTTTGTGCTCAGCTGATGTGCTTTCAACAGCTGCCCATGAGTATCACTTCAGACTAACTCTCACTGAAAGCTTTTTGAAATTGTTATCGTGGTTTTGTGGTCTTGTGGGGAACATTACACCTAAATGGGAATTTGGTTTGCAGCCATTAAAATACCAACTGGTAATATGCTTGTTTTTGTAACACGTCTAACTCTCATTAGAGGAAAAGAGCAGAAGCTCTTTACAAATTGCAGCATTTGTGAGAAAATAAAGAATTGCCAGACGAAACTTTCTGCTGATGCTCCATTTGTAACACGGGTGGGTCTGTACACTGAGCACTGCTCAATAAATAGCATCGCTGTCAATTAAACTGTTATTCACAGGTTTATCAGTGTGCGTGACATATGACCGTATAACCATGATTGTTTGGGATTTTAGGTGTTTCTGAAACTAAAACAGGAGGTGTTGATTAATGTGAAAACACTTGAACCACCTGCTTATTGACATATGTGCATAATCACCCTGTTGCGCATGTGCTGCCAGCTGGATTGTGTGCAGGATCATCTGACGAAAGAGGGGGGGAATGGTGGTATGTAGTGATTATCATTAATAGAAGCAAAATTTAAAAAAAAAACTGGTGAGGAAAATATCTAGAAAAAATTAGAAATGGCCAATTTCACACAGTTTAGAATTAAAGAACATTTTGACATGCCATTCATTGCTGTTTCTTGTCTAACTCTAATTCATGCATGTACACACACCTAACTTTATACATTATGTCAGATTAGCCTGAATTATACAGTACAGCTCTCAGATGGAATGTTTAACATGGACCATGGCCAATCTTTAGGCAAGGATGGACCATAAGTTGAATTAAAAGGTGCCCAGAGTTAAGGACAAACTCCACCCTCGTCTGATTGACTGCGGTCGGCAGGAAAAGGCTGGAGCGCCATCCCTGATTGGCCAGTTTAGTGACCTGTGTTTAAGAGGAAGCCTGTGTGGATCCGCATTGATTGGCCTTGTTTAACCACCTCCTCCATCCCTCACTGCAGCATTAGAACAATGGATGCGCTTATTTATAGCTTTCCAGTTTCATGTGGTTTCTAGTGGGCGATGAGGGACGTGGGTAAAAATGGATGTAAAAGCAACGTGGAGTCTTGGTGAAACAACTACTCTTCTGAAAGCTGCCACGTCGTGACAGTTTGCTGACTGATTGATGCGGCTGATGAATTCATGTGTGTTTACTCCTGAGGCTAGTTGTAGCACTCAGCATTTGTTTGGCCATTGAGCGAGGATGTGTATCCTCAGTGGCAGGTTGAGGGGCGAGCGTGCCAGGATTCTGCATCTACAACACATTTGAAACACATCAACACTGAAGCATAATTAAGGCGTGAAGTATTTGGTGCCACTGACTCAGTGCCTCTCAGTTGACGCACTAATCCAGTGTTTGCTGCAATGTCAACCCGGCCACATTATCTGGCATCATAATACTTGAGCAATTAAGGCTAGACTCTTTCGAGTTTTTCAACACTAAAGAAAATCTGCAAATCTGCCAGGAGTAATTCCCACAAGGCCACAACTAAATTAAAAGCCGCAGCAGCGGACTATGGCTTTCCACTGCAGCCAATGCAAACATTTAAAAGACGCCACATCATCACAGTCACTGTGGCCTGTCAGTCTCTGTTAATTAAACCTCACTTGTTTTTTTCCATGGAGACATCATCACATCTGGGCCTCTATTTTCAAAAGCAACATCCACAGAAAAAACTTTTTTTATTTTTTATTTTTCACATGTGCTTTGTGGCCTGTGATGGTCCCAGGTCATCGAAGGAAGAGCTGCAGCCGACCTGAAAGGTTTTATAATTGATCTGCATCATTGAGTGAAGAGCATTATTTGCATTGCGTTTTTGTACTTGTGTGTGTGTGTGTGTGTGTGTGTGTGTGAGAGAGAGTTTGTGACTTACCATCAAGCAGTTCATTTGGAGTCACAATATCTTGTTTTTTCTCACAGTGTAAAAACCTTGAACTTTGAAAATGGAGAAGCATCTTTGGGGAACTATATCTGTTCTGTCAGAGTGCCTTGGTGTGATCATACATAAAAGCGTAGACATGCTGTAAATGGTGAATTACTAGAGAGAACAGAGAGTAAATGTGGTACTGAAGCTCTTTCCTAAATACTGCACTACTCCCTCGAGTCGGATTCCTAAAGTGATTGGCTTCACTAATCAATTCCTGCACTGGTTAATTCTCTTAATTCGCAATTAAGTAAGTGAGTTTGGAGGGAAATACTCGACTCAACCTGCTCTGTGGTAAAAAAAAACAATAAACTTCAAAATGTGTTTTGTGGGTTTTTATTAAATGGCAGATTAAAATAACTAATAAGTTTTCTCCAGGATGAGGTTTAAATGCCAACACTCTCAACTCATCAGTTAATCAGAATTTTCTCAGTTTTTCTGATTTGACAATTGACTTTAAGATCATCTGCCAGACAGTTTTAAATAAACTGGTCCGGCTTTTCTCTCCTCCAACAATACCACTCTGAATATTATATGAAATGCTACGTATCTTTGGAGCAACCCAAGGCCTATTATAAGGCCGAGCACAAAATCCCAAGACTCTAAAAGCGTGAAAACATTCACACCTCTCTCCTCTCTCGCTGTGTGGCTCGACTAACTTTAGCAACAAACACAGTGGTGTGTATTTCCGCAGATGCCACCCGGGGCAGAGTTGTGTGGAGAGGACAGTGCCACTGACATGCGGTGACCAGGTAAGAGACCAAACATGGAGACACCTGTGACACATTCACCTGTGTCAGGACAACAGTGGAGGAGCTGAGGTTTTATAGAAGCGATTATTACACAGGACTGTATAATGTACGTGTGTGTGTGATTACATGCGAATGGGTTTTATGGACGTTGGTCTGTCTGTGTACATATGGAGGAAGCGAAGTGCTGCTGGGTCACCCAGTGTGACAGAGAAACTATCTGAGGCTTTTGCCTTTGATGTCTGTCCAACATCACAGCACGATGTCCCGCACGAGCTGCTGGTTTGCTGGTGGTGTGGTGGCACCAACGGTTCTGTGCAGCTCTTTAAATTGCAGTTATATTCAAAGTGAAGCTCATAATGAATTTCTGCTCCTTTGCTTTCATTTTCTACGACAGAACACAAAAAGCACACTCACTTAAGTCTCACTTCATGTAAATTGATGAGAAACCTACAGAAGCTGAACATTTATCATTTATCTGTTTTACTTTCTTCTTTCAAATTCAATGAACTTTCACTGTTCCGTGACATGCCCAAGAGAAAGGTTCATTCGTTTCAATTTCATTATGTCTGTCTGCAGGATCGTGGCTGTGCTCCGGTGTTTTACAGTAAATTCGTTTGCTTATCACTTTTACAAAAAGTCTTTTCCTGCTTCTGTTCACCTCTTGCTGTGGAACCTTGTCTTCCAGCCGTGCTGCAGGCCTGCTGATTCTGGATTCCGAGTCTTCCGGGACTACTGGCAGTTTGGGAGATTGTTTAGGAGCCTTGACAACGAGTGGTCATGAGCCTCAGATTTGGGCAGTGAGCAACAGTCTCCTTGTGAAAGCGTCATTAAAAGCCTGCAAAGTGGGGGTGGCAGGGAGAAGAGGGGACAGCTGAGGGGGCAAGACACCAGGGAGATCAACTTAATGCGCTGTCACTTTGTACCTTCTTCCGAGTTCTCACCATCGAACCTCTAAAAGCCAGAGCTCTGCTCCAGCACTGAGCTACAGCAGCGACTGCTATTGTCCCCATACACATCACACCTTTTCACAAAGCCCCAACAGCGAGCAGCACTCTCTGGATGTATTGATATCCTATAAACACCATGCTTCACTGGAAATAACTGTGCGTAACAAAATTGAGTACATTTTGCCCCTTTCATGTCCTTTCCACACATGATGGGATACAAGATGGCACACGTCACACTGGCTGATGCTTTTTCTACATTTATGAATACTTTCATCTTCTCAGAAACCTGACGTGGCCATGAAATGACATCCATTTTATACTAAAATAAAAGAATGTGAGTTTGTGTTTTTAAACTTTTCCCTCGTGTGTTTTCAAACACACAGTCTAAAATCATGATTTAATTATGAGTCAAGCAGCGCAGAAATGGAAAATGCATGTAAGATTCACTGACAATTTGAAGTCACTAATGACTGATTGATGTTGAAAAGTATCTGAGATGGCGTGAAAAGGCCTTTCTTTGTCTCTTGTTGCATTATATTATCCAAATTATATTATCCAATGCTGAGATTCTTTGTCTTTTATTTGACGTTAATAACATTTTTCAAACAATTCAGATTCCTAATGTGCTTTATTATCTCCTGTGAGACAATAAAGGTTTTCACTCTTTTCACTAAAGTCAGACATTTGCCTAAAATGTTCAGTGGCAGAAATTATTCATGTTGAAGAAATTCAACCGAGGAGAAAAAAATAAATAAATAAAAACTAAGCATTCAAGCTTGACTGGATTCACGTGTCAACAGAAGGATGTAAACTATGTGATTTATTAACATTGTTTGGAGTCACTGGAGCTTCTGACAGTGTCATTGTCAGTTATAACAGAACCAGCATCAATAGTTTGAGGCTAATCCACCTGAGTGTAACAGCACACCCTATCTGCAGGACTCCAGATGTTCCCGGGTCAGTTTATGGTGTTTATGAATCACATCTTTTCTTCCTATGGCACATTTTATGTGATGTATGTTGGATAAACCAGATC
This sequence comes from Channa striata, assembly GCA_033026295.1. NCBI lineage: Eukaryota > Metazoa > Chordata > Actinopteri > Anabantiformes > Channidae > Channa > Channa striata. The sequence goes on along the minus strand of CM065173.1, from coordinate 15,183,364 downwards.
TGAGGCCACAGAGACGCTGACCTCAAATGACCTTTAGCTAATCATGAAAATCACTTTCCATTTCCCGTCAGTGTGACTTCACTGTGTCCAATTCTTTCTCTCGATATCTCTGTTTCTGTCGCTCTGTGCTCCATTGTTGGCCCTTCTGTCTGTCACAACTTCCTGGCATTTTTACCCCTATCTGCTTCCATCACACTGAGGGCGAAAGCCTTTAAGCCCATTTTATCCTTCTCAATTCAATTTCAGGATGGCGACGCTGTCTTGTGAGCCGCTGCCAACCAGGCCTCTGTCGTAGACAGGGCCCCGAGATAATCAGAGACCCCAACAGGTTTTCTAATCTGGCGACGCTTCCTGTGGAGGCAGGCACAGATGCTTAGATATTCTGTTCAACTCTGCTGTGACATGAGACAACCCCCCTCAGGCCTCTGCAGCTGAGAAAACTTTCACGCTGCCCATTTCAGGCTGCCCTGAGGTGTCTTTATGAAACAGCGGACTGAGACATTCTCTATAATCAGCTAACAGGTAAAATATGTGTTTAGACAGATTCGTTTTACATTTGATCACATTAGGTGAAACTAAAGGACATGAAATGAATGACCGTACTGCAGCTAACACAAGTGGTTTTTGAAGAAAGCAAGAAAAGCTTGTACATGTGTTAATCAAGGAGAAATGTTCCAAACATTCCAATTTCTAATGACTCTAAGAAAATCAATTCAATGTTTTTCACAGTTTGTATTCACCTTGGTTAAGAGAAATAAATGCCAGTTTCCATCCACACACAAACACTTTCTGAGCACGACCTGCATTTGACTCACTTTGTTCTTTGGATGCGTCAGACCATTTACGTCTGACGCATCCAAATTCCTGTCTGTGTTTATCGGCCATGTACTGTATCAGTGTGCACTGGAATAGTGGTAGATGTCAGCGAGATAACCTTTTCTCTGCAGACGAACCCTTGGGCTAATCTGATTGCAGTCTGTTACCAAACAATCATTTTTTTCTAACTTTACTCTTTTTCTGATTTTGAGATTGAGAACTGCCTGCAGCAATGCTCATGACAACAAATCTGATCCAAATTTGTGGCAATTACAGAAAACAGGGGATCACAGCTTCAGCTAAATAAAAAGAAACATTTCTCGGACCAGCATCAAAGTTGACAAAGATTGACGTGGGCAGGAGCTGCAGTGAGAAAACAAGCTTTTTAGCTGGTGCAAACAGAACACTGATTTCTTTGGATGTAAGACTTGATTTAGCAATTTATTTAGAAAAAAAGTTTTTTCTACTACACATGTATTTTAGTTTTTTATCAAAACAGTACAAGTACCAATAAAAATTGCAAGCTGACATGTTGACACAGTGGCTCTAACTAAACCATTTAATAATTACAAAGACTTCTCCTCAGCTGCTTTTTACAAAGTTCTTTCAAAGACAGAAAGTGAAAACTTTCAAAGAGCATTGGGAGGTCGAGTTTGCAAAAGTGTCCTATTTGTAATTCAATACAATTTCCAAAAGTATTGTCGACTGAAACCGTGTCAAGGTGTAAACAGTGTATTTGATGGATTACACACAAATTTCATCAGCAAGTTGTACCGGCCTCCTTATCACCTGAGGTGCTGTTCAACGTTCCTGCTGCTTTAGCTGATCTGTAGGGTTTCACAGCTGAGGTATTGAAACAGATAAAAACAGTCCTTGCAGTGCAATAGCTCAGCCTACAAACACCTGCAAGCAGAAAGCTTCCTGCTCAGGCATTTATGAGCTGCTGTCATTGCGGCATTTTATTTATGGCTGGCTCACAGGCTGAAAGACCCAACTGGACGCTGAGCTGAAACACAGCAGGTGGCGACTACTTACATCAACTGTAATCCTTAGAAATGTACAGAGAACAAACAATGGCATGATATTCAAACTTTAAATGCTAAAAGATGCACAGTTGGACAACAGAGATTCAGCCGCTGTTGTGGCTCTTCTATAATGTATAATATGCAGGACAGTGTCAAGTTATGCAGTGTTTGGATGCCTCCAGTCTTTCAGACAATTACTGACGAACAGAAGTGTCTTTATTTCATTGCTGTTACTTTTTGAAAGTGTTTCTAACATAATTACAAAATGTTAGAAAGAAGCAGAGGCAGATTAAAAAATGTATATTGAGGAGGCCAGACTGGGATACATGCTATATTAACGGCTACAAAATTCTAGATCATCAAAACAAATGAAACAAATACGCCTTAAATGTTCAAACTAATAATCTTTAATCTTCTACAAGTATATTCAACTATATCTGCTTCAGACTTGTCAGTTCTCTTTATGCTGAAGGTTCTGCACCAGGTACCTACCACTGTATCACTGTGACAGGGGGTGGGACCTTGGGTGGCCAATTAGGTTTAGCTAATGGCCAGTGCCACTCCTGTGCTCCCCTTTGGCTTGTGCACCCAAGATACACATTTCAGTTGATAAATACCTATATTATACTAGACAAATTGTATATACACATTGTCCTTTCCACACAAAAAGAAACAGCTGGATGGACTCAAATTTGAATTTCTTAAAAGCTGGAGTTCTTTGAGATGACTTTAAACTTACCCACGCTCCAAACAACTTGAAAAATGGGTCACTTCCCAGCACCAAAATTTAATTAAGTATCCCATACTGTCCCATCTGCACGATGCATCATTAATTATTGCTTTCCCCCAGCCTCAGTCATCCCTCTCCAATTAACTATTCATAAGCCTTGTAATGATTAACAATATGTTTTGGGCTAATCTCTATGTAAATTAAGGAAGCTTTGTAAGAGATAATGCAATTTGGACTTATCTCCACACATTACTAAGTGCTCTTTATCGACCTCCAAGGGCTCAGGATTGAAGAGGGCTGATGGTTTATTCGGAAACGGATATCTGTTTCTTTAAAGAGCTAGGTGGAAAACAACAATGATACAGTGGCCAAGACGCACAAACACACCAGTGTGGGATCATGGAATAATAATATCACATGAGTATGACAGAAACAAAACAGGGACTTCACTCAACCAGCAGGTTTTCTGTGTGGAAAATCAAGTAAGTGTAGCTTTTCAAATTAGCTGATTTTAGCACAGCCAGCAGACATCAATAGAGGATCGTGGGCGCTGAAATTCTGGTGTATTTACAATAAAACTGTCTCTTTAACATCCATTTTAGACCATGTGCAACAGGAAATAGATGATCCTACATGAGACTGCCGTCTACAAAGAGATGACTTTGCTTTTGTTCACTTTGCTGAAATCAGACGGTGCTGTTTATGCCTGACACAAAAGAGTCATCATTCATCAAATCCAGGCTTTCATAATGACATTAATGACCCACTGGAAATCATATTTAGGACAGTGTATTTAATTCAAATGTAAGTGCTACTCAGGCTCCATTCATTGTGTTTTTTTTTTTTTTTTTTTTTGTAGATTGATGAGATAAAGTGACTCAATTCTTTGTTCAGGTTAGAGGACATTCATTATAAAAGAGAAATATTGAATGTTATTTTTTCTACCTTCACCCAAGCAAGATAAAGAAATAATGACATTTCATTCTGAGCTCTTGAAAAAAGATGAACACTCATCTGTACTGCACAAAATGTGTTGCTGAAAGACACTGAGTGACTTTGCAAGTCAATGTGACATCAGAAATGTAACAAAAACGCTTTATTGATAACACATATCTCCCTCACACACACGCTTTTGTGGTCTTACTGCATGGAATGGTTAGAAATGCAGTGACAATGAGACCACAAACCTTCAGCCAAATAACTATGTTTAAAAAAGCCAACGTCAGGTCAGAGGTGGTTTCTGGCTCTGTCGCTGTGTCCCGACGTGACTCATACCCTGACTGAGGGGAAACCTGTCTGGCTAGCAAGGACGTGTCCTCAAGGGAATGACCACTTTTGCAGCCTCCACACAGCCGCACGGAGATCCACCTGCCACCTTTGATATTCAGTCCTTTGGACACGCTTGTCCCCGGGGTCCCAGTTTATCGACCTCCTGCATAAACATAAATGTAAGGTGGGAATGAGTTGCAGCAACCCCTGTGCCCTCATCATCTGCTTTACCACACCTAGTGGTCCCATTTCACAAATCAAATATTCACACACACTCTCAGGGCAAACTGGTTAGGCTTCCCTTGAGCCCCTCATCAAGAAAATCCACTGAGGATTTCCCTTGCGTTCTATCCTTCTCCTGCATTTAGGGGTTAAATTGAAATGGATGTCTGTATAAACCCCGCTGATGCGTGGTGTGTGTGTGGAATAATGGTCCTGGTGTACAGTCTATCCGTGCAATAACGGTCTGTGTTCGGGAGCTGGTGAGTGGTACTATGTGTGGGAGGAGAGCAGGTAGATGTGACAGAGAGACAGATAAAGACCACCTATCCGTTTCCCCTGCAGCATTAAGATGTCCTTGTTTTCACTGAATGAGCCGCTTGTCACAGAGGAACTAATTAAGACGCCAACTTGTGCGGCTGCACAGCTCAGCAGCGATTTAACATCTGTCCCATTTTTGTTTGCAAGCTGTTTGAAGGCAGTAATTCAGCAGACAAATCCTTGTTTCTGAGCAGCACACCCACGTTAGCTCACCTACAGGCCTGGAAAAGACAGCTCCTCTCATCTTAATCTTCACGCCCATAACCTCATTTTCAAAGTGCTTCCACGGGAACCGAGTCAAGTGATGGAAAAAAATGTAAGATGCACACATTTTCCAAACCTCTTTTCAATTTAACGTGACACTTAAAGCATGGATCCGTCTGATCATCGCTGGCTAAAAACTGATCAGTTAATCCCCGTGCAAACGCCGTGCTGCTCTAGAAGGAAAAGCAAACATTTAGTATCTGTTCCAGGCCTTCAGCAACGACGACTTACTGGACCTGGCGATCATTATCTTGTGACACTACAGATCCAAGGTTCCCTTAGCAAAAGCGCATTATTTCCATTGTCCAGGCAGAGCAGACAGACCCTAATGATGTGACGCTCTCTGCCTTCATGTGCACAGCAGACTAACGATGGCGGAGGCAGTGTTGTTTCCATTCGCCCACCTTTAAAACACAACCACAGGAGCTGTGGAGGTGGGATTAGCTTGAAAGGTCTCAAGTCGTCGCACCTGGGTTTTGTCTTACCGTGATTGTGAAAACGTGGCACTCCACGATCCAGAGCTGACATCATCACTAATAACGCGGATGATGAACAGTCAGTAATTTGTCAGTAACTTTTATTTGATCAGCTTTACTTTGCTTGCTGGTGGGAGTGAAGCAGAAAAACTCTTCTGTTTCATAATTCAAAAGTGACAATACTATAAAAAAAACATTGTTGAGTCACATTCTAAGTATTTTATGACCATGCACTCTCAGAAACAAATCAAATAGTCTGCAGGTGCAGGATGGTTTGCACTCACATCAAATACACAGTTGAGTTCTGGGGGAGACTAAGAGAAGAGCAAAGAGTTTTTCAAAAGGTGCAACAAGTTAATGCGTGTTTTGCTAAAATGTTTCTTGCATATGTTTTATCATCGGGGCTAATATGATGTCATTTTTATGAAGTTAGGGAAATGTTCTTCCTCTGTTGTGGCTTTGCAGAGGTGAGGCAGGTGTATTTTCCGCGCTGCACTCCAAGGTGAAGCCAAATGACAGCGACACCCTGAGGTGCGTTCGGTGGAGGTGCGCACAGCTCGGGGTTTGTTTGTAACTGATCCCAACTGCTGCCATGGAGGGAATGTGAGCTATCCCCGCCCCCCCCCGGGGATCGGTCACGTGTCCCTGAGAGGAGTTGAGTGTGTGGACTGTGTCGGAGGGAGCCGACTTCAACGGGCGCTAATGATCCGGCGGCAGATCGGTTTTGTTTCGGGGCGTTGTCACGTGATCTCCACGGTGGCGTGTCACACACAGATCCGTCAGCGTGAGTGTGTGTATGTGTGTGAGTGTGTGAGTGTGTGAGATCTCCCAGTGACTTAGGCTACGAGTGAAAACTTCTGCGCTCCCCAGCTGTGGTCTCTGCCGCCGCCGCCGCCGCTGCTGCTGCTGCACATCGACGTCCGGAGCGTCACCGACCGCTGAGGTAGGTGAAGGTGGAACCGAGAGCAGCGTTCGGGCTGGTCACACGCATTAACGCACCGCCGGTTCTACGCGGGCGTCAGTACCGAACCAAACGAGCCGCTCGGAGTTTATCACAAGCTTTTTGAAATGTGCGTGTGCAGAAACGAGCTGGACTGAAAACAGTGAGTGTGGGTGAAACGGTGCCCGCGGGTTTCCACTGGGCTGCGTCAGCGTGACATCAGTGACTTGACGCGCGTTTATCTGATCTTGATCCGGGCAGGGAACCATCGGACGGACCGTAGCGCTCCGCAGCCTGAGGGCGGACTGCTTCGAGCTTTTCCCATTGCTGAATTAGTTGGACTGGGGGAAACTATGATCATATAATGTGTATTACTATGGCAAACTATGGACTGACCTGAGCCACGCCCCTCACACCAGCAGGAATGATGAGAAAATATTGTGTGTTTTGGTAAACATCGTTTGTGTCGTCAAGTCTGGGAGTTCAGGGAATAGTACGTGCAGAAAACGCTATTGTGTTAATATATGTGACACAAGAACATTGTGGCTCACAAACAAATACAGCAGGAATCTGAAACTTTCCCTGTAGGGGTGTTACATCATTTTGTAGCTATGGCAGTTATCAGTATGGTTATTGTGGACAGTGCTGCAGGTGACAGCAGATGCATTCTGACTTTGGCTTCAGAAAAACAGGGTGTTAAATGTCAGGTCTACATCAATAATTCAGTACATCATCATAATAGAGTGTGTGTGTGTGTGGGGGGGTGCACTTTCATTCCTCTGTGAGTTTTGATACAGTTGTCACAAATGTTTTTTTTACATTTAATTTAATTAACTACAGTACTGAAATCCAGCCTCAGTCTAATTCTTGAGGTCTGTGGTGTCAGGCATGTCGGGCACCAGTGGTTCAATGTTTTATGCATCAGGGCAAAATATACTGGATGACCATAGTGAAGAAGCAATGAATGATGATTTATTTTCCTACTGTCACTCCCTCTCCTGATAATGCACGATCACTGTGGTTAATGAGACGGGTCTCAGCACATGGGGCCCGGTCCTCTCCGAGACACAGCGCTGCTAACTGAGTGAATACAACTGACACCCTCATTCATCATGCATCTACAGGGTGCTGCCTGCACTCGCCGTCTCTCTCTCTCTCTCTCTCTTCCCACTTCCACCCTTAGATGATAATTATTAAGCCATTATAATGATGACAAGAGCTGTGCCTTTTTCTAAGGGAAAGAAAAGGCGTCAGCTTCTCCTCGCTGGGATGATTATGGCTGTGACAGAGGCTTGGCATTTTGGGTTGATGATGCAGCTGCAACAATTTCCAGAAATAGATGTAAACACCTACTATACCGTATAAAAGCCGTTAGTCCTGGTTGACTCCAAGCGGCTTCGTGCAAATTTTACGTCTGTGTTAGCAGATTGTGAAACTGAATGTTTTAATGAAGGAATGTAGAAGTTCACTTTGAAGCAAGAACTTCCATTACTGGCGCGCCATAGTTGTTATTCTCACTAAAATGTTAGACATGGAAATGAGCCACATACTTTAGTGCATCACATACTTTTAACATCAGCCTCATTAGTGGTCTTTTGATTAGAATGTGTTAGCTTGGACACAGTACTAGAGTATCCATTTCTTTCCTTTCAAATTTACTCTATTAAACAACGATGGGATATTTTGAACAGAATGTTGCAGAGATGATTTACTATCTGATGAAAACAGGCACCATCTTAATCCCAGTTATATTTATGCCTGTCACAGTTGATCTTTAAAAAAAACTTTTGGTCACGTTCTTTGTTTGCTTAGGGAGTTTCTTCACACATTTTAATCACTTTATCCTCACAGATCAGTTAACCAGAGAGGACACACATCCAGAGGATGTTTTTATTCAAGCTGTCTGTCAAGAGCCAATGCCAGTTTGAGGCTGAATGAGGCATTTCTCTAAGAGCTTCTTGGCCATGCTTTCAGAGGGAGCCTTTGAAAAACGAGGGGGACTGGCATGTTTTTTCAGTTGACGGACTTCCAGCTTCCTGTGAAAAAATATTGTGCAGCTAAGATGTGATGATTCGATTGGTTGTGTTTATATATTTTTAGCATGAATTTACAGTGGCAGTTACACTGGCAGAGCAACTGTGGTACATCAGCAGTCAAAGGTACTGTCTGTTTGACAGGAGGTATAGGAATTCTGCTAAATCAATCATCTCTTCTACTGCACAAATGTCAGAAATTGCTCTCAGAAACATGTTGTTTTTTGCCATTTTATCACAACTCTTGTATATGTATGTATCTCCTTATCTTGTCCCTTTAGGTCCAGTGAGAAATTCAGCCACATTTGTGTTGCAGAGTTACGGCTTACTCCATCAACATTACTGTTATGTGTTCATGTGCAGAGATTCCTCACCTTATATTTTATTTCATCATGCTGGATTAAACATGTACCAAAAGACACAAAAAACAAACACCAAACATTTAAAACCATAATCTCATCTTCAGTGAACAAAAGCCATTTTCTGCATCCTCCCTGTAGTGCCACCATTTATTCAAAGCATGCTCTGTTTGTTTAAGTGTATGCCAAGTGCATTAATGCCTGCTTGTGTCTGTGGACCCCTGCGTGTTTGAAGATATTTTTCCTACCAAAAAGATTGAAATTATGACAGTGTGACAGAAAAACCCCAGGGTAGGCAGGGTGCAAGTGACGCTGCACTGAGCAGCATCACGCGGATCTCTCTGCCAGCACAATGGCAGCAACATATTCCAGCCTCCATTCAGCATCGCAGTAGTTTGCCTTGCCACTCATCAGGGGTTTAATATTCAATTATGAGGGTCCTCTAATTCAAGCTGAGTTGGATGGCACTGTGGAACAACCCCACTGATTGATGAGTGGGCATCTTAGTAAATAGGCTCCCCTGAAGGAGGAAGAAACAAGGCAGATGGCTTGTGGGGGTGTTTAGACTGACGTGGCAGGACTTTCTTGTAGTTCTACCGTACACAGTGTCAAGACAAACAACAGTGAATCAGTGTTCAGTTGGATCAAGCGTCGAGAAAACATAAACTTGCTTCCCCTTAATACATGGGATTTGCTTTGCTCTTTCTTTAGACCAAGAGGCACAGAGGTAATTGGGAAATATCATATTTTAAATGGGTGTCCACAAAAAGGCAGCATGAGGGGCTAAGGCTGGGACAGTGTTATCTCACTGCCTTCAGGTTGTTACTCTGACATGGAACTGACACACCAAGCTGAGTCTGAAGAAGTTGACTGTAGGTCTCACAGTGCTGACAAACCTCAAACAGACAGATACAGAGGGTGAGACAGGCAGCTCAGCAGTTGCTCAGATGCAATGTAGGGATAGTGACTTTTCCTCTGTCATCTCCTGGCAGATAAGATTGTTCTGTAGTCAGGTATCTGGACCTTGCTGGTGGGCTGGTTCTTGGCTGAGAGTTGTCAGTCAGATTAACGCTATGAGCCATTGCTGGGGTGGCAGTCCTGTCCTTGGGAGGACAGCCGTTAGATCTGCAAACCCCTAACACAGAGTACACGCATACCCACGTGCACCCTCCAACCGAAGAATGAAGGGATGAGATCAAGTCAGGTCATGGGAGACTCTTTTCAAACAAAGTCCTCCTTCGGGAGACTGCTGACCCCTCCGTGACCTTTATGCGCATATGCAAGGATTTACCCTGAAACACACACACACACACACACACACACACAAACATAATAACACACATACATTGAGACATCCTGTCCTTCTCTCCTTGCATCTTGTAGCTTTTATATTTCAATATTTAAAAGAATCAATGACCAAGCCTAGTACAAAAATATGCAAAGGCACCAAGGGCCATCTTGGTGCTGGGCCGAGCACCGATGAAATGACAGAGTTGCATTTGTGGAAGGGCATTCGGCGTGTGTGCATAACACGTTCGGCTGTGGCGACCCCTGAAGGGACAAGCCGAAAGCTCTTTGACCAACTACCTGATGAAGTTTAAACACAACTTTCTTTCCTATATGCAGCTCAAGGAATGCAGTGTGTTATCTGTGCTAAAGCTAAGCTCGCTGCTTAAAAAATGTTAGGAAACTTACATACACGCACTGTTCTACTTCACATTCTCCTGTTTGTGAGCTGTTTCACTGAGTTTACATTTTCATTATAAGATCATAAGAGAATATGTATTTTTCTATAGATCGTGTTCCCTTTGATCGGGGTAAACATGGAGTTCACACCTCCAGCCATGCAAATTATGAATGCCGCAAATTCCATGTTTTTATCATCCGAACAGCCTGATTATGGACAGAGGAGAGTTTAGGGTGTTTGTGAAGATGGATTTAGAAAACTCCGAACACATTTGGGCGTCTCTGAATGACATAAAGTCAAGCCCCTTGATGTTATCGCCCAACTTTCCTGGGGCTAATTTTATTAGAGCAAACTGCGTGAAGCAGCATGTCCTGCATTAGGAACAGGGAGGAAGAAACTGTGCATGACTGATTGATCAACACAGGGAGCAGAGACGTCAAATTATGTTGTACTGTTCAATGGGGAACTGCTTGAAATAATACTAATCTACTCAGATACTTTTTCCCCATAATTTAGAAAACCACATCCTCAACATGCCATTTTTACGGTAAATACTCAGATGCATTCCAAGAAATGAAATGTCTTTACATTTTTATTTCTGTACCTGATCATTGCTCCTCAATAATGCAGCTCACCAGGGTGGACAAATATCTTGTCTTAATTTTAGATTGAAATGTTCCACACAGTTATGGCATCATTTTGCTCAAGTCATTTTTCTACAACCTATTGGATTAAGACCAATCCAATTTTTACATCTTCCTTTTGCTCAATCCTGTCTTCAGTGCAAAATTCAGTGGATGTTTGTAAAACCATCACCTATGTACAGTGTAAATAATTGCCTAAAAAATTTCTAGTAATAAATCTAGAAAAGGGGCTCCCAGTTAAACATGCCATTAACATTTGGTTTAAAAATGCTGCAAATGTGGGGCATCCCAGTTACTGAAGCCAGAACTTTACTTGCGTTTTCCATACACTCAACTATTTAAAATTGAGACGATGGATAAATGACTGTGTTTGTTGGTCTTTTCCTTTATCTAGGTTTAGGGCCTGCATGAAGCTCAGTGTTTTATTTTAATTTTAATCTTAATGCAGAAACAGGAAACTACTAGAGGGTTCACAAACTTTCTGTGTCACTCTTAGTTTGGGTAGGAGCTCAATTAAAGTTGACAGCAACCTTTGCTTGTCCTCTGTCACCAATTGTTCTACGTATAATCAAAGCAGAGGAGGAGTCAGTTACAACAGTGACATCTTACTTGACTGACTGTGATAAATTACTCTTAACCTCCCAGCGACTCGCTGACCTCTGCTGCCAAACCACCATGTAAGGATTTTCACATACATGCACACTCACTTCCTCTTCTGCTCCTCTCTGCCTTTCTCTTGCTCCACTCGGCTTTCGCTGCCATTGTGTAGTTCTTTTTTTATTCAGAAGCAAGCGACATGATGTAAATCTTTCCTTTGTAGTTTATAATCATCTCCCTAGCAGACCTCATCCGTTCTCCACGCGCTGCTTCCAGCTCCAAGCCAGATAATCTGTTACTTCTTCTGTGTTGATAGGAATGTTAATTACTAGGTTTATAGAGAGAGGAAACAATTTGTCACAGGCATACGGTGCTAAATTATAAGGTCATATAAGCTTTTTCTGTGACCCTGCTAATTGCTTAACGTCATACTCAGACAATTCAGCTATTGAACTGACATTCCTCTGTATCTAATCGATGTTTTTCAAATTTGCATGAATGAATAACAACATGTGTATGATTTCACACAATAGTGAGCCATAAGTAAGGTGCTAAACTGGGCTGGTATGTTCCCTGTGACTGTAATCTGGTTCCTCCATGGTCGACAGTCCATGTAATCATATGATTATGCTGGCATAATTATAGTTGCATAAATGTATTTGGGGGACTCTAATTTCACATTCTATGTTCACCACTTTGTAATTTCCCTCCTCGTTTTGAGATAAAATGGTAATTGGTTATTGAACTTGGGTACTCAACATCACAAATAATATGCGGCATTCTTACATGTTTAGAGTTTCCTGCATAAATAACTTCTAAGGCATTTTTTTGTGGCTAATACTTGGGTATTAGTGAAATATTACCTCATATGAACACTGTATAGGGAGGGTGGGCCGAGGCTTGGCTCAGCTTCCTTACAAAAATAGAACTTTTATTTAAAATATAGAGACTTAGTCTTCACAGTGATGATAAACAATGACTATGCTGAATGCTTTGATGCTAATTTCTCAAATATGACAAAGTCATTTAAAGCATTATTCTCAGCAGAATTTAAGAACTGCACTTGATTATCACTTCTGTTTTGGGAATCCTCTGACCCCGGAATCAAGGAGCTGACCTCTTGATCAAAGCTCAATCTCTGATTCAATGGTATACAGTACATTAAAGATGGCAGCAGTGTATAAAGACAAGCCCTGGATGAGTGAGTCACTGTCCGTCCCCTAAGACTAATAAGCTGTGGTCACAGACGGAGGCTGTAAGTGACCCTGAATGAGCCCTGCTGTTGTGAGAATCTGCATTAGTTCCAGCATTCTAACCCTCCTCTTCCTCCACCATCACCACCACAGTTTTTTTTTTTTTTTTTTTTAGAAAGTTAAGACTCTCCATTTTGCATCATGGCTCCTTTAAGATCCCGTGGTTAATTCCTCGAGTGATGAAATAGGAAACCTGTCCCTAGAAAACCCCAACAAAAGTAAACTCACATAACCCATGCAGCCTGGGAAAATGCCGGTAGCCCGTTCTCCTCTATCCATCACCGCCACCACCCCCAGCATTCTGCAGCTGCGTTGAGGATATGATCTAAGATTTTAAAAAAGCTTTCCCTCCAGCCGTGTGTTTGCATGTTTGGTTATCAGAAAAATGCCATACAGTGCTCTCAAAAGGCCTGGGTGTTGTCTCTCTTTTATACGTGCTGAGATATGAACCTACTGTAAGCTGGTGATGATTGTGTTTGAATGGCTTCAGATAATGACATTGAGCCTTTATGTTAATATTTTTTATCACAGCTCTGCTGCCTGTGTGACTGCATAATATCACTCTTTACACATTCACTGTTGAGCAGAAGGCTATTTATTTTGTGATATTCTTTGATATCCTAAAAGATTTCATACATTTTAGTTCATCTCATCCCCTGCTGGCCAAATGATGAAGTCCCCCCCCCCTCACCCTCCAACATTGCTCAAAGCAGTTTGGACTGAATGTTCCTGACTGCGTCAAACATATGTCTTACTCTGTTGACAAGGACATTTGGTAAAATACAGCATCGGCTGTTTACAAAATAATTATGTGGGTACTTGATGTTGATTCTATCCAAATATTTCAGCCTGAATTAAAAAAGAAATTTATTTGTGTATTTCATAAAGGTACTGTCATTCATTCACTTACTTAATTTACTTTATTGCTTTATTCAGTAAAAGTTCTCACTCCCAGTTCCTCAAAACCCAGGATGATCCAGTCAGTTTATATTTACACACATTATAATTTAGGTAATCCTACAAGGACAAAACTTTGCATCACCTTACATTAAAATGGCAAAAAAAAAGTATTAAACCAACATTTATTTTTCATCAACATAATATTTATTGGACGTTAAGCTTATACAAATATTCCTTCATCATCAGCAGTAACAAGATGGTCAAAGAGTGCATAATGAAAAGTATACTGTGTAATTAGAGCAGCTTGCATGCCTCTATGAAATGTTCTCCATTACTATATTAGTCTGCATTTCCTGTCTTTGTCTTTGTAACCTCCCCCTACCTGTGTGCGTAACCTCTGAGGAGCATTTGCATCTTTTCAGGTGTAATTTTAGCCCATTCTTCATGACATAATTGTTCTGTCCACCAGATTGCTTTGATTTTCTGCCTTGGACAGCCTTCTTCAAATCGATCAGGTTTTAAATGATATTTGGGTCTGCAGAATGGGAAGGCCATGGTGGAACATTCACCTTTATATTAATAAACCATTCCTGACTTTGTGTCTGAGCTCTCCAAAACATTTTTCTTAATAAATGTCTTACATGATTAATCAATTGTAAATCAATAATTTTATCAAACGCCTAATGATTTATTTGACTTTTTTTCACACGATTGGCTGGACCTATTCAACGATGCATATGACCTTTGTGGTTCCGACAAAAGGCCACTTAGCGCCTAGCGTCAGCAGCTTTTTTCCCTAACGTGTAGAACAAGTACAGATAGAATTCCTCAGTGTGCTGTTTTTTTATTGATGTCTTGTATCCCACTGTAATACAGTCCTCATCAATCCTTCTCTTTGTTTCCTATTCCATTTGTGAATAACTCTGAATTATGTGAAGTAATTTGTTTTAGTCATCCATGTGAAAAGTCCCAAAAACTAAAGTCTAAACCGAACTGAAAGTCAGGAGCATCGTCACGTTTGCACGCAATACCCTACACACTGTACAAAGCCATCGGTTCTTCTGGACAGAAGAGTGACAGTATTTAATGGAGAAGTGGACGGCAGATTGAGCCTGAGTTTCTCTTCTCTTTCCCAAGAGATCTTGTCTATGCCTCCTAATGCAGTCTGGCATACACTATTAGGTCCTGCCCTGACTTGAAATTCGATCCTTACTGCTTTGCATGTAAACTGTGGTCCAGAGACAGTATGATCCCTTTGTGCTCCCTCTCTGACAGATGGTGGTACATTTCTCACTTCTGAGCCTTTGTCATCAAAGACACAATCCCAGTCTTGTCCCATTGGACATAATGTGGTATGCAGTTTGCTTACACTTGCTCTCTGGGAGCCATTTATTAGTTCATTTTTTTCATCTGATACTGAACAGTCCTGCTTCTGTTTCTTCCGAAAAAGCCGAGCAGTGAGCAGCAAACAGGCTCATTACCTGACTTCTGACTTTCAGGAAGTCAACCTGTGCTCAAAAGCCCTGAGTAATTCTCTACTGTGTTATGTTTCTTGAAAATGCACTTGGAAATTTTGTGTTTCTACAAATGAATGAGGCCACAGAAAGATAGATCAGAAATACTGGAACTCGATGTCAATAAATTATACACTTTTCCATTTGGGTTGTAGGTGATTTAAAGAATTTCATATTTTGGCAACTATTTCCCTATTGGTTTGGCACAACTATTGGAAACATGGGGGTGAGCTGCCCTGTCCTTGTCCAAAAGTAACACAGATATATAAAATTATATGTTGTTTGTTTAATGGGTACAAAAGCCTGTGTGTAGAAGCAACACATTTCTGTTAAAGTATATGCTCGAGATGTGCCAGACAAATTCTTCACCACAACTGTAATTTCCTGGAGTCATCAGTGTGAAGTTGCCAGATAACCAGCAGAGAAGCATTGCAAATTGGACCTTAAAATTCAGCAGCTGTTTTCTCCTGTGGCGGATGACGAGAAGCTAATTTCCAGAAGCACGTACAACTCGCACTAAAACCGCTCCGTTAATTCTGTGTGTCTTTGTGTGTGACACTGGCATTTAACATTATAAGTATTAGTTCCTTTTTTATATTTTTGATTTTTACTATTGCTGGGGAGCAAAATAGTTCAATGAATTTCTCGTTACAAACACTAACTGGTGTTTGAAGTGTTTTTATCAAAGTAAATCGGTCTGGGTGGATTACAACAGTTCTGCCTCCCACAGTTTGGAACTGTAACAGCTTCCCTCCTGCATATGAAAGCTTGATGTAAAATTCTGATAATGTTTTAACACTTCCACTTTTCTCCTGATGCTCGTTTTGGAGTTAATTTTTTTGCCATAGTTACTGGGAGTGACAGTCTGAAATATGCCCCGCCGTGCCGAGTTACTTTTATTATTGAATTAGGACAGCACTTTTATGTTTACCAGTCTTTGCCGACCCACGAGAGATGCTGGGCTTATTCTCTATCTCTAACACTGAACTCGGCTGACAAGGGAGATGCTAATAATTAATGGCATTTTTCAAATCTCTTTTAAGATGCTCTAGGAAACTGCACAAGGGAACCAGGAAAAACTTAAAATGGTTTGGAGCTTGCGGCAAAAACAAAAATTTAGCCAGAGAATCAAATGGGTTATTTTTAAATGAGAGGTTTTTCTTTCTCTCATTGAGACCAGCCAAAACATTATGTCCTATTTCATGTTCCAGCTCATAAGTCGAGACAACGGTTTAAAGAAGGGGTTGTAGTATATTTAAAGCAGAAATCAAATAACAGTGAAGCCAGGTATCCTGTCTGCCGAACCCTAATTGGTATGAGACTATTATTATGGCTAATATCGATGATGGTGATGTTGGTTTACTTACTGTCTAAAAATGCCTGTTGGCAAGCTGCTATTACGTTTCAGCGACGAGTTCCTTAATGCTTATTGAAGGCCAAAGTACTGGATTTCAAGAGACATTTAATTTTGCTGAAAACAATTCAGCCAATAAAGCCCTCTTAAATCCTAAAGGGACTGATGAAGTAAAGCAGGGCAGACCGTGGAAAGGGAAGCAGGCTGGACGACAGCAGCGAGATGAAGCAGATGGAGAGACACCGTCAGGAGACAGAGGGTGGGGGGGGGGCTGTGGACTGGGGGATGGTTCGGTGCCCAGTGGGTGCCCCAATACGCTCAGTGTCCTCAGCAGCAATTGCACCGTGTAAACATACACACAGACGTTCAAAGCTGTGGCCTTTGTACTCTTTCAGAAAAGGCCCGTTTCATAATGGACTTTGCAGGACACGAGTTACTGTAGCAGCCAGAGTATATTGAATTTCAGCAGCAGCAGCGGCGGCGGTGGCGGCGGCTCCTATAGCACTGCTGCTGAATACTGCAGTGGAACAGAGCTGCTTTAGGCGGCATGTTTGCACTAAGCTTCTGTTCAGCCACAGTTAGATTTTTAATAACAAGGCTCTCTATTTAAACCCTACGTGGCCAAGTATTTGTGTCTGTGTTTGTGTGTGTGTGTGTCTGCAGCATCACAGGAAGCATTTTATTTTGATGCATGGCCTTAAAATGTAGGTTGACAGAAACATTCTAGTCATGGGGAGAAAAACGTTTAAAGGATTAGAAAATATCTGTGCCACGTCCAAATGTAAACATCTGTCATGTCTCTATTGTCAACAGAAACCCAGTGTTTTAATTAGTGTGAAACAGTGAGTGATTCAAAAATCTACACATCTTTTACATTTGCTTCTCCGGCTAATGTGACTGTCTTTCATGGAATATAGGGCAAATTAATTTTCTATATTTTATGTGATTGCACTTTCCAACTATTGCTAGAATTCTATTTAAGGCAGATGGCTCCAAATTATTAGTGCCACCCATAACTAATCATGATGAATTATCAGTGTAATTATCATTACTGCACACAGATCAAATAACATGATCTAATTACGGTAGTAATGAGCCAGTTTATAATTTCATTCATAACTTATGTTATGAATTCTTATACTAATATGTGTTTGTTAATTATGTAGTTATCTCTTATTTAAAAAATGGTTTGTGCTGTATTAACTCATTACAGCTGCTGTCTACAGATTCATCTTTTGTTTGTTTTCTTGCCCTTTTAGTTCAAACTTCATTTTTTGTCTTTTATGAGTACACATTTTAGCATAAATCTAGCAGGATTTATGCTACAATCTAGCAGGATTTATGCTAAAATGTACGGTAGGGTCTCTAGTAGCAATATAAAAGCTCACTCAGGGGTGATTGGCTTGTGTCAGCTTCTGTAGTCGCTTGTCTTTGGTTTATTTCCCATGTTATAATCACAGCTAGAATCTCATGTGTATTGTGTATTTTTACAGGAAACACTAGATGGCACTATGGATATACAATCCCTCAAAATCTTATTCCTTCTTTCATCACCCTCCCCCCTCTCTCTCTGTCTCCGTCTCTCCCTCGCTCTCTTTCATCCAGACAGAAACACAAACATGAATTTTGTTGTGTCATGTAAAGGGGAAAATTTGTCACGTTCGTGTGCTTTTATATAGGGAAATCATCTATTAGCACCCCTCTGTGTTTGTGTGCAATCATGTGCATGTCCCTGTGTCTGTTTCCAGTAGCACCTGATTCCTGGCTGCAGGATTGCAGTCTTGTGGTTTTTCTATAAAAAGTCATCCAATCATTTTACAAATATGTGTTTCTCCTGAATATGATTTTGGCAAAGTAGTAGGTCGAGTGTGTGTGTGTGTGTGTGTGTGTGTGTGTGTGTGTGTGTGTGTGTGTGTGTGTGTGTGTGTGTGTGTGAGTGGTAGGTGTTTGTAACATTGCAGGGACATAAATCTCTGCGTGCATGTTTGGGTCTGCTCTTGATCCCTTTAAGCAGATTGTTCCTTAGCAAAGGGCTCTGCCTCATAAACGTGTATTTCGTGTCATGTACTTAATCTGCTGCATGTTTGGGATTAGCCTCTCCGTCCACAGAGAGGATGCTTTATATCCTCTCCTCCTCTCCCTTGCTCGTCTCTGCTTTTGTCCCTACTTTTGCACACAAATCATACTTTCATTCCTGCTCCTCTCCTCATCAATTGCCCCTCGTTCCCTGTAGTTTCTCCTTTTCCCTCATTCTCAATCTTACACGGTCCCCCGGTCATTAACAACGCAATCTGCCAAGCCTTGCCGGGCAGCAGTAAGCAGTCACAGCATCAGTATGTCAGAAAAATGGTTGCATGGCCAAATGCACTGGAAAATCAAGTTGTGCTGGAATATGATTGCCATCTTTCATCTATAGACTCCGATAATACACGTGAAATATTTTTCACATTTTAAACATTGACTCTTTTTTTTATAGTATTCAGCATTTGATTGCTACAACAACCACCTACAGTACCTGCAGCCCTTTGGTCAGATATCACACTCTGGTGTTTCTACATTCTGACCAGTGAGCAATTTGCGTTTGTTCAGACAGCAAAATGTAAAGCAGGCACGCTTTAAAGGAAGCATCGATCAAGGCCACAAGGGAAACTTTGCATCTATTTGCTAAAGAGCTTCTGTAACTGATTGTCCTTTTGTTATGTGTGCACAGAATCCTTGGTCCAAATTACACTGGAAACCTGTAACCAAGTGGAGTTAACGAGGTTGCCTTTTTTTTAAGGGATTCTATCTTTTTATCTGTTGCCCATCATAAAATTATTACATTATGTGTCAGTTTGATCAGGATCTGGACTAGTCACCTCCCAAAATGCAGGAAAAATAAAGTATCAAAAAATTAACTATTGGATATGGACAAATGACAAATACTATTTGCAACTGCATATAAAATGAAATATAAAAAAAAAACGTGACCTGTCATTAGGATAGATTTGAAGGTGATTTTCTATTCTTTGACAACATTAGGACTACTGAAAGCGCACGAGAAATTCCCTCTAGAAATATGATAAAATAATAAGGTGATAAACTCTTTTTCATATTGAAAAATGTATTTCAATTATTTCCTGAACGCCTCAAGCCAAACCAATGAGCACCCGGTAGTCAGTGAATGACCTCTGCTTGTTGGTGAATTGGAGGTGAAACCCGTGTGTGTCCAACAAGTTTCGTCTAACTTTACTATGACACTATGCAACTGTACAGAGTAAAGCCTTGATCTCACGTTCTGCGTATGCTCGCTCAGAGATGAACATTGACAGGATGATGACTGCTGGCTCGATGATATCTTGACCTCTTCTCTAACACCATGAGGCTACCGTACCGCCTGATCCCAGCGTTGATATTTCTGATATGATATGAGTATTTTCCAGTAACGTTTCGAAATAATAACAACTGAAGCCAAATAAGTTACCTCTTTGTGAGTGACCTACCACTGCTAGAAAGCGCCGTGCGATTTCACAACTTGCCAAAGCTGTCGGGTTTTGCTCCTTAGTGGCCTTTTTAAAAAACACTACTAAAAGATCAATCACGGAAGACGCTGTATGAGTTTCTAACAAGCACGTTATCAACTCCAGTGTTTATGCACGCTAATTAGAACACTCCATAGTCAAGAGAGTTATTTGGCAGTGTGTGTATGTGCGTGTCTGCTCGGCAAGCCCACAACAAGGCCACTCGACACAACAACACAAGGACAGCTTATCCCCGCTCCGCAGAAAGAACAGGAATCGAACTGATTGTATTTAAGTCCGGGATGACCCACAATCAGGACTTTATTCTGAGATTAGTAATGAAGAAAGTTGTTGGTTAAGTGACTTATGAATTCTCATACAGATGAGTGTTCACAGACTTCTGGAGGCAGCTGCTCTCCCCAAGGTGTCTTGGAGTAAAGTTGCCAGCCTAGCGATATTTTAAAGATGAGAGTTTTGGGAACAGGCCTTGGAGAAAAACTATGACATGGCAATTTCTCCCTCGCTAACAAGGAATGAAAATAGCACCTAATGAAAGGCTTCACTAGGTGTGATTTTTAGTGCAAACACAGATTGGTGTCTCCCCCCCCCCCCCCCCCAGCAGAAAAGACTTATTGTTGGCAGTAACACATTATTATTCATACGTTTTATATTGGAAGGGACTAGTTTTTATTGACAATAAGCAAAGACGATTGTTGGGTTTATGTGCTTTTACTTTTCAGTGCTGTGTCACTGAAAGCGCAGCCGAGTTAGTGCTTGTTAACGTGACACACACTTTTTCACCGACCTAACACGGCTGTGATTTGTAGCGATGGAACGATGATGTCTGTATGAGGCATGTGACACATCAGTGTTAGTGGGATATAATGGATGGAAACATTTCAAATATTCTCATCAGTGACATGTTAAGATTAACAGCCCACTTCTGAATGACAGCGTGTTTATATTCTTTGATAAAATATTAGTTTATACACAACTTAGTGTTTCAGATGCATTTCTAGGCATTACAAGACAGCAGTGTTGGAGTTATATTTAAATGTCCTGGTCTGAAAGAGCCCAGTTCTGAAAGATCTAGTGTTCATTGGATTTTCTGTAATTTGGATGGTGGAAAAAGACTTTTTTTGTTGGATCTGACGTACACAGGCGTGTATCTGTGTCTGCATATGGCTGGGTGTTTTCTGTACATGGATTCACGAAATGCTTGTGAAAATATACGTGGACTTGGACGTGCGTGTGTGTAACTAGCGCTTGAAACATGTTGTGCTTGTAGCTGTATCCTTTTCAAAAGGCCCTTTGATAATAGATGTAAGATCTCCTGCTTTGGGTGTTTGGCTGCTCTCCTCATGCTGCTATGAAGGACAGTCCATTTATTCATGTCTGTTCCCAGAGTCCCAGCAGCCCGACTCCCCAACGCTCCCTCAAAGAGCATGAACAAAGGGCATATTCTGTCACAAGAGAGTGGAGGGAAGAGAAAGTGTGTGTGTGTGTGTGTGTGTGTGTGTGTGTGAATGAGAGTACATTAAACTTAAAGTGCAGAGAATCTCTGTGCATTCAGTTAAAAGGTCCTTCTGTTTGAGCGTTTGTGTCCATCAGTGTGTTTGTGTGACGGTCATGTGCGTATCATACGCG
Source organism: Channa striata (assembly GCA_033026295.1). Taxonomy (NCBI): domain Eukaryota; kingdom Metazoa; phylum Chordata; class Actinopteri; order Anabantiformes; family Channidae; genus Channa; species Channa striata. Next base: position 15,161,816 of record CM065173.1, on the reverse strand, counting down.
ACAATCGCTGACTCAAGGGGAATATCCACTAGATGTTTTGCAACTGTTCTCTGTCAAACTTTGTTCTGCACAAAGGGCCTATTTCATACTCATGCTCTTTAGAAGCTTATACATCCAAAATGCAACTGGGTGGGTAATGGCCTACATTGTGATAAATTCGCTTGAGGCTTTTTGTCCTTGGTTTGACTCATGGGAACCAGGTACTGTTGTGACTAGTGAGTGTCACATTTCTGGTTTCAGTCATATCACAGTGTTAATTCCCACAATATGAACGGAGAGTGTATGTAAAGTCACCGTGGGTCAGTTTAGCATCAGTTTTGATTGGTCCTTTTGTAACCCGGCGCTGACACATCTCTGCCCTTTCATTCGATACTCGCGTACACCCTGCAACCTTTGATGCATTTGCTCAAAGCACTGTGAGTGTTAAACAGTACAGGAGTAATGCAATTTATGCAACATGAAATTGTACTTTTGTGCTTGTTTCTCCCTCCCAGGGCAGGGCACGCTCAGCATTCCCAACAGTTTCACTCTAACACGGGTGCAATGATTTCAGTCTATACCGTGTTTTGGGGCATGACCATCTGCGTTTTTATCTGCTGCAAATGTCCCCACAGCTTAATGTGCATTGTTGTTTGTGAAAGATGTGGGTGAGTAGGACCCTGAAATAGACTTCCTAGATGGCTCAGTAGGTCATTATCATGTACCAGACCTCCACTGTCATGGTTACAGTGATAAATGTGCAAGCACCACATTTAGACACAAAAATAATGTGTTTAGTTTTAAGTGAAAGTCATGGTTTGGGTTAAATATGTAACAACATCGTCTATTGTCTTGAAAAAAAGGACCAACTATCCCCTGTTGGAAAGTCTTCAATTTTTCTGTACAGTATTTTTAGAGCCAATTGTTTCTGTTTGGGTTAACTACAGCCGGGGTCAGGTCTGAAACAGAATTATGGGAAGTCTTAACAACCTGCCAGCTGTTCCTAAATTAAATAGTTACTAAGTAAAGAAAAAGTTTTAGTTTTTTTTAACTAAAGTTTGCAACTAGGACAAAAAAAAAACCCACCAAAAATTAACCTTTACAATTTTGTACATGTTTCCCTAACTTATGCATTCAATAGTAATTAATTTGACTAATATATTAAAGTAACTTTTCTGCTCTATCTTTAGTCAGATTGGCCCTACTGAACTGAACACCTTCCAGAAACTTTAATATTCAATATCAGGATATGTAACGTTTATGTTAACATGCGTAATCTGGTATTAAATTTACAGGATCTACTGTAGGATGTTAAAACATAAATGTATGAAATCTTCCACTGAGCTATAAACCAGTTCCTTTGCTGGAGGCATCTTTAGTCAGACCTTCATCCCCACTGATACAAAGAAATGAATCCAGTTTGTGTCGCAGCAGAATCAGCCTCAGCACAACATCCGACAAGTTGTTCTCCAGCCTCCTGTTAAAAGAACTCGCCTTGGATTTAGGCTCGGGGACATCATGGAAAAAACTCAAACTCTTGCTTGTGGTCTCTTGAGAAACATGTTCATGTTCTGAAATGTGGACTGAACTTCCAAGTTGCAGTAAAAACATGACATCTGTTTAAAAGCGGGGGATTATCCTTATACTTGTATCGTACTTCATCCTACCCTGCTGGGAACCAAACTTTGCTCGGCCAATTTCAGCTGAACTTGTGTTAACGCGTTTAAAGTAATGGGACACTAGTTAAAAATAGGTTGTCCCTACAACTTCCGCCCATTTTGAAGGCAACATCACACTGCTGCTTTCCCATTTCTTAGTCCATTTACTCCAACCTCTTCTTATATTTCTTTAAAAGATACTTCATTATGCTGTTTTATATTTGGCAGAATCCCCTTTATCTGTGCCATGGGAGAGTCGAAATTTAAGCCTGTTCTGAATCCTTGCAATAAATCCTGAAACCATAAAATATTAGAGCTAATTTAAAAGTACAATACTTTTCAATTTAGTAGAGAAGCAGATCAGTCTGCACCTGTTGATCATGGCCAGCGTTACTCTGTCTATCGCCACTGTGAAACCATCAGTTGGATTTAATGTTGTGGCTGATGCTTGCAGCTGAAATAGTTCAGAGTGTCATTGTCTGTGCTTTCACGCGTGCTTCAGCGATCACGCTCTGTCTCTTTTGTGCCAGGGATTATCTGTAGCCTTTCCAGAACCCTGTCACGTCTCCTTTCTGCTTACATATCCACAATGCTCGGCCTTCCTTTCTACGTCCACCGTCCTCCATGCCTCACTCTGACCCTTTACAGGCTGCGTGCCCATGGATAAAGGGAGAAAATTACACTGAAATGAGCCTGAAAACATGTTCAAGCAGCATCCCTCTGTAGAGCCGGCCATCTGTAATGTTCTACTTGGCATTGTCGGGCACTGTAGCGCCCTCTTTTACTCGCCTCTTTTTTTGTCTCCCTTGTGCTGTTTTTGCACCACCACACTGGGTACATTTAAATGCGTGCCACTCGTGACTCTTTTTCACACTAGTAGTTTTGCTCGAGGTTGGAGTAGGTTGTTTGAATAGCTGTCATGTTCCGGAAGAAATGCAGAAAATGTTCACATCAGTCGCTCTACCTCAGCGGCTCCCTCTAAGTTGGGGGATTTTTCAAGGACAAGCAGAATCACATTCATATTCATGCATGGTGATCAAATGTAAACGATTACCCATAGGATTATGGCAGCAGCAACGTTTCCTCTCACTACCAGATTTTAGGCCCCGTTTTTAGAACACTTTTATTCCTGGCAGTGCTAGGCCGCAGTTTGAACATCAAAGTCAGGGCGACAGTGGGTTTTGGCTCAGTAATGCCACAAGAGCTGATATGGTTTTGTAGAATACAGCTCATCTTCCCTGACTCAGAAAACTGCCCTTCTGTAATTACTGCTGCAGCTGCTATTTGATATTTAGCATTTGCAAAGGGCACTTTCGAGATGCACAATATAGGATGGCAAACTTAATTCTCAAAGCGAAATCCAATTGTTTAACTGAAAACATACTGCAAATATGACAAGGAGCTATTTGAACGGTGTAACTTTAGAGACTGGAACACCAAATACAAAGACATGTACACGCAAATTGGAGCAACATTTGTTTTGCTTGTGGCAACAGTATGTAATAGTGGCATAGCAGCGTATTGAACCTTTAATGACTGATAAAACAGCTGAAGACAAGCAAATCATGCATTATTTATTGATTGTCTTTGTTCAGTCAGCCTGTCTTGATTGCTTCTTCCTCCGTGATGACACAAGTCTCACTTGGCCTTAAGTCTGTTCCAGCAACAAATCAATGACAGTCTTCCTGATCAAAGAGTGGAGCACGTCCCTAAAACAACATCAGGCTACGTATAAAATATTTAGATGGCGCAGAGGAAGACAGTAGAGCAAGAACAGAGCAAATCGGGAGCTGCAGGAAGCACTGCAGGGAGAGGAACGAGATTACTCCCACTCAGCAACCTTCTCCGCTCGGTGCCGTGTTTGATGTGGGCTTGTATATGCTTTTTAAATAGGTTTCTTTTACTGTCTGTTATGCTCTACTTTTCATCCAGCATATTTCCATCTTCTTGTTCGCACTCCTCATCTCTTACTAATGTTAGACATTTGTCCATCCCATAAGTCATCTTGGCCCAAATATGACTGTCATGCTCAGTGTCTGTTATGATGGCTCACTAATCCAAGTGTTCTTTCCTTTTTTAGATCTAGTCCTTGTGCTTTTTTTTTTTTTTTTTTTTTGTTGAATCGCAAATTCACGTTCGAGTTTTGAGTAGATAAGGAGCTACTGATTTCTTTTGCTACACAAAGTCTGGTTTGCACATCAAAAAGGAAAGCTATTAGATGTTCTTTACAAATAAGGAGCTTATTAATAATGTAATAGAACTCTGCTAGTGTTAGCATGTTGCATTCAGGCTATGCTTTTATCTGCGATGAGATACTGTTCACTAGAGCTGTTTTCTCCCATTCTACATATCAACAATAAATCATTTCTAATTCACTCTTAATTTTCATACAGTTAGGATGAAGTCCTGAATATTATGTGTTCTGGTCACTGCAGTGATGTAAGTGAAGTTAAACTGATTGTGAGGCAAAAATATATCTATATAATTTCACATTTCATCTATTATTTCTTTATTGGAGAAAGAAGAGCAAACTAGCACGACTATAAATACTCGCAGGAGTATTTATGGAGCACATGGAGTACAATTTTTTAATATAATCCATCAGTTAAAAATTACCCAGTGGCATGTCTTTATTCACATTAAACATATGGAAACTATTCTGCTGAGATTGCTGAGAACCTGCTAAGATTATGTAGCTGAAATTTAACAATTATGGAAGAAGAACAGCCAGTAACCAAAGTGTGAAGCAGCTGTTACCTGCTACACTCTGCTCAGCACTTGCCAGTCTAAGCATCATCTGATTCAGTCTCCACAGAACCCGTGTCAAAACAGCCCTGACCCTATTAATCAAGTGTTGCTTGATAAATAATGTGGGAAAGAAATGTTTCTGAGCTCTGTATTTTCCAACATGCAATGCTGACATAATCATATTTTTGAGAAGACATTATATTACATTATATTATTTGCTTTGGCTTCCAAAGCAAATTGTGCTGGCTTAATAAAGAAGCTGGGCTTGGCGTCGTATGGTTAAAACTGTTGTGGCTATTAAGAGTGAAGAATAAAGATTAAATCTGGAATGACTGTGAGTTTTATAAGGAACTTTTAACACCCTGAAATTACAGGCTGATCACAGACAGTGACTTGGCTGGAGTTGAGGTAGTGTATAAAAATGTTAGAAGAAACCGCAGAGGAAGATAACTGCTGTAACTCTAGATCAATGTTTTTAAAATGACGAAAGCAAGACAAGGATATTACTGAAGACTGATAAATACTGAAGGATGCCACCACAGGCACAATGTAAACTAATGGAGAGCAGCGTTCACACAACACAAATCTGTTAAAGTGTTATTGATGGAAAAAGAAACATCAAATAATGTACTTTATATAATATAGAATTTATGGCTAACAATGTGAGTTTATAATTGCTCAGGGGTTTGAACAATATATTTTCTGCAGCGCGTAGAACGTCAGTTGAAATAAATCTCATTTGAGATACATTTCTATAAACTGAGGCTTCATTCAAAAGCTCATTAAAGACAATGTGCTCTGCAATAATAGTTCCCCACTGAGAGTTTTAGTGGAGATACTGTATTGTCCTCTTGGTGGACAGATATTGATGCTGTCTGTTTGACTGTGCCATGGAAACAGGCAAAATATGAACATTCCACACAAGACTGTTTGTGCAGCGTGATTGGGCGTCTGTTTGTTCCTCCGTGCATAGCTGACGCATCGGATTTAAATATGATCTGTCACGTGTGTTATTATATAGAAGGAGCGTATAGGACAGAGGAACTTATGCCTTCAGGATGTGTTGTCACATGTGCTCACGCAGTAAAGAAAATGTAGGTACAGTGGCTTTGAGAGACCAGCACCAAAATAATTTATGATTTTATTTTTTATTTTTGAGCCAAGTTAGTATTAAAGCTGCTCTTTGAGCTGACTCCTCAAGGTCACAGTGCTCTGAAACAAAAACAGATTTTCTAGGATTTTCTCTTTAGTATTAAACACATGTATGCCCAGACCCAAACTGGTAAAAAAAACTCTCCACATGTTGAGATCAAGGCCATTATTACTTGTCATACCACTCACATGTCCTAGTTATTTGCTTTGTCATCACGCTCTGCGGTTGATGAAAACGAGGAGCGGCTCAGCAGAGTGTGGGTTATTAGTATGGCAGCCAGGCTAAAGATGGCACCACCATGAAAGCGTTAAGACTCTTCTGCTGCCGCGTGGCTGAATTCAGCAATGCTAACAGATTTTTGAGCCTGACTTTGAGCCAACTCTGTAAAGTTGGAGGTTCTTAGTTAAAAGGCAAGCCCTGTCCTCTGAGTACAGATGCTACAGAGAGCCTTGGAGCTGATAATTAAAAGTGCATCCGACTGAGGAAAGAAGTCGACAGTCATTAAGGTGAGAGGTTCAGCTTTATTGAACAGTGTACGTACTGTAGGGACTGAGACCCGGCCGTAGCTGGCGCCCCATTACAGAGACGTTTGGTTAAGAGCCACAAGCCCATACCACAGTCCAAATTCATTAAAACACTAAATCCATCTCATTAAATTCACAATGTTAAACTTGTAATGTAATTTAGTGCGAGAGAAAAATCGAAGCGCCATATGCGACTGAAGCTCGATTATACATATAGTGACAGATTGACTGCTCTAAAACGGCTCCATTCATCTGTTTTCCCCTTTTACATTTTCCATTTCTTTATTATTAGTAAGGCATTTGTGACTAGTCATTATGCATGCTCACATTTTGACATTTTCAAAGTCTCCAAATTTTCTTTTCAGTTCCAAAGAAAACAAGACTTAATTTAATCTCTAAAAATGTAGTTTCTAAAGGCCATTCATCATACTGAACTATTTCATTTCACAACATTGCATCATGTAAATGTAGGCCCAAAATGAGCAGCTTAAATTGCTCATGTTAATATAAAGTGCATCGTTAGTGTCAAGCCAAGACAGAAGGGGATGACATCTGCACGTTATTCTTGGATTTCAGCGTTTTCTCTCCATAATAAAACTTAAAACGACCAGTTCTTTGTAATTTAATTGGGACCCACCACGTACAGTATCAGTCGTAATCCTGTCAAGACGGCTAAGCAAGACACGATGATTCCACCTGCTAATTGTGGTCTGCTGTGTCTCAAATGAAGTATTAGCTGAATAGGGAGGGAAAAAAAAACATAATATATTATCCAATCAAGCTGAAATTGCCCTCGAAGAACAAATGGCATCACACTCCACGAACACACAGTGGTGCTCATTTCTTTTTCCAAAATAACAACATGACCTTGTGTTATAGCCAAGCTGAATCATAAAATCAACCTACTAATGTTTTTATCAAAAGCCCTTTTAGTGCTTGCCTCATGCTGGGAAAAATGCCGGTGGTTAACATACAGTGTTTGTATTCTCCTGCGAGTGAGGTCATACCAGGAAATGCGGCGGGGATGTGTGAGAGTTTCCCTGGCGATTCAAAGAGGCCCCTGTGAGCTGTGCCGGAGCTGATAATGAGCATAGATGTGCGTGTTGAGCTAATTCTGGAAGAGCCAACCAACGCCCTTTCCCATAAAAGGCTCGCCCCAAGACTTCTGTGTTTACCAAGAAGTTCCTACCGAAACAAATCCCGGCTGTGCCTCGCTGCTTTTTGTTTTTTTTGACGTCTTGTCACAAAAACAAAGATACAGAAAATTGGTTTCTTATGATTTGTGTAACTGCAGCATTATGATCTGATATCAACCAAAATATTGGTGGTGAACTGAAAAAAAATAATTCAAAGTGCTTATCTTAAGGACTTTTGATAATGATTTTAGCTTTCAGTCTGGTCCCATCAAAGCCTTGACAGTTAATTTTCTCTATTGATTTGAAAAATGCAACATGCTCCACCAGAGGTTGAGTAGTCAAAGCACAGCGACAGTTTCTGTTCAGGCGGCATAATTGAATATAGTAAACTAGTCATCACTCTTGTCCTCTGTGTTTTATTTGAGCCATACAGTGTCAGCGGTGTTCGAAACTCATTAGCCTGTGCACATTCCAGCGCTGACATTTATCTGTGCGTGATACTCCTTTTTGGCATATTAATCGTTGATTCGTGACGGCCCAGAAAAGGAAGCCATTTTTATTTGATCAAAATAGATAGGGTCTTCGTGAAATATTTAATGGTATTTGTCATGTATTAAGTGGCTTTACGAGCAAACAGTGATCCGCTACAGCCCCGACACCAGCCAGAAGAATCCGGTAGAGCAAAGTAAATGACAGATAATGTCGTGATGCAATTTGTACTTGTGCTTATCAGAGGACTGTGGTAGCACCGGCTGGATCCCAGTGGCTGTGAGCAGGAAACTGACTCTGAAAATAACAGGACACCTTCTTCAACCAGGTAAACTAAACATGAACATACTGTATTTCACCTCACGTGGGGCTCAAAATGTTGACATGCATATTATCGTGGTCAGAGATATGTAATTCACAAGCACATTCTTGAAATGTAATGGCTGCGTCTTATCAGTTTGCCAGTTTGAGGTGAGATTGGCCCCTTCGTCAGCATCAAAGGCTTGTTGCTGCCGAACACATGTTGCTCAAACAAAGTTACAGTAGCTTTACTTTTCTCACACTGATCACTGGCTAACGGGAAAAAACGTGTCCGCTTTCTCACACCAACGCCGTTTTACATTTGAACAGTTTGTCAGGCTGCATTTGAAAAACAAAGATCAAGAAACGGCAAATCATTTCTCAGCTCAAATACGACATTGTTCAGCTATGGTAATTTATCTGAGCTCCTAAGCACATTAATTCATCCACTTCTTTATTTCTGCACATTAATTCTACTCATTTAGCAGCTTTAGATGTTTGTCAGCTGTGGCTCGAGCTTCTTAGTAGGAAACCAGAGGCAAGGAAGTCAGCAAGCTCAGCTGGAACATCTGGATTCTAACAGAATCCCCTCATCAAAGTGAGATGCATCCATCTTTAATGTATTTAGGACCTGCAGTGGAGGGGCAGAATTCCTGAGCTATTTTTGTTCATAAATTGGACTTTCCTCTTTGGGTGTCTACCTTACTATTTCCCTTTTCTGACTGCAGGAAGAGAATTTGGGCCTGATACCATCATTATGTCAGCAGCAGGTGAAAATTAAAGTCAAAGAGGAAGATAAGAGCAGTAAGAAAACTGGAGCTGTGAGTGAGTGTGGAAATCACGTTGTTATGACTCACAGGTTGACGACAAACGTGTTTCCACGTTTCATGTAGAATTTGGAGGGGGATGTATCTGTTCACATTAAGGTTGGAATCTGCTGACCTTTTCGCTTTTCGCTGCCACACCTGTTTCTATTCAGAGAAGCCAAATGTTCCACTCACAGTAGAAACTTTCCTCTTGTGACAGTTAAAGGATTGCACACCTACTTTATAAGCAGTTTTTAGGGTTTAATGAATATATACTTGAGTTATGAGCATTTAGTCCCTGAGGGGGGCCGTCTGTGAATGCACGGAGGTCTATGGCACAGACAGGAAGCTAATCAAGGCTGCTGGATGAGCACAAGTAGAGGAGATACAGAGTTGGTTTTTAGCGTCTGTATGGTAATTATGGAATAATTTAGAAAATGGCTAGATTTATCCTTTAGGGGACGAGCAAGAAAACAATTCCCAAATCTTCAGATCTAGACTATCAGCACGAACTGGGTTTGCTTTGTGTCAGAAGGCAGATTGGTGTGGCCAGACTAGCACGTGCACAAAACATGAAAAGACAGCTCGACTTTATTATTTCATTCATCAATCCAATGCTTTCCAACTCTCACCCTATCTATGGTCAGACGCTTTGGGTAGTAACTGAGAGAACAAGCTGACAAAATTAGTTTGGATGAATTGGATATGAAAGAAATATTATAGATTTCATCTGACTTGGGGACACGTCAGAATCTCTATGAGAAGCTTCAACATGTTGATCAAGAAAAGCATGTCCGGACTACTCTGCCTAGCCTACAGCCACCGCCACCCAGCTATGAATAACTTGCAGAAAATGCATGGATGGATGGACGGAGTTCATTGATTTTGTAATGACTTCTGAATATGCTTTGTTATGATATCAACTGCCATATTGATTGTACAGTAGAAGTTTTTTATTTATTTATCACATTTTACATGGGTCAATTGCAAAAGTATGTTTAAAAAAATAGCATGTGTTGGTGTAAACATGCCTATATCTTTCAGTTGCTAACTTTCTATTTTAGTTAATACATTTCTGCATCGTTAACAGTAAAACAGTCTTCTACTGCTCCTAGAGAATGACTGGGAACTTCTTACTGTAACTGGTGATAGGTGGATATACTTGTGTCCTGATAATATACAGTAGCTCTGTTTAGTAACTGTTGACATTTAGCTATAAAGTATTAATAAAGTCGGATGTGGCAAAATATCAGACTGCCTGTGATTGGCTAGTGGAAATGAAAAACGCAGCATTAACACAAAAACTGTGCTTATTGAAATGCAGTGGTAGAAAAATCAAATTCTTCTGATTCAGATTTTTACTGATTCATTTCATCCGTGCAAGGTTGTAACATTTGTTGTGCATTAGTGAGAAGCCATATTTTCTGTTCTTCACGGCTAATTGTTTTGACAGCTCAAATAGACCAGTTCTCGGCTGTCATTATGAAGCAGTAGCAGATGAATAATACTGTACGTGCTGATACAGACACTAATCCCACATTTACATTTAGAAATTAGATGTTAACTGACAAACATCCAGAGTGAGTGAAAATGAGTGTGGTGCCAATGAGATGTTTATCTGAAATATAGACCCCTGGATACAACATAAATTGAAATATGATGGGAAAGCAATCATTTATAGACAGTTTGTATATTTATATATTTTTATTCATTTATGTGTTTTCTCTCTTTTGAATGTGACAATGTATTTACTTACTTGGCATTCAGAGGAGATGAAAACTAGTTGTACTCCGCTGATGAGCCTGTTCAGCTCTTATTGTCTTTTTGTAGACAATCATTATTGTGCGTGGCACATTGATGTGCATCGGTGATTAACAGGCAGTGATGGTGGACGGCGGAGAGAGACGAGATTGGCAGCAAGTAGCCACTTTGTTCAAATTAGCCATGCTTTTGTTAGCCCACCTCATGTTAATTAGGTAATATGCTAAATAATGAGCTGTATTGAAAATTAATGAGTGCTTTCAGAGTGATTTATAACCATAGTTCATTATTTAATGTACAGCAAATAAACCTAATTAAAGAACCTGAATTAAGTAATCATACCATTGTAGCCAGTTTATTGTTAAAGGAAAGGCTGTAATTCCGATTATTTTATCGCCACATTGACCATTATATTGATTCCCAACATAAAACATACAATTCAAATCACAGTCACTCACAATAAATCATATATTTACATCTTTCTTGTTTTAATAAACCCAGCTGGCTCGTGTGTTTCACTGTACTGAGGAGTTTTTAAAACATATGAACATTCCACAAGGTCCGAACAATGTCAAAACCGCCAAACATTTAATATGCGCCAAGCATCAAAAGGCTCGAGCATAGCAAACATTTTAGTTTTTCGTGAATACCATAAAATCCCCAGCATCGAGATATTAAGCTTTGAAGTCTGGAGGTATTTTCAATACAGCTGTTCAGCACTGTCTTCCTTGCCAAGTCTTCCTTTTTCTTGGTTGTGGATGACTCACTGGAATCCCTCCTGAACCAGCTGGGAACAATAGCTTATTAGGAACCAAATGCTGGGCCATGTGTTCTGTTTTCTCAGATTATTTTACACTCACAGAAATGTAGCAGTGCACCTGGATCGCTTTCAAATTACCAATGCAGCGATTGTCCATAGTGAGACTTTTGTGGACTGCATCCTGCTGCCTCTGTCGGGCGGCTTTGCCTGTCAATATTTACCTGTAGCCTGTCTGAGGCTAGAGATCACTTTTAATCCTAATAAATACATAAATGCCCTTTTTCAGGATTCTGTTGCTACTCTTCGCTTATGCCGATTTTTGAAGCAAATAAAAGCTAAATTGTTAGATGAATGGCTAAATAACAATTGAGGTATATGCCTAAAAATGTATGTGCAGTGTTTAGCAGAGCCACAGCCAGAGACGTACGGAACTGGCCGTTTGGTGCACGCTATGCCTCAGTAACACATGGTGGAATAAGGCAGGGACGAGCTGTGCAATCGCTTTTCGAAGAATTGGATTAATCCTAAATTATGCTGGAGCAAATCTATGAAAAAGATGGGCTTGTAAATTAATAGTTTTTGATGGATAACCTGCTGTGATCAGGCTGATTTCCTCCGTATAAAGCACATTATACCGTTACATATACTGCTGGAAGTATTCCCCACCTTTACCACCTACACGTGTGTGTGTGTGTGTGTGTGTGTGTGTGTGTGTGAGAATCATTTGTATGTCCAACATGTGCATCTGTCATGGACTATTGCTAGTCATTGCTGCAAATCGCAGCCTACTGTGAAATTATTGCCCGTTTTTTGACTCAAATATGGAGTTTCATGCTAATCCGACTTGTTTTCTCATTATCTTCTCGCCAACCCCTCCCCTACTCTCATCTTTCTGCTCATTATCTGTTGTCTGGTTTTCACTTTACTTCACCCTCATCCCTTTCTTCCCCGTTCCTCTCCCCCTCCTCTCGCCATCTTTCCTCGGCCTCCCGCCTCTCTGTCTCCCTCTCCAGCTCGTCGCCATCCACAGTGGTGCTGCTCATTGCTAACTAGGCTGCCTCCAAGCCCACAGGTAAGCCCCCTCCCCCACGTCACGCTTTATTTTTAACTCCATGCTGGATCCTTCTCCTAGATTCATCCCAAACTCACATCTCTATGCCATTCCTGCCAAGCGGCAGGAAATTATAAACCGGGGCCTGTTTATGAATTTATGCCTAGTCCTGATTTCTTACTCTGATCACTTTGTCTCACTCTTTCTTGCTATAACAGCATTAGATTCCCTTCACAGTTAGTGTCCTCTGTTTTACATCATTTATTAGGGATGAAAGATAAGTATTCCATCAGAAGATAATGAGGAGTTGTATATGAACGAAGAGATGGGGAACCAGAAGCACAAAGGGTGTGAGGACACAAAGACCATGATTAAGAGTAAACCCTCAATGGCAGCATAACGCACCTGTTGGACTGTTCAGCCCCCGTTCGCCCTCGGCGTCTTGTCTAATCTAAAAAAGTCCACTCCGCTGGCTTTTTCCCAGGGCATAGCCTCACAATACCTTCCATGGAAGAAGCACCACGCTGTCGAGGATCTCTGTGTTTGTGTGGAGGAAGAACGCTGGCTTTATTACATACAGGATGAGTGGGCGCACGCTTCTCTAATGCAAACAGCTGCTGGTGTTGTTGTGCTCCTGTCGTGGTGAAATGGGATTAAACTGTTCGCATTGTCCTGCTGGTTAGTCACTTTCCTCTCTTATTGTACAGGCTACATGGGTTGACGATAAGAAAGTGTGTTGTTTTGACCCGTAAATGGGTCAAACTGTCTTGATTATAGAACATCTTTTTATTCTATGTGCAAACAAAATGTACCGTAAATTCTGGACTATAGAGCGCACCTAAATTTAAGCCGCGCCCGCTAAAATTTAAAAGAAATATATATTTTGTCACATATAAACCGCATCGGACTATAAGCCGCCAATATCCAGGCTGAGAAATAATATCTGTTGTATGCGCTCCTACTCATTGTTCACAGTAGGCATGAGGATGTTCTGTGCGCTGTTTTACCGGCATTACGGTAAAGAGTGCGTTTACGTGTATGTGTGGCTGGTATAACACGTGTCGAATGTACAGAGCCGACAAAAACGTCCTTGTTATAAATAAACGGCTTGTTCCATAGCGAAAGGAGAAGACGTCTCTTATTCTTCACGAATTACGCAGGAGTTGCTGCGCTCAACAAAAGATTTTGTACCATAAGTCTTTATTCATACACTTGAACCTGAATGGTGCCTGTAACACGGCAGTAAAAGTGCTGATGTTTGCTGTTGTGCGTCTTGGGTTGCATGCGCTAAGAATAAAAAGTGGCGCTTTTTTGTTTGCACTGACTTCCATCTACAGCGCCCATCTGAGGGCTGCAGAAAAATTCATAGAAAAGCCGCATCTCTGTAAAAGCCGCATGGTTCAAAACGTCGGAAAAAAGTAGCGGCTTATGGTCCGGAAAATACGGTAATCTTTTTTTTCTTTTAAACTACTGATTAGTTCCTATGGTTACGTTACATATCTTTGATGTGAAGTAACATTCATTTACATTGTATTTGAATTTGATCAAGCTTGTCTTACGTTCAAAATCAAAGAGAGACACCGAGAGAAAACAGCTTCACTGATGCTCAATTTAAAGTCTATTGCCAAGAATTGTTTTCTTCCAATGAAGGCCTCTCAAGAACAGATTACACCAAAAATACCTGCTGACTTAAAAGAGGCATTTCCATTTTCTTTTTTGTGTTACACAGATAGTTGAAAGGGCTGCCGACGTCTGAGGTAAATAGCATTTTGTCAGCCTCAACCACGAGCTCTAACTCGGTAATGATCCTTGTCTGAGTTCCCAGACGTGGCATTTAGGACTAAGGACGGACCTGCCTTGCAGCATTCCTGTGTGATCTCTCCAAGCAGAACCTAAATAGGTGGACAGTTATGAGAGAATCCATTTGTCAAACTCACAGTCCTTCACGGCTATAGACAGCTTCTGTCAATGGGATGCGTTTGAGTTATTACACGCCTCACTAAAAGAAGCATACAGCCTGTTTTAGAGAGGCTTCAGAAGGATTTTACATACATAAGCACTCAAACACACACACACACACACATTAACTTCCCCTTCTTCCCGCCTATCTCTCGTCAAAGCACATCACACGCTCTCCAAGTAGTCAGTCTTTGCCTGTCAGGGAGCTACACTCTGCAGCAGATGAAGTAGGCTAAACTGTGGCGTGCTGAGTGTATGGTAATGCTGACAACGTTGTGACGCAGCACTGACTTGAGGTTTTAAATGGACAGTTCCTATTTCCGTGTCCTCTTTTATCGTTGGCGTAATTGTCGTAGCTCGTTCAACCTTTTAAACAATAAAGTCACGACCATGTCGTTGTGCACTTAATATTTTTTCCAGGACGAGATGCCTGTGGTGTGTGACCCCTTCGTTTTATGCCTGCGTAGTTTTTCTACACTTATTTATCCAAAGGCCAAAAATGTCACTCTTAAGTAGCAGTATTAGCATGAGCATTGTAAATTGGCTGTCGTCTTTGAGCCACAAGGGTCTCTGTCTCTCATCATCCTGCTCCACTTTTGCTTCCCCTTCTCTGCCCTGCGCTCTGATGTCTGTGTGTCACTCATCTTCATTTACTCCCTCTTTTTTGGGCCTGGCAAAAGCATAAATAGATTATTAATACTAGGGAGGCAAGTGTTTGCTCCCCTTTCTCTTTGCTGCTCATTACATTCCATATCCCCTCCTCTCCTCTTGTCTATAACCCCTCTGGCGAACACCTTCTGACAGCCAAGGTACCCTGCAGCCTGTCTTGGCCAGGTACAGTACTAGATGAAAGGTTTGCAGCCAGAGCTCTCTTTCAAAGGCGCCTTCTGCTCTCTCCCTGCTCTCCATGGGCACTCGGTTGTCCCTGCCAGGCAGATGGAGTAAAGAGGGCAAGGGAAAGAAGAGGAAGTAAGGAGGAAAGAGTCAAGAAAGACACAAACAGCAACCAAAATTAGAGTTGCCTTCACTCCAGGAACCCTGTGTCCTATATTAAGTTCCTATGTGATTAAATCACTGAATGATTATTTTCCATTTCAACAAAGCACTGCATTTATTAACTCTTATGTTACATTCATATTTTTGTTAAATTTTTCGATCTGTGAGATCTGCAGCACTGAGTGAGATTTTAAGACGAGTCATATACAAAAATGTGTATACAACACTCAGATATTAACTCAATTACTAAGTACAGCATTTAGACAAACATGTATGTTGTAAATTTGACATTTACATCTGCTAGGTCACATGTATCAAATATTTAATATTTTAAACCATTTTAAATAAGACACTGCAATGAATCATCTTTAGTTTAAAGAAACTGTAGCATCCCCAACCTTAAGTACATTTGCTGCACGTGACATGTCAGCGTTGTGTCTTTCTGTTGTCAGTTCTGTAGAATGAAAGTTGAAAACAGCACTATATGTCCTGCACATCCATATTGCCCCTGGTTGTTTTCATATTAGCGACCGTTCACGTCGGCTCATTCCTTAGGCCAGAACATCCAGTTTGTCCATTTTAAACATCTACATTTGCTCCGTTGCGTGCTGCAGACAGACTGGTTCTAGGGCTGGCTGAGGGTGTCTGTCATTCACGTCACTAAATTCACTGTTTCCTCAGCTGTCAAAGTGAAGATCCCTCCAAACCAGCTTATATATATATATATATATATATATATATATATATATATATTGTATAAAACATTTCTGTGGCCTTCTGAACATAAATTCTACTTTCCATAGCTCTTGCCTCAGTGATCTATAAGTGATGGGGGCCACACAGTGGGAAAGAGAATTGTACAGAGTCCCACAGGACACAGAGAATCTACTAAAAATAAGAGATTAAAGTTAGTTTGTCTGAACTGTAGTGTTGTTGCTACCTGTTGCCTGTCAGAGGTTAGTTTAAAAATCATTGAGTGTGTGTGTGTGGCTTCATTGAGGGAAGAAAAGCATTTTGTTAAGATCAGGTTTGAAGATACACCATGTGTTTCATTTTTTCTATTAAGGAAGGCTTCACTTCGAAGTAAACCTGGTAACACAAGCGCCTAATCAGAAACCGCAACAGTGGAGTCCGACAAAGTGCATCTTAACCTGCAAGGCTGTTGGTTTTGGAAGAAAAGAAATGCATAGTGTAGAAACATGTAACTGATTTTTTTCAATATCAACTTATAAATGTCAATTGTCAATTGCCATAGACAGATAACTAATAGACACTTACCAGCATCAATTTTAGGAGACAGAGTTGTCTCAGGATCCATCGGTTGTATGTGGCCTCTGTAGATGATCAGAGAAGCTTGTCATCCAGGTGAGTGCAACTCTATGCCCCTTCTTTCACTTTTCCTCCAGCTCGAAGCTCCTCTTGCATGTCTCTTCTCAGTCTGGATGCTGCCACGGGACATGAAGGAGGTTTTCAAAGTGTTCCTGACATGTTTTCATCATCTGAGGTCTTGGAGTCACACTGAGGCTTGAGTTCAGTTGAAGTAGCAACATCTTGTGCCCTCGACAAAATCTATTGAACTTTATCCCTCAAGGTGAAATGTAAATGTCTTGTTTAGCCTCAGTGCCCAATCAAGGCAGGATTGATGGCCTCATATCTTTAGTCTGGATGCGTTTAATCCATTTGCAATGTGAGCAAGCTCTCTAACTTTGAAAGGTAATCGTCGGACAGAACGAGGAACATTTTGTTTCTGTAAAACAAGTTTGATCTTGAGAGAAGCCCCTCTCTCAAGTTAGATGATGTTGAGATGCAACATGTTATAAAGCACATTGTTTTTGCATGCATTTTAAATTCTTCCTTTTTAATCAGAGCTGAGATGCTGAGTCACTTCAAACGAGATTGGCTTCCTACATGACAAATACGTCTTGTCAGTGCTGCACTATGTGGCGGAGCTCAGGGCTTACCATTTCAATCTACTCAGGATCAGGCCTCAGCTTCCAAAGTGTTTTACAAGCCATTACTATACCAAATCAAAACCCAGCGTCCTGCCTTCAAGTCCAGACATTTACGAGCTTCTGTCAGAAAACTCATTGCTTCGGAATAATTGAAAAGTTTGAGCTTAAAAGAGATATTGTGCTTGCCATCAGAATGCAAATTATTTAGTTCTTTAAAACAACCATCCTTGAAAACAATCTTGTGTGTGATTGGAAGGGGGACAGACTGTATGGTAGAGCGACATAAATCTTACCTGAAGACAAACTAGATAATGCACTGTAGGTCTGAGCAGCGAGATTTAGCCTCTGGATGCTGTAGTGACAGAGGGGAGGCCGTGCAGGCAGTAAAACAACCGACAGTTGGTCATTACGAAAGAAGCGGGTGGGCCAAAAATCAATCACGCCAAGACTAGTCTGGGCTCTGACAGGTGCTTGATGTTTGCTTGATGAAGAGCTCTGCTGTTTGTCTGAGTGAAAAGACAGAGGAGGGGCAGGGAAAAGGGGAAAGGAGCAAGGGAATTAGGGTGAGTCGGATGAGGAGTGCGAGGTGTGGAGGAAGAGCTGCAATGGAGGAGGCGTGAAGGTAATAATGGACATGTGTGATTCATACGGTGGGAACTCAAGGAAGCACACGCAGATAGACAAAACACAAGCAAATTGCAAAAAAAATGTCACGGATTTGACACATGCAGAGCCTTTAGAAGAAATCGCTGTGAAGTGAGACCACCATGGAATCAGCAGAAAAGAAGGTTGAGGGGGTGAACGTGTTCAATCGGGGAGAAATAAGGTCAGCGTTCCCGAGTGTCGAGGGAGAAAAGGGGATCGAGACAAAAAAGGGAAAGAGGAGATGAGGAAGGCGCCTTGCCTTTGAGACATTTTTGCCAACACCTGAAGTCAAGCTGTCATTTAATGTGGCTACAGTTACTGGAACAGCACTTTAACAACACTGCATGCAGGTTTTAGAGCAGAGTCCCTGTTTTGACAACACCTTTATAGGCTATTTCATGGTGTCTGCTCTAACAGTATGAGAAAATATTTCAAGTGTGAAATGCCACTGCATTATTGGCCCACACTCAATAACTGGGAGCACTTGATTTAATTTTTTGTCAATTTTCTACCCATTTAAAAAATATATATATCAAGGGAAATTTCCTTTTCCAGGATAACATTGGGGTTGTAAATACAGTTTTAAAGGTCAGCCAGCGTCCAGTGAGATTCGATTCCAACAAACAGATGCTGTCACAGTTTTGAGTGAAGTTACTGAGAAATAGCAGGAATCGTAGGGGGTTTGTGCAATTGGTAGCACCTGTATCTGCGGTCTTCTTTTTGTTAAATAGCATTTCTGCAAGTGTAGGACAAACATGTCCTTGCCGATGCTAATATCCTGTCGCAGTGTATCTCAGCGGAATCTTTATCATACACAGAATGCATTGTTGAGCCACTGTCTGTGTGTAACCTCTTTCTTTCTGCAGTACAATGAAATGAAATTGCAGCCGGAGACAGAACACGGGGAACTGAATGTCAGAACAAGCAACAATCCTGTGGCAAATTGCTGAGCATGTTTACTGAGCATTTAGAGGAGAGATTGCACAGTAAGGCCACCAGACAACATATGAGCAAACGCGTTTTTAGATTAGTGTTTGGTCTGTCAGAGAAGAACAGAAAAGGACTTACATAAGCCGTGCTACTCTTGCACAGTAATGGTGCTGGCGGTAAACAACGAGGTCGACAGCTTCTTCATCTTCAGCTCAAGCGATCACACCCCAACCTGGTGGCACATCAGAGCAGCCCAAATGTAGATTTTCAGGTGAAGTGGAATTATTGTTTAGGAAGAGTAAATGTCTCATGCCCAAGTTCTATGAAAACCCATGTCAGGCCATTTGCTGCTAAACCAAGAATTATGCAATTTAAAAAATTATGCATAGAAATGATGACTATAATTTACTGGACAGTCCTAACTTGAAATAGGGATTTGTATTTGGCCGTAGCAAATGAAAGACTCTATTAATACAGTTATGGTTTACTTGAAAGCGCAAGACAAAATAATGATTACATAACCATAACTGAGCATCTGTCACCTCCATTTCACCCCTGCTCTCATCCATGTAGTCCACATGTGCAGAAGACTATTTTCAAAAGTGTTACAAATGAACGTGTAATTCAGTCTTTGGCATGCAGCGTCGCATAACCTCTGTATATGCTCTGAGGTTGTCATTTTGATAATCCCTTTGTTCATGTTGATGAGTGCTGCACAGCTCCCAGCATACACTGCACTGTAGGGTCTTTACTCAACATGATGCCGCTCCATACCATCTCTCACATTCTATTTATTTCTATTTATTTTGATTTCTATAGGATACTCATTCTTTCTTTCAGGGCATCCCGCGTCTCTTAACCCTCCCTTCTACCTCTGGCTCTGTCCTCTACCTCTCCTCTTTCATCCACTGCTATAATCAACCATCTGATCACTGGCCCAGGAGGACAAGGGATAATGGGATTAGGCCTGTACATGTTTACACATTCTAATTTACATTGAGCTTTCCCTGTCTTTCTCTGTCTGACCTATATTTCACCATATCCCTCCTCCGTATTTTTTGCTCTTTATGCCTCCAGTCTCCCTCTCAGGCTCTCTACCTTGCTGTTGCCTGCCTTTTGCTGCAGTAGCAGCATTGATGCACACACTTTGTTTAAACCAATAACCGGTAGTGTTATCCACTCTACACCTGTGAGGTTTTAATTCCAACACGGCAGTGTCAGATCAGATTTTTTTTTTTTTCAGTTCAGCTGACAGTCCCATACGCAGTCTGTCATTCTCATTGTTTCTCATTGCTTCTTTTGCAGTAGTTTCTGTGGTGTTGTGGTCCGGTGCCGTGAGAGGTGTGTGTGTGTGTGTGTGTACCTGCATACGTTCCTGTAAACACTAAATACAATGGCCGCTTATTATTTTGAGTACTTCTTCAGTACTCTGTCATTTAATCTCATGGCATCTCCTCTGATAGTTTGACGGCCACTCACTTTTTACCCAGTACAGCTTCCAAATGGGGGGAATGTTATGGAGCTTACAAGCTATGCAATATACAGAACCCCAGGTTTTAGCAGCCAGTACTTGAGGTGACGCATAAGGTGTTTGCCATAGGGAAAATTACAAGTGCTTTGCAGAAGGGCCCTATTGATCCTCTATGATAGAGATAAGGTGGGTGAGCCAGTTCCAAATGTCTCTAATCCTAAGTGGCAGCCATGGAACCCAGGGGATGCAAGATACTCATTTTATATAATTGACTATATCTGCATAATTGACCAATCCAAGCAGCACTCTGATGTGGAATGTCTTTTCAAGGCCTAATCCATGATCCAAAAGTAATTGAATGTCTCGTTCCAATTCCACAGATCTAAACACTGAAACCTGCTCTCTCTAACTTGACCCACAAATAAGTGATTTTCTGTACATTTTTCACACTTTTATCATTTTAAACATATCTGCAGTTCTCTAGGTAACTGTAAAGTAAAATACATAATGTATTTTTAAAATATTAATGGCTTTGTGACAGACATGAGCGCAGGAGTAATGTAGCAACAGCGTGGGACCCACTAACTATTAGGAACTAATGTAGTGTATATGTGTCCCCGTTGAGCTGTATTTAAAACTAACTGCGACACACAAACACGTCCTGTTCAGGCCTGTGGAAAACCTCTGCTACAGTGTCTGTGATGCGGTGTGGTGCCACCAGGCCACCAGTATTATGGTAAAACTAAACTCGTGTGATCCTACACATCCTGACAGCTGACAACGAGCTGCGCGCTCCCAAGCCGGGCTGCTACTTGAGCAGAAAACACAGACACAACGTAATGGAGAGAAGTGTTTAAGGCTGGATTTGACTCCACATTTCTCGTAAAAGTTTAAAACGGCCATGTGAATATGAAAGCTTGTCACATGAAGTTACCTAAGTGTGAACAGCGTTGTCATGAAACATTGGTTTAAAAAGATGATGGCTGTTACTGTTACACGACGTGCTGTGCGCTGTTGTTCGTCTTTCTCTTTAAATGCTCTGGTGATTATTCAGTTTTATTTTCTCAAAGGAAGTATAATTGCAGTGACTGAAGTTTCTAGATTGAGAGTGAGATATTTTAGTAGATTTTAATAGTTAACCATGAAATATTTGTGTTGTACACAAAGTTCCTCCAAAAATATACATATTTACACATAACTTTACGTTCAGGCTCTGCTGTCCTTAACAAATGGCTCTAGTACATAAGCTATTAGTGGCTAGAAAACCACTGTAATTATGATTAATTGTGTCGGGGGGCTGTAAAGGTTATAAATGTAATATGAAATTCAGGCAATGATGCTGTAAAGTTCTGTTACTTTTTAACAATTATTTTCTTTGAATATACATTGATCAGCACTAACATCAGCTCCGTGTTTTAAATAAAAAGGCAATATATTCTCTAAAAACAAATATACATTTTATGAATATATTCTAAAATAATAAATGTATTGCTATGGGTTAACAACCTTTCAGAAAATACAGGATTAAATCAGCTCCTTTAACAACAGTGACCTTTGACCTTAATTTTTTAATTAATTGCTGTACATATTTGCGATAATCAGTTTAAAATGCATTGGTTTCTTAGTGGAGTACTTGTTATTTTGTGCTTTAAGTGAAATAAAAATCATCTCCTTTGTCCTTTAAAACATTTTGGCCGATACTTGCACCGTTACTTAAGTATTGAGTTTGTTTGCCACCTCTGTACACAGCGGATAGGGCTGTGGAGCTGCACACCGTTTTGATCTGACCTCCATGACAGTGTTAATGTTGTGGCTGATCAGTCTATTATTCTATTTTTAACTGGAATTCTTCTCATTTCTTCTTTTATTGTGTTTTGCAGTACTGCATGCGGTGCCTCTATAACTCTCTCACTAACCCGCTCACACGCGGAATATTACTCTACCTATTCAGGTTAACTCAAAATAAGCAAAGTGAACTTTTTATTTAACCATTGTCAGTTTTATAATTTCATTTTATTTTTCTCAATCTTTGTGTATTAGCAGACAGCAGTAGTCACTCCTGGGATTTGGCTCTATGTTTGTGGACAGCTTGAGTTTGGCTCCAGTATGTCTTGGTGTGGAGCCAGAGGGTGAAGAAGGCAAATGTGACTATGATAAGAAAGTCTGGCGATTCCCTCTCCTGAGCCCATGCACATTCATATGCACACACACACACACACACACACATGCAGATGCAAAGCCATTGCCATTCAAAGGACACAGCGCTGCTTTAGTTTGGTTTATACTATCAAATCCAAAGTTTTTTATTCTAACCATGAACACCAACATCCCTTCAGTTTCTATATTTAAGAAAATAGAGTAACTGACATTATGGACACTTGTACAACAAATAGTTATACACATTAATGTTTTAGTAACTGACCAGCTTGTTTATCGCTGACTTTATGGACTTCTAAGAATGAAGTGTGTACAGAATTCTGTGGAGATAACAATTAACATATAATGGCACCCTGACTTTAGTGGCAAACAAATTCTGATTGTCTGAGCCTCTGTGAAACTAATGGGCAGCTGTTGGAGCGATACTACACCCCAACAACACATTTATTTTATTAATTAATTTCCTGGAATGTTATCAAAACTGGAAAAAAGATGGCCAGGATATGCCACATCTGACAAAATTCAAATATCTGTTATATTACATGTAACAGTTTAAAACATGAAGCTAATTTTGTTCTGATCTGGGATGCTCTGTTGTTTGATTACTTGTATATTTGTTGCCAAAGGTAAGTGAGACAGCGTCAAATGTTCACAGTCCTCTATGACATATCCCTTACATAGCCCTAACACAGTGCATTTGTAATAAAAAAAAAATGCTTCCACGTCAGTAAAATTTGAGTGAAATAAAATGATCGCCATGATTACTGAGCAGCATATATATTAGCGCAACCACAATAAAAAGAAATGCGTCCAGGCACAGAATACTGAACAACATGGGAACACTCTCTTGAGGTTTTTGCACTCGGCCAAAACTTCCTATGTTCTGAAGGGAACAAAGGTTTTTTTTAGGTCTCTGCAGTGAGCGTTTTTCCCCAATCACTTCATGGTGCTGCAGTACACAGACAGACTGGGCTGTACAATAAGTCCCTGATGAGCTGTGGGCTGAGGGGTGGGAGAGGAAAGAGGAAAAGAGGAGCTGATGCATTTCCTCTGGACACACACCGTTTGGTGGTGTTGGTGATTTGCCCTGCAAGTGTGCACTTCTAAGTGCGTGATAGTGTGTGTGTGTGTGTGTGTGTGTGTATGTTAGAAACACACACAATCACATACAAATGTTAAGTACTGGCACTGATGATAATTTGATGTGTAATATGCCCCATGCCTGGGCCACAGTAGCACAATAGAGAGGCCAAGTCTCCAGTGGTCAGTGTGTTTACTGTCTACAGCAGCCTCAGTGCTCCAGCCTGTCCTCATTCTGTCACCGGCCCTCTGGTCTTTCATAAGTATTCATCACACTTTTTATTGTGTTTTGTTTTCTAAGGCATCTCTTTTTTTATTTTAATACTCTATTTAGTGATTCAGTTCACATTTGCCCTGCATGTACAGTGATATCAGTGTAGCCAACGTCCCAGCAAAGTGGCAAAGCAAAAACTTTTTTTGTTTAAAAGGGATTTTAGATGTCATGAAAATTGAAGCTCCAATATTCCCGATATATTCTCAATGCCAAATTCATTCAGACAGTGAAACAATCTTAGTCAGTTCACATGGAACTGATTGGGTTATTATATGCAGTAAATGTAGACTATGTATAGCACTGATTCAGGGCATTTTTTGGGTCCTACCTCATCGTTTCCTTCAAAAGAAGCAGCAAACTCGGGCAAGGAGGATTGACAATTACATCTTCCCCTCAAGGGAACATGGATTCAAAGCTTACAGGTGGCTGAGAGGTACAGCAGCAAGTGACATTGAGAAACATTCTTTCAGCACCAAGCAGCGTGGAGCCAGTCTTACGCACAAATCCGTAACCAAATGGGAGAACTGGAAATGCATCATGCGCGTGTAACGGCACACACAAGCTGAATATCTGAAATAGATGCCAGACTTTGCTTTATCAGCGACATCACATGGATGTATGATACAGTAGCAAATGAGCGTAAGTGGATTAAGTTACATAGAGACTATGGTTTCAGAAGAAAATGAAACTGGCTGATTTGAAAATGTCACCAACAATCCTCTGACCAATCACATCACTGCACCAAACATACATTAGTACAGTCCGCCGCTCAAATTGCAGAGTTCCCTTAATTTCGCGGACGTTGAAGCTGACTTCAAAGGAGACGACTGCCCGTCACAAGATTCAGATGTCCACGTGGTCAGTTAGGAAATGTGAATAAAGACAGGGCTGATGGATGCCTGGGGCTGGATCCAGGCTAAGTCTGTGCAGTCAATCAGCCAACCATTCTGTCCGGCTCAATAAGTAAAAGACCTATTAAAATCTAAAATACCCTCGCTGGGAATTAAATTTTAATATTCACTTGCTCAAACCATGTGCTCATGAAAACATGTTCTTTTAATGAATTCTAATCGCATACAGAAAATATGTGAAAATTCAACGTTAGAGAGTTTCGAAAAGGAAAAAGAACGGCTATGTGCTATATTAGGACACACTCAGTTCAACTCTGAAGCATATTGTTTAGTAAGCTACACTTAAAAAAAATCACACTCTTGCAGTTGGCACACAGTTTGTGTGGATTGGAGCGACTACCCGTTAGGCTGATAACGTCACCTTGGCTTCTCAGTGACAAGATTCTCCAGTATGTTGGTGGAAAACCAAACATAGCAGCCGGCAGATGACAGACAGTCGACCAGACAGAGCAGAGCGATGCAGACAGACAGCAGAAACAGGCGCTCAGACGATTTGTGGTGGCTGTAGTTGACAGTTGTAAAGCGCACCTGCTTGTCAGGCCACACCTCGTCTGGCACTCGTTACCCACGGCGGCTCACAGGGCTCCGCCTTCACTGATCCTTCCAAACCCTGGCCTGCAAACACTGTTAGTCTTAAAACTTTACCGACAGTATTTAAAATGTCAAACACACCCTTTAGAGGCTAAAACGTGTTCGGTTCCAAGTGACAGTTTTTCTCCTGTTATGAGTCCACATGTGGCCCTCGTGTAGAGACTGGTGCACTGGGAAGAAATTGTGTTCCAAGCTGTGTTTTTGTCAGACAGGTGCAGGATTGGCTGGGCGAGAGCAGCAACAAAATGCTAGAGCAGTTTGCTGGAAATCCCTGAAAAACCTCCTAACCTCTGCTGTTTCCAAGCATGTGCACACACACACACACACTCACACACACACACTCACACACACAGAATCACAGGCACCAAAGCAACATAACACACGCCTGCAGCCACAGAGAGCACACCCAGCTCCCCAGCACTGAGCTACAGTAAATTGCTGATATGTGTTTGCAATAGATCTGTATGATGTGTCAGATGTGAGATGAATTAACTGCCATTAAGCAACGAACAATCTGTGTTATACATAAAGACTAAATGACACAAACATTCTTTGCCAGGTTCATACACGCATGTCATATACACATGTAACTAGTCCAAGAAATCAAAGTGAGATGTAGCTATTATAATAAACCACTTTTGGCCAAAATTAAATTTAATAAAATTCTCACTGCCGCCTTTGGGCCTTTAAGCAATTGAACATGATCTTACCTCCTTGTTTTACTTACTGACAGAAGGACTTTTAATTTCTACCACTTTATTACCCAGGATTGCATCAGTTTCCAGAATAAGAACGCACGGAGTGATCGTGGTCATTAATTCATTCTTCATCCAGGCTGAATAACGGCTGTCATCTCTGCTAATATCAATTAAAGTTTGTGACCCAACTGTGTGGCAGCATCGGTTGCTACGGTAACGAATTAGCTTCATTACATGTTTGCCATAGCTGCAGTTTGCCCTCAGATTGAAACCTGATGATCCAGTTCTTATCTGTCTGAGTGAGTGTGAGGTGTGCTGGACTTCCAGTTCGGTTTAAGGGGTCCGGCTCTGCTCAGCTGCTTTTGCTTTTTGGATTGTGAGGGTAGGAGGAGCCGCTTTCCTGTGATTGTCTGGCCCCTCTCTCTCTCTCTCTCTCTCTGTCTCTCTCTCGCTCTCTCGTTTTTCCAAACTTGAATATTCCACTTGCCTGGGAGCCGTCGCCAGCGGAGCAGCGCAGCTTTCGCGCCGCGCTGCTGGAAACACGTTCGAGTCCCGGCTCCGGTTCAAGCGTCTGTCTCTCTCTCTCTCTCTCTCTCTCTCTCTCTCTCTCTCGCTCTCCACGCGCGTGTGTTTCTCCCAAGTTGGTCTCCGGCTGATTCCAAGATGACTGAAGGAAGGAGCGTTCGGCATGTAAAGCTGGTAGGTGTCTGAAAGCCCCCCCCCCCCTCCCTCACCGTCCCCTGTGTGTCTGGATCCGAGGGTTCGGTTTTTCCTCCAGAATCCGTCTGGGATTTTCTCGGTGTGTTTGCCTTGAGCGTTCCCGTGAATGGACCCGAGTCGAACATGTCTGAGGTAGGAACACATGTCTCCAGCCTTCAAACTTACACCCTCGCTGCGTTATTGGAGACGCTCTCTGCTCCTTTCATCTTTGGGAAAATCTTGTAGTCACGCGGACCCAGTTATTAAAATGTCATGTGTGGAGAAATATGTCTGCTTGAAGAAACACTGAGACGTTCCGTTCACTCAGCGAATAGAGCGAAATTCCCTGTAGCTGCCGTAAGACCGGTGGCCGGCCGCGGACCGCAGTTTGGGCATCCCCGCCGTTGTCGGACGGACTGACCCATGTGTTGCTCCCGTGGAGCGTTAACCCTCGGCCTGATTCGGGGCTGGTCCCGGCTCAGATGGGGAGCTGCAGGCTTTCTGCGACTTCACGCACAGACGGTTCGCTTATTTGCGTTTTGTTAGGAACACAGAAGTGTCCTTATGGCGTTGGCATGCTGTCCGTTTATGAAATATGAATTTGTTTATTTAATTTTAGTGCTAAAGATATGACACTGAATACTTTTACACAAAGCAAATGCCAGTTTTATACGCACAACTTTAGGGCTTTCACTTCAGGATTCCAGCTGATCTGGCATAATGAACACTATTTTTTTGAAAATCCAACACAAATCTGCCACAAATTTCGCTGAAGGGAGCCAGTGGCCCAGAATAAATATCCTGTCAAATTACAATGAGATGCATAAAGTTGTCAGGAAAGTGTTGAAGTGTCGCTACACGCACGGTAATTCATCTGGTGCAGTGCTGAATGCCAAACATTGAACTCAGCCGCGTCCCGATGATCCTGCTGAGCTCAGCTGACAGTCTGAGGGAATGTGGCCGTCGATAGGCTGCTGTGAATACCTCTGTATGTCGGAGCGCTGGATAGGAAACAGGAAAGGTCACCGCTGTTGTTTTGACACGAACGTCCGTCAGGCTTAAGTGCGTCTTTAGGACTGTGCTGCTTTTCATTTGGCTTCATGAGTCTTGAATTGGTTGAATTGAAGGGCCAGTTTTCCGACTAATAAACTCTTCCTGCCTATTTCCGTGTCTGAGTCTGCCGGCTGTGTGAGTGAAGCAAATAAATAAGAGCACAAACGCAATCAGCCCTGTGCGTGTCTTACAAGTGCATTGTAGCAGTGGTTTACCCGGAGCTGCCCTGTCTCATACTGTTATCCAACATGGCTCATCAGGCCGATTACACATCGGCACACTCATGTATGCTTCCATCTCCATGCTCCAGGCTGCCTCTTATACCTTCATAAGCTATACATTCTCGTTCCCAACAGTCTATCTTTGGAACTGTCTCCCTCTCTCATTCCCTTTCCTTCATGTCCTTCCTCTTATTCTCAATAACTCAACATTTCTCTCTTCCTTGATTTCTCCATGCATCAATCATTTGTCTCCTTCTCTTCTTCCATCTAAGCCTGGGTCTCTCCCAGTGGACGAATGGTGGTGGATGCTGTTTGTTCTCCAGCTGCAGCAAAGTTCATCGTTTGGTGTTTGCTTTACCTGCTAATCACTTACTTTGGGGCCTTTTGTGAATAAAGTCTCAGCACTTAGCGCAGCAGTGGGATTAAAAGAAAGTGGCGGCTTTTAAGTGGCATTGTTATCGTGTGAGGCTGAATTTAATGCATTAAATCAAAATCATTGTTCATTAAAACCAAATTCTAATGGTTCACATGCTGTGAAGGTTACAGATTTAATTGCTTAAGCCTTGTCATTGACACGATCACACAAGAGACTTTACAATTTATGACCAAAATCTTCCTTTTTTTTGCAAAACTGTAACAACCTGGCCATATGACTTTTTAAATAATATACCATTTCACTAAATGGAAAAAAAACAGCAGCACACATGCAATTGGCTTCATTTTGTTCGTCCTTGCCACAGCTCTAATTGTCTAAAAATATATATCTGATTGCTCTCTGGACATTTTTCATTAAGTGACTAGTTCAGCTGATTTATCAATTTCTCTGCAGGTACTTATTGTATCATAAATTATACGGTGTCTCTCACCTATACTACAGTACTCAAAGGTCCTTGAAGAGTTTTAAATAATGCTTAGAGTTCAGCAGCTTAGAAATAAGCCCAGTCAGGTAGAGACCTTTTTTCATCCTCATTTCAGAGGCGACATAAGTCATATATTTAATTCCAAGTGGCACTGAAAGGTCTTTAAAGTCTTCCTTTGCCTTGATGAAACTTTAAACCAACCTGGCACTGCAACACCACGGCGTGTGCACATGTGTCTTGTGTACTGAGGTGGTTGGATTCATGCAACTAAGGCACACGCCAGGAGAAGCCATGAATCTGCACCCCCGATGTTTTTAAAACCCCTGCCCTCTGCTCCACGTCTCGCCATTCGTCACAGTGTTCCGGCTCTCTGCAAAAAACATATCACACCAAGTCCACTAATTCTTCCTAATGGTTTGAATAAATCACTTCCACAAGCAGAAAGGGTTTCTTTAATAAACCTACTGAGTTTTTACCTCCGGCCATATTGTTTGTGCACATAAGGGTAGTAAATGAGCTGAGGAGACCCTTCGGGTTTGACAAATGTGGGGCCTAGATCAGTTACAGAAAGCTTGCTTCTGATATACTGTTAGGCTTCAGTGTTTGTGGTGGGATGAAATGCTGTTCTCGTTGTCTGTTTTATAAGAGTAGTAAAATCCAAGAGGACATCCTTTTATGGTGGGTGCAAAAGTGATGTGCTGAGAGCATTAAACTCGGAATCCTCTTCAGGGTGACCTGTACAGAACAGCTGTCAGTGCAGGTGTACAGACAGAGAGCTATTTTTCTCAGTAGACACAATGTCTACATGCTGTATCCAAATACGACTAAAGCACAAGAGTCTGGAATAAGGTTCATATCAACTGCAAGAAGAAAGCGTGGCTAGATATGCTAAATAGAAAGCATCACTACAGGTAGGACAGTAGTTAGTTTTAAAATATACAGCACCTCTCATCCTTCGTACAAGGGACTAAAAGAGATGCAACTGCCAATAACTGACAGCCAAGTTCAGCCTGAGTGACAGACAACATACAGTGACTGTGTACATGTAAATGTCCACTCAGATAAAATTAGTTTGGAGTAAAATTCGTATTACAGCCACAGATATAATGAGTACAGTTTACCTGAAATTATGAATCAAACGCATGTGAAAGCAGCGGTAATTAATAATGTAACATCCATAAACTGAATGAAAACAGGATGCCAAGTCTCGATATGGAGCATTCGTCAACAGAGAAAATGGTTTTTGTGTTATATAGAAGTCATCGAGGGAATAAAAGTGGGTGTTGAGGCAGACGTAGCATGGAGGGATGTATGGTGTGACAGATGGCCTCTTGTTTTCGTCTCCAGACTCCTTTGATCTCTTCATTTCACTGAGTGCAACCAAAGTTCCTGCCAGGAAAGGCATAGCCTGTGCTCCTGCCCTGCATGTAGATTAGTGAAGCGTAGTCCTGCGCAGCACAGACTTTCTGAAACATATAGATTTAAACTTTCTAAACGCTGTTTTAGTTTGGAACTAGTTGCACTCGTCACATGCTCTGCAAGGCTATGATATTGTAAATGAGGTGCAGGAAATACAGTTTTGATAATATCGGCCCGGAACTGACTATTTGATTTTGGATTTGTGGAACCTTTATAGCTGTCCCAGCTATGAAGGTCTGTAGACTCAATATTAGTCTTTTAAAGCCGCCCTATAGGTTTAGTTTGCTTACTGTGGTCTGCCAGGGATCAATAGACTTTGCTTTGGCTAAATACATCAGACACTAAATTACTTTGCATTCACTTTGGCCAGTATTTAAGCACTCTTGTTCCTCCAAATTGATCCTCTGTGTACGTTTTCCAGGCTAACATCTCAGGGTAGGAGTGAGCTTGGCTGGCTTCTGCAAGGCAGCGGAGCTGTTCGCAGGGTGTGAACAAACCTGAATAGTGGGATTTTTGGGAGGGAGACTGGTGAAACCGCTAATGGACTATACTGTAGAACATAGGTGGCTGAATAATGCAAAACCTGCTGCATGTCAAGCCATATTCCAAATGGTGTTTTCTGGCATCATATGAATTACCTGTTTGGGGGCCAGAGACGCTCAGACCATAACTTTCATAGAAAGAGAATACAGTCATGAGCCAGTCCTGAGAGGAAAGCCGTGAACTTTAAGCTACCAACAGAGCTCTGGACTCAAGGACTCCCCTTTTTCTAAATTCAACAACCCACTGACCTGTGAGAGAGAAATGCAGTTTGCAAACCAATTATCCTAAACACAATAACCAAAATGGAAGATAAGTACTGCTGCAAATTGTTTCACTTCTGACTTTGCATTTCTCCTTCTTCTGGCAATTTCTTTCCTTACCCTACATTTCTTTTTCTATCCCACTGTCTCATCTAATAGAAGTGCAAAGCTTTGTAGTTGGCATTAATAATGATTAGGGATGAATTCTGATACTAGATTCTATTTTGGATCTGGCTCTAACTTGATAAAAAAAAAACCCACATTCCTTAAGCTTTGTTGCCAACGTCTCCAGTAGCTCCTTATTAAATTTTTAATTCTAATCCTCTTATTAGTTTACTTTCGTGTAAAAACAACACACCTCAGCAATACAGAGGAACATGTCTTGACACATTCCAAAGTCAATGAAACAACTGCAAACTGCATTAGAGAAGGATACACCTAACAAGGAGGAGGCCGAGTATATTTGAAATTTGATTGTCCAACACCTTGATGGAATATTTCATCACATGGAAAGGTGAGCTTAACCTCAGCCTCCTACCAGGGCGGTGCAACAATGAGTTTGCTTTCAGGTACCATTAAGTGCACTGTGCATGCAAAGCACTAGCAGTTTATTTAATTGGTATTCACTGAATGAATTTCCACTGTGTTTTTACATTAGCCTCTATGGTTTGTGTAGCTGAACCACGGCTGAGATGATTCAGGTTACAGAAGTGTGTGGAGCTGCAGTCATTTTGCTAATGAACCTCATCCTGAAGCTCAACATGCACAAATGCTGTACATGTGGATAGCAGATTACCGCCACAGTCCGGCTTTGTAAATAAATGATGTTGTGGCATATGGATATGTGCAGCAGATTCCAAGCTTTACTCCACAGATGTTTTGCAGTAACAGGTGAAATGTGTTTTCCTTGTTAAAAAGTTGGTTTACAGAAGGTTTGGATATCATTACATAACATCAGCTTGCACAGTGGAAATACTTAATTCAGAAAAGGTCAAACTGCTGGCAACACGTGCAGATTGTCTAACTTTTTTATGAGCAAGCCTGTTGGCCTGTAGCCTTAATCAGGGTCTGTTCAAAGCTTAGAGTACAAAGACATTTGTAGAGAATTAATTGTGAAAAAGAAAAATTAAAAACTACCAATCAGATACAAACATACATATGTTTGTGTGTGCATGTGTTTGCGTGTGTGTATATATACACACACACACACACACACACACCTTGGGGGTGTATAAAACCAAGATGACTTGGGTGTGGACCAATAATCTTGTCCAGTAAGCACAGAGGTTAGGGGCGTGTCTGTTGACTGATATGAGTGATGAGGGAAGGTCCTGAATATCTGACAGATATGATGTGCTGCATAATCAGACCCCTAAAAAAAGCTTGATTTAACAAGGAATGAATATTAATTTCTGCAATCACTTTGACACCAATTAGATACCAAGGTGATATATGAATGAGCTTTAGAGGGGAGAGCAGACATGGCATCATAAAACAGGTACAAGTGATTGAGTTTGTCCTCCTGCTGCCAAAATGTCCATTTCTGATGATCAAGCAAGTGCTGGGTTCTTCTCATTGCAAATTATCACCACGAGAAATTGGACAGTTTGAACCTCAACAACCAAGTAAATTATAGTAAAAAAAAAAGCATTTGGGTTCTAAATCCTAAGAATCCACCCAGACAGGAAGAAGGAGAAGGCGTCTGTGTTTTACCCTAAAAACAGCGGCTGAGCCGGGGAGGAGGCCGGCCTCATCGTGCTAGTTAACAGCCAGCTGCCTGTGTGTAGTAGTCCTACAGCGACGCACGTGCTGCCATGATCTCACCTGCTGGCACCGGCTTGGGATCAGGCCCAGCTCTGCCAGCCCCAGAAGCCTCTGTGTTGGGAAGAATGCGTCACATCTCCTCTCTGGGAAAAAAAGGAGCCATGTCGATGGGTTGAGTTAGGCACAGGAGGTGTAATGAATATTGTCCGAGCATAGTTACACGTGGTGTGTACATTTCTGGTTATTAGTTATTGATTTTAACATTGTTTCATTATCTGTAGATGGTATTGAAGATCTTTTACACTGTGTACAAAATGAAACCCTCCAGTGTGTCAGAATATTTCTGACTATTGCAGAAACCTGTTACAAATTCTTCCCGTCTTTATTTCTGGTCCATTGAACAGAGCCGTGCAGCTCGCTATAATGAACACCT
This sequence comes from Channa striata, assembly GCA_033026295.1. NCBI lineage: Eukaryota > Metazoa > Chordata > Actinopteri > Anabantiformes > Channidae > Channa > Channa striata. Next base: position 15,128,535 of record CM065173.1, on the reverse strand, counting down.
CCACTCATCACACTAATGTCAGCACAGGCCAGGATGCAGTCGCGATAAAAATTCAGAGATCAGGCATGGAAAGCACAGGCGGAGAGAAAGAGGAATAACTATAAAGACACAGATTGAGAGGGTAGGTGTAAACAGGAGGAGGCGTGAAAAAAGATTTTTGAGCTTCAAGGATGTTTGTAGGATTCTGGGGAGGGTTAATAGCTACACAAGGCAGTGAGCAAAGGAAAAAAAAAGTCATGGGGTACACGAGGAAAAAGAGACAGTTCATTCCTTGACTGACTCATACACACATGCACACTTTCATCACACACACACACACACACACACTCGTCCGCCCACCAGGCATTTTTTTAAGGGAACACGTTTTATCTAAAAGCAGCTCTCTTCTTGCCGGTTGATAGCTTAGTTACAGTGATCTCTAGGAATGTCTGATATTTTCCTCTGCTAAACATACATCACCTGTTATTGTTTGCCAGAGGTTGTATTGTAAGTCCATCAGTTTCTGCTGAAGTTGACCACTTTGTGCAGACCGGTCATTAGCATGAGTAGGAGTTCTCATGAACCTGCCTCCAGAAAAAAAGCTTTTTTTCCCACTCTCTGGTTCTTCAGTTCAGTTCAATATTGATAGAGCAGTAGGCATTGTTAACCTTCACAATTATTCTCTTTGCTTTTGCACCACCCTGGGGATCAGCTATTTTTAAAATGCTGGCAATGGGCAGCTATTGTTTAACTAACAACCTATTGATTTGCGTCGGCTTCGGTTTCAGAGCTGCATTTGGTGGGAGAGTGGGGGGTGGGGTGGGGGGGGTTTCTGTTGTTCCATTCACAAACACATAATTCAAAATGTTTTAAGAGAGTATGTGAGCACTGATTCAGTCTTGGTAAATGCTTTTTTTCCTATAGGCTTTCACATTAGAATTTTTGCTGTATATATTGACTTTTTTGGCTTGGTTTGTTTTCCTGGGTGTGTATTGTTTAAAGCTATTGTTGCATGTAACTTTGTTGAAATATATTTTTCGAAGAAAACATGCTCCAACACACATCTTGGTGTGGAGAGATGCTGTCAAAGGCTTCAGTGATCCAGACTCATTGAACAGCTCAGCTTGGAGTTCAGAGATGTTGCCTTCCAGCCTGTGATTCTCAAACATACAAACATAAAGTAGACCCCGGAGGAACGATGGAGTGAAGTGGCGACCTCTCTCCTAAATATTACATTCCCATATGCAGCTAAGCTGCAAATGCAAATACATTTTGCAGGGGAAACATAATTGCAACCAGATTACATTTTCTATCAACAGAATGAGGATGACATTTAAATTTAGAAATGGCAAGCGCAGATATGTTTACCCTGTCCATATCAATAATATGTTTGCAGAGACGACATTTGTAGCTACCAACATATAGAATCTTGCAGTAAAACATTTAATTTGTCTGACTACAGTTTTATTAATTTTTATTATTGCTGTGTTAGGAAAGGAATGAGAAATGCGTTCATGGACAAAAATTGCACACGTAACATGTTTGTGTTTTTAAACCATATCAAAGTCATATTTGATATCCTTTGTTAGAAATTTAAGTATAACAACACACAGGAAGTTGGACTTGGGTCTGTGGGAGAAGAGTCGTGCCCAAGATGATCCCATAAGAAGCCCAGAAGAAGTGCTTCATTTTGCGGATTGTGTTTGCTTCAAAAATATAATCATTTAGTTACATAAGAATGTAATTTTTAGTAGTCAGAGATGAAAATGGACTGATTTCTATTCCCATGTTACTACTAGCTTGCTTTCCAAGTGTTGTGTATTTTAGCTAAATAACACAATTTCAATTTCCATGTTTGCAGCATGTTCACGTGATCATATGTGTGGCATCGCCTGCCTGTGTAGTAACAACACAAATATGTCATTTATGAGCAGAAAGTCTGAGTGGAAGAGAAAAAAGGACAAATGTAGCCTTTGAGAAACCATAGCCTCAGATTGCTGGCTGATGTACTGTGATCATACCTCAAATTACTCATCATCGGGCATCTCTTCTGACTGTGATTTCAGAAAACAATTCTGTTATTACAGTACATTACACCCGTGCTTTTCTTTTTGTCAGTGAAGTTGTTGTCTGCTCCTTAAGTTTGGAGTGACTGGCACTGCAAATGACTGTTTGCACTGATTATGTGTTGCATATCATTGCGACATCATTGTTGCTGCAGCTGCAATCAGCAAGCTCAGATCTGCTTTTGGACAACTGCGTCGTGATGCGGTTACCTCTCACAGGATAAACACACTGGCAACCTACATGTCTCATATTAGTATTTCACAAAGGGTAGCGGAAAAAAAAACCCTCAATCCATCAAACGGCTTTGAGCTCATCCATTGTGTCATGACACAACATGTCTTTTCGTCACGCCAATAATAAGATTTCTCTTCTCAAGAAGGATGAAATGAATGTTTATTAGTAATAAATAAAGCTTACTGAGCAAATACACCTTACAAACCGCTGACATTTCAATGTATTGAGCCTGCTGAGCCAATCGAGCAACAGCCAAGAAAAACAATGGCTCATGCTCCCCCCTGTCGAAGGAAATGCCAAACATTACAGTGCTGTATAAATAGAAAGGTTTGACTTTGTAGACCAGGAGAGCGAGGACGAGGACAGGAACCCCCCTCCCTGGGGTCACACCAATGGCAAGGTCTCTCACCTCTCCTCCCTTTTCCACTCATTCCCTGTCTTTATTGCTCTTTTAGTTTCTCTCGGTAGGTTTAGTCTCTCTATGGGCGTGCGATTTGATCTATTTTTAAACCGATTTCTCTTGAGTTGTTTCTTCTCATCCTCTATGCTTTTTTTTTTTTGTTCCCATCTCTATGTCTTTCTCCTTGACACCCAGTCATCATCAATAACTAAACAACCTACTAACACATCACAAACACCTCCTGCTTTATTAATGTCACCAGATACCACAGCTGAAGTGGTTAATGGCCGTCCTGGATGTATTATGTTGGGGAAGGTGTCCAGACTTGGACCAAAGGTGAACGCTGTATTGACTAAGAAAAGCTGGTGGTTAAAAGATTTTGGTCAAGCAGCCTGTTCTGGCTGCTGACAGCTCAGTGCAGTTCAGCTTATGTTAATGGTTCTAATAAATTTCCTGTCACATCTGGAAAAATCCGGCCCCTGTACAGATATTTCGAGGCACACGTGGTCCTACAATGTGCAGCATAAGGTGTAACAGGGAGGCAGTGAGGGTGATGGAATGGAAAATATTAAATCATTGATTTAATATTCATTTTGTCATTTAACATTTTATTTCTACTTCGGTATCTGGGTGGGTGGGTGTCTGACAGAGTTGGCTTCAAAATGAGGTTAGTTGCTCAGACTGTGTGTAATGGGGTTACTGATTATTCAGTCGAGACAACTCCAACACGGCTTTTATCTGTGCTGTCTATTGTATCAGGCGAATGGATGTATTTCCCTTGGCTGGTGGTTTGTGCAGACAGTTTATAGCGTTATTAGGAAACAATATGCACAAGAGGTAGCACACATGGACGCAGGGGAACACACCAAATTCTCGTCGTCTTCGAAGAGAAGAATTCAGGTATTTTCTTTCTTACACGTGTTTTTTAACAATCACCGCTTTCCAACCTTAGTACTGACGGGGGCAACTGCTTCGTCTAGAGCTTTCAACACTCGCTCGAACCACGTCATTTGACAATAGAGTTCAGCAAACTGTTGACGGAAAGGCCGGCACCTTACGGAGCAGTTAGCCTGCTTGTTTAGAGCATGAATTTCAGCTTGTCAGCTGTTTCTGCAAGGGGAAAACTTTTCAGAAATACATCGTCAATCTTTGTACAGTGCGCTATTGTTTTTTTGACAGTCTTTCCAGTCTATTATAGGTGTACAGAGGCCAGGAATGCAATTTCTCGCTGAAAAGATCCACTTTTCGGAAGCTGAAAGTGTCGTTTATGTGATGCATAGATTGCTTTTTCACACGAAGTGGAGTAAATTTGCATATTTATAGAAAATTCCAGTAAAAGGTAAGCCATTAACTGAGTGCTGTGCTCTTGTACACGTACATACATACACATAAATACATACACACACCCCTTCAGATGACAATATAGAAACACTGAAGCTGAATTGGTGTCAATGGTCAACACTAGAAAAGTTTGTTTTCTGCTAAACAAGGTGATAGATTTCTTAAGTTCTGCTGCGTTTGCTTTGTCTGTCTTTTATTTTATGCAAGTTTAGTTTCATCAACATATGCAGGGGCATTCTTTTACCCTAAAATGACACTTAATATACTATAATGCATACTTCTGTGGAGCTTAGTCATAAAAACATAAAACCAAGTTGAGGGTGTTGGACACTGTTCAAAGTGAGCAGGCTTTAAAAACGTCAGTATTCTTTTTGGAGGAGAGCAAACGTAGTGCAGTCTTAATACTTTTGAGTGGCCACTTTATGGTTAAGAGCATATGTCTCATAATTATATACTGCAGGCACAGAGTAAAAGAGACAGAACCAGATGCGAGGATCAAGGAAGTTATTGATTTACCTTGAGCTTGATGGAAGAAGAGAAAATATTTGGACAATGCGGCGTCCTGCTGCTGTCCCCTTTACAGTTTGTCCAGTGTGGCCGACTTCTAAGGTCAGTGTTTAACACAAGCCACTGGGCTCCAAGCCTGTTTACCCATTTTTATTTTTGCTTTTGTTGACATCAGTACACGCTGTTTCCTCTCTCTTCCTCCCTGCAGCATGCTCAGCTGCGTCTAAATATCTAATAAGCTGTTCTGCCAACTTTTGATCCTGGGTTTGTTCTCACCTGGGCAAATGTACATGAATAATGGAAGTGGTTTGAAGTGAAGTAGGGGCATGGATGCTACTCAGTGTTGTGTTGAGACCTGATAAGGCTCTCCACCGCAGCAAAAGAGCCTCCGAGAGCTGATGAGAAGACGTCTGACAGTATTAAGTTTATTACCCACGGGCTGCCAAGCTGTAACAGGCAGAAGTATTAAGTGGAGGGTAAAGGAGAGTTGTGTTTTCTACTTGCTGTCACAACCCTGTGAAAATCTCATTTAATTTTTCTTTCAAGTATAAATGTATTAAACCAATTAACAAGTCTGGCGTCGCCTTGCACTTGACAAGCATTGATTGTTTATTTTATTTTCAGCGTCTTGCATCAGCAAATGTCCGTCACACAACAGAGCCAGCTATGGCACGGGTGACAGAAACGAACACGGCTTTGGAAACGAGAGCCGACGTGTGCAGCTGCATCCACAGCGACAAGTCAGTGGAGTTGTTTAAGTGTGGAAAACTGAAACATCTGCATTTGAACATATGTAGAGTATGACACAGCAAGTGTCAAAAACATGAACAAAGCACCAGGCTCTGTACGTGCTAAAACTTGCTAATAGAGCCGTACATGTTAGTTACTGAGAAATATCTCAAACAAAACACATGATCCCGAGTGTACTAGCACGGCAACTTTTACACAAAACTGGAGCATAGTGACAGATTCAAAAGCCCTCTTAAATAAATAAAGGCAGAAGTATATGCCACGCATGCACACAGGATACTGGCAATGTACATTAATCGCCCTGAGCCTTTGAGTAAGAGTCAAATCATTTTTAACATTCAAACATTTTTATTACTATATTGAGACACAATTGGATTCAAAAATCTCTAACGTTTTGTTGCGCTGTAAGAACAATTTGCATCAAATCTTAAATTGTGATGTACAAACGTGACGGTTTATACGCAGTAGTTCATACAGTAATATATTTATATGTGGCTTAAAAATAAATCGTGACATGCTTTAGTTTGGTAAAATGCAGTAGGTCAGCACCATACACCAACAAATCCCCTCCTTTCTGTGCACATATCCTTCATTTCTCGTTCATATTTCTCTTGCTGGTATTTGTTATATAATAATGTGTGTTTCCATTAACTTATGCATAGTGAGGTGAACTGCGATAACTTGTCCCCAGAGTCCCAGTGCATGTTTTTCCCATTAACAGCAAACACTGGTAACCAGGGAACAGGAGAGCTAACTGGTAGAGTGAGCCACAGCCCTGACTGCTGCCTTTACACTCCACTGATTTGATGGCAGAAAGCAATCTGACCTTGAAGCCACTCAGCTTGTTAGGCCATTGAAGAAATGGATTTAGATGAAAATCCTTTAAAATGTTAAATGTTTCCCAGAACAAGAGCTCTTTCTTTGACAATATCATTTGAAACAAATTCATAAATTAATAGTCATCAATATGCAGTGCGCTGTTTGCTTATGGATGCTCAGAATATTGAATTGAAATTGGTTTTGCAATAGGACCGGCTTCGTGTGCAGCAGTGAGAGGGTTAATCTTAAGACAGCCTGCTTAAAGGCACTGGACGTGAAATGGAAACACCAGCTTGGCTGTATTACTGTTTACATTCTATGAATAGGAATCACATGTTTGAGGAAACCAGTCCATTCGGAGGTCTGCTGCAGAGAGAGAGAGAGAGAGAGAGAGAGAGAGTAAAAGGCAGGAAAGGACAGACAGAGAGAGGAAGAGACGAAAGAATTAGGCAAGTGGAGGTGAGAGCAAGAGCTGGAGTAAAGGAAAAAATGAGCAGGAACAGGCCGAATGCAGTGGGTGGCCAAATAAATCCTGGGCACTTTTTCATATGCTAGAATATTTAATTTATCCTGTGATGCAGCTGCAGTGAGACACATGGCTTCTGTCAAAGACTGTACTGAAATGTAATACAGTTATGTTAATGTGCTTCTTGCTCCCACTTACATGATCAGATGTATAGTTCTGTTTTGCTCTGGTCAACTGCAGGGCTCCCGTTTCCCCCCTTTCTAAACCGTGGCAGGGAATAACTGTGGCCTCCTTATGTCTGGTGAAAGTCAGCTGTGCGTGTGCATTATACATGTGGGTTTTTAATGGCAGTTGTAAAATGAATTACCCCCCCTCTCCCCCAAATAAATAGCAGCATTTTAATCCACTAATGCAGCTGAATTCCACAGAATCCACTCAAACAATGTGCCATTTGGTTTAAATGCTCAGCTGTGATGATTCGGATAAATGTGAGATTTGGGGCCAGGACTTGACGGTTATGTTTGCTAACATGGTTTCTAATAAAATATACAGCAGCGTTGCCTTAGGGTATTTTTAGTTTAATGCGTGCACCCTGAATAAGAGCCTTTGTCACGCCAAAATGTGTGAAGCTCTGTGATTCACTCCTAAACAAACCAGCCATTCTCTGCAGAAGCGTTGGCTCCAGGTGTGCTGCTCGCCTACCAGGTAAAGTAATGAATGAGCGCTCCTTGTTTAAGTGACAAAAACCCTGTTGTCAGAGATGGATATTAAATCACCACCATGTTGGACCATGACCAAAACAATTCAGCTTAATTTTTCAGTTTTCTTCCAGGCAGCTTTTTAATTAGTAATGTGTTAAGGGTTCACATGAGTAAGCCAACAGAGAAGGCGTTTAATTTGTGATTAGTATCTTTAACCTCTTGCCTGTTTGTGGAATCCCCACTGCAAAACAACAGGTCCACAGCAGATTGAGCTCGCAGACCAGAGGCCAGGCTTGTCCGTTGAACAGCATCTGTCTTTGTTTGGCCTCACACCACTGTGGAAAATCAGCCTGATGGCGACCACGAATGCAGCTGGCCTCTAACAGGCCCCTAGTAAACATCTACTGTGCGAGAGCAGACTGGGGTTAAAACATCCAAGCAGCTGTTTAACCAAAACCTTTTATTTCATTGCCAGTTGTCACACCTTTGAGTTTCCGCTGCCAAGTTAGTTTTCGCTGGAGGTGAATGTGGTGTGTTGCATTGTATTTTTAGTTTTTTGTTTTAAACAGGTTATAATGTGTCATTAACAGACATTTAGAGGTGTTGGTAGGCAGATTTGTACGACTTTATGACAGACCCTGTCTCGCTGTTTTATCCGCCTCCATGCTTTCTTTTACGTCAAGCGAACCTGAGTTTCATGTTCAGCATGCAAACATCAGAGAGATGTTAATCTCCTCATCGAGGGGCTGGAGAGTGTGTTCCGTCTGCGACAATCGGCATGCTCATGCTCACCCCCGCTCTCGTTCACATCATCCCTCTCCAAGTGTGTTGTGGGTGCTGTGGACCAGTGCTGCTGTAGAAAAAAAACAGTCAAATCCAGATGTTACGTTCTTTGTCAGAACTTTAGAGCGTTGGTATTTGTATGCAAACATTGTTTAGCACATCTGCCAAGTTCTGCTTTCTTTTATATTCTTTTTGAACCGATATTGCGGTTGAAAGGAGATGAAGAAAGAAATGCTTGGGTTGTTGATCCCTCCAACAAGTGATCGAAACACCAGTAAGGAGGCTCACGTTAAGTACGGTGCAGTTTTAAAAGCCAAAAATCACGGGACAGGTCCATGCAGGGACCTTCAGGCTGGATCCAGTGCTGGGTTTTGTGCCTACTTCTGTAGAACTCTTGAATAGAGCTTAACGGCCATAGAGAAGGCAAATACGTGTATTTCCTTTTCTTGCCTTCCTTTTAATAGTGCAGTATCTGAGCCGTGTCCTCAGACGACGTTGTCAAATGCGTTGTAGAGTAGGGAGACTATTCCTTCCACCCGTAGTGAAGCTTTGCCGTTGCCTTTTTTCATCACCTGCAGTGGGCCTACATTAGAGGACAATAACAAATTGTAAATTGCCTCACTGCCTATGGCTTCAAAGAATTATTTTTAACCGATTCCGTTATACCAAAAGCACAACAAAAGCCCTTTTTTTCGATCAAGACAAGTGAAAGCATTTTTAAAATTTTCTGTAATGAAAATACAAATGTTCCTTTTTTTCTTCCTCTCTTTTTTTGCAGCTTTAACGTCCCACAGGGATAAACATGTCTTAGGTGAGTTTTCCAAAGCTCCTACAAAAGGAGGACCGCAGACCCCCTGCTGCTGGTGTTTACTGCTGCTTTGCTCTCTGGTGCCTTTAAACCTCGGCTATGTGATTTGATGTTCCTCTTCCTTTACTGTTGTAAGCCTTTGATTGACAGCCTCCAGTGCGATTTCATAAATTCCAGGTACAGCTAGTGAAGCGAGAGTAGTTGTGGTGTGGATGAAGGGATTGGCTAGAGTGCTGGCAGCCGGGGGTCCGAAGATACACTATCCATCTGATGATAAAAAAAAACTGGTGATTCACTGTAGATTGTCAGAGTGTTGAGGCTGAATCAGCCATCACTGACTTGATGTAGTGGCCAAGATTTCAAAGCACAGATTGTGAATGTTTGTGTGTGTTTAGGTGCATCTGTCATTAGCTGGCTTTGTGTCAGTGCACTTGTTTGGGTTCAGAATCCACATATCCATGCAGATACATGCATACGATACCCATATAATTACCTGCCACTGAAGCATAGCCGTACCTGGTAAGACACTTTTATTCTAGTTCCCTCAGAGGGAGCGAGAATCTTTGGCTCTGGTTGCAGCACATCCTTTGTGCCTTCAAAGAAAACAGTCAGTATTATTACAATATGTTTTTTTTATATAAATTCCCACTGTTTGATTATAATAGATTAGATTAGGCCCTACATTAACTCACTAACATTACAAACAGAAGTGCAAAACTTTGAGTATTATCAAGAGCTTTACCTTTTCTGAATATATGACGCTTTTACAAAATAAATATATGCTTGGTTTAGAGGTCTAGACATGGCAGTTTGTTTTGACTGGATCCCCGTCATCCCGACATCATCAAGTGTCCATTATATCCCGTTTTGGCTCTGCAGCTGCGACTACAATTCAGGGGGGAGTCATTTGGTTTTTACAAGTGGATTGTTTATACAAGGATAATCATCATTGTTCCACAAATGCCTTTCTCTAGACTATTGCATGCGTCAACAAAGTGAGTTCATGCACATATGACCATGGCCCCAGGGGACTGTGTATGTGACTTAAAAACACATCTCTTTTTTATTCTTTCAGTACTTGCAAGACAGACTGTGACACGAGTGTTTTCTAATTTTTGGCATTTTCATATGGTGGCATATCTTATTCTGATGGTGGGATTTATTACTACAGTACCACGACATTAACTGGTGCTATCTGAAGATGCCAGTGTGCACATTAATATAAGGGCAGTCACACACAAATGAATACAGTTAGTGGATGCACACTGGGTCCATGCATTGCTAATATATTGTTTATTAATTAGGATTAATAATAGGATCAGAGGCAGTAGATAATTAGGAACAGCAGTAACAGAAAGAGTTGCTTGCTCCTCTGCATGAGGCGGATGCTTGTATTTGTTGCATTAAACCTGGATTTTAACTAATCAGGCTCATTTAGCCTGAGATAAATTACACAATTTTTTTGTAGTTTTGCCCATATTTAACATGCATAGAAAGAAGTGTATTACTGTCATCGACGCAGTAAACAGTTCATACCCCATACCTGACAGGTGTCTTAGTTAGAGCTGCTGGGCCACACTACACTCACAGACAAGCAACGAAGTCGGAATGTTGTTTTTGTTCACAGGCGTGACTTTGTGTATGAAGTAAAATTATGAAGCAGATTAGAATTCAGTCTAGAGTGTGTGGGTGTCTGCACCAAAGAAAATTATTTTTCTAGTCCTGCATCTTCAGACAAAATAATGAATCATCAATGATGTCTCTTTTTTTTCATTTGTTTCACTAAGAGCTCTGGGTGAGACCAAAAAAAAAGTTTGCTATGATAATCAGCATAACAAAAGATTCAAATGAATGCTTCAGAGCTTTGTGTGTGTGTGTGTCAGCTGGGGTATGTGTGCGCCTATGTGCCTCTGATGTGTGTATTTTTCCTCAAGCACTGGCTCAAGCTGTTCTCCTTCCAGATGGGGCACTTCACCTTAGCAAGAATGACGGATGAAGAGCGACGACAAGACAGAAAGAGTTTACAGTTGTAAATGTGCATCCCTGGCGTGTGTGCTGTGTACGTGTATTTGTTTTATTGTAGATATTGGTATGTGCCAGTATGCGCTGTCTAAAGAACAAATGCCTTTACCACGAAGCCAGCAATTCAGTCCCTAAGTGGCTCCCATCATAGCTGACATTGTTTCCCCAGAGTGACATAGCTAAAGCTTAATGGGCCTGTTGATGGTGTGTTATAGCTTGGTGTTAATTATAACACCATGCACCGTTAAGCACAGTCACATTAACATCAGCATCAGCATCACTCTGCAGGGAATAAAGTGAAACTGCTGATTCAGTCAACAATTGATTTGGATTATTGTAAAAATCGTGAATGATAACAGCCGTTCGCTGTGTGCTGATTTGATTGGCTTATTAATTGCGGGTTCAGGTTTAGTTTAGATTTTTTTCTGTTATGACACTGCTTTTTTGATAGATCCGACAGCATATTTGTCATCACGAGTTTATTTGTGTGAGTAAGAAGAGAAAGAGAACCGTGTAATGTGTTTCCTAAGTTTTATTTGAACTGAGAGGTAGAAAATCATTTTGTGAAATGCATTAGTGTTGATTGACAGGAATTTTCTTCTTCACGTACGAGACTGTGATAGAAAGAGTCTTTTGTTAAATCGGTTTAAAGTTCACATTGTTGTACATTGACCTGATGATCTTTATTCACTGGGTATCATGAGAAAGTTAATGAATGTCGCCTTTGTTTCCTGTTGTTGACAAATCCTACCAGTGGAACAGGAGTCACACGGTGCCCAACCAACATTTAACAACATCAATTTGTTGAATTTGCCTAATTGTATAAATTAGTCACGTAATTTTATTTTCACATTCACCATTATCTAGCTAAAGTGTAATCATTCTTTATGGCATAAAGACCAGTAGTTTATGTGGAAAATTACTGCATGTCATATTTGCACGTTGACTTTTTAAACTGCAGGGCCTGTGACCTTGCTTGTCATTTAAGGGTTTTGAAAGTTGTCCTTGCCTCTCCTCATCACCTCCCTCCACATCCTGTTTGTCTGGTTATTTCCTTTCGTCTGCCGTGGTTATCAACACTCCGAAACAGTGCAAATAAATTAGACCTACTGATGATGTGACGAAGCACAAACACTGGGGGCTGGCTGATGAACTCTCTCTCTCTCTCTCTCTCTCTCTCTCTCTCTCTCTCTTTATCCCTAACGCAGCCAGGCTTTGTGATAACAACCACATAAAGCAGCTGATAAATAGCATCCAAGGTGAATATTGGAGAAGGACATTATGTGTATGCGCACATGTACACATAGTTTTCTCATAAATAGCTAAAATGTAAACTCATAGACTGTAGAGCCACAAACACACACACACACACACACACATTTATTTCCTCCCAAGCACAATGCCCGTCGCCTTTTATCAGTGCAATATCTGCATGATTGGCTGTGAGCAGTTATTTATTTCATTTCCAGATAATGAATTTTATAACGAAGCCACCGCGTGCATATAACTACTTTCTTCAGTTGAGTGCTTTTCCCAGCACTTAGCTACTGCTCAAATCATGTTTGCTTTGAACACAGCTCACAGTCGAGACACGGTTTCTTGTGCAGCAGAAGGGAGGATACTTGTGTTAGTGCAAATGGCTTTGAGTCTTTGAGTTCTGTTTCTGTCTTTATATAGTGTTGTTTTCAGCCTGTCCTTTGTTGGCGTCACACTCCCTTCTCTGTGTAACTGCATGGAGACTGCCAAGCTACGGCAGGGTCACGGCATAATAATGTTATTACAAATGGCACAGTTAATTCAATATTCCCAATTATGGGTAATTAAATAGAAAAGGAGGGGAAAGTTGTATGTTGTTCAATGTGATATTTTGACAAAAGTGAGTTTTGTTATTCATCTGAAGTCAGGCTCATGTGATTAATGCCCTTGTACATTTTATCAGCAGTACACGTTGTTGATTTCATAGAGTTTAGCTGAACACCACCCCCCATTTTTCAAAATCTTTCCCTGTGTTGGACATGTCTGTACTGACATGTTAAAAGCCAAAACATTATGCAAGACAGGCCTGTTTGGACTGGCTGCATTTGAAATTGCTTATGTCAAGCAGGTTTTAAGCCTGGAGTAAAACACAGATGGTGGCCTCACTTAAATGTTTTTTTTTTTACTTTTTTTTTTAGTTTCTCCTAATTTTCTATTTAGAACATTGTATGTGAAGAGTTTGATGCTACAAACAACATGTCTCTGATCTCACCTTAAATCAAGATGTGTGGCAGGTCAAATACTTGAGCTTACGGCAGTCTAATAAGCCACCTAAAGAAGTTTTCATATGTTTGTAACCTCTAAATGTAGTCGTCTTCATATGCACAATGACCTGGGCCTCACAGAAGTCACTCACACACAGTTTAAGCCCATTTTCAAAAGTAAAAAAGTACCGTGTGAATAGTCATTGCCACTAAAACTCAGTCATCAGTAAACTCTGTATAACTGTCACAGAGGGAAGTGATGGCAGTCCTTCAGGAATGACCGCCTCTAGTAAAATCTTCACCGTCAGCTATCTGGGGTCGTCCAGTGCAATCATGTAGTTTCACGGTGCTTGCTTTGTTTCTCTAAAAGTAAACGGCGCCGCTGCAAACTGTGCTCCTGTACCAGTGAATCGGCACAGGTGTGTGTGTGTGTAAGTGTGTGTGTGTGTGTGAGAGTGGAGTGGGATTATTGTGATTACTCAAGTCAGTGGTTTTAAGGCCACGGCGGGGAGAAGGCTTGATATGCTGGTTGCAAGGTGCTGAGATTCAGAGGGCCTGGAGAAGGAGCAGGATGATCTGAAATCAATTCTGCTGTTCAGACCAAGCCTTTGCTGCCCATCTTGACATTGTTGGTGGGACGGGGTGGTAAGTGGTGGATTAGACAAGCTGGAAAGAAATTGTGTTAAGGCTACAACAAAGCGGCTCAGTCTGCTGTTGTACAGGATGAGCAGATGTGTGTTTTAGTGCTGCTTCTGCTGAATTTGCACAGGCCAATCTGTCTACAAAGCAATACTTTACCACTGATTCAGTTAAAATCACGAATGGGTGAATGTGCAGATTGATTGTATACACTTTCTGCTGCTCTGTTCAATAGAATCTGAACAAGAGCAAAAGCTCACTAAGACATTCCTCTTTAGTTTGTAACTGCAAAAGTTATGCATATGGTTTTCTTTGTCGTGCAGGTACCTGGCCAGCTTCCGTGGGATTTGATGTCACCTTTAGATTGGTTCAACTGAAGATGGAAACACTGGAGTCTGAGCTGACCTGCCCAATCTGCCTGGAGTTGTTTGAAGATCCCCTTCTCTTGCCCTGCGCCCACAGTTTGTGCTTTAACTGTGCCCACCGCATCCTGGTGTCTCACTGCTCCACCAGCAAGCCCCTCGAGTCCATTTCAGCCTTTCAGTGTCCCACCTGTCGTTACGTCATCACGCTGAATCACCGCGGCCTGGAGGGCCTTAAGCGCAATGTGACGCTGCAGAACATCATTGACCGCTTTCAAAAGGCCTCCCTTAGTGGCCCCAATTCCCCTACTGAGAGCCGGCGTCTGCAGCCGCAGCGGCCCTACACCGCCACCATTAGCGGTACAATAGCGGGAACAATTGGCGGCGGTGGTGGCACAAGTGGAAGCAGTGCCCGCGGCAGCCCGGCCACTTCCAGCCACTCCCACTCGCACGCCAACCACACAAATCACGTCAACCACACCAACGCTAACCACAGCCCAGGTGTCGTGACTAAAATGGATCCACGCATCAGCTGCCAGTTCTGTGAGCAGGATCCACCACGTGAAGCTGTGAAGACGTGCGTCACATGTGAGGTATCATACTGTGACCGCTGCCTTCGCGCGACACACCCTAACAAGAAGCCATTCACCAGCCACCGCCTGGTGGAGCCGGTGCCAGACACACACATCCGCGGCCTGACCTGCCTGGAGCATGAGAATGAGAAGGTCAACATGTACTGCTTGGTGGACGACCAGCTCATTTGTGCTCTCTGCAAGCTGGTTGGGCGTCATCGAGAGCACCAGGTGTCTTCCCTCAGCGAACGTTTTGACAAGCTCAAGGTTAGTCCTCCATGTCCTTTCCAGTTAATAAGCATGCCGTGAGGTCATGTCAGTGGTAACGTCTGTGTACTGCTCCTATTTTTTTCTGTCACATTTGTGCTAGTGAAGCCAGGTAAGTCACAACCTGCAACAGGACTTCATCAAAAAAAAAAAAAAGATTTACTGCTGGGCGCCGGAGCTCTTTCCATCTGAACAAAGAGCTTTATTTGTATCTTTGTTTGCAGTTTGCCAAACAGCAGAATCTTTAATCCATCCATTCCTACCTTGGGGATGTTCAGTCTGTGCATTTCTGTTGACTATGAACTTTTAGTACTGACACAATTGCATCATACACACTCACACCAGCCTTTGTTCAGCAAGAAGGACGGAGAGGCAGATCGCAAACAGAGAGAGAGAGAGACAATTGTGAGGGTGTGCTGGTGAGAACGGCAGAGAGAGACGGAGAGCAATAGAGAGCCTGTCATTATAATAGTCGATGAGCTGGCATTCCCTATGGCCGCGGAGCTTTCAGTGGCTCTGCGTAAAGACTGGGACTGCTGAATCAGGTTGCACAACAACAGAGAAAGGAACAAGTTACAGTTAATTCCACCACCAAAGACCTAAAGCAGCCAGCCTCATCAGCTGGCCTAAATATGAGTTGGAAATACACGTCTGTGAAACGTGTGTCTGTTGTTTTGTGTTTTTATATATTTCTTCCTCCAAAAGAATGTGAAAATAACTCACCGCTACATACACACATATTATGAATCAGTCAAATATTTAAATTGAATTATCATAAAAACAGTTGAAGGGATCTTCAAGCACTACAGGCTCAATGCACAGGTGATTGTTGGCTAACAGTGTGTAAATATAAATCTGTGTGTGGCCATAACTAACAGTTAAGTGACAAATCTTTTAGCGTGTGCATGTTAACGTCAGTGTTGAAATTAATTTATTGCCCAGACATTCCTATGACACATGGCTTTTTCCCTGTAGTGTGATAGCAATGACCTGAGTGTTGCGTGCTCACGCTGTGTTTCCACTTAAAGTTCACTGTGTAAAAGAAGTCCTACTTACTCTAAGCAGGTACTTACCATTATGTAATTTCAAGTAGATGAAATCCTTTTAGAAAAGTTAATCCCCTGCTTGGAGACATGATCCTTTTTATTTTTGTCCTTTTAACCTCTGAAGTCGTGTGGATTATTGGAATTCTATTGATGTTTTCTGTCCCCCGGGTGTGAGAGTGTTGCCATGGTTTGAATGTGTCTAATAAAGATTCACTCAGCTCTCAGAGGTTTGGACACCTGAGAAAGTGCTACGCTGGCAGATTCACGGCCTTACAGTATGCGCACAGAGACTTACTGTACGTGTCGTCTTTTACGCGAATGTAGATTTTACAAAGAGACCTAGGGATGCGTTTTTGTGACTCCACAGTACAAACGTGTGGGTGTTGGGTGACATTAGCACTCTTTCAGGTATCAAAACTCCATCTCATTGAGTCTCGAAAGTGAACACAACAACAGCAGTGATGTGTTAAGCAGCAGAGAACATCAGTTTTATTGCAGTGAGAATAAAAAACCCACTTCCTCTATTATTGATGATCTGTGCTGCTAAAACTTTGGCTCTCACTTTCACTTTTGAAGCAACATGTCAGCAAAATTCCACCTGCTCGGCACATCTTGGTGGATTAACATTAACATACACAGTCATGGAGTTTATATTCATTAGTGTTTACCCCCCCACACACACACCCACCTTCCACACCCACCCACCTTCCACCCCACCCCCCCTCTGTCTTTCTGCCACTTTATTCTCCACAGGCTGCGGGTGAGTTTACTATAAGTAGCTCACTCTCGCTCTCTTTTCTTTACCACTTTATGACTGGCTGTGGTTCTTTTGAATGTTCCCCAGCCAAGGCTTTGAACTTTCCTGACTTTGAAATCCCCAATCTACCCCAAATCTGGGAGGAGGCTAGCCCCAGTCCAAGCTCCAGCTCAGCTTGCCAGTGGCAGTAACTTATAATCTTCTCACTCATGGGAAAGCAGAGGAGAGGAAGTCGTGGAAGATGTGGTCAAGCAGGGCTGTTTGTCTTCCTCTGCACTCGGGTTTTCCACTGTTTCCCTTTGGGTCTAATATTCTTTCACTCAGTCCTATGTTATTGACTGGGCCTCTACAGTGACCCGGTCATCATTTCCTATTGGCCGCTGCTAAAAAAAAATGCACTCGATTGGCTCAGTTTGACCCTCGCTGTCTCCATTTGATCTTTGACCTCTGGATTACCCCCCCACGTTATTCCCTTCAGGAGCTACATTGTCACTAAGTGATTTGCCACACATTAAGGGAAAGGTAAGCTCCCCTTAGGCGAGAAAGATGGATATTTCAGGAGAGAAAATGCCAACAAGTGCCAGCGCTGTAAAAGACAGAATGTAGCACAGCCGAAACTGCGGGGCAGTGAGATAATTCCCCAGGCAGCTGTTAACCAGAGCTCTTCACTCAGAAGCAAAGACATTTGTGTCTTATAATTGCCAGACTTTGGTAATTGCGTTGTATTTTGGTCTGCTCAAAAGACTCCAGGTACTTCACCTGAGATTCCTCTTCGTTCTCACGCTGGTTCTCTGAGACCACCCCCACCTTAGACACAGCCTATTGCAGCAGTGAATATCCCATCATCTGCTGCTTTAGAAGTTTCCACCGCTGACTCATCCAAGTGTAATTTAGGTACGTTTTGTAGCGTCCTCGTTCATACGCTGAAGAAGCTGTACTACATGTTCTGTGATCTCAGCACACAGGTACGGAGATGTGGAAGAGGTCAGAACTGTGTGTCTTCAATAATGAAGTGGTAGGAGGATGAGTCCTATGACCAGCTCTGGAAGCACTACACGCATTATTGGCTGGTGTGTTTTTTTAGTGCTCTGTTTAAAGATGTGTGTTTTTTTTCCCGTGAGTTTGATGAGAAGCTCACTTTCACATCTCACAATATGTAGCGAAAGCCAGTAGCTGGTTATCTTGATTTAATGCTTTGGTATTATATGGATTAAAAAAACAAGCTCATTAGGTGCTGATAGATGGATTTTATTAGCTTTAGACTGAGCATGGCATGTTTCGTCCTGCTTCTAGTTGTTATTATTATATTTACCATACTGTGTGTGTGTGTGTGTGTGTGTGTGCCATAGCACGTGGTACTCTTTGTTTAATTAAAGAAAAATACTTAAGCTGAAAGAAAAAGAAAAATGGAGGAGGAAATGATTAAGAAACAGGCCAGTTACAGAAGAAAATGGAAAATGGAGCACATTACAAGGGCAATATGTTTCCGTTCCCTTCTCTTTTGCATTTCTGACTGTTAATTCATGGACTCTGAGGCTCCTGAGGGTTTGAAGTGTGTGCGCTTTAGCGTCGAGCGCTAATGAGCTGACGTGGCACCAAAGTCTACAGCAGGGCTGGCATCCGTGACACTTCAGTGACACTCGACATAAGTGGAAGATAAACTTAAACGCACTCACACTAGTGGGATTTTCCATGGCGTGTGTTTGTGTGTGTCTCCGAGGTCTTGACAAGTCTCTCGCAAACTTTTATAGACCGTTATATACATGAGAAAAATGAAGAAATATGCAAAACATTTCCCAGCGATTATTGGATTAATTCGTGCTTTGGAAGAGGCGATTCATGGCATACTGACACCACCCTCCCCTCCCCTCTGCTTTGCTCTGTACTCCTCTCCTTCCTTCAGTCCCTCCAGCCCTTCTTCTTTCCCTTTATCCCCATCATTTTCTCCCCCCCACCTCCACCACCCCTCATACGCCAGACTCTCCTTCCATCTAAGCTCCTAAGGGCCCCATCTAACTCTTTTCTGTGCAATGTATGCAATACATCTGCTTCTGCCGCTGACTCCACTTCTGCTGTGTTTACACCCATTCTGCATTGCTAAATCCACAGGCGAGGTTGTGCACGTTTGCCCGAGAACACGCAACTGTAAGGGCATTTAATCACATCCACACCCAAAGTCTTAGACTTTATGGCTCTGTCTCTCTTCACACACACCGATATAAGCCAATGCAGAAGAAGGAGTTCAGCTGACCTAACCTGATTTTACACCAAACACGGAAAGTAATAAGGAAAATGAAATTCTCCATTGTCAAGTACTCAACCAAGCTGAATTCTTCATGCAGCTTTATCCCCCCACACAGACTGGCACTCTCTCTCTGTCACTGTCCTCTCACACTGTCACCATAGTTTTCTCACTTTTGCTGTTTTGCATGCAGGCACACAAACATTATCCCTCCCACCTGCTTCCTGTCACTCTGTTTCCCTCTCTCCTCCCTCTCCCTCATTTGGCTCCTGGCCAGCATGTCTTGTTTTAGGTAACTCTTCTCCACTCGTCTCCACCCTCAGTCACCCACAAGCCGACACGCGGTGCAGCAGCATATTGCCGGTGAAGGGCGACTCACAGCCTTCCAGTTTGTTTGTGTGTAGGATGGTATACCATCGGCCTCAAATATGTGTGCCTGTGTGCACTATTTACTGCCGTGTGTGCATGCAGGGTGAAGCACATGTCATTAGGTCTGACATGTGTGGAAAATCCTGGCTCTATCTGGAGAACAGTGAGATGGAGCACACTTAGTCATGCCGACAACCACCAATGATGTAGTAGAAAGCTTTTAGTGTCTCCATGCACCAGTTCTCCGCTTTCGTGTGCTAATGCGACTATCAGAAGTGTGCGTGAATGTGTGCATTTGTGCGTGAGCCGGAGTCTATACCGCACTACGCGCACGAGCAGGCCCTGTCAATGAATCATGTATGTGTTGTGAAAATATGTCGTGCCAGCCCATTATAAAAACTTAGTGATCAAATCACTGGCAGCGACTGCTTCATGCATATGAACAATTTATGCAGAAACGGAGAGGAGAGCTTTCAAGAGCTTAGTTATGTCGAGTGATACAATGCAGAGCCGGAAGATGGATATAACCGATAGGACTCATCTCAGAGTTTAGTGTGTATGTTGGAGAACAATGGAAAAATGTGTCAGCTTCACTTACCCAACTCTCCTTTTCATAAATGAGACGCAGGTTCATTTGTCAGTCATAAACATAATCCTTATCTAATTGTCTTATAAAGCAGTAAGATATTATTGTATCCTCCTTACCTTGTACCTAATATTTTACTTATTCAGTTATTTGAATTAAAGTGTATTTATAAGTCCAATTTATCTCACTGGCTTTCCCAATGTCAAGCTACGTGTTCTACTGCAGATCTGCGAACCCTCATAATTCCATCATATTGTGTGTTTTAGTCCCCTATTGGCTCAACAATTGGACAGGATGCATTTTAGCGCTCTGGGTGCCTCTTTTGTAACTGTGTTCAATACTTTTGCATTGTAGCACGCCTCATGCAAAAAACGCAAGGCCTGTGCGTTGCGTTTTTTGCAGGAGCTCCCTGAACCCTTTTGAAAAATGTTCATCTCTGAGCGGAAAACACCTGATGTCACCAGCTTTTTT
This sequence comes from Channa striata, assembly GCA_033026295.1. NCBI lineage: Eukaryota > Metazoa > Chordata > Actinopteri > Anabantiformes > Channidae > Channa > Channa striata. The sequence goes on along the minus strand of CM065173.1, from coordinate 15,108,107 downwards.
GATTTGTCAAATCAGATGAACTGCGAAAACCGATGACAACAGACTAGAGCATTTTCTCGTCTTATCCTAAAATGAGCCGAGAAGCGAGAACAAAAGAAATGATCCGTTTTTAGTGATGTTTGAATAACCATTAAACTTAACCAGTTACGCTCAGGACAGTCATTCAATAATTGCCTGGTTTTCTAAATTTAAAATACATCCAACCTGATTAGGCTCTTAGGGAATTTTTAGTGCCCCCAAAGATATAATTACTGGCTACGCAAATGTCCTGGGTGAACTTCACAAACATTATCAGCACAAAACATCCAAGCCCACTGACCTCAGCCTTTATCCCAGGAGCTGCTTTTTAAACCATGCTGGTTGAACCTTGATTTCTCTTTTTGTCTGTTTTTTATAAAACTGTAATTCAGGCACCTGACGACTTGAGCTGTATACAATTTTGCATAAAGCTGCAAAAAGCACATAACTAAAGCCTCTCATGATGTTTGTACTTCAAATCATTTGAATCAAGCGGTTGAGAAATACGTTTGCAGTCCTATAGTTTCGTCCTTACACCATACTGACAGTAACTGTCAGTATTCAGATCACACACATCATGCATACTTTATTGTGTTGTAAATTTTTAATATATTTTCAAACACAAATCTTAAAAACATGTTTTCACGTCATGATATGGGTTCAGTGTATATAAATGTAAATATATTTTTTTCCATTTCAAATTATTGAAGGGTCAGAATACTTCCTCACCCACTTCTTTGTATATGCAGTGCAAACTTACTATATTTATGCATGCGAGATTGAATTTTTGTATTCTGTGTCTGTTACTTCATATGTATTACTGTACATGTTCTGTGGTATGTGATAATGCAGGGGCAGATCATAAACCCAACACGCAACAATCTAATTTACATATTAATCTTCGGGGAAAACTAATCTTACTGATGTTATTATCCACTAGGTTCCAACAATTTTGATTTCAACTTTTCAGATAGTGCCACATCGTTTTCCTGCAATATCTGATGAGTAAGCACTTCCTGGTATTAATCTGCAACAATCCGTGGCACAGATCACATTTATATGAAGGAAAGGGAGGGGATCCTTTTGAGGAAAGTGATGACACATGCAGTCTCTGAACATTACTACGAGGCTTGATTTAGAAATTACATTTCAGTGTCTCAGGGGCATTTGTAAGATCTTGAAGTCTTGATTAAATTGACTAATTCTAATCACACAGGAGTTGTTCTTTCAGTGATAAGAAAAAAAATCTAAGGTGCCCGGATATTTCAGAAGTTTTTGGCTTGTGGCTGAAGGGACACAGACAAAACAGCATAACAGGAATATTTTCATAAGTTTGGAATGTCAGTCAACATCCAACCTCATACACACTGATGTGTGTGTCTATACATATGGAGTATACACATAAGTGCTGAAGACACTGAGAGACTGTCTGTTATCTTTTTTTATCTTTTGTTTGTCTGTGCACACGCTTCCTGTGAGTGTGTGTTTGTGTGTCCTGTCCTGTTGTGAGGCTGCCAGGCAGGAACAGCGTGTCAACACTGGGAAGATTCTGAGTTTGAACTAATGACACCATTGTGAGATGAACAGCACGTCTTCACTGGTCTGAGGACAACAGGGACCTCTGATTCACCCCTAAACTTAAAATAGCCCATTAGTGTTCTGTGAGCTGCACCCAGAGAACAATAATCACGGTCGGGTGGTTTTTTAGTGGTGAATAATTTCTTATATCTAAATTCAATTCTGCCAGTTATTTAGCCTATAACCTGTTGCCTATTCTTATTAGCCTATTGAATTAGTTAGTAAAAATAACATTTTAATTGTCATGTGTTCTGTTTTAAAACTATATGATGTGTAGTGTAAAGAGGTGTCACTCACTCTGATAGATCTACAGTCGTCTGCTTTACAAGCATCATCTCATAAGCATTTTTATTTCACAAAACAGCATTTCTTATACTTCCACACAGCTACACATTTTAACCAACTTAGGCTACTGCATGCCAACACAGTGAAATAGAAAAAAATGACATCTCTGTAAAGGCAGACAGTTGGAGTTAGGAGAGAGAAAAACAACAGAAATAAAAATAGTTGAATATTGTCAGATAAGCTGCTGAGTTTCATTGAATATGCCCTAACTTTCTTTGCGTTGTCTGTAATTAATAATACTTATAATTATCACGTTTCATTGGGAAAGCTCATTTTGAAAATAGTTTTATGTTTTAATACGTTTGTAATTAATATTTTCAAGTGCCTTGTCGCATTGAGGGTTATAAACGTACTTATAAAATGTCCGACTTCAGGATTTTTGTTACATATTTCTCTTCCTGTTAATTTGTTTGTTGAGCAGGAGAAGTACTAACTTTGACCATCATGGGGGGGAAAGGAAAGGTCTGGAAATTGAAGAGAATTTTACTCCCTCACACTGTTCTCAGCAGCCGTGTACAGTCTCAGACACAGCTGTCTTGGACAGAAATGTTCAGAGCATTCCTTTCCCATGAACCTCTTGCTTCCTGAACCAAATATTTTGAGAAAATTTGCACACACAAATCTGAGCATTAATATTCAACACAATCACTCTGAGAAATGTAAAGGTTAGGAGGCAGATATGTTGCCTAAGACACAGGCACCTGTTCAACATTTAACAACTAGTTTAAGCAAAAAACATGTTCACGTCCAGTATGTCCAGCTTCTGCAAATTGTGTAAATGAAAGTTTTGAAAATATTGTGGATTGATGTGCAGTTTCTGCAGTTCCATTTAAAATGCTTGCCACTGGAAAAAAAAAAAAATCTCATTCTAATTACACATTTGTCGTATCTATTATGTTGTAAACGTGTCTATTCTGAACAACATTATAAAGGCCAATCAGTCTAAAAAACTGCAGCAATTGGCACAGAATACAAAATATGTGTGTGTTTAGATTATAAATTTCATTTGACAGAGAGATTGATAACACTGGTTAACTGCGCCGTGCTACAATGTCCCAACTCTTAAAGCTGATGAGAACGGGGAGCGCTGATGCATGCTTAATCGAACGAAGCACTTCTTTTATGGCTTCTAAAAAAAACACACATCACCTATCCTCCCCGGCCAGCATTGCAGTGACAGCAGCAGCCAACACCCTGTCAGCCAAAGCTGAGTTTAGCAGAAATATGCACAGCCACGTGTACATCGTACGACAACATACAGCAAACGCGTGGAGACTGAATCCATATGAAGCTTATTTCCTCATGTTATTATACATGCATTCATATTCACGTTAAAGCATGTGCACAAATGAGAATGTGAAAGCCTTCAAGCTAATGCAGTTATGTTGTTTTTTTATTACTTGATTGTCCTAAAACATCACCACAGTGAACAAATATTAGACAGTATTATTGTATGTCTTTTATTTTTCAGTTTTGGAAATGGCTGATTAATTTGATTCTTATAAGATCTTCCAGCTCTCAGTGATTTTAGATTTTGTCAGAGTGATGTTTACAATGATTTATTACATAACCGTTTTGACCCAAACCTCCTGAGGTTTTCCAGTGTGCAGCTTTATGATATTAAAAGCAAGTATGATCAGAGGTTCTGTTGACATGAGATAAATTGAAGGTTGCCATGTGTAGATGGAGCTTCAAGTTAACTTTGACTTTGGAAATATCAAATTCCGATTAACTGAACTGTATCCTCCAAACCCTGACATTACTGCCTGCGAAAACGTCCCTGGAAATTAGGCTTGTGTTACGCAAAGGAAGTTCTGCTCCCCAGTTGTCCGGAGGGAATGTGTGTTGCAGATACTGACGCCAGAAAATCAACCACACAGGGTTTCAGGAATCCAGAGAATGTGTGTTTCCTATATTCAGACACTGTCCAGAGTGCTTCCCCACACTGTAACCTTGGTGTCTCTCCGAATCAAGAATGCATAGCAGTGAAGCAGGGTCTCAGCTAGGGCTATGTGCATCTTTTTCTCCCCTTACGTTTCTTGATGCAATGTCCATCTCATTCTTTTGGACATCCTGGCAGCAGCTGTCATGATAACAAGTCTCATATATGGATGTCACGCAGTGCCGAGAGCACTAGAGTTACATGATCTCACCTATAAATAAATGATAGTGATATGATTTACTGGCCTGTTTGGTGGGCACGGTTGCTCCAATTAGATAAGGCCAACGACAGTACACACAGAGTAAATCACTCTGCCCACCTTGGAGGAAGCACAACCATCTGTTAGAGTGGACACAGCTGCTTTGATTCAAATGGAGACACTCTGTCTTGTCACTGACCGCTGCCAGTGAGCGTGAAAGGGAGGAAGGGAGTGTGTTTTCTTGTTATTGTGCGTTTGTCCGATGCATTTTTTTGCATGTTGCTGACTGCGGCCCCGGCAGATGAGAGTCGGGGGTCCCGTTCGGTTCCTGTTCTACATCTGAATGCCTGCGGGGGCCTAGTAGGAAGTCACACTGTGGTGGGTGAGATAAAATGCTGGTGGAACTCTTTGTGTCTTTCACGCAGGTTCTGCAAGGCGTTATCTGCTGTTTTCCTTCATGTCCAAAGGCTATCACAACACGCTTTAACTGCTGAAAAGAACAGTGTGGGATTTACATTTGAGTGGCAAGGAAGTGGGGAAGGTATATATATGTGTCAGATTTAATTAAACCTTATAGCGACCTGTCAAGGTAAGCAGGTTTTGTTGGAAGGTTAGTTTAAGACTGTATAGAAACAGTAGCTTGGAATCAGAAATGAGCCTCCTTCTTCAAATAGTAAGTCGGAAATTATACATTTTACCTTATCAGCGGCTTCAATTTCAGTGCCATGACAACTGCTTCTCTAAGCCGTGCATGCTTGCAAAAACAAGGCGTTTTTGCTGCCATGGAACCCTCTCATCCAAACAGAAAGCAGCTAACAGTGTTGCTCATAACCTTATCAAAGTCTCACAGTACTGAGCCCCGTTTTTGTTGTCCACAAGCTCAGATGAACTTATGTGGAGGTTTTTTTTTTTTTTTTAAGTTGATAAGTGTAAAGCTTTTAGCTCCGAAAGTGTCATTCACACCAGATTAATGTTCCTGTTATCTGGTGGAAGGTTTAAAAAGATGACATGTACAGCGGCTTCAGGCTTTGAGGTGACAGAATCCAACCAGAGCGGAGATTAATTTGTAGAATGTCAATTATTAATGTAAGATAAAAACATGTCATTTCCAGTCGGACTGCTATTGAGAGATTAAACAGCTCTGTTATGTCTGCTTTGTTAATACTGGCAATTGTTCCAACAAAAAAATGTCCAATTTAAAATGCTGGACACCAGGTCTTAGGGACAGGGCTCCTATTTCCAGAGCCGCTTGGTTTTTACAGCAATAAAAGCAGAAAGTCAGGGAATAAGGAGAGGATGACAACTGTCACTCACGTGCACTGAAGTCGGCTTTCCCGGTTAGTCTGGGAACAGTGTTTACATGCTGTTAAGAAACCTGGTTACTGGAAATTCACAGATGTACACGCAGCAGAAGAGTAACCTGATTTCTCCTGCACCTCTGACTTATTTTGGAAGCCTGGTGCACACATTTGAACTGTATAGTGACAGAAAATGCTGCTTTCTGACTTTACCTTTAGTTTGTATATGTGTGTGTGTGTGTGTGTGTGTGTGTGTGTGTGTGTGTGTGTGTGTGTGTGTGTGTGTGTGTGTCACAGCAGAGTGACAGCGCGGGGGAGAAGGAAAAAAAGGGGAGACACATGCTGCTGATCCACAACGGGAAGTGTCTGAATTTTTAAAAAATCTGCAGGGGAAAGTGACCTATTTAGACTCTGTGTTAGTTACGTTTCTGTCAGACTTCAGACAGACTTTGTTTTAAAAATGAGGCGGCATCACCCTGTTAACGATCTCCTGTCTGCAGCCTTTTGTTACGCACATCCACAGTTGATGAAACTGTTTTCACTCGATTTCTCACTCACCGTTTGAGCGTGAGTTAAGCCTCTTTCGCACATTCACCGGAATCCTGAAATCGTCCGAACTTCACCTGGAGGCGGTGTATGTGAGAGCCGAAATGTCCAAGTGAGATACTCCCGATCATCCGGAGTTTATCCTGTGGGCCCCCCTTGTAAAAAATTATGTGCGTGGAGCTGACTGCTCTGTTGTCACGATGTCTTCCGTTTTTTTAGATGCACAGCTTTGATGTGCGTTAAACAAAACACCGTTTCCCACAGCGTAATTTTCTCATCGTGGTGTGCTTCCTGTATGCACTGATCCCCCACTGAAGTCAAGTGAAGTTCCTCCCGTGATGACGCTTCGGACTCAGACAATATGCCGCTGTGTGACATGCAAACGCAAATCCAGACAATGTCAGAGCTGATGACTCTGGACCTTGACTGACTCTGCCCAAAATAACACAAATCACTCCTAGAGCTGTTATTACTGTGTATGTGGGGATGTATCATACAGATGTAGGAGTTGTATTGATCCTCTCTTTTAACAGTAATAGTCTAAAGAACATTTTGGGCTTTTAACTCCTTCTGAGGAGACATAGGTGCCTCAGCCTCCCTCACTAGTTTTATACCTTCGCCATGTTCCTTCCATTTCCTGAGGATGTTTTTTACTGTAGTGAAGATATTCACTTAGATTTTCTTGTTTTTAACTCCTGACTTTTGCTCTTCACTAACTCTTTCACAGAGACGCATGTAATGTTCTTTAGTCTTCAAGTTGAGGTTTTTGGCCATGATTGATTGGATCTTTCAGATACAATCCTTTAACACGTACTCGGGTAATTTTTTTAAATTAATTGGCTGCAGTATAGTGTGGCGCATGCAAATTATTTTAAAGGAGCTAATAGTTTGTTAAATTAACAAAAAAGTGGGTGAATGCTTTTTAAAGGCACTGAACATACTCATTGATGCATAGAAACATATATTATAGGTAAGATACAGACCATATTATAATGATAAAGGTAATCATTCCGAGAAAAAGATTTCTTCCTGTATCAATTGCCTCCTCTAGGAAGCCTTGTCTCAAAAGAGGGAAATGGGTCTGAGGTGCTTGTGCCAGCTCAGCCAGAAATTCCTGCATATCCACTGTTTGTGAAGTGCACATGAATTTTCCACAAGCGCAAATGTGCTGTGGTCCATGTCTCGGAAGCGAGATTATCTGGTGTGTCACTTTGCCACGAGTGATATGATAAAACACCGTCAAGGACTCTCAAAGCTGTGGGGCCGCGATGAAAACTTCACAACTGTCATTTCAGTTATTCATTGCGTTTTCACAGCCAAAGTGTACACAGCTCGGAATCTCTGTGTCTTAAGGGGATAAAACACCAACTGCCAACACCGACTCTATCTGTGTTTCCCAGTGGCTTTTAATAACTTTATGTTTTCCTTAAAGATTAAATCTAATAAGAAACAGCAAGCCTACAAAGCATAGGGGGCCAAGCAAAATGTTTGCAGTAAATGAAAAAATGTCATAGCGGCTTTGTACGGTATATGTACAGCTTTCATAGGCAGCATTTAGGTTCTGATTCCCCGAAATGTTACAGTGTCTCAAATATTGTTTGTGGCATCATTGTAACATCTATCCAGTGTTCAATTTGGGAGATAGGGGGTGACAGGGGGCTTCTGAATGTAAGGATCATTCACCTCCTCCAAACACAAATGACTTTTTGACATCTCTTCTTCGCTTTGGATGGATGCCCTGTTCGTAAAGACCTGTGGGGAGCTTTAATGAGAACGGCACTTTGATTTTGGCACAGCGTTTTCAGCTAACCAGCCACCGCTGACGGCTGTGCTTATCTCACTTCGGCGGGAACTTCTGTGGGAAAACAATGCTGGGTGCAGTCAAAATCCAATAGGATTATTGTACTTAATCAGAAGCACATCCTGATTTCAGTTGTTATATTGAAACATGTCAGCGTGAGGTTCATGCCGCCAGTGTGAAAATGTAAAGCTGATCTTCAAATCACTGACTTCAGCAAGCACAAAACAACATGAGGTATTTTATGCTTGTGCACGCAGTAGCATTATTTACGAACACAAATCATATAAAACCTTTACACTTGGGATTTTATGGACTCTGCAGCCAGGTAGCCAATAAGATTGTTTAGTTTTTTCAGCTGCAGTCCTCATACTATATAATATTTGTGAGGGTGGACACGACACTCCACTGAGACCACCCGTGGGTGCTCTGGACCGGGGTTTTTGGACCTTTGTGTCGTAAACCTTTTTTAACCTTTTGTCATATTAAAGTCTCAATAAGTGACACACATAAAATAGATTTCAACTCACGCACTATACCCTCAAGCTGGTCTCCTATACTTGATAGAGTTATTAAGTTTTCTGTTTTGTCTATAACACTCCTTGATTAGCTTATGTTCTGTGTTTGCACAATGTCTAAAAACACAGAAAAGTTTGTCTGTATTTTATAAATGTTTTTCTGTCCTCTTTATGGAGAACGAAATTCTTTGTAAGTCATACTGTAGTGGTACTTTGCTGAAAAGCCATCCGTGTTTTGCCAATTCTTTTTATTCTAGCAACGAGTCAGAGGTTTTTAGAAAGAGAGCCAAGCATTGGCCTCTAGGTTGCCATCAGTCAGAATGACTCAGACCTAACACACTGCTCTACTTGTTATTACATTTTAAAAAATAGGACAAAATGAATAAACCAACAAGCCAGCAGCTAGGTAATTGTATTACAGCCAGTGAAATGTGGCTGTCTGCTACAGTACCTGTCTGTCTGTGTGACTCTCTCTTGCTGTAAGGCTCTTTCTTTCTCCGTCTCATTGTCTCTTTCTGCACCTCATCATGTGGGAGCTAAGCAGGTATTTTGGCAAAATTAATTTGTGAATATAAAACCCATTTGCAATGGAAACCAATCAGAAAGAGAAGAGGCAACGAGAAGAACTCATCATGCTGCAGGCTGCGACTGGAGCTGGTGGGAGGTGAAAGCAAGGGCAGATGCTCCGGACATTCTGCATAACTAGCTGGGCTCTACTGTCACACATGGCATCTTTTCCAATTATTTTATTGCCAAAATGTTTGCAGTACATGTCTTATGGATTTATTGATTCAATAATGTGTGTCTATGTCTTAATGTACCCCCAGATCAGATGTTACATACAGAATACACCTAATTCTAAAGACAGACAAAGGTTTTTGTCGACGCAATGGGAGCGGAACCGTTTCCTCTGTGCAAATGGTGCCAAAGCTGCTCATTTTAAAAAGAAGGAAATGCGGGGATGAAAACAGACTATAATCCTGACAAAATTTACTCTCCCAGTTGCTCAGTCAACACTGTAACTTGGGAGGCGGCAGAGATCCATCTGACCTATCGACTTATCAACTATCAATAGCATCTGCTGCTAGTTTCTTCTTTTACATTTTCTACTAGTTATTATCCTGCTCTGTATAGATCAGCACAGTCCAGACATTATCAAACATACTGAACATAAACAGAAATATGTATTATCTGCTCAGGCCTGCTGGCGTTCCTGGAAACATCTTACAGTACTTTAATTCAACAATGTCATTTGGACATAGCGAATAAACCAAGCAGCACCACAAAGCTTTATTTGTTATGTTCCTTCACTCGTATCCTGCGTCTCTTTTAGGGCTGCAGGCTGTGAACATCAGATTGTCCACACGTTACACGACCTTATCATAGATGATTCAGTTCACGATTGTTGCAGAGCTGTGCTCTTTCTCTCGCTGGACTTGATGTTAATGTCTTTAGTCAGGACTCATAGTGACTGGGTTCAGCTTGAGTCTCGGGGGCAGGAATATTCCTTATCTTGCTCACAGTTACCAGCTCCAACCGAATGATATCATCCACTGAGGATAAGGCTGACGGGAACAAGATTTTGTTACCTGTATGAGATGCACTGCATTCAAAGCTCCTCATATACAGTGGGTATAGAAAATAATCGACCACCATGGAAGTTCTCTCCTTTTTTAACATTGAATCATCATGTAGGAAAACTTCTTCTTATACTGACCTGAAATAATAATAGCGATAAAACATAATTGGCAATAGCACAAAGGCATTAGTATCATTTTAGCTGACTGATCAATTTTCTTTATTTTTTAGTGGAGAAGTATTATATTGTTCTCTTTAGGGCGTTCAAATGCAATACATATTCAGACACATTATTAAGCCATTGGCTGCAGTGTTTCAACAATGCTGCTTCACTTCGCTGAAAATACAGACGCAAAACAGTTAGTCTATCACTGTTTACCAGCCGGACAGAGAACAGTTGCTCTCTCTATTAAGCGGAGATATTGATTGCATTGAACACTGGCCAAGCCACATGCATATGTGTTATTTTCTTTTCTCTGTAATTATCTGTGAAGCTGATTTGCGCTGTTAGAAAAAAGGCGGCCCAGTGAAATGAAACACAAAGCTCCTTTAAGCTCCTTTCAACCATATCACTGTTTTCTACTAACCCCACTTCATCTCGGTCCAGTCTCTGCTAATCCACACAATGAGAATCCCATCTCTTGACTGTCAAATATGACTGTATCGCCAGTCTGTAATCTGATATGCAATTGTCTAATAAAGGCCTAGAGAAGGTTGGACGTACTTATAGATATGACTTTGCAGCATGTATTTTTGTTTTTGCAGCATTGCTCTCTCGCTTGTTTTTACTAGTCTTATGTCATTCTTTTTCTCAGCCAAACAAATAATTGGGAGGCTAGAAGCCCACACAGGCTCGTGAGATATCCCCCAGCCTTCCAAACAACATCTAACACCAGCCTGTGCCTTGACTTCTTGCTGCTGTTCAGTATTCATGACAATTTATTATTCCGTTTTAAATGTATATCGACATTACTTGATCCCAGTCCTCTCGCGCGGCTAATAACTCAGGATACTAATGAATTTATGACCATTCAAGATGACTTCTTTCATATAATAAGTCTTACAGGGAAAAAAAAAAACAATTAGCATTCATAAAACTAAATCCTGAGAGAATTTCAGAGCGGTAATAGACTTGTCCTTCCTTACCCTTCCATGCTTTCCTTCCACTGCTTTTTCTGGGAAGCTTTTTTTAAACTCCCACAGGAGACGTATAAATGAAAGTAAGCATCTTCTAGCTGCCGAGCTGCTTTTTTTATTGCTGCACCTCCGCTGTGTTCACTTTTAGTCTGAATGACACAGGAGTTCACTCACAGATGTGTAGCACCTTTATCACAAATACTACATGTTTGTTTTTACGTTGACATGATAGTGCCCTGAATGACCCAGCTCATAAATCCGCTCATAAATCCACTCGTAAATCCACTCAGACATCCACTCCTCTTGGTAGTGAGGTACAAACAAAAAGTGCTAAGAGTTTAAATTAGTCTTAATTGTCCCTGCTGGTCTCGTCAGTTGTGGCCCAAAAAGCGGGTAATGAGACAAGCGTGAGTCTCTGTTTACTATACTTTGCTACAATTCATTGGTTTCAAGAGTTCTGCCCTATAGAATATTATCTTCAGACAAAATCCCTGTTTCCCAGAAGGCTCGTGTTACTGACACATCCAGACTCTGAAAGGCCTCCTGTTAACAACAGCTGTAAAGTGAGCTCGGCCTATTCTCTTTCTCTTTCTGAGGTTTAATCTGTCCCTCTCTCTTTCACTTTTATTTCAGTCCCTTTGTTTCTGTTGTGCATGAAGGAGAATCACAAATTAATTAAAAATAAAAAGACTTTGAAGTTGGATCCTTTGCCTCGGGGGGATTCTGCTCTGTTGCAGTTTTGTTGTTACGCAGTTGCTCAGAGATTCAGCTGCTGGACAGTGTTGTCCTATTAGCCAAGTGATATGGCGCCGTATAAATCATTGTTTAACTTGTTATTATTTGGAATAAAACCTACTCCCACATGATGTTTGCAATTTCTCCCGTGCTGTATTTTACATAACTTTACGGAGCGTCCTCAGACCTCAGATAAAAGTTGTTTAATATTCCTGCAACATTGAGCTCAAGCCCTGCCTCAGGTTTAGGAGTAACACATTAGTCTGTAATTGGATTACTCGAAGATGATTTCAGAAATTGTACATTGTTAATTTGTTACAGTTCCTGTCACATTTGCTGCAGAGGAGAATTGTAGACTCTTCTAAAAGAAGTTAGTCATTGGTTTGCTGGATTTGGACTATGACTTAACAATCACAAATCATTTATTTTATGACTTGGTGACTGCAGACTTTGTAAACAGTGATGACTAGAGATTAAATTGTGACAGCAGTGGGATTTATGATCAGTAAATTCATCATCACAGCCAATAGTCTGATGTGAGAAAGCGGAATCACTTTTTTCCTACAGAGTCCATATTTTCAGTCTCTGTAGATACTGTAATATAAATAGGAATCAGTTCTTTTTTTTTTTCAAAAAGAAACCATCTCTAAAGGAAAGAGGCCCTGGAGCCTCTCGACACAGTGATATCGTATGAGGGGGTGGTGATCTAACCTAAGATGATGGATGTCAGCAGCTGCAGTTGTAACTGTGGCGAGACGGACAGAATAAGGACTGAAGTAGCGAGACACAAAGCGAGGGAAGAGACAGAAAGTCAGGTTAGGGGGAAAGACGATGCAATGTATAAAGGAGAGAACGGTAGAGAATGACAGAAAGACAGATAACGAGGAAAAAAAGGCCCACAGAAGAGACACAAGCCTGAATTAGAGGGCCGGCCAGACTGGAGCTGCTCTGCCAAGCTGCCCCTCACAGCACGGGACTTATTTCCATATTTCCATCCCATCAGCATCTTCCACCTCTGTCGCACTCTCACTGTTCCCTCTCATCCCACTTTCAAACCCAAATCAGTGAATGAACGATATTACCCCGTGCCGAAAACCCTGCCTACCCCAGCAGGCCCCGCCGGGCGCCTCGAGCAGCTGACATGCAATTCCTCATGCCTTCCTGCTTGGCTTTTATTTCCTCTTTCCTACACACTGAAAAGTTTTCCTGCGCTTACCCCATATCTGATTCTACTTTTTCTCCGCCTGTCATTTTGTAATTATAATTTAGACTAACTGAAAAATTTTGACTCTGTTTGTATATAATTACAGTCGACATTTCTAACCCACCAAAAATAACCTTAGATCTCCTGAAAACATTTTTATTACAAACATGATAGCATAGTCTAATATTACCTGTGCTAAGACTTTCACACAAGGTTGCAATAAATATATGAACAGTTGTTGCAACTCAAATGTGTTTTCAAGTTACGCGACAGTTGCTCTAACTTCTCCGATAATGATTTTGACGGCATATGCCATCATGTCATATTCTAAAAATGTTATCCTAGTTTGGTTTGACATTTAATTTTGCCACATCCTGCATGTCACCACCTATTCAACGCTTGCTGGCACCCAGGGCACCCCTTTCTTCCTCCTCCATCGCTCCCTTTATCCCGGAGTGTTTTTCCACACTCCTTCATTCGAGCTGTCTTTGATGTCTGTTGTGCATTTTAATGACTTCGTTGTTGACGGTTGCTCTGCTTCCCCCCCCCTCTCTCTCCGCGACTCGTCCTGCCCGCTGGGCTGAAGCCACAGGAGTGCCAACACAAGTCAGACGCCACCAACTTTGTGTGGTCGCTCATAGGGAGAATGCAAACTCGTACTTGCCTATAAATATAATTATTAGCACGTGTCCCCTTCCTGCGCAGACATATACACACACGTCTGATAACATGCATGCGTAAATGTCCTCTAAACGTACAGGGAGACTCATGCATGGGCTGAAACAAACAGACACACAAATGCATGTATGTAGGGGACAGAGGAGTTTGTTTCCCTTCAGTCCCATGGGAGGCAGCTGGGTTCTGATGTATTAATCATCTTTGTCTCCAGCTTGCTAATTAATGACCCATCTGTCCCCTCTCATTGATGTTCCACTTCAAACTCCTTTACACACACACAGACACACACGCACAGGACAGCAACACACCAGCCGATTGCTCATTCCAAGGATGTAACTTTAGCAGTAGTTCCAGGGAAACACAAATGTACAGGCGCAGGGACTCACAGCATCTCATCTGCATTCAAGAGCATGTATGAAACCATAAGGAGAGTTTTTTGTGGCCAGTGTATCAAGGAGGAGTTCTCCTCTTCGGTTGCTGTGCATTTGGGCGGCAGACGGTGTGCAATCAGGCTCGTCCGTGTGTGCGTTTTCTGTGTGAACTGATGTGGGTGTATGTGTGTGTTTGTAGGCTTATCAGGTGAGCCCGGGCAGAGTGTCAGATGCAGTAATGGAGGCTTCAAAGACAAGCGCTGCGGTGAGTTCCTTGGCTGCCTTTTAACAACCCCCCCACCCACCACCCACCCCTCCTCCTCCCCCCCATGCCTGGTGCTGGGATGCAGAGAGGCAGACAGGCACACAGGTAGACACCTGGATGGACGGAAAGGATGCTGGGAGGGAGATAAGCGGGCAGATAAATAATTAAATGGGTGCCAAGTCAAACAGACAAACAAACGAGTAAATAAGGCTGACTGACAGGCAGAGGAGATACTGGAAACCAGGGAGGCTGCCTGACAGGCCGGACAGACAGACAGACAGACACACAGAGGTACAGTTAGAGTGGTGGCCAGGTGCTTGTCCAGCTCACCTCCCTTTCAGCTGCATGAGTAGAGCTTCTTCAAACACCCGCCGCTTGTCTGCCGCTTTGTTGTGCTGTTGTCTTTGCAGCTGTGGTTGTTGTTGTTGATGTTGTTTTGATGCCCATCGTTGTCACTGCCATGGTTGATTTGCTTCCTTTGAATGGCCGTTCTGTTTCTGGCTCATTTGCTTCTTTCGGTTTTCATCTTTTGTTTTGAATGTGTTTGAGCGAGTTCATTCATTTGTGTGAGTGTGAGCGTGTGTGTGTGTCTTTTATTTTGCATTTGGCAAACAGTCACGGTTAAGGGATAGTAATTGAGTGTTTGTTCATTAAAATTTCCAATGGAGGCTGATTGGTGTCATTTTTCAGGATCATGTTGGTCTTTTGTTTATTGTTTTTGTTTGTTTGAAGTAAATCATCATATTACAGTATGATATCAAAAAACTATATATATTACATTATGTTTTCTTTGTAATGTCTGTTTTCTTTTGAAATCAGTGTAAACCCATTTGCCTTAAATCGGCTATAGAGATCTTTCTGTATACATTCTCAGTCAGTGAGACCTTATCTTTTTTCATTTTTGACAAATTCATACACGGTGTCACATTGCACAAAAGTATTATTTTTTGTTTCAACATCCTCTTGTGTCCACAGACTTGATATGACATAAAAACTCCCCATCCATCACCCATCCTGCATTAATTTTACCAGCACTTTTGAACCTGTCCCATCTCTGGAGGCTTCACTGCATTTAGCCCCTTTAAATGACGGGTTTCAATCATCGTTTTTCCATGACACAGTAGTTTTACATTGCTAGATACTGTTTGCATGTATTGACATTGGATTTTTGATTTCAGATGTTACTATGCAACCATCAGCCCATGATTACAAGAACATTAAAGAGATTAGAACATTAATACGGCACAACAGGAGACATGGGATTCACTCAAGCTAGTGGCATTAGGTTGGTGACAGGGCACTGATACAACAGACATCATGTGTGTGTGAGAATCCTGGGCGAAATCCTGGCTTTTCATGCTGAGTTTGCCAGTTTCATGAGAGCAACTCAATGTTAAGAAATACAATAAAAAATCAATCAAGTTCTGGCTAGTGCCCAGCAGGCGAATATTTAGAATCCAAACTGACAATGACAGGCATGTTGTTGATGCATCCATTATCTCACCTGTCACACTGTGACAGCTCTGCTAATGTTACGTCTTGTCTCCTTGTTCCTTGTTTTCCTTCTCTGTTCTCTTTTCCCTCTCTCCCTCCTCTCTGCTTCTTCCTCCAAACAGCAAACCCTGGAGAACAACCTGACCAACCTGGTGAAGAGGAACAGTGAACTGGAGAACCAAATGGCAAAGCTCATCCAGATCTGTCAACAGGTTGAGGTATGGAATATGTCAGTGTGTCCCTACAATCCATGTACGGAGTGGGACGTTCTCTCTGATTCCTCCAATGTGCTTCTGGTTGTGCTACCAATAAAACCAGAACTCGGATCTATCGGTTTCTTTTATTGGCCACTGATCAAATCTTGATAAGTTCCAACATTGAAAGTGAATTTTATTCTTTATAGCGGCTTCATAAAAGGTTGGCATAATGATTTTTCCTTATACTAAAGAAATATTACTTGGAAGCCAGAGACGGGAACAAACTATTCTTTAGAGACAGAGCACACTCGTTTATATCCAGACGGAACTCTGTAATGGGCTCTTTTGTGGGGAGAGTGATCTCACAATTAGTCATTTGAAAACCAGTGAATGACTGGTGCAGCGCAATGCAGCAAAAATGAAAACAGCAGTTAGGGTCTCAGTGACCTCTGGTGCCTAGTCAATAAAAGCACTCCAGGCAATCTGACTCAAACTGTGAGTCAAGAGCAAACGATGACCTGGAGCGGCTTTTAGCTTATTTTCAAACAGTTTAAGTATCGTAGTTATGTCATCCAGACAACTCTACATTTCCTGATCATAGGGGTGACTGTGGCTCAGAGGGTAGAGCAGTTGTTGGTTCAATTCCTAGTTTCTTCTCTCATGTGTCAGGGTCCTAAACCTAAATTAAACTTATTTGCTCAAGGTGAGTGTAGGCCTGCTGCATAGTGTGTGTGTGCATGTGATTGTGAATGAGAAGCAGTGTAAAATGCTTTTGATACAAGGTAAATAAGAGCAGACCACCTACCATTTACTCCACTGTTGGCTTTTACTGTGTCGCTTGAAGGTTATTGTCTAAACTCCACCTTGTAATACAGTGAGGTCGGTCTCTCGTACATCTCACTGTTTTGAATATTACTTTTAGGATGAATTACTGTTGCAACACTGAACGGTTTAATTCCCACTGGCACCACCCACACAAGAAATTTATGCTCCCCAATCGAGGCAGATAAGATTATCTGTCAAATGGCATATATCTTCAAAGAGGAAACTTTATTTGACTTGTCACGAGCCAGTAATGTTTCACAGCTCAACCCACTTAATTCAGTGACAACTTTAGATGAGTGTTTTCACTCTGGTGCCCCAGTGTAAACCCACACCTGTCTGCAGCGAAATTATACCTCAGCCAGTCATGTCACTGTTGACCTCCTCCATCGGGGCTTGTGCTGTGATTTAATAGAGGTACTACGTGAAGCCAGCCAGAGAGCACTAATGCTTAAAGAGTATTGTCTGCACTGCACTGCTAACATGTGCATGCACAAACAAGCACACACAGACTTTCTGTCTTAATGCACTCATTCCTAATGCATTTCTCAATGTGATTTGACATTAATGGACATAGAGGACAAACACCCTTTGGTGCCGCCATCACTATGTGTGCAGTTCATTTCTCATTAGCCGGGCCTGACTCCATTTTCTCGCTGAGTACGCTGAGGTCCATGAAACCAAATTCATGCCGCCGCTCACCCAGTCGAAAATTAAATGATGACGGCGTGATTCATTAAATGCAGACAAACTGTTCATAAACAGCACACAAACAGAAAAAAGTCTGTCTTCTTTTGTCACCGTCTGCATACAAATGATGTGCCAGTTCCAACAACAACAGAATCTCATCACAAAACATGAAGAACACTAGCACGGAAGAAACATGCTCTATTGACCAAGCAAATTATCCCCCAAAAATATATGCTTTCCCGCCTTGTTTGTTCACACTATGTCATGTCAGTGTAAAAGGTCTCGTTTAATTATGAACAGCAAGAATAAGGCAGCATAGTATGTTCAGGTATATTCAGTGAATTTCTAGCTGTGGAAGGAACAGGGTGAGGGGACGGGAGGACAAATGCCCAGAAGAGGATGGGTAAAGTTCCAGAGAGTCAAATAAAAGAAGAAAACAGAGCGGGGATGAAAGGGCACGAAGCCAAAGAGATGTGTAAAAAATGAGAATTAGCGTGACCAGCAATAAACTTTCCGAGCAAAACATATACAAGCACTGCAGAAGAAAATGCACAGCTATAATTAAATACAACACAGATATGATTTTTTTTTTTTTAAGAAAGAGATTTGATGAGTGAGAGAAGTGTGTGCAAAGGTAGAAAGTGTCTGAAAGGCTTTGAATGTGACCTGGATTCCTCTTCTCCTTGTTTGCATCATACTGTATTGGTGCCAAAAATATGATCAAACACAGTGTGAATCAGCTTCCAGAGTGTCAGCACACACACAGCAGCTCTGTTCTCCCGGGGATCTCTTTAGGGAGTTATCTTTATTTCAGTCTTACAAGAGATGCACGGATTTAATGAAACGTTTCTTTGATGGGAGACCTCTCTCAGTATCACCATATTAAGTGCAGGGTTGTTGAATCGGTTACTGTCATTAATGAAATAAGAATAATGTTCAGTATTCTTAAAAACACAGAGAAAATTACATGATTCTTGAGCATTTGTAATAAGCCTTGCTGGGCCAACACACATCACCATTATGCTTTAAACACCACATATTTTAGCTGGCTGGATATTAATAGGCAACAGTGAAGAGACACTTAGTGAGGCTGTTTGGTAAAAAGCATTTCCCAAAAAACCACTTTAGTATTGAAAAGACAATGATTCAGTTTCAAATCAAACTGGATTCAGAGCGAAAGGTGAGATGAGTCACATTCATATTTCCTGTTCCCAGGACATTGTTTGACTTAATTACAAAATGTTTAAGCTAATTTAATATTATATTAATATCCCAAACACGATATTAAATTTGGACATTTGATATAACATTTGACACGTCCTTTCTTTCCTTTCTCACAACAATCAGTTATTACATGGGAATGTGCCCGACTGCTTATATAACTGTTTATATACTGAGTCCAACTCTACTGTCGTTTTATTCCAGCCTCATTTTGTGGCAGCAAGTTTTTCCCCTTTCCCTTGGACGGACATCTCAAAGGATGCACGCAGTCTTTTTTTTCTTGTTTTGAGCAGATTTCAATTTAATTCTCAGTGGGGACCCTCTTTCATTAAAGAAAGCGTGTGCACTCGAGAGCAGGAACGCTGTCAGTGTAGTGAAGTTCTTGATTTGCGTTTAACATCCCTCTCCTCAGAATTCCTCCTGCAACTTGACAGACAAGTAGGCTTTGTCTGTCCTGCTGTTTATCAGTGCTGCTTTGTATATTTGTGCTCACTCAGGTGGCCTCAGGATAGTTTCTGTAGCTGACCTTACTCAGGTCTCAGCTTTTTAATGAGAGCGCTCCCTAATAAGGCATAGACCTTATCACCCAGACACAGCTAAATATGCACCGAAAGCAGCATCCAGTGTCTCCAACTTTTAGAATTGTGTTGCTAACTGGGACAAATAACTACCGTAAATTCTGGACTATAGAGCGCACCTAAATTTAAGCCGCAACCGCTAAAATTTAAAAGAAATATATATTTTGTCACATATAAACCGCATCGGACTATAAGCCGCCAATATCCAGGCTGAGAAATAATATCTGTTGTATGCGCTCCTACTCATTGTTCACAGTAGGCATGAGGATGTTCTGTGCGCTGTTTTACCGGCATTACGGTAAAGAGTGCGTTTACGTGTATGTGTGGCTGGTATGACACATGTCGAATGTACAGAGCCGACAAAAACGTCCTTGTTATAAATAAACAGCTTGTTCCACAGCCAAAGGAGAAGACGTCTCTTATTCTTCACGAATTACGCAGGAGTTGCTGCGCTCAACAAAAGATTTTGTACCAAAAGTCTTTATTCATACACCTGAACCTGAATGGTGCCTGTAACACGGCAGTAAAAGTGCTGATCACACAAAACAGAAAAGTCATGGTTTTATTAATCTTCCTCCTGTGCAATAAAACCAAGTTGCTTTATTTTTCTTCCTCCTGCGAACTGAAACCACTGAACACCAAACCACTGTCACTTTTTCTTCCTGCGCACTGTTAAAGCGCAACTGCGCAACTATTAAAGTCGCTTCATTCTCCCGTGCACTGAAACCACAAATCGCTATTCATCTTCCTCCTGAGCATTGAAACCACTGTCACACTCGATTTCCTTCACGGATAGCCAGATCGATGGCTTCAAATTAAAAGCTGCATCATAGGAATTTCTTCGCGTGTTTTCCATTATGAGGGGGTGAGGGTGTAAAAATATTACCGTATTTTGCTGTTGTGCGTCTTGGGTTGCATGCGCTAAGAATAAAAACTGGCGCTTTTTTGTTTGCACTGACTTCCATCTACAGCGCCCATCTGAGGGCTGCAGAAAAATTCATAGAAAAGCCGCATCTCTGTAAAAGCCGCATGGTTCAAAACGTCGGAAAAAAGTAGCGGCTTATGGTCCGGAAAATACGGTAAATTAGCTCACTGTGTGTGTGTGTGTGTATGTGTGTATGTGTGTGTGTGTGTGGTGATGGCGAAGAATCAAGGAGAATCCTAGTTTATTTTAATGATCAGACATGTATGTCTACTGAATAAACAATGAGCTCCAAGACCTGTCTAGGCTTCTGTACACTCAGGCTGATCCCACCATGTGCAGAATATGAATCAGCTGCAGGAGATGGCTGTAATACTGCCTAATCCTGTGGATCACATCTCATCTTGCCTTTCTTTACCTTTCTCCTGATCATCAGTGAGATTGAACAGTTTGCCGATGATTTTTATCTTTGCTATATTTTTCTAAAGCCATGTGCAGTTCCCCTCTCGCCTCAGGTGAGGCCATCGAGTAGTGGGATAATGGCAAATAATAAAATACAATTCTTCAATCTGTTCTGTATTTTGTATTGGGGTGTGTTTTCCTCCATCTGTCATGTTGTTTAAATATTTACAAAATTTCATTGGACAAATAGTGCTACATCAGTCCCTGTGAGAAGGGCATAGCCAGTTTGGTTATTTCCTGACCTTGAAATTAAATTCACTTTCTAGAACTTGGCAGCAAGCGCAGCATTAAAATGTAAATGAATCAGTTAACTATTCAGTGCCCAGCTGTAAATTTGCATGAATGATTCTCATCTCATTCTCATCAGATCAGTATTTCAGATCAGATCTGCTATAGCTGAAGAGTAAGCGGTTTCAATACACGTCAGACAGGTATGACTTGGTTTTAATGCCAGATTACATCAGCTCACCACTCCTGTTAATGATTTTCCAATTTTCTCTCTAGCAAAAGCTGTTCTTAAAATGTTATGTGCTGCAGATGTTGTTGTTGCAGTTAATGAGTATTAATAAAAGTGAAACCAGACCCGTGACGTGGCCAAGACTGAGTTTGTCCATGACCACACCTTCCAGTTTATAATCCACTTTGGCCAGTTCTCTTGCACTTTGCACTGCTGCACCTTGGAGACTTTCACAAAGCTCGTGTGCCCAAGACTAACTGCTTATCTCTTGTTTATGCCCCTGCACATTTACAGTTGAGTCCTAAGACTTCAGTTATTGTAATGATTCTTTGAGGTTTCAATTTGGCACAGTGCTGCATTAGGCTAAATGCTAATGTCTGATTGCTAAGATGAATATATGCTCATGATGTTGACCTTTGACTGTGGCATGATAAAATTTGACAATTGTTACAGACTGATGGGAACGTCATTTGATCCACTAGCTTTTGCTCAGAAACAAACAAAAATTACCACATCTGATAAGTGCTAAAGGAAAGGTGAGAGGTCAGTACGATTCATCCTGTGGGCACAATGAATATAAACTATTTGTGCCAAAATATTAATACCAACCATCCGGATGTGCTTAAGTTATTTTAGTTTCCGACACTGCCATTCCTACAGCCACATGACTAGAATGGTTTGAAACTCAACTGATATATAGTTAATTTTCCCCTTCAGTGGGACAATCTGGGTTCATCTACAAACACATAAGCTCAGACTTAATCTAGGATGAATATCATTATCATCTATGATTATATCCAAGCTGATTCATTGGAGATTAATGTTGCGTGTTGCTTTATTGGAAAGTAAAATAAGACAATAGGTTACAAGTTAAGTGCCCTGTGAAGAAAGTTAATACAATCTTGCTTCAGACTTTGTTGGTTTATAAGGACATTATTATTTTACTTTATATCTATAAGAAGCCATTCATTTCTCTATAAAGCATGTTGGGATTCTGATGTCATACAACTCCAGGAACTGTTCCAGAATCTGTGAATCGCTTTAGAGATAAAGCCATCAGACTGAATCCTTGCATCTGTTTGAGTCCATCATGTCTGAGAGAAAGAGGCCAAAGAGGAGGGGAGGCGCGGTGAAGAAATAGAACCGCTCAGTGAGAAGCAGAATGGATGGGGGCCAGTCAGACAAAAGTAGAGTCATAGAGTGTAAAAAGTCAAACGGGGGAGTCTGGTCTGAGGGGAGTGGAATGAGCACAGAGTCAATCCAATATATGAGGGTTTTCAGTGTGAGGGTAAGAGCTGTTCTGAACCTAGACCAGTCCTCACTAGGTTTGGAATGGTACCCACTGTCTAGAGTGTTTCATTTTGGAACCAGAATTGCTCAAATATCTTTGCTTGCTGTTTGCAGTTGTGGCCTCATATATGGTT
Source organism: Channa striata (assembly GCA_033026295.1). NCBI lineage: Eukaryota > Metazoa > Chordata > Actinopteri > Anabantiformes > Channidae > Channa > Channa striata. Next base: position 15,085,630 of record CM065173.1, on the reverse strand, counting down.
CACACCACTGACGGTTGGAGGTTCGACTCCCGGTCAGGGTGTGGTCTGTATCAAGTGTGCTCTCTACCTTGTTGCTAATGAGAGTCACACCAAGTTAAAAGTGCAGTTATATCATTCTGACACAGCTCTGCGGAAAGGCTGGCTATAAGCTCATCATGTTATCTCACAGCCCCAGAGTGATTGGACTGAGCAAAGTCTTTGGTTCAGATCCAGCCGGGACCATTTTTATGCCATTTCCCATTTCCATCTTTTCTCTCCTCAGTCATTTGTCTACTTTTAGCATCTATTAAACGTGTGAGATGCCCCATAATATTTATTAAAACAATTCTATTCAAATAAGTTTATATTCTGTTCATAGTGTAATACAACATACTGTTATGCCTCAGACAGAACAGTTGGGTTTTGTGTTGACTCATCATCAGGATTTTTTGAAGTCTGTTGCTACACCACAGCTGAAAGATCTTACATCATCTGGTCCTGAGCTGCTGACCATTGTCAGGCTTTTACATTTAATTTTTGTCTCATCAGTAACCTCTAAACACTTTTCCCATTAACTCAATCATGTCCATAACTTGAAAACTTTTTACATAGTATAAAATTATTACACATATTCTGAACATACTCATCCCAACACTTTCGTGGACCTACAGAATGCATACGTGGCTTGGCACCGTCCCTCCACTCTTTCTTGGTGCACCATTATACCACATTTAAGTCTCCAAGCTGTCGCTGTAAATCATTTTATACACCTGCCATAGTTGCTATGTGCAAAAACTTTAGGATCTCCACAATAATTGAAAAGTTGTGTGGGTTTGAACAATGCTTGTTAACCCGACATGAGTTCGTAAAGACTTCGAGTTTAGGAAAATAAATTAGGATTCGCTATGTTGGGACGGGCGAGTAATTTAGCAGTGTTTGCCAGAGTGTGTGATGATTGCAGCTGTGAATGAGCACACACAACATCATTAAAACTCACATTTCTCTTCATTTATCTGGAGTCAACAGATTTTCTCAAAATCACAACATAGTGATAGACAACAGTGTTAAATCACAATGTCTGGGGAATTTAGGAGTCAGAGACCTGCTGCATTTCAAATTGAGCTCACATCTGTGTGATTGACAACATCTGGATGACTGGCACTCTGCTTGGCCACATACTTCAGTCATGTCAGCATTTGCTGAAACAGCACAAGAGGGCGGTGAACGGTGACTACCAGTCATTTAAAGCCAGAACATATTTAGATCTCACCATGTAGTCCACATTATGAATTTGCAGCCAAGTAGGAATAGAAATGCATGAGGGGGATGAATGAATACGATGAACAGGATGGAAAAATGACTGAACCACAACAAGAGCTGTGTTTAATGTTTTAGTAATTACTATTAAGAGCTATTAATCTCTAGAAATTTTTAAATAACATGCCTTTATTGCACTTTCTGATATCTAAAATGTGCACAAAAACAATTTCCATTATCCACCATTTTTTGCCCTCTCTCCTTCACTCTTAACACTGAATCTATTTGCAAGCTTGCTGCAATTGTTCTTAACATGTTCCAATAATAGGCCTGTACTTCAACATGGACTTGGCACCATGATTTCTGTGCACCTGCAGAGGAGCCTGACAAATAGGGGGCTGCACAGTAGGTGAGAGTGTTTTTGTAAGGAAGTGGGAGTGGATAAGAGCGTTAGGAGCTGGCAAAAAAACGAAGAGGAAGACATGTTGAGGTGAAAGAGGAGGAGGATGGAGATGAAGATTGTTTCTGTAACTCTAAGCTGCCAAGTAGCTCACTTGTAATTCACAGTGATCCTTGATGGCTGTATTCATCCTGCTTAATTACTAACCTGCAGTCATTAGATGGCTCCTGGCATGCGTGTGGGCCTGTGTGTGTGTGTGTGTGTGTGTGTGAGAATAATGTGGCTTAAGTGGATCTGGGTGTTGTAATGGCCTTTGTGGTGTGATCGCTGGAACTTGGTTGTTGGAGCAGGTAGTTTGATAGTCTGCAGCATGACGGAAAGCCACAACACTATGAAATGTAAAAATGGTGAAATATTAAAAGACATGAGATGAATCACTATTCTGATCATCCCAAACTGTGTGAGAATACACAGAGGCACTACTGCAATATTTAAAAGATATACAATATTTATTTTTACTTTTAAAAAAAGTCAGAACCCATAGGTGGACATACTATTGAAGTATCCAAAGGCCAATTCTGAGAAGATTCCTACTGTTTACATAAAATCAGCAAACAATCAAGTCGAAATGTTCCAATCCAGATTCCAGTATTGGGTTTTCATATCTCCCTTCTGTACTTTAATACAACGTTAACCTCCACAGTTAGGGAGGAAGGTAAAAAATATCTGTAGTGTAATGCAATGCTTTTGAGAATAAGTAATGATGGCAAAAGTAAAGCTGAATTGCTAAAATCTTAATGTAAACTATTTTACATATTTTAAATATATTAAGATATTTTTATACATTTAAAATATATTTAAAAAATATATATTTAAAGCATGTTTAATTTTTGTGTCTTACATGTGGGAAAACCACGGGAAGTCTACAGCTTTACCTGAAGTTGTTTTACCTCCATTTTCCTCTGTAGACTCAGATCTGTGCATTGTTTGTTTTATTTCCTGTTTATGAATAAAATATTTGAACGTGCTTCTATCCTCATCCTCAGTTATTAAAAACCTTTTTAAACAGTCACAACCTTGTCACAACCTTTCCGTACCCCGTGGTTGTGATCCCACAGACTTGTCTTTGTCCTTAACGATTTTACTGTCACAGGGCTTGAACTTTTTGTCACACTCAGTCAGAGCAGTTTGTGTCTCTCCTTTTAAAGCATTCTCTACTGTTTTAATGTGCTGTGGTTGTCATCACAGCAGCGCTCTGTGTTTGTGAAATTGCTTCTCCTTTATGCGTAGTTCAAAAGTTGTCTGTGAGTGAAAGCGTCCCACAGTCAGTGTGGGATTTCTGGAGCAAATCGAATGTCTTTTGTGGTCTCAAATTGTGCTCCCACGGACAAACATGGCGGTGACTCCTGTCATCACCGCGGAGAAGTTTCACTTACTATATAACTATGCGGCAGCTTTATTGTAGATGCTATATGGGGAGATTTTACATCCTGGCATCAGTGCACAGTAAATGTCCTTGTCCAAATCCTGACAGAGTGCAACTCTCACAGCAAAAAAAGGAAAAGAAGCTGTAAGGATTCTCTCCTCACTCTGTGGCCAGTCATAAAACCAAGTGAGATTCTAAACCATAAGTTTGCATTTGGTTCCTCATTGTAACTTTACTGTGACAGGTCAAACGTCAACAAATGAAAACAATGCTGGTTATCGTTCGCTCCTCACAAAGTCTCCGCAGTGAGGATGGAGCGTAGAGAACTCGTCACCTTTTAACCTGTGCTGTGGCTGTTTCAGACGCTCGCGGTGGACGTTTAATTGTATGTTACATTTGGCCGACCTGTTGTTGTGGTTCAGCTTTGCAATTCAGCAGGAACCCATGGTGTGTGAGTAACTCCCACACAAGCTTCAAGTTGGCTGTTCATTTGGTGTTGGCCTGAGATGGTGAACTGATGACGAGTTGCCTTGGCAACTTTGGTCCCAAAATAGTCACAGAATCTATTAAATTGGCTTGATGTAAGCAAATTCAGCAAGTGGGTTAATGAACACAGGCCACGTTTTTTTTGTTTGTTTTTTGTGCATGTGTTAATAAAACGAAATTCCAACAATCCAACCTATTTCCTGTTCAGGATGAGTATAAATAAACATACTTGTTTTATGAATTGCATCCTTTCTCAGCACATTAGACTTTTCTCTTGCACCTTAATTTAGTTTGGACACTGGCATTACAGGATATTGATATTGTTGCATGACTGAAGCATCAGAACATCACTGTAAGATACAGTCCAGTCCACTGCGTGTGTCTGTGCATATGAGCTTCTGGAATATATGGAATTTTTTAAGCAAGACAAATACACAATAAAATTCAGTCTATTTTGTACATTGCATTTACCGTAAATTCTGGACTATAGAGCGCACCTAAATTTAGGCCGCACCCGCTAAAATTTAAAAGAAATATATATTTTGTCACATATAAACCGCATCGGACTATAAGCCGCCAATATCCAGGCTGAGAAATAATATCTGTTGTATGCGCTCCTACTCATTGTTCACAGTAGACATGAGGATGTTCTGTGCGCTGTTTTACCCGCATTACGGTAAAGAGTGTGTTTACGTGTATGTGTGGCTGGTATAACACATGTCGAATGTACAGAGCCGACAAAAAAGTCCTTGTTATAAATAAACGGCTTGTTCCATAGCCAAAGGAGAAGACGTCTCTTATTCTTCACGAATTACGCAGGAGTTGCTGCGCTCAACAAAAGATTTTGTACCATAAGTCTTTATTCATACACGCGCAACTGCGCAACTATTGAAGTCGCTTCATTCTCCCGTGCACTGAAAGCACAAATCGCTATTCATCTTCCTCCTGAGCATTGAAACCACTGTCACACTCGATTTCCTTCACGGATAGCCAGATCGATGGCTTCAAATTAAAAGCTGCATCATAGGAATTTCTTCGCGTGTTTTCCATTATGAGGGGGTGAGGGTGTAAAAATATTACCGTATTTTGCTGTTGTGCGTCTTGGGTTGCATGCGCTAAGAATAAAAACTGGCGCTTTTTTGTTTGCACTGACTTCCATCTACAGCGCCCATCTGAGGGCTGCAGAAAAATTCATAGAAAAGCCGCATTTCTGTAAAAGCCGCATGGTTCAAAACGTCGGAAAAAAGTAGCGGCTTATGGTCCGGAAAATACGGTAGTTTTGTGTAGTTTGAATTTCACCTACCTTGTCTCTTATATAAGTGACCGTGGACTAATCAGTTCATCAGTCCCAAGTGCAGTGTGTGCTTTGAAACATAAAATGATTGATGGTCTTTCCAATGACCTAATTAAAGTGTTAGAAATCCCTTATCTCTCTTTTGTTCATAGAAAGTTCATTTCGGTTCAGTGCATCATTATCCAGGTGCACATCCTGCTGGAGGCAGCTTTCCAAATGTTCAGAATGAATTATGAAATCCAAAAACAAATGACGTGATCTGCTTGTAAGTGATGATATAAATCACACCACAAATCTTTAAAAAGCTTCTTACAAACTGAGACAGGAATTGAATACATAGGACACATGGGAGATACTGGGTTGGTTTCCCAAACAAAATCTAAATAATAGTGCGGCTGGATTTTTTTGTCTTCTGCATATGCAAATTTGTGTGAGAACTTGTGTTTCAGCACAAGCCAGTGAGGGTCTCTTAATTTGTGTGCTCACGTGTACCTGCCTCCCTCACCAGGTGAACACAGCCATGCATGAAGCCAAGCTGGTGGAGGAGTGTGATGAGCTGGTGGAGATCATCCGCCAGAGAAAACAGGTCATCGCTGTGAAGATCAAAGAGTCCAAGGTAAGGTGGCATCAGACGGCCTTTAGAATTTGTCAGATCAGCTGAAGAGACACTTGATTTCAAGAATATTTGACTATTATGACACATCGAGCCAACAGGTTGGAACTATTTTTACCAGCTGCTACCTCTGTATGTCTGCTGTTTGCGGTCAGCTTTTTATGAATCTATGTGTCCACGTACCCTAAAACCAAAACCTCACCTCGAAGCTGCCAAACAGGTCAATACGCCTGCTCAGAGGAAGGGGAATTCTCTGTGGACTTATCATTATAACTGACCAATTTGACATCATACATAACATTTTGATTTTGAGTGTTCACATTAAATATTGATTTATTACGTTACAGAGAGATGTGTAGTTTACTGAATTTACAATTTATTTCAATTCAAACACAGTATGTCCAACTATGAATCGTTGCAGCCAAATTGCTGAATACATCTTAAAAAATTCAGCTTGGGGTCACAGTCCACTGGAAGAGAAGCAGTGCTTTTGCATCGGGGAATAAATATGAGAGCAACAGAAGTGTGGACAGAGTACTTTATATTCATCCAGCTCTGTCAGTGCTGCTTTTCCAGCTTGCCTCTGTAGTTGCCTGCTTGTTTACCCAAACACACATAACATAGATGCTTTAGCAGAAATGGAAGAGACAAGTGAGGAAAAAGAACAAGGGAGCTGCAATGGGCCACATTCAGACAGAGAACCTGAATCTTTGTTAAATGAAACCGAGATGGCGTCAGAAACTGTTTTGAGCCCCTTACTGCTGTTTTAAAGAGACTCCAGGATTTACTGTACAGACGTGTGTGTGTGTGTGTGTGTGTGTACATGCATATGTGAGGGATTCACTCCATGAGCATATACAGCAGGATTTCAGGACAAAGCCAAACTCAGACTCTCAACCTCCTACAGGTGAAGTTTTAAGTACCTGCGGAGGATCCTCGGAGGTGGCAAAAGAGCTTTTTGGAGTGATGAAAGATTTCCAAACACTGAAATCAAGGACTGAAGCAGATGTGTTTACGTGTGTGTGCGCTTGTGTGTGACAGAGAGAAGAAAAGTGTCAGAGTGTGTCTTCAGTGATTACAGACAAAGAGCATGGCTTGTTCTCATGAGAGTCTGGTTCTTCAAAAGGCTTTCTTTCAGAGGGTAGAGGAGTGAAGTGCAGGTGACTGACGAATGAGGAAGGAAACGCATAAAACACCAGAGGTGCACTTGACTGTTGTCAGCAGGCGGATGATATGTTAATATATGAGGGCGTTTAAGGAAATGAATTAACGGCACTTTGAGTAATTCAAATAATCACAGGTGTGTTCGCGTGGCGGTTTGCCAGGGAGGAGAGACCACTTTGTGCATTTGAACAAACCTGTGCTACTGTTCTGCGGCTGTGAACAGTGTCGGAGAGGAGAGCGTTCACCGCCGACTCTGCAACAGAATAACAGGATTATGCAGGCTTGATCAGGGGGAGCAGAGCTGTGAAAGGTGCTCCCATTCTCTCGTTCACCTCTCCTTAACAAGCTCTGCCTCTCTCTAAGGAGACTCAGCAGTCGTGCCTAATCTGTCCCCGTCCAAGCAAAACACACTATTCCCATGGCCTGACGTTTTTAGCATATGACAGCCTGTCTTCTAAGCGTCTCGTCTCTCTCTCTCTGTCTTCCATTTGTGCTCTTAAAACTTCAACTGCTCCTTTGGAGCCTTGAGGATCAGCATCTCGCTTTTAAAATATTTTCACCTCATGTCTGCAAGTTGCTTTGTCTTTGACAGCACGTGTGACTTTTGCTGTCATTTCACAAGGTTATGTCTGCTGGTGACTGTAAGCCCATAAAAATGTTAATGTTGTGTTTAAATACACTAGAACGACCTTTTATCACATTTAACAGACAGGGACCTCTTATCACTGTAAGTTAGCGGAGCATCATCATGAGTAAAAAGTGATGATATTAAGCATGATATAAAAAAACACATAACCAAATATCTTTATTGGGAAAATCATGCAGGGAAAATAAAACAAAACTGTATCAGAACAGACGATTTCTGAGTCTCAGGTTGGCACTAGCTTCGATTGCCTTTAGACATTTTTCTTTAGTTTTGTGTTGTTGAATTAATGAATTCATTTCTTTATTTTGCTGAAGTCTAATATAACAACGTTGGACTTTGATAAACATTTTTCAACGTTTTAGATCTTAGATCTTAGGCTCGTCCCTTCAGGGGTTTCCACAGTCGAGCGGGACTTGCCCGTTGATGTAGCATTTAGACTTTTTTGCGTTACATGCCCTTCCTCCTACGACCCCCCCATTGCTTCCAGGCTCGGGGATGGAGCCCGGCTCCGCCCGCACCTGGCCCCCATTTTTTTAAGGTTATAGTGAGAAAGCAAACTTGTAGCCAACTGTGAATAGAGCAAGGTACATTTTCAAACTAACATAGACACCAATGTGGCTTTTGCTCCCTTATAAACCCTTCCCATGTCAGATATATAATGTGCACTCAGCTGTTTACACAAATTTACATTTCCGACTTATACTAATCAACGTCATTTTGGAAAAATCGGCTTGTTACTTTTGCTGTCTGTCTAATGTGGAGCTTTGTGCAGGGTAGTTTTTTCACTCCATTGCAGAAATTATGAAGACGCATTGTGCATTCAGACACGAAATTACGATTGCAGACAGTAAATGATGCGCAATTTAAACGTGGCCTGGAGTAGATGACTTACAGGAGCTCAGGGTTCACTGTCTCGCCAAAGGACACTTTGACATGTTGCCAAGAAGAACCAAACCAGCAATCACACCGCCAACAGCAAAAACAGATTACAGAGGTGTAGTTAGAGGAAGACCTGCTAAGATGTCAATTGAAAACTCCATTAAGCTGCCATTTTTGAGATGCTTCTAAGCCAAGCAGCTTTTCCAGCAGCTGAAAGGTAGTGCACATACTGTTCTTTGAGAGCTTTTGATGACAAGCTCTTAGCCAATTGCCACCCATATGTTTTCTAAAAATCTTATTTGCATTAGTCAGGCCTTGCAAGCAAAAATGTCTTCCTGAAAATGTACACTGAATGCTATTTCTGCAGAGGCATCTATAGATGTACACACTATTTTGGCTCTTTTTAGTTTGATTTTGATTTAAGAAAGGATGCTCTTTTCAAAAAATGAAGCATCCATATTTTACTCTTTGCCTTTTAAAGGTTCACTAAGGTTTCATTTAATTATAAAATAGTTGCAGTCCATAACAAAGCTGGTGAATTATTCTACAGCTCACCTTTCATTGACAAGCCCTGAGCTTAAAAGCTGCCAGTGTTACTTCCTATGGAGGGTTTCATCAAACTGGGCTCAGGTGAATCAGTAGATGAGTCATACTGTAATTAAGACAACTACATGACTTATACCTAATATCATATTAGCAGAAAATGGTTCCCTTGTGCTCTGTCTGAAAAACAACTGGTGATATGGCATTAAAGCAGGATTATTGAACTCTGATAGACCGACCTGCCTCCTAATTTGCACAGCATAGTTCTTTGCAATTAAAACTGAGGATTGTCAATTCAAAGTTTGTGTACTAAAACCCTGGAATTGTATTCCTCCAGCTGTGTGGACTTATTTAAGTGTTTACAAGCCTGATAAATCTCTGGTACGGTTGGGTGCAGCAGGAGCAGCGGCAGCAGCATTCTACAAAAAACTGGTCTCTAGTTCATTTTCCAAGTCTACATGTCAGTGCTTTTCACATCAGCGTTCATTTACATGGAATCGACGTGTATATTATGAAGTGTTTTAAAGCTGTAATGAGAAGTTTTATGGGACCAATCCTATTTTTACTCATTCAACAATTCCACTTAGGAGCGAGTGATAATGGCCTCTGCTCTCTGGTGATGCATGTTAAATTAATTGCACATACTTACTAAATCATTTACTAACAACAGCTGATCAGTGTCCAACGCATTCAGTATCTATCCAAGCTTCCCACAGAGGGTTAGTGCTTTCCTTCCTTACAGTAACCAAACTTCCTGCTATCATTAGTCTAAAATGTTGTAACACCTTCTGTAGCAGGAACCATCCCAGGGGGCGCTGCCAGTGCTGATTTTATATCAGTATTTTAGAGCAATTTGGCAGCAATGCTTAATTATAATTTCTGGGAGTGTTAAACATATCTGTGGATTAGTGCCTGTCACAATGATGAATACCTCATACTGAAATCATTGCACTATAGATGAGATGCATTTGGAGGCGCTGGAAGCTCAGAGGCCTGATTTTGTGCAGTAGAGGGAACAAGAGATGCCAATAGCAAATAGAAAGTTATTTCCAGCCACAGGAGATGAGCATAAAAGATCAATAACACCAGAGAACTACTTTTGTGTGAGTTCTGCGAATGGTGATGAGACCCTTTTGGGCTAAAAATTCCTGCATAGTAGAAGAATATGAGACTAGCATCTCTGAGAATGAAGGAGGTAATTTGAGGTTGGTATTGTTTTGTGTGGCCACATCACTGAGGGAACAATTTAAGAGTCTAGTCACCAAAATAGCTGAACAAATGAAAATAAATCAGAGTACTGCAATCGAACAGAATGTTCTGTGTCTGTGTTTGTTCCAGGTGATGAAACTGCGCAAGTTGGCTCAGCAGATTGCAAACTGTCGCCAGTGTCTGGAGCGCTCCAGCGCCCTCATCACGCAAGCCGAACAGAGCCTGAAGGAGAATGACCACGCCCGCTTCCTTCAGACTGCCCGCAATGTCGCAGAACGGTGGGTAATGCTGCGCATGTCATGCAAACGCACAAACAGATGTATGAAGCAGAAGAAGTAATGAGGATTGCGCTCAGGTCATAATAAAGTTCATATGCATATGAACAAGTTTTTCTAGGTTTTGGACTTCTAGTCCAACTCCCACAGATGAAACTGATTTTAGTTAGTTTCATTCATCCATTTTGTCTCTGTATGGGCAGTCGTGTCTTTCAAGCCACAAAATAAAACTAGTTTTTTTATTGAATTTGACAATACAAATTCATTTTATTGACATAAAAAAAACCTGCCCTGTAAATGTTTCTGTATTAACAGCTTTCTTTCAATAGAATCAAATTCTAGACTGAGCTTTCTGGGGAAATCAGCATTACATCAAACCTCTCTTGCTTGTCTGATCAATGTCAGGCCTCGGTTGAAAATCATCTATCATTTACGGGGCTGGCAGCTTCTCTCTCCCCCTGCAGATAAACTATGTGTAATTCCTGGATTCTGTCCTCCCCTCCTCCAGGCCGACAAAGAGACCTGGGCATAATCTGCAGCTAGCATAGCAACTTTTATTTGGCCCAGACTCTGCTTTTTTTCAGCACCTGGCTGGGCGCTTTATTGACTGACTGGTTTCTGTTCACTGTGGAACAAAGGTCTCAAGGACCGGTCTGCAGCGCCGCCAGCACTGTGGTTCAGGCTGGCCCTCGACACAATCCGCTCGCTGATGCTCAAAGCAGAAGGAGCCACACATTTTCACAAAGCTGTGCAGACTGTGGAATCAGTTTGTGTGTGTTTCTCTTTGTCGGAACATAAAGCACCAAGGCGGTGACACTGAAAACTGTTCAGTGTCTATATTGTTTTTCGACATTGTCTACTCATCTATATTTTCTTTCTTTCTCAGCTTTTGTTTTGTTACTGACCCTGTCTGCCAATTCCTCCCTCTTGTCACCTTACTTCCTTCACTTCTCTCCTCACATTTTTCCACCTCTTCACCACCTTTCATCTCTTTTTGCTCTTCTTCTCATGTCCTCTCATCGCCTCATCTGACCTCACACCCCTGCCTCCATCTACTCCTCCTTGTCTCCCTACGAACACTTCCTTTTCTAACCACGCTGCAGGGTTGCCATGGCGACGGCCTCCTCCCAAGTGCTCATCCCTGATGTCAACCTGAATGAGGCATTCGATAACTTTGCCCTGGACTTCTCCAGAGAAAAGAAGATTTTAGAAGGACTAGATTACCTAACAGGTGAGACATGCGTCTGTACACTGTAGGGCTGCAGGTGCTGTGGTCACTGCCAGAAAACCTTGAAACTACATAGGCGGTTTATTTTTTTTACACAACAAAGTAGACTTCTTTAGGTTGGTGACATTTTCAGACCCTGTGGTATATGAAAGCTGCTGGATAACCTTCACACACACGCCATTCTGTCTACACACTGTTCTGTACGGTGACATTACGTTCTAGAGAACGCAAACAATTTTTAAAAGCATTAGAAATGTAAAAGCCACCAACTGATGTAAAAATATCCTTTAGGGAAATATTTGTATGAATATTAATTCATCAATTACAAAAGCTTTATGTAAGTGAAATTGATGTTTTGACTTTCATACGTACTTTTCTATATTTCATAATGTGCCTCAGTAAGTTTTATTTCTCTGATTCACATCCATATGTAGCTCCCAACCCTCCCTCCATAAGAGACGAGCTGTGCACGGCCTCTCATGATACGATCACTGTTCACTGGACATCGGAGGACGAGTTCAGCGTCACCTCCTACGAGCTGCAGTATACCATCTACACCGGACAGACCAATTTTATCAGTGAGTCATGTGCACATACACACACAAGGGTGGAAATGAAGAAAATGAGATCCGTACACATGAGATCTGATCAGAAGAAGATTTTATTTGATGAAGTTCGTGTTCACATTTCAGCAGGAGCCAGCAGTAGCTGGAATGTTTTTAATAAAAGCTTGGCTCTGAGGGATGGCATGCGTTGACCTGTGTTTACAGCTTTTAATTTGAAAGAGACCTGCAAGGAAATATTTGTACACATGTCAAAAATAATGGCCCGTGATGATTGAATATGTCTTAATTATTATTAAATTTAGACTTTCAAATTTAGGTTCTTTCAAATTTAAAATCCCCACAATTACAAGACACACATGAGCACAAATAAAGGAAAGCGTAGTTTTGTTTGTACCATTTATTATGAATGCACCAGCACTAAGATTCATGCAGCTTGTGCACCTACACACACTGGAGCACAAGGCAACACCGTATTCTCACTGATCTCTCTGCAGTTACAAAGAGAAATAAAGTGGAGCACCCCAACACTTTCTGTGCTTCTCAGTCTTATTTTCATATCTTCAATATTTTATACTAACTGTGTTGCATAACCTAATTTTTCTGTCCAGCTTTAGTCTTTGTGGCCCTCTCTGCTTGTATTTATAGAGAAACAGAGCTGAGTTATCAGCAATACTTGTTATTAAAATAGGACATACAGAGCATAACACAAGGGAATGCTGCAAATGGATTCACTTTTTTGTATCTGCTTTTTGTTCAGGCCATGTAAAAAAGAAAGAACAAAGTGTAAACTCGCTGCATTCTTTCAATTTCTCCCGATATGATACCAAAGCTGCTTCATAACTTGCTCCACGGTTGAACAAACATGTTTATATATCTAGTGCGTTCTGTTACAATTGCTCTTACATCATCTCTGTGCCAGTAATCTGACGGCAGAGGTGTTTCATTCAGTGCTTCCAATAGAGCTGCAGTCATATTACAATTCCTACGAGTAAGTGACTAGTTTTTGCCGTATATTTCGGATCCAATATCACCACCGTGCAGCCTCTAAAATTTTGGCTCACAACTTCCAACATGAGGAAATTGAATATATTGCTCATATTTCCTACCTTTATATCAGAATGACCTATTGATTTATCATTGAACAATCCTGCACGATTTCCTGACGTTTGATTCCTCTTACAGCTCATTAGATATTTTAATGCTACACTTAGTCGTCATGAGGATTTACACGTTTACTGAAACCTGCCTCCCTTTAGCTAATCACTTACATACTGCAATGACTGCTACACAAACTAAAGGAAAGAAAGAGCCGTGGTGGAGGAAGACAGGTGAATCTCAGAGCGGATAATCGTTACACAGAGGAGCCAAAAGTTGGCACTTAGTGATATTTCGAGGATATGATTAATGTACATAATGGTGCACATTCAGGCATGTATACACACACACCTGTGCTTCTCAGCTCCTCTCCTTCCCTCTTTGATCTTTTCATCATCTCCTCTCCCATCCTCTGTGTAGCCTGACATTTCTCCATCTCACCATGCAGCTCAAGTGCCCCAGCCATTTGAAACATCAGGATACATTTCAGCTGTGATAGTCTGAGTGACTCAGATATTCAGCGGTGTGCTGCTGCAGAGTCCTCAGAGAGTCGCAGGAGAAACTGAGAACGGGAGAAACCCATTTACCTTTCCATGTCACTTGAGTTTTTACCATAGCGATTTTCTCAAACTTTCCAAGTGGCTAAATGCTCCCACTCGAGCATCTGCCTGTCTGACTGTTTTTCTCTGGACTGGCCTGGTCCCCAGTCATGGCACTCCTATGTGGAGCGACGGGCAGCTTTAGGGTCTTATGAACTTTGCAGGATCATCCAAGCACAGCAGCAGGAAACATATTCATAGGAAAGAACTACTTATCACGAAAGTTTAGTACGATGTTGAAAAAAATGTTCCATCGATGTCATCCCGCCTATTTTTTACCAAATTGCTGTTGCTGGTTCATTTGGTTTTTTAGGAGGTCTGCATGTTAACCACATCAGTGGTACCTGCCTGTTGCGTTTTCCTGCCACATGTCTTTCATGTGTATTCATAAGATCCTGTGGTGAAGTATTAATATGATTATCACAAGTGCAATGTAGAATCACAGTGGGCAGGAGGACAGCCCAGGGTTTAGTAAAATCTCTCTCACACTGTTTCTCAATAGACATTCTGTCAGAGTGTCGGCAGGATCAGGCTTTGTGGCCGTGCTTGAAATGGTGATGAGGTTTTAGTGATTGCAGAAAACTAAACTGACAACACTACAATCAGCAGTCAGGAGATAGATGTAGACAAGATATTATTGATCCACAGCTGCTCACACACACACACTGTCCCTATATGTACACACATGCAACATATAATCATGCGCCTGCACACACACGGACACACACACTGCCACCGTTAACGCTATATTGCATCATCAAAGACAACCCTGTTCCATTCCCAGGATACTTAGTGCTTCTGTTCCTTTGTCATGTCTGTCGTGACTCTGGGACACACACTCATACTGTAAATATGCAAACACACATGTGATGCCTGGATTAAAGACATATGCTGATCTACATATTTTTTCTAGGTTTTGTTTTTTTTTTTTCCATTTTTGCAATTTCACGTTTACTCCTCCTCTACGCTTTGAAATCACCATGCTCCCCAAAAAAGCTCAGCTAGTGTCAGAAAGCCTCTTTTCAGTGGCAAAAGTAGCGACAGAGTATGGCTGTGTACTGACCTAATTTGATTTTGCAAAAATGGAGAGGTGCTATGAAGATCAAAAGCTTTAAAAATGGAAAGCAGCATGAAGCCCCTCTCCCTCGTCATCGCTTTTTGAAAGCCCACAGAACATTGTAGCCTCCCCTATTTTTACAGGGGTTCGACTAAAACGACAGGTGGGAGGAATAATTCTCATCACAACAAGGGACAGCTGTCACAGAACAACAACGGTCTTGTTTTTTGACAGAAACACTGCAGTAACATTTAATTCCGGATTGTGGATGATTTTTGCAAAACCATGTTGAAATAAAATGCATATGAATCGGTAATGTAAGGTGTAAAGAATTGTCTCCTGAACTTTTTTTCTCTCTCCCTCTCATCTTGGAAGATGAAAGCTCCCCGCACTGTTTTCTTTGTCTCAGAAAAGCCTGTGGAAGTTGGCAGATAGGTAAAGACGCAGCCATCATCCTAACTTTAAGAGTGTCCTTCCCTCATTCATTCTTAAAGCTGCCTCACTTTTAAAGGCCTTATTTGCGTCCTGTGAAGTATTTATATTTACAAGCAGACTCTTGGCTATTACTTATGCATGCGGTTGCACTGGTGCTCAATAATTCAAAATGCATCCTCACCAGAAGGGACGAGGCAGGCATGGCCCTGAGAGCTCTCACCCTTTCAGGAGTTTTATTTTCTTGTAATTCTGCAAGAGGGAGGAAACATGAGACAATGAGAAGCATCGTTATTCTAGGTTCAGCTACAAACACTAACCTCAGCTGTCGTGCAACGAAACAAGATGCTCTGTTAGTTTCGGCAGGGATTTCTTTAAATGCATTCAGAATGTTTCAGGTGGGTGAAAGAAATTTTAAATATCGTAGAAAGTGGCTGTTTGTAAGAACTGCCTCTTAAATGTTGGCTCACAAATCAGAGTTTCTGTCTGGGTTCCTGTTACTATTAGCCGGGGTCACCATTTAACAAGCAGCAGAAATTAAAAAGGCTTTAATACGGGACTTTGTGCTTAGAGACGCTGTGAAATCTTTCACACCAGGTTTGTTTTCCACACATCAGATAGTAACATAAGTGCACCAGCCCCACACTTTGCTAACGGTCACATTTTCCAAGTTTTGCAATATCTGAGTGGACTAAGCAGCTTCCTCCACCCACCCCAGCACAACAGCTCTGTCACCTCTGTGACACACCTCTCACAGATTGTGTTTAAAACACAGTTTCATTAAAAAGACACGCAGTTGTAAAGCGGTGCGTCAGTTAAGGTGGAAATAACAGTAATGTTGGTGTGTAAATCCGACCCTGTTATTATTCGTGAGACTAGAGGCCCCGAGGGTCCTCCATTGTAGACGATCAGCTCTGAGCTGAGATTTTCCTGTCACCCTTCACAGTCCGCTGCAGCTGAGACACTGAAAATACTGTGTTCAGCAGCAGGTGACTGCCGAGCTAACCCAGCCATTACTAACTCTCTACTGCAAGTCACTTTGAATCAAAGCGCCCACCAACCGGGGACACATTGGCATCGCCTGCGATTCCATCTATTTGAACTTTAATGACTATCATATCAGTTCGGTGCTCGCAGGCACTTGCTGGAGATATGCACTCACTGAGCGTATGAATCTATACTGTATGTTTGTGGTAACAAACAACTGAACACTAACGTGTGAGAGTCAGGAAATCCCAGCCGTAGTAATTATGATGCAAGCAAAGCAGTAAAATTAATGTCCTATAACGTGGGGAAAAAATCTGTTTTTTTAGCCAAAGCAAGTTGTTTTTGTGCTTCATCATAACTAATGTACTTCATAATTGTACCCATCTGTTACGGAATGGGCCAGGATGTTTCAAACGTGGCCTCTCTGTGTGTAGTTTGCATGTTCTCCATGTGCTTCCTTCCTCGTCATCCCACAGTCCAAAAACATCCATGTCAGGCTCATTGCTAAATTGCCCGTAGGTGTAAATGTGTGTGTGAATGGTCGTCTGTCTGTCTGTCTGAGTTGGTCCCACGATAGACTGGTGACCTGGTGTTAAAGGCTTCAGCCACCCCACGACACTAAACAGGATAAGTGATTAGCGGATGGATGTTTATGACTGTGTCCATGACAACAAAGGTGCAACACTTAATTCCGCCATATGAAGAGCTGCTCCTGTGGGTCACATGAGGCAGGAACAAACAGCCTATAGTCGTTTTGTTCCTAATGGATCACACAGATCCATCCTGGTGAACGCACAGTATCGTATGTCGTGACAGAAGCTCAAGCAAAGGTAATTGGATGGATCAGTATGTGCTGCACGCATAAATGTGTGTGTGATAACTCTCTAGAGGTTTGGAGAAACCTAACACTCTGCTCTGAGTGGGTTTTGGGGAGAACTTTTTTTGCTCTTTTGAATGTCACTGAAAAGATTCTCAGCAGGACTCACTGTAGCTCGGCTCACCAAGAAAGTCTAAACACAACTTAGTTACTCAGGCTGTGTGTTTCTGCCTGTGTGTGTTTGCTAGGTTTGTACAACTCGGCAGACAGCTGGATGATCGTCCCCAACATCAAGCAGAACCACTACACGGTGCACGGCTTGCAGAGTGGCACCCGTTATATCTTCTTTGTCAAGGCTATCAACCAGGCAGGAAGCCGCAACAGTGAGCCAGCCCGCCTCAAAACCAACAGTACGTAAAAATTCTTATGACACCTCCGCCTGTTTCTCTATGAATATTTACAAGCCTTGATAATTTGGCTTTTGATATTTATTACAATTTAAAGTTATTCTGTCTGGATTCTATGTGCAACACACAGGCACCGCTCACAGCTTTTTCCATGGATGAGTGGAAGATAAGTAGAAGATTTACAGCTAATTTAGATCACATTTTGATTAGTAGCAGGGTGTTTAAGCATTACTTTAGTTTGTCCAGAAATCAACAAAGCATCCAATGTTTTATTGGAAATTCATTTTAGTCTTATTTCCAAAAGGTGTGTAGTTGTCATTTACTGACTGATCATGTAGCATCATGTAGGGCGAGACAAACAATGTGGATGTAAACACACACACACACATACATTTGGACAGCAATGTTGTAGCATGGTATATAACGTAACTTTTTTTCCAAGTATTTTAAGACAAAGATGATGCTTAAAAAAAGTCTTATTGGCTGTGTAGGAAATAATCATGAACTTATATTTTAATCCCACTCAGACAATTAGGCACAACAATGTGTCATTTTACATTTTACATTTTAAGCCTTCCTGCTGCTCATGTATGTGCAACATGTGATAAAAGAATCCGTTTGACCTAAAAGAGTTTTGTAAATCGCTTCTGTGTTTTTCTCAGATAATACAATAATATGCACGTGTGGGATGTTCTTCCTCCTTTTATTTTTCTCTTGTGCACAACCGTCAGCTTATACTTCACTTACTCTGGCTGTGTCTAAAATCCCTCCCTATTCACTACTTCCAAACGTATTAATTAATGTACACTAAGTAGTTCACTCAATAGTGAGCAGTCGGCTTAGACTCCAGACTTTAGCCGTTGTTAAATTATTTCTCCATTGGCAGCTGTTCAGCAGAATTAGTTTCATCGTTATAATGGTGAGTATGATTATTAGCAGAGTCATGTACAGTTCACATACAGTACTGGACACTACTGTTTACATTCCTTTGTTGAAGATGTGATGAGTTATACAGTGGATGTAGTACTTGTTTTGTTTTTTTAATAACTGCTGACTTACTCTGCTTAGTTACTCATTGTCCGCGTTTCTACGCAGTGATGATGTTTTGACATCCTCTCTTGTTCGATAAATTTACTATCCTGGTGCAAACTATAGAATACTTCCTCTAAGTAAACAAAGATTATGTTTAACTGACACTTTCTCTGTTTCTCTCTTTTCTCATTCCCTTTTTTCCCCCGAAGTGTTTTCTTCTGCAGAATCTTGTCCTGGTGCTTGAACTCAGTTTTTCCTTTATAGACTTCCCCCTCTTTTTTATGACTGCACACAGTAAATAAAAAGAGGAAAGAGAGCAAACAAAGCTACAGTGAATATAATTCAATGATGCCAATTGAGTTACAGCAGCAAGCAAAGACAGACACTGGGATTAAATCTGGAAAGTTGTATTTCCGGCAGTCTGGTCTGAGGAGCTTCGTACATATTGTTCGTGTGCAGCAGTGGCACATAAGGAGTTAAAACCTCAGCAATATACAGTAGCTAATTTAGGATATGCCTCAAGGGTGCTCAATAAAATTTTAAAATCAGTCTTAAATTGCAGCAGTCAGGCAGTGAAGCTAAATTGGAGTTGATATGCCAGCCCTTCTTAGCTGCTGTCACGAGTTTGACTGTGGCATTTAGGATTAACTGTAATCTGGATACACTCTGCTGAGTAAAATAGGTGTGTGAGACGCCGCGGCAGTCAAGGGAGGATCTGTCTTTCAGTCTCTGACACACATACGCAGACATTTTTCTCTCTCACTTTTTTCATATACTTCATGCCATTTATTTTGTAATATCCAGCCTGTTGTTGCAGCAGCTGCTTTAAATTTTATTAGACCAGAATATCTGCTGCTTTTACAGTCTTGATATTAAGCTGTTCAGTTTGCTAAAGTGGGAAGATCTACAGTTCGTACTTCTCCTAACGCAGGTTGTGTCTCTGTGTGTGTGTCTCTGTGTGTGTGTCGGTATGATCAAGTCCATCTTGTTATTGTCAGCACATCTTCTTGTTAAATTTTGATATTGTATTCTAAGTTTTTAATAGCAGGCAAATATGATGTTACTGGTTGGAATATTTTGTCCTTAAAGTACTTCAAGCAGAATGTTAGTTCCAAACTAGCAGGACACTGGGGCATGATTTGTTCTGTTTTATGTTCAAATTACCAATTAAATATATTATATTGTTATTAGTGAAGAGGGGGCGCTTGAGCAGAACTCTGCACCCTCTCCACGAGTAGGCTACACCTGCTCTGTACTTGATGCTGCCATCACCAATCTGTGCCCCCTCCTGTCTAAAAACTGTCTGTTGGGCATAAAGCATGTCAGGACTTTAAGTCTTCTTATGGAATTAGAGTGGATTACTGCATTAGTTGGATGTGGGCATGACACGTATACAGAGGTGAATTGCAGGGCATCTGGAGTATCACTGAGCAGTGGTAGTTTAATTTACCAAAACTCCTCCAGCACAGAAAACTCATCAGTTTAAGTAATTATTTTTTTCATTTTCATTTGTATTTGTGTTTCTGTCACCGTTTTCTGTCTCTTTCTATCAGTCTGAGTTCATTTAATAAAACACACACACATATATATAGCATAGTAATGTGTATGTACTAGTATAATGTATAAATGTATAAAGTATGAAGACAATCCCACTCCCGTTCGTCCCGCTCCGCACCTTCTCTTTGTCATCCCTCATCTTCTCTGGCAGCCAGTGTTATCAGGGGGAAAAGCTTGTCCACCCACAGCCAAGTTTGGTGGAGATTTTAAGCCTGTGATTGGCAACCAACATTTCTCTCTCATGTAACGGTTTAGACAAGCCATCAAAACAACAAAAACATTCAATATTTTCTCATGATTGAGTTTTTTATATTTTCTATGTGTGTGTGTGTTCTTTCATGCACCTGCACCATGTGTGTTCATACTTGTGCCTGTCAGCTTGTTCATATGTTTTGTCCCTCATTCCTGCTTTTGTCTCCCACTCTTTCCTCCCTCTTCTTCTCTAAGGAATTGGTATTCAGATTAAAGTGCCTGACTCATCTGTTCCAGTGTCTTTGGATGTCTTTTGAAAATGGGTCACAACTAAACTGATCACAAATATCTCACTTTGACAGGCTTGTTAGGTTTTTCTATAGGCTCTGCTGCTGTACGAGCTCTAGTATCAAGCTTTTTAGCTGAGAACCACAAGTTCTTTACTTGCACTTGAAGTCTCTCTCTTTCTGTCTGTGGCTAGATTGGAAGGTTTAGCTGTCACATTTTTAAGATGAGAGGCTCCGGAGGCTTTTAGCCTAAGCTCATCATATTTCAGGCAGAGGCTTGCGAAGCAAAGAACACAGTGACAAGTCGCACAGATACTGGAAACTCATGCTCAACAACTCAAAAGAGCAACTGCTAAATACACCCAATAAGCAGCATCATAAATATGTAACACAAAAATTTAGATGGCATAAACTGTGTCAATACCGCACCATAAAAGTAAACTCAGGGGCACATTATCAAATATTTTTCAAATGTTTAATGTAAACTGCAGCACTATAACCTGGGATCATCTTTTTTTACTTCCAAAACTAACAACACAATATAGAGCCGAACAGTTTTCTCTATAACCCCAGATGATGCCAGGATTGTAAGTGAAGGCTCTTGTTTAACTTCAGACAATTTGCATTTTGAGAAAAACGTTCACATGGTTCAAGGAAAGTTCATTCAAGCAAGTTTTACATCACAACACACATCCAACTCTGCTTAACAAACACGGGAAAAAGTTTGTAGGGGCTGCATATGTCGGAAAGAAATTAAGAATTTAGACTCAGTCTTCTCTTTTTTTTTTTTTCCTGGAATTCAAGAAGCATTGTTAAAATCTGTTCTCTTACGCAATGTCTTTTGTTGGCCTCAAACAGTCCGTGTTCCTCCGCTTTGGTTTGTCCTTTTCTAACCCTCCTCTTGGAACAGTGTCCTCTCTTACCCCTGGCTATGGCATATGATCTCTTCTGCTGGTGCCCCTTCTTCAATCTGTATGCCATCTGTCAATTCATCCCAGAGGTAACGCTTTTCATCTCAGGATCTCAGGAGCCATTTCTGGCCTTGTAGTAAAGACAGGGCAGAAATGTTAAATGTAATTTCGTACAGATGAATGCAAGTTGAAGATTTGTGGACACAGTGAGTGCGTGCATGGATAATAATGAAACGGAGAAACACAGCTTCTGCCCTTCACTTAGCATCGCTAAGATAAAGCTCAGTATTTATGTATATTCATATAAATATGATGTATGGTGTGGTTACTTTGGGTCTGCCTTATCTTTGGAAATATTTTATCATGCATTGTATCGTACGACCCCCTTAGAAACCCTCAGTCCTGCCGTGATTGGGCCCTGAGGAAGCTCCTCATTGCTTAGAATAACAATCTGACATTTTTACTCAGCTCCGATGCTACTTAGTCAGCAATATAATGCAGGAAACCTGTATCAGAACCATATTTACAACCTCTGGTGACCTCTAGGTAATGCAGAATCTTAATTTTCTCTTCTTTTTATTTTATGTGTCATAAAGTTGTGTTGTGTTTTTACAAAATTTCTTAGTTTGCATGGAAACTTCTATAGGTGTGTTACAGTAAATCACCACCAGTTTCACACAGTCTATAACGTCCCCTGGAGAATATTACAGTACAGTGTTTGTGAAACCAAATTATAAAAAGTCTTATGCACTTGAGTCAGCATCAGGTTTACAATGTTGATAAAAAAAGGAGTAAAAATAAATCCTCAATAATCCAACAGTGTACTGTTTTATTGGCATGGCACATCCACCGTAGCCATGTTTGGTACAGTTTAGTTATGAAGTCATAAAGCTTTCGAAGGCTTTTGAGGTCACTCCACTGAAGCCACTCATTTAAGCCTGTGTGGTTCAAAGTGAACACGGTCCCTAACGCTGTACTATGTACTGTACTGTACCCACAGTCAACATGTGAAGTAACTCACAGCTTCTTGAAACACATATGAATTAAATATGACGAAGAAGAAGAGAAGTTAAAAAGAAAGTGTGTTGATACGCATGTGTGTGACCTTTTACTGCCGTGACCATCCATTTACCTCTGAACGAACCGTGTCCAGGCTCCTACACCACTGTCTTTTAAAGTGAAAGCAGTAACCTACAAAGGGACACAGAGAGGGAGAGTATGAAAGTGGACAAAAAGTGACAGACTGTGAGTCAGAAGGGGAGAGTGTTGAGTGAATAAAAGACACCAAATAGCTCTTTGCAGGCATGAGTGTCTGCAGACACGAGTGCCCTCAATTCGCTGCCTTTTTACCCATTAAAGCAGCCCAGGCCTCTGTGATGTACACAGTCAGAACTACACTGTGCCCATCCAGTTACAGGTCAGAAATCTTAAGGGAGTGGGCAGCATGCCAAACAGTACTATTATGAAATACACAAAAAATGATTTGTGTTTTTTTTTGCAGGTTTAATTTAAATTCAATGAGCCTAATTTGAATTTGTAGATTCTCTTATAAAAACAAAAATAATGAAGCCCACATACAGAATTCAAAGCCAGCTATTGATTTTCACATTAAAAAGTTAAAGCCGCATAGTCTGGCTGACAACATTAAAAATAATTATTCTTGTTTTTTACTGCACCATGTTTTTATTTATTTATAAAACATTAGCATGAAATTGAATTAAGGTTGCATTTGAGTTTGGTCACAACTTATTAGAGTGGCGGCTGACAGAACAAGAACCCCCATTAATCCAGAAGGCTTTTATTAGACTGTGCCCTGTTTATGCTTTTTAATTGGCTGTCTGACTCAGTAATGAATTCATACCAACCAGAAACTAAGTTGCAGTAGAAGAGGAAAGCAGTTTGTTAATTTGGGACGGTTCCGCTTTCGACTGAATAGTATCATCATCGCCTTCTGGGCTGTCGACAGCAGTCTTATATTATCGTGCAGCGTGTTCCTGTATCTGAGTTGCCTCTTTTCTAAGCTTAGTGCTCCGCACTGCAGGCTAGTGACTAACAGGTCCGGTCAGTGCCAGCAAATCATGGCGTCTAATCTGACTGTGCGTGTAGGTGGATGTCAGCTACAAGATTCCACGGCTCAGAACTCGGTACATGTCCTGTGATGATTTCAAGTTTCTGTGAGGAGCCTTCATGTGGAATATTTCCTTTGAGTTGTTGTTCTTGTGCTCCGATATTTACTTTTCCCGAATGGGTGTCAAACCTTATTTTAAAAAATGATAAATCCACCTCGTTACCTACCAATATAAGGTGCATTTGAAAAAGGTCAGACTCTTGTACGTCCCTCACACCCTTCAGGATCTTCAGCGGAGGCACCAATCAGATTCCAGCCTGCTGGTTTGACATCTGTCCCGCAGTGAAAAGCTTCCAAACAGCAACACCCACTTTGTCATTTTGTGACAAAGCTGTAGGATGATATGAAGTAGGAGTACCAACAACACAAATCCAAGCTTAAATATGTCTCCGTGTAGCAGCTCTATTGTTTACAAGTTAAGACTAGGCTCTATTTTGAGCTTATTGTTTGTGTCAAAACAAAAAGCTAATCTGAATGCTCACTTCCTCAGGGCAGCTACTGCGTCGCTGTTGACTTTCTAATCAGCGGCATTCTGTTGGTAAACCACTCTGGGTGTCCATGTTGTGTGCACAAAGCAGGAAGCAAACACACCAGAGTGTGTATGTATATGTGTACATGTGTATATGCGCAGAACTGTATTTTGCATTATTTATTATTTACATTATTTACATTTCAGCATGCGTGTGATGACAGGCCCCAAAGAAAAGAGTAGGATGAAGAATACTACACGAGTGGACTGTTGCAGTGGAAGACATGTTCCCTAATTACGATGAACATGCAGTTTATTTAGAGCCAATCCTACATGCTTCCTCCTGCTGCTGTAAATAATAGCCAGGCATATATTAATGTGCAACTGAAAGTACTTCTAAACATATTCACCACTTGCTCCAGTTTGAGTTGCATTTTCTAACTACAGTGTACAGCTGTTCTGGAAAATTAATGAGCCTTTTTTTCTTAAATTGCAACGTATTTGCCCCAAAACCTTTGCGACGTCTGTAGGAACAAATATGTTTGGGGTTGAGCACTACAGGCCGGGCGGGGAAAGTGTGGAGAGTTTCTGGTTTTGTCTTGTTGTCTTTGTCTTGTTGAGAACAATAATAATGAAATATAACAGCCCTTAACGCTGAAATATAAATTTCTTGGTGTGTTAAGAAAGCTTTTCACAGGGCTTATACAGAATGTCTCTGACCCATCAAATACAGAAATGTCAATCGATATCAGGGGGACTTAACATCGACATTGCAATGACAACCTTCAGCTCACCAGCAGAAGACACAGCAGCAGAACGTTTCACAGATGTGTCCTTCATTCCCTGAGCATGTGAAATGTCAGCAGGTGGAGACTGGGCTTGTTGACTGAGCGTTTGGTTTGTCTTTGTTTATTTCTGCGAGACAGATAACGCGCTCATTACATGTGAGCTCTGCAAACCTGAGAGCTCAGCACTTCACCAAGGAAACCTCGATACTGATCGACCAAACTTTCAAGCCTCTTTGAAACATTTTGTGTGTGTAATTACAATTTACACACACACACCGAGTGGTACTGGCAGTAATTCAGTCAGCACCGTTGGTTGTCTCTCTTCAGTCGAACGGGCTATCACAGAAACGTTCTCTTCGAAATGGCTTCTTAATCACAGTGAAATTTCAAGCAGGCCTGGGAGCCGTGTTTTTCTTGCGCTGGTCTCTGAGGACTGTGCTGAGTTCATCAAAGGGTGACAAAGATCAGAGATTGTCATTTGTCTTTGCTCTTTGCTGCACAAAGACATTTTCAAATTTCCTAGTGAGAGGTGAGGGGCGAATGACAAAGATGTGATATTCATTGATTCACATTGCTTTGAATTTATTCTCTGTGTACTCATGTCACATGACTGAGCATTTTTAGTCTCACTGGTGTAAATCTGTGTCTTAGCCAGTTCATGAAAGTTGTTGAACGCGGTTGAATTATGCACCGCGTTACTGTTGGATCAGTCAATCAGAATTAGCCACGCGGCGTGGAGACACACATTTTAATGCCACGTGATGATTTGCACGTCCAACATGACTGCAGACACCTGTGAACAGGTCTGAAGCCGTGTTAGACCCCTCGTGTTATTAGAGAGCGATCTATGTTCCTCATGCCGCTGTTTCTTCAGCAGTAATTGTTTAGTTACGCAGTAAAATGATTTTTTTTAATGTCTCCCTCATTACAGAGGCAGCTCAATCTATTCCTCAGCAAAATGGTGAGGCAGGAAAAAGAAAGGGCCTGGGTGAAACAGACTGTATTGAAAAAAAGTCGATTACCCAGATCCTGTCCAACTGTTTCAACAAGGACCCTACACATCCAAGTTGCAACTAGTTTTTCATACACATTCCCCAAGCAAGTGTAACATGATCATTAATATTATTATCCCTATTTTTAATAAAATGCATTATTAAGTGTGTTTTACATACAGGCAGTTATTTTGTGTGTACTGTAGAGCTCTCTAGAAGCATTTGAATTTGGCATGTCCTCTGAGTGCTTCTACCAAGTACCTGTACTGTGTTTTCACTGCAAATTTACTGTAGGTATTTCCATTCGCTGGCAACTCTGAAGTAGTCAGAGCCATTACCTGAATAAAAGTAGAAGTATTGCAATGTAAAATACTTCTCTGCAAAATAACTTTTAACCACAGCTGTCAGACAAATGTGGCAGGGTAAGCAGTTCAATATTTCACTCCGACGTGAAGTAGCAAGAAATACACTAATACGCCGAGGTGAAGTACAAGCACCTTAGTTCTTGTACCAAGCTACATTCCACCACAGAAGCGTGTAGATATGACTTGGCCTGCATCTTTCTGCATTAAAATCAAATGGCTCACAACCTCACTTTGCAGTATTGACCAGTTGCTGCAGTACCGTGATGCATTGGGAGCAGTTTGAATGCAACAGTTCTTTTAATTTTACTGTACACTTGCCAAATCTTAGTTTTGTTGATGGTGCCCTGCCAGCCTTGTATACAGCACATATTCTCTTACTTATTCACACATTTACTACTTACACATAAGCTGGTTATGCATGATTTTTTCTATTTAAAAAAATCCTGGCATTGGTTCAAACATTTCTACTTGGCTTCTTACAGTACATGTGTTTGTATGGAGACCAGTGGATGCTTTGTGTGTGTGTGTGTCTGCTTGTCCTTTACTATCGCACGTGTCTCCCCTTCCCAACCTCGGGCCCAGCCTGGCCTCTCAGGAGTCATTCCCTGGAAAGGCATGACAGAGCCCCAGTGTTTGGAAATGGCTGCGCTGGCAGCGATAAGCAGTTCAAAGAAGAGAGCGCATTAATGTAATTGGCTGCCAGCAGCACATTGGCCTCGACGTCTCATATCCACATGCGGTAACACACACTCACCACGCGGATTATTGGAGGGGAGCGTGCGAGAGTGGAGCGAGTCTGGAGAGGATGAGAGTGAGAGAATGAGGGAAGAGAGATGAAGGGAAGGACAGATCGAGAGAGGGGAGGAGGAGGAGACGGGGGTCCCCATTGTGTCGCTCATTAAGCCGTGGGAGGGCTAAAGAGGCTGAGAGATGAGATGAGAGGTGTCAGAGTTAAATGTCAGGTCTGCCAGGGACGTTGCTGGCCTCCGTGAAGCCAACACACACACACGTGAACAGAGAGGTACAGACGGGATCCTTGGCCAGGTTTTCTGCATAATATCATCCCCTCAACTTGTGCTCTCCGCCATACTCCCCAACTGCTCTCGCTCTCTCTCTCTGCCACTCACCAAGTTTTACCCTCTTTTTCCATCCATTACACCCAAATTACTGGTGTCATTGCAAATTGAATTGTTGCAAGTGGATAGCAGCATTTCCGCAGAATAGCCCCGACTGCTATCTAGTGCAGTGGAAGTGAAGGCTATTTCCTTCAGCTATTTTCAAAGTCTGTGTGATGGGAGGCACAGAGGAGAATGCTGCTTGGCTTCCTCCACTGTTATGAAATGTTTTCACCAAAGGCTGTGAGCAGCTTTGAAGTTTCGACTCTCGCCCTTGTATTTCAAACATTCGCTTCTTCTGTCTCTCCCTGTGAGTTCTCTGCGAGCACTTCTCACCTCAATTTCTATTTATTTTTTCTTTTGCTGCTTCTCCAACTTGAAATTGTGCTCTCATTTTTTATTCCCGCTCTCAGTTTTTTTCAGCCTCCTGATCTTGTGGTATAGTCTGTCTTGTTCTGCTCGACAATACTGACTGATTATAAATCCCAAATAGCCAGAAACGTACTTCAAAGAAAATGAAATTGTTGAACGAAAACCAAGCGAGTGTGTCAAATTACATTGGTGTCATTACAACTGAGGTTGTCATTTTTCACTAATGAAATAATCAAATCAGAGACCAAATGACGTGTCTGCTATGAAAGGTATTAGTATCCAACCCGCAGAGAATAAATCACTTAAGTTTGTAGTGCCTCTCAACTCCACGGAGCCGCTCGTGTCTTTCATTTAACTGTTTTCTTTTTCTAGGCTGCAACATTTACTTTTGTTCCCTCTCATTAGCATAATTGAGAAATGCAGCAGGTCGCTCGCTGTAGATCACCTGCCAAGCAGCTGGTGAACATGGTTGAGCATTTAGCGCCTAAAGCATCAGATGTTTCCTTGTGGAGTAGGTGCAGCACAAAACAATACTGATCCTAATCCATCAGGTGTGCAGAAACGCTGTTTCATGAATGCTAATGTTTCTGCATATCTGCTGGAGGTGGAACAGCGTGGTCCTTTTGTGTTAAATTAATAAATGCAACACTGTTCAAGTTAAGCCAAATATTACACTGTTTAAGTTGAAAAAGTGTTGTCAACAAATATTTTGGTATTGTACAATATATATTAGAATATTCTACACAAAATAACTTAAAATAACAAAACATTTAACAGTTAACTTTTACACAATGACTGAATTTCTGCCCTGTTTTGTAATAGGAGTAACACAAATAAAAGACTATTAGGAGCAAAGCACTGAGTCTCATTATGTTAGCTCTGTTTATATGTAACTTTTATTTGTAGTGTAGGTTTTTCCATGTACCGTATGTTGCATCAGGTCACAGTTTGAATGGCCTTTAGAAAGAAACTTCGTAAACTGTGATTTTTGTAAAAGATATTACTAATGGGAGAAATCACATCCTTCGCTACGGTGCCTGCTCCTTAATCACAATACCAGACTCTTTAAAGCACACAATTCTGTTCACTTCAAGGTCAACCCTTCAAGTTGGACCCAAAGACGGCCCACAAGAAGCTTCGTCTGTCCAACGACTGCCTTACCATGGAGAAAGATGAAAGTTCATTAAAGAAGAGCCACACTCCAGAGCGTTTCAGTGGCACCGGCTCCTATGGAGCAGCTGGTAACGTCTTCATCGACAGCGGGTGCCACTACTGGGAGGTGCTGCTGGGAGCATCCACATGGTAAGAAACACACACACACACACACACTCACACAAGTGCATTATATAAGCCTGCAAGGAGGTTTGGTAAACCAAAATATCTTTCTTTGGGGAGTTTAAATCTAGGCTGTTATGCAAACCAGTGCACACATACAGACATACACGCCCCACACAGGAGCGTGCACTCTTATCCTAATTATGTTCTCTTCACTAATTGGCTCTGAAGTAGCCCTCTTCATGGAGGAAAGACCCAAAGGGCCTGTCTTGTGTGTCCTCAGCATTTAGGTAGTGTGACTGTGTGAGTCATTAAGGAGGACACTAGTTTCTAATTATTAATGCGTTCCAAAACATCCCTTCCCTGCAGGTATGCCATAGGGGTGGCTTACAAATCAGCCCCGAAAAACGAATGGAGCGGCAAGAACTCATCCTCATGGGTGTTCTCACGCTGCAACAACAACTTTATGGTGCGACACGACGGCAAGGAGATGTTGGTGGAGGCGAGCCTGCAGCTGAGGAGGCTGGGTGTCCTGCTGGACTACGACAACAATTCCCTGTCCTTCCACGATGCCATGAACTCCCAGCACATTCACACCTTTGAAATCTCCTTCCTCTTGCCGGTCGTACCCACTTTTATGATCTGGAACAAGTCAGTCATGATACTCTCAGGGCTACCCGTCCCCGACTTTGTCGATGGCGTGGCCTCAGATCTTCAAGAGCAGCAACAGCAGCAGATGGGGCTGTGCCGACAAGAGTCGCCGTACTTGACCGGGATGAAGACCTGCCACTGAGAAACGCCTCCCGACGGCCTGGCGGGGTCCACTCAAGCCTGCTGACTGAGAGGTTGATTTGGAGCTAAAAGACATTGACAATGTGACTGAGATTGGCTCTAATTGCTTTCTTATCGATTTCGAAAGTGATCCAAATATGCACACCAGTCTGAACAAATGTCAGCCCTGTTAGTTTGTAGCCATCCAATGCTTTGCAAATCACCACTCAATGGAAACAAGGTCTCCTGACTGCCATCGTCAGCAGACCTGGGAACAGAGCTTTCGCCTGTCACTGCACAGACCGGGGCTCCTGGTTATCTTGACCATTAATGCTCTTCCTTTTTAAGTTTATGTTGACCATAGGCAGTAGACCAAGGAGGGAAGGTTCTCGTCATCCAATTAGAGTTTGAAGAACAAAACGGTGAGATTAGCTAATGTCTCACTGCTGCTGAGGATTAAAACAAGCCACAGCAAAAGTGAAAGCATCGAAAAAGGCGGAGTCAGAAGCCTTTTCCTCGGTCTTTCTCCTAGATTTGACCCGGCGTTCTGCTCTCTGTTAGTGGGTCGCAGCATCCATGTTTGTGTTAACGTTGCTCCCAGATATTCACTTTATCACAGGGGGTAGATTTGCATCATGTGACTACTCAACTTGTATGATAAGAGATTTATTAAATTCTGGAGGAAAAACGTGTTATTTATGACAAGAAAGATGGTTTACTTTTAATATTAATCTCAACATATACATGTTGCACTTTTGAATTAACACACACTTTCCCCTTTATGAGTATTAAAGTAGATGGAGCTGAGTGGCAGAACTTGTAATGGGGAGGGAAAGTTCAAACTAGCACTACTGCTGGTTGTGTTCGCTACTGTAAAAATCTGTGTCACACTATTTTTCCCGCTCATATTTATGAAACAATTTTACCTTTTCTTTTTGTTTTCATATGATATCATCTTCACTTAAAGAACTTTGCAATAAAACAACAGTCCCTGCCATAAAGTTTAAACCTTTTATTAACTGTGGTTTGAACACAGCCTGCGACTTTCCCTCCCCATAGATGTTTTTATTAGCCTATAGTAAATTTATGTTGTTTAAAAAAGGGATATGACTGAGAAGATGTTTATGCGATTTTTATGATAATGAAATAGTCACAAACCAATGGCTGTTCACGCTCTTGCAGGGAAGGCGAGGGGTTAACACTTTAACTGTCTGTTGCAATATCATGGCATGATTGTTTTCCTTTGTAATTTGTTAACAGAGACACACACACACACACACACACGTCACGTTTTGCTTACGTTGGCCTCGTCGTGATAAATGCATGATACACTGTGGGGTCCCACAGTGGCTAATTTAAGTAGCTTTCAAGTTCACAAAATCTTGTGTTTTTTCAGATTCTGACTTGCCTGACCATTCGCTGACGGCAGACCTGACCGCTTTGTGTCCCCCATGACTATTCAAATACCAGCTGTACCTGGATCTATAATTTGCTTTTTATTCTGATTTGAAGGCCTAGTGTAGGTGGCAGTTTCTCTGGTTTGATATTCAGGTAGTGACGCCGATTCCGACAATCATATATGTTTCATGGTTTATGCTGATTTTGTGAGGAATAGTGGGTTTGGGCTGGTGATAATGAGACTCGAGGCTGTGCTGCAAATAGCAGGTTTCACCATTATCACTCTCTTTACACATCACCAGGTATGTACTAATGTTAAATGTCATGTAACATTTGTGTGACAAGCTATGATTCGTCTGACCCTGCAAACACACAAGGAGCTCAATCATTTCCCACAGTTGTAACATTCAGTACTTATTGATTTGTTAAAGCAAAGGACCAGTGAAGTGGTGTGGTCAGCTATGGACAGGCAGTGGGACATGCGGTGGTCTCTCAGTGTTCTGTTCAACCTGCAGTGTTCGTTTAGGGCATCCGTTACAATGCATTAGTCGTGATTATCTATTGAATGCTTGGGAGCTCTGGCAATAGAGATAGTCCACCGGTCAAAGGTCACCTGGTAGGTGCTCTAGTATAAGAGCTGGTTCTTTTTTTTCTGTCAGGGATTTGAAGTGAATGTTGCCTGATGTCCAGATATCCACACATCTTGTTGAATAATGTCGGTCACAGGCTCCGAGCAGCCACGTGTTGATTTGTGATCTGGACTGACAAGCTCAGCTCATCTGTGCAACTGTGCTTTGCTGGGTCACTGCATGATTATCTGACCTTGCTGCAGGTTCATAATTCTTTCCTTATCTTCACGATAAGGTTTCTTATCTCAAACTAAGTATATTCTGTTTCTTTCCCCCAAAAAAGAAAAAGATGAGAGCACTCAGACATGAACTGTTCATTGCCATGCATATCAGGTCGTTTGCAGTGGTCGTTCTTTCTTTGTGTCACAAGTCAATACAGTTCAATATATACAGTGAATGATTTTCAGTAGCTACCCACTCCTTGTAGTGCTGTGTAATACCCTAGAGACAATGCAATAGATTTTTCTTTTTGCTTTTCTGTTTGTGTAACATGGAAAATTATTTTTTACAACTCAAGAGAAACATACCCCTCTCCCTTTGGCATTTGGACCTTGATAAACAGCACAAAAAAATATAAATGATCATTTTAACCAGAGAGGAATGTAAATCATAGGGGGAAATATATATTATATAAAGTTGTATAATATACAAAATATATATGAACTAATGTTATTTATGTGAATTTAAGTCCAATTAAAAGTCTGATCCCAAAAGTGTTTTCTCTGCTGTGTTTCCTTCCACCTGAATATCCAATAAAATATAAAGCACCGTTGCAATTAGCCGATACGTGGCCTTGTGACTCCAAAAGACGCCACAGCTCATGATTTCCTTCTTTCCTTCTTGCAGAGTGAGAAGATGAATGCAACTGTTGTTTGCAAGAGCCAAAATACAGCTATGATTCACCACTTAACTTAGCGTGACACAAAAGCAAATAAGATTAGATAGATTTAAGATTAAACTAGCAACTGGGAGCTCTAATACGTTTCCTTTTGAGAGGTGTGTCATACACAAACGCCTTTTTGTTCTGCTCACGGTCCATTTGAACTCTTTGAACACCAATTTAAATGCAACCCAGCGCTTACAAAGGCGCCAGGTCGTGGATCGGTTAAAGGCAGAGCGAGGCTGCCAGGCAGGCGGGTCATCCAGCGCTCAGGGTGGGTTGTTCCTCTTCATCTGCTGGCACTGGCATGTGTTCCTCATTACTGCAACATGCCTCCAAGCATGGCACACACAAAAACCGACCCTAAAACAAACAATATGCTCAGTTTGCAGCTTGTCTCCGGTGACACCGGACTCTTCTCACACTGTCACAAGTTGAATCTTGGCCACGAAAACCACTAAATGTTTTTACTGACCATATAAATTGGTGAAAAGTGTGGGTAGATGGTAGGATACATGCTATGTGGCCCGTGGGTTTCTGCCCTGCAAAGAACTACATCAGCTCCAAGGTCACTGGTCACCTGACCCAACACTGCTTCACCTGCTGAAAAGATGAATCATATCCCTCAGGGATCAATACTGAATCACAAACATACATCATACCTACGACCTTGGACAGTTTGGACCAAATGGTATGTAACCTGAAGCTAAAAATGTGCTAATGAAGAAGTCCAAAACAGTGAGTGAGTTCAGGCACTGCTAACCATGATCTTCACAAAGCAATGAAGCCTAACTTCGACTCTAATGTTGTCCCCAGAGAGTCCGGAAACTCTGATCTTGCAGTTACGTCACAACTAGGAGATTTGTGTTGCTTTGAATGAAGCAAATTCGTTCTGGTTCAACATTGGTATTTTTGTGCATTAGAAATGTTTGCTGAAACGACAAATACTTTACATCATGAAAACAATCAAGAACAAAAATATGTGGGACACAAAAGCAGCACCCAACGTTGGGTGTCAGGAATAAATGTGTACTGTACCTACAATCACTGTTAGAATCAAAATCGTTATTTAAAAAACTTACACTACAATCCATCCTCCAGGAAACTATTGGCAAATAACAAGTCAGCAAGATGATGAAAATCCATTATCTGTAATTTGTTTGGTTGTCAACTATAAAAATGCCCATCTTTATAAACACCACCACTCTGTCTCTGCTCTATAAACCTCTACAACTTTTGTTTGACAGGTTTTATGCTTTTTTTTTTCAGTGTGAGTTTGTGTTGATGGATTACAGCCCTCAGCGCCTTAACACTGTCCAGTTCAGCCCATGAGTTGAAATAGCAGGGCTGTGATTGTAGGCCTGCTATCAACCTTTACACGTGTGACAGATTAGCTGGAGGTTTTATGTGAAACTCACTCTGTCTCTGCTGTCTCACACTGTTAGCCAACTAGCAAGCAAGCCATCGGAGCAACCCATAATTACATTTCTAATTGCAGAATAATTAGGACTCCCTGTGTAGCTCGTTAAGTCATTTGTCACCGAAGTCTCTAATGGCATACACCAACTGTAATTATACAGAATGAAAAGCCTACATGTATGGGAGCATTCACTACTACCTGAGGCCTGAGGTTCGTCTGATAAAGCACATTTTATCATTTCATCTGGTGATCGTTGTGTTATCGTTATTATTTTATACTAACTAAACATTAAATCTTAAAATAATTATAAATCTATTCAATATAAAATTGTGTAGTTTCATCTTAAATTTAGCCAGAGCCTCGCAGATGTGGCCAGACTACTTTCTTTCACCTTTGAAATGCATCAATGTCAGATAACGTTTCTCCTCAGAGAGCAATAAAAGGCTAATATACACTTTCATCAACTTTAGGCAAAATATCATAGTCAGGAGTTTATCTACAGATAACATCTCTGAATGGAAGTTTTACCACATCTTTTAAAATCCCCTCACTGCTTTAACTTGGATGTTTTATGGGCACATTCACAGCACTCAGGCCCTCTGATGACTCTTTTTCAGCATTAAGAGACAGTCTGTGGGTCAGTTGCCACTGAACAGCCTCCCAGAGGACCCGCATTTAACATTATTATTTTAACAAATCTAAAGAATTTGAGCTTTTATCTGGGTACATTTCTAATTTTATTGTTTGTCTCATGTGTTTCTGCTTTGCTTCAAATTTCACTTCACTTCACACCAGCTTTTAAAGCAGTTACAGGATTTCAGTTCCATTCATTTACTGAGACAATTTTATGCACATCTGAACAGGTCACCAGACGATCAAGTACAATTCACACTGAAGCTGGATTTGTAGTAGTGCGTCGTTGTGAGTAATTACAATGCCAAATTTGTAATAGTGTGTGCTGTGTAGCAGTGTTGTATTGGCCTAACAAATTATTAACCACGTCAAGGTGCAGAATTTATCACAGTCAATAAACTGCATTTCTGGTACTGTATGAAACTGAGATTATGCTTTTGTCTCATTTTCCTTTGAGGTTAAAGCCTGTTGCATGTCATACACATGTTGTTGTGTCACTGAATACTGGCACAGTTCCTGTCTCCTTGGCTATATTCACATTGGATGCTGAAATGGTCCAAATCTTTTTGCATCCAAGTGACCCTAGTCCTATTTGTCAAGGAAGCAGGAACAAACACAAAGGGAGTTTTTCAAATCAGATTTGGGCAAATTTCATATGTGGTCCTAGATCCATTTCATATCCAATCTCAGGCAATGCGTCCGCTGTCGGAACGGTCAGATAGGAAGACGTGATGGGTTTTTATTTTCATGTCTTCACATGCAGAACTCGCCTGCAGTCGTCAGTCAGTGTTAGTATCTCACAGAATGGTAAAATTAAACATAGCAGAGATCAACAACAGAGATGGGTAGAATAGATGGATGAGGAAGTGTTGTACTTGTACTTGTACATATATTTACTGTATGGAAAATCTATAGTTCAGGTTGCACCAAAAATAACAGTTGCTGAGAAAACTGCTCAATTTGGCCATTGCACAAAATGTGTTCTTGTTATTGTGAGCACATACGCTACAATTCAGTAAAATTTGAGCATGCATGTATGTTTAGGGCGTTGAATGGAGTTGAATTATGTCACATTCCAACAAAAAATGAATATAAACTATTAATATTAAATGAACAGAACAGACTAAAAACTTAAATTGAGCTTTTACCGACTATGTCATGTGAACACAGCCCTTGTTTGTCTTTGCAGTCGCCATTATCTCCTGCTAATCTCTACCCACCCAACTGCCTTCCATCCTTCTTCCCAGTCACCCAGATCACCTAGTCTCAGACAACCTGTTCACTTGTCTCCTGTTCTCAATCATCTCCTACAAACCGGTTTCCATTTCCTCCCTTCACACATATTGGTCCCTGTCCACCTCCCTTTTGCCAGATTGTCTATTGTGCTGCACCATGGCACACAATAGGAACTGGTGTAGCGCAGTTGGTAGAGCAGTTGTCCACGAGCCACAGGGTCAGCCGCTTGACTCGCAGTTCTGCCTCACTGCATGTTAAAGTGTCCCTGGAAAAATCACTGAACTCCGAAGTTCCCTTTAGTGCTTGTAAATGCTTTAATAAAAAAAAAAAATCTGTTAAATGACTAATTGCACTATACAGTTCCTGTTTATGCTGCATGTTTCTCAGAGTTTTCTGCCCAATTCGAGCACCATCATGCAGGTGCAGTAAATAAATGATAATAATAATTCTTATTTTATTTTTTTACAATGCAAACCAGTGAATTTCTCTGATCTGTCTATAGTTTATGGACATGAATCAGTAAAAGGCGGCTGCTCTCCACAAACAGGGTCGCTTTCTGCTTCCAAGGTATTAAACTTAATAGCTTTCTCTCGGTGAAACAAGCCAGAATTTTCCATCCAACATTAAAATGTGTCATTACCATACTCTCTACTGTCATATTACTCGCTCACTAACTCCAGCCAGATTTGTCATCAGCTGTGGATGGCCATCTGTGTGTGTCGGCGAGCTGTCGGTGCAGTTAAGGTCTGTCGGAGCTTCGAACGCACAGCTGGAAATAATGAACTGCAAATCTGCATCAACCCCCTAACCCTGTTCACTAACACACACCTGCTCCAGCTGTACCTACAGTACCTGACTAGAGTTTAGTGATATCCAAAAAAGCCTCATTTATTACCATCTGTTCTGC
The DNA here is from genome assembly GCA_033026295.1 of Channa striata. Lineage (NCBI taxonomy): Eukaryota > Metazoa > Chordata > Actinopteri > Anabantiformes > Channidae > Channa > Channa striata. Next base: position 15,048,914 of record CM065173.1, on the reverse strand, counting down.
AGAAAGACAGACATTTTATTTGAATCCGTCTGAACTGGAAGCGGATCTGTTTCAGACTTTGACAGCATGTGTAGGAGTGCAAGTGTGCCTACGTGTGTTTTGTGTGCGTGTACTTCTGCCTGCTCACATGTGGGCGATCGCACGTGTTTTCTAATAAGGTTGTTCTTCCCTCTGCTTCACGTTTGGCTATTTAACCTTTGCTTTAGGGAATTCTTGTGATGCCCAGATTTATTTTTCTGCTGAGTATACGAACCATGAAAAGAAGAACATAGCCATCACACACTCCACACAATAAATCAAAAACTTAAAAAAATGGGGACACGGATTAGAGTGAAGTGATAAAAATGAGTTGCTGTTGGACCTGTTGATGCAGACACAGGCAGCCTTTACCTTTCCTAAGTGAGGATGAATTAGATCACCATTGCAGAGAGGGAGCAAATACTTGGCTTCCTGCCCGTGGGTTGATGGAAGAGAGCTATGAACTCTGGGAAATGAGGATCTAAACAGGCAGTAGATCACCAAGCCCACGGGCTCGGTCTCTATCAGACACATCTCTCTCTCTCTCTGTCTCTGTCTCTCTCTCGGACACCCAGGCACACACAGTAGCCCTCACACAGCAAGCAGTGGATTTCTAGATTAATCTCTGAGGGTGGAATCAATCAACTGGCCCGGTGGCATCTCTGAGAGCTCTGGGTGCTTGATAGACTGCTGAAGAAGAGTAATGCGTCCAGGTGCATTACAGAGATCTCAGCTGAAATCTCCACCTTTCCATCTTTCCTTATGGAGATGACAGGGTGTTAGTTCCATGGAGATATTTTTACCATTACTGACAAGCTGATGAACAGTGTGGGGAGAAGAGTGTGGACAGAACAGGCATTGAGCAGGGTACCAAGTTACAAGGTGGTTACTCAATGCTGCACAATCCAAACAATTCTTCATGCTTCTGGATACTGGACATAAAAATGACCTGCATGTTCTGAATAATTTCCGAGCCCATAGAGCGTGCACGCTATCATGTCTCTCCAGCCAACACACTGGCAGCCAAGCCTCTTGGGATAAAATGAAATAATGCTGCAGCTCTCCTGGACCAAATGGATCAAATTCTGATCATAAAAGAGTCATCTTCCAGGATTTAGAACATTCAGAATAATGTTTTCTCTCTGTTTGTCTCTCTGTTTGAGAACATTGTAGATTAAGTATGTTGCTCTTTGTTTCCTTAGTTGAACAGTAACAGTAAGAAAAAAACAGTAACAGTCTCCTGTAAAATAAAGTGATCATGGGTCATGGGCCACTATATTACAGAGACTAAAGTAATTGTGGACTGAGAGATTTGAAGAGTTAAGCCTTTTCGCACAGAATTTGTGACGGAACAGCTTCCTGCTACTACAAGGCGCATGAAGCCTGTGAGCTCATAAACACAACATCAAGTGACAGCACTGTGATTGATTATCTAAACTCTCAACAGAACTCATTCTCCAGGGGGAGATCATAATCGAAAGTAAACACTGCTTGATAATTTTGTTAAGTGAACCATGTTGCCTCTTTGATCCATGCATATCTGATCCATGCACCAAAACAGCCATCACCATCTAAATGATCTTTTCTATTATCATTAATATCAAGCTGTCTTCTCTCTTGTCTGTCCTCGCCTTTGATATTTATCAAGCCATCGTTCATGCTGATGGAAGCCCATTAGCTGCAGTCGGTTTCAGGTTGACATGTTGACATAATTGGATGCAGCTCATGATATAAATAACTGTCCTTGACCCATGTGTCTACTTTGTCTGGGTTAGAGATGCTCACTAATAGAGGGGTGCTGTGAGAAAGGAATAATCACGCTCAGCGATGCCACCTGAATAACATCATTCCAATAATAGAGCCTCACGGTATTTGCCTTTCAAATATTTGCATTTGCATCTAGAAAGACTTTGAAACTTTGGATAATAGCTCACAATTCTGCAGCTGGCTGCTTAAGATCTAGAGCTGTGACCTCCACCTAATTCATCATTATAATACACAGGAAATACAGAAACGCTGCGATAGAATAGTAAAAAGTTGCTGCCTGATTAGGATACTACAGAGCCCAGGAACGGGCACAGAAAATAGATTTGGTCACCAAGAAGAGGACGCCTGAAGAGGATGCCGGCTTTTCTCGTTAATGACAAAGCAGCTGCATCCATAACTAATCCATGTTCTTAGCATTTAGCAAACATCCATCTGTCCTGGTGCAGTTGTCCAGAGTTCTGCCTTTGGTTGTAGTTTTATTTTTCACCTATCAACTTTGTTTTTCTATCACATGTCCCAAACTTTCTCTCAAAGCTTTGCCAGATTTCACTTAAGCTTTTTTTTTCAAATCAAACATAATTTTTTTTCTCTCACGTGTCCTATTACATGTGATTCGATATACAAGGTTAGTTGCTGGTCAGCAAACAATGTAGAAAATGTAGCAACTCAACAGATTTCCTAAACTTATTAGAAATTTATGGAGCTAATAGGATAAATCAACCAAAGCTAGTAGGATAAAAGCTTTTTTGGTGGACGCAAACTAAATCCAAATTGTTATATGGATGGACTGACATTACCCGATTGTCCATCTTTTACAAATACAAGGAGACGGACACGTATTGGACTGAGGAGCAGGCAACTTGCAGCAGGTCATTATCACCTTCCCAGCTCCACACAAAGAACCTCTTCCACAGCATAATATCACAGCGTTATGGACAGTAGTTGGGAGAAAAGGCCAGAAGGTCGCGTATGGTTCAGTTGGCTTTAAACCACTAAGAAATCTGCCGACCTTTTTCATCAGTGAGGTGACATTTCACCACAGCCAACATTAAAATGTCTCCTCGTGAGTCATACGTATTTAATACTGTCCACGATAGCTCCCGATCAGACAAAGGTGGGGACACTGGTAGATTAGTCCTTTACATGTTTGCTGTGTGGGTGAATTGTCTGGGCTTTCGGTTAATATCAAACGTGTGAATTGATGCTTGGTGAGGGAAGTGGTTGGGGAAGCTGTTCTGTTTTACTAACTGACAGTAAAAGCTGATGTGGCTTTCTTTAGTCCACCTACTGCAAGGCTAATGTTTCCATGTTCATAGCAACCGAATGTGCCCAGTATGAAAAGAACTTGAGTGTATGAAAGAGAACAAGTGTCTCCGAGAGTGAGTCAGTAAAGGTACAATTATTGAGAAAGCTGCAATAGTAAATTAATCGAGAAACCAATTTGGAAGGTTTTAGTTTAAGGAGATGCATTTAGAGTATGATTTCAAAACAAATACATTTTAATTTGCAGAAACATTGTCTCTTCCCTTTTTTCTCTCTGAAACTAGTGTTTTATGTGTGTGTGTGATCTTGGTTAAATGCTGTCGCTTTAATCTAATGATTAAAAAACCTGTTGCCTGAAACTGACTCAGCACTGTTTAGTTAATCAGTCATCACGACTCAAACTGGGTGTTGGACATTTGTAGGTATCTGCATCACATATGCACACAGCAGATGCGCTGTTAAAAGAACCGCCCTGTTTTTGTATCCGTGTAATACATGATGTTCTCCTGTGTCAGTTTTCTATTTCCTTGCACTTTGACTGGTTTGACAAACTAATTTGAAATTGTTGCACGACCAAACTGTGTAAACCTTTTATTTTTTGGAATAATGAAAATGAATATTGGTGTTTGTACATGGCAGATGTGGTGAGGCTTTGGACAAGAGAGCGAAACATAAAACAATAACCTCTTCAATACTACTATTAACAGTATCTAGCACTTTATTGTCCGTAATGACGATTAGAGGCTCAGCATAATTTAAGTTGTTATCAGCCATTTGGGGAAAAATTGTATCCGTGAGGAAGGTCCAGTGCAGAAACATCAACCCCCACGTCTTTTTTAGTTTTATTAAACTAAAATGAGTAATTATAAGATAACAATTTTAATCTAACATTTTAAAATATGAGACTGGGGTTAGACATTCCCTGATTTTGTTGTGTGTACACTGGGGTTGTCTCTCATTTGAACATTGTTGTTTTTAGGCCAAACTTTGCTACTACATTTGACATACTTTTACATTCAAAACATATTATTCAGTTCCCTTTAAGTTAATATGGCACATAAGAGACATTTTTTTATTATCTCAAAATACATTATCTTTACACTAGTGCCATATACTGATTCACACCAATGCATAATGGAAAATGAATATTTTTTCACGGCGCTGATTGAAACACTATATATACAGTATACAGATTTTATGCAGCTTAGTTTTACTCCACACAATTCCAACAGGATGCAAAGGCTGTATCTCAAAAGATAAAGGTCAATTTAAACGTAAGTTAACAAATTTAGAAGAAGAAACTGACTCAGCACAGTCAACTTTAGTCACATTGCTCACATATACATGTCACAGTCTTGTCTGTGTTGTTCTCCACCCATCTCTACCCATTGAGTGACCAGGCAGCAAGAAGTCAGTGGTTTAGATGACTGGGTCTCCATAATATCAGTGCTATCACCTGAACAGGGACTTGAACCCTGGACTCTCAGATTAAAAGTCTGATGCTCTACCATCTGAGCTACACAGGCCCTGGATCTGTCACACAAATAGAGAGGAGAAGTATTCTCCAGTGACATTTACATGTAGTAAAGAAAAGACTGAAATCGCTTTTTACTTTTCATCTTCTGTTCTGTTTTATGAATTATTTTATATCTTCAGAAAATATCTACAAAAAGACATGCAAAACTAAAATACACAAAGGTTTTTCTACATATGATATAGTGTCAGTAGTCACAGTGAAGCTATATTGCAAGTTTATTAAAAAGAGATGGGAGAGACAGAGAGCGAAGAAGCGTTTCACTGCCCTGTATGGCAGAAGTCTTACAATTTTCTGCTACACTTGCAATGCCAATAGCACAATTGTCAAGCTTGTGAGAATAAAAATAAACATTTGCACAAAGGAGCCAGAAAATAACTGAAAAGGTTATGAATCCCCTTTGCACACATCATTGTAATTCCTGACCAGTTGAGGAACATTAGCTCTATGACTACTATTATTCTTATTATCTGTTATTACATTCATCGAGGCAACGTGCTGATTGCACGGTGGAGAAAATAGCTTGAGGTGAGGTCACGTTTGATGCACTAACTCCCAGGGCCACACTAATATAGGTCGAGTTTGTTTGGTGCCAATTATTTTGTTTACTCATATGCTCATGTTAGTCGGTGTTTGGCCTAAGGTAGATTCACTGTTATTTGTGTAATGTAGTGTAGTGTCTGAAAATGTATTTGTGTACCAAGTCTTTAACATGATTTATTAAACTATCTTAAGAAATATACTTCAATTTAATTAAATTGAATTTAATTCAATAACCTTCATTTAGTGGATAAAATGTGGAAACATCTGAGCAACTTCCCACAGAAGAACAATTTGTTTTTCACTTGTTCTTTTCATAAATACAATAAAAATAAAATAAAATTTCTACCCTTCTGCTCACAATTATTTATCTTATATTCATGTTTTTTGATGGTAAGTAATTAATTCACATATGTCAAAATAAGAAATGAATTCTGGAAAACAACAGTTTACTTTGTTCCAAAAGACACAAAAAATTATTTGTTGAAACACTGTGAGACACACACAGTGTCTCCAAGCATGAGTGAAGATCTGCTCATTGATCCTTTTATTTGAGCAACAAAAAGAGAACAAATACATGTTTCTTTCCTGTGAAGATAAATTGTCACTACATCAAGTCATTATTATGCCTTGAAATAAGCAACAAATACTTCACATGGTTAGGAGCATTTATTATATTAGGTTAGACATTTAAACATTTAGCCCACATAATAGTTGGTGTGTGTGTGTGTGTGTGTGTGTGTGTGTGTGTGTGTGTGTGTGTGTGTGTGTGTGTGTGTGTGTGTGTGTGTGTGTGTGTGTGTGTCCTTACCTTGGCTCTGTTTTTGCTCCTCTTGGTGAAGCCCATTTAAACCACAGCTGGTGGTTAAACAGTGGCATCTGTCACGGGTCAGAAGATGCACGCAGCATCTCCAAGAAGCTAACACTGATGATTAATGCAGCTTGGGACATGTTATGCCATATATGGAAAAGTGTGTTCAATAACGAAGACGACGGTTACAAATGTCAGTGGCATACTGGAATATATAAGCAAAGAGCAAGGAAAATGAGAGTAAGAGGGATGAACAAAAGGAATGTTTCCAGAGCTTAAAGGCAGAGCAGCAGAAAATCGAGGAAAGAGTGACACACGACGATACTTCAAGCTGAGGCTGCCAAGGAAAATCTGAATTTGGCTGTGTGTCGTCATCTCAACTGTCTCCATATTTTTATGTTGTTGTTCTTGAGGCAAAATTAAAAAAACTGCCTTGTTTTGTTCTGTCTTAGCAGCAATATTTGTATCTAGAAACCAATTTTCTAACAGTAGTATATATTAGAAAGTAATTTTTAGACAATAAACAGTTCAAAAGTAAAATAAATAAATAAGTAAAACATGTAAACCACAATTTGTTTCACTCTGAAGACTTTTTCATGGGAAATAAAATGGATGTTTCTAATGAATGTCTCCTCATAATTCACAATTATAGATTTCTGTTACTGACCTTCATTGTCCTACCTGCATATGTGCACAGGTCACAGGTCATATGGATCCAAGGTTGAAGCCTTATAAAGAAAACTGAGCGCCTGCAGCTCGACGGAGACGTCAGAGGTCATTTTTATCAAACTGAAGTGGTGGTTTTATGCATTTTGTTCTCATTATCTGTGACCACCTCTAAACACTAGCTCCTACATAATGCTAATTTAATTATGCTTACTCCGTCACACACACAGAGTCGTTCTCAGATAATAATGACTATAAAGGCCATGTTGTTTTCTTTCTCTTGCATAACTGTCCTCAGGTTGCTCAGATCTCCTTATTTTAATACTCTCAGAGTAGGCAGAATGGATTAAATCCACCTTATTGTCACGGTGCACTGGAGATCCCTCAAAGGCAAAAAATTGTTCATTGATCAGTATGTAGCTTTAGATGCAGAACTGAGGTTGCCAGATAAACTGAAAAGTGTTTTTTTTTTCTGTCAAAGATCATTAAAACAATAAGAAACTTATTCCAGTAGATGTTTGACTGCCCTCTCTGGCTGAAGGTTTATTATTTTTTTTGCTTCTTCTTCACTTGACTCATGTGGCATCAGGAGGGATGTAGGATTTTGCATCCGTAACTCACCCACCCTCCATGTAAAAAAGGTATCTTGATAATTCAGTGCAGCAGCAGAGGTGAAGACTTTGGCCACCTGGAAAGAAAAAGTACGTGTCACATACATTATTTGCTATTTATTCGCAGCGCGTAGCTGTTCGCACACCATCTTCTTATGTTTCATGTGTGTGACTCACTCTCTGCACAACATTTCACAGCGATCTCAGCGCTGTTTCAGATTTGGCAGAGAGATCCGGTAGACGCAAAAGGTCAGTGTCACAACATTTCTAGCACCAGACACACAGATAGATTAACAGGGTTGCTGATATAAAGTATGGAAGTTTTATAAAAATGTATTTGTAGTTGAAGAGAGAAAAAGTTTTATGTCTGAAGACCTCAGATGCTGTGCTGTGTGATGTCTGCAGCAAAGCAACGATAAGTGCTTTTTATGGTGCTGTCCAATTAAAGTTAACAGAGACCAAGCTGACTCAGACGGACCTCGCGTCGATGGTCCTGCACTGTGCACAGAGTGTTAATGTGCCTGAATTTAGGCTTTAGAAAGAATAGAAGAAGAATTTTTCACATCAGACACTTTGCTGTCCATCGCAGCAGCAGCCATGAAAGAAATGGCCTCTACACACACCACAGACTGCCTTTTTTCCCTCCTGTTTACTTGAACGCTGTTTCTTGGAGAGACGTCACCCCGAGTCAATGACAGACTAAACAAAGTTTTATCTCTTTATCCCATCACTAGGTTGGTAGACTCAGAGACACAAATCCACAACATCCGAGACGCGGCTTCTCACAGGATCACTCACACATGTTCACATACTGCTTGCATACACAGACAGCACAGTGCAGCTGTCCTCCTATACTTTCCAAGATGCTCCGATCAGCCAGTGCTGCCGCTCTAATCCCGCTTAAGCCTGCTTATTGACATTAGTGCCAACAGGACTTTGATCCTCGCAGGCCCCAGTTTGTTTTGTAGTAATTTGGTCTTTCTTCCTCATTTACCACCTTTTCCTCTATATCTGTCTGTCTCTGTCCTGCACCTCGTCTCAGTTTGTCTCCCTCCTACAGCCTTTTTCTGATTTACAACAAAAACAACCTTGGGGGTTCCTCCAATGGGATTAGATGCTTGAACTGTCAGGGGTGGAAGGGTGCTGAAAGCTAGGGATATTGGAGATGGAGTGTTGGTGGGAAGGACACCACCTCAAGGGTACTGATCCCTGTGCTGATGGAGAAATAAAAATAACTACTCTGGGCTTCTGATTTATACTGTCATACAAGCTCAGAGCTGTGCCTTTATGCCACTTTAGTGTCTCATTCGCTCTGCCATTATCCCCAGGCTGAGTCTACAGGTGTCCGTTTAAGGGGAAGGGAAGGTTTTGCCTCATGCTGTTAGAGAGGAGAAGCAGGGGACGATCAGCAACAGCTTTAAAATGTCAAACCTCCACGCCCTGGCTTTGGGTTTTAATCCAAAATGGACCATAAAAAAAGCTGCACAGAAATATCACAGAGTTCAGAACTACCAAACCAATGATAAAAAAAAAAGGCGTTTTTGTTTCAGTAGTTTGCAGTGGGTCTGATCTACACGCACTTCTCATCTCTTTTCTTGCAGCAGAACTGTACGTTTTTTATTCATTTTAATAAGAGGATTTTGACCCAAAGCTGGCTCTTTAGTCCATACCTAATGAGGCATTTCAGCTCCCATAAAATAGTCTTTGGTTTGTGATATCAAAATGTTTGTGGTCTCTGTTATCCAGCTTACTGAGCTGAAATTAAGGAGAATCTCTGTCCTAAATTAAATTTTGCTTCAATAATTCCTTTATGCACCGTTACATTACAAATACCTTCCACACTGCTGTCTGTTCCCAATAAAATTATGGTTTTAAATTGTGTTACCGTGTGCGCCAGAGAGAGGGAGAGGGGGAGGGAGAGAGAGCACTAAATGTCTGTGCAGTCAACACCACTAAGTGAGTCTACAGCAGCCATTTTTTCAATAGCTACGTATGACCATAAAACCCAGTAATTCATAGTCTTGATTGGAGAAAATATGATTAAAAAATGCAGTGCAATGAATCATGACAGATTTTATACAGTCACTCCAAAAATTGATTTTAACATTAAAAGACATTGCCTGTGGCCCACTGTCAGTCCAACGGTCGGAAATCAATCAAATTCTCACTTTGTCACTGATAAGTACTGCAGTCTTTTCAGCACGGGCTTGTTTCTACGTGTGTTTTTTTTTTTTTTTCTTTTTTACTTTACATCTGTAAGTATAATGTTTGAAATTCATCATTCTTTATATGAAATAACGTACCAAATGGTAAAAGTAAGCTCATCCTTTCAAAGGCTTAAACTGCAGTCATATATTTAAGAATGGCAACATTAAAACAGACCTTTATAAATTTTATGCGGACAGGTCCATTACGATGTAAGTAATTTTGCAGGCAAATATTCCAGGTTATACCAGGAGTGCTCTGGGGCTGGGCCAAGAGGAAAAGCAGCCAAACTGTATGAATAGTTCAGTGCTGCATTGCTTTCTCTGAATATGGAGATACTGATTTAGTTCATAAGAAAGGATTTAGTAATCTCCTGTCCTCTCTATCATCATTTTCTCCAATAGAGACTGTTGTTGACTCTGATTGTTTGCAAGGGCATCTGAAATCAATAACACTTTGAACAGCGCCTCTTACTACTTATTACATTTCCACACCTTGACAGCAGCTCAGCAGGCTGATGAGAATCACACACACCCAAACACACAAATACGAACCTCAAGGTCTCCTTCATGTTTGAGCGGCCACAGAAATTAGGTGCTGATGACACCTAAACAGATTGTGTAATTACTTTTGCCCTGGTGGCCCTGGCCTGCAACACAGATTTCCAAGCAGGTTATTACCAATCCAGAATTTTAGTGTTTGAGTGTGTTTGGACGCGGCTGACATTTACGATACGGTGGAGTGCAATTCCGCGTTCACGTTTGGCTTCCAGGACAACAACGGACCTGATATGGTTAAAGATTAGAGGACGGACTCTGGTTTGTAGCCTACACTCACACTGTGACCCTACGATGCTCAGTCTCATTTGTTCTATTGAAAGCTGGTAGCCAAAGGCCATCCTTGTTTTCTTTGGGGATATTTATTCCCTAAAGCTTTGAGTTCATCCTTAACATCCTGCTCTGCTAAAGAGAAAGCTCAGGCCTATAAATGGACCATCGGGAAGGTGTTAGACATTATGGGGACTGGTGGTCGAAATTCATCTTGACATGCTAAAAATATTACACACTCTTTTCTAATTTGCTCATTTTTTTTTCCATTAGGCAAATGCTGCCTTCAGGCACTTTTGGGAAAAATACAATTATTCTCATCTGTTAAACAGAAGGAGAACGAAAAAAATACAGAACTGTCACGTTGAGCTGTTGAATGTTTGTCTTAGTAAATAAGAGAAAATTAGGCTTTTACACAGAATGTCATTTCTTTTAACCAGTGTTCAAATGTAGTTACAGATCAGACTGACTAGAACATGAGCACTTCAGTCAGAGCAGGGATGCCTTGAGAAAATGGACAAACTGTGTCTTCAGTATCAATAAGTTTCAATGTGAACCTTTAATTTAGAGGGATGATGATAACCTGACTTGTACAAAATCCATTTGGCTTCTTGTCATTAATCTGAAGTATGTTTTCAACAACAGGAATTTCATTTCAGTGTGAAACTCCCCAGTTGAAGCCCGTTTCAGAGAGTAAATTCTATAAAATGGTGCAGTGATCTCTTAAGACTATTGCAAGAAATGAGAAACAGGTTTCAAACTGAGGACACCTTTGAAGACTGATTTATCAGAAGCCTCAAATATGTATATTTATTTGGCAGATGTAATAAAGCTGCAGTCAACACCAAGAAGCACACTGCCACCTACTGGAATATGATTGTGTAGATGAAGACATATTTCAGACTAAACACATTTATTTAAAAAGTTTTTTAACAGCACAGAAACTGAACTGAAGATTTCCTTTAGAAAATAACACACAATTTTGTAAACAAATCTGCGTGTAGTTTATGGGTCCTGAAGTATTGTATTTATTTATCTAAAACTTACAGTCAGAACCAGAATATTTTGTAGTAAACTTTTTTCAAAAAGACTTCGCCCTTCGTTGTTGATTAGCTTTGCTGTGCGTTCTCCTCAGTTCATCGACACGTTCCCCAGCGAAGTCACAGCTGCATACTGTCTATGGTTTAAGTCCCTTGGCTGAGGATTAGTCAGGTGAGAATTTACTACAACAGACAGACTTATTCCACGCATCAAATCATGCTCACGAAGCATACCAGCCTCTCGAGCAATATGACACAGTTCTGCTTGTGTATTCAGCGAGGAAATACCTGCTCCCTGTCTCTGTGATTCCTTCCAGACATCCACCTCTGAGGAGACTGCTCAGGTGTCCCCACCACAGTCATGTATCGAATGTCACCTGCAAAAATGCATAAATAAATATTGTACAGTCATTTTTTAAAGTCTATATAATTACAATGCTCACATACACATAAGTTAAGAGACTTACTGGTTATTAATTTTAGTGGGGAAGTAATTCTTCCTTTACACAACTCCAGTGTCAGTCATGGGGAACAAAACCTGCAGTCTGAGCAAAGTGCCTTCTTAAGTGGAGCTGAAGCTAATACAGGGCTTTAGCAGTGTGAGACAGCTAATTAAGTGGAATCTTCCAATGTTAAAGTCTTTTTGGAACTAAAGTCCCTCTGTCTTCCTCAGACAGGGCTTTTTTGCTAAGCTGCAGAATTGTGGGTATCTGAAAAGATAGACATGGTCAAGACTTTGGACTAAATTTTCTCTCTTTTGTATTTGCATCATTGCTACAGCTGCAGCACCTCTGGCCCACAGCAGCACTAACAGTGAAACACCTTGATTCTAAAACGGGAACACGTGAGTCCAGTGGACTGAGCCAAGAGTCTTTGCCATGTTCTACCTGTTGTTTGCTGGCAGAAATGGCTGGAGCCATTAGCATTTTCTACCTCGTTAACCCTGATCTCCATGATGTAAAGAAAAAGTGAAATCAAATTTGTCCCTTTGTTTTAGCTTCAAGAACTTCTTCCGATATCTCGAGATGAACTGTTCGAGCTGCTGCTTTATACTGAGGGACTATTCTCTCAGAGGCATAGGAGGATATTGACACCTTCTTTGTTTGTCCATTTGTCCTTGACAGGTCAGAGAAACGGGGGGTTTAAAGAAGGATGCACGGCACTGAGCGTTCACACAGAGATCAATCGATACCACAGGGAATTTAGCCCCGAGTGTGATTCATGTAGAAAGCGAAGAGGAAACGTGTGAGTGCAGCACAGCACAATGTACAGAACAAAATGTTATTTGGAAGAAACGTGTAGAAAAAGTAGTATTCCATAACTCAGAAATGCATCGCACTAGTAAAATCAATGAATAAATACATTTTACATACAACATTATTGCTCTTTCTGCATGTCTCACTCCAACTTTGACCTTCTCTCACAGGGATAAAAAACCTGGCAGAACTAAGATGTTTGTTGTGAGATTCCCAATGAATCTTTCATGTGCAAAGTTGTTTTCTTTTCCCTCCAGTGACGACTCACCTGCACTTGAGTTCAAGTGAAGTGAAATTACTTTATTTTCACCCTGGGGCTTTGCACATCTAATACATCTTTGTTTATTTCCCCTATTAAACTGACACACTTTTTCTTTTCTACACCTACTGTATGACAACAGTAGCACTTAAGCAGTAGAAGATTCTCCCTCTTGTTCTTTTAGGAGAGTCTGTTCATAAAATGGGCAAATATGCTCCTCAGTCCCAGGGGAAGTTGTTCATTTTGCATAAGCAGCACACAAAACAAAACAAACTGTCTCCACATGAAAGGCCTCATGAATATTTATAAGTGCTGATCACAGTGGACTGTTATTATCATTACACCTCTCTTCAGAAATGTAAAGCCTGCACACATGCGGCGCTCTGAATGAAAGGCGTCTTTAACATAATCCTTCATGCGCCAATTCATTTTTCTAGGCAAGTAAGCATGAAAATCGTTCTTTTCTTAACAGTCATTAAGATTCCAGCTGTTTTGCTGCATATTTCATCATTTCTGCCACTTTTTATTAAGAATTCATATAAACTGTTTATTATATAGAAGCTTGAGTGTCCTGCATTTCCTTACTTTTTCTGGACTCTGGTCGCAGATGAGCGAATCCTGTGTCCTACACCTGATACAGATACTGTTTAACTGCATGTGAGTATCATATAAGCTTTGAATAAGCTTTCATCTGCTGTCTAAATTGAACACTATGATTGCATCACCATCTGCTTTGCTGCCTAATCATCACTCAGTTCTCCTCCCTACCCCAGCAGAACAAGATTAGACAGTATCTATGTCTAAATTTACTTCTGTGTTCACTCGTTTATTTGTGCGGAACATGAACTCCCTGACAACCCAGAATCACTTCCTGCTGGCTGCTGTACTTTAATCAATAAAGGTTTTTCTGTGTGTATTTACTGGCATCTAGTGGACAAGAGTTGAATTCAGTTTCCACGTTCAGTTTTTCACTATTAAACGCTTTCATCATTGAAAGGGGCTACGTTTACCATTTTATGATTTACAGCAAAAGCACCAAAAAATGTTTCAGTCATTAGCAACTCCTGCAGGATCATCTACTGTGTCCATTTGTCCACGTCACATTTGGCAAAATACTTACGTAGGTATCAGATTTCCACAGATAAAACAAAGGTCATAATGCCTTTACAAATGTATTTTATAATGAATTACTCTTTGTTAAACTTTTACACTTTGAAACAGAAAGACAGCGCAACATTATCACAGAGGAACAGCTAGAGTTTTGTAAATCATCATTTCATTTTTTCTATTGTTGCTGTCATGAACCAAGCAGAATTTAAATTTACTTTCAGATTTTAAATTGCTTTCAACAATGTCCTCTGTGGACTATATTATACACTAAAGATTATTTTAAAGGGCTCACTCACTTTCACAAACCACATTTAATATTCAGTGTGAGATCAGGATGTGACGCTGTCAGCTCCACAAGCACACAGAGCACACACAAAGATAACAAGCATTGTGTAATTTCAGTTGCAGAACATATGGTTTTGTCAAGCTTAGGTTTGGACAAGTTTAGGTAATTAATATTTCACAACAGCCACATCAGCTTTATCAGTGCGTTAATCATTTATGGGCTTTTCATTGTGGTTCTGACATTTAAAGTTGCATTTTCTTCCTCCATATTATTTTGTTCAAACAAATAATGAACACGTGTTACACATTGTTTATTTTTAGATAATGCATGCACCTACAAACTTAGTTAACATCAATGTTCTTAGGTCTCAAATATTTCAATATTCAGTGTTTCTGTCAAGGTCAGCCTCATAGCTGAACTAGCTAAATTAAAACCCCAACTTAGCAGAGGTGGTTTCTCATTTATCACAGAACTGTAGTAGTGGTATTACTCTGAAATACCAATACTTCTACTGCTACTACTATTAATAATAGGAATAATAAAAGTCAGAATGAAAGAAAAAATCACTATGAGCAGACGAACACATTACCTTTAATTGAAGTTAACATGGCTCATATTCAACATTCATTTTGAATTTCAGTTTGGTAATTCTACATGTGCACAAACCAGTCATTAGTTCAGTTTCTCTGAATTGGATATGACATATCTTAACTTTTAATTCATGTGGATTACATACGCTATGACCATCTTTATGGATTTTCTAAGATAGTATCTGCACCTAAACATCTCTGACAAGCAGTGACATCACATGATCTCATCTAGTTACAATGAACTTTGGATGTGGCTACGCTGGAAGTGTGCAAAAAGTCACAAATGCAAACAATAAATCATAATGACATGGTAACACGTGGACACGGAAACTGCAAATGTTTTTGGAGGAAGTTTTTTAGCCGATGTGGAAAAGTTTGAAACCACTCACAGCATTCAGCGTGTACAGACATTTACATACGTCACACACCTTGTGAAAAAACTTGACTGTGTTTCTTTAATCTATGACAGGTCACTTTACACCTGTAGCGTGGCTCATGTGGTCTGTAGCAAAGAAAACAAATGCCTGCATCACAGCTAGTTTCACAAAATGAAATCAAAGCTAAATTTGCTGAGAAGTGGACCTAGACCCATATTCAGACAGTGGTGGCACAACTGTTTGGCCTCTTTGTATGTGTTCTGAAATAAGGTTGGCAGAACTACAACAATGACAAATCAATGACAAAGTTCAAAGCCAAAGTCAACTTTACTAGGGCAAGTCTGAGAAGTGAAAATTAGAACAGACACTGAAACACGCTGAGAAAGCAAATACAGCAAATACAGAAGCTCAGCAGATCTACGCTATGAGACGCAAATGTAAAAACAATGGCCCGACAGGAGTGTGGAGAAAACCGTGTTTCATGTTAAACTTGAAGTATAACTTAAAGTTTACTCTGTATTCAGAAATAGAAAGTATGACTAACAGCAATGACAATGGAAAACAAATTAAACACAAAAAATAGACACATGAATTCCAGGGGAAGGGGGAAGTAGCTTAAGAACAGAGCATTTCGTTACATAACTAGCAAACTTATGTACATTTAGTTACAGCAGTAGGCGTCTGACTCCAAATTTGCTTTGTGCACTTGTTGTTTAATGGTAACTATGTAGCAGGTGCACATTCTGTAGCCCATGTTCAAATGATTAAAAAGTGAATATGAAGCAGATGTGTTCTCCCTTGTTGGGTTAAAAGTGAAATATTAAACACTATCCTATATTGTGTTTTGATCTGTGTGTTTTTTAAACTACCGCATGATATATTGGCTGCTGCTTTATGATTGACTTGGTCGTTTCATGGCTTGTAGCTGACTCAGGCCTCTTTTCTAGATCTGTCACATATGAGCAATTAGCATCAGATAAAATGTACTAACAGCCTGCAGAACTACATTCTTGATGAATGTATATTGCTCAAAATGATCATCACAGCTGTGGCCCTCTTTACTGTTTTCAACCCGTCAAAGGTTATGAGGATAAAAGTATAAAATTAAGTTATTATGTTAAAGCACTTTAAATTCCTTTGTCACAGCTGCAGCCAAGGTCAGAGTTGAAAACATCAAATCTGCAAACTTATAAAACAATAAAGACAAAAACACTGTAACCTTGCTGCACTCCTGCAAACCAGACAGTCAAGATCTGGCCCTGCCAACTGAAAACGAGTTTGTAACCTGAATGTGCAGACACACACCTCCTCCACTGGAGATCACACAGAATACCAAACCTTCAACTGACACACTAATCACAAACCGACAACACACGTCTTTATCCAAAGGAATCAGAAGGTCAAGTGTCGTTCCCACTGAGGACTGCTAATTCACTTCTGAGGATGCGTATGTGAAACTCCTGCAGCAAAAAAGACAACAGCCTCATCCTACATTTACCAGCTACAAGTCACGTTTTATGTAGGAATTTTACATTAAAACACATACTTTTAATAAGCTACATGCTAAAAATATTGTTAAAGGACAAAATGTGTTTTTCCCAATAATTTTATCTTTTATTTAAATCAGTGTGTATGTGCTGTTAGCAGTTAAAAGTTAAACCTTTTCCTTCTAAACTTAATTTCAATAACTTCACAGTCAAAAGGTATGACAGGTATTTGTAGCAGAGCCAGACCTTGGGACCAGTGGCAGTGATTAGAGTGGTCCCACTGGGTCACACACTGATCCCCTGAGGTTATTCCAGCGGCTAATTGGTGCTGCAGCAAAGGCAGAACACACCTGCAGCCTGTTCCACTGGGAAATGGAACTGAAATGGTATAAAAGAAGATGAAAAGTTGTGACACACTATGTCTAATAACTGATAACACGTGTTGTAATTATAGATGTCAGTGTTTTATAGTTATTGTTTGGGAGGATGAGGGCGGGGCTGCTCACTCACTGTGGCTCTCAGCTGCACCATGAGGCAATGTTGCGCAATCGGCGCATGCCACGGGACATTTCCAACGTGTCAGCACAACCGAGATGAGCCGGGTGCCAGTGTGGGAGCCCGTCTCTGGGACACACAATACTCAACAACTCAACACAAACCAGCGACACCACTGACAAAACGACGTGAGTCTACTTTACTGATATTCAAGGATTTTTGGCGGACACGCGGTTTTCTGTGCAGGTGTATGACGCATGAACACTGTTAAGGGAATCCCCTCTATAAAAGCGCATCTGATAATCTTCGGACCCTTGTCCCCGTGTGATTATTCGTGTCCACACTCTCCCCTCCCATGACCTTCACATGGGCGCATCCTAATGGCCAGATCCGTACCTGGCGTGGAGACCACCTCCTTTACGCGCCGCTCTCATCGTGTTATTTAAAGGCGCATGACAGACAGAGGCACAGTAACCTACTTATCCATATTTCAGACATTAATTCTTTGCACTGAATGGGCGTATTGTAGATTGATTTCACCACAAGATCAAGACCACCATGGAAAAAGACATGAGCAGTGTAGAAACGGATTCTTTTGCCGGTGAGACAATTTACAGTAACTGTGTGGCTTTCTGGAAACGTGGGTTTAAGCCTGATGCAGATGATGACACAAAGTTTGGACGGTGCTGGAGCAGAGACGTGTGGTTTTGTGCTGTTTGTTCAAGTAATCCTCCTGGGAACACCGTGTCGGAATGTGGCGAGGATTTAACTGAACCTGTCAATGATCCATGAGCTTTTTCTGCTTTATTATTTTTCCATCATTTATCCTCAAGTATTTGTGGAACAAGTTATCAGGCCTCTCCTCCGTTTTCATCTTTACATGTGAACGTACTGCTTAGAAATGTTTGATTTATGCAGTGACTGTAAAGTGCAGAAGATTAGAAAAGTTTAACAAGAGTTTTTAAGTAACCACCTGTACTGTACCTCATTGCATCATACACTGGGGCCCGTTGCATAATCTTCTGGTAAACATTGAAAGCTAAGGGCTTATTTGGATTTGTGCAGGTGATAAACGACAAACGGTTGGAAGATTTATCATTATAGGTTTCACAGTCTTTTTTTTTAAAACATTTATAGTTTCAATGTTAAGCATTGATCTTCCCTTTGATTATGTAATTAATGAAAAGTAAACGCTGCATGTCCTACTGACAAAGACATGGACAAAATCAGGCCAAGTCCACAGCTGTGTATAAAGGTTGTTTAAATATGTGTGAGGTGTGTGCGACACATCCTGTCGGTGGACTTATGTCTGAACAATTTTAGATCAAAAGTTTTGCATTAACATACATCTATTTATATTGTTATTTTCAAATTTAATACATAAGTTGTGTTTTTTGAGCTACTTCATAGATGATTCACAGATAGGGCCTTTGACCTTTGCTACATATTCCAGAGGAAAAATGAACAGAAAAACTACCCAAAGTCATGCTGTTTGTGTGCATCAAAAGTTAATTCAAGTTGTAGTCACTGGTCAATTGTCTTGTTGTTTAACTCCGGAGCTAAGACTGAACAATTACAGGCCTACATCACTGTGTAATACTGCATTTTTCTGTTCCATATTTGTTTGACGAGCAGTAAGAATATTCTTCCTTTGGGAAACTTTCTTTATATATTTTGTTTTTAATTTGAAATTCTGCTAATAGTGCTATTATTAGACACACACACCCTTTTACTAACTTCATCTTAACTCCTGTGTGTTCACAGTACGTAACAAGATGACAGAGTTTTGGAAGGAGCATTCCAAGGATGCCACAGTGGAGGAGATGATGCTGGATTCTCGTGCCAGGGAGCTGACAGAGCAGGAGTTGCCTGAGATCCTCTCCATGCTGCCCTGCCTGAAAGGACGCAAAGTGCTGGAGCTGGGGGCTGGCATTGGGTGAGGCTTCAGCCGCTTTAGTTAAAACTTCACAGAACACACTATACTTGTTCCCTCAGCCCAAAGCAAACTTTATTAGGACGTCAATAAAATATTGACCTGTCTTTCTACAGTCGTTTCACCAAACATTTGCTGACCAAAGCCGCCCATGTGACGGCTGTGGACTTCATGGAAAAATTTGTAGAGAAGAACAGACAGGACAATGGTCACCATGGCAATGCTACCTTCATCCAAGCTGACGTCACAAAGCTGGATATCCCAGAAAACAGGTGAATGTTAGGATATTAGAGTACATTTTACCTTTATAAACTGACACTAACTTGTTTTTTTTTTTGTTTTTTTTTATTCATTCATTCATTAAATATTCTTCTCAGTATTGACTTCATCTTCTCCAACTGGCTGCTGATGTACCTGAGTGATGAGGAGGTCAAGTCCTTCATAGAGAAGATGCTTGGC
Source organism: Channa striata (assembly GCA_033026295.1). Lineage (NCBI taxonomy): Eukaryota > Metazoa > Chordata > Actinopteri > Anabantiformes > Channidae > Channa > Channa striata. Next base: position 15,029,380 of record CM065173.1, on the reverse strand, counting down.
TGGCTGCAGCCCGGTGGCTTTCTTTTCTTTAGAGAATCCTGTAACTACCGGTCAGGTACTGAGCTAATAAAAAAAATATTCTCTTTCCTCATATAACCAATCTGAAAGTAAGAAATGTAACTAAAAGATTCATTTCTGAACCATTACAAACAGCGGTTTTGCTGTGAAGATATAACTATTTAAAATTATTATTTTTTTTGCAGATGTATCCTTTTCCCAAAAAATACAACATGTAGAAGGACACATTTTAACTCAAAATTTTCTTCCAAGGTGACAGTAAAAGGGACTTTAACCCCACTTGCTACCGCACTGAGGCAAAATACAGCCACCTGGTTTCATCAATACAAGTGGAGGGTCCGGAGGACGGCCAAGCGTTTGGCTTCGACATCGTGCTGAAAAAGAAAGTCAAGACCTATGTTGAGGTAGAATCATTCATGTCAAATAAGACTGAATCTATCAAATAGAAAGATAGCACTGTCTCATGTAAGCCAAATTCGCCTTCATCTTTACCAGCTTCCTCACTGGTGTCCCCCCTCATCTTCTCCATCACGTCCCCCTTTCACAGATGAAAAACAATCCAAATCAAATCTGCTGGCTGCTGGAGAAGGTTCCCCGCTCTTTAAATATCCAGAACGGATTCAGCACATTCCAGCTGTTCCTGGACAATCAGCAGTACACTAGGCGTGGTATCCTGCGCTACGAGAAGATGTTTGGGGCTGGATACGTCAGCACAGGCGGGCCTAGCACAACCAAGGTAGGACCAAAGTCTGGAAAACACCCAAGAAGGTAGCTGTAAGGAATCAATAGCTGTTTCTAGGGAAAAACAAAAACAGGAAGAGGGAACAAGTAATTTAATAAATAAATAATACATTTAATAAATATCTGAGATGTTTATGTGTTTGTGCGTTTTTCTCAACAGGAATTTGTGGACCTGCTGAACCTGAAGCCGGGTCAGAAGGTTCTGGATATAGGCTGTGGCATTGGTGGAGGAGACTTCTACATGGCGAAAGTAAAAGCCAGCGAATCTGGCTCAGTTTAGTAATAAAGAAACTTTATATGTACGAGGACAATAATCATAGTGATGACTACGTAATTTTTCAGACTTTCGGAGTGGAAGTGCTTGGCCTGGATCTGTCTGACAATATGGTGGAAATTGCCATGGAAAGAGCAGCCACCAAAAAGTTGCCATCAGTATGTAAATACCACAGATAATAGTTTGATTACTGATTTTTTACAAAATGTATGAGTAAGGACGTGTTCTCTCAGGTCCAGTTTGAGGTGGCCGATGCCACTAAGAGGATATTCCCAGAAGGATCCTTTGATGTGATCTACAGCCGAGACACCATCCTCCACATAAATGACAAACTGGCTCTCTTCAAACGCTTCCATGTGAGCATTTTCTCATACAAATGACAGCAGGGCTAAGGCCGGATTTCTAATTTCACTGATTTCCAGTCTTTTCTTGGAGCTTGTTTGTGAGAAAATCCAGTCAATGTAACAAAAGATATTTTAAAACTACATGCACTTTTTATGTTAATAAAATATGATTTTATTAAGTTATCTTCCATTTGTTTCTAGTCATGGCTAAAACCAGGGGGGCAGTTACTTATCAGCGACTACTGCTGCGGGGAGAAACCCTGGACACCAGCGTTTGAGGCCTACGTCAAACAGAGAGGCTACATCCTCTACACACCATCCCAGTATGGCAGTGTAAGTATTGCATGAAGGCTTGCTGTCACGGCTCAAACTGATTTTCACATTTAATAAAATACATAAAAGGCAAACAAAGACATAGAGTTAAACACAAAAGAAGGACAGGCAGACCACATTACTGTAAAGCTCAGAAGTTTTTAGTTGTGCAATTTTTGACTTGTTGTGTCTTTACTGGCAAAAACCCTGATCTATTTCTTGTGTGCTAAAAAACTGTGTTGATTTGATCTGAGTGTTTATTTCATTTTAGTAATAATGCACTTAACCAGTGATTTTCTATTTACCCGTGCTTTAACCAACAGAAAACAATAAAAAAAATGATGCATAAATTAAGTATCTTGAGCTATCAATTGATTGAACGTTTTTGAAACTAATCCCAGACTATGCATGTGGCATACAGTTATGCATGACATCCATAAATTAACATGACAAAGCATCAGTGGTGTCATGGTTGTGCTTGTTTGACAGGTGCTTTAATTAAATCCTTTGTAAAAAGTTGTTGAACTGAGTGTCTCACCTCAGCTGAGATCTGTCTGTGGGCAGCAGCTGCTGCTGTGGGTTGTGTGCTGCCCCACCCTACATTAGACAGAGAGGAAAACACAACACAACTTCACATTTGTTCATTTCAATCAGTCCATTCTTATTGTACAAATAAAAGTTGAGACATGGGCAGCACTCCTGCTCAAAGTGACTTGCACTATCAAGCTCTGCACAGGTGAAGCAAAGATTATTATAATGGAACCTGTGTTAACGGTGTCCAAAAAATGGGTGCGGTGTTAAAAAAATTAAAGCGTTGTTATCAAAGTGACAGTTATTGATGTTGAGAGACCTAAAACGGACATGGTTCAGGTCTCTTTCACCTCACTTCCTGCCATCTAGTTACTGTCTAAAGACAAAGGCAGACAAAACCCTAAAAGGAATTAACAAGCAGAATACACCGTGAATACTAACCTACATACTTGTCACAGATAAGTCTGTTTTTCCAGCACCACAAACAAACCTGTCATATATGATGTCGTCCAATCAAATAAACTTAACCGTCAGCCTTAAAGCTGTGTAAACATTAAATTAATAGGCATTACACAGCACTGCAGGTAGATATTTTAACACTTTACTGCTGTGCAGTGGCCAAGGCTGAAAGGAAGACTGTCAAACCAATGTGAAACCCATCAGTTAAAAGAAGCCATTCCTCTGCCCTGCTGACGTATTACTACCGTCCATCTGATGTTGGTGCTGTTCCCACCCTCCTTCACCCCTTCTGTCTGTCCTCCTTCAGTTCATCCAAGAGGCTGGTTTCTGCAGTGTGCGGCCAGAGGACCGGACAGCCCAGTTCATCCAGTTCATTAAGGCAGAGCTACAGAGAGCAGAGGCCATCAAGGATGAATTCATTGAGGTTAGTGTGCACACAATGCAGAAACTGAAGGCAACGTCACTTATTGACTTGGTGAAACCAAGAGCAGCCTGAACACCGGACTCTGTCTCCTGCAGGAATTCTCAGAAGAGGATTATTTTGCAATAGTAAACGGATGGAGGGAAAAACTGGAACGTTCCAACAGTGGAGACCAACGATGGGGACTTTTTTATGCGCGAAAGGATTGAGCACTTACATTAAAAGTGGAAAATAAAAGGGAAAAACCGAATGCTTCTTTTCATTGTCTTTACTTTTGTTTTTGGGAGATGGAACAAAGTATTAACATTACAGCACTTATATTTATTGAGATGTAACAAAGTAGGGATTAAATAAAACACAGAGTTTACACAGAGAAAGAGATATATCAGAGATAACATTTTTCTAATACATACTGCTAATATTATGAGAGCAGTACTTCGGTATCTTCAAGTTTGTGATATTTCTTCTTTTGACAATAGATGGTGCTTCTCTTAATATTTGCAAACGTGTTATAAGAGTTAAACTGACACACACAAGAAAACAGGTGAGGTTTCCTTATTCATTATTCATTATATTTATATAAGAGGAGTATAGGTTAAGTTTTGAAAATGTTATTAATAGCCATTGTAACTATTTTCTAATTCCTATTTTACTCTACTTCATCAATAAATACTAAAAAGTATTGTGTTTCTCAATTGTGTAGGAAAAAACATGTGCAAATGTCTCCAAATGTCACAGTGTGACTTTTTGTATCTTGTGTAGTCATCGCTTCCGAGCTCTGTGCTCCAACACAGTTAGTGACCACACTAATGCATGACGTGTGTGAGGAGCTGTGTGCGTCATTTTACGTCTTAAAGCAACTGTAATAATAATTTCAATTAGCTGTGACACTGCTCATTTTACTGGGACACTTCTCTGTGCAACACACAAGTAACTGAGACACACTGATTCATTCTTTCTATAGTGAAACAAAATGTAATTGCCAAGATAAACACTAAAGATTTTAACTCAAATTATATATTTTTTTTTTTCTTAAAGCCCAAAAGCTGTAAAACCTTCAATCCACCTCGGACACTTCTTGAGCATCTCCATATTGTGTATTAATTTCTGTCTCTGGTATTGCATCAGATCCTGTTGTATAAGCTAAACACATCTGGATTGATTGAAGCTGGTTATCACTGCCTGACTTTCACTGACAATGGCACTGGAATGACTGTCACGTTAAACAGTTAAATGTTTATCTTAGTAAATAAGAGAAAATTAGGCTTTTACACAGAATGTCACTCCTTTTGTCCAGTGTTCAAATGTAGTTACAGATCAGACTGACTAGAACATGAGCACTTCAGTCAGAGCAGGGATGCCTTGAGAAAATGGACAAACTGTGTCTTCAGTATCAATAAGTTTCAATGTGAACCTTTAATTTAATGAGGGATGATGATAAGCTGACTTGTACAAAATCCATTTGGTTTCTTGTCATTAATCTGAAGTATGTTTTCAACAACAGGAATTTCATTTCAGTGTGAAACTCCCCAGTTGAAGCCCGTTTCAAAGAGTAAATTCTATAAAATGGTGCAGTGATCTCTTAAGACTATTGCAAGAAATGAGAAACAGGTTTCAAACTGAGGACACCTTTGAAGACTGATTTATCAGAAGCCTCAAATATGTATATTTATTTGGCAGATGTAATAAAGCTGCAGTCAACACCAAGAAGCACACTGCCACCTACTGGAATATGATTGTGTAGATGAAGACATATTTCAGACTAAACACATTTATTTAAAAAGTTTTTTAACAGCACAGAAACTGAACTGAAGAGTTCCTTTAGAAAATAACACACAATTTTGTAAACAAATCTGCCTGTAGTTTATGGGTCCTGAAGTATTGTATTTATTTATCTTACAGCCACAACCAGAATATTTTGTAGTAAACTTTTTTCAAAAAGACTTTGCCCTTCGTTGTTGATTAGCTTTGCTGTGCGTTCTCCTCAGTTCATCGACACGTTCCCCAGCGAAGTCACAGCTGCATACTGTCTATGGTTTAAGTCCCTTGGCTGAGGATTAGTCAGGTGAGAATTTACTACAACAGACAGACTTATTCCACGCATCAAATCATGCTCACGAAGCATACCAGCCTCTCGAGCAATATGACACAGTTCTGCTTGTTTATTCAGCAAGGAAATACCTGCTCCCTGTCTCTGTGATTCCTTCCAGACATCCACCTCTGAGGAGACTGCTCAGGTGTCCCCACCACAGTCATGTATCGAATGTCACCTGCAAAAATGCATAAATAAATATTGTGCAGTCATTTTTTAAAGTCTATATAATTACAATGCTCACATACACGGGCGCCGTTATGGGGGGGGAAGTTAGGACGATTCTAAGGGCCCACGAACTTTGGGGGCCCACAGAGACTAGCTTTTTTGCTAATAAAATTATTAGCACTAATATATGAGATATCATAAATGTATCTATGAAAGAAATACAAATAACACTATATTTCGGCTTATTTCTGCCTCTCCGGTCACATTACACCCCTCCTCCCAATTAGAGCATGGTTCTGTCCCTCCACCTGGATCCTCTCTTCTACCTGCTGAGTCAGATCGTCAGATAGTCACCGTGTAATCAGTGCCACCTGTTGATCTCCCTGCTGCCTGCTCATTGGTTGGAGGGAGAGTAGACATAGGAGTCAGGTGTGTTTGTGGGGAGGTGGTACTTTGGATAGGAGGTTTGAGGGAACGCTAGCCTTGTGCTGTACCAAGTGAGACCAAGGTGCTTGGTAAGGAATTCAACTATGAAGATGTTTTTGATTGCATTAATGTATTTTTAATTGTATTCCTTGATACTGCAGTGTGGCCACGCAGCACTTTAGGGGGGCACGTACTGAAGTTGTAAGTCTCCAGTGTATGAGGAAGACTGTAGCAGGTACAGGCTTTGTTTTATTATGGATACATGATTTTTAAGTAATAAGATTAAAATGATTTTTTTAGTGTAAAAATGTGATGTTTTTATTTGTGTTGCAGTGGTTGTTGGAGCAGATGCAGCACTGCTTCCTGCTGTCCTCGTTAGGTTTTTGTGTTAAGTTGGTCTGCACGGCCTGTAGACAAAGATGTGGGAGCTCGTCTTGTAAGGGCGGACTATCTTTTTCCGTTTGTTTTGTGTTGTATGTCACTTCCCTGTCATAACCCGTCGCGGGAATCAACAGTCTCAATTCTCCCCTGTGACTGACATGTATAACTTTTTGGTTGTGTTCACGAGTGGAGTGGACTGCTGTGTCTAACAAAGTGTGCGGTGGTTTGTCAAATCCTCACTTGTGCGTATTTGTCATTTGACCGGACGATTATTGAAGAGTGTATTATTGACCGCATACGATTGTGACAAGGATCATTTGTATTTGATGCAATAAAAATAAATACTGAGTTTATATTTGAGCGTTAGTGATGTATTTAGGGTCTTGGTTTGTGGTCCCTCAAATCCGGCCATAAGAAACGAGAAGAAAAGTTTGACAAAGCAGAGAGAAGGGCCGACAATTACAAGTTCTTTTGAAAAGAGGTTCGTGTGTTCACGGAGGACGGAGCTTCCTTTGCAGTGTCATGTTAGCGCTACTTCCATGGCCGACACTTTACAATTCGTTAGCTTGTCCACTGAAAATGTCATTTTGTGAACATGTGTGATAATTCACTTATGACTCTCTATTTGATATATATTCAGATGCAGCATCGCCCTCACCTGTTCTTCCACACGATGTTGAGGAAGCAGGTCATCAGTAGAGATGGGGAAATACGAATCTTTTGACTGACTCGGATCTTTAACTCTCCAACAGTAAATGGAACGAATCATTTTGAGTCATTTCGTTTACTTTTCGCCCTCTTGTGGTCGTTGTAAGAAGAGCCGCGGTTCTCAAACACTATATACTGAAGACGACATGGTTTGCTTCAGCTGACAAATTATAATACACAAAATGCCACAAGGAATTCAAACCATGTGAAAACTTGGCAAAGCAAATACTCACCACAATAGTGACTTGTGTCCTGCGTCCTCCCTGCCATTGTTGAACAGCGCGACAGGGACTTGGTGGCTGTCACGTGACAAATGAACAATTCATAAAGATCCGTAATGATCCCGATGAACGACTCGTGAAAGAACTGTAGTACTTGCTGTTCGCCATAGAGCGGCCTGGAAATGAACGAATCACTCACTGAGAGGACTCATTACTCCCAAGTCATATGCAAGATTCGTTCACATCCTGCCTTTTATGTGCATCACATTCTGATTGTAAATAATTTCACTATTGTATGATTTTAATCTCTGCCCTGGTCTTAACTCATAAAATGAGTAATGATAAACGTCAATTTTATTTTTTCTGTTTCCGTATTAACAGAATACTGTAGCACAGAAGCTCTAGACACGTTCTGAATGAATTGTTTTTTAGATATGTCAGATCCAGGATCCTCGTCAATCAGCCTGTCAGGGAGGCCGTAGAAAGAGCGTTTAAAACAGCAAATGAGGCTCAAGGAGAATCAGTAGAAGCAGCAGCACCGATGAGGGAGAGGAGCTCACAGTGTAAGGGACACAGTGGACACTGAGCCGCATGACCACAGCTGTGGTCAGTGCTATGGATAAACTGAAGACAAAGATTTTGGTTATCTAGGTTGGTTTGAATGTTTGGTGCAGAATGGCTGAGGTAAAGGGCCCAACTTCCAATTTTTTCATAGGGCCCAAAACTGCCAGCGGTGCCCCTGCTCACATACACATAAGTAAGTTAAGAGACTTACTGGTTATTAATTTTAGTGGGGAAGTAATTCTTCTTTTACACAACTCCAGTGTCAGTCATGGGGAACAAAACCTGCAGTCTGAGCAAAGTGCCTTAAGTGGAGCTGAAGCTAATACAGGGCTTTAGCAGTGTGAGACAGCTAATTAAGTGGAATCTTCCAATGTTGCAGTCTTTTTGGAACTAAAGTCACTCTGTCTTCCTCAGACAGGGCTTTTTTGCTAAGCTGCAGATTTGTGAGTATCTGAAAAGCTAGACATGGTCAAGACTTTGGACTAAATTTTCTCTCTTTTGTATTTGCATCATTGCTACAGCTGCAGCACCTCTGGCCCACAGCAGCACCTCTGGCCCACAGCAGCACTAACAGTGAAACACCTTTATTCTAAAACGGGAACACATGAGTCCAGTGGACTGAGCCAAGAGTCTTTGCCATGTTCTACCTGTTGTTTGCTGGCAGAAATGGCTGGAGCCATTAGCATTTTCTACCTCGTTAACCCTGATCTCCATGATGTAAAGAAAAAGTGAAATCAAATTTGTCCCTTTGTTTTAGCTTCAAGAACTTCTTCCGATATCTCGAGATGAACTGTTCGAGCTGCTGCTTTATACTGAGGGACTATTCTCTCAGAGGCATAGGAGGATATTGACACCTTCTTTGTTTGTCCATTTGTCCTTGACAGGTCAGAGAAACGGGGGGTTTAAAGAAGGATGCATGGCACTGAGCGTTCACACAGAGATCAATCGATACCACAGGGAATTTAGCCCCGAGTGTGATTCATATAGAAAGCGAAGAGGAAACGTGTGCTGCACTCACACGTTTCCAGTATTTCCTAAAACACAGCAGAAGATGATACAGTAGCTATGTCTAAATTTACTTCTGTACATTTGCTATACTTTATTGATTAAAGATTTTGCTCTGTGTTTACTGAGGTCTAGTGGACAAGAGTTTCCACATTCAGATTTTCACTATTAAACGCTTTCATCATTGAAAGAGGCTACGTTTACCATTTTATGATTTACAGCAAAAGCACCAGAAAATGTTTCAGTCATTAGCAACTCCTGCAGGATCATCTACTGTGTCCATTTGTCCACGTCACATTTGGCAAAATACTTACGTAGGTATCAGATTTCCACAAATAAAACAAAGGTCATAATGCCTTTACAAATTTTACAATGAATTACTCTTTGTTAAACTTTTACACTTTGAAACAGAAAGACAGTGCAACATTATCACAAAGCAGAATTTAAATTTAGTTTCAGATTTTAAATTGCTTTCAACAATGTCCTCTGTGGACTATATTAAACACTAAAGATTGTTTTAAAAGGCTCACTCACTTTCAAAAACCACATTTAATATTCAGTGTGAGATCAGGATGTGACGCTGTCAGCTCCACAAGCACACAGAGCACACACAAAGATAACAAGCATTGTGTAATTTCAATGGCAGAACATATGGTTTTGTCAAGCTTAGGTTTGGACAAGTTTAGGTAATATTTCACAACAGCCACATCAGCTTTATCAGTGTGTTAATCATTTATGGGCTTTCATTGTGGTTCTGACATTTAAAGTTGCATTTTCATCCTCCATATATTTTGTTCAAACAAATAATGAACACATGTTAGACATTGTTTATTACTGATAATGCATCCACCTACAAACTTAGTTAACATCAATGTTCCACCTATAGATTGGCTCATGTGGTCTGTAGCAAAGAAAACAAATGCCTGCATCACAGCTAGTTTCACAAAATGAAATCAAAGCTAAATAAAAGAAGTGGACCTAGACCCATATTCAGACAGTGGTGGCGTAACTGTTTGGCCTCTTTGTATGTGTTCTGAAAGAAGGAAATACAACAATGACAAATCAATGACAAAGTTCAAAGCCAAAGTCAACTTTACTAGGTCAAGTCTGAGAAGTGAAAATTAGAAAAGACACTGAAACACACTGAGAAAGCAAATACAGGAACTCAGCAGATCTACGCTATAAGACGCAAATGTAAAAACAATGGCCCGACAGGAGTGTGGAGAAAACCGTGTTTCATGTTAAACTTGAAGTATAACTTAAAGTTTACTCTGTATTCAGAAATATAAAGTATGACTAACAGCAATGACAATGGAAAACAAATTAAACACAAAAAATGGACACATGAATTCCAGGGGAAGGGGGAAGTAGCTTTAGAACAGAGCATTTCGTTACATAACTAGCAAACTTATGTACATTTAGTTACAGCAGTAGGCGTCTGACTCCAAATTTGCTTTGTGCACTTGTTGTTTAATGGTAACTATGTAGCAGGTGCACATTCTGTAGCCCATGTTCAAATGATTAAAAAGTGAATATGAAGCAGATGTGTTCTCCCTTGTTGGGTTAAAAGTGAAATATTAAACACTATCCTGTATTGTGTTTTGATCTGTGTGTTTTTTAAACTACCGCATGATATATAGGCTGCTGCTTTATGATTGACTTGGTCGTTTCATGGCTTGTAGCTGACTCAGGCCTCTTTTCTAGATCTGTCACATATGAGCAATTAGCAACAGATAAAATGTACTAACAGCCTGCAGAACTACATTCTTGATGAATGTATATTGCTCAAAATGATCATCACAGCTGTGACCCTCTTTACTGTTTTCAACCCGTCAAAGGTTATGAGGATAAAAGTATAAAATTAAGTTATTATGTTAAAGCACTTTAGATTCCTTTGTCACAGCTGCAGCCAAGGTCAGAGTTGAAAACATCAAATCTGCAAACTTATAAAACAATAAAGACAAAAACACTGTAACCTTGCTGCACTCCTGCAAACCAGACAGTCAAGATCTGGCCCTGCCAACTGAAAACGAGTTTGTAACCTGAATGTGCAGACACACACCTCCTCCACTGGAGATCACACAGAATACCAAACCTTCAACTGACACACTAATCACAAACCGACAACACACGTCTTTATCCAAAGGAATTAGAAGGTCAAGTGTCGTTCCCACTGAGGACTGCTAATTCACTTCTGAGGATGCGTATGTGAAACTCCTGCAGCAAAAAAGACAACAGCCTCATCCTACATTTACCAGCTACAAGTCACGTTTTATGTAGGAATTTTACATTAAAACACATACTTTTAATAAGCTACATGCTAAAAATATTGTTAAAGGACAAATTTGTTTTTTTCCCAAACGTTTTGTCATTTATATAAATCAGTGTGTATGTGCTGTTAGCAGTTAAAAGTTAAACCTTTTCCTTCTAAACTTAATTTCAATAACTTCACAGTCAAAAGGTATGACAGGTATTTGTAGCAGAGCCAGACCTTGGGACCAGTGGCAGTGATTAGAGTGGTCCCACTGGGTCACACACTGATCCCCTGAGGTTATTCCAGCGGCTAATTGGTGCTGCAGCAAAGGCAGAACACACCTGCAGCCTGTTCCACTGGGAAATGGAACTGAAATGGTATAAAAGAAGATGAAAAGTTGTGACACACTATGTCTAATAACTGATAACACGTGTTGTAATTATAGATGTCAGTGTTTTATAGTTATTGTTTGGGAGGATGAGGGCGGCGCTGCTCACTCACTGTGGCTCTCAGCTGCACCATGAGGCAATGTTGCGCAATCGGCGCATGCCACGGGACATTTCCAACGTGTCAGCACAACCGAGATGAGCCGGGTGCCGGTGTGGGAGCCCGTCTCTGGGACACACAATACTCAACAACTCAACACAAACCAGCGACACCACTGACAAAACGACGTGAGTCTACTTTACTGATATTCAAGGATTTTTGGCGGACACGCGGTTTTCTGTGCAGGTGTATGACGCATGAACACTGTTAAGGGAATCCCCTCTATAAAAGCGCATCTGATAATCTTCGGACCCTTGTCCCCGTGTGATTATTCGTGTCCACACTCTCCCCTCCCATGACCTTCACATGGGCGCATCCTAATGGCCAGATCCGTACCTGGCGTGGAGACCACCTCCTTTACGCGCCGCTCTCATCGTGTTATTTAAAGGCGCATGACAGACAGAGGCACAGTTACCTACTTATCCATATTTCAGACATTAATTCTTTGCACTGAATGGGCGTATTGTAGATTGATTTCACCACAAGATCAAGACCACCATGGAAAAAGACATGAGCAGTGCAGAAACGGATTCTTTTGCCGGTGAGACAATTTACAGTAACTGTGTGGCTTTCTGGAAACGTGGGTTTAAGCCTGATGCAGATGATGACACAAAGTTTGGACGGTGCTGGAGCAGAGACGTGTGGTTTTGTGCTGTTTGTTCAAGTAATCCTCCTGGGAACACCGTGTCGACAAACGACAAACGGTTGGAAGATTTATCATAGGTTTCACATGAATTATGTGTTTTTATCATTTATCATTATAGGTTTTTTTTTTTAAACATTTATAGTTTCAACGTTATGCATTGATCTTCCCTTTGATAATGTAATTAATGAAAAGTAAACGCTGCATGTCCTACTGACAAAGACATGGACAAAATCAGGCCAAGTCTGCTGTGTATAAAGGTTGTTTAAATATGTGTTAGGTGTGTGCGACACATCCTGTCTGTATATTTATGTTTGAACAATTTTAGATCAAAAGTTCTGCATTAACATAAATCTATGTATATTTTTATTTTCAAATTTAGTTACATAAGTTGACAATTTTGTATCACATATAACTGATTGAATATAGCAATTAATGCATGTGTTTTTTGAGCTACTTCATAGATGATTCACAGATAGGGCCTTTGACCTTTGCTACATATTTCAGAGGAAATATGAATAAAAAAACTACCCAAAGCCCTGCTGTTTGTGTGCATAAAAGGTTAAAGTTAATTATGCAAAGTTAATACAAGTTTTAGTCACCGGTCAATTGTCAATGGAAAGGTTCATTGCCTTGTAGTTTAACTCTGGAACTAAGAATGTATTTGAGCTTCTCTGCTCATGACTAAACAATTACAGGCCTACACCACTGTTATTTATCGGTATTTTATTCTGTGTAATACTGCATTGTTCTGTTCCATTTTTATTTGACCAGCAGTAAGAATATTCCTCCTTTGGGAAACTGTCTTCATATATATATATATATTAATTTAAAATTGTGCTAATGGTGCTATTATTAGACACACACACCCTTTTACTAACTTCATCTTAACTCCTGTCTGTTCAAAGTACGTAAGAAGATGACAGAGTATTGGAAGGAGCACTGCAAGGAAGCCACAGTGGAGGATATGATGCTGGATTCTCGTGCCAGGGAGCTGACAGAGCAGGAGTTGCCTGAGATCCTCTCCATGCTGCCCTGCCTGAAAGGACGCAAAGTGCTGGAGCTGGGGGCTGGCATTGGGTGAGGCTTCAGCCGCTTTAGTTAAAACTTCACAGAACACACTATACTTGTTCCCTCAGCCCAAAGCAAACTTTATTAGGACGTCAATAAAATATTGACCTGTCTTTCTACAGTCGTTTCACCAAACATTTGCTGACCAAAGCCGCCCATGTGACGGCTGTGGACTTCATGGAAAATTTTTTAGAGAAGAACAGACAGGACAATGGTCACCATGGCAATGCTACCTTCATCCAAGCTGACGTCACAAAGCTGGATGTCCCAGAAAACAGGTGAATGTTAGGATATTAGACTACATTTCCCAACATTTTACACTTGTAAACTTATATATTTAGATTTTTTTCTGAGAAAAACTAGAATAACATTATAAAGTGACACTAACTTGGTGAAAAATTTTATTCATTCATTCATTAAATATTCTTCTCAGTATTGACTTCATCTTCATCAACTGGCTGCTGATGTACCTGAGTGATGAGGAGGTCAAGTCTTTAATAGAGAACATGCTGGGCTGGCTTCAGCCCGGTGGCTTTCTTTTCTTTAGAGAATCCTGTAACTACAAGTCAGGTACTGAGCTAACAAAAAAACATTCCTCTTTCCTCATATAACCAATCTGAAAGTAGGAAATTTAACAAAAAGATTCATGTCTGCCCTAGATTTAAAACTGAAACAGAACCATTAGAAATAGCAGTTTTGCTGTCCAGATATAAAACATAATTTAAAAATACTTTTTACAAATGTATCACATGTATCCTTTTCCCAACAAATACAACATGTACAAGGACGTAACTTAACTCCAAACTTTGTTCCAAGGTGACAGAAAAAAGAAATTTGACCCCGCTTGCTACCGCACTGAGGCAAAATACAGCCACCTGGTTTCATCAATACAAGTGGAGGGTCCGGAGGATGGCCAAGCATTTGGCTTCGACATCGTGCTGAAAAAAAATGTCAAGACGTATGTTGAGGTAGAATCATTCATGTCAAATAAGACTGAATCTATCAAATAGAAAGATAGCACTGTCTGATGTAAGCCAAATTCGCCTTCATCTTTACCAGCTTCCTCACTGGTGTCCCCCCTCATCTTCTCCATCACGTCCCCCTTTCACAGATGAAAAACAATCCATATCAAATCTGCTGGCTGCTGGAGAAGGTTCCCCGCTCCTTAAATATCCAGAACGGATTCAGCACATTCCAGCTGTTCCTGGACAATCGGCAGTACACTAGGCGTGGTATCCTGCGCTACGAGAAGATGTTTGGGGCTGGATACGTCAGCACAGGCGGGCCTAGCACAACCAAGGTAGGACCAAAGTCTGGAAAACACCCAAGAAGGTAGCTGTAAGGAATCAATAGCTGTTTCTAGGGAAAAACAAAAACAGGAAGAGGGAACAAGTAATTTAATAAATAAATAATACATTTAATAAATATCTGAGATGTTTATGTGTTTGTGCGTTTTTCTCAACAGGAATTTGTGGACCTGCTGAACCTGAAGCCGGGTCAGAAGGTTCTGGATATAGGCTGTGGCATTGGTGGAGGAGACTTCTACATGGCGAAAGTAAAAGCCAGCGAATCTGGCTCAGTTTAGTAATAAAGAAACTTTATATGTACCAGGACAATAATCATAGTGATGACTACGTAATTTTTCAGACTTTCGGAGTGGAAGTGCTTGGCCTGGATCTGTCTGACAATATGGTGGAAATTGCCATGGAAAGAGCAGCCACCAAAAAGTTGCCATCAGTATGTAAATACCACAGATAATAGTTTGATTACTGATTTTTTACAAAATGTATGAATAAGGACGTGTTCTCTCAGGTCCAGTTTGAGGTGGCCGATGCCACTAAGAGGACGTTCCCAGAAGGATCCTTTGATGTGATCTACAGCCGAGACACCATCCTCCACATAGATGACAAACTGGCTCTCTTCAAACGCTTCCATGTGAGCATTTTCTCATACAAATGACAGCAGGGCTAAGGCCGGATTTCTAATTTCACTGATTTCCAGTCTTTTCTTGGAGCTTGTTTGTGAGAAAATCCAGTCAATGTAACAAAGGATATTTTAAAACTACATGCACTTTTTATGTTAATAAAATATGATTTTATTAAGTTATCTTCCATTTGTTTCTAGTCATGGCTAAAACCAGGGGGGCAGTTACTTATCAGCGACTACTGCTGCGGGGAGAAACCCTGGACACCAGCGTTTGAGGCCTACGTCAAACAGAGAGGCTACATCCTCTACACACCATCCCAGTATGGCAGTGTAAGTATTGCATGAAGGCTTGCTGTCACGGCTCAAACTGATTTTCACATTTAATAAAATACATAAAAGGCAAACAAAGACATAGAGTTAAACACAAAAGAAGGACAGGCAGACCACATTACTGTAAAGCTCAGAAGTTTTTAGTTGTGCAATTTTTGACTTGTTGTGTCTTTACTGGCAAAAACCCTGATCTATTGTTTGTGTGCTAAAAAACTGTGTTGATTTGATCTTAGTGTTTATTTCATTTTAGTAATAATGCACTTAACCAGTGAGTTTCTATTTACCCGTGCTTTAACCAACAGAAAACAATAAAAAAAATGATGCATAAATTAAGTATCTTGAGCTATCAATTGATTGAACGTTTTTGAAACTAATCCCAGACTATGCATGTGGCATACAGTTATGCATGACATCCATAAATTAACATGACAAAGCATCAGTGGTGTCATGGTTGTGCTTGTTTGACAGGTGCTTTAATTAAATCCTTTGTAAAAAGTTGTTGAACTGAGTGTCTCACCTCAGCTGAGATCTGTCTGTGGGCAGCAGCTGCTGCTGTGGGTTGTGTGCTGCCCCACCCTACATTAGACAGAGAGGAAAACACAACACAACTTCACATTTGTTCATTTCAATCAGTCTATTCTTCATGTACAAATAAAAGTTGAGACGTGGGCAGCACTCCTGCTCAAAGTGACTTGCACTATCAAGCTCTGCACAGGTGAAGCAAAGATTATTATAATGGAACCTGTGTTAACGGTGTCCAAAAAATGGGTGCGGTGTTAAAAAAATTAAAGCGTTGTTATCAAAGTGACAGTTATTGATGTTGAGAGACCTAAAACGGACATGGTTCAGGTCTCTTTCAGCTCACTTCCTGCCATCTAGTTACTGTCTAAAGACAAAGGCAGAAAAAACCCTAAAAGGAATTAACAAGCAGAATACACCGTGAATACTAACCTACATACTTGTCACAGATAAGTCTGTTTTTCCAGCACCACAAACAAACCTGTCATATATGATGTCGTCCAATCAAATAAACTTAACCGTCAGCCTTAAAGCTGTGTAAACATTAAATTAATAGGCATTACACAGCACTGCAGGTAGATATTTTAATACTTTACTGCTGTGGAGTGGCCAAGGCTGAAAGGAAGACTGTCAAACCAATGTGAAACCCATCAGTTAAAAGAAGCCATTCCTCTGCCCTGCTGACGTATTGCTACCGTCCATCTGATGTTGGTGCTGTTCCCACCCTCCTTCACCCCTTCTGTCTGTCCTCCTTCAGTTCATCCAAGAGGCTGGTTTCTGCAGTGTGCGGCCAGAGGACCGGACAGCCCAGTTCATCCAGTTCATTAAGGCAGAGCTACAGAGAGCAGAGGCCATCAAGGATGAATTCATTGAGGTTAGTGTGCACACAATGCAGAAACTGAAGGCAACGTCACTTATTGACTTGGTGAAACCAAGAGCAGCCTGAACACCGGACTCTGTCTCCTGCAGGAATTCTCTGAAGAGGATTATTTTGCAATAGTAAACGGATGGAGGGAAAAACTGGAACGTTCCAACAGTGGAGACCAACGATGGGGACTTTTTTATGCACGAAAGGATTGAGCACTTACATTAAAACTGGAAAATAAAAGGGAAAAACCGAATGCTTCTTTTCATTGTCTTTACTTTTGTTTTTGGGAGATGGAACAAAGTATTAACATTACAGCACTTACATTTATTGAGATGTAACAAAGTAGGGATTAAATAAAACACAGAGTTTACACAGAGAAAGAGATATATCAGAGATAACATTTTTCTAATACATACTGCTAATATTATGAGAGCAGTACTTCGGTATCTTCAAGTTTGTGATATTTCTTCTTTTGACAATAGATGGTGCTTCTCTTAATATTTGCAAACGTGTTATAAGAGTTAAACTGACACACACAAGAAAACTGATCAGGTTTCTTTATTCATACCCGAAGATTAATGAGTTTTGCGGCGCAAAGTGGAAACAAACACGCGCACTTCCAACGCAACGTGCAAATAAGACACGCTCTCATTCAATCAAACAATACAATTTCACACACACTCGTTTCCTGGGAACAGGAAATCTCCGTCCGTTCGAACGACGCAATCCCCCGTGTAACGGATGAGCTCCAACGTGCTGCCGACGCTTGCAGCCGTCGAATGAAGACACCGCCTGCTGTCGCTCAACTTCCTCCGACGACGCCACGCCCACTGCTGCGTCTGGCCACGCTCGTGCGCGCGGATGACAAGCTCACAGCACAGGCAAAAACATGGCGAGGTTAAGCGAGCATGGGATTCGCCTCAGTTCCGTATGTATTTCAAACTATGTCCAACTCGAAGTGGCTGCGTGAGTTTTTGCTTGTGAGGCGGGAGGTAACGGGCAGAAGGTACGAACTCACGGCTTGTTGTTGTTTCATTTCCAGATGAGTCCTTCCTTCCTGAACAGCAACTCCACCAGTCACACCTGGCCTTTCAGTGCGGTGGCAGAGTTAATAGGTACGAACCGCCGCTGCCTTTGTTGGGCCGTGTGCACCTGCGGCCGTGCTGCGTCGCTCTCGGTGCAACTTTTCTCGGTTTCTTTGCTGCGCTCTTCCGCTGTCGCACACTCAAAAGTGGACGGTGCGTGTGACACACGTCTGCGCTGCTGCTAAAACGGACCGAATGGACTTCCTCTTTCTTGCACGCTATTATTTTATTGTTGCTGTACACGCTGTGTATGTTGCGTTTTTTTTTTTAAATTTCCTCACATTTCAAATAATATGACCCATATTTTAACCCGTGAAGGGATGAGCCGTAGCGTTTGTGGCTCCTGTCTCCGGGTGGAAGCTCTGGACGTCAGAGCTGCGTTCGTCCACATGACACGAACCGTCTGCGCTCGGCCCGTCGACACCGTCAATCCAACAGTGTCTGTAGGCTGCAGGGTGGGAGAGCAGGGAAGTAGAAGCACCACACTGGGCTTTTCACCTACGTGAAAGAAATGAAACCACGAATAACTGAAAGTTCCCTCACCAGGGCTTCTTGACGTTTTTGTAAATGGTTGTGCTGTTTTTAAACATCACACATCATTCTCCTATATTTACTGACCACTTACATGTCATTGTATTTCCTACTGTGTTTTCCTCCATCATATGGTTCACACTTACAGGAGCCAATTTTAAAAAACTGTTTTTTATGTGACATTCAACCAAAATACCCATAAACAAAACAATGGCAATAACCAGTTAGTTGACAACTGGACAGTGAAATAGGCAACGACTGTTCTGTTTACCCGGTCCTAACGTGCAGTGGTTGAAGTGAGACAAGCATTTTTTAGAATATTATTGTTGTAGCCTTAAGGGTTCGGGAACAGAGGGATGTTAGTCACAAAGAAATGCTTGGTAGTGATTAGAAAACTAAAACTAGAATATCACATGTGCTGTAATGTATGCATTAGCTTATACAACACTCATATCCACATCATTTATACCACCTGGTGGCAGTAAGATAAAAATGCTGTATGGATTTCATGAAAACATAGATAAATTACCTTTCTGTACATAAAGTGGTTAGAATCAGCTCTACTTTAGCAACAGTGATTTGTTACACTTATTTTGTATTAATTAATGTACAGCTTTTGTCATTGTACCGTTATCTATACTCTTTAAAGCACATTGTCTTAGTAGAGTACCGTTACTTTTGTACTTAAGTAAAATGTAGATAATCTCCTTAGTACTTGAGTAGAATATTTAAAGTGAAACATTCTTTTAGGCAAATATTTAGACTTTTACCTGAGTATTGTGTTTGTGTACATCTACCACCTCTGTACACAGTGTCTCACATGCTGCTCACAGTGGCCACGATGACCTCTGTCCACCGTGACCTTATTAAGGCCACCGTGTAACGGTTGTAGCTGATAGTTGTGCAACATAATGTATAAACGCAGCAAGACTTACTGAGTACGCCTTATATTTATGACACAGTAGTTCTCTGTTGTTTTGTTTTATAGCTGTAGCTAACATAATATTCCTAACAGTAACATTTGTATTTATTTCTTTTACCACTACAAACAAATGGCATCATACGTTGTCCCTGACATCCTAATGATGGCTGAATTTAATTTCATACTCCCACTGTCATAACTCACTGTCCCACAGTCTTACTGAGACCACAACAGAGACCTTGTGTTTTACATGCCTGATGTTGTTTCTGTCTCCATATTAGTAACAATGACAACTTTGTACTCACCGGGTCATTTGCTGAGATCTGAGATAACACAAAAACGTGTGTCAGATCGGCCTGTCCGACAGCCGTGCCGTAAAACCCCAGTGAAAGCTTAGGAAAACCTGTTCCCTTCACTGTAATAGAGAACAGTGTTTTGTCTTTATGTGATATTTCCTTTACACAAATTTAAATCTGTTTTTTTTAATGGGGTATGCAGCTATACACTCACAGTAGCAAAGGACAATGTGTTACAACATTAACAAGTTACTTTTTCGACTT
The DNA here is from genome assembly GCA_033026295.1 of Channa striata. Classification (NCBI taxonomy): domain Eukaryota; kingdom Metazoa; phylum Chordata; class Actinopteri; order Anabantiformes; family Channidae; genus Channa; species Channa striata. Next base: position 15,009,460 of record CM065173.1, on the reverse strand, counting down.
ATAAAAGTTACAAATATATTTCAGGGGATAAATGAGAATCTTACTTTCATCTGCCTGTGTCTCAAATGAAGAAGTCATTGTTTAAAGGTGCAAAAAAAATCAATAATTTCTTAAAATGTTTACATTGTCGTTGCATTAGTGACCAGTTTTTGAGGCTGTTTGTGCGCTGCTCATTCAATACAGTGTGCTGCACATAGAATTGACTGTTAATTGTAAGGAAAATTAGACACAATCCTACCATGCTGAAAACATCCACCTCCTCTTCATAATCAGACTGCTTTGTAGATCACTGTATAGCAGGGGTATATACTGTGACTATACTTGCACTGTGCACCGCTTTTAGCTTCTGACTGACTGAACACACCTGATTCAGGAAATCAGCAGTGGTCAGGGATAATTGAAAAATAAACAACGCAGTGTATGGTCACATAAATAATTTACTCATTTGTAAGGTCGTGCTTATGCTTGGCAGCGCTGCCTTGCACTGTGCCCTAGCACATTTGTCCTGACTTCCTACTCCTCTGCTGCCCTACATTCAGATTGTGCATATAATGTTCCATAATGTTAGCATGCTTAAGGGCAAAATGATTCTTCCCCATGGATTCAGAGATAGGTGTAACAGGTCACAGAGGCTCCGACATGCACATCTCACAAATCACACTGTGCGATGTGCAAAGCTGTGTGTTAATGAGCTGATAGGTTAACATTATAAAGTTGGGGGGCAGGACCTAGAAACAAATGAGACAGAGCAGCTAGAGGAACAGCAAGCAGATGAGGTTAGGAAACATTTACATTTTAGAATTGTCATTTGGCAGACGCATTTATCCAAAGCGAATTACAAGTGAGATACAAGGCAAGCAAAAAATCTAAGTCAAGGAGAAAACATCAAAGCAAAGTGCTATCAAATAAGTGTTTCTGTTTCGTGAGATGCAAGTACAAGAAAAAGCAGAACGTTTTTTTTTTTAAGTGCAAAGGAAGATACGGACAAGTTCTGTTTTCAGCAGGTTTTTTTTTATATTTTGAGTGAGCTCGCTGAGCGTGCTGAGTTTGGCAGCTCATTCCTCATTTCCTTGGTGTCTTCTGTGTGGTGCTGGGACCACAAGACGTAGTTCCCTGGCAAAGCACAGCAGATGGGAGAGATTGTAGACCTGAATGAGTTTAAGTAAGACGGAGCTGTAGAGTTGACCACTCTGTAGGCAAGAGACAGAGGTTTGAACTTTAATCCTTGCAGCCACAGGAAGCTAGTGCAGAGATCTAAAGAGATTTGGATCACCTGCAGGGGTTTGGTAGTGCATGCCGGTAATCCCTTCAACAGTGCATTGCAGTAGTCTAGGCGAGATATGATCAATGCCTACACATTGAATTGGGTTGCGTACTCAGAGAGGTAGGGTCTGTTCTTTCTGATGTTGTGGAGGGCAAATCTACACAATCTAGAGATTGAGATGATGTGTTTCATGAAGCTCTGTTGGACGTCAAAGATGATCCCCAGATTTCTGGCCGACTTAGCAGGGACAATCAGTGCAGATCCAATGTTGATGCTGATGTTTTGCTGTGTCGAAGGTTTGGCTGGGAAGACTAGAACTTTGGTCTTGGAGATGTTGAGCTGAGGATGTCTTTTTCTCATCAAAGCAGAAATGTCAAAGAGACAGGGAGAGATGTGTGTCGAGACAGTGGATTCATTCGGCGTAAAAGACAGGAAGAGCTGCTCGTCGTCTGCATAGCAGTGATATGAAAATCCATGTAGAGCCCAGGGAATAAAGTATAGATTATAAAAAGAAGAGGGTCGAGAAGAGAGCCCAGTGATACACCAGCGGAGAGGTTATGAGAGTTAGAATCACGCCCCTGCCAGGATACCGTGAAGGTTCATCCAGGGTCTTGGCCAGAAATGGGAGAAGAGAGACTGGTCTGTAATACTCCACAAGAGAGGGATCGAGAGAAGCCTGCTTCAACAGTTGAGTAACCTTAGTCTGCTTGAACGAGGTAGGAAAGGTGCCTGTTGTGAGAGAAGTGTTGATGATCTGTGTAATTGCTGGAATTAGTGTAGGTGCAACAGCGTGAAAAAGAGTGAAGGGGATCAGATCTAGAGAACAGGTGGTCGGGCAATTCGAGAGGGAAAAACAAAAAACTACCTCTTCATTTATAATGCAGTGTAATGATTTGTTGATGCTGGATAATTGGTATGGTATGAGCGGGAAAACCAGTAGTGACTCACATAACAAAGAAGCAAATCGCAGGTATTGTTGAGATAGTTTTTATTTTCGTGGTTACTCTGTAAAATAATGGTGCCAGAATTGTCCAAAAGTTTGTAGAATTCTGCTGGAAATCCATCAGGACAAGGTGGATATTTTAATGCTTTACAGAGTTCATCAGTGGTGCATTGAAGCTGTTCAAATATTCTTGGCATTGGTATTTGTAGCTTTTGGACAAAGGTGTCTATTTCTGACTGATTTACACTGTCATCAGAGGAGTATAGGTTAAGTTCTGAAATGCGTTATTAATAGCCTATGTAACTATTTTCTGATTTCTGTTTTATTCCACTTCATCAACAAAACTAAAAAGTATTGTGTTTCTTGCTTGTGTAGGAAACAACATGCAAATGTCTCCAAACGTAACAGTGTGACTTTTTGTATCTTGTGTAGTCATCGCTTCCGAGCTCTGTGCTCCAACACAGTTAGTGACCACACTAATGCATGACGTGTGTGAGGAGCTGTGTGCGTCATTTTACGTCTTATAGCAACTGTAATAATAATTTCAATTAGCTGTGACACTGCTCATTTTACTGTGACACTTCTCTGTGCAACACACAAGTAACTGAGACACATTGATTCATTCTTTCTATAGTGAAACAAAATGTAATTGCCAAGATAAACACTAAAGATTTTAACTCAAATTATAGTTTTGTTTTTTTTTTTCTTAAAGCCCAAACGCTGTAAAACCTTCAATCCACCTCGGACACTTCTTGAGCATCTCCCTATTGTGTATTAATTTCTGTCTCTTGTATTGCAGACAATGCGTCAGATCCAGGTGTATCAGCTAAACAGATCTGGATTGATGTTGTGGAAGAAGCTGGTTATCACTGCCTGACTTTCACTGACAATGGCAGTGGCATGACTCCCAACAAACTCCACAAGATGCTTAGGTAAGACGCAAATATAATCATTCATATAGGCAGAAATATTATTAAAAAGCGCACAAAAATTTAATGTCATGTTGGGACAACAAAAGTTAAAATGGTGTCATGCTAAAAATTGTTGGAGCATCTCACAGCTGGCAATCAGTCAGTGTCATTCCCACACACTGATGACCTGACCCACTGGGAGCAACTTGGGGTTTGGTGTCTTACCCGAGAACAGGAGGTGCCAGGAATCTTATCTGTAACCCCTCAGATTGGTGGATAACCTCTCTACCTCCTGAGCCACAATTGTCCCCATTTAATTAGTTAGAGAGTCCAGCAGCACGGTGGTAGATTGGTTAGCACGTTTCTGTGTGGATTTTGCATGTTCAGGGCATGCTTTCGTGGGTTTTCCTTGAAAACTCAAGTTTCATCACAAAGTCCAAAGACATACATGTTAGTTTAACTGGTCACTCTTAGTTACCAGGTGTTAATGTGGGCATGGATGGTTGTCTGTCTCTATTTGTGGCGCTATGATTAACTGGCGACATGTCTGGAGTGTACACCACCCGGGATCCTTAACAGGATAGGTGGCTGAGACATTGGGTGGATGAGGAGCCAGATAGCAGGGCGTCAACCCAGTACACAATGGCTGTGATCTTTATGCCATCAGAGATAATTCTCTAGTGGAAATCACTGGATGATGAGCCTGTGAAGAACACTGTCAGTCAACATAGTTTGTTTCTGCATCCACAAATGCAATTGAAAGCTCTGATATGCAAAGGAAAATTGGAAATCTGTCCTGGGGTCTCACCAGTGACTTATTTTATTAAAATGTTTTTGGACATTATAGACACTTTATCCCCCATTCTACAGAGGACAGGGACTATCTGGTTTGTCAAAAGTCTGTGATGGTGTGCTGGTGCATTAACGTACACGACACAGGTAACTTGCAATATATTTTTCAGAGAAGACCTTGCTTATTCCAGAAGCATAAAGCCAGCCCACATTCTGCATTTATTAAAACATCATAGGTCCACAGTGGAGGACAAGAGTTCAAATGCTGAACTGGCCTGTCTGCAGCTCAGACCTGTCACCTACTGAAACCATTTGGCACATTATGAATACATCAAAGGAGGCTCTGAAACGCTGAGCCGCTGAATTGTTATGTCGAGTAAAAAGGTTTCAGTGCTTTCAAATTTGAAAAAATTGTCTCCTCATGTTCCAAACATTTAAAGAGTGTTATTAAAATAAGAGGTGATGCAATACTATGGTTAACACGCACCTGTCTCGGCTTTTTTAAATGTATCACTGGCATCAAATTAAAAAGGCGAAAGTATTAAATATAAAAGAAATGTATTTGTAATATTTAAAAGCAAAAATTGGTTTCACTTTACGTTAAAGTCATCGTCTTCGTGTTATTTACATTTCACACAGTGTCACAGTTATTAAAAACGTAAAAAGTATTTTTTTTAATATCCCCATTTCCTCACTCTCTCCTTCACCATTATATCCAGTTTTGGTTTTACAGAAAAGGGCTCGGGGAAGTCCAGTCAGCTGGCCATCGGTGTGTATGGGAACGGTTTCAAGTCCGGCTCCATGCGTCTGGGCCGAGACGCACTCATCTTCACCAAGAATGGCGGGTGTCAGACTGTGGGAATGCTGTCCCAGAGCTACCTGGAAAACATCAAGGCCCAGGCCGTCATCGTCCCCATTGTCCCCTTTAACCAACAAACAAATATCCTTCACAAAAGAATAAGACATAAGACAAAAGAGACATGACTATTAATTCACTGGAATGCATACAGTATAGGTAGACTGAGAAGAAGAATTTGAAACGTGAGAGAATATTCTTTTCACACTGCCAGCTCCTTTAGAGTATTTTCACCTTAATTCAGTGTCACAGTCTCTGGTGGTGACAGAGGACTCAGAGGCCAGTCTGGCAGCCATCCTCCAACACTCGATCATCACCTCCAAGGAGCAGATACATGCACACTTTGACTCCATTGTCTCCAAAAAAGGCACCAAGATTTTGATCTGGAACATCCGCAGGTCAGAATCAAACATTTCCTCAGAAAGTGACGATGAGAGTTTGCCACGTGCATATTAACCATTCCGAAGTGGGTTAACAAACAGTTTGATCACTTTATTGCAGAAAGGTGGGTCAGTTAATTTAGTAATAATTCATATTATTATCACTTTTAAAGACATTAAATATATACCGGATAAGCAGTTCAGCCTTTATTTTGTTTTTATAGGGAGTTTGTGCAGTCTGTCTGCCTGCTTTCTCTCTTTATGCTTTCTACTATGTATTGGTCTTGCTTTACTTTGAAATTAAACCAGCGTCAATCCTCTTATCTAACACAGCCAATATATTTTTCAAATTGGTGTATTTTCCATTTAGTTCAGTCCACAAAAAAGTAATGGCTTTGGTTTCTAATTAGGTGTGTTGAGTGTACATTAAATATCATGCATGTGGAATTGGTAAATATGCAAACACAAAGGCAAATAGGCATTACCACACACATAGGATATTTGTTTAGGCGTGACTTAACACAAATGCAAACAAAACAACACGTTCATGTCATTATCATCTGAAGAGCAGAGATCATTTTGAATTTGAAGATGTGCCTTCTACTGTGACTTCCGTAGGTTCTTTAAACTGTACAGCAACTGCTGCTAAGAGCAGCTGTTCATCTCTAGAAGTTGAACTTTCTTCAGTTTCACTTCCTTTTCACACTGGAGACAGAAACTATTCCCCACAGAGATACTAATCGTCAATACCAACTATCACACTTACCAAGATTGGTCAGATTGAAATATGCAGATCAGGTCTCCTGAAAGGCCCCTCACTCTGCTTATTGAAAATGCCAGCTCCAGGTTTTATTGCTTTTTTTAATCTTCTTACTTTTAACTATTCTTTAAATGTTCTCTAAGGGCCAAAGATGGCAAGCCAGAAATCGACTTTGAGACGGATGTAGATGACTTTCGTTTGCCTGAGATTCAGATTGAGGAGCTGAAGAAGGGTCTGAGGAACAGTGGATCCCTGAGGGCTGAGCAAAACATCCCAGACATGCACTACAGCCTCAGGGTGAGTTGGGAGAAAGTATGTCCCCTGTACCAAACAGAGTGTTGACAGAGAAGGATGTATTCCATTTATTTGATGTTTCTTCACCCACATTGGAATGTCCCACCTGCGGTTGACTCTGATAACTCTTCATTTTCCTGAGTTGTTAATTGTCTCACACAGATTGAGAGGCAAAAATTGTCTAAGGAAGCTATTTCAAAGTGATCAATTCCATTTTGTTGCACAATAAGGATAATTATTAATATACCTGACGTGCAGTGCAGCTGAAAATGTTCAGCGCTGCAGCCGTATAAAAACTCTTTATCTCCAATATCTTTTCATGAACTTCGACAGATATAGCTCTGTTTTATGTGCCCATACACTTATTAAAAGCGTTTAACGGTTAAAGCGGTTTAGCTTGCAAAAATTACTTTTGTCAACAAATTTAAAATTAAAGATGCTTGCTTTTCACTGCACAGTTTCAGTGTGTAGACTCAGTGTATGGAAATATTGGGACATTAGATGCCAGTGTTGATTTAGGTTTAGTGGTTAAAAATGGGGTTATAACAAAATTCACGAAGTAGTGGTTGTGGTTAAGGTTTGGGTAAGCCTCTGCAGCACACGCGTTTCTGCAAATGTGTGTGAGTATGTGTTATGTGTGGGTGTGTGTGTGTGTGTAGGTGCCCTCGTGGCTGCATACAGTGTCAGCTGCAGTGTGAAGCACATGTCTGACTACCTCTTTACTACTTGTGACATGTGGTTTTGGGACCACCATGCCAGTTTGACTGTAAATATGAATAAATTTGCAAGGTTGCATGCAGTTTTTCAACAGACTGTTCAGGGTTTCTTAAAATGATAATATAGCTTTAGGTTAATATATAATTTCTAATGGTTGCTGTTTTTGAGTGAGGCTCACCCTTCTAATCAGTCAGACCTAACTTTCTAACTTTTCCTGTAGCACCAGCCCAAGTTGCATATGGTGGCTTTCACACATTTCATTCTCTCTGTTTTTTCTCAGGCCTACCTCAGCATTTTGTATTTGAAGCCAAGGACACAGATCACACTCAGGGGAAAGAAGGTTCTCGCCAAGCTGGTGTCGAGGAGGCTGACAAACATTGAGCACGACGTGTACAAACCCCACTTCAGTGTATCCTCTTCATCATCTTTGTGTGTTCAATTGTGCATAAATGTGTAGTGATGGAAAGCCACGTCATCACAACTAGACAGTGAATCATTTTCAGAACGGTAAAACAAGAATCACAGTGGTTGTGGTTTAGAGTAGATCTTACTAAATTAGTCTGAGAAAAATGCATTGTTGTTAACATGAACCTTTCCCACACACTGTCTCTTGGTCGTGTCCATGTTTTTTATTAGAGTTTTTCACAACCGACAGACTTGCTGTTCTGAAATAAAACTAATAAACAATAAGAAAAAAACTGCATGCATAACACAGAATTGCAGTTCTTACAATGCTACAATTCTTCAGCTTAAATCACCACCGGTATATTGATCTTGCTAAATATCTCAATCAGTATTATTCCGAAAACTACTTTACCACTGTCCAGTTCTGTTAACCTTGACTGGTGTAAGAAAGAGAAAGTTAAAGTGACCTTTGGGCTGAACCCAAAAAACAAAGATCACTATGGCATCATGATGTACCACAAGAACCGACTCATCAAGGCCTATGAGAAAGTGGGCTGTCAGCTGAAGGTATATTAAATTAAATCTATGTATTTTGTATCAGTGAACAGCTGCATTTGCTTGAACTTCTTCCCACTTGCCTACAGACTTCAGGTCAAAGAGCAGGAGTCGGTGTCATCGGTATAATCGAGTGTAACTTTCTCAGACCAGCTCACAACAAGCAAGACTTTGAGTACACCAAAGAATACAGGTATACGACTCAACCAAAAAAACACTTTTAAACACACAAAGACAAAATGAGCATTTGTGTCTTTTCAAGCAGCTCAGATTAAAGCTTGGGAAATTCAGAAGTAGTGAAATACTTGATACTGAGCAAACATAGCAACAGTGACTCATGCAGCTCTTCCGGATGCTTTTGTTTTCTGCAGATGTGAGTGTTTTGCAGAAGCTGGTCACAGCTGACGTTATGATATAGGCCACAGTGCTTTAAAACTCATGTTGGTGTGTTCTTCAGTCAAACACACCTTGTTCTTTTAAAAGTTTTAGAGAAAAATGCCAAAGGGATTAACTGTTTTCCTGTTTTGTCTCCCCAGACTCACCCTCGGTGCTTTGGGCCTAAAACTCAATGATTACTGGAAGGAGGTGACAGAGAAGAAGGCCAGAGAGCGAGAGTTTCAGGCTCTAGACAGAGATGACGATGAAGATAAGCATGACACTGACAAGTTCGTTTCAACTGTTTTTCCTAAAATAGCAGTGAAAAGTAGTGAAAAGTCTTGTTCTCAACCAAGAGTCAGGGCTGTTTCTGCATACGTCTGCAGAGGCCATTTTTGTTTTTAAATGTGGACTTAACACTTTTCTTTTAGCAAAGCTTTCTGTTGGCATAGTGTTGGCTTCAAAATTATTGTTTCAACTATTGTAAACTTAAATTTGTTTGTGTATTTTGGTTCATCCAGTTCATCTGACACTAAAAGTAAAAAACTTGTTTTTCTAAGTTATTTCTAGGACTAAGTCTGATGGTAACTGTCATCTTTTATGTTATAACCTGTGACTTTAAAATGTTTCCACTCAGAGCTGCTTCTCAAAAATAGTAAACATGCTGAGGCAGGGAACTTCAAAGGCCTTTATAACAAATTCAGTATCATTTATGTGGTATTCTGAACTAGAAAATATATGAGGCTTCAGCAAAATAAATCTCCGTCTTTCATGTAGCTTTTGAACTTGTTCATGTGCAGAAATCAAGGCTGAGAAAATTGAAAATAGCATTTCTGGGTGAGTAACCTCCCCCTTTAACTTCTGCTTTGCTTACAGTTGTCATGCATATTTCTGTATTTGCAGTGGTCCCATGTGGGTACAGTGTGAAGAGTGTCTGAAGTGGCGGAGTGTCCCTGCACGTCATTACAGCGAGGTTCCTGAGAGCTGGAACTGTAGTCAGAACCCCAATCCACGTTACAGGTGTGTCTAATTCTTGATGTCCTGCATTATCTTCCAGAATAGCAGGTACAAGCTTTTTTGGTCATGGATATTTCAAAGTGTGACGCGGATACCACCCAGAAAATATCACTCTGTGGTCTGTTAAATGTGCTTAGTGTTTTGGAAGTTTTGGATATTCATGTTCCCTGTTGTGGGGCTACATGAGGGATGAGGAAGTAAAGGTTAGAGTGTGTGTGTGTGTGTGTGTATGATGTGGGAGCCACTTTTTATGTTGACCCCATTAAACATTTGCTGAATCAGCCATTAACAGTTCCTCTTTGCAATGTCAGTATGTCCACACACACCACTGTCACTGAATTAGTTTGCCTCTGAAGGAAACGAAGAACACGATGATTCTTCGGCAAGTTCTAAACTTTGTCAATAATGTCTAAGAGGCAATGAATTTATAGGTGTTTAGATTCTTTGGACCACTGGAGATAATATTTTTAGATTGAAATTTCCACTTAATCTCAGAGTAGGCTTATGGTTTCAATGCAAGTTGTGCCAATTGGCCACCAATAGTTGTAAATATCTTTACTGCCTCCATGAGCTGGCGGTCAAGCTGCATAGTTACAGGGACAAATGTCCAATCCTCATAGTGGGACGTCCACTTGTTTTTAATCAAAACTTTATTTGCTGCTACTTGAACGACCCTTTAAGTGGTTACATGTGGGCATGTCCATGTCCAAAGGGCTTAAGACATCAACCATGAGCCACATAGTGCAGAGTCATATTGTGAACATTTTATAGGCTCAAAAGAGATCAGAAGTGTGTTCAATTTGTAACATGCAAAACCCACCTCCTTTAAGCTGTCACATACAACGTAAGACATGTGCTTTAAAAGTGAGAGGACAACATGTGTGTGGGTGTCTTGGCTATAACAGGAAGGCTCTGAGAGTTGAACTTTAGCAGTAGCTGAGTTGCTAACCCAGGTCTGTTTGTCTTTTAGAAGCTGCTCTTCACCAGAGGAAGCAGAAGAGAGTGAGGAGCTGTTAACACCCAGCTACCAGAAAAACCACAAGAAACAGTAAATTCTAATTCCTCTAGTTCTCTCAAAGTGTAGCTCAGCGTAAAAATGTATATGGACAAACTGCTGTTCTTCCTGCATGCCTTTTGTGCGAATGTGGGTTCACGTGCCATTTCGTGGTTTCCCTGTGCCAGCTTCATACTCGTATTTCCGGTGGTTGCCCATGTGACACTTTGTGTTTGTCGGGCTTATAGAGAAAAGTCTTGGTCTACTGAACTCGTTCTGAGCAGGATCAACACAGAAGCACTGAAATGAAAATCAATCAGTTCAGCAGAACTGGAAATTATATTATAAAATCTACAACTTGTTGAACAGCTAATAGAGAAGCTCCTAAATAAGGCTCAGATGAAATCACAGGTTTTACTTTTATCACATTTTAGAAAAAGTCTTTTTAGCAAATATAAATTAGCGGATTATTGGGACGTAACACCTTAATCATTAAATTACTGTAGCTAACTAGCTTGGACAGCTATCGTTTAACTGTTAAACATTAAATGAAATTGTCAGGTTGAAAGTGAATAAATCACAAAGTACTGCACATATTTGACTGGTCTTGGCATTGCAAAGCTAGAAAAAGGTCAGGTTCAACAGTTTTGCCAGATGATTCCCAATGTTTTAATTTGTTTATTATTATCATTATTATTTTTTGTCATCTTACATCAGAGTCGCTTCTGTGACTCTTCGATACCAGTCTGAACACAATCTTGCTCATGCTATTACCTATCTTTTTTATGTAATTTCTTATGAATAAAGTACATAAACGTAAATAGCATTATTGTCATCTTGGACTTGGTACAGAGATGATTTTTATATTATATTTACCTTGCTAATCACAACAAAATATATTCTGTTGAAGTGAAACCTGTACAGTGTCTCCTCACGTCAACTTGAACAAGTTTGAATTGTTTTACAGAGAGCATCAAAAAAGCAGAAAAAGAGAAAAATCATTGGAGGTATGTGAAATGTGTTATGTTTTTTTTTTTTTTTTTTTTTTGGTAACTACCACTGTATCGTCTCCCACTTCTAGACTCTAATATTGTTTGTGTTGCAGTCGTGTGAATTCCAGGCCCAAGTGACTAGACATCAAAAGATCTCCCGTAGTTCATCAGAGCCCAATTGGCCGTCCTTCGACTCCACACACTCACCCGAGCACAAAAGAACAGGAGATCCTTGTCACACAGAGGAAAACACACCTGAACATGATGAAACATACACAGATCATCACACAGACACAGATGATGAAGCACAGGCACAAACAGCTGAAGTCTCACACATACAGCAGGAGGACGGTGAGAGGAACACGACCGTTAAAGACAAGTCGAAGCTGGAAAATGAAGCAACGGATCCAACGTTTGAAGAGACGGACAACGACAAGGGCACAAACACAGAGCGATTGGAGGCAGAAGAGGAGGACAAAGAAACAGTAAGGTGTGGTATAGGGTTCAATTCTTTTCTGTTCCCGGCAGGACAAAATTGTTTCACGCATCTCTTTTAAACTATGTCAGTTTTGTTCTGACACACACATACACAAATATAAATGCATTACACTTCCATCCCAGAGTAAGCATGCTATTCTCCTACTTTCCTCCAGTCCAGGGAATGCTCAGTGTATTACCTGTCTCAAGGATAACCAGTGTTAATTTTCACACAGTTCTGATCTTCAACCAACTGACCAGTGTTTGTTTTCTGTAGCCACAAAAGAAAATTGTCGACGTTATTACATTGTCTGAAAAAGAAGCCGCGTCTCTGGGAGGAACGCCAGCCCGACTCAGAAAATACAACAGAAGAGGGGAATTCTGAGAAACGAACAAATGTGCCTGAGACATTGTTGTTGGAGAAGACCAAGCGGGACTGCAGCAACCAAGCAGAGAGATCGGGGGACTCGAAACAGCAGACAGCAACCAGCCTCACGCGGACCCACTCACTCACCTCCACACAGACTGTGGTTGTTTCTCCACTGAGTCGAACAGAAGGGAGCAGACCGCTGCCCCTCGAAGGGAGCGACTGGGAGGGTAAAATGCAGAAGCTAGCTGGGTTGGAAAAAGAGGTTCAGAGACTGCGGAAGCTCCTAGGTCAGGAAGTCACAAAGATGAGTCAAGGCACCATGACAGATGCCAAAAGCAGCACAGAAAGTCCAGAAGACCCACCAGCATCCACAGCGAGCAGAGAGGTCGGCTGCCAGACGGATGTGGCTGAGGTCAGCACAGTTTGTACCTGTGTTATAGGTTCATTATTATCAGCATGATAATTTAGAAAACACAGTGGCAAATGGAAATTAAATGTAGTTAATGTGTAAGGAAGTTTCCCGCTCGACTTGCTTTGGACAGAACTTTTTTACTCTGACTTTTTTTGATGCTATTTAACACAAAATAGACCCATAAATAACTAATAATGTGTTATTAGCCTATATGCTCAATGCTCAGTTTTACTTAAAATACACTGCAACTAAAAACTTTTTTTGCCACTTTGTTGTGTAGGAAATTGTTGAGAAAAAGATTTAAGCTCAGATTTTTAATTTTTTATTTTTTTTCAAACACAGCTAAGCCTCAATTATCTCAGTCACAAGTTGCTCAGGAACCAGAGTCCTGCACATAATACTGATGTGACCAGAAGGGACCTCAGGGCTCAGGACTAACTTCCACTGTGACATGCAGGGTTCTAATGTTCATAATGTACGTCATGTATGTTCAGCCCACTTAACGTTTTCTTCTACTGTCCCTCATGTGCTTCAGAGTTCTACTTCATCCAGCAGATCAGCCTGGCCTCTGCTGGTCCAGGGTCAGAGAGCTGTGTGTGTGCAGAAGGAGCAGCCTGAGCAGAACAGAACCAGGAAGGAGAGAACTGAATCTCAGAGCAGGATGAGGACCAGTGACAGTGAAGCCTGTGAAGACGGCAGGTGTGTATTTTCACAGAAGACGTAAAATGATCTTTTTGTTGTATCTAGTTTTTTACTTGTTTTGAAGTTTTGCAAATGGCACATGCTGGATTACACTATATAAATGATGCATTATATTTCATTTGATCACTTTATCCTGTAAAGTTTAAGCCTAACCAGCTGCTGGCCTTCTGCTCAAACCAGACACAGTTGTTTGCACTTGAAAAATGAATCACAGTCAAATTATAAAGGCTCGCATTTTAAAGAAATGTCAGCTTCTACCTTTAGTGCCTGTCTTCTTTGTTCCTGTTCTCACTTCCCCCAAGATATCCTGTCCTTATTTACACTTAAACATTCTTGTTCTATGATTTTGCTCAAATGTGAATAGAAAGCATCGTTCCCCCAGACAGGAGGAGTTTTACCTGAGTGACTGAAATGTGAAACACTTACTAACTAGTACAGCTTTAATCACAGAGCTGTTGTGCTCATCAGGTCGGCACAAGAGGATCTGCAGAGCATCAGAAACAACGTGGTGATTCTGCTCACAGCCCTCCTGCCCCAGCTGGACCTGAATGGCATCAGCCTGGAGACGACCGATGTGGACAGCATCCTGCAGCAGATCATAGAGGTCAACTCGCTGAAGCTATGATCCAGCAGATTTCTGTCGGTGTGGATTAATGGTTATTTTACACTGTATAAATCTACAGTATTTCTAAACTAGAAATAACTTTTATGCTCAACTAGAAATTAGTAGTGCATCTTTCTATGTGCCTTCAATTATATTTTTGAAGGTGTTTTTAAATAAGTGTGTTTCTTCTTTTATATATAATGCCGTTTTTAGTTGCAATTTATATAGAAGAATTTTTTTCATACTTAAATAAAATACTTTTTAAAAAATACATCTATCACCTCTTCGCTGTCCTCATCAGTTCAGTGTCATGCAGCGTCTCTTCTTTTCCACAAGATGGCGGTGAAGTCCAGGAATGGAAACGTGTTTCTCTCACGTCTCCACATGTAGAGAACGATCCTGCTGTGGTGACCTCAGGAATCGTAGGATTTGGCTATTTTTACTGAATGACTAATGCATGAGTGAACCGAACCATCAGGTCAACTGTCATTATTTTGCATAAAGAATTTAGCCTATAGTGCATCAGGTTTTAGTCTGGTCCAGTTATTAAAGCTTAAACATGGCGCCACACAGTCAGTCAAAACATTTCAAAACCTATTTTTACTTAGAATAAAAATTCCAAAAACCATATTGGTGTGTTTAATTGTGTTAGCAGGAATGAAGACATTTATGTGAAACAGCCGTGTCCAGATTTTTACATTATTGAATAATATTAAAGATTTAAGCTTACTAATCACATATCCGTGGATTGATGCAGCCTATATTGCTATTTTCTTATTGTTATTCTGTGATTGTATTTGTATTTTTATGCGTTCTTTAGCCAATATAATTTTGGAATGCGTGACCTTTATTTTTACAGTTGGTTTGAGGTTTTTGAAGTAATTTCCCTTTGGGATTAATAAAGTATTTTATGTATTTGGTCCAGATGTTCCTATTGTGACATGGCCGAGCAGCAGACAAAACAGCACGAATATCTGGGCTGTGAACAGCTTCATCAAACTCCGTTTTGGGACGTGACTGAAAACACGGTTAACGAACAGCCTTTATTAATGAAAAAGTTTGATCTTTTATAAACCCGTGTATTCCACAGCAGAGCTCGCGCAATCTCACGCACTCTGTCCAAACACCACGTGCAACGTCACACCCACACACACACTCACACACCCACACACACACTCACACACACACACACACTCTGCTTAAATATCCCGGCCCACAAGAGGAGCAGCAGAGTCTTTGACCCGGGACACGCAGAGACAGGTGCGATGACAGCGACGCTGCTTCTTCTGCTTCCTCCTCTGCTGCTGCTGCTGCTGCTCTGCTCCTCCAGCGGAGAAGCGCAGCAGCCCGCAGCTGCCGTTAGAGATTATTACATAGCAGCCGTGGAGATCGGCTGGGACTATGGGACCACGAACAATGTCGATCCAGCGGTCGACCAAAGGTAAATATCTGTTTGTTTGATTTAATAATCCCACTTTTTTAAGAGTTGGGGACATGCAGAGATCATCCTGTCTGCTTCCAGACATTTTTAAAATCAAAACTGAACATAACTATAGTTAATTCAATATTATGAGTGTGTAATTAGTCTGTGTTCTAATCTTAGGAGACGATCCAATATTCCTCAAAAATACATAAAGGCAGTTTATAGAGAGTTTGTTGATGCCACATACACTGTCCCCAAACCACGACCAGAATGGACAGGTAGGTCTCCGTCTTCTTATGTAATAATTTATTTCAATCAATCAAGTTTTTCATTTCACATTTATGATGGTGCTTATACTCTTCTGTCTATGTCGGTACAACCAATGCATCTGAAGGCAACCAACAAACAAAACGTGGTCGAATGTGTAAATTTATACGTGATATCTTCAGTCTTTCTACAGTCATTCTGTAAATTGTCTAGAGTTGAACCTGCCTAAAAACAAAGTAAGCCGGAACTGAAATTGTACAGTTTGAAGCGCTTTAGTTTCTACTACTTTTTGGACAAAACACAGGCACAAATCAAAAAAAATGTTTAGAAACCACTTACCTTTCACTGACTTTTACATTTACTTGTATCTTAATCCCTCCCCAGACCCCCAACTTACAGACAGTCACTGTAACTTTCCAAGTTGTACTACCTCACATTGTGCACTCACTTGTATTATATTATTTCTGTACATATTTCATATTGTGTCACACCTTTGCAACTTTTTTCTGTAGATTTTTAGTTTGCCCCTGAAACCCCTGAAACCAAGGCAAACTCTCAGTACTGTTAAGTGTTCTTAACTGTAGCTGGCAATAAACAGTTTTCTGATTCTGATTCTGATTCTGATTGTTGCAGGTATTCAAGGTCCCATAATAATTGCCCAAGCTGGTGACCGGGTGGTGGTCCACTTCAAAAACCTGGCCTCGCAGCCGTACAGCATCAGCCCTGTGGGCATCACTTACTGGAAACAGTCTGAAGGTAGGGAACTGAATGAGTGGGTCTGCCGACAGAAAAGAAAAGTCTTTTCTTTTATGTTGTCCACAACAGCACAAACTGCACATTACACAGCAGCATTTTGTTTGATTTGGTCAAACGATGAGCCAGAATATGACTCCTCTTTTTGAGTCTTCGTCATCTCTTAGGAATTCTTTGTTACACATCATAGGTGAGACAATGGCAAAAACATAGGTAATACCTCAGCAAAATTTTCCAGCTCTACCATGAGTCAGATTAATGTAAAATCGTTGGTAAATCTCCACACTTGCAGCAAATGCTAAAGTCTAAAATTCTTTGTGAAATTCAAAATTTAAAAAAAGGGCAAATTAGCCGTTTGAAAAAAATAGGGATGTTGATGTAAATACAATACAACATGAAGCGACTGTTTGCTAAGAGTTATACATACTGTAATTTTTTGAAGAGTTTTGAGTGTAAATGGTGCAGGGCGTACAGCATTCCTGAAATGTTGCCTCCTTATTCTTTAGAAAATGCACCAGGCAACGGTTATCATTATCTTGTGTGTGCAGATTTCATCCAGCGTGGTCAGGTCAAACTGTCTTAACAGCACGAGTTTTCAGCTAAAACAAGCAAAAGTCCCATTTGGTTAAAATGTTTAAACATAGGAGCCTCTGACTACAAAGGAAGTGATTCAATGCCCGATCTAAGAAGCTTTTGAGGGTAAAAACTCCCTACAGAAAGCCTTGGCAGGGCAGATCCAGATTCAGAGCTGTTAGTTCCAGTAAACGACTCATGGTTTCCTCCCACATGATAGAGTCGTACAATGCAGTTTATCATAATCCAAAAAGCAGCTTCTGTCTGGGTCGGGACTGGGCAAGAGTGAAGGCGATCTAATCACATCTGTGTGTAATATTAGGGTTGAGGAAAAGATGAGTGTGTGTGGGAAAGTGAGAGCACCTGCATGGATGTGGTTTTAAAAGCACTGTGATTTGTCATAGTACCTATAATTAGTAAAAATGTGTACTTACAGATTTATGGCCTTTCATGAGGTACCTTCTAAGAACTACAGTACATGTGTTTCCCAAAGGGAATGAGACAGAATTGCATTCTATGTTTCCAGTATTTTCCTTCTTTGACTCACCTCTACTTCTGTATCAGTCACGCTGTGTCTTTTCTTTCCAGGAGCTGGCTACGATGACTCCACAGCAGGTCAGGAGAAGCAAGATGATGCCGTCTCTCCCGGGGGATACTATCAGTACATCTGGGACATCAACCCTAAAGACGGTCCCACCATCAGCGATCCCGAGTGCCTCACCTACTCCTACTCATCCCAAGTGGACCCAGTTCGCGATGTGAACTCAGGACTCATTGGAGTCCTGCTCATCTGCAAATCAAGTCAGTCTTTAGAATGACAAACATCCTTTTCCTTTGTTATCTGTTACGTTCAGTGTGAGAACTGGTAAACTGTATTCGGGTGTTTCAGCTAGAGTTTGAAAAATACAAATGCCTCTTATATAGAAGCCTGTGTTGCATAGTGGTATTATATGGGAGAATTAGCATACATCTTATATGTCTTTATTATAGTTGATGTTCTATCTTTTTTAAAAATATTTTAAGAATAATCTAGAATTATCTCATCATGTTATTTCCTCATAAAAACATACAGTAAATACAGATTTGCTTTAGAGTCATGCATAAATTACATTAACAAAAAGTTTATTGAAGTCTCAAAAAAAACAATTATTGTTGGCTGCTCTGATTTTCACCTACAATAGGTTTGCAAAATATCCTTATAATGCCCTGGAAACTAGAAAGATGATTATACAGATACACCACAAAAGTGCAGAGATGCTTGTGTAATGTTAAAGTTGCACAGTGCACACGCATTGGTCCCTGCAGACTTCCCACCTATGATGTGCTCTCCCATAGGTGCCTTCACAGAACAAGGCCAGAGAAGAAATCCAGCGTTCGTGCTGCTGTTTGCAGTGTTTGATGAGACCAAGAGTTGGTATGGACAGGTAGGAGAGAGGATAAGCAGAGAGAAGTTCAAACGGAGCAGCAGCAGGAAGGAATACCACACCATCAACGGATATGTCAACTCCACGTTACCCGGTAATGGGCCAGACTGGCTGCAGCCACAGAGCTTGTCTTGCTGTAATGTTAAGTGTTTTCTATCGCTGTGCTCAGAGTTTCAGTGTCTGGCCTCTGTGTGTGTTGTGCACAGGAATTTGGCCTAAATTTTGCACTGTGTGTGTGTGTGTGTGTGCAGGTCTGACAGTGTGTCAAAGTCGTAACCATGTATTTTGGCATCTGATTGGTGTGGGCACCACTCCAGAAATCCACTCTATTCGCTTTCAGGATCACAATCTGCAGGTAATTCAATTTTATCTGCTTTGCTTGAGCCAAACTCAAGCTTCTTCTGTATTTGTTGACTACATATTTTACTTTTCAACTGTGTATGTGGTTGTGCTTTATTGCGTGATGACAGAATGACACTTATTCATAGAATAAATAAATTAATTCTATATTCATAGAATAAATAAATGAACATATATGTCTTAACTAATATCAAGTACACTGCAAATGTTTTTTCAGGTGTTGACTCATCGTAAAGTCACTATTGAAGTGACCCCTATGACCTTCATCACTGCTCAAATGAGACCCAGAACTGTCAACCGCTTCCGAATCAGCTGCCAGATACATGCTCACCGCTACGGTGAGGACAGAGAATATCTGTTACCTTAGTAAAAAAATTATTTGACTTCTTCGTTGTGAGTTGTGACTCTAATTGTTTTTTTGATTCCTGCCTCACCCAGATGGAATGGATGCGTTTTTCACAGTGGAGAAATGCCCAGAGCCTGTTGTTCTGCCGAGACCCGACCTGCGTAAAGTCAAACACAAGGATTATGACGAAGACAGCTATGAAGATGATGACAATTTGTTCAACACCATAAGCTTTCAGCCCAAGAAGCCACAGCTGCAAGTGAGAGCCAGCAGTGGACAGCAGTCTAAAACCTGGAAGCATTACATCGCCGCTGAAGAGGTCACCTGGGACTACGCTCCTCATCTCCAACACACAGACAGGTAGGAAAGACGGTGGAGGAGAAGGAAAAAGAGGAAGAGGAAATGAGACACCAAACTGATTTCACTTTTTTGCCTTTGCCCCTACAGTCAATTGCAGTCCAGATATTTGCCAGCTTCTCATCACTTGGATTACACGTATAAAAAGGTGGCGTACGTGGAATACACAGATGGATCTTTCACTCAGAAGAAAAATCCTGGGAAGACTCTCCTGGGTCCACTTCTGAAAGGAAAAGTCAATGATGAGTTCCATGTGAGTGAGGGGGAAGTAGCCAGTTTTGAATGACAAAATTTGAGCTCAAACTGAATTACAATTGCATATAAAATCATGTACCATTGTTGACAGCACATGCTCTTTGTGTGGTTTTCTGCTGCTCACTCGTTGGTTTGTGTATCTAGATTTTTTTCAGAAACCTGGCCAGTCGACCTTTCAATATCTACCCCAACGGCCTTACCGATGTCCTTCCACTGCAGACAGCTACCAAAGGTAAACATGGACCTTAACCAACAAGAGAATAAATTGGTATTGTTATTGTTGTAACTAGTTTTCATCACCTCATTTTAGTCATCTCCCAAAGTAAAATGCTCTCAGTGCATTATGTTTGTTACTGGGTAAGTTGTCTTTACAACTGCCTGTTGGTTTCTTCCTCACGTTCTCCCTACACCAAAACTAATCAAACAGATGCGCAGACGGACTTGCGCTCCATGGAAGTACCACCCAATGCGACGTTTGGCTACATTTGGAGGCTCACAACAGACGACGGGCCCTTGGAGGGAGACCCTCAGTGTCTGAGTCAGCTGTATCAGAGCACCATCTCACCAGAAAGGGATTTGGCATCAGGGCTGGTGGGCACACTGCTCATTTGCAAGTATGATGCCATTGACAAAAGAGGACGCCTGGTAAGAAGACGCCTTACACATGATCTTTTACCGTCCAACCTGCAGCACTGCCTCCTCCAATGTCAAGTAAATCTGTTTTCCACATGCAGCTGGGACCAGATAAAGAGTGGAGTCTGGTTTTTGCCGTCTTTGACGAGAACAAAAGTTGGTATTTCAATGAAAACATGCAGAAGGCCACTCACACGGCCTACAACACCACAGACCCCAAATTCTACAACTCAAATGTCATTTACAGTGAGTTCACTCTGGATTTATGAAGGTTGTTTGTGGAACTCATCGTCTCTCTTGAACTCAGTGTACAATGTTGAATTTCTTCCCTCCTCCTGCAGGTGTAAATGGCATCATGTTCAGTGGGCGCCAGTTTGTGATGTGTCAAACTGATGTCACTTTCTGGCACGTGGCCAATGTTGGCACCCAAAGCAACTTTCTATCAGTCTATTTCATGGGAAACGTCTTTCAGTACCAAGGCCTTTACCATTCTGTCCTTACTCTCTTCCCCATGACTGGTGTGACTGTTCCAATGGAAACTGAGCTGATCGGTAAGCCCAAAGATACATTTTACATTCTGAAAGCCTAAAAAACTCTTCTAGTAAAACTTGAGGTAATTCTGGTTTGATATATATTTTTAATTTGGGGCTAGAACTTGCCTAATAAAGGCTTTAAACAGTCCATTAACCATTAAAGTTGTGCAATAAGTAAAATAGTAATATAAAAAAGTAAAATAATAACTGTGCCTTGTGTAGTTGCACTATGAAGCAACGATTTTATGAGTTGACTCATTTTTTTTTTATATGAACATAGTGATGACACATTAACAATTCTCTCTTTTGGATTATCGCCACTGTGTGACTGCAGAGATCATGTGACCTAGTGGCAGTATTAAAAAACCCTTGGTGGTTAACAGGCTGTTGTGTTTAACTTGATTAGCAGACGTCATTTGAAAGCCATCAGACGACACCTTTACTACAAGGCACTTCAGTCTTTATAACATAACTTAATTTAACTGTTCCACTCGACGTTGCAAGATAACACACTGAAAAAAATGTAAACATGCTTTTGTGGATTTTGAAATGCACCATTTCAGGCCAAAATAAAAAGGACTGAGGTCTGGTAGCAGTAGTGTGCCCAACCAGGGACTGTTACATAAATGTGTATTGGAGCACTGAATGTCAATGCTAATCTCCTGTTTAGCAGCAATCTCAGGCATAAAGACATGTGAAGCCACTGTAGATGTGGTTTGAAGCAGATCATGTACCAGTGCATACGTCATAATAACTGTTACCCATTTCTACTGTAAGGTGAGTGGGAAATAAGTGCATTCGATGACAGCCTGAGGAGCCGGGGGATGAGCATCCGTTACACTGTGCGTCTTTGCGACAATGAAGAACTCCCTCTAGCCGACCGCGACGGGCTTGAAGAGGACATCTCTGATTATGTCGATCAGATAGAACCGAGGACAGGAAGGCCACAAAATCGCACCGTTTTGGTTCGAGTGTGCAAGAAACTCATTGACAACAACACTTGGTCAGCAAACAGCTCCAGTTCAAATGTCAGTGCTGTTGGACAGTCAGAATGTCATCTGAGGAAAGTGGTAGTAACATCAGCAGCAGGGGAAAACCCCAACATGATCTCAGAAGGAGAAATCCCAAAGGATATCTTGGAGGAACTAGAGAAAGATGGGAAGTGGACTGTGTCTCAGAATAGGGCTGAACCTGGAGAATATAAATGCGGCAGACGGAGAAGACAGACAGAGGGAAATTGGACAGACAACAGTTCTGAAGCTTCTGCAGATGGAGAAACTAATACAGAAATTGAAGAATATTCGGTGGAAAACAGGACCGAAACTGGCACAGATATGAAGACAGAGGAAAAGAGTGAAATGCCAAGTCAAAAGAATGAGACAAACGAGGAGCTTGAAGAGGGAAACGAGATCATACTGGAAAGCAATTCGCTGCTGAACGAGAATGTCTCAGCTGCAGAACCAGTTGAGTCCGAAGACTTGCATGAAAACTTGTCACAAAACCACATTCAGTCTGAGCGTGAGCGACTTACAGCAGACGTGCTGAACGTGGAATACAACTACACTGCTGGTAACAACACAGCCTCCATTGATCTGTCTCTAGAGTATGACGACTACGACCAGGAGGTATGATTTCCTGGGTGTCTTTTTTATATTTTTACACAACTGCATATGATTCCTCCCTCTGTTAAAGTCCTTTTAATATTTGAATATAGATAAACAGAACATCAGATGGGTTTGTCACCAGTGACGTGAACCCACGCTCTGGAGTGAACAAATATCGCGTGTACTACATCGCTGCGGAGGAGATCACCTGGGATTACGGCATCAGAAAACCACATCAGCTCATTAAACCCGGGTAAGAATAATATTTCGTCCAGAAAGGTTGTTAAAGTTTGACACCAGGAGACATTTAGCTTAGCTTTGAATAGAGACTGGGAGCAGTGTGCTAAAGCTAAACTAACTGAATATTAAGTTTTTCAGTCAGATCCATCCAAGAAGATCAAACGTTTCACACTTAAAGCAGGAGGAAATGCGTTTTTAAAATGAATCCAATCAATGTGAAAGCAGCACTGACCGAACTCTCTTTAGAGAAATGCGTCGGGGCATGAGGAAGTTCTTGCCAGAATATAAGAAGGTGGTGTTTCGAGCCTACATGGGTGAAAACTTCCAGCGTCCTGTGAGCAGAGGGGAGCTTGATAAGCACCTAGGAATCATGGGCCCCATCATTAGAGCTGAGGTTAATGACCTCATCACTGTGAGTGACGCCGTAGCTAAGTGGAACAAATGAATACAAATATCATGGTTTGTTAGTGTGATTCTCATTTTACAGCCGATGTTTCATGCACAATATTAATGTCTTCAAACGCTGGTGTCTTCTCTTGTTTGTCATGTCCCTTATTCAAGGTGATCTTTAAGAACAAGGCATCGAGGCCGTACTCCTTTCACCTTCAGGGAGTCTATGACCGCACCCAGGTGGCCGGCACAGTCCAAACCCAAGCCTCCTCTGCTCCAGCTGGGGTCCCAGGAGAGCCTGTGAAACCTGGGGAGGCACAGACCTATAACTGGAGAATAACCAAGAAACAAGGACCCGCTGACAATGAATTTGACTGCAAGACCGGGGCTTACTACTCTACTGTGGACAAGGTCTGTATGAATCTACAGCCTCCCTACGCTTCATGTACAGCATGTGCATGTACAGTTCACTGCTAAAGCAAATGTGTTTTTGTGCAGTCAGTCACATAGTTCTATCTTGAGATATTTACTGCATGTATGAATGAATCGAAACATATTACAGTTTAAATGTCTACAGTTATAGTTAAGACACTGATTGTTTTAGTTAGGTTTTAAATTTGTTCTCATTTATTGTCCACATCGTTGTAGTCGTAAGGTTAATGACTTAAACTGCAACCACAAAAGCATTTCTCATTGACTCATTGAATCTGAATTTGAATAATCAGGATGAAATCTGTTTATTTACTATGTTCAGGAAAAAGACCTTCACTCAGGTCTCATCGGTCCTCTGGTGATTTGTAAGCCTGGTACCCTTCATACTCGTCAAAACAGGCAGCCAAACATCCAGGAATATGCCCTGCTCTTCCACACCTTTGACGAAACTAAAAGCTGGTACCTGGAGGAGAATCTGCGGCGGTACTGTGCTCCACCCTGTCGGGTCAACACTGAGGACCCCTGGTTCCATGACAGCAATAAGTTTGCAGGTGCAGTTAGTATGATGGATTGTTCCTGTTATGCTTATATGTAAAGATTTGTTGGAATTATTTTGATGGGATACTTTTCTCAAGCTGAAACAATGCCCATGTCTCTCCATAGCAATAAATGGTTACGTGGCGGAGTCACTTCCTGGTTTGTTGGTTGCTCAACATCAGCAAGTCAGATGGCATCTGCTGAATGTAGGAAGCAACAGCGAGTACCATGCGGTGCACTTCCACGGTTTGCCCTTCACAGTTCAAACCAAGGAGGAGCATCGTATGGGAGTGTACAACCTCTTCCCTGGTAAATATACTCTATTAAAATATTAAGGCAGTGTCCATATTTTTGTTCTTAAAATGTATTTTTGCATTAGAACCATCATTTAAACTTTTACAAACAGATGTTTATCGCTGCATTTTTTCAGAATGCTGATGGGTTGGAACTGATTTGATGGTTATAGGAAGCCGTTATCAGTATCATCCTTACTCTGTTTTCTCGTGTTCGCCAGTGCTCTGTACAATATACAATATATATTTCAATCCCGCTTCTGTTTTTAAACTGCACTTTTAATAATCTTAATAATCTTATCTTTTTCTGTTTTACTAAATAAATTCCATTAAAAATAGACCAATTTGTGAATAATATTCCAGGTTATTGTTACAAATCCTGTCCAGTTTTTACCACATCAAAAATGAATGAGTTAAAATTATTCCTATTTTCTCTGTTTTAAGTAATTGTCTTATGTGCTGCTATTTACTAGCTGCCGTTTGATTTATTGCTTTGCTCTTTATCACCCAGGTGTGTTTGGCACAGTAGAGATGAGACCTCCCACAGTGGGCACGTGGCTGGTGGAGTGCACCATAGGAGACTATCAGCTGGCTGGCATGAGAGCAAAACTACTGGTTTATAATCCACGTACGTACACATGGCACATATGTGGGAAAAATATTGATTATAAGGTAAAAATACATATTCAGTGAAAGCAGTAAATGTTGCAAACATGTTGATGTTGCAAAATATCCACTAACATTTTGCTGGTAAAGTTTAAGTCCACATCAATGGCTTTGGGGAATTTTGGTATTAACTAAATTTTTTCATAAGAACTTCTTTTTTTTTATGATAATAATTAGGATGTGTCCTGCCTCTGGGGATGAAATCAGGAAGAATTGAAGATTCACAGATCACAGCATCAGATCACATAGGTAAGACAGCAATATTCTTTACTTAACAGGACAAACATGGGAAGAAGGTCCCTGATATTGTACATCTCAATGCCCATAAATGACTTTTTTTCTTGTGGCCAGTTTTTAATTTTTTGTACCTTTATGGATTCTGAAAGCAACTGAAGACATTGAGTTGGATTATAACCACGTTTACATGTATTTCCAGACAGCTGGGAGCCCAGGCTGGCAAGACTGGAGCAAACTGGTTACATCAACGCCTGGATGGGCAGAAGCAAGATGTCATGGATACAGGTTAGATATTCAGCCTTTCTGCAGTGTATATGTCTATGATAACGCCTGAATTAAATCAGTGTTTTTTGAAATGTCCAATTTTTAGCAGAAGAGCAGAGTAAAATATGATGACATTTAATCTGTGTGTTGTTAGGTTGACCTTCAGAGTCCCACCCTGTTGCACGGTGTGCAAACACAGGGGGTCAGATCAAAGCTGAGAGACAGGTACATCACGTTCTTCACTATTTCCTACAGTCTGGACCAGAATACTTGGACCACTTACAGAGGAAACAACACCGAGTTTAATAGGGTATGTCATCCACTGTGGCTCGCGTGAAATTATTGTTTGAAACACTGGCATTGGCCTCAAGGCTCCAGCAATCTATTTCCTGCCTCAGGAAGATCAAAACTGCACTGTGAAATAACACATTCCATCAAAACATGCAAAAGTGAAACTGTTGAAGAACAAATGTCATTTTGCAAATCCCTACATGCATTATCATTAATCTTTACGTTGTATTTAATTCGGGAGGAGGTATCATTTGGAAACTGTGTTTGGCTGTGGTGTTAGAAAATCAATGCAACGAAACAAACTTTAAAAAATGTTTTTGCATTAAGAATAATTTCTATTGAGCTGCAGACCACAAGAGTTTGAGCAGTCTTAAATGCAACATGTGTCTCTGCAATTGCATGATTTCATAATATTATATTTTCAGACAGATGCGGTTTCAAGTTTCTGCAATTTTGTTAGTTTGTTCCTGCAACTTTTGAAATCCGAAATGCACACTTCTACACACAGTGTATGATCTGCATAAACCTGGTAGTTATTCATGTTCAGGCCTAAAGGACTAAGATGTTACCTGCATGACCCGGCTTTAACACTTTGTGTGTCTGTTGTAGGGATTTGCTGGTAACATGGACAGTTT
Source organism: Channa striata (assembly GCA_033026295.1). NCBI lineage: Eukaryota > Metazoa > Chordata > Actinopteri > Anabantiformes > Channidae > Channa > Channa striata. The sequence goes on along the minus strand of CM065173.1, from coordinate 14,983,127 downwards.
CAGGGTCAAAGAAAACTACTTCTTTCCACCATTTGTGGCCCGCTATGTCAGGATTCACCCATTAGACTTTACGCAGAATCCTGCTCTTCGATTTGAGCTGCTGGGCTGTGATCTCAACAGTGAGTTGTAGCATTGTGAATTCATCACACTGTTCGATGTTTTTACATGAAAGTTCGTACAGCGACTGTGTTTTTGTGTGTGTGTAGGTTGCTCACTTCCTCTCGGGCTCGAGAAGGGCCTGATTCCGGACACCAGCTTTAGTGCCTCCTCATTTCATTCATCGTTGTTGCGTAGCTGGAAGCCCGACCTCGCCCGCCTCCACCAGGAGGGCAGTGCCAACGCCTGGAGGCCAAAGGTGAACAAATACATATTCAGAAATTCCATATAGTTTACACACAATTCACAATCTTCTGTCAGGTAGTTGACCTGTTCAGACTCAAATGTTCGTAGGATTTTTGGACAGGGGTCAAATACTTTGGGATCAACTCTTATCTAGCAAAAAAGGAACCTCTGGCATTAAGTGCACAGACATGGGATCACAAACTAAAAAGGCAGCACTCGTTAGTTGTGGTCAACATACTGTTTTTTTTACACTAGACTTAACAGGACAAAAACACATCTTTCAAATGTGTTTCAGGATATAGAATATAATGGGACAACCTTGATCTACTTTCCTTATCAAATGTAGTTTTGTTTTATTTGTTAAGATTTTTCCTTATCAGCTAAATATTTTTTTCTGAATGATGGATTTAAAAAATTTAAATGTGGGAGAGGATGTAGAATAGAGTTCCCTTTGCCTGTCTAAATAGTTCAGAACCTGGTATCTATTTCATTGTATTTTATGCAGTACAAGGCTTCTATTTCCAGACGTAATATTTCATAATCCAGTCCCTCTGTGCTGTTCATCATGTTGTTCTACTTTTGACAGAACAATGATGCACTGAATTTCATTCAAGTAATTTCAAGTTAATAATAAACCAGTGCAAACTAAAACAAATTATTTAAAGTATTTTTGTTAACCATAACTGTTTTAAATAGCAATATTTTTGCTTTTCGAGATTTAAAAATGTTTCATTTGTATCACTCATCACAGAGCAACAGCCCCTACGAATGGCTGCAGGTTGACCTGGGGAAAGTCAGACGCATCACAGGGGTGGTAACACAAGGAGCTCGAGCACTGTTGACGCAGATGACGGTGACAGAGTTTTCAGTCACCTTCAGTTCCGATGGTCACACCTGGAGCAATGTGTTGGAGGAGAACTCGCAAAGTGAAAAGGTAGGACACGTATGAATATTTAGCCTTCACGTAAAATCAGTCTCCGAGTTGTCATCTTTTATGATCCAGACACCTGCCGGTCTATGTGTGACTCAGTGTGACGGCAAATCAAACGGATTATAAAGATATTTTAATGCTTCAGTGATATGCAGTTTGCTAAATGCCGGTATAAATCTCAAAGAAACTGATACACATAGCCCATAGTCCTCCACGTGATAGCCTTCTGTGTTGCTCCTTTAAATTGATCCATCATTAAACTTCCCTCTTTTCTGTTTCATGTTTCTTTGTTCCATTTCTCCTCTTTGTTGTCCGTAGATATTCACAGGAAACAATGATCCAGATGAAGAAGTGTTCACAGTTTTTGATCCTCCTCTGTTCGGCCGCTATCTCCGCATCCACCCGCGGGGTTGGGTCAACGACATCGCCCTGCGCCTGGAGGTCCTGGGCTGTGACACGCAGCAGGGGCTCTGAAACCGCTGGACAAACTCCGCAACAACATGCCGCAGCCTTTCAGCAGTTTATTTTGTAAACATTGTGAAATGATATACAAAACACTTCCTAAGAATTGCAGTATAAACTATTTTTATCTGTAGCAACAACTATGTTTACATTTTCACCTTTTTACGCACGTGGGGTTTGATATTTTTACCGTTTGGAAAAATATGCTGCCAAAAACACTTTTTTCACTTATTTTGTTGTGTAAGTGCTTATGTTTTTTGTCAAAATAAAATATTAAAGGAATGGAAGCCAGTTTAAAGTTTAAGATAAGAAACCTTAAAAATTTTAAGATATTGTAATATTGTGTACTGTAAATACTTTTGACTCGAAGGATGTATACAGTTTGACTAGTCATTGTATATCATTGAAAATACTTGACCTAATTAAAGTTTTAATTTTTATGTAAATATATGTCATGTGTGACTTACAAATCACCACAAAAACAGCTGCACACCTTTAATTGACCTGCGTCTTTCTACCTGTTGGTACTCAAAGCGCTTTACGCTGCTTCTTATTTACCCGTTCATGCTGCTATGCAGCTGGCCGAAGCGACAGTCAAGCCAACCTCTGTGATTGGTGGACGACCGTGCTACTTACTGCGAGACAGTGGCCCCTTTACTTTTCTATCCGTCTTACTGTGTGTACTTAACGATTCAAAATGCTAAATCAAAGGCAAATAACATTCATGAAGCATTCATTCCACTGCTTCCTGTAATTTCTTTCCAGGACATTATTTTTGTTCTGTCTTTGTTCCATCTGTCTTAAATCCAAACTCTTCCTGAGTTGTTATTTCATCTTATCCGACTCCACCAGACCCTTGTGGCTGAAACAGTCAACATTTCAGCTCAGTCGTGTTTAACTGAGGCAACACACAGAGATGGAATACGGACATGACTGGAAGTTTAACCGTAAGATCAACAAGGTGTGTGCATACTTGTGTGCGGGCTGTATATTGAGTTTCTGATTGTGTGAAGTTTGAAAACATGTTCTTATCAGCTCATTATCAGCTGTGGAAGTTTCCTGGCTGCGAGCGTGTTTCGTTTGGAGGCCTGTCATGCCATTGGCAGAGACAGCAGTGGCATAATGTGCCTTGCTGTCAAACTTTATCTCTCTGAAAACAATCGGCCTGTATCACAGCAGAGAGCACCTGAGTTTAACTCCATCTTAGTAAGTCACAGTTAATACACATAATCTGAACCACAGGAGACAGAGGTGAGAGGAGGCCAAGGCCTGCTGCTCAGGTAGGGTCACCGGTCAGCTGCTGTTTACAGGATTTGGAAGTGTAACAACAAGTACATACAGATCACACTCCAAGGAGACACATATACACCCAATGGCCACTTTATTAGGTACACTGGTGCATTCTAAAACAATCCAATACAGCAGCTCTGGCATGAATTCTGATATTACAAAGTTCTAATTAGTCAGTTTTAAGTTGGAACTCTCACACAGGTGATAATTCTAATATGTGTTTATGACTGAGGTCAAGTGGCCAGTGGACTAATACTGGACGGCATTACAAGAGGAGGTGCTTCTAATGTTTTGGCCACACCATTCATTTTAAACATGGTGGCCAAAAAATTTGAACCATCTCTTCTTATAATGTTTTGCCAAATTGTGACTTGAGGAAGCTCGTCTCCACAGGCAATCACAAGTTAATCTATGCTTCCTGACTGGCTCCTGGTGTACACTTGGACACGTGTGTATATTTACACTCACCTCCAAAAGTATTCAAGCCCAATTCCATTATTCTTGTTGTAAACTGAAAACATTTGGATCTGACATGAAAAGATGAATCTGAGACAAAAGACATCTGGATCTGATACACAACTTAAAAGAGCATCCACCCAACCCAAGATAGCAGCCAGTTTTAGTTTGAGCCGGCAGTGTGTTTCGGGTCACATGATGACGGATCTCCCAGACAGTTTGGCTGAATCTTTGTTGGCAGACAAAATGTTTCTGCAGACATCCAAGTTCATTTTGCAGCTGCCATCATGTGTTACAACATCAGTGAAGATTAATCGGCCCGTCCCAGTGGAAGCCATGCAAGCCCAAGCCATGACATTACCGCTACTGTCTCCGGTAAAAATGAGATTGGTCTCACTCTTCCGCTATTTTTGGAGTGTTACTGATCTGGTCCTGACGCGATTGATGCTTCACATATGTGCTAAGATGGCACTTCTGCCCCCTTAGCCTGTTTTCAACCCCATTGAAAAAAGGTTCAGGACACCTCCACTCTGTAAAATCCTTGAGTGCTGTGATGTGATTTGTTGTGATATGTGTGTGATGTGTATGTGTGTGTGTGTGTGTGTGTGTGTGTGTGTGTGTGTGTGTGTGTGTGTGTGAAAATTGTTTTAAATTTGTCTGTTAACTTCTTGTCAATCAAACCAAATTGATAAATGACTGATTACATGTGTAAGCTGAAATGTTCCACATGCTGATGTCATGCACAAACGTTCACACAGTCCACTGTGATGTATTTACTTGTCACAACTCTTTTAGTTAATTTTCAGAATAGTGAAAGTATAAAAAATCCCCTATTGCCTGAAAGGAGAGAAATAAATCCTTAGACTTATGGTAATCGGAAGAAAAGGGATGGCAGCAATTTTAAAGGTTTTGTGGTGAGCGTGCAATAAACCACAAAGGTCCCTTAAACAAAGGTATCCCTCAACTTCTCTTTTGGTTTTCTTCTTTTAGGTTGCAACAGACAAATAGCCCAAACTTAACTTTACCAAGGAAGGCAGAGTCGCAGTGTTACAATTCTTGTGCCTTTTCTGACATGAATATATGGCTATTGTCACTTGTTTTTAACACATTGTCATTAAAAACCTAAGCTGACATCTGATTTTGAATATTTTTATTAACATAATAAATCTGTGTCCTACACTGGATATCTGCTGAGAACCTGGTTTATGTGGAATGATTGTCAAACCATCCTCTGTCACAACCTGCTAATATGCAACAGTGCAAACGATACTATTTATGTGCTGATTGGCGAGGCTCGGTTCTCATGAAGCAATAGGAAGGAAAAGAGTGACACAACAGAAAAAATGACCACAGTTTTATCACCTTCACTTACTTCATTTCCTGGTTGCCATGGTTCGAAGGCCCCTGAAGTCCCAGAGGCCCCTTGCTATAAGATAAAAGCAACCGGAAGAGGTCCATATCTACACTTTTCTGCTTCTTCTTTTTGTTTTACTTACTGATATTTGCAACATCATTGAACGTGTGTGTGTGTGTGGGGGGGGGTTATGCACATAACTGGCTTAGCCTGGACCTACAGCACCACAATGCAATGAACTTGACCATCAGCTTCCACTTTTATATTTTAAGATTTTCTGTGGAACAGTCAGAAACAACAGCGTTACATAAGTTGTTCGTTAATTCATTAATTCGTTAATATCTAGGAGTTGCTCCTGGTGTGATTAATGACTTCAAGTTTCCATTATGACAACACGAGCCAACCTAAAAAACTCCTGAGTCTAAAATGTCACAATCACAGGAAACATTAATTCTTATCATTTGACTTTACAGGAAATCTAAGAGTTATAATAAAGCTCTCTTACATACTAAATGTTTATTATTTTATACTAAAATATAATTTATATTAATAATATAACCCATTTTTGGTAAATAATTTGTAAAACTAATTTTTAGTCGTTCAGTATGACATTCATTGGAAAGGTATATCATATTATTTCATGGTCCAAAATGTCTCACTGTAAATTGGCAGATTCCGAACTCCATATTTTTTTGTTTTATCCCTGCCCTGAAAAAAATATTTAAAATAGTTAAATATACAGTAAACCAAGGTGGGGAAATAAAAGTGCCTTCTTATTTAATCCTAATGACATGAAGTGCTTCATGGTACAATACATACTCACTGCAGAGTAAATATTTTTATGACTAATGCACTTCCATTATGAATATCGTAAAGAAGGGGGGGCTGTAGCTCAGTTGTCCGGTCCCTCCCTGCTGCATGTTGAAGTGTCCTTGGGCAGGACACTGAACCTCAAGTTGCTCCCGGTGGACCCTGCGTGGCCGCCATCGCCATCGTGTATATGTGTGTGCACCAAAATACTCTGTAAGTTGCTTTGGATAAAAGCGTCAGCCAAATGGCTAAATGTAAATATATCACTTGATATGAAGATCACAATAAGTGAAACTCCTACAGAATAACAAAGAAGCCTGGCTACTGCAAATATGTGTGTGAATTGAGCAGATGAGTAAAACATATTTATTTTTTAAAATCTGTGGCATAAAGTGACTTATTTAAACTTTTATGAGGCACTGTGTGACACGTTTTCCTGCATAATAGCTACATGTCGATGATATATCCCATGTAGGGCCTTGCCACGACATGACATTTCATTTAATTGCTCTTTAGTCCCTGTCTGTTGCTAACTGTCTGAATAGCTCGTCTCTGGGCCATCTCATGTATTCCTGTATGCTCTGTGTTTCACCCAGGACACTGGACTTATTAAAGAAATATGGTTCAGCCACAGAACTGTGAGAGGGAGGACCCCTACTGGGCAGACTATGGCGTTACATCAGTTACTGCTTTCAAACTGAGATTTGCCTGTAACACTTAAAAGAATGAAACACTTAAAAGACTTAATAAACAAAAAAATATCTTTCATATTTCTTTTTTTTTCAAAGAAAATCTACATTTTTGCAATCATGTCTGTTTTTAATATGCAGCCACTTAATAAACAGTTTATGATCATGTCAGTGAAGATGGCTGTGCTTAAGGACTCCCCGCATGTACTTTACATTAAAAGCTCAGATTCCTCCACCTTATTTAGCAAAGCGTGGTCTTTAACATTTAGTATGATTTTCTGCCTAGCTGCAAGATACTGAGGTTAAATAGGGGAACGCCGACTCAGGGGAGGTGGAAATAATGCTTAAACGAACTCAGCCACGTTGCTGTGGTGATAATGAGTACATGTTTGAAGATGTACTCAGTGTGTCCCTAAACAGCAGCAGAGTGTCGCTCTCAAAAATCACTGTCTTTACGCATTCAAAGGGTCTGTGGTTAATCTCCAGCATGACTGTGTGTCTACAACACCTGGAGCATCTAATCGAAAGTGGAGCAGTTGGTGCTTGAAAGCATATAATCAGCAAATGAGTAAAACAGTGTGGGCAGTTTTTATGTTATGTCATTATTGTTGGTTTAATAGAAAAAAATGTGCCTCTTTTGATACAGATTCAAAATTACTTTGACAAAACACAAAAATTACATTTTTCTAGCAGCATGACTTAATTTCAGACTTGGATTACATTACTGGCCTTTTAACCTTTTATAAAATGACTTAAACAGAAGTGTGTATTTATATAAAAGAAACTGTGTGGAACACTTAGGAAGTGATGAGAGGCAATACAGGTTTAACAGGTTAGAGACGAAAAGTTTAGCAGAGCCCTACAATGAAATATTACTCATTACTCACTAACATATATGGGAAACTCTGGGCCAATTTTTGTCCTGAAGCCTTACAGAAAAAAAGCATAATATGTATCACCTGCACAGCCGGAACATTTATGGTTACAAAAACATGATACCCTCAGAAAGCAAATATGAATTAATTACACAAGATCTGTATAGTTATCTGAAGTGTAACCAGAGGCCATGAAAAGTTATTACACAAAAACTGAGAACTGCTAGTGCAAAAGCATGAAACATGTATTCTAGTTGTAAGTGGTCCACCCTCTAGAAGGGGCTGACATTTTGCAAATCATGGCTCAGCTGCAGAATATCCTATTCTGCTTCACCTGTTGTTTGAATGGTTTCAGTCTGAGCACACCAGTAAGCACCAGTGAACAGAAAGCCAAGATTCGAGACAGAGGAGCAGAGAAATGGCACATTGCACAGAACAATAACAAGGCTCGACATTGCAATAGTTCAGACTGACTTCAGGCGTTTGTTTTTCTTTTTTTCCCTGTCAGAGAAAATCTAACCAGGATGAGGAAGCTAGGCTTTGTTTACTGGCAAATGACCAGCAGGAAATTCAAGGCAATGCTAAATAAAACAAAGCAGCAGTAAAAAAAATTATCTATATATTACAAATTGATCACATAAGTAAATATGAGACAATATTGTTACTCCATGCAGTGCAAACATGCTAACTTGAGTTAATTTGAGCTGTTTTGTGTGAAGAATCTAAACAATTACTAAAGTACGTCATGCATGCTAACTTCATCCTGTTCAAGACGGGGTTTAAAATAAGCCTGTGCTTATTTACAGTATGTGCAGCCTTGTGTGCCAAATGTGTCTCTCTGTAGCTCTGACCTGCTTACTGTGTGCCACAGATGAGCACCAGTAAATACAGAAAACCAACCATAGGGGACGTGGAGTCAACAAAAGAGCTAAGTTCCAACACCAGCTAAAACAAACATTCAAATTATTATCTAATTATAAAGAATTTCAGTGAAACACGTGGTAGTGTCAGTAGTATCGTTTGGGCGACAGACAGTACAAGGTGCTCTACTGCAGGTCTAACTGTTCCTGAAACAGGCTACAGCTGTGAGACAAGTGCAAACTTGGAGTCCAAGTAAACATTTGTCCATTTAGTTTGACATGTCCAGACCTCAGAAAGGAACACACAATGCTGCATAGACAAGAAGACTTTGGCAATCCAAACACTAGTTCAGCAGACGACATGCAACCAATCAGACGCAACGTATCATTCTTCGCGTCATTCAGCTCCTTCACTCTTATATATAATATATATTAATATGTGTGTGTGCGTGTATGTATGTACATATATATGTATATATATATATGTATATATATATATATATCAGTGTATCAAAAACAAGCTAAAACCAATTATTAAAAATCATCTAAATTAATTAATCAATTTACGCTTATAAAATGTTGCAAAGTACAGTAAAGTACATACTGCATGTTGACACATCCATTATACTGTATTTGAATCCACAGAACACTCAGCTGGTTTTGACCAGAATCTGGGCAAGGCTGTGAAGAAAGCTCAAAGACTAACAATGTCCGTACTGAAAGAAACATTTTAAAGGGTCTAACTCAAATATAAAAATGCACTTTAAGCCTTTCCATGTGTGCCCTAAATCTAAAAACAATGTCAGATTCTGGCGTATCACAGCTGGCGGCTCAGTAACTGTAAGGCAGTTTTGTTTTGTATGTATGTTGAGGTTGCTGCTGTGACTCACATGTCTTATGTTTAGTCCTTGTCTTTAAAAATGTGTCTTAGAAAACAACACTGATAGGAAAGCTGCTACTGTAGCTAACAAGGTGATGTCATATTAACACAAAAAATAAAACTAATTATCGGTTCACAGTCAAATATACACAAAAATTACACAGTCTAATACATTTTGTTGAGACAGACACATTTTGTGCATAGAAACACAATCAGGCTTTAGCAGCCGTTGTTATCCCTCTGTAGTAGTTTCCATTCACTCATTCATTTTCCATATTCTGAGACTTAAGTGACATAGTCCTCTAGTTTGACAGCAGTAGTCTAGTGCAACTTGTCAGTAACAGATGGTACTGTGTTGTCAGTGGGCCAGTAACAAAGTATTAAACTCTGGTTTGCAAAGTTGCAAATATGAAATCGCGTATCAAATGTTGCCTATATTATTCCTGTACAAACGTCATATTTACAATGTGGGTGAATTCTGTTCACATAGTTGATAATTCGCTATGAGAACGATGGTTTGAGATATTTCATGCAGTTTAGCAGTTTTATAGAAGGCCTCTCCTGCAACCTTCATAGTACAAAAATAAAATCTATACCAAATTTCACAGTTACAGATTATTCATTAGGCAGGAGGATGGTGATAGGTTAAATGGAGCAAAATGAGAGCAATACTGTCAATTATTGGAGTTTTGATAATGGCATGACAATGTCTTCTTATATTTCAGATTCGAACAGACTCAGTTTTCAAAAAAATACTGCACATGAGCAACATGTTCAGATTAATGTGATTTGTTTTGTTTGGCAGATGATGAATCTCAAAAGTGAACTTAAAATTTGGTGATTGTAAATACTATGATCAAGTTTAATTATGATGGCAATTTCTGGTATTGGTTAGCTTATGTAGCTGGTACATGGACGGCTTACAAAGCCAATAGTTTCAGGCTACTACTATCTTCTTTGTGGCAGCTGCAAATAGCATCAACAACTAGGCTGCCAAGAGACTTTAACACTGCCTCAGTCAAATTAGAGGTGTATGTTTTTCTTTCAAACATGCTTTACAGTCTTCAACTACCGTATGTGTCTCCACCACTTATAGTTGCAGGTCCATTAACTTCAGCAAAGCATAGCAGACATTTAGATAACTGCTTTTCGTCTATCATGAATGTAAAAAACAAGCTGTGATAAGGATAAAGCTATTAAAAACTGTTTTGTAGGAGGAGGTAAAGAAATGATGGAGGATTACATGAGACAAATAAGCGTAAAGGATACATTTCTAAACTATTTAGACACCAACTGATACTATAAGCAATTGCCGCTGAACATTCAAAACACAGTTTTCTGGTACTTCTGGTAAAAAACACTGATGCAGTTTTGGGAGACGCAAGCTGATTAAAAACAGGTGATTTTTGCCGCAGGCCAACATATGTGGTTTTGAGACCTGATTCAGGTTGAAAAATGAACCACGCCACAGATCAGTTAAAATTATAAAGTAATGGAAAAAATCACCGTGTTCAACTGGACTGCTGAGGATTGAGTGATTACTGAGGTATAAGTGTATGCTGAAGAACTGTTTGCCCTGTAGCATTCGCTCCCAAAAACTACACTTAGCAGTGAGTGTAATTCTTAGGCCATAATGACAGGAGGACTGAATAATGCCAGTGAAAGCAAAGAAGGAAAGGAATACTACCTCAGCCCCAGGGTGTTTCCTTTTCCCAAATACTCCCTGTGCTATTCAGTTATGCATATGACAGCGAGTGCAACTCCAAGGATTACTGCAGGTCTACAATACATCTGTTCGTTAAAGATCATTGCTCAGTAAAACATGTATGCTTTTTGTAATCTGAGTGCAGAGGTGCTTCAAGTGTTTATGAAACACAATAACTGCAAATTATCCACTTGATGGAATATCTCAACTAGGCTGTGATGTCTCGTTTCATTACTGCCAACTCAGTGACTGTGACCCTCATGATAGTAGTAGTAACCAACTGTAGTAGCAAAGATTGATGAGTTGAATATCTGTGAGAAGACCTAATGAGGGCCCCAGCAATTTGGCAGTTTCAAGCACAATAGTTCAATCCTATAAAGAGATTGTAATGTAGAAGTTTGCTATTATTATTACTACTATTAAAATACAGATGCTGAGGTGCTGTGCACACACAAACACACACACATTCACACATAGGCAGAAAAGTTTCACATAAAACAATACAAAATGCAATTTAAGTTGACATAAAAAAATCTATGCTACCAACAGCCATCAGTAGGACTGCATGAGCCCAGCTCTTTCCACGTCCATGTATACAGTATGTGCCCTCTACAAAACAAATTGTCAATTACTTTTTAAAATTGTTTTGCACCCTGTTAAAACGCTTAAATGACAATAGAAATTTTGGAATAGAAAAAAAAAAGTACAAAAACAAAATCTGACGGTTAAGGCTGACTCATGGGAAATCTTTGTATCAACTGTAGTGTTTAGTTTCAGTCACTCAGCGAACAGATGCACAGCTCACACAGATCACCTTTCATCATGAAAGTCGCTAAACTATATGAAAAGCTGTGAAAAAATTTAAATCTCTAGGTTTTGTGCCAGAGTTATACATCTCCTATACTGAAAACTGGTAGAGTAGAAGTAATTTTGTTCAAGACCCCAGCCTTGAGGACAGCAGGGCGCAGTGTGTGGATGAGTCGAGGTGATTGTGTCTGGTTTCCTAATCACTTCATAGAATTGCCTGTTATCCCATGTGACATCTAGAGCAGCTACGTTTGTCCTGTTGTTAGCGCAGCAGAAAACATTAGATTAGAGTCAAAGCTCCAAATCAATCAAGATTAGATGACGTTTCAGCAACAAAAACTAAATAAAATGCACTGTGTTAAACAAAAAAACTACACGCAGGAGGTATTGCATAAAAAAATTTGATTTTACCCTTTCACTAGTTCTTATTTTATATGCCTCTTAGTGTGGTTATATGGAATATAGAAGTAACAGGATTGTTATTTTTTACAGTTTGAAAAAGCAAAAGCACAATAATAAATGCTGTGAATCGGACACATTTATCTTGGAGGTACAGTATGTGTCACTACAGAGTCTGCACTGAACATACAACCCTAGATGAAGCTGTTGTGCTTATCCTCCTTCCATGTTTCCTATGCTGATTTGCCTTTTTTTTGCCTTCTCTGTGGCTTGTACCCAGAGCAGCCTTTTCGAAATATCTACATATCAAAATAACATTAAGCCAATGATGGTCCAAGAGGAGTTAAAGGTCCTGCAACACAAGGTTTAGATTTGGGAGGAGGGCAATGTAAGGATGAAAGAAGGTGCTGGTGGGTCGAATCCCTATAAAGAAAAAAAAGCAAAAACAAAGAAAGACAACTTTAAACATGAGGAGACGTGTTCAGATATTCCCGGGGTAGATGTTTTTCCTGTATGTGTAAATGTATGCAACCTGTGTATGGTGCGACTCAGATGTGTGTCTCTACGTCAGTGTAGCCAGGCAGGATGCCTCCATTAGAGCAGCTTTTAGACTCCCCCACTGTTTGGGTTGAGGGCAGCATCTGGGCAGTTGTGGACGTCTCTTCTGGTGATGCCGCTGCCTGACGTTGCTGGATCCTGCGATGTATGAGAGGCACAAAGAACAGCACCATGCCTCCCACCATAGGAGGCACCCCAGCCAGAGAGAAGGCCACGGTGTAGTCCCCAAAGAAATCATGTAGGAGACCTGAACGGTGGAAGCAGGTGGAAAATGTTAACCTGCCTTTTATCAAGGAATCTAAACTTGACATAGTATTCATTTAAATAAGAGTTCCTGACAGAGAGACAACACGGAGAATGAAGTTAGTTAATAATCCCATTTGTTGGAATTAAGACGTTCAAGGTACCAAGGAAATTATAAGGTCTAAGGGTCAAACAGGTGATTAGCTTGCTTAGTATAAAGAGTGAAAAAAGGTTTACTAATTCACACGTTAACTCTTCCAATTCTCTTAAAATAAGAACACAGCAACTAATTATTTTTCATTTATTTGTGTACAGATCAACTAGACTCAACCTATAAAAATGTTCAGAGGACATACTTTTTAACTTGGAGAGAGCCAAGCTGGATATTTTCCACTGCTTTAATGGCAAACCAGATTCATTATGTCTTGGTTCTAGCTTTATTCGGTTATGCACATTCATAAGAGTGGTATTGAGTTTCTCATCCAATTCTGGCAGTGAAAGCAAACACGCATGCTCTCCAAAAATACTGGAATGTGCCTCAAACACCTACTAAACATCTTGTTATTGTTGCATGTGAGAGATATTTCCTAGCTTTCATAGTAACTGTTCTGGCTCACTTATAGACTGTAGCTTCTATACGCAAGTGTAAACCTACTAATGTACTTTGAGTGGCAACAAAGGAGGTTGACATAAAAATATGTCTATATACAATTTCATTAATTATTAAGATTCGTTCTCATTCAGACCAACACTTGACAACTTGCCCTCAAGAGACATTAAAGATTGTACCCTCCTCGCCGTACCTCACCATAGGTAAAAGTACATGCAGAATGCACCTGAAATGCACTAGAACCTTCACAGGTGAACTTAATTTGACCTTCTCTAAACTTCTGGATGCACATGTCCAACTGTTCATTGTTTCAGAACTAATTGCATAACATGCTTTATTCTAACAATGTGATTAACCGGGGCGGCTGTAGCTCAGTTGTTTAGGCAGTCGTCCACGGACCACAGTGTTATCGTGAAAACATGTCTAATCCATGAATTGAGCACTGAATGTTCTGGTTAAATAGTCCTCTTCATCAAGCTGTTCACATTTTGACTTCATGAGACCAAGATTACACCTAGTTATTGAGACATTGACATTTTTTGTTGTGGTTTACCAACCACCGCTGTTAGCATTTGTTTAAATAAAATATTTGAAATGAAGAAATTACCATTGCATGCTTCTACTGAAATACCCTACTTATGACATTATGATATTGTACCTTGGGTTTGAAATTTGCCATAACATTTACCCAAAAGTTGAATATCCCTAACTATTTGTGAGTAGTATATATACATTGTAAGTTTGTCTTTGAGATTAAGCACAAACATTTTAGCAACAAAGCGAGTTGAACAGATAACTATACATTTAATCAGCTGCTGAGCTTGTTAAAATGAGAGCAGTAGGAGGGTGCGCACCTACATTATTATGCATGTGTCCTTGCTCAAGAAATGTACAGACTGTACAGAACAACATATGATGACACTGTGAACACCTCATTCTTACAGTGAAAAGCCTTACTGTACTTGTTTTGGATGTAAATGATTGAACAGAATTTATAAATTTACCTCATTATAATGCATAAACTACACATTGTAACAGCATTTTTCTGCATCTTACCGAGTGCATTTTTTGTTTAACTAAATAACATCTGTATGTGTATTTTCCCAAAAGAAAAAGATATGCCATCATCCTGTAATTTATGTTTAAATGCAGCACCATGGATGTTCACAATCAAGAGCATTCCTTTTTTGATATGGCTTTGGACATGTAATTATTTTACACTAAAAGATTGGATTAACGAAAAAAATGGAAGGTGAAAAGGATACAGCTGTTGAGGAGCCAGAGGCAAACCCAATTCAGCTGGCCACAATGAATACATTGCAAGGGCTATTCAATTTAAGAAAGGCCAAACTGAAACAGTTGACGGAAAAAAGATAGATACTTCGTCTGTTGGACACCAACTGTCACGCTGAGGAGGTGAAAACCAAGCTGATTCCAGAGCTCGACCAACTGTTTGGTGAGTTGCGTGATATACATGTCCACCCTAATAATGAACAACAAATGTGGCTTGAGCGTAAAGTAGCCAACTTCAAAGAGTTTAAGAAGAAAGTTACTGAATGGACACTTCAGCGCATAGATGAAACGTGCAAAGCAAATGCAGAAGTAAGTCCTGAAGACAGCATTTCATTGTCAGTCTCAAGGCCATCCAGGCAATCTAGGCTCACTTCCAGATCAAGTTCTGCAATGTCCGCAGCTTCAGCACGAATCAAAGCCGAGTTAGAAATGGTTAAGGCTGATAATGTGAAGCTTAAGACAGAACAAGAACTTAGGCTTAAGGCAGAACAAGAGCTTAGGCTTAAGGAATAGGAGCTCCGTCTTAAGTCAGAATATGAACTAAGACTTAAAGAACAAAGAAAGGAGCTGGAAACTAGATTTAGAGCCACCCAGAAGGAGCTAAGAGAGGCTTCTGCCCTTCCTGGTGGTGGCGAGTGGAGAGAGCGATAAAAGATGAAGACATGGGAATGAGGCACTCCTGTGCGGAGTCCAGAGACTTAGACCGCGACTCAGAAGAAGCAGAGCGCTCGCATGTAGAGTTCAGGGAGCATGCCTGGGACCTGCGAGAGAGTAGCGCCCTTACTGAAGGAGAAGGGTGCTTTGGTGCGACGTCCATGGGATGTGGAGCACGTTACCCGCAGCCACCAAGCCAGGTGTACCGTATGCCAGAGAAGGGACGATTTGGGGCTGAGTCTTATGGAAACTTACAGGCCAGAGCGCAACACCGTGGTCCACAGTACACTGGTGCAGACGTTAGGCATGGGGCATCGCAGCGCCAGAATTCAAGTATTTCTAATTTTGGGTGGGATGCTTTAGAGTATAGACCCTTCATAATGGCCTTTGAACATATTATTGAAAGTAAGACAGATAACGATCGTGATCGGCTCTATTTTTTTGGAGCAGTATACAAGAGGGCAACCTAGAGAGTTGGTACGAAGTTGTGTTCCCATGGAAGCACATCGGGGATATAGAAAGGCCAGGAGACTTTTATAGGAGCATTTCGGCAATGAATATAAGATCTCTGTAGCCTACATGGATAAGATCTCAAGTTGGCCAACTATTAGACCTGAAGATGATGAAGCTCTCAGTTTGTTTGCAATGTTCCGAACTAGTTGTGGAAGTGCAGTGGCAGAGTTAGCATATCAGGCAGAGTTAGATAACGTAGCCAACATTTGATCCATCGTTCTAAAGCTTCCATTTAGCCTGAGAGAGAATTGGAGGAGTGTGGCTCTTAACATTGAGAAGAAAGACAGCCGCAGGGCTACATTTAAGCTCTTGGTGGCATTCGTAAACGAAATGGCAGAGGAGGTGTTGCATCCTTTGTTTGGGGACATACGGGATAAAACCAAAGAGCCAGTGAAGCATCCTGTAGGCAACAAGTCAGGAAGAGAATTTGGCAGCAAAAAGCGTTTCACCACCCAAGTAAAACCAATGAATGCTGAAAAGGTCACGATTTCAAAGCCAAGCCCTAACAAGAAAGGCGTTACTAAAAACATCAAAGCCGTGCAAGAGTCTTGTCTTGTTTGCCATGGTCAGCATACCTTTAATGACTGTACAAATTCCTTAAATCACCCCGCAAAGATAAGGTCGACTTTCCCAAAAGTCATAGACTATGTTTCAGTTGTCTGAAACCGGGTCACATGAGTAAATTCTGTCAGGGGTGATTGTCAGATTTGCTCAAAGACACACCCGACATTGCTGCATATAAAACACCCAAAAGAATACTGCAGAAAAAGACAGTAGGGTCAGATGACAGTGGTAAACATAAAGCACCAGTTTTAATCAGTATCCAGATACAGAGCCTGGGGACATAGACAATATTTTTGCCATAGTTCCTTTCCAAGTATTAGGCAAAGAAAGATAAAAAAAATAATTGTCATATGCATTTTAGATCCAGGCAGCAATGCTACATTTTGCACAGATAAAAATTCTTGATGAGCTAATTCTACGTGGGAAAAAGGTCAATCTTTTCCTTACAACTATGAGGGACAGTGGGGTTGTCACTAGTGATGCGGTGACAAGAGTTAGATGTGAGTCACGTGCATGTGGTCCACGTGCAGGTTTTTTCATGAAGCAGTATCCCGGTGAACAAGGACAACATCTCACATCAAAAGGACATACACAAATGGCCGCATCTTAGAGGAGTGAAAATACCTTCCATTGAGGCTGACATAGGTCTTCTAATTGGAACTAAAGTTGCAGAGGCATAAGAACCAGAGGTGGTCATCCCTAGCTTCAATAAGTGGCCTTATGCCGTCAGAATGAGGCTGGGATAGACAGTCAACGGGCCACTGAGAGAAGGCGGTTACAACAAAACAATAAAGGGAATAAAAACAGTTATGTCAAATCGCATATCTGTAGCCAAGCTGGAGGATCTTTGGAACGAACAGTTCAAATACGACTTTCCTGAATGTGCTTAAGAAGAGGATCAGGAGATGTCTACGGTGGATCATCTATTCATGGAAAGGGTGTCGCAATCAGCAAAAATACTAAATGGCCACTACAGCATTAATCTACTATTAAAGGACTTGAACATCAAAATGCCTAACAAGCGTGCCTTGGCAGAGCAAGAGGAAGTTTCTCAAGAATCTCATTTAGAATGGAGTATGTCATTTTTATGAAGGACATTATCACTAAGGGATATGCAGCTAAAGTTCTGTATAAAGATCTTGACTGACAGAGGAATCCAAACGCCTTACTATTCTGCCAAAGAATCGTGTCGCAGCTCATGGTGGGGAAGATACAAAGGATAACTGCACCTTCCAGGTACATGGCAGATCTCTTCTGGAAACAATGGATAAAGGAGTATCTCCCTGACCTCCAAAGATGGCAAAAATGGATACATGCAAAGAGAAATTTCATTCCTGGGGACATTGTGTTGATCGTTGATGAGTCCACCTCGAAACTCGTGGGTCATAGGCAAGATCACTGATCCAATGAAAGATAACGTGGGTTGGTTCGCCAGGTTTGAATCAAGACCACGACCAATGAGCTGGATAGACCTGGAACCAAGGTCTGTCTCCTCCAAGAATCAGAATGAGACAGTGGTAGACTGTCAAGTCCTAGAGACCTCTGACTCCGTAGTAAGAAAAGAGGATGTTCAAGTTTGATTCTAATGCCATTCTTAGGCCTTTAATGTTCCAATGTTTAGCGTTGTTAATGATAAATATTACACATGCATTCTCTTAGTGTCCTAATATTCATGCTAAATTCCTCAAATTAGTTATATTGTTCATTGCTGACCTTTAATGTTCTGGTGTTCATTGTTCTTTAAATATTTTCTATTACTTGTTCACATTTGCTACTCCTAATATGGGTTCTAATGTTTCAGTGTTCACTATGGTTTAGTAATTGTTTCCAACATTAAGTGAGCTTTTGGTTCCTGCTTTGTATTTTTCTGCAGTTATGCTGTGTCTTAGTAAGATAGATAACTAGTAGTTAATGTATGTACAACATGAATGATATCAGATAGGTGCCTCCGGCAAGTAATCATCAAGGAAACCCATGTCTGTTTTGCTTTTTAGGCTGTTAGAAACAGACTGGAGCAGCAAGTTATGTTATTAGACCAGTGTTTAGCTGTGGAGTTTTCTTACCGTGCTCGGTGGAGTTTAGGTATTATAACAGCATGATTATAGAAATGTTGTTATTAGCTGTACTGAAGAACACTGACGTTCTGGAGTGGATCTTTTTTGGACCATCGGTCATGCGTAAGGCGGCCTCTTGTATTCAACGTTGTACAGATGTTCCAAGAGGGAACACAAGATGGCAAGAGTTCCCAGGTCATCAAATTGCTCTGGTCTTAATGCCCTTCTATAAACTATTCTTAGTAGAGGGCTGGAAAGGAAGAGGAGGTAGCTGGGCACTGAGATCTAATCCTGTATATTCTTTTTTGCTGAAAAAAATCGCTGTAGTTGTCTGTTTAGCCACAAGCCTTTAGCTCTCTAAATCTAATTTGAAAATATCCAAAACGTGTTGAGCAATGTGACCTCTAATGTCCAGATCACTGCAAGTACTTTCTGGATTATACTTTATAAATCGGTCACATGGTAGAATGAAACAACAGTGCTTCTTACCAGCAATGGGTGGACCTGCTGTCATAGGAAGAGCCATGAGACCTAGAAGGTAACCTATGGCCTGCGAGGCCTGCATAGGTCCAACTAGCTCAAAAGCTATGGGAGCCATCATGGTGAGGAAGCAGCCGTCACACAGCCCCAGGAAAACACACACAACCACTAGTCCCTCAAACACGGAGCACTGAGGAATCATAATGGACATCAGGCCCAGAGCAATGAAGGACACCACCTGAAACATACACACATTAAAAAACTTATAATTTCCATTGTTCTCTGTTTTGTAGGGAATACATGCAGTAGGTCTCTACTTAACGTCCGCTGTATTTCTTTAGTGCCAGTACAAGCAGTAGAGGTGGACGCAGTATACGGTCAAGGACCAAGTCCCCAGGACTTGGTTTTTTTCATGAACATGTTGTTACATATGAAGCTACCTGGCAGCTACCATAAAGAACCAATAAAAATCTACACATAAAGACAAAAAAGTAGCTTGACTTTGCAGAAGAATGAAACTCCCACCAATCTGGTTCAAGCAAACTGAGTTATGTGTGGATTGTCACTAATGTAAACCGGAGGGATTTTAAACATCTTAGCTGCATCATCTGTTTTATAAGCTGAGAAAGATATTTATGTCTGTGCTCTGTGTTTTTACTATCTGCTGCAGGAGGCCGCATGCCAATTTTGCAATTTTAAACAGTCGGGTTACAGTAAGGAAAGTGCCTTAACAATGAGCTGAAAGGAGTTATCACAATTTCTACAGGGAGTGTTGAAATCTGTGAAAAGACGCAGTCACAGCCGGTGGGTTTGTGTAAGAACTGTAGCAGCAAATGTTCTGTTTCAACAGGCAGCCTGTATAATGTGGCAGCATGCCAGAGGTGGATTAGAAACATATATTTTTTATATTACGATCACAAGGGCTTCCACATTATTGGAACGCATGTCATATTACTTTAAGGTTTTACATTTTAAATAATCTGACACTGACGTGATATCCATTTGCTGTAGTACAGGTGATATTATTACCATGTAGTGTGAATGTAGAGGTTTTGAATCAAAAACAAACAAAGCAAGTGGATTATGTTTGTTTGCATTCAACACGAATTCCATTCATGCATACATACACCAACAAATACAAATCCTGTTTGTATTCACCTTTCAAACTACTGCAAACTGCTTTTTCTCATTTCTGTTTTCCCAGAACTGAGTCATCACTACCATCACGTAGACGGTTACTTTTCAAACAGATCTTCATGGTATTGTAGAGGTCTGCAAATTTGCATTTAACTCATCGATATTAACACTGCATCACCTCTGATAGCAAATACAAATATCTAATGTTCATAACATTAACATCTCCTTTGAATATAATGATATAAAAGAAATTCTTGTTCAGTGTAATACATCAGTAAAACCAGTAATTAAAAACAGAACACCAGGGTTTTTATCCTAGCTTGCATTAGGGTTTTTGAGATGAACCAAATAAAATGCAACTATTTACAAAGTAGAGTGTAATGCACCATATATTTTAGTGCTTACCATGCTCTATTTAAAAAAATGGACTGCCCACATTTTAGGCCTTCTGACATTTCCTCACCTGCATGTAGATCTTTTGAACACCAGGAATGAGGTCTCCAATCTTGCCGAAAGCAAGGCGTCCCACCCCAGATGAAGCTCCTATGCACACCAGGAGCACCCATTCCTTCTGGGTCTCCTTGAACTGCTCCTTCACAAAGTTGATCTGAGAAAAAACAAAAGACACAGCTGCAGCTGTTTGTTTGGTAGAAACTGTAAATATGTTACATAACTGAAAGCTGCCAATAATAGATGAGGTAATCAGGACCACAGAACCTGCTGGTAGAAAGAATGACTTGTCCCTCTATAACCCCAAACCCATGGTTTGACAAAATGTTTCATCCCCAAATGTTTGAAATAGCATGCTACGAAGACTCAACGCATATAGGTCAGACCCGCCCTCTATCCTCAGCCCTGACCCCCCAAATCAGATCCAAAACATGAAACCGCCCTCTGAAGTCCTTCCTGAACATAGTGGTCCTTGCGAAATATTTGCTCTGCTTTGAAGGGCTCTACATTCATCAATGGCCATAGGATAGGCATGTTTAGGGATAAAGAGAGCCCATACAGGAGAGGTTTCCTGAGGTGGTTGAGCCAATACAAAGGCCGGGGCTGTGTTTACATCTGGGCCTGGGCCTGAAACAACAGGCCTGACAGAGGGAGGCCGGAGCTGGAACATCCGACATCTGGATAGAGGGAGATCAACTTCACAGCTCCACATTACAGCTTTACACTTCATCCTCATCCTTTACTATCTCACTATCTCACACCAAACTCAGTGATAGTACAAGTACAGATTTTGCAAATCTGTGACACAGATTATGCAAATCTGTGACACAGATTTTCATTGTTATCTATTGTAGTCATTATTTTTTGTAATCAAAATTATCTCAGTTGTTATTACCTTGTTTACATTTTCTGTCTATTGTTTGTATATGTAAGCGCAATATCAAAAATACTCTCAGGAAATACAGGGGTATGGCACTGTTTGAATAACGGCAAATAGCACAGTGAACCCAGAAAGTTTATGGAAAACTCAGTAAACAAACTTGCACTGTAGCTTATGAAGAGTGAGGACAACACCAGTGTCTTTACAGTGGTATCTGCAGATAAGTTTACATGCTGCTAAATGTGCTGCAGCCTAGCAGCTAATTGTCTATCTGGCCTGTAAACTGATGCTAGCAGGGCATTTTTTTCCCTGGTGAATGGTTCTGCGGATTGAATTTCAATCAGCGAGCTAAGAGCAGAACAAAACATATTCATGGTTGTTGGACACTTTGGCAGAACAGCTAATGTGGGTTGTTGATCAAAGTCTGTGGCTCTTACGTTGTGTTTCAGGCAGCTGTCTGACTTACACAACAGGAGCTAATGGTATTAATGCACACATAAATGGCCATCATGAATCAATACAATATGAAAATTTTCTCCTGTTGACAGAGCAGTTACTCTCACACACGAGTCACATCTTCAGCTTTCCTTTTCGCATTTACGCGCAGACACGCATTCCACTGCTCTTTCCCTGAGGCCCACAGAAAATGAATGACATCAGACCGCCCACCGTGCAACAATACAGCTCTGACATGAATCTCCCTTCCTCTCCACCTCTCTACATTTCCCAAGTCAGCTGAGGGACTTTTTTTTATATCGAGCACATGATTATACAACACTGAATCAGCCCTATGATACAGTTTACATCTACAGACAATCTCATTTTAACCTCTGACAAACATGAATTAAAGCTAGTTGATTTTACATTGATAGTACTTTTTTTTTAAAATAAACTTGAAGTCACAACAACACATATTATTCACAGAATCTAACTATAGCATGACCATGAGGTGCTCTTACCAGGTGGATATATGGCACAAAGTAGCCCAGTACAGCTGTAGCTACTCCAAATGCCCACACCCGGTATGTCACAATGTGAAACACACGCAGATTGAAGTATGTCCTGACCCTCGCCAAAACTCTGCTCCACCTGCTCCCACCCTGAGCTGTAGTCTCTGGCTTAGTCTGGGCTTCATCAGAGCTAGGGCCCATGCCAGGTGGTCCCATGCCTCCACCAGCAGGGAGCAAAGGTTTGAATGTCAGTGCCAGCAGAGACTGGATCAGCATGAAGAGGCTGAGGATCTGGAAGGTCTTGCAGAGGCCCAGGGGTTCAGCTACTTTGTCTAGGAAAACTGGGAGGCCCATGGAGAAGAGGCTGGCACCAGCTGTCACCACGCCATTTGCCAGGCCCAAGCGCTGACGAAAGTAGTGGCCAAGGATGACCAGTGAGGGCTGAAACGCGAAGGAGGATCCACAGCCGAACAATATGCCATATGTGAAGTAGCGAAGGCTCAGGGAGCTGCAAAAACAGAGAATATTAAAAAGACAGAGCAAAGTCAGATAAGATGTTGAGTAGGAACCAAAACGAACTAAACCAGTCATTTTGTTTTGCATTAATACATACGTTGTACAAACTCATAAAAACAAATAAAACAATGTATGACTCTTTTAGAAAAATGCATGAACTGAGGCATCTTAAAATAAAATAAATATTTCAAAACATTAAAATAAAACTATGTTACTAATATACTGTACCTTCAGTTATTAAGGTTGAGGTGACTGTCAACACCAGTGCATGAAAGCGGACGTGACCAAATTCTATTCCAGTGCACAAAAAAGCACTTTAACCGAGATTATTCCTTGAAATTACATATGTCTTAGCTTTATTTATAAATTTATTTTAAATGTATTTTCAGCTACTCTATCATTGCCAACAATCTAGAATCTTTTTGATGTAGATGGTTAAGAGCCTTTTGAGATTTTTAAATACCCCAGGACAGTGTCAAGTGTTGTTAAATAACCATTTGTGTTTTTCCATTTTTTTATTTTTCCTGAAAAAAAAGATGCTTAACACCGTGATTCCAGTGTAATTTCAATGTTATGTAAGTCACAAACAAGTACAGAAGCTTACTTTGCAAAGGACGTACTGAGCAGCCCTATAAACGCCAGTGCCGCCCCACTGACAGCTGTCTTCCTACAGCCGAAGTGGTCTGTGAACATGCTGACCACAGGTGAACAGAGGAAGATCATGCCCATGGCCAAGGCCCCAACCCAGGCTGCAGTGGAAAAAAGAGAGAACACTTGTCATAAGTTACCAACCATTAATATAATTTTAGGTTGTAGCTATAAACTAAAGGAAATATATAGATACAATAGGATAAGATAAGATACACTTTATTCTTCCCACAATGGGGAAATTTCCATTTTACAGCAGCAGGGAATATGAATCCTACATCTGTTTTAGCAGGTAAATGTGAATACAACAGGAACTGGACTGTGCTGTAAATCTAAATTTGAATAACAAACACGTTACAATACACATACTCTGTGATACAATTTGCATAATTGCATCTAATTGCATATCATTTTATGATATAAAGTCCACAACCCATGTTCGGCTTTAAGATGAGCTACTTGTGATCTCAATGGAGTCAAAGGTAAACAAGCACTTTTTGTTGAAACTTGCATTGCTTTTTATCTCAGACATAAATTCCTTGACATGCATGTTCAAATGTAATATTTACAAAAGCCTAAAAAGTCTTTGAATGCATTACACAGGTTATATTTGAACATGTCTCTCTGTGTGTGACACTTCACGATATGATATGGTATTATTATAAATTTATGTAACTCTTTATTATGTAACCGTTTATTGTGTCTTTATTTGCATCATGTACATACAACAAACGCACTGTATAAGATTTCTCATTGTGATTAAAGACAATCAAAAAGTGGATCAAAGCGGAATGTTCTGGCCTGTGGTATATTATTCACCATGTGTTAAAACATAACAAGCCAGAATAAATGAGACACTATGTACTTTGAACTGCAAACAAATGTCCATTCTCCTGGGGAGCAAAGGTAGCTTCAACGTCCACCATGATGCGTGAGATCTGAATCACACTGAGACTAGAGTGACTGGTAGACAGGTCACTGAAATGATTTACCTATATACTGTACACATACACACACACATCCATTCACTCAGAGGTCAGGATGAACATGAGCTCTACAGCACTATACAAACACACAGGTTGTTATAGAGCATTACCTAAACACTAGCTATTATATATGTATTAAACATCTGCTGCTACACATTGTACACTATAGGTAAATATTGCATTGTTCAAGGCCGTCCTTGTACGTCTGCCTTGCTATAGTTTATTACTCCATGAATCATGACATGAGAAAAAGTTTGGTAAGTTACTATGTCCTTCATAAACTCTAGAAAGAGTTTGAAGGAAAATGCAATCACACCGACGCAATTTCTGTCAACAGAAAGTATTGTATAGAAAGTATTGTAAATAACAGAAGTATATCAAACCTTAAATACATGTAGCTGATACCTAAATCCTCAAGTTAATTTTAAGAGGCATAACTATAAAATACCTCTGCTACAGTATATGAAGGTTCTACACTGGTCTAACAAATTATGACCTAAACACATATGAAAAACATAATTTAGGGAGGAATCAACTGCAAGGTTGCTTGCTAACAGAATAAACAACTTAATAGAGACACAAAGACTTGGATTTGGCTTTCCATAAGCACTTAAGCATTACAAGATTTTAAGGAAGAGCTTGTTAAATAGTGTGACATTGTCTCTGGAGTTCTACACCAATCGCTTCTGAGACATATTCTGTTTCTTTCTTGAGAGGAATGTTTGGATTTTAGCTGCTAAATTCTTCTATTTGTTTACCAGCTATCAGTTATTTGCTAACCTCTCCAGTCAGGGGGATGGTGTTAGGTAACATTTAAAAAAAATAGCTTATACATTAAAGTCACACTGACACTGCAAGCAGCAAATCTAAACAATGAGCTAAAAGATTATAACTTCTCCATAAAGCTGAGGGGAACTGCAGTGTAAAAATTTGAGTTCTGTGAACAATTTTTGCACCAATTTATACATTTAAACCATTGTTGATGTAAAAATATGTACGATACAGTAAAACTTCTAAATTCTTTGGACACTTCACACTTAACACCACAAAATCATCACACTTATACCATATTTGCACTGAGTGGAACAACATATGGATATACCACAAAAACATTTGCCTACATAATAGAACATCTGCATAAATATTTTGTAGAACGGCTAGGTGGAGCTAAAGGGAAGGTCATGGTGCTCATTAAATGACCCCATGGCAACAGTGATGTGCCACTTCGGTGTTATGATCCTTAAAAGATATAGTCCATGAGAATATAATGCAGCCTTGATTGTGTATGCAAAGTAAAGCAATGTCAGAAATAAAACATGCAGACAGACAGCCATGTACTGTACGTGACATGTGTGCAGTACATAGCTCTAAAAGTGAAAGAATCAGGTCGAATGTAGTTTGGGTTGGCCGCAGTCCTGCATACTTTTAACTTTCTAGTCTTTCACTGGTAGAATATATTGTTACAGGAGACTAATGTGGAACAGCAAACTGAATAGAAAGGAAAGAAGGGCCATAGACTGTCAAGACCCAGAACCACAACTGACTAAGCTCAAGACTCCAGAAATTACTCCTTCCCCTTCCTTTAGTCGGATAAAATTGTGTCTCTCCAGGAAGTGGAGGTAGGAACAACCTGATTATAAGATTATATCACAATAATAGCAGCATGCTATACAAAATACTTCAACAATTATTATATTTCAAATCTATATCCACAGGTTTTTTTACTGAACACAGATATAATTCCCAGAGATAATTACAATCCCTGAGGTAAACACTGGAATGTGCCATACATTGTATAGCCCGAACCTGTGTATAAAAAAAAGAGCGCATTGCCTAAAACGTATAAGGTCCAATCTGCAGTTATAGACTTATAAAACTACAGACCACTGTCTCATTACTACAGTCTCTCTTCTGTTTGCCGGCCAACCCCACAACCAAACCTCCATTTTCCTTTGCCCTGTAAACAGTGGAGTGTACTCATTAGAGATGATTAGGTCGGAACACTTTCAAACAAAGAAAAGAGAACAGCGAGAGACTGAAGAAAAAAGAAGAGTGTGTGTTTGTGTGTGTGTGTTTGTGTGTGTGTGTTGTACAGCAGTAAGGCAGATTAACAAGCTTTCCTCTCGTATGTGATGAATGCAGTCTGACAGGAAGAGATAGACAGAGTCTTTATACGACCCATCTGTACATTAGAGGGACAAACACAGTTTTTTTTAGCTTATCTCATCTTCATCTGAAGCTAGCTATTATTTCTTGACAGTTTAGTGCATTGTCCAGTAAAACCTGGTAAAGGATTAAACTGGATTTTTCAAGAAATCAATTCAAACTAATTCAAATCTAGCAGCAGTAAAGCTGGCAGACACCCAGCACAAATAGCCTTGTAACAACCAAACAACACAGCCACAATAATACAGACACAGATAACTCATATCTGAGTGTGTCATATTTTCACAATAGTTCTCATACTACTGTATATTGACAAAGGTATTGTGTTTTTAATTTTATTTTAGTGTCATGTACCTTAACTGATAATTTTCCATCAGGTCAGGTTGCAGAATTTGCAGATAACTGTGAGTGAGTTTTTTGGAGGACGAACTGTCACTTCAGACTCATCAAACAACGCCAGAGAATCAGCAAGGCAAGGAAACAAATGATACTGTGTGTAGTGCTGATGTTGACCAATCCCATCGTGCTCCAAGCTTCTTCTATACACTGCCATGCAACCAGCTTTTGTTCACACCAATAATACTGAGGATAGTCAGCATGTATGGATTTGTAGTGCGTATGTTTTGCACAGTAAACATTATGCCACATGTCAGTGTACCAACCATAAGTGGCTCTCAGGCTTCACTCCTGATAAACTTTATCAACACTAACTTAACTGATCCATGCTGCTGGGTTTCTCATTTCTCAAAGATATAACCTTAAAATTTTCCCTCCACTTTCAGCAGTTGTCCTGGCACCTGCTGAAAAAAATACACCAACCCACATTAAACAAAAAGTGCCCAACGTTTGATCACCTAGCTGCTTATGAGTGTGTGTGGAGCCTTGGGAGACTTTGATCTCACCTGAACCCACTCCCCTGCCCTCTGGAATGCCAAAAATGCCTTGGGATTTCCAGCTGCCCTGGAGATGCTGGAGATATCTGGGGCAGCAGAGCTACAATACAGTCCTACACAGAGGACAACGATATGCAAACAACCAGGGAGGTTTGGCCGTGACAGCACAGACACCTGTTTGTATGTCAACAAGAAAACTAGACATGATGGCAAAATATGCTAGATCAGAAACCTGGCCCCTGGCATAAGCCAACCACAAAGTACACTTTGTACAAAGGTAGATCATGGCAATTTGGGGTAAATATTATCATAGTGATCAAGTCCATGTTGTCATTTGTCTGATAAAAATGTTTTATTAAGAAATTTGATAATACAAAAACATGTTTGACAGCTTTGATTGAGAGTCTATGTCAATTAGGCAGTGAGTGAGTTGTGCAGGTAGTTTTGCATTTTGCAGTTCTGTTTCCAGTTACTTTCGAGAAACTACTATGTTTATGTCTAAAACATTAGCCGCATATTACATATTTATTTTTAAACTGTCATTGGCAACCGGCAATGTAAAGTGCCTGAGATGGTATTTTTAGCAATGTAATCTTGTTTATATGTAAATAAGCTCTTTATTCCCACATTGACAAGAACATTTTTCAAGGACAAACACAAACCCCTTGATATTTTTACATCAATAAACACATCTCAAATGTTGTTTATGTGCAGGGGTGAGGCTTAAAATGTTTAAACATGATAATGATTTTACCCCATGCCAACACAGATATGTTTACACAAAGAGCACAGTGGCAGACTTTCATAATCTTTTTGTTACCACTGTTTTTCAAAGATTATTGAGTCACTATTAGATATTCTGAAAGATCCTGAAATATCCTTGCCTTTTTGACTCGTTCCCCATATGCAAGCCCGAACCTAGCCTGTTTGTGGTATGTATATATCATTAGTACATTATCAGTCCTTTCAACATTTAATATGAAACTTCAAGTTCAAGTTGAAAAACCCTTTACTAGATTTCGAGTTTGTGTTACATCACTTTTGCTTGATACCTGTGGAAAAGACAGAGAAATTCTTCCAAAACATCTTCAGTTATTCAACTTCTACCTATTTATCTGTCCCACACTGGTAAGAAATGATTTAAGGCATAAATAAAAAATCGACCACTCGCTAACTCAGTGCCTTTCTTTTCCCCCTGCACACACATTCCCAGTTTTCAAAAAGCTGAAGCTAGCTATTATTTCTTGACAGTTTAGTGCATTGTCCAGTAAAACCTGGTAAAGGATTAAACTGGATTTTTCAAGAAATCAATTCAAACTAATTCAAATCTAGCAGCAGTAAAGCTGGCAGACACCCAGCACAAATAGCCTTGTAACAACCAAACAACACAGCCACAATAATACAGACACAGATAACTCATATCTGAGTGTGACATATTTTCACAATAGTTCTCATACTACTGTATATTGACAAAGGTATTGTGTTTTTAATTTTATTTTAGTGTCATGTACCTTAACTGATAATTTTCCATCAGGTCAGGTTGCAGAATTTGCAGATAACTGTGAGTGAGTTTTTGGAGGACGAACTGTCACTTCAGACTCATCAAACAACGCCAGAGAATCAGCAAGGCAAGGAAACAAATGATACTGTGTGTAGTGCTGATGTTGACCAATCCCATCGTGCTCCAAGCTTCTTCTATACACTGCCATGCAACCAGCTTTTGTTCACACCAATAATACTGAGGATAGTCAGCATGTATGGATTTGTAGTGCGTATGTTTTGCACAGTAAACATTATGCCACATGTCAGTGTACCAACCATAAGTGGCTCTCAGGCTTCACTCCTGATAAACTTTATCAACACTAACTTAACTGATCCATGCTGCTGGGTTTCTCATTTCTCAAAGATATAACCTTAAAATTTTCCCTCCACTTTCAGCAGTTGCCCTGGCACCTGCTGAAAAAAATACACCAACCCACATTAAACAAAAAGTGCCCAACGTTTGATCACCTAGCTGCTTATGAGTGTGTGTGGAGCCTTGGGAGACTTTGATCTCACCTGAACCCACTCCCCTGCCCTCTGGAATGCCAAAAATGCCTTGGGATTTCCAGCTGCCCTGGAGATGCTGGAGATATCTGGGGCAGCAGAGCTACAATACAGTCCTACACAGAGGACAACGATATGCAAACAACCAGGGAGGTTTGGCCGTGACAGCACAGACACCTGTTTGTATGTCAACAAGAAAACTAGACATGATGGCAAAATATGCTAGATCAGAAACCTGGCCCCTGGCATAAGCCAACCACAAAGTACACTTTGTACAAAGGTAGATCATGGCAATTTGGGGTAAATATTATCATAGTGATCAAGTCCATGTTGTCATTTGTCTGATAAAAATGTTTTATTAAGAAATTTGATAATACAAAAACATGTTTGACAGCTTTGATTGAGAGTCTATGTCAATTAGGCAGTGAGTGAGTTGTGCAGGTAGTTTTGCATTTTGCAGTTCTGTTTCCAGTTACTTTCCGAGAAACTACTATGTTTATGTCTAAAACATTAGCCGCATAGTACATATTTATTTTTTAAACTGTCATTGGCAACCGGCAATGTAAAGTGCCTGAGATGGTATTTTTAGCAATGTAATCTTGTTTATATGTAAATAAGCTCTTTATTCCCACATTGACAAGAACATTTTTCAAGGACAAACACAAACCCCTTGATATTTTTACATCAATAAACACATCTCAAATGTTGTTTATGTGCAGGGGTGAGGCTTAAAATGTTTAAACATGATAATGATTTTACCCCATGCCAACACAGATATGTTTACACAAAGAGCACAGTGGCAGACTTTCATAATCTTTTTGTTACCACTGTTTTTCAAAGATTATTGGAGTCACTATTAGATATTCTGAAAGATCCTGAAATATCCTTGCCTTTTTGACTCGTTCCCCATATGCAAGCCCGAACCTAGCCTGTTTGTGGTATGTATATATCATTAGTACATTATCAGTCCTTTCAACATTTAATATGAAACTTCAAGTTCAAGTTGAAAAACCCTTTACTAGATTTCGAGTTTGTGTTACATCACTTTTGCTTGATACCTGTGGAAAAGACAGAGAAATTCTTCCAAAACATCTTCAGTTATTCAACTTCTACCTATTTATCTGTCCCACACTGGTAAGAAATGATTTAAGGCATAAATAAAAAATCGACCACTCGCTAACTCAGTGCCTTTCTTTTCCCCCTGCACACACATTCCCAGTTTTCAAAAACCCTCAGCGATAGAAATTGTACAGACTAAATAGTTCATGAGGAACTCACTACTCACTGAATATAAAAGCACAACAATTTTTGTTTCAGATTTTAAAAGGAATGTTGTGTTGGACATTTGCCCTTGGCACACACTTTAAAACACCATCATTTAAGTACACGTGACGACAACAGGGATGAAACCTCTGACCGTGCCCTGCGGTAATTAGGCAAAACAACACCATCTGCGCCTTGTAATCCCCTCACCTGTCCCTTATTACTTTCTTTTATTTAAAAGGCTTTTTTTCTGATCTCCCACCATGTTGCTCCTGAGTTATTTGGAAAATTTCTCGTTTACCCCTCAAGGGTCGATAAATACCAAGCATAATTGAGCTTGGTATAAAGATCTAATGCTAATCTCTATTCAAGATTTAATCACATCTTAGTCTTCTGTTGTCACCTCCTCTCCTTATGGCCCTGTAGCTGTTTCATTATGTTCTACATGTATAAGTTTACCCTTTTCTGACTACAGTCTCTCAGAGTAGATATTAAAAAAGGGCCTTTACAACTATGACTATTGTAGTTATGTGCTTCCTTTCTGTTTTCTTCCATTGCCCAGGGGAGAGGGTCAGCCTACCTACTTAATCCTTTCCGTATGAAAACAATCAAGAATCAAATCCAAGGAAAGGCTGGAGGTGAAGTAATTAGGAAAATTGAGGGGGGGGACAACATAAACACCTTTAATAGCAACAGCATATGTTGCTTGCAATATAAATAGAATCTGGTTTTAGACGACTCTTGAAAAGCATGTACAAGTATTGTTTTTTGATCCAAACACGTTTGTGGTACACAGACTTTTTAGTACATTAAACCTGAAAGTTATGTGATGCTTTGTCAAAGGTCTGCCCACAGACACAACAATTGCAAAACAATAAATTGCAAAATGTATAATTTATAGTATAATATTTTAATACAAATATGAATCTTTGCCTGCATAAATATGTTGTTATAACGTTATAAACATAAATGTCATACTAAAATTCTTATTATGTCTGTGTTTTGGTTCAATTTCTCTCCTTCTGTAATAATATCAGTCTGAATTTGTTCCAGGAAACAGTCTTAGAACCATAATCCCTTCCCATATCCTGACCTTAACCTTTGCTGGTGGTGGTGGAACTGGACAGGAGGTTAAGAAAAATACCCACACCTGTTACATGCTGCTCCCATCTAAAACCTGCACAGATTATCACACCACTTTTACATCATCTCCAGCTAGTTCCTTGCTTAAGGAGCAGCTCTATATACTATTCCACATAATTAGTCATTTAGTCAGTACGTGAGGCCAAAACTAGATCCAGTGATATGTAACACTATCCAGGGACTAAACCTCTAGAGAGTATAACCCCAGAGCTGCTCCATGACTAAAAGGATGAAAATGTCAGTTCTCTATGAACAATTAATGGATCATCAGCAGGTTCAGTAAGTCTGTGCTCCACTGTTTTCAATTTTTTCAGGAGACTGATTTATCTGCATAAAACAAAACTGAACTGTATCATTCCTTTAGAGCAATGTTATTAAGTTATTGGATGCCACTCTGTGCTTTTCATCCTGCCACTGCTATTACTGGATGTCATAAACAAGACTGAAGCATTAAGTAAATAGAGAGAATAGATTGTGATAGCCTCTAACAAAATGATTTTAACAGAATGGTTTTAACTGCAGGATGTAGGGAGAAAAGGGGCGTGAACATAATCCTAAAATAGTTTTATAGGGATCTAATTAATCTGTGGAGTTAAAAAGTAAATTAATTGTTAAACAGTGTTCCACTGTAAAAAGATGTTTCACATGTTCTTCTAAAGTCCACTATGCTCCTGACTGTTCAAATGTCATTTGACATTTCTACAACTTTCAGTCCTCGAGGTCAAGACCTCATCAAAGGGCCATTTATGACAAGTAAAACTGATCTTTAGCAGCTGGTTAAAAGAGTAAGAATAACAGTGGTGTTAATAAATAAATAGCAAGTTGCAATGCTCTGGGTCATTCAGCCATTTGTTAATCATTTAACATCAGTGTTGGCGCTCTTTAAACAAGGGTCAGACACAAAAAGAGTCAACAGCCTGTAAATGTGTTAGTGGGGCATATAATTTGATACTAAACTGTATTTGTCACTTTCAGTGCACTTAACTTTAAACTGACCCACAGATTGTTTTAGCCTGCTGCATGCGTTTTATGTATAACCCATAGGGTAAATCATAAAGTATTTTCAAGATGGTGTTTCTTACATGAAGATTTCGTTCTTGACATGGTTTTGATAAGTAGTTTTTGGAGGTGCAAATCCCTCCCTTTTAATTACAACTAAGCATGCATCCAAGACAAAACATGCCTCTGCCCATCAATTCATATTTCATTTTCCGTGACTGTCAGTCTCACCTCTGCAGTAGGTCTGGTACTCACCCACTTTGAACTGAGATGTGTTATCGTTTGGGTTTGCATGCTCCTTCATCAGCATCATATGCAGGATGCCGAAAGAGTTTTGAATCCCGAAGATCGACCCGCTGCACCAGGTTGCAGCAAAAACCACCAGCCAGCCGAAACCTCCTTCGGGTGGAACGAATCCAGATCCATGGTCGTGATTCTCCAGCTTGACCCGCGCCTCTGACGCCGGGGACGAGGGCGGCAGGGGCGGCTTGCAACCGGCCTCGATCGGTTCCGTGGAGCTGTCCTCCCGCACAATTTTGCACTCGCTGCCCGCGGTTTGATCCTCCTTGCTGCTCTCTGCTTCTGGGGGAGCATGTCTCGGCTCCATCTGAGGATCTGCAGCCGGCTGCTCGGTCTGGGACACTTCTTTGGACGGCTGTGCTGGGCTGTTGATCCCCATGCTCTCTGGTGTGGTGGAGAGGTCAGTATGGGCTCTGTGCGCACATGCATGGGATATAGGTCGCTGACATAAGAGCACCGATTTGAATAACAGATTTGATTGGCTGTCTGTCAAAATGTGCAAGACAGATGGTCCTTTAGTGAAAGACAAGCCGCTTCTACGCGCTGTTTGTAGCGCTGGTCCGAGTGTCAACTTCAGCGAATACACCCCAAACTGCAGCCGTTAAATGTGTCATTCTGCTCGGAGCTCTGTCTTTTTCCAGGAATTAGCAGGCACCGCCTATTTCTGCTTTTAGTTAAAGCGTGCCTTTCTAAGTACAGCCCATACAGGCTCGCGCCGTGTATTTACTTTTGAAGGCTTCACTGCCAAACGCGGACCATCAGCCTGTGCAAACGTCCGCTCAGCCTCGACACTGTATCGCCCTGTCACGCAGGTCTTCGCGCGGTCGGCAACATCCCTCAGCGCTAAACGACGGAACAAGGGCCTCCTCCGCTGTCCCCCAAATCCTCAAACGGTGTTACTGTGGACCCGCTAGGCCCGTGGGGATCCCGGAGGCTGCCCCTGCTCCCAAAAAGTGTCAACGCTGAGCTCCTCCGGCCGTCATTCAACCGCTCGCCCCCGCCTCCTCTCCACAGCGGATGGACGCCTGGAACCAATGGCGGAGTTTCGGTACAGTTACGGTACAGTCGACGGGCACGCACATGCACTTCGGGTCTTATCGGGCTGCCGTAAAGAGCCGAGTGCTTCTCAACGCCATCCTCATTTGACACCAGCCTACTTTCCTGCTGCGCGAACTGTAACTACATCCTGTAGTTTAGCAGTGGCGACGACGACGACAACATCCGTTCGTGAGTTTTGGATGGAAAAACAGATTTACAGGATAAGATAGCACTCGCTGTTTTCCTCATGGCGGGCGGAGGTTGGCTGTCGTCCACTTAGAAATGTCTCATAATTGCTCGTTTTCGTGCTGGAGGCGGCAGCAGCTAATGATAGTGCGGACTGAAGTAATGAGGCGGAGCCGCTCGTCGCTCTTTTGTGGCTGGAGCGGTGCGCGCTGCGTTTCCTGTCTGCACTACCTGCTCGTTTCTTCAGGGCCGCTGCAGGTTCCCTCCCATTTCTGGTTCGGCATGGCTGCTTAATCTCATGTGGCCCAAAATATGCAGACTGCAGTGTCGTGCCAAGATGGGCTATTTACTCAAGCAGGCTGCAGGAACAATCGACTCTCAGGCTCGTCTCTCCGCAGTTCATCCACAGAGGAACGTGGGACTTTTTTCTGCACTACCTCTCTACTGCAGAACTTTTGTCAGTAACCCCTTACTTCGACATGACAATGAATATTTAGTATAATATTCATCAATACTTCATCAGAAATTAATTAAAGTTACATTTGAATTTATTTATCAAGGGGGATCCAAAGGTTTGCACTTTTTACATTTTCATTATTTTACTGCAACTTTTTCATATACATATGTAAAAGCTTCACTTAAGCAATGTGCTTTAGGAAGTAGTAATCGTTTGGTTACCTGATTTCTGCCTTTGTTCCTAGTTCAAATAATACATTAGTTATGGTAATTTAGTATTTAATGTGGTAGTACTTAACTTTAAATAGGCAAGAACCACGTAAGATATTTCCCAGGGATACTCCAGAAGTTTGCCGATATTTCTGAATTCATCTGGCCAAATGAGAACAGTCAACAGTAACTGCCAACCACCACTAAGGGGAGCCACAACTATGTAATAAGGGGTAATAAGTTTAGTCATCCCCAAAATGCTAATAATTGCACTTGCACTTCACTATCACCCAGTTTTGACAGTACATTAAAAGTAAAGTATCAATAAAAAAAAACTATCACATGTAAAGGTCCAGGATCATGTATCCTGAGAGAAAACGACAGACAAAAACATTACAGGCTCTGTGTGTGGTGTAATTCAGTGGTGACACTGCTGCATATAGGATTTATTTAAAGCTTCTCTTAACAAAACAATTTTATACTTTTTAGTAAAGCGTTTTCTGGTTGCAATTACAGGACAAGTCCCAGTTTTAGGTCCAGACAGTCGGAACCTTCAGTGATGTGTAGGTTTTAGTTTCTATTGGTATTGTTCCAGTGGACTGTCTCCTAAATAACACGGCTAAGACAAATGTAAGTAATTCAAAGCGTGAAGATATGTAGTTCACAAATCAAACTGGCAGGTAACTAACAAGGAACATTCAAAATTTCCACTCACACCTTTCATCTTTGCATTGTGCAATCTGTTTCAAGTGTCAGACATTTTGTTGCTCATCAGAAAATATCAGCAACATTTCAATATGGAGTGTCTGTATTTGTTACCATAGCATCACAACTCAGGTCACTCAAGGTTTATCCTGTCTGAGTTGTGATAGCATAACCCTTCACACTTTAACTTGTTCCCTCCCCTAACAAAGGTTAAAATTATCATCCATGGAGATGATAGTCAGCCTGCTCTTTCAATATAACGCTATTTGTAATCACACAAACATGCTGTAGAGTTAGTAATTTTGGCCTCTGTCATCTGATGCTGATTATCCCCTTGAGGAAAAGTAAAATTGTATGGTCCACTCCACCACCAAAAATAACAGTTCACACAACTTCACGGACTCTGGTTACAAGACTATCCCAGGATTCCTTTTGAGTGAAGTGGAGGTCAAAGGTGACAGGCATATAGCCAATAGTTTTGCTTCCTGTTTAAATTAGAATACTTTAAATCCTCAGAGAGGTGTGGGTAGGAGGGGGAATGATCATCTGTGAGAGGCCCACAAAAGTGAGTCTGATAAGGTATCTAAGAAATAAGGACTTGCTGACTCCATGACTATGAAAGCAAGGGGTTTTTGTTTTAACTTGCTAAATGGGTGGAGAGCAATTCCTGCTTGGAATGACCATGTCAGTGTTCAATGGTTTGTTCGCGGTGCTGCGTACAATCAAAAGATGGTGGTGGTGATACATTGCAGGTCGTCTGAAACGTCTAGCAGCATGCTCAAACATGCTGTGGCAGTGCAAGTGAAAACCCGCACTGGTGGAGAAGTCATTATCTCGAGTAGTATGACGCACTCTCCGTGTCTTCCATTTTCCTCTGGGCCCTTGGTAACAAAGTTTATGCAAAACTTGAACACTGACTCTTCACTGACAGCAGAAATTGTACACAAACCGCATGTAAACACAGTGTTTAAAATTATGTCCCCCATATGTAAGACGATTATTGAACACACATCAAACCTGAGACAACACTGTGATAGATTTAATCATCAGTACATTATGTGGGAAAATGAAGACAAAACAGTGAACGATATCAGTGGCACAATCTGTACACTAATGTGTTTCAACCTACTGTGTTGTTCTGTGTTTTACCTGAGGTGAGTTTAGTCATTCACCAAAGAACATCTCATGGTCAGGGAGCTACCTATTACTCACGATTATTACACAATAATAGCAATAAATGACTAAAATATGGGAAGGAACAGTCATTTCACGTTAACATGTCACATTGTGTTTCTCCTTACCTGTGTGTTTTGTGTTTGCATTTATCTAATCCTGCAAAAGACAAAACTACACTCACAGTTCCTGGAGGTTGATTGTTTTGTTCAGGAATGAATGTTCAAATGAATCTCTCAGACTTGTAAAGTCACACCAACCTGTACCACCCAGCAACAGGCAGGTTGTTGAAACTTATCAAATCCTGACGTAATAAGCAAGGGGACAGACAGGGAGTGGGAGAGATCATTGTCTCATACCGCCAAAATAACATGAAGCTGAAGCTGAAAAAGAGATGAGGGTAGACGGGAAGGGGAAGCCCTCCCCTCTGGGTCCCAAAGTTGTTCTTAAAAGAATATATTCTGTAGAACTTTAATTTTAATTACTACTTTTTGATACATGGTACATTTATATGTATCCACTGATTAGCCGTTGATATATTTCAGTCTGGAAATAGGTATGAAGTGATGTGTTTACTGACTGTTACCTGATACAAAAAATAATATCCCTGCTATCTAAAACA
The DNA here is from genome assembly GCA_033026295.1 of Channa striata. NCBI lineage: Eukaryota > Metazoa > Chordata > Actinopteri > Anabantiformes > Channidae > Channa > Channa striata. The sequence continues at coordinate 14,945,531 of CM065173.1, read as the reverse complement.
ATTTCTTAAATTCTGAGACTGGGGAGAGTAACATCTGCTGCATCTAACGGTATGATTAGTTCCATCTGCTGTAGAAAGAGCAATTGTATGTTTCCACCCAGTCCATCTTTTCAATGTTTGTCTCAAAGCAACAACACAGCATGGGAGAACATGGATATGTGCGTCATCTTGCTCAGAGAAAAGATCATTTTGATATAACATGCTCTTCGTTTGCAGTATTGTGACGGACAGGCACCATATTTCCACTACCACTCAACCACATAAATGTCAGAGAAGCTTCGTGGCCATAACTAATGAACAACACACTTTATAAAGTAAGTCTTGCAAAGATCTTCTCCACATAAGACAGCCAACTTCCTTTAAGCAAGCACATGTTATACAGACTCAGACATATTGAGAAGGAATCCACAACAACGGTAAAGAACACTGCGCTCATCCAAAGAAAAGATGTGGGGCTGTGGCTCCTTACACCAAGATTATGAAAAGCAAAAGAGGTAAAGACGTTTGCACACATGAACAACATAAAAAGTGTTGCCACGTACCAAAATGTAACTCTAGACCCATTTATAATTTCCAGTCTTTTATTAGAGCTTTTTCAAACCCTGGACAAATAGTTTTTCATGTGCTTTATCAAGTTTGCCCATCAATTACAACACCATAGGTACAAGGCAGTTAAGTTAGGTGTATTTAGAACCAGGTTTTGTTGTGCTACATATCTTTACTGATTTTGTATTCTTTTACATTCAATCTTAATCTGTACAATATGGACATACATTTATATCTCAATTGTACCTACAATGAATATTGATCTAAACACAACATTTTCTCCTCTAAGTGAGGATTTGCAACAAAACATAAACTAAGTAATAAGACTGTTTGTAGTGTATTTCCTGCATAGCTGTTTTGTTTATTTGTCCCAAATAATTAATTGTGTGCATTCATTCCTCTTGAATCATTAAATTGCATTGCCTGCATACGAACAAGTTATTTGGTGCTTGCAAGTTTAAGTTATTCAACATTTGAATTAACTGTACTTTGGTTTATGCTGTCTGTTTATCTCTGTACTAGTCAGTGAGAAACTCCCAAAATTACTTTATATATACTACAGCAGTAACTAGATATGACAGAAATTGCACTCATGCATAAATTAAGCCATTTCTTGTAAAAAAAAAAAAAAGTATAGGTTTTTCTTGTAACTATTTTTGTTTGAGTAAATCCTTTAAGTTTGGAAACGGAAAAACAAGGAGGCTCCTGCCTGGTACTTTTCCTCCCGTCTGTACACACGGGCATTTAGAATAAGAAAGAACTTGCCCACTTTGCCAACTTCATCCCGTAAAAGGAGGAAAGAGGAGCCCATATTTTTCCCTCTCCAGCTTGTCACAATGGGGGCTGCAAGAGCTGAAGGGGGGTCATAATGAATACACATGCCTGCATTCTTTACCCCCCGCTCTCCGAGCCACACATAAACACTCTGAAGTGACCTAATGTGCTGGTCCTTGCACAACAACACCTGCAGAGTTAGCAGGAAGTTTTAAAATTAATTAAACACAGACATGCCTACAAATTCCACAAATGTAGTGCAACAAGCACAAGCCTGCCTCATGCTGCTAGTAGAGAATTAAATAGATGAGCAGCAAACATGCACATGGTGACTCCCTCCCCCATCCTTCACCATCCAGCACTCTCACAAACATTCACACAAAGAAATATAAAAGCGCAACTTGGCTAGGAAGCCCTGTTGAAAAAAGAGACGGAGTCACCAAGTGAAAGAAGGCAGACTGTGGAACAGTAAAAAGGGGAGGGAGAAGTACTGAGGCGGTGTTGAGGAGGAGGAGAGAGTCTAAGAGAAACAGCTTAAGACGGTGAGAACTGAAGACCACAGTGAGCATACCGTGAGAGAGACACGGTGGGAACAGAGGAAAAGAAGGAGAGACGAAAAACGACGTGAAACAACTGTCTCCATCAAACAGGTAAAGTAAACTTTAGTTTTCTTTTCCATTTTCACAAATGTGTGTTGGGAAGATGCGAACATTGGATTGGTTTATTCTTAGAGGTTTTAGTCATCAGTGTCAGGGTTTCGATTCTACAGACAAAAGAAAATATCTTTAGACTTCTTGACTTGACGGAAAATTTAATGGATTCTGTAAACTGAAATTCATTTACTTTTTAGAGTTCTGGGTTCCCACTGGCTTGCTCCCAAGAGAAAATGGCCTGATGGGGTCACCACAGTTGTTGTGTTTAATCTTCCAGCACTCAGCATTTCTTAAAAGCTGTTTACAGAACATAAATTGAATGTTGCAAATATCTGATTATACACCAAGTCAATTCCAAGACATAAACTACCAAATCCGACCATAAAACTCTTCTTTTTCCACTCACAAAAAAAATGTAGGGATAAAAAATAAAAACTCATACGGTCTTATTGCTTTGTTTACTTTAGCCATTACTTTAACTCCAACAGTAACTTAAACGCCTTGATTTGAGCGTCCACCTTATTTACATTTTAAATACCTTATTCTTACTGGCCTGAGAAACACTAAGTTTAGATCTTCAGAGTTGCAGTGGTGATGTGATCTATTTTTGGCTAAATTATTTTCATAGTGACTAGTATTTTTGTCCTTTTAATTTTGTCATTTCTGTCCACAGAGATGATGTCACTGCTAAGGAACCTGGTTGTGGTTCATCTGCTGAGCGCCTTGTCTATGCTCAACTCCCACGTCTTTACTCATGCTGCCTCCACATCCCCTCCTGTCACTCGTCCACGCATCATATTCCTTACTGTACTGGACACAGATGATGACTATGATGAAAGCGAGTTTGCTAATTACGGCTCTCCACCGGAAGTAATGGCCACAGCGAAGACTCCCTCTCTCCACCGGGAGGTCAAGCTTTGCCGATACGACCCCTGCCAGGAGAATCAGAAGCCATGCACCCAGCTTTCAGCACAGACTGGGTGCCTTTGTCCTGGGGTTAGCAGGGCTGATGAGCCTCCTCACGCACCTCGCATCAAAGCACTACTGCCAATAACTGAAGGGAATGACACAGGAAAGGTAGCGGTGCTGTGGTGTGCTCCATCTTCTGTGGTGTCTGGGTACAGGGTTGTGGTTGAGGGACATAGCGGTGATGCCTATGAACTTGGACATGCTTCAAGGCGAGGTGTGGTGGATTCTTTAGAAGTTGGAACGAAGGTTTGTGTGGAGGCACTGAACAATGCCGGGCACAGCACCCCCTCAGAGTTCTCGTGTAAAAGATATGACCCTCCCAAATCTCCTGACCATGAGTTTCTGGCCTGGATTATTGGCGGAGGAGTCATCCTCCTTCTGCTTCTCATAATAGGAAGTTTGATTCTCTGGAAGTGTAAAATGTGTAAAAAGGGAAAGAGAGACTCCACAGATGGACTTGGGAACCCTTCATACAGCACTGGGGGGACTCTGTGATCCACTGCAGCATGGACAATCAAATACAGCCAGACCACTAGTATGAACATGAACACAGGCAAAAAAGTGAAGCAGGGATGCGACTGATGATTATGTTGTTTGCACACCTTTGGGAACCAGAGCAACAGTGTTCATGGATTAGCACTAACAAATAGCTACTTATATTATATTTGAGTTAGAGCTACAGGTTTATTTGCTGGCAAATTAACTTCTGTAGGTTTATTGTTATTTTTTTAAATCAAAGACAGCTGAATTTAATTGTAAATAATTTTTTTCTAGGATACAGCAACTGAGTGAATCTTTTAATAAACATAATGCTTAATAAAACTAAGAACTTGAATTGTTTGAATTATTTCTTTCATTTAATTTGGTGTGTGTCAATTGTTAGTAATCTGATAACTTTGGAGGACAAAGCATATGACAGTTCATCAGTTTTTCCAATAAACAGTCAGTGACCTGTGTTGTACAAAAGGAAAAAATCTGCAATTGTTCTTTTTCTTATATTTATATATAAACAAATTCTTAATAATCGAACCTAACTAAATACTCAATTGTTAAAATACATTCAAGATAATTACAGTTACAGAGAGAAATTACAATATTTACACTGTTTTTGTCACATTTATTTAAAATATGTCGTTACTAGTTACTTTGAGGATAAAAATGTATTATATTACTAAATTTAATATGTTTAATGTATAAAACTAAGTGGGATATTTATTTCCTTTACATTTAATACACTGCTGAAATACGATTTAATACATATTTTTAAGCCCTAGGGCACTGGGAGGCACAGCAGACCTTCACAGAGAAAGAAACAATGCTTGGACAAAATACATTTGAAGTGTGTGTAGTAGTAAGGCCTAGTTCTTTAGAAATATTAGGAAAAAGGGAATGGACAGTTATGAAATTTTCAGACCCATAGGGTTTAAAAGAATATATAATCATCACCATCATTATCATCATCATCTCTATAATGCACCTAAGACTTAATCCAGTTTGAGATTAGTTTTGAACATATCTCAGTTGAAGTTTAATTCTATTGAATACCTTCTCACTAATCTGTGTCTTTCCTCAGTGTCTAAACGAATGATCTACAATGTGATCTACAAATTTAGTATTTTTTTTAACAATGTATGAAATTAACATTATACAACCATTCATAGCACAACCTTTAGTTATAATCAGATACCAAATACCATTCCAGGATGTAACTAAACAAGTATGAGAGAATATTTTTCATGATTTCTGAAGTTTATTTATTTTCTGGTCCAATAAGTTAAATCCAAACAATTTTAATCGCTGACCGATCATTGTAAAACATAAATCTTTTGATGGAATGAAAAAAAAGGAAAACCTCGGCTAATCTATACATAAATAAAGCAGCATTTGGATTTTATTATCTGATCAAAACTGAAACTGACATTTTCGTGCTGAATCTGCAAATGCTATTGTAACATGAGAGAACACGACTTTAAACAAACTAGCTGTTTACTAGTGTTCTCACCAAAGCTCGGTTCTTTCTTTCCTCTTCAAACTCTACAGATTGTTTACCGGAACATGTTGCGTTTGGAGCAAGGGCATAGTTTTGCATACACATCTAGATTTATTAATGTGCATGCAAACACGATGGGATGGGTATTAACAGTAACAACATTCATCAGATTATGGTTCTACATTCTGATTGGTTGAGTATCAAAGCAGCATGTGGGTAAGTAGCTGCAGTTGTTTTGCATTATTTGCAGCTATATGTGGTGTCTGTTACTGCAAATTAAACATCAGACCAGTTTACCCTGTTTTCAGAACAAAATAATTATTTCCTATAACAGAAATGGGAATAAATAAATCACCAGAACAGAAACAAATAAAAAGCAGAGGAGTAAGCACCAGGGAGATTCGCTGACAGGAAGCCACGATGCTGGCATGAGCAGAGGTTCTGTTGGTCTAATTCCTACAGTCCATATTTGTACTGGCTGTGATGGGCTATAACGTTGGAAAGTTAAAAACTGCAGTTTAATGCCTGAGGCTCTTAGCCATGCAAACAGGTGCAGTTTCCCTGTTTATAGTGAACACAAAATAGCAGAGTATTTGCTGTTAACTGAAGGAAAAGAAGTGTTGAACGACACCTATGTATTCTTTTTTTATTTCTAACCTCCTGTTTCAACTATATGCATAACTTTATGAACAACATGACACATGAATCCCTTGCAGTTAAATTAGGCCTTTTTAAAGTTTACCTAGACTAAACCTGAAAATCACAGGAACCTGACAGTTGCAGGTTCAAGCAGATTAAACAGCTAGTTTAGGCCAAACTAAAACTGAAATTTTTGCTTTTTAATCACAGAGTTTTGCATTTCTAAACAAACAGACATTACAGAAACAAATGAAGCCTTGTTGAAGGTAAACTGAGCTTCTTCCCCTCAATATTTTGTAGATTTGACACAGACCTCAGTGCTGATTTAAAATAGTCAAAGGCTGTGGGGGGACTACAAATAAAGATGTCATTTTAAAGCTCTTTTATTTAATTAATCTGCATTTCAACACTAAAAAATACACTCTCTAAAGTCTCATAATAACAGTAGCCATGTTTATTTAAAATGAAAAGCCTCTTTTCTTTAATAATCCTTCAGCCACTCTCTGAAATATCAATATCTCGGATTCAAACATCTGACAGTGCTTCACACAATCTAACTTAAACTCTAAATGAGCAAAAGTGACAAACGTAGTTACCTAGTGAATAATGATTAAGTTATTAACGATGGCCTGGTCCCATGACAGGAGCTGCTGCAGCGTGGCGTCACCTCCATGGGTGTGTTTGTTTTGACTCCAGCGTAGAACGGGTGGGTGGTGTGGGGCCGACCTGCTGTGCTCGTAGGTGGAGATGCCAAGTTAAAGAATCAACCGCTCCCACATTTTGCAGCAGGAACTGAGAGAGATCCGAGTTTCGTGCGTTACCTGGCGAACAGAGCGATCACTGAGGCGGCTGTGCGAAAATAGTCCGAAAATCTCAGTGTTGCTGGAATAAATCCATATTTTAATAACTCCACTCTTCACAGCGGCCGTTTGTGCGACCAGGATGGCGGGTACAGGTGAGTCACTGTCACAGGTAAACTTACTCTAACTGCAGCTTATTTGAATTTTATGAATGACTTTAAAAAAAGTAGAAACTTTAAAAACTGGAGTTTTTGCTAAGATTGTTTGACATCACTAATTTGTTACTGAATTTTTGTTGCTTCTGATAATTTATTGCACGTTATTATTTAACAGTTGTGGTTGCCTTATCTGTTGCGGCCACTAGTGTTATCGTGGCATATTTGTTTGTTTAAGGTAGAAAAAAATAGCAAACCATTTATGATTGTCATGTTTTTTTTCATAATCACTGTATGTCAGAATGACTCAGCAGACAGAAGTCGAACCGGAAGCAAGTTGTTCTGTCAGTGAATCTGGTTTCCCCAGAAACAAGCTGCAGACCAGGTTTAACTATTAGACCCTTAAAAAGCGAAACGTGACAAGTGTTGCATAATACCCTCACTTGCCACTTTATTAGGTACACCTGTGCAATCTAATGCAATCCAATGCCATGAATTCGACTTTTACATTCTTATAATATGTCAGGTTTTAAGTTTAAAAAATAGAAGATTCATTTTAAATAGGGTGATCAAAACATAACAACCACTTCTTCTTGCAATGCGCTCCACTACCCACTTTAAACTCAGTAATAAACCGAGAGAAGAATTATCACCTTTGCTGCTGTTTCAACTTAAAATCCAAGCGATTATAACCTTTCACTGTTGATTACAAAAAATACAAGTCCGAACACAAGGGAGGTTGGAATGTACCCTGGAGGAGCAGGCAAATGTCAAGGGTTTTTCTTATCGAGTGAAGCACCAGTCTGGATGGTTCTTATTCCCACTATAGTTGGCAAAAGGTTGAGCGATTTACATATTCAAAAACAAATAACCAAATAACACAGCAAATATGCATAATTGTTTTCTTTAGTCAAATAATGTAACCGTGACATATGCAAAGGTGTTAGTATCATACTTAGACGGCATTCAGTACGCCCTTTTTTTGCCAGCTGTATGTGATAAAATTGTAAAAGTGCACTCAGCAAATACTTTAATTTGTGTCTCTTTTTACAGATTCTAAGATCATCTCATATGCGGAGCTGAAAGCACTTGTAGGAAAGAGCAAGGATCTTGTTCTGGTTGATGTTCGCACTAAAGAGGAGGTGGATAAGGGACGGATTCCAGGATCTGTTAACATCCCCCGTGAGTAAAAACCAGTTTTAGGATGCATGCTGTATGTACCAGGCTCATCTGGTCTCTATTTTACTCTTAATGTTGCCACAGTTCATTCGCACTCACACCAACACTGTAATGGATACAAACAACTGTGCAAATGTGTAAATCATTAAAAAACTCAGCATATTGTGATTCAGTTTTTTATTTTCCTAATGTTTTGCCATAAATGTTAAATTGATTTGGAGCACCTATATCTTAAAATACTTTCCTTCCTTTTTTCATCCTTTAATTTCTGCAGTTGATACAGTAGATGCTGCTCTTTCGTTGGAGCCTGAAAAGTTTAAAGCCAAATATGGAGCAACCAAACCAGCGTTGGATGCTCCGGAGCTGGTGTTTTACTGCCAGATGGGCAGACGAGGGGGAATGGCAACAGACAAGGCTGTCAAACTAGGATATGTGAAGTAAATAAGTTTTGTTTAATCTACATAATACACCCACAACCCATTTTGCTTATCAGCAGGCCAAGTATCTTAAATTATTTGTCCTTATATCATGCCTGCAGAGAGACTCCCCTGTATATTTCATATGTGGTGATGATAACCCTTCTGTTCCGTGTCTTTTCCTTTTGTTTCAGTGCACGTAATTATGCCGGAGCATACAGCGAGTGGTCTATGAAAGAGGGAAAGTGACAGGTGTTGAAAGACAGCATCACAATTTTTTATTAAAATAGTATTTGTGAATGCCAGACTAGACAATGGTTGTTTATTTTATTTTAATCTTTTGATGCAGCTTTGTTTTCACATACTCATCATTTATACAATTGAAAATGTATAAATGAAAACAAATGTTTTCACCAAATAAAATTAATGATGGAATCTACTTGAAAATGTGAATTATTTCTAAGGACTCAATACTGATATGCACAGAAAAAAATATAAACTGTGGGTGTATCAAATACAGTGAAAACATAAATGCTACGTAAACATAGTGACATGTTATGTTTTTGTTAATATATGTCATTTTACTTAAAGGTTAAATACTGTGTGGTTGTAATTAATGTTTTGTTAAGTATAACTTATGTGGACTTCATGATAGTGCAGTAAAACAAAGTTATATAATATCACATGTGTCTTAATGCAGTAAAATCTTACCAGTTACTGTTATGGACCATTTATTTAAAATTCATAGTGGTTTTTAGATCCAATTAAAGTAATACCAATAATTTATACATCTTAAAAACATTTTAGATGATTCATATAACTTGTCAAAACTTTGTTGTGTGTAAACTGTTCGCAAACTATATTTCTAAGAGTTTTTCCAGAAAAAAAATAATGTGGGATCAGTGGGTTTTAGTGTTCTTCTGGGCAATATAGAGAATGCATTGAAAGAACATTTACTGCGTGACATCCCTCCCACTGTCATGAAGGTTGTCATGGCCAGCCTGTGCACGATTGGCTGAAACGGGAGGGTCGTTGCTGTTGTTCACCTGGTCCTTCTTGACTATAAAGGCTCGCACATGTGGTTCTTTGTTCTCTTCTTTCCTACAGTTGACATCTGCTTGACATCACCTTATTTCGCTTGGTCCTTTGCTTTGTGTTAAGTTTAGGTTTAACAAGTTAGACTATATCCTAATCTTTGCATAAACTCCCTCCTTGTGACAAACCAGGATGGCAAGTACAGGTGAGTACATTTTTGCTTTCCTTTGACAAGTATAATTGTAATAACTGCAGCTGATCTGAATTTTATGGATTTAAAAAATAATTGTTCAAGAAACTTGAGGAAAAATTTGTTTTTGGATTCAGTAGTTCTCACATCACCATTTGGTACAAATTAATGCAGTTATTATTGTTTATTGTTGTATTTTAAGGTCATATTGTGTTAACAGGTCATATTGTGTTAACAGTTGTGCATTCCTTATTTGTTGCTGCAGCTTGTGTTGTTGTGGCATATTTATTTATTAAAAATTATATAGGGCAAATACTCTCTAATAATTATGATGTTTTTTTCTGTAATAACTGTAAGTCAGAATGACTCAGCAGACAGACACCAAGATGTATTGTCAGTGAATTTGGTTTTCCACAAAAAGAAACTACAAACCAGTTTTAACTATTTGACTCTTAAAAAACAAAATGGCTCAAGTGTTGCATAATACATGAACTGAATCAGAGGCGATATGGGCAGTGTAGCTTTACTCCTTATTTCTAGACACATACACATTAACACAGTGGTAATTACAAAATGTTTGAGTCCCAACACAAAGGAATTTCTAGGGTGGAATGTACCCTGGAGGTGGAGTCGGATGTCAAGGTTTTTTCTTATCAAGTGCAGCATCTTGTATTCTCCTCTGGTTCCAGACCTTGTCTGTCCGGATGATTCTGATTTCTACAATTGTTGGCAAGGTGTTGAGCAATAGAGGGGAGACTGGGAACGCTTGCAACATGGGGCAGTTACAACAGGGTTTTCAGGAATGAGATCCAGCCATGACATTCATACTGCAAATGCTCAGTTAGCTTCTCCTCGTTACAGAGAGAAAGCAAAATCATGATTTTCGCTTTTTTCATGATCTGATTTTTTGAAATAGTGACTAATCTGTTTGCATGAGGCAATGTAAAGTCATATTATTTTAATCATTTTTTTCTTACCTGCTAGCATGTGTCAAAACTATAGTGCCAAGCTAAGGTAGCAAGTTTTATCATGGCTGTTATTATTTTTAAAGACTTGTCATAACATAAAATTTAAGGTGAGCCTGATATTAATAAATGTTGCAACCGTCCCCTGTTAGGGGTCGGCTGCAGTCTAGACTTTGTCTATTGAAGTCTAAATTGTACATACATTGTCACATGTACCAATATAAAGCAGAGTGTGTGGGTAGCTGAGACTTGTGAGTTTAAGTTATTCAAATGTTGTCCTTCTTGGATAAACTGTCTCTGAGAAACTGAAAGAAATGGAAAAATTGTTACAACCGTCCGGTGGTCAGTCCTACCTATATTGAGAAAATAATTCAATAAAGCCAACAGTTAATAATAAAGAAAGCCCTTCTTCAAATGGGCATGGACAGTTTATTTCATGAAAGAAAAAACATGAATCAAACACAGTAGTAACAGTAGTAAGCTGCTTGTTGTGGGAAATAGTACTAATTGTGTGTGTGTGTGTGTGTGTGTGTGTGGGTTGATCTGACAAAATATGAGTAAATTGTGGTTGCAAATCCAGTGAGTCAACAAAATCACAAGGAAAGGAGGCTGGCTTGAACAACTGAATGGTAACAAGAAGCAGATTTTAAATCCACCATGACCTACTTGAAGAAACACAATCCTAAGAATTCGAACGACTCTCCCAGTCCACTGACTCTACCTTTGTTTGAAAAGAATGGTTAGTTAATGCCATTTGTGTCAAACTCTACTACTCGAAACGAAACTAAGCCTGTTTTAAAAATGGGAATAGTGCACTTTAATTGTGCATTTTTGTGTCTCCTTAAATTGTGTCTCCGCTCATTCACAGATTCTAAGATCATCTCATATGCGGAGCTGAAAGCACTTGTAGGAAAGAGTAAGGATCTTGTTCTGGTTGATGTTCGCACTAAAGACGAGGTGGATAAAGGACGGATTCCAGGATCTGTTAACATCCCCCGTGAGCTTTGTTTTCATGTTCTTTGTCAACTCAAAGTGAAAAAGAGTCCGTGTTAAGATGCATGTTGCATGTACCAGGCTCACCTGGAACAGTGAATATGAAGAAAAGTAAAGTAAAGAAGCATCCGTGTACTGTGGTTCAGTTTTTTATCTTCTTAATGTTGTGCATTAGTTGATTATTCTGATTTCGAGCACCTATATCTTAAAATGCTTTCCTTCCTGTTTTTCTCCTTTAATTTCTGCAGTTGATACAGTAGAGGCTGCTCTTTCCTTGGAGCCTGAAGAGTTTAAAGCTGAACATGGCATAACCAAGCCAGAGTTGGATGCTCCAGAGCTGGTGTTTTACTGCCAAACAGGCAGGCGAGCGGGAATATCGACAGACAAGGCCCGTGAACTAGGATATGTGAAGTAAATAAGTTATTATTAAATTATAACACACAACCCATTTTGCTTGTCAGCAGGCCAATTATCTCACATTAGTAGCGCTTATATCATGCCTGTACAAAGACTCCCATGCATGTGCAAAGCCATGTCCACTATTATATGTTTTAATTTAAAAATATGCATAAAAATGATATGTGGTAATGATAATCCTTCTTTTCTGTGTGTTTTCCTTTTATTTCAGTGCACGTAATTATGCCGGAGCATACAAGGAGTGGTCGGAGAAAGAGGGAAAGTGATTGGTGTTGAAAGACAGCATCACAATTAGTTATTAAAATAGTATTTGTGAATGCCAGACAAGCCAATATTTGTTTGTTTTATTTTGGTACAGCTTTATTTCATCATTAAATTTGTACTTGGAAAGAGATGTCTTTATGTGAGTCATTTCTAAGGGCTCAATACCTACATGCAACATGGAAACAATCAACAGACTATAATATATAATACCATCTATAATCTTTGCTTAGGCTAGGTTTTTAAACAGAAAATTTATAACATTACAATAATACAAATTTATATAATATCTAATTTTTCTTTATGGGGGAAACACTTGTCACTTTCTTTATAAACCAATAATTTAAGTGCATATTGCTTCCATATGTTATTTAGTTGAAATTAAAGTAATATCAATATTTAATATATATTTCATTAACTTGTATGTTTTTTTTTCTTTCCTGAAGCCTGGCAATATAGATAATATAGAGAATTACATGTTATTAGCCAACCAGGATTAACTGACACAGGACGGTCGTCAGCTGTTGTTCACCTGGGCGTCTTGACTATAAAAGCTGGTACACATGGTTGTTTGTTCTCTTCTTTCCTATAATTGACATTTGTTTGACATTGCCTTGTTTTAAATTTGTTTTTTAATAATGTTTAAGTTCGAGTTATTTTACCATACATTTTGCATACCCGTCGAAATTTTAATTTATATCAACTGACTGTTAGACCACAACTGACATTTAGTATGTATTAAGTGTTGCAACAATATTCCCATTTGTGTTGAAGTTGCAGCTGCAGATCATTGGTGCACAGGGATTAAAATAGAAGAGCTCAGACCCGGTGCATACACACAACTTATACTCACGTCATCAGTTTTTTTCTACAGCATGTAAGTCCTCACAGATTTGTAAGACAGCTTGTTTTCCTGTGCTGGTCCCTGTCCTGAGACTGATCCAGAGGAGCTGTGTGCCTTCAGTGAGCTGTATGGTTCCCTTAGACCAGGGGGGTCGAACTCCAGGCCTCGAGGGTCGCAGCCCGGCATGTTTTCCAACTACCCATGCATGTCCCTGCATGTCCCTCGAGGCCTTACACTACTCCTTTCATTTCAGGTGAAAACAACAGCCACCCTTCACCAGCATCTTGGCCTGAAAATTAATTACAGATGTTTGAGTCTTAGCATTGTCTTCAACTTTTTTAGGTACAACACTAACTTATCTAACTTTATCTGTAAATCTCAAATGTGGTGTTTTTATTGCAATCACATAGTATAATATGCAAAACACATAACAAGACACCTACACAGCTGTTGTGCATCACACAGAAGTTGTCTATCATTATTAAAAATGTCACATTAAATATTAAAATTAAAATTAACCTCACACACTCCCACAGACTGTGGCAGTAGGTCATATCAGGGTTTAATAGGCTCTGCTATGTTTTTGGATTTATGATTTACAGCCTGTGCTGCAGTTACAGCTCATGCAGTAAACCAAACCAGAGGCAAACCCTGGTAAAATGTTTTTATGAAGTGTTAGCATTATGTTCATGTGCAAGTAAAGTTCCACAGAAAAACCAACGTTCACTGATTGTTGATCTGTTTTTAATGCTATTATGTAGTTTTATTGTGTGGTTCAGTCCTGGACAACATCACAGAAGCTTTATTAAACCAGATGTTATTATCATGCGTCAACGCCCCAACGACATACTGCAGGACATACTGTGTGCTTGCTTTTCATTGCAAACTCTGATTCTGTCTCCTTCTTTTGAAAGGATTCCAGAGGTGGGTGAAGTAAGGTGGCTGGTGGAAGCAGTTTGCCATTGATCATAATTCTGTGGGATCTTGGTAGGTCTGAGTCAGCTGTGACTTCCAGTGCAAAGTGGGATGATTAGCAGCTGAGTATGAAAGCAAGGATGAGTGCCAGCACCTCCAAACCCAAGCCCATGGAATGCTCCCTTGAGATTCTGAGTCACTGTCCTACATGAGGAAGTTCAAGTACTTTGGGGGTTTTTGATGAATGAGACTGAAGGTCATCAGTGTTTTTGTGGTAAAACAACTATACACAAAGGAGTGGTTAAAAACTGACTGTCCTGGAGGTGTGGGAGATGTATAATATTTGATTACAGAGATAACAGTGCACAATTTAATGAAGTCTGTCCTGAAAGACATTTTTGGTTTTGCACTTGGTTGCATTTATGGTTGTTCATGAATGTAACAATGACAAAAACCTTGTGAGAGAAAAGTTTAAACACAGCTTTCTTTCTTTGTACTGTTTTCTGATTCCACTGTCAAAAAGCTTGGGGTTTCAGTTCTGCTGGCATATACTAGCCTGCTGCTTTAGATGGCGTGTGAGATATACAGTTAGTAATGTGGACACCACAGCAGACATGGTGAATTTTTTGATTTACTTGGCTTTGCAGCAGGTCTGGGATTCATAGCGAGAATGAGGATCTCAGCCCTCTGGTGGAACCTCTGAGGAAAAAACTGTGTTGCTCTGTGTCCACTCAGTTGAGGTGCATTGGTCATTTGATACGGTATTGTCCTTTACTCCAATGCATTATGGTGTTGGTTTATAGCCACAGTAAATTTTCAGTTACCTACCAAACTAGGTCTTCATGGCCTTCACTGCTCCTCCATCGAAGGTAGTCAGCATCAGCACAACACATCAACGACAAATACTGACAGACGGCTGTAATTTAGGCCCTGTATTGTAGGAGGTCTGCTGGACAGGGTATAAATTTGATCCGGAGCAGGTACAGGGGAAGTACAGGACAGTTAATCCAATCTTAATTCCTCTGTGAAAGACTTTAAACTTGGCTTAGTTATATTGTGTATAAACTAATATAAACCACTTGTGTATCAGGAAAAGAATGTGTTTACGATGTGGCATTGCAAAACTTTAATGGATCCGAAAAACCCCAAAATTTCAATCAGGAGTAAAACCAGGCGGAACAATAAAAAAATGCAACAGCCTAAAAAGCTTTTTTTTTGGGGGTGACAACATTTTAAGTCTGTTCTCCATCAATGATTTTACTGTGACTTTTACAAATATCTCTGTGTAAATTCCAGTAATATACAGCTAATCTGTATAAGTAGTTTACGTTCATTGCCGTCACTAAGCAAAACATTCTCACAACAGAAAGTTAGGGTGTAGAGTGAAGCGTATTGATTTGGACTTATAGTGGGTTAAATTTGAGTTAGAAATCAGTCTTTTGTGTGTTGGGTTTAGCTGTTAACAGTTAATAACTTAATCCAACCTTTGTTCATACAAGTACGTTTTGTAAGAATAAGACACTGAAAAAAGGTGAAAAACTCTTTTAATAACATACCAGATTTTTTAGCTATAAAAAAATGTTCTTGGAATATCATATCAATAAAATTATTATATAGGATTATGCCAATACGTAAGTAGTTGACATTAAATAAATAATTTACAAAATATGTTCCACTTTACATAAAATAGTCACTTGCTGTCTAGGAGTGCAGAGTGGTATGTTAAATCTAAAAACGGTCTGATTTCTCAGAAACCGTTGTTGCATCATAAGAGCTTTTTCCCTTCTAGGTTACACCATGAGTCACAACAGACCACAAACAAAACTGTAGACTGTGAAAATCACAAGCGGCTTGGTCGTTTACATTTCAAAGTATCAAGTTAAAAATTTACCAAAATATAAAATGGCTGATCACATATTTTCATTATTATTATTTTTTTTTTCAAATAAATGAACTCTCTGCCTCCCTCTGTGTATCAATGAAAAGGGTGAAATCATGGAAATATGAACCCAAGGCAAGGTGCTAATCTGCTCAGGTAATAATCATAATCAAAATCAAATAATTATTGTTGCTCTAATCAATATTGAAAGAAACAATACATTACCATGAACAACTGGACAAAGGAAAGATTCATTGTTCATTCACACATCACATTCATTCATGTCCTAGTTGTATTAGTATCAAAAGTTGTTTCATTGGTGGTTGTAAAACACCAGCTGGGTTAGTGGTTGTAGAGTCCTCAGTGCCAAAGCTGAAAAAACACACTCACAGTCAGTGATGTAAAAGTACTGAAGCACGTTTCACACGTGTTTGTACTTTGCTTAGGTAGATTGAATTGTGGCTCTTTTTACTTTTAATCCATTGCACCTAAGAGGACATTTTACTACATTTCTAATGAATGTTGCACTAGATGTTACAATAACATTAATTGACACTTGTAATTATAAAAAAAAATTGAAATTAAACAAATAAATAGTGAGACGGTAATCGCTTCATGAAACCAGGCACTGGCGTGTGGAGCATTAGTCCTTCCCCATGGCCTTAACGAGATTTATTCGAACACAGTAGATAATACAGTAATATATGGTATTGTGAATTAGTGAGTTAGAGAGATCTGTAATTGTTTAAAGATATTGAAGACATATTGATTTCCTTGTAACACCTTAAACCTGCACTGTTCTACAAAGTGGATAGGGGACAAAAAAATTGTCAAGTACGTTTACTTTTTTACTTTAAGTAAATTATAAATCATGTACTCTTACTTAAGTACAAATGAGTGTGGTACTGATACTATATAACTTAATATAACTAATATAACTAATATAACTTTAGCACATTTTTCTTTGCGTATTTTACCTACATTATGGTTTTGCATATTTCATCCATCATGGCTTCTTATGAAAGTTACAGACTTTATTTTTTGTGAAGTTGTTAACTTCTGCCTGTCTGTTGCAGAGAACATTTAAGACATACCCATAATATAATTAAATTATTCAGAACACATAGGTGTATGTCAATAGGGATATCCACAGTTTCTATCATGACTAGTCAAAATTATTATTATTATGACTAGAAACACCGCAACTGCAGCTATCCACAAATGTTTTGGTGGTATCTGTTGGTGAGTAGATAGGATGACATTTAATCATCATTATCATAGTTCATTCTTCTAGATATGTCATGTTCTAGATACTATGTTTTCCGGATTATAAGCCGCTACTTTTTTCTGACGTTTTGAACCATGCGGCTTTTACAGAGATGCGGCTTTTCTATGAATTTTTCTGCAGCCCTCAGATGGGCGCTGTAGATGGAAGTCAGTGCAAACAAAAAAACGCCAGTTTTTATTCTTAGCGCATGCAACCCAAGACACACAACAGCAAACATCAGCACTTTTACTGCCGTGTTACAGGCACCATTCAGGTTCAGGTGTATGAATAAACACTTATGGTACAAAATCTTTCTATGTAAATATCTTATTTCTCAGCCTGGATATTGGCGGCTTATAGTCCGATGCGGTTTATATGTGACAAAATATATATTTCTTTTAAATTTTAGCTGGTGCGGCTTAAATTTAGGTGCGCTCTATAGTCCAGAATTTGCGGTATATTAAATTTTTCTAGTTAAAAATGGCATTTTTCTTGATTGTGGACATTGCATTTCAAGATATCTAACTATTTCTGCTAAAATCTTCCTTACTTCCTTAGTTTTATTGGGTTTCATCTTGTTTTGTATATTTTTAGACTATCGTCAACGGCGGCCTGGTAGCTTAGATCCCGGTGTGGAATACCAGCTCAGCCACATTTCCAGGCCCAGCCACCAGGCTGGGTGAGTAAGACACCCAGCACCAGCTCCCCGGGAACCAGCCACGGCCCACCACCCCCCCCCCCAGAGGGATGGGCTAAATGCAGAGGTCACATTTCACTGTAACTTGTATGTGCAAACTGTATATGTCAGGGATGTCAAACTTCATGCCTCGAGCGCCGCAGCCCTGTTTGTTTTCCAGCTACCCCTGCATGTCTCTCTGCTGATTGCCTGGATCAGGTGTGTTCAGTCAACAGAAGCTGCAAGATGATGGTTGTACAGGGAGAGTTGGAAAACAAGCAGGGCTGCTGCCCTCCAGGCCTGGTATTTAACACCACTGTTATATGTGCTCACTGGCAAATAAAGGTCGTTCTTCTATTTTTCTAAACATGAAAATTGTGTATTTTGGCAGTATATTAAAATGGTATTGGTCACAATTAGGGATATTTTCATAGATATTATCAACTGCAGTGTTTAGAAATGTAAGGCATTAAGTGATCATTCTTTAAAAATTAATGTAGTTTTCATTAATTAACTTTACAACAGACTAGGATCTCATCAGTATTTTATTTAATGGACCTTCAAAACAGCACCTTTTTTCTTTTTTAAGATATCTTTGAGAACTAGCTGCGTGAAAAACATGTATTCTTACATCGTCTTGAGGTCTGAATTGTGTTTCTGATATAAAAACTTGGAACTTCTCTCACTACTACCAGTCGGTTAGTTTGCATGTCTTTCACGGTAGAAGGTTAGAGCAGCTGGATGGTAAAATGGACAATGCGAGATCAAATCCCAGTGTAGGATCAAAAAATCCCAGCCTACACACCAGGTGTGTCCCTGAGAAACACACCCAGCGCTACCTCCCACCGTTCCCCCCAGAGGGATGGGTTAAATGCAGGGGACAAATTTCACTGTAACATCTATGTGTTAATGAATGAATAAAGGTTTTTTTAGGCGTTGTGTGAGACTTTCACAGTACACTTTTATCACATAAACACACATTTATTTATCCAAGTTTTTCTCCTTCTGTCTGTGATGAGTGTCTGTTGTTGCTGTGTGACAGTCCTTGATGTCATCTGTTAAGAATCAAAGCTGAGGAAGAGCACTGTAAATTCGGATTCGTTTAGATGAAAAAAGCATGCAAACCAAAAAAAACAAGTAAACTGAAATAGGAATTATACTTACAAATGCTTATTAAGTTTAGTGCACTTACAATTAATTTACACAACTACAAAAACAGTGTACACTACTTTAATACTTTAAAAAGTACTTATGGAAAACTCATAACTCAGTATGGATTACTAAGAATCATTATTTCAAACAAAGCCATTTCAAGTTGAAGTTCAAGGGCACTGTGGACTGTCTTTCAAATGACACACTTACTTTGGCCAAACTAATATGACATTGCCTTCAACTTTCAACAGAGTTTTGAGTCACTTTACCACCAGTCTGATTTACTTCCTTTAATGCAAACTCATTGCCTTAAAAAGATCAAGTAATGGTTACTTGTGAAACCTTAGTAATCCAAACAGGACTTTCGGTGACTTTGGTCACATCATCTTGAGTTATAGTTTCACAACAGCCATCCCTCCAAAATGAATGAAGGTCCCTTACTATTGTAATAATACTATGTTATAACACAATATTATGGTATTATATACTATACTACTAGGGTATATAAACCCCCACCCTCCCAGCTCTTCCATCTAAGGGGGCTTCTTTTGTCAATTAGCCGTAATTATCTAGTGCTCAGATCAGTTCCACATAATGTACACTGTTCTCCACACTGTACTGCATAAACATGAAATATATTTTACTTGCAGCAATGCACTTTTAAAAGTGTAATCATCCATATATACTTAGCAAATTTCAGCAAAGGGTTTTCAAAGAACAGAAGAAAGGTCAATGGCCAATTGCATTGGGTTTATGAATTGCATCATGATACTTTGACCGCATTAATATATACCTTCATAAACTTGTGAATTACTGCCTCCCACCAGTTAAGCATTGTCATTGCCTCATTTTGTTGCAACTGTACTTGATTGTTTTAAGTTTAGCTTCACTTGAAAACAATGAGTCAAGAGTTTTTTTCACCCTGCAATTACCACTTAACTTGATCAAAACTAGTAAGATGTGCATTTTTTTTTAACCTGAGTAAAGTTAACAAAAAAATCTAATTTAAGATTACTAGTGAGTATTGTACAGTGAGGAGAATAATGTACTTGACATCTGCTCTACTCCTGCAGTGGAAACTTTTGACATGCGGCTGCATTGAAATCTGTATAAAGACTCAGCTCCAGACATGTTTGTGTCTCTGCAGGGCTCTCAGAAACAAGAACCAACCACTCCAGTTCACCGTCATTCAAAGAGAGGGCCGGATTCTGTCGGCTGCTGTCTCCTGCTTCTTTACTCAGGAACACAAAAACAGCCGAATCATCACAACCATATAATCAAGTGGTGCTTGACTTTTGACTCCCAAACATTTTGAAATGATATCCTATGAGTAGTTAGCACAGGCTTTTTGTATACGTTCTATTGTAGGTTGATTAAGTTCTGATCGCTATTGCCATGAATGTTGGTCTTCTATTATAATTAAAGTTGTGGATTTTGTTTTTTATATTTGGCCCCAACACTTCCTACAGTAACTTAAGCTTTTTGATTTGAGTGTCTTAAGTTCATCTAATGGACTTTTCTGTCCATAGAAAGGAAGTCACACCAAGAAACCTGGCTAAGCTTCTGCTGTGCTTGCTGAGTGCTGTATCTCTTCATTACTCTTCATTATTCCCGCATCATTACTGCCTCCACTTCCCCTCTTGTCACTTGTCTATGGATCATATCCTTACTGTACTGTGCGTAGGACTATGACAAAGACAAATTCTTCTGTGGTGGGTAAGGGACATAACTGTGATGCAGGGGATGCTTCAAGGGAAAGGTTGACGGTTGTTTTGGGACCAAAATGTGTTTGGAGGTGCTGAACAAACCCAGGCAGAGACACTCGAACACAGTTAGAGCCTTTCTAATATAGAGGGAACAGCAACAGTATGGTCATGAACAAAGGCCAATATGATCTAAAGCATTTTGTTGTTTACACAATTTTTCTAGAAGGGATTTTTGAACATAGTGCGGGACAGAGCAACAATGTTCATGGATTAGCACTAAAAGGTAGTTACTTGCATTATTGTTCAGTTAAAGATGCAGCTGTATTTGCTAAACCTTCAGTTCTGTACGTTTGTAATTTCGTTTTAATTCAGTGATAGATGAATTTTATTATGAATATGATTTTTAAGATACAGCTACTGAGTGAAACATTTCTAAAAAATATGTTGTTTAATAAAACTAACTAAGTGTCTTTGTTGAATTTTTGCATTTCAAAGGTTTTGCAAAGACAAAGAGAAATTAGTGAGTCTAAATTCTCCCAAATATGTCTACTTGGTAACTACTGAGAACAAAGCATATGAATCTTATTATTTCCATTAAACCATTCAGTGACGCATGTTGTGTGGAAGGAAAAAATCTGCAATCCTTTTTTTCCTTAAGTTATTCATAAACTCGTTTTAGTTGTCAAACTTAATAACCAATGAGGTTCAATGAAAAATCTAAATTTTCATGACATCTGCCTAACAGCAACAAGTTATAGACATATCGGGACAAAAATATCGGGACAAACGTCTCAGTAGGAAGTTGATACTATTGGGTAGCTTCTCAGTAAGCCACGCCTTCCCTTGGTGTTCAAGCCAATGGAATATCTCCATACTATGTTAAGCGGAAGATGTACAACGTATGAAATTAACGTGACAACGGTCATTTTCATAACCGTGATGGCGAGTAAAGGTAAGTCGCCGATTGTTTTGACAGGTATATGCAAACTGAATTTATGAATGACTTTAAAAGAGAGTGTTTGAGAAAGCTAATACAGCTAATACAATACCTCTTTAGTTATTAATCAGTACAACTACAGTTGCTCGTGTTAATAGTATTTTTTATCGTCAGATTAGTTAAAACGTTGCAAGTCCCTTATTTTTTGCTGCAGCTAGTGTTTTGACGGTGCATATATTTATATAAAGTGTTAAAGAGAAACATTTTCTGTTTGTTATCATATTGATGTTTTCCTTCATAATTACTTCGCGTCACAATGACTCAGCAGCCATAAGTCAAACATGAAGCAATTAGTGTCGTCAGGGAACTAAAAACCATCGTAACTATTTGGCTCTACAAACACAAAACGTGACAAATGTTGCATAATAAATATAACTACTATATGAGTATGGGTAGAATACCTATATACCTCATTTTCAGACACACGCCACACGTACACACACAAACACACTGTTTGTGTGTCTGGGGAGGAATGAACCCTGGCGGCCGGATAGAGCATCCTGTCTCTGCTAGTTTCAGACCTCCTGCATATGTTTGATTCAGATTTTTACAAATATTAGCTAAAGGTTGGGATCTTTAAATATTTCTAACACTAATATTATTATATTACAAAACTTTTTTTTTCAAAGTTACACAAAAAAGGTAATTTTCAAATGTTCATGAACAGTTTATTGCACGAAAACACCGTAATTGTGGCTTGTGCAATGGTTGGCGTCATACTTTAATAAATATTATTGTTAGGGTTTGTGTGGCATACAGTGACAGAGAAAACATTCCAAGTAGAGATGATGACATGGATTTGACTAAATAACAGGAAATTCTCGTTGTAAATTCCGGTGAGTCAACAAAATGAAAAAGGCAAGAGGCTGACTACCGAACTTTTGAACCAAACCTCCCAGCCCGCTTTTCTGTTCAAAGAATAATTTCTGTGTCAGACTGTTTTTATGGGAAAATGTGGCAAAGAAATACTAGACTTGGCGAAAGCTTAATTTGTGTCTCCTCTCATTTACAGTTTCTAAGATCATTTCATATGCAGAGCTGAAAGCGCTTGTGGGAAAGAGCCGGGATCTTGTTTTAATTGATGTCCGCACTAAAGAGGAAGTGGACAAAGGACGTATTCCAGGATCCCTTCATATCCCCCGTGAGCTTTGTTTTCATGTTTTTTGTCAGTTTATGGAGTGAAACAGAAAATTGCGCTAAGCTGCATACTTAACGCTGCATATGTACCAGTCTCATCTGGAACAGTGAACTTCTATTGTAGCCTTAACGTTGCCACAGATCATTCACACTTTCATTAACATTATAATGGACATGAAGAACTGTGCAGTAGCAAAGAAGCATTAGTTTACTGTGGTCCTTTTTTTTATCTTCTTAATGTTTTGCATTAAATATCTTAAAATATTTTCCTTCCTCTTTTCCTTCTTTAATTTCTGCAGTTGACACAGTAGAGGCTGCTCTTTCGTTGGAGCCCGAAGAGTTCAAAGCCAAATATGGAGCAACCAAGCCAGCACTGGACGCTCAGGAGCTGGTGTTTCACTGCCAGATAGGCAAACGAGGGGAAATGGCCACAGACAAGGCCCGCAAACTAGGATATGTGAAGTAAATAAGTTTTTGTTTAATCTACATAATACACACACAACCCATTTTGCTTTTTTAGCAGCAATAAAGCCTTTTTTACTATTTAGGAAGCCCTAATTAGTTTATGATTTAAATCATGTTCTGTGTCTTTTTCTTTTGTTTCAGTGCCTGCAATTATGTTGGAGCATACAAAGAGTGGTCTGAGAAAGAAGGAAAATGATTGATGTTGAAAGAAAGTGTCACATACATTTCAGCTTGGAAGCAAAATGGAGAAACAACTTGTTTTTATGTATTTATTTTGATACAATTTTGTTTTCACATACTCCACCAATAAATTTCAAATTTATAAATGAATAAAATTAATTATGGGATCTACTTGGAATAATTTGCATTTTTTTGGATCATGTGTTCAGTTGCTGTGTAAAACTGTAACAACCTGTTAATGAAACAAGATACACAGTACAAACATTAATCATACTTAAAGACTGTGACATGTTAAGAAAATGGTAAGTGAACCTTCAATCATCTCCCAGTAATGTGTATATACTTGGCAATTTAATGATCCTATATATATATATATATATATATATATATATATTTTTTTTTTTTTTTTTTTTTTTTTTTTTTTTTTTCCAACATAGTGTCATTATTGTATACGCTGACAAACTGGCTGGTGGTATGACCTCAGGATTTGAAAAATGATGCACAGCTGAAACAATAACTCTGCTCATTTATTAACTAAAATATTCTGCAAAATATTTTGATAACTGATTTGTACATTTACTCATTTATCAAGCAAAAACAGTGATACAAACTTTCGTTATGAAAATTAATATTAATGTGTCCCATTGTAACTGCGAAATGCTAACTCATTAATGAAATAACAGAGATGCATCTATAAAATAATTTATAGACTACCACAGCTCTTTATGAAAGACAGTTAAAAAATAAATCAAACCTAAATCCTGTGTTTAGTTTTAATCGTATTGTAATATCTGAATATGGGGGAAATATATTCCCCAGACAAGTCAAGAAGATAAATCTTAATTAAATGACATAGTGATAGGAGGAAGAAACGGGTGAAGCACTGGGGGCTAATCGGACACATTAAGGTCATTAGTAGGAACGTTAATGGCTTTTGTTACTAGCGTAAACATGTTCAGACAACTACAGCAGGTAATAATTCAAAATGAGTTCACGCAGGCTCATTTTCGCCCGGAACGTCGACTTTAAACGGATGAAATAATTGTTTGCAGAGACGTTCATCTGCGTGTAGTTATTTGTGAATTACAAAGTGAACATCTGGCGATGGTTTGACGCTAACTAGCATCAGTTTGCGTACCATTAGCTTGCTAAGCTAAGCAACGCTAACCACGTCTTTCACTTGCTGTGACGCTGCAGTTGCTGCGGTTGGTGACGGTTTTGAGGAGACACCGGCCTGCTGGGAAGTTCACAGGAGGCCTGCTGGTGCTTCTGTGGACTGGAACAGGATCTGCTGAGCAAAGTCTAAACGGCGCTGGTGAGATCTTATACTTTATGGTGTACAAACACGTGGAGAGGGAAAATGAATTAAAAAAGCGAGCATCATTGTGGCAGCTAGTGCACATTCAACTATACAATAGGACAAAAGAATTTTACAGCTATAAAATTACATTTCAAGTAAACATGTATATCTGACAGAATTTAAGATATGTCGGACGTAAAAAGCCTCCATCAAGCACATAATAATTACAAATGTCTTGGGATGAGTACACACATATTTGATTGTATTTCAGGCTGCACTTATATGAAGAAAGTGAGAAATCTGACATTAATATTAAAATCAAAATTACTGACATGTAGTAAGTGTTGTACCAACGTTCCAATTTGTGTTGCCCAGTTGCAGCTGCAGGTCATTGGTGGACAGGGATTAAAATAGAGGAACTCAGACCTGGTATGTGCATATACCCAACTTATACTCACGTCATCAGCTTTTGCTCCTTTCCTCACATGTTTTTCCTGTATAAGTCCTCGCAGATTTGAAGGTGAGCTTGTTTTCCTGGGCTGCTTCCTGTCCTGAGGCTGATCCAGAGGAGCTGTGGGCCTTCAGTGAGCTGTATGGTTCCCTTAGACTGCTCCTTTCATTTCAGGTGCAGACAGTCATACCAGCATCGTATTTGTATGAAGAATAATCACAGATGCTAGAGTATTAGCATTGTCTGAAACCTTCTTAGGTACAACAGTAACTGTGCGGCATCACTTAAAACCGTGAAGCTGTGATTGAAATATTATCTTTCTTCTCTTTGCAATGTACAGGTGAAAGATGCAACACTTCTCAGCCCAGAGTGGCATGCTTTGGAGGCATTTCTACATACATTCAGTTTGGCTAATGCAGGGGTATGAAAAGATCTGTTTCTTTATCCACATTCATATGCTAATGTATCTAGCAGAAAGCTAACTATTATTTTTCACAGCTAAACATCCACCTCAAATTCAAAAACAATCAGCAGACCTTCCAGCAAGAATTCAGGTATGACTCAGGAAGAGCCTCCCAATTGTTTTATCTGTCATAATAAGGTGAAATGAAACTTTGTGTTTTATAACGTTTATATTATAATCTGGCATGTGCTTTACTTAGTTACTTACGCAGTTGATTTGGATCACAAATTGTTTAGTTTTGATGAATAAAGACATTTCAACATTAGAGTTAAAATTTACCTCACAAACACACAAAGACTGGGTCAGTGGCAGTAACAACAACAACACATTTTACTCAAGGTCACCTTACAGACACAAAATAAAACCACAAACAATTTATCTACAGTAGCATTAAGATAATCAAAATGGACAGTTTGAAAAAGTAGTTTGGATTTCTGGAGATCTGGTGGAAGGGAGTTCCAGAGATGGGGGCAGAGCGACTGAATGCTCTAGCTCCCATAGAAGGCAGGTGAGTGTGTGGAGTGGACAGCTGGTGGGCTGAGGATGAACGTAGGAAGCGTGAGGGTGTATATAACTAAAGATACTCTTACAGATATGGGGGAGCAAGGTTATGAAGGGCTTTGAATGTGAGAATCAAAATCAGGTCGCTGTTTAATTAGGCTTCTACAGCATCAACATTGCTCCCCCAAAGGGAGGGGTGTAAAGAAGTACATAAAATGTAGTGACCCGAAAACTTCTGGTAAAATGTTTTTATGAAGTGTTGTCTTCATGTTCATGTTCTTTCAGAGCGAAAATCAAAAGTAAAGTTCCACAGACGGGCCAGCCATCACTTACCTTGGATGTCACCTGCAATATACAGTCAGTAATACAGTTTTTAATTCTACTATGAGTTGCTTTTTGTGTATGTGTGTGGTTCAGTCCTGTTTTACTTTTAGCACTAACACTACAGAAGTGCTATTAAACCAGATGTTATCGTCATGGATCAATGCTCCAACAAAATACTGCGGGACATACCCTGTGCTTGCTTTTGTTTTCAGAGCAGGATTCTGTCTCCTTTTTTTGAAAGGCCTCCAGAGTGTGTGAAGACAGGATGCTGGTGTCAGGGAGGGCACCCTGTCCTTGGAGGCAGGTTGCCACTAAGTATCCCATCCCATGTCATGGATGAGGGTCTGTACGGGGAGCTCAGCATCCAGTTTGTAACACTCCTGAGTCCATGTGTGCTGCAGTATCCAAATCTGGCAACTCAGCTCACTCATATACAAATATCCTTTGTTGATTTCACAGTTCTGTTTGTGTGATTTTGTGTGACAAAATCTCTTGGCAGGGCTAAGTTGTGTAGACTTTGCCATCTGGTGTTCTCAAGATTTAATCTCTGCTTTTTATAGAGGATCTGGTACAGCTGACTTAATCAGACTGTGACTTTCACAGCACACTGATGATTTGCAGCTGACAATGAAAGCAGAGATGAAGGTAAACACTTCCAAATCCCAGTCAATGGTGCTCAGCCAGAAAACCCTGGAATGCTCCCATCAGATTGGGAATGAGTCATTGCGCAGTAAAGGAACTTGAGTATTTTGTGGTGTTTTTGATAAGTGAGGGTAAACAAAGGGTTATATGTGAACAGAGTCTGTGATCAGATGTGTTTATCGGTGTTCCAAACAGCCATACTCAGAGTGGAGAAAATCTTTTTGTCTTCATTGTAGGTTTCTGTTCTGATGGCATATACTAACTTGCTGCATCAGATGGTGTGTGAGACACATAGTTAGTAATGTGAACACCATAGCAGACTGTAGGTGAAGAGCCTAAAGGTGATTTTCCCAATTTACAATTTGCAGCGAGTGTGGGATTGATTGAGAACAAGGATGAGGATCTCAGGTATCTGGGGAGGACTCTGAGGAGAACCAGTGCTGCTCTGTGTCGACTCAGTTGAGGTGCATTGGTCATTTGATATGGCATGGTTGTCCTTAACTCGTATGTGTTCAGGTGTTGGTTTTTAGCCCCAGTAATGTTCCCGTGACTGTGCCCTTCGCCTTCTTCCAGACATTTCCTGCTAATCTGGACTGCCATGAACTAGGTCTACATGCCCTTCACTGCTCCTCACTTGAAGGTAGTCAACATCCACTTTTGAGAATAACACATACACATAGCCAGCTGTAATTTTGGTCTGTATTGAATTGAATCTTGTGCAGGTACCGGGGGAGTACAGGAAAATGAGTCCTGTCCTAAAAAGTTTCTTTGTGAAAACAATTGCTCTGATCTGAGTTAAAAGCTAACTTAAACCACCTGTGTTTACCAGAAAAAATGTGCTTAAAGATTTAGCCTTAAGTTGTTTAAAAAATGTTAATGGATACCAAAAGCCCATAATTAGATTCAGGAGCAAAACCAGGTTGAACAGAGGAAGCCGAAAAAAAAAATAGAAACAAAACACAATAACAACAGCATTAGACAGATAAGGCATAATGCTTTTCTTCTGTGACATTTCCAGGCAGGTCTCCATTTTACAAACCTGTCTTTTTTTATTATTATCATCATTATTATTATTATTATTATTATTATTATTATTATTATTATTATATGCATAAGAAAGAGGATCTGTGAATCAAGTAAATTATTAAATATCCTGCCTATATTTGACCTTCAGTAAATCATCCAGATAATCTACAAAATATGCTTCCATTCTATTAATAAAACTTGTTTTTAGCGTCACTTAATAATTACTGTCTGGAAATGCAGTGCAGTATGATAAAACTAAAAATCGGCTGAT
The DNA here is from genome assembly GCA_033026295.1 of Channa striata. Lineage (NCBI taxonomy): Eukaryota > Metazoa > Chordata > Actinopteri > Anabantiformes > Channidae > Channa > Channa striata. Next base: position 14,917,353 of record CM065173.1, on the reverse strand, counting down.
TTCTCAGAAACTATTGTTGGTTGATAAGAGTTTTTTTCTTTTCTACGAAAAATCACAAGTGGCTTATTCATTCACAGTATCAAGTAAAACAGACTGAAATATACTCCTGACAATGTCCTCATTCACACATTTTTATTAGGGAGGTTTGATCAACCCTGGCCAATCAAAACACTATGAAGTCATTGTGTTGCTACTTTATGCCAGAAAAACACTTCAACATATCAATGCACACCAGTTTTTAAAGTAGATCTAATGTACCGTTGTGCCTGGTACATTTGCTACAAGCAGTAATACTGCAGCTAGTCTAGACGTGCAGTTATAGTTGATTAAAGTGGACATTATCATTAATAATAATTTTATCCTTCAATTTTCTTCACATTTATTACTTTGCAAATAAACACTTTGACATCATCTACAGATTTTGGGTACAGTGGGAGAATCGTCTACACAGTAGAGCAAGAAAACTGGGATACGGAGCAAAAATCAAAGTTTCCCCCTATGGAACAGAGTTTCCTGCTTTTCCTCTTCCTGCAGCACAACGATCCCTTCATCTCTCACTTCTCTGACATTGCGGGTAAGATAAAACTGCAGCACCTACTCTGACAAACTACTGAGGTCAAACTATCCTTTCTTTAGTGATTCTATTACATGTCAATGCAAGAATAGATTTATTATATTTTACGTCTGTAAAACTCTTGCAGCCACTGAGGCCCTGATAGAGCAGCACCTAGAGGTTATTCTGAGCAACAACAAGCAGGCAGTCACATCAGCTATGCAGACAGAGCTTAAGAAAACACTGAACGTCCAAAATGGCAGAAGAAGGGCAAGTCTGAAATACATCTGTGCCGAATGGTTCACATTTGTGCATTTCTTTTTGTTTTGAATTTTTTTAGTCAAAACAAACAAAATAAATCCATTAACATTCACTCTAGAAGTCTGGTCCTTTTTCTTATATCATTTGTCTACTAATCTTTCTATTTTTTTATTTTATTCAGCAAAGTAATCATATACACTTATTAATAATAAAAATAATAATGAACTCTATCCCTGATAGTATGTGTTTTGGTGTTGTTTAAGGACCAAGAGAAGCTGCACTCTGCCCACAAGGTTATTCTAAGTTCATCCATCAGTATTGTGAGCTGCAGCAGTAACATGGACTTCAGAAATGCTTGTCTGAGCAGCATGAAGGTATGAATAACGATAAAGAATGTGTACTCAAATATTTATAGTTTAAATTTTGAAAAGAACACCAATGCAAATGAAATGAGGATTTCTTTAAGACTTATATACACAAATGTCATGCCTACATGTTGATAGTGTGACAGTAGTCAAATGCATATGCAATATACGTGTTTGTCAGGTGCATGATACTCATGAACTCTCGGCCTCCCTCTGTGAATCCCTGAAAAGAGTGACAGCATGGAAATTTAAACCCAAGCCAAGGTGCTTCTCTGCTCAGGTGAGTTTGGTATTTGTTGTTCACCTACCAGTTCCAAGAGCAGCACTTTTGTTTTAATGCAGAAGATATTATACCATAATTTAACATTTTATTGCTTTCACAGATGGATGAACATCCCGAAAGTGACGAGGCTACAAGAATAGAAATGTGATAATGTGTGTGTTTGTCATTGAGATTTTCTTTGTTTTAAGTCTGTAGAAGCAGGAACACTGGAATGAATAACTTGGTAAACATTTAAAGTGGGGTAAGGATGCATTTTGTACAACTTATGGTGACAGAAATAGCTCTTTAACCTTTCGTTTAAAAATAAATTGTCGTTTGAATGTTTTGTGAGAGCATTGATTAAAATATATGCTTACTATAACATAAATTATATTCTTCTTTTGTTGATTGCGTTTACGGTCCTAAAGCATCAATATCCAAAGGAACAATCTGGTGTTAATACATGAATCTTCTTGTTTTGTGGGTGACTAGTATTTTTGTCTGAAATATTAATTAAATTATTGTCACACCAAACTGCTCAATTAATTGACTCTACCCTTTTTTTAAAAAAATGTTTTTTTCTTATTGTATACATTCAAGTAAACAAACAATTTGAACATCTGTGCAATTGACACAGACATTGTTAAGACAAGTTAAACAGGTGTAACCAGATCGTTAAACAATGACGTGGTTGCACTGACAGCTGACACACACACACACACACTCACGGTGAACAGGCTTTTTTTGTGTGTGTTTAGTTACGTCCACCTTACGTCCACTATATCCGTCCTCCTGCAGGGGGCGCTAATAAACGTTTAAACGCTGTTTGTTCAACCACAAAAAAAAAAACAGAAGAAGAAGAACATCCGTTTGGTTTTGTTTTGGAAAGTGACGTAAAATCCGGCCGCCAACAGCGATAGCACTTTTTCGCGGTAAAATGAAATATGAGTGTGATGATCAGCGTCGATCCGATTTATGATATTTTGTTCAAAACGTTACCGTATTGCTGTAGCTAAATTTATAAAGGAAAGAAATAAACCATCGGGATTGTTATACACTTAGATAAAAGCTAACGATAGCCACAAAGTGTGTGTTACAGCATCGGACCTTCTCCACACTAACATAACAGCATGGCGTCGGTAACTGCAGAAAACTTAAAATCTGAGCTGCAAGTGTTCGACATACCCTGTCAAGATGACGCTGTTCTCGACAAGAGTAAGTAACCAGCAGCTGCTAGTTTACTGTCTAACCTGGTGGTTCACGTCGAGCGATCTAACGATTAGCTAAGACTAAGACAACTGCTCTCAAATCGACGTGACGTTCGAGTTCCGTGGTTGTGCTGCTGTTATGTTCTCATTGTCGTATACTGTGTAGTTATGAGCTGTTCAGTTTGTGTTTTGCAGAGCAGCATTTGTGCAGCAGTTATACTTTGTAACATGCTTTGTATTTTATTTATGTCGTTTAGTTCCTAATATCAAAATCGATCACACTTATTTTCTATTATAAATGAATGCATTGCCCATAAATAGGCGTAAATTGCTGTGTTGTTCAGTGGGGATGTTAGCAGATTTTATAAAGTCAAACAAACTAAGGGCACATTACTCTTCCGTGTAACTGGCCACTGCTCCCATAACCGCACAGATGTTCCTACAGTAGGTAATTGTTGTTTGTTTTTTTGAAAACGTGCCACAAGCATCTGCTGCTCGACTTACCTTTACCTGCTCTCCTTCCTTTCTGTTGTGTCTCCTTCCCCTCTCAGTGGTGGAGCAGTGTATTTGTAACAGGATACAGGCAGATGAGATGGTGCTGGAGTGGGTGGCCTATAGCACCACAAAAAATGGATTAAAGCTCACTGAGGACACACTGGAGCAATTTGAACATGAGGTAACAGGCTGTTATGACTACTAGTAATGATTTTTACTTTTTAAAAGTGGGTACAAAAGTAGTCAGGTAACGAGGTTGTAATTGCTCTGTGTTTAATTTGTTTGTAGGTGTTAAACAAGAAGAATAAATCCATGCAAATCTGCAGAAAAGAAGATTCCCATAACAGAACTAGAGATATCCACTCATTACAGGAGTTGTATCCTTCACAAAACGTATAACGAAAACGCACATTTAACTGTCAGCCTGTTTTTCTTTATGTTGTTTGTGATTAATGTCTGTTGTGTGACAGTCCTTGATATCATTTGTTAAGAATCAAAGCTGAGGAAGAGGAGGAGGATCTACTAGACTCTTACTCAACCCCTGCAAAGGTAATTGTTGACTTCAGACTTCATTGAAAACAGTGGAAGGTTTAATCTCACAGACAGCTGTTTTTTTTGGTTATTTTTAAGACCTAGTCAATCACAGTATATGCAGTTTGCTAGTTGGACCTAGTGTTTGAGTTTGGGTGTGTTTTCTGTATAAAGACACTTGGAAAAACAGCCTTACTCACTTTGTGTGCTGAGCTATGAACATGTTTATTTTTTGGTCTCTGCAGGGATCTCAGAAACGAGCACTGACCACTCCAGAACATCCACATTCAAAAAGAAGTGCAGCTCTAAAGGCAAGCCCCAGCCTGCTGCTTTCTCCTGCGAGTTTCTCCCCCAGGTACTGAAGAAACAGTAGAGTCCTCACAAACATAAATTCAAGTGGTGCTTTTCTGGCTTCAATATTGAAAAAATCTCAAAAGTCTCAAATTATCAGTGGACTTGTCAGCTTGTGTGATCATATGAGTGTAAATATGGTTATTCTTTATAGGTCTACTTTTTATTTAAATAAGATTGAGCTTTTGTACAGTAATAAAGTTTAAATTATTTGCTATTTAGTAGAACATGATATAAGCATGAACAGCATAGCAGTGAAAGACAAAACATGCCGGACCAAGCCTGCATTGCGGTGTCAGCTCAGATTAGTCTGGCGCTTACTTTTTTTGCTTTAACAACATCACATAGCCTGTACTGACCTGGCTCTGACTTCTCCCTGCAGTGTGACTCCATCACAGAAGTACACCCAAAGAGGAGCCAAAGGAGAGGTGGTAGTTACATTTGGGGCTGTGCAGGGCACGCGCTGGGTTGGCAGGAAGACTCCAGGGGCAGACATCCAGCTGGAGCTGCTAGAAGGGCCTGAAGACTCTCTCCACGGCAGCTACAAGTACATGTTTCAGAGGCTCCGTGATGTTCGAAATGGTAGGTGTCTGTACAGACTTGATTGTTGTCATTAGTCTCACTAACCTTGCCTCATAGCACAGCCCTGTGACATGTATTTGCTTTTTCATATACAATATATGCCCCTCATTGGGTATTGGCTTGAAAACAGACATAAAAATTTATTGACAGGCTGATCAGAAAAAATGTTAACTGTATGATACTGAGGCATGTAATACAGATTTGTATTCTCTTTTTTTCCCAGTGTTGTCAGAGAAGGTTGAGGAGCTCGGAGAGAGCCTCAGGTCTCATTTCAACATTGAAGAGTTCTCCGCTGTTTCTCTACCAGCTCAGGTACAGTAGTCCTCTATATCAGAAAATATAAATTTATACTAGAAAAGAATAAGTTTGTATTTAAACAGTCCTGTTCTTCATGCTGCTCACATTTTGACATCATGAGCCTAGGTGACACCTATTTTAATTGTTATTGTTATTGAGACATTGACATTTTTTTGTTGTGATATACCCTTGAATTAGTTATGGATATGTAGAGAAAACATGCTTGCCTCATCTATTTATTATTTACAGTAACTAGGCTCAAGTAATTAGATTAGAATTTTAGATTCCTAAAAGTTAGGTAGAGTTGATTGTGCTCTGTAACACTGCTCAGTTTTGTGTGTTTATCTCTCTCCACATGTAGGACAGTATAACAGTGCTGGGGCAGGTGTGCTGTGACAGTAATGGAAAACTCAATGCACAGTCGGTTCTGTTGGAGGCAGGACCAGAGCAAGGTGGCCAGCAAGTCCCTGTTGATCTGTCCGAGCTCAAAGAGTACTCACTGTTTCCTGGTCAGGTAAGCAGATGGACACTGCTCATCTTGACATCGTAAAACCGAATGTTCGTTGCTCGTTTAAAGATCAAAATTGATCACGCAGCCAAACTCCCTTTTTACAGTAATTAATCATACTCTAAGCGGTGGACTCTCCTTTGCCTCTGCGCTGAAGTGTGTGTGCAGCAGGTTATATGGCCACCAAGATTAACAGAGCATGCCAAGGACCTGGGCAGGAGACTCTCCTGGTGTCTGACCGAGAACTCTGACAACTATTCAACAATTCCTACAGCATATAGCAATAAATAATCACCTGCCTGTAATGTCAGACACTACTCATGAAGTGTTTACCTTGAAATAAAAATTTCTGCCCTCTTTTTATTTGTCCTCTTTTTACAGGTGGTAGTAATGGATGGGATGAACACAACCGGAAGAAAACTGATGGCTTCTAAGGTCTATGAGGTCAGCTACAAGTTAGCAGTGTTTGAGAGGCCTGGGAAAAGCCAAAATAAAACAATGTTTATTTAAATATTGTTTGAGAATCTTAGAGGCCAAGGAGTGTACGGACAGTTATGAAGAACTAGTTGGCCCTGGTCAGTGCAATTCTGACGAAAATTTTCGTCTCTTGTGCCATCTAGGGCATGTCTGTCTCTCGGACATCCATTGTTTTGTTGCCCAAAGTTTACACAGTGGTCAGGTGTATTCTGCTTCCAGACTATTAGAGACTCAGAGACTATTAGAGAAATCTCTAATAGTCTGTGAAAATTGTCTTTGCCCGTTCTTCTTCAGGTGTGTGCCCACCTTAGGCCATTTATAGAACCTTAATGTCAAATCCGAATGTATCTTCTTTAATAATATTGTCTCTTTTTTTAGGGAGTTCCTCTTCCCTTCTATGCTTCTGAAATGAAAATGGAAATGGGTGAAGGTGAGGAATAAGGCTGGTTTATGTATTAATTAAATTAATAGTTTGTTATATGTGTGTGAGACCGTGCCTGCAGTACGCAGTTTTGTCCCAAACTAAGTTTTCTATGATGTTGTGTGTCCTGAGTCTCTCCCGTGAAGACACTTCTGACTCAGACAAACTCCTGCTGTGTCCTACATGTGTGAAACGCAATTCCAGACAATGTCTGGAGCTGATTTCTCCTGACACTGTCCAGAGTGCATTTATGAAAGAGGCCTCTTTCACAGAAGCGACCACGCATTCTTACCCTCTTGTGATTACAGAACCAGTGAATATTCTCGTGGCCTGTGGACCATACACCCCTTCTGACAGTCTGACATTCGACCCACTGCTGGACCTAATCAGTGTCATTGTCAGGGATCGTCCTGATGTCTGCCTGCTGGTATAGTTGTTGCTCCATCATTGTCTGTGGTTCTTCAACACACGTGTCAGAATTATCTGACTAATTTTTTTCCCTTCTCCAGCTGGGGCCGTTTGTGGATTCCAAACATGAACAAATTGAGGTGAGTCTCATTGTGGCCATGCTCAGATTGTCCCTCCTTCCCAGAAAAAAAACTTGAAATTTTTATGTGTGGCATTTTGAATTTCCTTTTAACCAGTTTCACGTTGATCTTGAAATTGTCATCACTGTCTCTGTGTATCTAACAGAAAGCTCAGGTGACCGAGACATTTGAAGCCATTTTCTCAAGATGTATTGAAAGTATTGTGGATGGCACCAAAAGGTAGGTCTAATACTCCCCTTAACTCTGACTCTGATATCTTTTAATGTAACCTTATCAAAAAACCTTTAATGAAGTCACACGTTTGTTTTTTAGTGTGGGCTGCCGCCTGGTATTTGTGCCCTCCCAGAGAGACATCCACCACCATTTCATCTACCCACAGCCTCCCTTTACCCTGTCCAGCCTCAGCAAGGATCAGGCCCAGGTCAGACACACACACACACACACACACACACACACACACACACACTGACAAAGCCCTAATTGTAAATAAAAATGAAATCTAAACAGTAAAGTCAGATTGGATGTATGTGTGAGACTTGAGTCAGGACATTTTCACACAGGAAAACAAGAGAATATGATCAGAGTCAAACATTTCTCTTTTATATTCTGCAGCGTGTCACCCTGGTCCCTGACCCCTGCACCCTGCTGATTAACGGTGTAACATTTGGCTTGACATCCACTGACATCTTGTTCCACATGGGAGCAGAAGAGATCAGCTGGTGAGAAAGCTTGTGCTTACTGCAGTCTGTAATGTTCATATTCCTTTATACTCGCCTCATTTACAACTGAACTGAATGAGATGAAAGGTGTTTTTTAGTGTAGTTATTTTCACATTCTTTACATCAGGGGTCTCAGACTCGCGGCCCGCGGGCCAATTGCGGCCCGCGAGCCGATAGTTTGTGGCCCCCACCTTATTATTAAAGTTTAATGTTAGTGCGGCCCGCGAGTTTGCTATGAACGGCACGGAACGGAAATGACGTACATTGCGGAAATGACGTACATTGCGGAAATGACGTATATTGAGGAAATGACGTTCTTTGTGCGTCGGCTAAACACTTGATTGAAACTTCCAAGTCCAAGTACAGGTCCAGAATTACTGATGATCATCTTCAAGCCATACTGAGGGTCTCAACTGCTTCCTCCCTCAAGCCAAATGTGGCTCAGTTCTGCGAGAAGAAGCGCTGCCAGGTCTCTAGCAGCAAGATGTAGGCAAGAGAGGCCATGTTCAGAAGAGCAGTTCATGTTCTTCAATGTTCCACTTATGTTCAGGACAATTCATGTTCAGAAGAAAGCTTAAAGAACTGTTAATACAGACATTTGAATCCTAATTATTATAATTATTATTATTATTTTATTTACTTATTACTGATTGATTGATTGATTTTCTTATTAATTTCTTATTTATTTTCTTCTAATTTGTTTATTTATTTTTTCATATTATTTTGTGTTAAAAATAAAAAATAAAGACATTTGAGAAGATTAAAATTATTTAAAAGTTTTTCTTGTGGAAACCTGATGCGGCCCAGCCTCACCCCGACTCTGCCTCCAGCGGCCCCCAAGTAAATTGAGTTTGAGACCCCTGCTTTACATCATTAAACCTGCTTTAAGCCACATCCTTTTCCTACTGCTGTTTACCCAAATGATAGAGGAATATGTTAATGATTTTATTCAACATTGTGTTGCAGTGGCACTGGATCAGACAGATTCTCTCGTATCCTGAAACACATGCTCATCCAGAGGAGGTACGTTTCCTAAACCAGTTGACTTGTTTTTTGGATTTTTTAAAAAGTGCTCATAAAAAAACTCCTGCATGTCTTTTCCAACTTTCAGCTACTACCCACTGTATCCCCCTGCAGAGGAGGTTAACATGGATTACGAAAAGTTTCAGGCATTTGGACAGATGTCACTCACCCCTGATGTTCTCATCATTCCATCTGAGCTGCGCTATTTCATAAAGGTACAGACCTCCCACACAGAAACGTGGTCAACATTTTTTAGGGATTAATTTACAGTAGGTGCCAAAAAGAACATTCTTAGATGGTTTTAATTATGCAAAAAATACAATTTTATTCAGCAATTGTAACCTAAGATCAGTCTTTTACATTTCTAACAATCATTTTATTTATAAATATTTTGTGTAGAGATATTCTCCATGTTATTTGGATGTAGAGAGGTTTTGTGTCCTGTGACATACAGAGCAGCACTAGTTGCAGTGGTGGGATGTTCCCTATTGAGTGAGGCTGTCCCTTCTAATAAATCAGATAAAAGCAGAGGCCTAAGCATCTGCAAACAAAGTGATATCAGTGACACACCAAAGTATTTTCCTGGGTGGTATTGATTTTAAATCTAATGCTACAGCTAGCTGTATTTCAAATGTATATTGTAGAGTTCTCTTTATTTTAACATTATGAAAGAAACCTCATCTCCTTCATCTTTAGGATGTGGTCGGATGTGTTTGTGTCAATCCTGGACGTCTGACCAAAGGCCAGGTGGGCGGGACCTACAGCAGGTTGCTCATTCAGCGCAGCTCTGTATCAGAGGATGGCAAGAGAGTGAGCCCCTGTTTGGCCGCTCAGGTGGTGAAAATCTAAAAGGTGTAAAGATTCACAGCCCCAACCAGGACCAGTTTGCCAGCCGCTTTAATAGCTGTGCTCCCCAAACGCACTCATGTAAAATATGTAGAAAAAAAAAATCATATCTGTATTGTTGGAACCATCCTGCCCAATTTCTTATTTTTATATGACAGACTCAGTAACTGTAATAGAATATGATTTACCCAGTTACAACAACAGTGATCTTTTTCCAATAAATTATTGTACAACATTGTGTTACTCCCTCCTTACTTCCTGTGGTTTGTATTACACATACAAAACAGCATTTCTTTTTTCTTTCTTATGGTTCTGTCAAGTAACTAGGAAAATGAATAAATTAGAGGGCCTGGTGGCTGAATGGGGAGAGCACTTGGTTGGGATGCAGAAGATCACAGCATCATATCGCACGCCACCAGCCCCAAACCCCGAAAAAATCAGAGGGTTGCAGCAGGAATGCAGAGTCAGCATGCAGAAAGCCTAGTAACCTAGTAAAATAAATCATATGTCAATTTGTATCTGATGTAGTTAATTGGAGTTTTTCCAGGTGGGAAATGTTTAATCATAAAAGTGGTCAAACTCCTCATCAGTGTTACTTTGGTGGTCTGTCTTTGTTGATCTGTCCTCCTCCACTTGAAATAGCTTCATACTTTCACAGATTGCTGCAAAAAAATGTTATACATATATTTAAGTCAACAGTTTATGCAAAACTTATTTTTGTGTGTGAGATCATACCTTTGGGTTTCTCTATATCGTTTAGGTCCTTTTCTCTGAAAATATGTAAAATAAAAATATGAGAAATTATATTTTTAAAATGAGTTTTATGATAAACAGTAAAAATGTTCCTCACTCTTTCCTTTTTTGATCCTGGGGTGCAAGGAGCCTCTCTATATCCTCCTCATTGAAATCACTTGAGTCATGGTCCTCAGAAGATCCTGTTTTACTATCCCTTCTCTCTTCCTCAGGAATAAAATCCATCTTTGTATGTCTACAAATAGATATATATGTATATATTTCAGGTTGTTATTTGCAGGAAATGGAAAAATTAAAAAAATCACTATCTTACCTGCTGTCCTGTGATAAAATGATGCCTTGCTCTGAATCACTTTCGTCCTCTGGTATTCCTGCTTTGTCTCCCCTCTGCTCTTCTTCGTCTCCATCTTCCTCCTCATCTGACCCCTCTTCATCCTCTGTTTTTTCCTTATCTTTTTCAATCTCATCTTCATCCACCTCTTCATTCTGAGAAGAGGCAGAACTCTCACAGATTACATTCTTCATCCTGTCATTATCTTCATACTCCTCCGCAACCCCATCCTCTGCTTCTGTCCCTCCCTTGAATGTATTCTCAGAAACATCCTTGTCTTCCTCCTCTTCTTGCTCTTCCTCCCTCAGGCTGTTCTCTTTTTCTTCGTTATCATCATCCTCCTCCTCCAAATCTTCTTCCTCCAGCTTTTCACCTTCCTGGCTGTTCTCTTTTTCTTTTGCATTATCATCTTCCCCATCTTCAACTTCCTGATTTTTATGCCCCTTCTCTTCCTCCTCCTCATTTGCACTGCTTTGCTCCGAGCTGCTACTGTCCGGCTTTTTAATTTCATCTCTTCCTCTATTTTCAGACTCTGTAGTTTTTCCTTTCGGTCCCTCTGTACCAGACTCTGATTTGTTATCAGCGCTTTGACTTCCTGCTTTTTCAGTTTTGGATTCCTGAGAGAGACACTGACTCTCTTCGGTCCGACTTCCAGAGTTGTCTTTTTTATTCCTGGTGCCTTCCTTCTCTGTCCTTTCCAATACTTGGGATTCTTTGGCTTGTCCTCCACATCTCCTTGTCTTCTTAATTCTGCCTGTGCTGCATTTCTCTGATAAGGTGTCACTTTCTGAGCAGTGGACTGCAACTGATGTAATATTGGTTGTGGAAGGTGACCTGTATGAGGTATGAACAAAACATGATCACATTGAAAATGTCATTTAGGTGAAGCAAACATAATCGTAAATATACATTCAGCTAGTACAAATGTTCTTTCATCATCAGAATTAAAAATGTCTATAAAAAAGTTATACTAAAATAATTACACTTGCTTGATAAACTAATAAGAAATTTTATTTAATTTCTGATTAAGAAACACTAGCTATACATGCATTAAATATCCTGATGAAAAAAATTGTTTTACAAGAGGATGCACAAACTAAGTAAAATCTTAATCTGAAGTACCATAAAGCAGCATTGAAAGGACATATAAACAGTCCCAATTTCTTTTCAAAAACAGTTCTTTCTAACCTTTTCAGTGTTTTATACCTTGGTTTGATTGGTAAAATAGGAAAATGCTAATGTGTTTTACCTACTAAAATGTTAATTATTTAATATTCAAACATGTTAATCTATAAAGAAAACATCACTCATCGTTTGAGCTGTTAATATCTACAGTAGGATCTATGCAACATGTTTGAAGGGATTACAGATGGACACTGCTTTGCCTTAAAGGGTCACCAATATGTAGAATAATATTTTTTGTTTGATGCTAATGATAAGATCGTCTTGCTGGTATCTACATAGGAAGAAAATAAGATTGAAATACATCATGTACAAAGGTGAATTTGTTGCACCATATACAAAGTGATATATACTGAGAATACTGTGAACTTACTCCTCCGAGTGCCTTTCCTTCTCTGATGAGGTACACTGTGATCGTCTTCTCTTCTCCCGCTTCGTTCTCTTCTCTCTGAGTGCCTGACTTGAACCCCTGCCACTCTCACTGCTCTCTGTGTGATCACTTGACAGACGAACTATATGCAGTACATTAAAAAAAGACAAGTTTGGACATATTCACATACATACACACAGTGATCTGATTTCTTGCTGTTTTACTTTCTTTCCACACCTGGTTTAACATCCAGCTCCTGAGACAAATGACTGCTCCTGCTTCCATCACCTCTCCCACTCTTTGTGCTTTGTGCTCTGCTTGTCCCACGTTCCTGTGCTACATCCTGTGAAACTCTTGACTCAAGCAGTGGCTCCTCTGTGTAAAGCTGTCCCCAAATTGCCCCAGATCCTGACGGAAGTCCATTTGCACCCGCAGTCCAGAACCAGGGACAGTCACTGTGCAGGGAAGCACCGCTAGGTGCATCCTGCCTGGGCCAGAGGTGAGGATGACTGGTTGTGGAGGTAAGGTGGTGGAGATCGAATGGATGTGGATGGTAAGATGGAGGAAAATGAGAGGAAGCTTGAGGTTGACAGGGCACTCTCATGGGAAGTCTAAATGTCTGGGATTGAGGGTGGGTTAACCAAGAAGACTGTATGTAAGGAAGATGAGAGAAGGCATCTTGGTTGTTGTCTAAGTGGTTCTTTTGGTTGTAATCTTGAGTTGCAGCAACATTCTGTGGTTTATTAGTAGGGCCTACGAACAGAGACACATATTAACTAGGGCATATTTGTGCATGGAAATACAAAAAAGGTATTGTGTGATGCTATAATGTAATAAAAAGATAACAAACCTTGTGAATGTAAATGACGTTGTGTGGAGAATCCTCCTTCCCTAATGTCTAGTCGTGACTTCAAACATTCCTCCATTCTCTGTTGACAGTATTTTTTACAGTAAGACTTCATGACATAGAGTAGAAATCGTATGAAAAGAAGACTTTTTATAAGACCTAGGCCCATATCCATACACAAATAATAAGATCCCCTCCTTTGGTAAGTGGAATAGGCTTTATATTCTGCACTTTTTCAAACTATCAGTGTTCACTCTGGTGTTTCTATATAACTAAGACTTGGCGTTTTCCAAGCATTTACATTTGTATAGATACATTGAAATTAGCAGCACCTATGTTTCCTCTGGTCACATATTTCTGATTTTCAGAGAAGTGAAGTTCAATCACAACATTCAGTAAGCGAGTCCTCTGCTCATACCAATGCCTTAGCAGCCTGTGTTTTCTCCTTGAGTTGTTGCTGCCAGCGAGGGTATCTCTCATCTAGGTACTGCTCATACTCAATCTGCAGGGGTCAAAGGTCAAGGTAAAGTTTTCAGAAACACAGTAGTGTAAGTACAGATGAGAAGTGGGGGTGTTAGTTAGAAGAAATATAGAAGCAGTGTTTCTTCTCATAACTTTTTTAAATTCTTCCAGTGCACTCTGTGTGTGTGTGTGTGTGAGTTTTATGTGTGTTAACACCCGAATGGTCTTCATGGCAGCATTGCAGGCCACCATCTCTCTCAGTGTGTCCTGGGCTTTCTCAAACTGCTGCAGAAGCTCCCGATTTTGTTGTTGTGCTGCCAGCTCTCGCTCCTTCAGTTCATGCCAGCACTGCTGCAGGTGCATCACTCTGCTGCAGGTAACGCACACAGGCAGGGGATGACACATTTATGCATGGTGTAAGCGTCTTTATAAATTCAACCATTTGTACTTACAGATGTTTGTGACTCTGAAGAGTAGGTAAGTTATTTTGCCACAGTACTGGCCTGTTGACATTGCAGGACAAGGTGCATTACAATACAGCATCATAGTAACTCATGCCACACACCCAGTATCCCCACACTCCCATAACTCCCTCTGTTACCTCACAGAGTTCATAACTACTGCATGAAACAAACAATTACTATACCGGTCTAAGCTAAACAAATCTCTAAACTCCACATACAATATCGCCCCCCAACAAACGTCTCATTCTGGGCAGAATGTAAGGATCTTACCTATGTTGTCCACTGTGACTTCTTTGTGTTGTGAAAATATTTCTTTTTGGGCCGGTCAGCTGTCCAAGAGACAGTAAATTCTCCTCCGGTGCAGCCATGATTGCAGGCTTTCAGTGGATGCAGAGATTATCAGGGATTAAGGTCTGTGCTTTGGGGGAGGGACTTAAAATATGCTGCCAACTTGCACTTATATGAATAAACAGATATGGATAAACATTAATGTGAGGGTTTCAAAGGGAGCACAGTAATTGAAACATGAACTATTTAAATGAGTTGTAATTTTGCATGGCATTCAAAACTAATTTCTGATATTTGGAGTGCAGGAAGCATCACTGGCCTGCCATCTGGAGATATAATAAATAACAAGTTTGCATCACAATGAGACCTACATTAAGGGCTATAAGACAATAAATTTAGGTTTTATACATAGACATTAATACATCTTTACTTTGTAGGTTTTAAGAAATAGGACCGGAGCAGACATAGCAACTCAGTGCAGAAAATGTCAGATGTGGCATATTCTGTAATATTTTAGATTATTACTGATGAATTTATGTCTGAACAGCCTTTTGCAGTTTACGTCATGAGGTGGAGCTGAGGACTGAAACTGATGTTTATTTTAATTATAGATTAAGCCCCTTTTCTTTACTTTGAAAGTTATTTCTATTTAAACCTTAACATTGCTAGTATTGATAATTTAATATTCTGAGCTTTAGCATTATCAAAACTAAATTAATATTATTATTTAGAAACATTTTTACATCTGACAACGGGGAACAATACGTTTTATCGTTTTTTCTTTAAATGAACATTAAAAATTAACACAAGCCTGAAAACAGAAATTGTTTTTGATACATTTTTCATATATTTCAGTCCACCAACAATTTTTTCCAGCACTACGTAGTTTCGTACGGCGGTGCATGACATTCACCAAAGAAAGAAAATAGAGACATTTTCTCTGATTTACAAGATACGGACCTCGTAATTATCTATTAGGGATTTTGTAAGTATGAGAACGTTTTAGAACCTGCCTTAGAATAATCAGGTTTTTAGGATGTTTTCAGTATTAAAGGAATTCAGGGACAGTTTTCAATACTTTTCAACACTCTAGTAAAACAGAACTTTCGATACATATTTCGGTGGACTATAAAGTGAGTCTCACTTTTGGCTAGAAAACGATGTTTAATTTGCAGCCGATACTGACTATCAGTATCCATAGCAACATTAGCTAAGTTCACACGAGTGAAGTCTTCAGTGTTGACATATTCTAAAATACTATGTTGAACATGAAACACCCAAATTGATACACTTCAAGTTATGAGGTGTAGTCCTCAAATTCCTGCCACAGAAGAAACATACAGCGTTAGGCTATATGCACATTGAACTTTTAAGTTCACCGAATTATCCATCGACATTTGCAAAGCATTGAAAATTGTTACTTCACTACTGTCATACTGTAGATATCCTAAAAACGAGATTATTTTAAGGCAGGAAGTGTAACAACCTCAAATTGAATTCAATGCATACTTTCGCAAAAAGTACGAATTCATATTAAATATTTATTAATTAAATTAATATTATATATACATAGTACAAATTATACATATATATATGTGTGTGTGTACTACTCGATGGAGTACCCGGGCGGTGTACTTAAGAGGCATAAAAAATCTATTCTTTTAAACGGAACCATGCAATTTTGTAGCACTACGGAAATATTTTGGTGTAACAGCTGGTGACATAATCTTGATTCCGTCCAGTGGCACAGGTTTGTGGGAAGGAGGGGCGTTTATAAAGGAGACAGTACCGTTTTTTACATTTTACACTAAGTTTGTTTATGTCCTGATAATTCCCATGTATTATTAATGTAAAAGTGAAGATTTAACGTCGTAAGTTGTTAGTGTGGCTGTTGGCTAATTAAGCTAAGCGGCGGGTAACACAGTGCGTCTGTCAAACCAGTCCTTCCACTGAGCTCATCGCCCTTTGAGCTGTGGTTCAAACAACAGCAAGCAGCGGAAGAGACGGGAAGGAAACATGACGAGCTTTGCCAGCAGAACATTCACCAGGGTCGACAGGGTGTGTCGACACCTCCCCGTGGCCCTCAACACCTTTCTGGTCTTCTCTATAACCGGGGAGGTGAGCTACCTGGTCTTGGTCGAGGCTCCACTAGAGGCGGACCAGAAGAAGACGCAGTGGTCCTCGTGGTGGAAAATGATCCATCTGCTGAGCCAGTACTTCATGTTGGGAAACATCTGCTGGAACGCCCTGCTCTTCCTCAGAACCAGCCCCAGCATTAAGGGTGTGTTCTTGGGTGGAGAAGGCATGGGCCAAGGGTGGAGGTAAGGAAGCAACCGCTCTGTGTGTGTGTGGAAGGGGGGTGATACAGAGAAGCTTGCTCAGTCGAGTTTATTAATTTGGGTGTCAGGACGTCGCTCTGTTGCTTGAATTAATTCCAAATTATGTAGCAAAAAATCTGTGGTCACCTGTATTTATCTACTAGGATGTAGTTTAGGTCTGGGGCTCTTAAGTGAATTGCACTGAATCTTTATCTCAGTAAACCGTTTTTAGTTGAGATGGAATTTACTCATCAGGATTAAATTCAGTTTGTTGTTTAGAAACATCTTTGACTATAAATAATGTTATTTCTTTTCTTCACACAGATACTGTTACACATGTGAGACACACACTCCTCCACGCTGCTCCCACTGCTACGACTGTAAAGTGTGCGTGCTGCGGCGAGATCACCACTGTGTCTTTTTTGGCCAGTGTGTTGGTTTCCGCAACTACCGCTACTTCCTTAGCTGCTTGTTATTTATGTGGTCTGGGCTTCTGTATGCCACGCTGATGAATGCAGAAGTCTTCATTGTCATACTAAAGGAGGGCGTGACTGTGCACAGCATCCTGCTGCTGCTCATACCCTGGATCATGTTAGTTTCAGGTGGGATCTAGTTTCTCAAATTAAAAACTTTAAGCATGAATTTCTTATGTACTATGTGTCTGTGGTGTTAGTACTCTTTATTAGGAAGTTGTTTAAACTGGTAGGTACAGTGTGTTTTGTACATAGCTCCTATTTCTACACATTCTTTCAAATAGTGTGAGCTTGCATATTACTGTTAGTTAGGAAATCATATTACAAGCATATTACGTCTCCCATCATTTTTAAATATGCTCTCTTGAGAGAAAACGCCATAATTCGAACATTGTTCCAGGGAAAGTTTTTGCTTTCATAATTACATGTAGGTGCCAAACTGGTTAAATAAAGAATGTGATAAATAGCACTTTATCACCACAGGAATTTTAGCATGGTATACATTCCTGAATACTCAAGGTTACCAAGTTAGCTTTGATTTTTTAAGCATTGAAACCCAGGTAACCAAAGTCCAGAATGTCATTAATAACTGTGTCTCCTCTCTGTATCCTAGGCCAAGTCTCGGCACGTGCTTTTTCTTTTGCTTTCATAGCAGACACATGTGTAGTGGGCTTCCTGCTGGTGTCCGCCTTCCTCTTCTTCCACCTCTTCCTGCTGTTTCGGGGGCAGACCACCAGGGAGTGGTACTCATCTCGCAGACCCTACGACCTAAGGCTCCTGGGCAACCTGCGTCATGCTCTGGGCCTTCGCTGGTATATTTGCTGGCTCTCCCCACTTATCCCATCACCTCTACCTGGAGATGGGATAAACTTCTGTGTCACAGGATCACTGGAACCATCTCGGTAACAGCTCAAACTCTCTATTACCAGGCCATGTGTCTTGACTTAAGTGGTGATGGTTATTCTTATTGGGGAGTAGCATGAGAAAAGATCATCTCAGTTCAAAAAGAGGTAGCTTGGAATAGGCGGAAGCCATAATAGTGTGGCAGTAAGTAACTCTCTAACGTTCTATGTAGCCTGTACCTGTGCTGAGATAAATAAATTGTTTGTCTACTTTGGAAGGTACATTATCTTTGACCTTTAGGTAATCGGTACATTCACAGAGGCTGGCCTCAGAAAACTAATACAGAAATTTGCCATCACTTTGGAATACTGAGCACTGAAACTGTATGTAAACAACACTGAAACAAGACTATTTTGTTGATCACAAAAGTGATCTGCATTAATAGCCACTTGCAGTTGCTGACATCGATGCCTGGGAAATACCCCTTAAACTAAAGCTGCCTAAATCTGAAGGTTGATCATACTTGGCTTGCACTGTTGCTATATAGAATAGGGTTACTAAATACACTGTCAGTAACTCCCTAACTTTTGTCATGACCTTGACCTGCTTCTTTCTACCCACATCTTTAAATCCACTTCTGTTATTACACTGAACTTATTACTACATATTTTTGCACTGAGTGGGAGAATGAAAACACATATTGAGATTTCACAGTGGTGTCTTAACATCTACAGGACAACATATGTTTGGGAAAACAACTGACAGAAATATTTTGTATTAAGATATGTACTGCTGTTTACAGTAATGTATAGTTATACACATTAGTCTATAACTATACACATGACCACAGTATTTAAAATCTATAAAACCTATAGATGGCACAAAATCCTTCTCCATGTTTCAGTGAGTAAGGAGCTAATTACAAGCCAAACCCAACCTGCAGTGCATAACAGAACATATATACTGAGTGAAGCAAACTTATTTGCCAATTTCTGACCCCATTCTGCATTAGAGTACACAGTATATAATGTATAATAATCTGCAGAGCTGTCTGTCGTCTGTTTTGAACTAATATGTAGGACACAGCTAACACGTCTTAAAACACTTGGTGCCAGTTGAACTTCCATTACCTCAAAACAGCCCTTTCTTCTGCTCTGTCTCAGTGTTGCTTCAGCCAATGTAACTCTTTTCACCATCAAATGTAGTGAAATGTTAAAGCTATTATTTTGACAGGAGCTTAAATGTCTTACACTAAAATTCACGTTACAATCAAAAATATTGTTTACATGTTAATTGTTTTGGTAATTATATAGTGTCAGTCTGCTTAATTTCTTTGTTTTGTACTGTTTCATATGGGAATCCTTATTCAATGTGTGGTTTTACAGTTTGAATGTGCTTAAATAAATTCAGTCAAGCGAAATTTGAAACCACAGGGAAATGTTTAATTGAATCATTTTGTATGTGTTTTTGAAAATTGTGTTTACAGTCACAAATATTTATTAAAAAATACATTTAATACATTTCTGTCTTTAATTGAAATGGAGAAAACTGATGTAAGAAATATAGAGACCAGTTATTATAATTAGCCTTATTTACCAAAAGAGCCTTACACTCTCAAACAAGCCCTTAAAAAGGTGAAAATGTGAACATTTAATTAATGGAAATAGAAATAATTTTTAGAACCACCCTCATGGTCTTAATACATAAAATGTAAAACAAACAAGCAAAATAAAACACATTTTTTACCTGTTTGATGTCACAGCCTGTTTGTCATTTATGGCAGTTTGTTGACCTTAGCAACGTTAGCTAACAGCCAGTTAACTACCAGGTGCCTTAGAGGCTGCAGGTTACAGCTGGATATGGCAGCTAGACCCAGTTCATGTGCTATAAACTTACTGTAAACCCAGGTTTACCTGCTGGTGAGGCATTTTGTTGTCAGTTTGTATTAGTTCCAGCAATATATTGACGTTTGCTAAACTTTATTTGGTGAGTTTTGTTTAGGTTCAGCATTGTAGCTGGTGGCAGCTAATGTTAGCATGTAGCTAATATATTAGCCATTAGTTTAAAAAGAAGGCGCCTTTTCAACAGGTCTTCATAAGCAACAGTTTATTCACTTCCAACCCTATCAACTTTTTATGAGTATGTCAGTTTAGTCAGAGTAGTGTTCATATAAAATGTGAGTTTAGCCAGCCACCTACTGTGAAAAGTCAAGCTAACGTGCTGCTTCTCTTCAAAAACATGTAATAGCTTTGCTAACTCTAGCTAGCTAAAAATAGCTAGCTGAGTAACAGTTTTAATAACAATGATGTTATTGGTTGTTAGTCTTGAAAAGCTGTCTAAATGTTAGCAATAATTGTTCTTAATTTTTATTCATAGGTTCTTAGTAAAAGATTCTAGCTTTCTTGTGATTGTTCCAGATCTTTATCTCACATGTAAAATTTATTTATGAAGCTTTTTAATTTATGAATCCTTGCCAACTTGTGTTTAATGTAAATAATGATTTTATCATTAATTTTTGGCCTATCATCTCTACTGGTTTTAATCGGGACTGTTGCAGCCTTCATGATTACATGAAACACTTAATGTTTTACATTGCATTTTATGTGGTATTCACTGGTCTTTAAAAATTATAAATTTAGTTGGAGAATCAACTTTAACCTAAATAAAACTGTTTTATTCCTAACTTTGGTGGACCATTGGATCATATATTGATAAAAAGGAAGGAATAATTCAGCAGGATGGAGATCTCGGAGGAAAACATGTGAGTTATGTTTACTGAATAAACCTACACGTGAAAACTGATTGTGTTTGTTTGGCAGCAATTTATGAAGCTCCTCTGTCCTCATCTGTTGTGTGTGTGTAGGACACAGACAGAGATTCTTGAAAAAATGACTGAGCTTGAATACAGCCTGCGCCAGCAGAGGAACCTCAATGCTGAGATGAGACACTGGCTGGACATTGCTGATGATGATATTGCACAGCTGCGTTCAGAGAATGCTGCCCTAAAAAAAAAAGTGAAAGAGTAACTAGTCATACATTATACAGAATGGGTCAAACCTCACAATTTTTTTGTATTTAATTTTTTGCTTGGGCATTTAAGGGGAGATCTTGCAGCATTTTGTTTCTTAGCTGTATTACAGAATAGTTATTTTTCTGTTTTGCATCCTACAGCATCCCATTTTAGGTCTCAAGTCTCTCTAATATACGTTTCCCCTGGTCTCTGTTTTTATAACATTCATACCTAAAATTTTCAATGATACCTGATTTATACTGATTCCAGTCTGTGTTTAATTGCTGTGGAAAATAATTTTTTTATTGGCTGAAAGAATAGAAGATAAAAGACTTCAGCAATACTTACTGTACTGGTACTTTTTTATATTTTTTATATTTTATATATTTTTTTAAATTACTGGTTTTATACCAGTGTTAACACTTTGGTTAGTCAGGAGCTTTTGTTTGTATGTCTGTCAGCCAGGTCAAGACCATCAATTTACCAGAGCAGGGTGGAACAGAGCCTTGTCAGTCCCCCCTGGCCAATGACCTCGATGCAAAGAGAAAGAGTGAAAAACACATTCAGAGATTGGTGGGTGACCTGATTTATTATTACATTAGAACGGTAATTTTATATTACCTATTAGACTGGTGCTTTCAAACATATATTCATACTTGATTAAAGCTTAACAAGGCAGATAAGAATTTTAAAATATTTTATCGTGGAGAGTTAAAATTAACCTGTCACAGACTTGTTCTTCACTAGAACTAAATCAGTGGTTCTCAGTCCTGGTCCTCAATAACCAATGTTCAGCCAAAGGAACATTTTGGATACAGTATCAGCATATCGTATTGTAAAATTGCCAAGCTCATATTCTCGTGTGTATTACTTTTACTTAATTTTTGTAGTAAACTGTTTTCTTTCACACTATGGACAAAATGAGGCCAGTTTCTTTTTTTTGCTGTAGACTGAAAACATTTGAGTTTGACATTAAAAGATGAATATGAGACAAAAGATCAACATTTTAGCTTTTATTTCATGGTATTTACATCTGAATCGGATACACAACGTAACCCAAGATAGCAACCAGTTTTTGTATGACCCAGCCATTTTTTATGTGAGCAAAAGTATTGAAACAGACAGACTTAAAATAGATGGGTAAGACTTAATATTTAGTTGCAAGTCCTTTGCAGGCAGTTCCTGCATCAATCCTGTGACTGATTGACAACTTATCGGTCGTTCAAAAGCCTTTGTTGTTTTGGCAGTGTTCCTTGGCTCATTCTCTTTCTGGACTATGAAGGATCTCCCATTAAGTTTAGTTGCATCCGTCTTTAAATTGGCAGACAAAATGTTTCTATAGACTTCTGAGTTCATTTTGCTGCTGCAATCATGTGTTACATTATCAAGGAAATTAATAAGAACGTCATTAATTACAATGCTTCTGTGGTCAGCTGCTATCTTCTAAGTCCTTAACTGATCCAGATGTAAATACGTGGGGGGAAAAAACTGAAATGTTGATCTTTTTTGTCTCATCTTTGGATGTCAAACCAAAATGTTTTCAGTCTGCAGCAAAAAATAAAAGAATTGGCCTCACTGTTCCAATACTTTTGGAGGGGAAGAATTTAACTTTTAAAGCAGTATTGTACGAGTTTAAGCAAAAAGTGAATTCCTCTCTACAGTGTGCCAGCAACGATGTCACAAAAATAAATTAGGTATTACATTAGAATATATATATATAGAGATATAGATAAAAATGTATGTGTTACTCTTTTTGCCTTTTTAAAAATACGGCAGTGCTAACTTATGCAGCCAACTTTGTATATTAGACAAACAGGTAAACTTTAATTTTAATAGGCCCCCAGGTAACTCTTCATGTTGTGTTTTTGAGCAGGAAAAGGAATCCACAAAGATGAAGGAACAAAATAAGAAACTATCAGCAGAGGTACGATATTTATTATTTTTCACATATTGCAGCATTGCAGAATATAAAGTGGCCAGTGAAGAATCACATCCTGGGATCACGTTCATGCTTATTAGAAGTTGTGTTTTCCACATTTAAATGTCATTCTGACTTTTCAGCTAAAGGGCCTAAAGCTAGAAAGAGAGTGGGACAAGATCAATTTAAGCAAGTCCAAGTTTGTGGCTCAGGCTTTCGAGGTAAAAATTTGTTTCAAACTTAAAGATATGTATTTTACTGTCTCCCTTTTTTTGTTGTAAATCAGCATTAACTCCTCATTTGTTAATGTCTACAGCAATGCATGGAGGAAGCTCGTGCAGGACTGCTGCATATGGATGAGGTTATTCATCAGGTAGGAGCACATACATCAGTATTAATCAGTGACTAAACGACTAGTCAAAATTACTTTCATTAATATAAACAGTTCATTGATACCTTGATTGTATGCTATAATTTGACCATCATATGTTTTTTGTTTGTAATAGAAAAATGTAAAGATAAAGCACTTGGAGGAAACAGTAGAAGAGTATTCCAATATGACAAAGGTAAATATGTTTTCATCCATAATTTAAAATCTTAATTCCCTAAAGGTAAAGCAAGTTCAAATGTGTTTTCCTACACAATTGTTAATTTGACACAGAATTAAAATGTCAATCATATAAAGACAGGAGCAAACATCCAACGTTGTTCCTGTTTACAGACATATAGTAGTATTTAGTCAGCTGTGTGTTTAGTCAGTTTTTTATCTTGTTTCTCCAGGAACTTCAGCTGACAAATCAAGAGCTGAGGAAACAGTTGGAGGAGGCACAGGATGAGGCCATATTGTAACTTCTCTTCTCTGTATTTTGTTGTTGTCATTAAGTATCATGACATACACTGAAGTTGTGTGTTTGCACTCATGCCCCAATGTTGCCCTGGTGTCGGTTTCCAGCAATGCTTTGAATGGCCGAATGGAAAAAGAAGAAGGTTTGCTCACCTCCCCTCTGTCCTTCGCAGAGGAAATGAAGTTGCTGGCCTCCTCACTTGAAGTAGAGACCAGCATGTCACACTATATATGTGTTAGACATGTACGTATTCTCTCTTTTATTCCTGCATTTGCAGTCTTGAACATTAAATAATGTGTATTAGTATTTGTATTTGCCATGTGTTTTCTAATCTTCCTGTTCTACCAAAGGGACCACTACAGTATGACACTGTCAAGCCCAGATCAATCTTGTCGGTGAAACAGCAGCTATCTTTTTGTATCTAATATCTGGTACTATGTTTTCAGAGGGAAACGATTGATGAGGAGGTAATGCAACATGAAAGTCTCGAGAGGGACCTTCAGAACAGACGGTAACTCAATCTCACATCATAAAGTAATTTTACGGCCCGTATTTGTTAGCCATCCAGAATCACTCCTAAGAATAAACACTCCGACAAATGTCAGCAATTTTAATATCACATATATTTTTTAATATGTGTGTGTGTGTGTAAAACCATATTAGAGAAGGTTTTATTCAAATAGAAAGTGGTTTCAAATAAAAGTAATGTTACATTTCTAATGCCTGGCTTTAAGTGATAATGTTTTTGCCTCACACAAACATTCTTGTCATTGCTCAGTGGAGTGATTTTGAAATGTGTTACACTGATGAATCCTACAACTCTAGACAAACTACATGTTTATTGCTAGTTTCACACTGTGCAGGGTGAGGCAATCATGATCATTACAGTATCCTGCTCATCACTGTTGCAAAGCTGCAATTTCCATTTGGAAACCCCAAAGTTGGTTTATGTAATGACAAGCACACAACTTAACTAAACAATTTTGTTTTTTCCAGCTCTTTATCATTAATTGTCTTACTTGTCTAACTACCATCCTCCAAACAGGATTTCCTAAGTTTGGCATGTTCATACATTGCTCTTTTTCTTTTCCTAAATGTAAAAACTAAAAAGAGTCGCTCTGAGAGAACATGCCACTGAGGAGTGTTTTTCTATTCTGTGATGCTTGATAAATATGGGCCCATGTATTATTCTGGAACATGCACTACAGTCATGTATTACATTCACACTGTTTTTCCCTCCCCTTCACTATTGTCTCTCTGGTTTCTTCATTATTGAAGGTGCGCAGGTATCTTGGAGACATCACTCCACAGAGCCGTTCTATTTATATTTTTTATCTTCATTTTCACCCTTTTGGCCTTTGTGGCTTCAGCAGGCGATGCAAGAAACTATGACTTGTTCTCCATCGAAACCTTGTGGAACAGTGCATATCTGCTGCTGCAGCCTTACTGGAGTGTGCACTATGGTGCCTTACCTCCTGTTTGATCTTAACACACCTTGTTATAAATCGGTCCATTCATATTCATTATAGGCTCTTTCTTTTGTAGTTGAACTTTTTGTATACACCACAGATAATAAAAAAGATGTTTTATTGAAGATATTCTCATTTGTGCAAACATTTTACATGAAATGAAAACATTTTAACTTCACCAAATAGCCACATGACAATTTGACACAGTAAGAAACACACTGGTGTAAATTTAAAAAAATGATGTGATGGATGAGCTTTAGTTTCAGGTTGTTTCTATTGCTGGCTCACTGTCTGCCATAGCTTTCTGAAACACGACTGCGGAACAATCAGTGTAGCTACATCTGTGACAAGTTAAATGACAGGATCATCAACATTTAGAAGTTGTTTTCTTGTGTGTGTTTTAATAGCATTTATGCCAGTGAACGATTCCACCTGCTTGCTATAATCATCCTAAGACAAACAGACATAAATGTAGATAAAAAGCATAATAATGATAATAATAACATAAATGTAATTTGACTTAAAGACAATAAGATGCTTTTATTTATTCAAACTCTTCACTGAGATTAGAAATTTGAAGTTTCATCTAACTTAAAGCTGCTACAAACTTCCATATTTATTTTCCCTTTTAACACAAACAGGCTTTAACATAATTCTTATTATGAGAACAACCCAGAACTTCAGTTTACTTTGCATCTTTCGCTTACATCAGTCAAATGTGGAGACAGTAAACGTTAATCTCCCCACTCGCCCCACCCAGTTGGATTCCCGTGTGGGGTTGGAGAACACCCCCCATTCCCAGACGGAAAATAACAAAGGGGGAAGGATCGGATCGGGGCCGGAGGGGATGCGACGACGGGTTGAAACATGACAATTTTCATACTGCTGTTGGCTGGAGATTCATTGTGTGGACATTTGTGCTGGAGTTGAAGCCGGTGGACGCGGATGCTGCGGCGGTCGGAGCTGGATGCTGAGATGCTGATGACAGGCCGAACATCTTTACCATCTTCCTGTATCGTGGATGGAGACCGACGCTAGACGAGCTGAAGACGATCAATCTGAAAACTAGAGCAACCGGGTGCTTCGATCCAGCCTGCAGCCAGAGGACCGGCGGTGTGAGGACATGTTCTGAGCGGGGAGCTGCGGCGGCGCCCGGCGGGATGAAGGCGCCGAAGAGACCGAGGCCGACGCGGCTCCTCCGGCTCTGCGTCTGCGGAGTCGCTCTGCTCGCAGCCGCCTGGATCTTCCACTTCACGGATGTTACAGGTGCTTCTCCCAGGGCAGATACATACATCAGCTGTTGTGTTGTTTAGCCTAAAACCATCATCGGTCTTGTGCAATAATGATGCTGTTATTACCGCGTATTAACAATAAGTAAATAACAATAATTTTTTTATCAACTTGGTAGAGAAAATAGAAACATATTTTAGAGTTTTAGAAAAAGATTTTTCTACAATGGCCGTGTTTCACAAACACTGATATGTATAACAACTAATTTTTTAATCTGTGGTTTATATTTTTACATGTCATTCCTTTTTTAGGCTCTGATGGTGACGTTTCCCTGTCCAAGAGAGAGCTCATCCAGCCAAAAGAAGACACCAACCAGACTGACACTATATCTAGATCAGGTGAGTTCGTTTACCACACATTTGTAAGTGTCCGCAGGAACCGAGAGAGAACCCTGTTCATTTAAGACAAACATCTGTGCTGAGTTGGACAGGTCTTGTTTAGCCATAAACCCATTAAAGACTTTTAGTTGGAGTTTTTATGTAGTAATGAATTCACAGTACATGGTGACCCTTGTAAGACTGTGTGTGTTGACGCCTCTCCACTAATCCATTTAATCCAAGTCTATCTACATCAGCTCCAGTCCATCTCATCCTTCATTTATTCAAACTCTGCACATCTAGATTTTTAAACACTGCTGGGCCTTTGAGGCACACGGTTGCTAGGAAACTGAATGTTGATTTTGTGGTTGTATGCCATGTGCATCTGGAGCTGTTCAAAGTGCCTGGCCTGTCCTAATGACCGGATGATGATGATGATGCTCTCATCAGCAGCCTTCTCTCATTTCTGTGGGCTTGTAGCTGTGTGTGGCATTTGAGACAGAGAGAAAAACAACAGCAGTATCCTATGATACTGATCATTAGTTGAAGAGATTTTGTTTCTATAATTAAAAATAATTAGATTTGATTTGGTCAGGCTGTCCAAACAACATTATGTGACAGGTGGTCACAATAGTTTCTATTTTTCCAACCCAACGTTGTTTCTGCTTCAGGATCTTATATAGTTTTGTTGTACTTTATGACCTTCATTTAGAGATTGTATAAGTCCGGACAGCTAAACCTGAACCCTGTTGGATTAATATACCCTAAAATGGCTTCTACAGTATTGTTTTTGGCACAGCCTCATAATTAAGGTTTTTATGACACTGTTAGCTGTGACTTTTGTTTCAGCTTATGTGCAAGACAGTGCAGTCTGGCAAAATACTCCCTTACTCTTGGAAAGAGGGCGTTGCATTGTCTACATCAGCCAAATTAGATGCGTCTGTAGGTTTAGAGGAAGTGCTGTCGTCTGGAAGAAGTAGAATGTGGAGTTTAAATACCTGAAGGATTGTGTCTATTCACAAAAAATGGATAAACAACTGACTCATAATATAACTGAAGGCTTTGTCATATGACCGTGGCATCACTTTAAAGCATTCTGTCTCAGCCCCCGTTTCTGTTGCTAGGGAATACACAAATTGCACGTTCAACACTCACACACATCACGCACATCACGCACATGGACACAGAAAGGACTAGAGGTGCAGGGTAGGACTGCAAATGACAGCAAGTTTTATCATTAATTAATCAGTTGAGTATTTCTCCATAACTTAATGACTACCAAAGATATTCAGTTACAATGACATACGTCAAAGAATAGCAAAATCGATGGCACTCAGAGCATTTTTCAAAACATGTGTTAGAAAGAGATTAACAACAGAAAGAGGAGCAAAAACGAAGCAAAGAAGAGAGGGACGAAATAAGAAAAGTGCAGGTGCAGAAAAGAGGATTCTTTTAAAGATGTGCACTGATTTGTTGTCCTTGACACTTGGCAACTACAGCAAAAGCATTAAGTGTTTGGTCTTCACTTTTTAAAGGCACTAAATGCTCAACAAGCACAACAAATCCTTTCAGTATGAAATGCATTTTTTGGTTATATTTTTGGCAACATCTTTAACAAATTCATGATAACTTAGATTATAAGATGATATAGCTTTCTGTGTTCAAGCAACCGTCTACATTCATGTAGTTTACTTCCACGTAAAACTAAGAACATTTAAAATGCAAAAAGTATTTTTTATGCCTCTAGAGCCATTTAATTGTTGAGATGCATGAAAGATGTTTATTTTCTCTAACTCAACTAATTAATCAATTAACTGTTTTATATCTTCAAGAATACCTGAAAGAACAGAGAGACGCATGCAAATCCTTAATTTGCTGTTTTAACCAAATAATTTATTTCATGTTTTTTTTACTCATATTTGTATGTAGGTGAATTGATTCAGACAAAAAACTGGTGCTGAACTTGGAGTGTCAGTTTTGGTGTTAGGTGCCTTCTTAAAAGAATTTGTTTGGAGAGTCTCTTAATATATAGTAACGCCAAGGTGAACACACTAATGTCTCTGAGTAGATGAGGGTTTGAATGGACCTGAACCTCTGTCTCTCCATCTCTTTTCCAGCTATCAGTGAGTTTCCTGCAGACATCTTTACTCTGGAGCAGAGGAGACAGGGAGCAGTCCTCCTTCATGTTCTCTGTGTGAGTATCTGCTCTGCTGGCAGATCAGTCAGACTTATAAGTATCACAAATAGCTTCACATACTTTCTAAATCATCTACCTCCTGTGTTTTACAGGCTATCTACATGTTTCATGCACTGGCCATCGTTTGTGATGTTTACTTTGTGCCATCACTAGAAAAAGTATCTGAGGTATGAACTAAAGAAATGTTTTTTCTTTCATGCTGCCTATGTGCTTCCAGTGTTTATCAGAGCAACAGACTAATTTCCTAAACTCCAACTGCATTTGAATAAGAACGAAATTCTACATTTTTCCTACTGCAACACCAACAATGTGTTTGTTTATCTGTAAATACATGTTGTTAAATTGAGACATTGTTGGCAATGAGGGAAAAAAAGATTACAACTAACCTTTTTCTTCAATTATTTAAACTCCTCTGCGTCTGTCCTCCAGAACCTTCACCTCAGTCAGGATGTTGCAGGGGCGACTTTCATGGCAGCTGGGAGCTCTGCCCCTGAGCTATTCACCTCTTTGATTGGTCAGTGTGTCTCTAATCTAATCAATAACTGACTCTAATTATTTCCTTATCCCTACTCCTATTACCTCCAATTAAATGCCTCTTCACCTGATTAGGAATGAGAAAAATCAAGTGTTTGAAGCGGAAGCACTTATTGGCCAATTAAGAAGACATGAACTTCCATTGCTTAGATGTTTTAACAAAGTAGAACAAGTAGAAGAGACTAAAGAGTCAATAAGATAAGAATTGCAGAGGGGAAATTTATAGTCAAGAACACTCTTTGTTAACAAGATGCTGTGGCTCAGATATAAAACAGGGAGAAACTTTTGTACAGGTTTTGGAAACGTAAAAATAGAACAATGTAGGAGATTTATCCTAGATACTATTAGAAACTTGTGCCTTTGGCAGAAGATACATGGTTTGTTTAAATAGGCATGTTGCTAGAAACAAAAGTATTTCTGTGATTTGTAAAAAAGAAACTTTTACTTTTAGCTCACTGAGGCTTATCGATCTTCCCTAACATATATTGCTTCTAATATAATCAGTTTTACCCATACAATAACAAAAAGTCCAGCTTGACAAGTAACGGAGTGACTTTAGCCAATATTTACTAAATATTTCACTATCAGTAGCAAAAGATAAAATGCATCTTCCCAGTCTCTGTTGTCATAAACTCAAAGCTGTGAGAGATATTACTGAATGTCTTTCTACCCATAATGTTTGGAAAGAATATACAGTCCATCATTTCTGTTGCCAAACTGTCACATTAAATTTGTCTGTGCTCATCATTTGGCTCTTTCCTACTGTGTGTTATTAGGGGTGTTTATCACGAAGGGAGATGTTGGTGTGGGAACTATTGTGGGATCAGCTGTGTTCAACATCCTGGTCATCATCGGCATCTGTGGCATCTTTGCTGGACAGGTACGGTACATTCAGAGAGGAGCTAAAGGAACAACTAGCCTAACCTTTACCAAAAAGGCCACACACAAACTCGTCCCTTAACTTTTTAGCTTTTGTTTTTTGCCATTTAAAACCACTCAAACTTTTGATGCACATTTTCATCACTGTATTTAATGATGTGCTAGACCAGAGTGATGCGTTAATTTTCTGTGTGTGCCCATTTACTCTCCAGCCCATCACTCTGAGCTGGTGGCCTGTGTTTCGTGATGCTGTCTTCTATATCCTGTCCATAGTGGTGCTTATCCTGGTGAGAAAACATGTGGGCAAAGTGCATTTCACACTGTGGTCTTGATTTTTGGACAAATATTAACAGAATTATACAATCATAGGGAATCTGCCAGATTTAAAGAAGTAAGATCAGATGAGAGATGCACAGCATTCATTTTAAATGATAAAGATAAATGACAGCAAACCAGATGCAGTTACACCTAAATTTCATCCTATGCTCTCAACCAACAAATTAAATACTTTTAATTTTTACTTTTTTACATTTTTAAGATCATAATTTTCATTTGGCTAACAGTAGCGACAAACTTCTAAAATATTACCATCTACTAAAATAAATGCCACTGACACTAGGTTTTTGAGACCAGTACAGATATTCATATTTGAGAGATTAAAGAATTGTACAAGAAAACATATTGTATTGTTTGCTATATTGGCAGATATTATCCAGTTCTGTTTTGTTGTTGCGTCAATCAGACACGTAAAATGTGAGTTCCTAGGGTATAAATAAGGGGTATTTTCATTTATCTGCAGGTGATCTATGATGAAAAAGTCCTGTGGTAAGAATATAATGAAACCCTTTTACTACGCAGCCACCTCTGCTATCTGCATATCAGATCAGATTACAACACAGACTGTCACCGTGATGAATGTGGGTGTTTGTGTGCTTGTCTCAGGTGGGAGACCATCATCCTGATCTCTATGTACGGGATCTATATAATTATCATGAAGTGAGTCACTTTCTCTTCTTCTCATATTTCCATCCTATCCTATCCTATTCCATCCATCCTACCACACAGTCTCCACCTACTTAAGTCACAAAGTTCATGGCTGTGTGTCTGATTCTTGTGTAGGTTCAACCGATCTCTGTGCAGCCTAGTGGAGCGACACTGCAGCAGGGCAGGGCAGCCATGCCTGGGCAGTCTGCGACGGACAACTGCCGTTGGAAATGTCGGGGACTGTGACAATGACATGGTGCCACTGAAGCCAGGTGCAGGAGCTCGTAGTTGTGCGTGTGCATGTGTGGGTCCAAAACATCATAAGGTTCTCTTAGTCTCTGAGCTGTGTTCATCAAACCTAGTGACACAGATGAGCTGTCATTCTAACCCATTTTTGTTCCCCTGTGGATTTCCAGCTCGGTTAAAAAGAACTGGATCATATTAATGGGCACAGTTTGCTTCTCCTCTTTGTCCTCTTTGTCTTTATGTCTCTCTCCATTTTCCTCAGACTCATGTGTGGTGGCCGGTCAGGACTCTGGGGTGGTGATGGTGGATGAGCTGCTGAACTTGCACCCCCACCAGCTCTCTTTCTCAGAGGCAAGCCTCCGCCTTCTCATCTCCCCGCATTTCCCCCCCTTCACCCGCCTGCGCATGGCAGGGTGCATAGTCATCAATGAGGTACACTGCACGTGCCATCACCCTTCACATAACGTCAAGTTGCCATAGCAAGTTTTTTCTGCTATGATTGGTGGGTATTAAATTGCACATGCGTTTTTGTATAAAAATGTATTTATATATAAGTTTAAAATGAGCCATAACAAAAATAATACATAATAATATAGTCAAAGGTTGCTGCACTGTAACTTGTGCATTAAAGCCATTACGTGCAAAGGCAAGGCAAATATCTAATAGGCAAACTGATCCAAAATCACATTTCCTGTTTCTCCAGTTTTTTGTAACAAGTATAAAAATGTCAGCTGATGCCTCCTAATGGTGCACTAAACTCATCCTGCCACTTTCACTTTAGGAAGAATTAAATCACTGGCTCTAGTGTGAGTGAAAAGGAAATACTTTGCATTAAAGCAGACATAATTATTTTTTATTTCATATTTTTTATGTTTATGGGTTATTTTAGATTTATACTACTGTGACTTATTTAGCTTAGTCTATTTTGAATACATTTATTTTTGTATGTATGTGCGTGTTTAAGTGCCTTGGTCTGGGACCAGCATGTACAGAAGATGAGGTAATGGAAGAGACGAAAGTAGCATAGATTAGGGAGTAAACAGAATGAAAGATGGGGAGCTGTGTCCCAGCATATCAAACAACATCCTGTTTGCTTTTCGGACGCCATCTATTAAGCCCACAAAGACACAAACAGACACAGGGCCGCCTAATGCATAATATTATCGCAGACACAAAAGCACAGAACCCAATCTCCAAATCTGCTTCTTCACTCTCTGCTCTTCTGCATGTGTGCCTTCCATTTCCACCTCCAAATTAAAGTGTGACTGCCAATGCTTCTCCTGCTTGCTGCCATGCCCCTAATCAGCGCTTTCCAAATCCCCACCAGTGAACGCGTGGACATGCCTGGCTGCCAAATCACTTTTCCTGCCAGTTCTCATATTGTTAGCCCCAGTTATATAAAATAATTTCCATAAGCTTGTTGCAGCTTGCTTGTGTTTCTCTAGTCATTTTATTTTCTTCTTCTTTTTCTTCTTCTCCCACTTGTCACTGGCTGCACCCTGCTTCCCTCTCCTTCCACAGAGGCAGAGGCTGATTCGGGCTCGAGTCGGCCCTGAGGAGGGGGGAGCTTCAGGGGAGGAGGGTTTGGGTGCTAGCGGGCCATGGGAGAGAGAAAATGGGACGGTGGCAGAAGGGGAAAGGCAGACATTGGAGGAAGACAGGGAAAGGGATAAAGAAAGTGGAGGACAGACAGGTAGTGGAGCACAGCCGAAAGAGGAGGAAGAGGAAGAGGACGAACAGGAGGAAGCACAGGAAGAGACTGGCCCTTTCAAACCCTTCGTCTTGCCAGGTGAGTGGTCAGTGCTAAGTTGGAATAATAACTCTGTCACCCTGTGGTTCCTTTGTGCGCCTCTTGAAGGCAGTAAGAGAAATTAACAGGGTTGAAAATGTTAGACCAAGTGGCACGAGGAGTTTTCTGTAATGCAGAGGCACAAAGAATAACAAGAGATAATACTCTTCAGCATAACACTCTGATTTATAGCTAATAGTCCTAATTAATGAGGGATGATGGGACGGCACATGCAGGGGGTGCCACCTGAATAAGGCTTAGATGAATCTCTAATGGTCCTTGTAGGGACACTTGTATGTTTGTGTTGTACTCAGATGGTTGGTGCATGCGGCTGAAGTGGCTGCTGTCCTGGCCTCTGAGCGTCCTGCTTCACTACACCATCCCCGACTGTAACCTTCCCCTGTGGGAGCGCTGGTACCTGCTCACCTTCCTGTCCTCCACGCTCTGGATAGCCCTCTTCTCCTACCTCATGGTCTGGATGGTACGAAATCCACACACACAGAAAAATGTTTTGTCTATCACTTTGCTGTGTGCACACACAAAGTTTTGATTTTAATACACAAATTATTGTATTGTACTTTGTGTACTGTGATATACATAAATAACCTTTTTTTCTTCTACCTAGGTGACCATAATCAGCTACACACTTGGTATCCCAGACGTCCTCATGGGTATCACTTTTCTGGCAGCCGGAACCAGTGTCCCTGACTGTATGGCTAGCCTCATTGTCGCCCGTCAAGGTGTGTTTGTGTGTGTGTGGTTCCTTACACGATTGATCCAGAATATTGAGTTTACATTGCTGGCGTTAGAAATACGGGTTTAACTCATTCTTAACACAGCGTCCACCAACTAGCTTTTTCCATAGCCCAGCAGATAATCATGAGTGAATGAAAGCTCTAGAAAGAGTGATGGTTAATATGTCAAAATTCTGCATTAATTCTCAATATGTTTATGATATGATAAAATATGATAATTATTCCTTGTATGCTTGTACTTTGCTTAATGACATGGATGTAGAAAATATCCGTTATTATGATTGGCTGGTTGTCACTAGAATTCTTGCTCTACCTATTTTCAAACAATTTCCCCTTGTGTTTGCGCATGCATCAAATGTTTCAGGCATGGGTGACATGGCTGTGTCCAACTCCATTGGCAGTAACATCTTTGATGTGCTTCTGGGTCTGGGGTTCCCTTGGGCACTGAGGACTCTCATAGTCAGCTACGGTTCAGTGGTAAGAGCTGTTTCTACCACCCAGCATGTCACAACAAAACAGTAAGATCCCATTTCCCAGATGTTAGGAAAGCTAAAACCATTTCTGCTTCCACTGACCTACATAGTTAAGATCTAAACCTTATATCTATGCAGAAGTCGTTTAGTCAGATGTTATTATCCTGTATATTTAACCCTCTATTTACCAAAATGCTGCAGTGTCCCTAGTGCAGTGCTGGCAGGGGGCAAGCTGCCTCATGGCATTTCTGTGTTGTCTCTCTGCTCTGCACTAAAGATGTTATTAATGAGCTTGTGGCTAGTGAGCATAGTGGAGCATTTAGGAGCTGAAGAGCCTTGTAAAGAGCAGTTAGTAAAGACAAAAACAGAAAAGGAGTGGACACTGCTACTTGCATTTGTCAGGCAGCCAGAAACATAACTGTTCCTACTGAATACTATCATTACATCATATCATCTAAAACTACAGCCAAAAAAATGAAAAACAAAGAGAGTAACTGCATGTTTTATTTACATACATTTAAATTCTGAATGATTAATGCTTAGATTTTTATTTTTTAGGTGACAATCAATAGCAAAGGTCTGGTGTACTCAGTGATTCTGCTGTTGGCCTCAGTCACACTTACTGTAAGTAGATCTTTGCCACCATATTTACTTTGCTGTTGAAATGGAAACAAATATAATGTTATTTCTGAGAATGTGACATGAGTAAACAACACCTCTTCCACCATCACCTGTCTGTTTTTCATCATCTGCGATTTTTATCTGTTTTTATCCTTGTCTGGCCTGAAAGCTTTTGATTCACTTTTCCAACTGTGCAGGATATGAGAATATATTTAGGGCTGTGCAACAGGAAATTAAGATCTGTCTTTCTTTCTGTCCAACCTCAGGTCCTGTGTGTCCATCTAAATCGCTGGAGATTGGACCGCAGGCTGGGACTTTGTCTCATGCTGCTATACGCCATCTTCCTCCTCTGCTCCATCGGCTTCGAAAGGCTGTAGAGGACACACACTCATACACAACCAAGGCCACAGTTGTGGTCAAACACTGATCTGACTTGTTTCCACTTGTTTGTCATCATGAATCAGATGTGCAGACAGATGAATTTTCATTTCATATCAGTGTCTGTATGTGTTTGAGCAGCATTACTGTGACACCAGCTGCCTGAAAGCAACATTGTTTACCTTTGATAAATGAGTATTTTACATAGTTTTGTACCGAGTACCTCCACCCCAGATTTTGTGAAATCGAACCCAACTGCACTGTCTCACCACAAATTTATAAAGTATTAAATTTGTATTCAGAAACCAAGAATACTGTATCATGAATCCCAAAGTGTGTTAGTTTACTTCTTACTTTATGACTGCCACAGATAACCTCAGTGACCAGATGATTATACATGTACATTCATGAAGTGGTTTTCAGTCAGTGCAGTTATTTATGTCCAGTTTTCATTCCCAGCTTTGTATCTGTGGCTGTAAATGGCATTGCATGGCTGATCCTCACGCTCCAGATATTTGCACTAACCACGACTGTCTTAGTCTCTCCCCTCCCCTATTTTCCTACTAAGCTTTTCTGCAGGGTATTGGTTTTGTGCTGGACAAAGACAAACATGCTATATGTTGTTTTGAACGTCTGCATTTGGAAAGACTCCTTGAGTATACATTTGTTGAGTGCAATAAAATGCTTTGTTCTGTGCCATTTTCTGTTTTTTTCAGGTGACAATGCACATTTTAGACTTCTGCAGAAAATTCACAAGCCTGATTTAAACCGAAAGGTAATTAATGTGAACGTGAATTAGGAAAAGATGAGAATAAAAACCATCTAACATTAAACATTTTCCCAATAGATTTTGGCTAAAGGTTGCTAATGGAGAATGCATGAAATTCACCAGTTTTACTTGTTGATCTACAAGAAAGACGACTAGCATACATTTTGTAATTAATTAAATCATTAACATCCCTCGATTGACTGTAGATTATAATTACAATGCTGGGTGTAAGTGTGGGTTGTTATAAGTGGTACATAGTCACTTATAACATCCATAGTCTACCGCAAATTAATAAACCATAACCAGCAGAAGGTAGTTCAATGGTGGAACAAAAGTTACATAAGAACATGAGTGTTGTTGCCAACGTGCTGTCAGATTCCTGTTGGAGCTGAAAGATGTTACCTGCAGCCCTTCAGCACCTGGGACAGCTCCAACGAACTCTGCAGGCCAGTTGAAGGAGCTGTCCACGTGCTGACACAGATCCCTGAGTCATCAGTTGGAACAGGAGATGAGCAGAATGCCTGGTCTCCCAATCCACACTATCAGTATAATTCTATGCAACATATATCCTTCCATATAATCTATATAGATAACAGTTTAGTGTTTTTTATCTATATATGTCAGTGACTTTGGATTGCCCTCTACAAATTAAATTTCACAGTGGAATCAACAGTTCTCTCCTAAAAGATTTGAAACTTGTTTTAAAAGCTTCTACAAGTTGCGTCCT
This sequence comes from Channa striata, assembly GCA_033026295.1. Lineage (NCBI taxonomy): Eukaryota > Metazoa > Chordata > Actinopteri > Anabantiformes > Channidae > Channa > Channa striata. The sequence continues at coordinate 14,880,374 of CM065173.1, read as the reverse complement.
GTTTTCTTTATACATGTTTGCCACCTTCCCTTTGCAGGTAACCTGCACCAACAATAGAACTTAAAGGGACAACTCAACTTGCACAGATGACTATCAATTAGGTTAGGCAATTACAGCTTTGGGGCGAATTTAAAATATCTCGATAACTGTGCAAATTATTTTGTGTTTAAATTAGTAACAACAGAACAAAATTCAGTGATTTTTATTTCAGTCAGGCTAAACCGGCTTCAATACCAAAGAAATGTAAAAATAAAATTGTACAACAAAGTACGTCATTATACAAATACTCATAATGGAGGTCTGACATATCAGAATAATCAAATAAATTCAAACATGTCACAGTCATAACAAAAATAGAAAAAGTCAATACAGTACATAGAATGCATTAGGAGCTATATACTTGAAGTGTCTGCTATATGATAGACTTTACAAAATTCTACTAGAAAAAACTCCCAATACCAACAGATTATCAGGTAATACAAAATGTAAAAAAAAAAATACAAACATACAACATGATGAGTGTGTGCATTCATACAGGTGCAATCTGCATGCAAATCCGCCTCAGTGTGACAAATGATAAAAGCTGCTACAATTTGTATATGAATCTTTCATGCGTTTGGCAGCAGCTGTTAAAAACGACCATGGACAATTTCGTTGCCAAACAGCTTCTAAAAAACGTTAGCACAAAACATTCTTGATGCACCTTTATGGTTACTAGTTTAATAAATTAGACTAACAGCAGCAGAAACCACTATCAGATTCCTTGATAAGAACAGTAACATCTGATTTATCAAATATTTATTTTCCCCCAAATAATAGTGTCTAACAGAAATATGTTAAAAAATGACAGTGAATGTGTTTGACTATCAACAGCATATGCTCAGTTTTACAGTGGCTGGTTAAAGTAACTGATCTATCCAATAAGAGAACTAGCATTAAAGAGCTGGTTTTGGTGTAACCCTAAACTAGCAAGGCCAAAGATTTTGTGCTAACAGCTTAACAAGTCAAAGCCATGTATTTTCTGTCCTTTTAACCGTCTTTGTCCCACTGATTTAAAATGAAACTACAATGATTTGAGTAATTATTTTAAGCTTGTTGTCATGTGTATTTTGTGTAATGATGGACCTTGGCACTGACAGGCTCCACTGAGGAAAACCTCTTTTAAGATGCTCCAGTGGATCAGACAAAAGTACACAGACAAATGCCACAACAAAAGTCCACTGGAACAATAATAATAATCATCATCATCATATCATCATGTTATATAGTAATAATAATAATAATAATAATAATAATTCAATTCCTTGACCCGAATCATGTTGACGCCCCCCCCCCCAGCATTTCACGAGTAAAAATAAATGATTTGGCAGAAAAAAAGCTGCTGTCTTGACTGTCCACTGTGTCTTTTAGTGCGAAAGGGTGCAGGATAATTAGCTGTGATGCTAATTCATTTGCTCCCATGGAGTCAGCAGTAACTATGGTTACTGCGTGATCTTTGTCTCTAGTGTGTGTAACAGTCCTGTGTGTTGGTACTGTATAAATGTATTTGTTTAACGGCAGGCCTCTGGCACTTTGCAGGCAGGCGTGTAGTGACGGTTTGATCCCCATGTTGACTGATCTGAGGTCTGTTTTGGTTGTGAGTCCCCCCCATTGATGCTGTAGATAATAAGACTTCTAAAGCTGATCTGCTATCTGGCTCCGCTACATCCTGACAAAGCCTGGAGCTCCGGACTCAGAGGTCGTCTGACATTTTTGATCGAGGGTAGGGTCCTGGTGTAGAGGGGGCAGGACTTGCTACTGTGCTGTCACTCTGGGCCTGCGTTCTGGTTCTGCTGGTATATGGAGGCCTTGTCCTTGAGCAGAGCCAGGCACAGGTGGCAGCTCCAGCTCCCTGGAAAACAAGGGAACACCACGACAAGCAAATGTGGGTTTTCATGTAGAAATTCATTTTTCAGTGGAGAATGTTGGTTATACTCTTATTGTCTGTAAATGTTCTATTAGAATAATACAAAGCTTAATTTAGAAAAACAATTTAGACTGTCCAATCATCTCCTGAACTACCGTTTCTTTGAATTCACTCGCTCAGTCTTTAAAATGTAGACCTTTTTTTCCCTTGCTGTTCTAAGATGCTCACAAATGATAGACATGACTCACCCAATATTTTGTTTCCAAATTAAGGGTTTTGTGACTAGGTTTGTTTTTGTTTTTTTGCCTTATACTTTTTAAATCTGATATCTTTGCATCTTAGACTGATGGCCAAACAAATCGAAGCATTTGAAGACATCACCCTGTGTTTGAGGTACTGAGTGTGTTTTTTCCAAAAATGTAATGAAAAACATTAAAAGAAATTATTCATGATGAAACATATTAGTTAGCTGTAGTTGGATAACTTGACTGACTAACTGAATCTCATGGAGCAGATTTCCAGAAACGTCATTTTCATTTCAAGTTTTTGTGTCTTGCTTTCCGAGCAGTACTTGTTATTTATTGGCTTAAAACGTCATGTTGTGATAATAAACAACATGACGGCTTTAAAAAATTTTGATATGAAAAAAAAAATAGGTCATAACAGTAAGCTATGACCTTTTCCCTTTCCCTGAAAATTCACAATCCCAAAATACAAAAATCAAAGCTTCTATTTATACGTTGCAATGTGAAAACACATTTTTTTTAAATTACAGCTGCTGCATAATAAGATCTAGAAAGATTGCACTTGTGTTAACAGTTAAATAAAGACCAATGAAGACAGGACAAGGCTAAAGACTGCAGACAGATTTTGGGTCCCAATAAAGTGATAATGCATTGAAGTTTTAGGTGCCATCTTACCCTCCGGGGGTTCTGTCATGGGAGGAGTTAGACAGTACATGTGGTAGCCTCTGTCACAGTCATCACAGAATAGCAGCTGGTCCTACCAGAAAAAAAAATCATGTTCAGTTTATTAGATGAGAGAAAAAAAATAAGGGTGCAGATAAGAATGCAATAAGACCAGCAACTTTAGTCAGTTACTAATGACAACTTTACTGACAGGTCAGCAACTGTCTAAATACTAAATACATATATGGAGCATGTGACATATATGAATGTTTATCTCTTTGAAATAACAACATTGCTTTGTTTCCTTCCTAGTCTGCTCTGTTTTCACAATTTCTTTAGTAGCCCCCAACACCTCTGTGACATAAATTTTTGGAAATACACTGAGTGCATCACTGAGGACTAATGTAGAATGAGCTCACATCGTTCTCGGAGGTGCCACAAACGTTGCAGCACTTGCACTCAATGCACTGCCAGCGGTAGGTCTTCACTGCAGCCATCATCACTGGTGTGAACTGCAGGCATGTTGGGTGGCCTGGAGGAAGGAGAAGCAACGTGAATGGGACTGTAGCAATAGTCATTTTTATTTAAAGAATTCAGCTTTTTAGCTTTTCCAAAATAAAAGCAAAACCAAAAAATGTAAAAAACTGAAGGTTTCACAATTTACTATTTGGACTTTGAAATGAACACTCCTGTTCTCTCAAACTATTGCCAGGTTTAGTCAATCACAATGAAGGACAGGACATTGTAGTTGTCTATAGATACAGTATCTATCAAGTACATCACACCCTCATCTGAGCAATGACTACAGAACATCCAGAGGCTTCACATACTTTCTCTTGTCATTGTAATTTCTACTTTTGTGAAATTCACCTCAGCAGAGCATCCTGCTAACAACGCATTCCTGTGGGGTCTGGTCTATTCATTTTATCATTGAAACAGATGCTGATTGAATTGTCTCTACAAAAATGAGGCACATTAAATTTCCATTTCCTGATTATTTCTTCAATTTCAGTAAACTGAAGTTTGGGAAACACAACCCCCCCTTGTGGACACATGCATCTATCATGCAAGTTTCAAAAGATAATGTTTGAATGTATCTAAACGTAACCTGCATATGTATGTCTACGTGCAGAACCCACAGCTATAGTTCCATATTAATGGATAAGAGTTAGTAATTAATGATAATTACCAACTTGTTATGTGAAATCTTTGCCAAACCCACAGGTCACAGTCCTTAATAATAATAATAATAATAAAAATAATAATAATAATAATAATAATAATATAAAAATTCTACTTCTAAACAGGGTTATAAACTGAACAGACTGAACCTACATATTATTTATCACACTTCTATGATAACTGGCTCTGTACTGCTGTACAATAATACTGCTTCTTTATTTCTGTCTTTTAAACAGATCAATAACAAGTAAGGATGGTGACCTCTTCCCTGAAGCATGCAACATCAGCCTCAAACTTTACACACTGAACCATGCAAGTGCAGTTCATATAAATAGTGAGCATTAAAAATTCATACCGGAGCGTCCACAGTCTGAGCAGGACACCAACTCTTCGGACTGGCCAGTCTTCTGGTTTAAGGTGGAGTCTCCCAGACAGAAGTCACAGTAATCATTAGGCAGGGCCAGCCCGTTAGGACCCTTCTTAGTAGCTGAACAGGAAAATGACCAAAGAAACCATTCAGTTCACATTCCGAATGTTACCATCCCGCAAGCTAGACCAGTTGGACCCGTGTTTCCAGATGAAAAATGACATGACTCTAACTACAGTGTAATACAGGTAAACTATTTTACATTTTAATGTACAAACCTGTTTATGTCATTTCTGTAAAAAATACTTTGTAATCTCTGTAACTGATTGATAATGCACTAAATCATGATCCAAACTAATGAATGAGTGACAACTTACAAAACGCAAAACACAGTGTTGCGTGCACAAAAGAAAACAATAGCAATGCGATGGATATGTATAAGTAAAAAAAAGATGAATGATATGCTGAAAAAATGCCAGGAATGCCAACTGTGCAAGCATGTTTCAGTTGGAACACTGAAACATTTCAAAATCAAAAAAATGATAAGAGCGGGGAAAAAAGAATGAGAGAGACTTCCCCTGAACAAACACATAGAGTACATGCTACATGGCATGCAAACCACAACCCCCCCCCTCTCTCTCCGTCTCTCTCAGCACTAGAGAGTGACTCACTCTTCTGCTCCTCAGGCTGGCGAGGAGTGGGTGGTGCCTCGATCTCCTCGCGGTCCTCGCCCTCCTCCTCGGCCAGGTGAGAGTGTGTATAGTGGTAGCTCAGGCCAGGACGGTTCTTGTAGCGCTTCCCACAGACTGACACACACACACACGGTCATACAATAGTGTTATAGTGATGGCAGCTAATTCTAACTACCGTCCAGAAAGGCCCAAGTCGCTGTACAGCACCCTAAAATGGGCTCCATATCATTTGTTTTGTACTTATTTTCTCACATGGTTAATTTCTGATGGGATTTTAGAAAATCCCTAAGAACGAAAACAGTGAGCAATAGCATTTGAGCTATTGTTGCCAGAAGGAAGTTACTGGGCGCCCATGAAGGGACATCTCAAGAAAAAATGTTAAAAAACAAGATACATCCAGCGGAGCAACTTTTCCAGTTTGCATGTGGTCAAACTTTCGTTTCAAATGGATTCTTTCCGATCACGCCATGCATGGCAGAAGGCTCGTTTTCAGGAGGTAAAACTAAAGCCTTTCTTGCTCACATGCCTGACATATACACACACAGATTATTAAACCAAGGTTTACTCACTGTCGCAGGCATAAGGTTTGTCCCTCTCCTCCAGTGCTGCAGCTGCTGCCTCGGTTTTCTTCTTGCCATTCTTGTCACTGCGACCCTACAGAAGGTAATAAGACAGATAATTTACTTTTAACAAGAACAATACTTACCAGTTACAATAAAGATACAAAACAGGTTGTAGATATGAAATACAAACAAGTACAGTTTTGCTACAGAGTATAAAATTATTATTTTATTTATATATATTATTGTAATGTCTTAATATTTTCTGAATAACCGAATAATCATTTGGTCCGTAAATCATTATAAAACAAATTGTTTTGTTATTTGGGAAATTATTCATGTGGGAGTTGGAGCCATAAAATGAATAATATCAATTGTTACATGGAAAAAAGTGATGAAGACAAGTAACATTTGAGAGTTGAGTTAACCTACTATCACGTTTTTATGTAATTAATGGTGAAATGAAAATATCTTTGAAGCTGACTTGAAATCTGCTAGACGTAACAATGATCATGCAAATTGTTAATCCTATTGTTTTCGATTGTGTGTTAACTGTGTAAGGTTTAATGTTTTGTACTTGCTGCTGCCTATCTTGGCCAGGACTCCTGGTAAAAGAGTTTTTTAATCTCAGGGGGAGATTTTTTTTCCTGTTTAAATAAAAAACACAGACCTACCTTTAATTTTCACACATCTAATAGGGAACTGACTGCAACGTAAGACAATACAGACCCACCTTAGACTTGCTCTTGCCTCGTCTCTTGGGTGTTTCGTCCTCAAAGTCTTCATCGTCCAGGTCATCCAAGTAGTCATCATGGTCTAGGACTCTCTGCAATGAGAAAGTCTACAATAAGTCTTGTTGTAATAAATGAATAAACACCTTTTTAATATTGATCCAGTGTGAAGAGTTTGATGCTTTATAAGAGTACACCTAATATATGTTTAACTTGTCATTCATACTGACACCAAAAACGTGTTGTGATGTAATGTATAAATAATGATTTCACTGAGAAAACACACTTAACAACACAATGACTTACAAATCAGCAAAACACAGGGCAATAAAAGCCCTATGAATCACAATAAGCATGTTTCACAATAAGCTGTCTTTTAAAAAAGAAACTGGAACTGAAGCTATAACAACCTCAGTACCCTGAGCCTTTGAGTCTGACCTTGCGAATGCGGCCAGAGGATGTGTGAGTGGCAGCTGACGTAGCAGGAGGCTCCACTGCTGCTGGATCGTCCTCAGGGCCACGCAGGTCTGATATGCCGCTCCTCCTGTCGAGGGGCTCCCCCTTTAGAAGTGCCTCCAAACTGCTGCCATCCACGGCCCCCAATGCATCGCGCTTCAGACCAAGCTCTAAATCTGCTGCACAAACCAAGCACAACAGTGCAACAACATTGCTTGAGCACAGAAACATGCACCCAATCACTTTACAGAACAGAGGCATCAACATACAACTGTTAATAAAAAATGATATTACCTATTATAATCATTTAACAGTCTTGGTAAAGTTCCACCAACATGAATGAAACCAGCACTTTTTTGTGAGAAATTAAGTTATTTCATCAGATGTGATACCTGCTTTCAGAGGGGGGAAAGCTAAGCGGGGGTCTTCAGGTGGATGGGAACGGCGTTTTTTCCTCCACCGCCGAGCTGGGTAAGAGTACAGCTGCCCCGGAGCTACACCTGATGTGGCCAAATCGAAAAAAAAAAACAAACACATTTTGTCAAATATTAGTATGATTTGACTTTGCCACCATGACTGAACAGAATATCAATTCAGTAATATTAATGAACTATCATTTTACATACCTGTGCTCCGGTGTCTCTTCTCCATCCAGATGTAGCAGTTGGACTGGGCAACACCAGTCTGGGAGTCCAGGAAAGGCATGAGAATGCTGCGCTCAGCACACAGCCGAGCATTGTAACTATGACACTGCTCGATGGCATCTCTGTAATACTGCTCTCCCAGCCTAAAATGGTGAAAGGACACTGCCAAGTTAAAAAATGCACACTGACAGAGACTGTTTCTATTAACTGCTAGATAAATTAATTATAAATAATAAAAAATAACAGTGTTCAACTCTGTTAAGCTATTAATGTAATTTACTAGTATTATCTCTAGCTTTAATATCTGGGGCTGAAACTAACAAATATTTTTCTATTGACAAATTTGTTAAATATTGGAGAAGGGGTGTCCATCTGAATTTCCCAAAGCCCAAGGTGAAACAATAAATATGCAATCTGTGTAATATGTAAATGTTATTTTTTATAGTTAAACTGACCAAAATAACCCATCTCCTACTTAACTAAAATGTCCCTTCTTATTAGTGTATGTGTTCTATAAATGTAAAAAGTTTTAAAGCTACATATCACACTATAAACTGTTCATGTTAATTTCCAAACTATCTGTAATAAGACAGATCATGCTCATATAAATACTTCTTCAAGTTTTAGGGACAGCTCAGAGAAACTTTTGTTTAAGTGTCAAACTCATTCAACCCCAAAGAAGAGGAAAACATTGGACCGTAAAATAATATCAAAACATATTTTGGAGTGGAGGGGGACTTTCTCAATAATGTCTCAGCAATTTCTGTCCAATTCTATCTCCTATACATATAACATAAATGCAAATACCAAAAAATACAGTATATAAAAAGCTAATATCAGCCAGTACTACACATAGGTTTCAGAAAACGGGCATATTCACAATTTACTATATGTATTCATTAAGCATTTTTAGAAAATATTGCACATATTCTCTTTCTTACTTTTATTATTGTTTTATAGTATTCGTGTAAATATTTCATATTTGTTGTGTGCCATGCCTACACCAAGACAAATTCCTAGTACTCCTAGTGTTTTTAACTGTGCGGGGCAATAAACTGTTTTCTGATTTCTGAAAAAGTTCTATTGCTGGCACAAACGCGCGACGCCCCAGTGTTAGAACGACCTGATCACACGGTGAGTGAGAACCGGAGACATCTGGAGAAGGGCCGCTGTGATCCCTGCAAATGGCGCTACCGCTGCCCGCACAATGCACATCTCATCCAACACACGTTCCACTTCTCACATTCAACACGGTTTGTACCATTTGCATATTATGGAAGACATTGTTGCCACGGCCACAAAACAAACACGGTGCACATGCAAATGCCCTTGCTGAAAAATACATATTTCTTATTAAAATTCGCTCACAGAAAAAAGACAGTGACATTGCTGTGGAGCTGTGCTCACAGAGCAGCTAGTCCCTTCGGTTTTTCACAGAGCAGAGAACAGCTACGGGCGCCTGACAGTAAGTTATCGACGGAGCGATGTCGGGAACAAAAGGTTGATTGTTAGCAAGCGTCTTGTCACAACAAAGCGCCCGCCAAGCTAACAGCTTTCGGCAGAATAAACTCTCTCCTCCAGCTGCAGGCGGCTGACTGGACAACGCGGCGTATTCCGCCGCGGTAAAAAGCCCAACGGGCGCCGAAGTTGGAGATGAGAAGTGCCGAAGACGCAGCTCCACGTCGGGCTCGTACCTACCCACGGCTAACAAGCTAGCTTTAGCTCACTGGGAACATCATCCTCCTGGGACAATTATTGTATTTAGGCTTGAGGATGCGGTGTATACGAATCCCTGCAGCCTGCAGTAACACGCTTGGTAAGTGACTATACACACACCTCTGTACGAGCGGCAGTTTTACTCCTAGTATAAAAAAGGTAAACTTACACTTTCACAACACTATCGACGGCCGCCGCCATGTTTGCTTATTGCAGTTGTCAGAAGTGACAGTGCGCATGCGCGGACCTGTTAGCTCCCGTTCCTACCTAATAGAAACAGCCGCTGCTGCACGACGCAGCTGGATTAAAACAAATGGAAACACAGGCGCAGTGAAGAGGCCAGGCCAGGATGCTCCGATCATTCCGGGCAATAATATGCTAAGAAAAAAATCTATTGGAACGACCTAGAAATGGGTTTTGTCTCTTATTCATTTCAAATACGCTGCCGAAAACATTAGAACCACCTCCGCCACCCACTGTGACCTCAATAATAAACATGTATTTGAATGATCACCATGTCATGGCAGAGCCGCTGTGTTGCATTGCATTAGGTTTACCTGTGTATTTGATGAAGTGGCACTAACTAACGTTAACTCCATAGTTAGAGGTGGGATGGTGGAAAGCAACTAAAGATCTTTGGAAGGGATAAAAGTGATGATGGGAGCCCTGCTGTGCTGTCTAACATTCTCTGTGTTTTTCTCTGTGCATCTTAAAAGTCAGACAGACGCCGTGACAGTAGCCTGATAGAAATGTGGACACAGACATTGTCTTCCTCTAAATCCTCCCAACCATTCAGGACCGAGCAGCATCCTCCACACACGGGCTCACACACACGGGCTCACACACTTGTACCTGCAGGATAAAGCCCGGATAATCTCAGGCATGTCTTACTCTGATTTGTGCGTTCTCACATCGACTACCTCCACATAAATTTCATGAGTATTGTCTGACAACATTTCTGTTTCTGTAAACCCCCTTCTCACTATATAGTGTGTTGCCATTTTGTGGTAGTTTCTGAATGTTGAGTGTGTAAATCCATCCACTAGCACAGTCTAAATTCCCATAATGGATTGAAAAGAAAGGTGTGTACAACGCATGTACACTACTTTCTACTAACAATGCCACAATGCAATGCTGCCTGTTTTAGAAATGAGAAAATTTGCGTTGATGACAGATGACATGATGACACAATTTGACAATGTTTGTAATCGTCGGAAATTTGACTGCTCATGAACGACATAATGCACATTAGAGAAAGTTGTCATTAATGATTAAAGCATATAAACCGTCTGTGAAGATTCTCAGTCATCCAGGTCATGGTTATGTGATGGCCTCAGCCAAGTCTCACCTCTGTCTTGTCCATTCTGATTGGCTGTGTTTTTACTGTCTTCCAGGAAGTCAGCGGGTGGACCTGAGACTTTTAGAGATGCAGTACACCTATGTATGTTGGGCCTAGATGTCAATAACCTAGGCCTGCAAGATCCTCTCTTCCTCTTCCTTTGTCACATACTGTTGAGTCAGGTTGCGAAAAAACATTGTATTATATTGCAGGATATAAACCATTTAGAAATATTAACCTAAAAGAACGTAGTGGGTCTAACTTTATTTTTACCAAATCATCTAATTAGCTTATAAATGAAATGAATGAGTGTGCACACTTCCAAGTTTATGTATGCTCAGTTTTATCAGAATAGCAATTGTTGTTTTTGCTGCTAATGGTTTTACACTTTAAATAAACTCAATTAAGCCACTTTCTCATTGTATCCTTCATCTCAGGTATCAAAGGGTTAATATCCTGTATTTGTGCAAAGTGGGGCTTTTTTATGACAGAATGAACACTGTGCCCTTGATGACCATTAACCTTGGACAAAGAAGTTCTGTTTTATTTCTTGAAATAACCATGAATCTCTGATAGAGACACAGTTGCTTACAGCTGAGGAGCATTGAACATTACAAAAGAGCCAACCAGCAAATCACTTTCCTTTATATTGTAGTTGACCTTGGAATTATTTTATGGGAAAGCAGTGGTACTGTGACTCCTTCCTGTTAAGTCAGGTGATATGACTGACTGAGAGACAGACGTGGACAGAAGAGAGCAGTCCTGGATTAATCTACATTCATTCACAGCCAACCAGACACAGAGCAGAGCGGTAAGATGATCACTTTTGCTGAAAGATTTGCCGAAACCTGTCAAAGTTTGCTAACTGCTCTATCTGTATTTATTCTTAGAACTGAAGTCAGACTTTGACTGTGGATTGAACTTGGTGTTGCTACTTGTTTGCTAACAGCAGTGAGGCTGTAAATAAGTAAAGAGGTTAGCAGCTGTTTGTGGACAGATCTAAACAGACATTAAGCAGAGGTTGAATCTGAATGGTTTTCATGAATCAACACAAATTACAGAGCGTTGAGATACAGGAGCTACCTGTTGTTGTTTGGACCCTACTAACCTCCATATGACAGTTTATTATTTTCCCAAGAGCCCAAAAAAACAACTAGCACTCTACAGCTGAAATAGTTGGTTGATTTACAAGAAAAGGAATATGCTACACATTTGATAATTAAAAATTGGTTTGTGTTGTGTTTTTCAAAAAAAGCCTGAAAACTGATTGGTATCTACTTCTCAGATTAGAATATTTTTAGTTTCATAGTTTTCTGTGACAGTAACCTCAACATTTTGGCAGTTTTTGACTGTTGGTCACACAGTATTTTTCCTGACAGTTTATACACAAACAATCAAGGTTATTGGCCAAATGTATTGAAAAGAATATGTTCAGTTTTGTCACAAGGTCCTTCCACAAGATGGAGCCACAAGATGAAGGACCTGTTACAGTTGATTTACTCACACATTTCTGACATATTTGCAGTTAGTCATATTGTGTTGACCCAAATGATATAAAATGACTCTGTATCTTTTGGGACAGCCTCCTTTGCCTAGTTAGTGAGTTTCACCCAAAGACCAGTTTTTCTCAACGTTCTTAGTGAGAGGGATGGCCTGCTGGCAGAGCAAGTCTCTGTAACTGCTGGGAATGTGACCACATACCACACTTCAAGCATGTTTTTTTTAAACACATTTTGAACAAAGTTTCTTGTAATATGTTATGTTTAATGTGAGTTTTCAGCTCTATTTCCCTTCATTCAAGAGCATCTGTCTTTCTTTTGTTGCAGGTTTCGCTGACATAGTGAAGAAACACATGTGCATGGGTGGGGCAGTAAGGTTTTCACTGCTGATAGACAGTAACTGCTGTTTTATTTGCCAGCAAAAGTAAAGGGCACTAAAGTAAAAGTTCAATTTCACCCCCAGTTTTTCCTTATCATCTGGCCTTCATTCTTGTCCTGACAGAAGTGTCTGATACTTTGTATACAGTTTACTGATAAAACATCTGAATTCTTAACTGTGACATTTTACTTACTTTCACTTGTGAGTGTTTTCCTAGGAGTGCAACTACTAATTATTTTCATAATTTTAATTTATTAATCGATTAATAACTTGCACTGCAGTAACGTCCAAACATAAGGTTCAAAGTTTATTTGACCAACATTCCAAAATCCACAAATAATTTGATTTACAATCTGATATTACACATGAGAATAAAAAGAAGATTAAAAGAGGTACTGCATTATAGAAAAAAATTACCCTTTTTAACAATAGTAAATCATAAAAAGCAATGTCAGCATAGCTCCACAATAAAACTTTAAAACCGAGATTTTGCATTATATAGCCTCTTGAAAAAGCAAATGTTTGGAGATATTTGATCAAATTGAAAAAAGCGAGGCATAATGAGTTACTAATTGCAGTTCTAATATTCTCTTTGTCATGGTTCATTACTTAGGAAAAGGATGCAATTGTTTAACTGCCAACAACCTACTTAAAATATGTATGTTAGAGACGAAATTAAAACTGGAAAAGAACCAGTGAATAGGATGTATGCAAACTGCACTAAAACCTTTAGTTAAAAATGTAAATGTACACATACTACATGTTAACTCATTTTGTGTCAAATGTAAAAATTGAGTTTGTTTGTTGCACATTAAAGTCCATAACTTTAATTATCTCTCACTATAAGTTTACTGCCACGTTAAACTTAGAACACATGTAGCCAGAAAGGACGGAGAGTCAAACAGCTGACCCATTGGTTCGTGGATGATTGCTCTACACCGTGTTAGAATTACTGCAATTTGTCTAATGCAACAGAACTTTGAAACTTTGTGAATACTATTATTACAAGCTCAAAATGTTTGTGACCCCATTTTGATTCCATAAACAGTATCTTTAATTTGGATTTTACCAACAAAATATTCAACACATCAAACACCTCACAAAAAGTTGACTCAGTGTAACTAAAAAAAAGAGAAAAACCTGAGACTAGAAGGGATGGTCATGAGTTGTCTAATATGGGGCGTACGTGATAGTCGTTGACAGTGACTGCCTGAAACCATGGTCAGCAACAGGGCAAACAGGTTCACCTGCTCACACCAAAACCACCCTTTACTTTTTTTGGTCACTGTCATGTTGTAGAGCAAGATACATTAATGGCAAATGTGTTCTACAAATGATCTGCAGAGTGGAAGAGGATGATAAGACCAATAGTCTTTAGTTTGGATTATCAGGATTGACCCGCTGCCAGAAATTGTTCGACTGGGTCAAAGTAATTTATAGCTTCTGCCCCATCACCACTAACCAGCTCCACCTCAGTAGTTTAGTGCCTAAAACAAAATAGAATATTGTCATTAAACCAATACAATTCTCTGTATAAAACAATACAGAGACAGAAAGTCTGTAATAATAACTTATAAGTGCCCCCCCAAAATATATAAATATAAATAAACCTTTAGAGCATCTTCTGTTCTGAGCTTATTGTATACATTGTTGACTGATTGTAGTACTGTTTTACTACTACTATCTACCAAATTCTCTAGACCTGGCAGGGACAGAAAACTGAAAATCAAAAGTGGTTTGTATGTCTGGGGTCCTAAAGTAGCCATAACGTCCACTCTTACATCCTAATTAAACATTTTTGATCCTCTAATCATCATCCTCTGTCCTGGCGTCTCTTGTCTTTTACTAATTTTTTTTCTCACCCCTTCAGTTCTGAATGTTTTGAAATGGATACTAGTTGAACTCAATATATTTTCTGTGTCCCTTGGCTGATTAAGTAAAACAGATAAAGAAATGTACTCAGTAAAAAAAATGTTTGGGATCACTGTCTAGTAGACAACCTAAATAACTGGCTATAAATAATTTATTTATTGAATTAAAAAGTTTGTAGTGTGTGGTATTTTAAGGGATAATTGGCGCCTGTTGTGGACAAGCACATTTGCTTCTGTCATTTTTCAGTTTGTCAAAATGTAGCCTACAGACTGTTTACTAAACTCCTCCTGATTATTCCGTTTTTATGTATTTCAGGGGGCAGGGGGGGCGTGTGCCAAAGCTTCCAGCCGCCCAGTACGTTGCCATGGACAGTTGATCAGACACACGTCCACTAGACAGGTAAACTAAAAACAACTGATCATTAGATCTGGGAGCACTGTGATAAACTGGAGGATGCCAAGTTTTATTATTTCACTTCTTTTTAGTCTCTAGTAGATCATTTTGTGTCAAAGATTCGTCGCCATCGACCGGGTTATTTCTGCTCACACGCTCACTCCCAGCGGCGCGCTGAGCGTGGCGCATGACGCACGGTCTTTTTTCGCTCTGTGCGTATAGATCTCTGATCTCTGTTTAACAGCTGATAGGGTTCAAAATGTGCAACGCAGCACCAGCAGTAATGTAATATTAGTAAACCAGTAAACTTAATAAACACATTTCTAATACCATGCCAAGTATAAAGCATGTCATGAAAAAATGTTTTGCCCGTTCAAATTAGACACCGGATGTTTAAGGGTTTAAAGGTGATAAACTGCAGATTCTGTTACTTAAATCCGGTTCTGCTTGTTTTGGAACGCGTCCTCTGGGCTAAGAGAGGGAGAGGGAGCCACAGTCTGTCAGTTATTCTGCCAACATGAGCCTGAACGTCCCGGGACTGGTGGTGATGGTGCTCTTCTACCTGATGGTGCTGGGCACCGGCGTCTGGGCTTCCCTGAAGGCGAGGCGGGTGCAGAAAAGCCAGGCCAGCCGGACAGAGGTCACTCTGCTGGGGAACAGAGAAATCAGCCTGGTGGTGGGAATCTTCACAACGACAGGTGAGTGTGCCAAAATAATAAAAAAATGGTTTCAGCAATATTGATCCAATTTTGTTCAATTACATTTAACGTGCGCGTTAAATTAGCGTTTTAGATAATTAACATCACATTTTTGTAACTTGTACCAAACCCTTGTACCAAAATTCTATTTTTCTAGTGATTTGTCATTTCACATTAGTTAAACTGAAGTCACATTGTAAAAACTCACTTCAAGCAGACAAACTCTGAATGTCTTTTTACTGCTCAAAATCCATGACCACATCTTCCAAAATCCATGAACTTATTTCAGTTCAAATTGTACTCCTCCTGAACTGCAATTTGAGTTGAAAAAGAAATGCACACACAAACATTTAAGAGCTGGAAGCTGAAAAAGAGACAGCCTTGGACTCATTTTGTGCGTAAACATGAATCAACGACGACAACTCTAACACTACTTTAATTTTTACCTTTAATATTTTAATAGTAAGCAACTACAGTACATGCAAACATACAGAGTGGAAACTGGCACGTTTCTGATTCAGTCTTGTTACATGGGAAGTCAATAAGGGTAAAATGTGTTATTCTATAGTTAAATACAAATTTATATAATTTTTTTAAATTCTAAGATAAAAGTTCATCATTAGTTAGTTTTGAGGTACTGTGCTTTCTGTGTGAAAACTCTTGCCAGTATTTTGATTGAAACAAGCTTATTTAACGACATACTGTGCATGAAGTGTTTTAATAGTTTGAGTCAGTTTAGAGGGGAGATTATGTGTTTGGCCAAAATACACGATCGTAATGCAAACTGTACAAAGAATTTTGAAAGAGTGGCTTCAGTTTTGAATGATGTTTTTAAAACATCAGATATCATTAAGGTAATCTACTGTATGCTGGAATATGTGTACGTTGTTTTGCAACACAACCTGTTGTCCCTACAGCCACATTTGTTGGAGGTGGCTTCATCGTTGGTCTGACAGAGGCGGTGTACACTCCAACCATGGGACTGACTTGGGCTGTCATGCCAGTGACAGCAGCTGTGTCTTTCATTGTGGGTAAGACACTGTTCAGACAACTTATAATAATTGTATCACAGGTTTATATTTTGGACTGATGATTATAGACCCTCGAATTGATGCCAGAACTAAAATCAAATCAAATCAAATCTAAAATAACAAACTTTTCAATTCCAGGGTTTGTCTTACTAAATGTCAAAAACATTGTAAAAATTATACCTTTTGTAGGTGGATCAGCCTGTTCTGTAAGACCGGCTAGACAACTACCTGTCCTTACTAGCACAGACTGATGGATTACAAAGTACAATAGTGCACCATATGGAAATGTTAAATATGCCGCTGCATAAATCAGTTACAGAAATATTAACAAATGATGCTTTGCAAAGTTAATTGAGATAAGAGGGCTAATTGTTTTTTTTATTAAAAATGATTTAGAGAGTAAAAAAGATTTAGAAAGTAATGACCTTATCAGGCTTACTGCTAAAGCTATTGGCTTGGATCTTTGACCAATTTGCCCTCTGCCAAGTTGGGAAATATGAGAATGATGTTCTCACAGAGCAGAAGAATAAATAAAATACAGTTTGTCTTGTTTAGCTGCATCATCTGTAAGCATTTATAAACTGTCCAAGTCTGACACTGCAGCATCAAATCAGTGCAGCGCTTTTCAACGAGCAAAATGCAGTCATATTTGCAGTGGTAACCACATGCAAGGAAATAAATTACTCTGTGTGATGCACTTATCAAGGTGGACTTTTCTTCGCCAAGACAATGAGGGACAGAAAATATATGACAATGATGGACCCGTTCCAGATCAAGTATGGAAATGCAGTGAGCGGAGTTCTGTCTGTGGCACTGCTGATATCTGACATCCTCTGGGTGACAGCAACTCTTATTGGCCTAGGTAGGTGACACTCATACCCATGGTAGTTAGTGCACTACTCTTGTTGCTTTGTATATCTGGGAGCTGTGTAACATGTCAATTTCCCTGTCGTGGGATCAATAAAGATTTACCTTAAAGTATTTCTAATCATAGTCCCTACCATTGTTTATTCATTGCTCTGTAAAGAACAGTTATGATTTGCAGGATATTCATATTCTTTTAATGTAGAACTTATAATGAGAATCACCTGTGACTTACCAGTAAAAAAACACATCTGCCATTATAAAGCAAAGTAATCTCCAAATGGTTAGACAGGTTTTGGTGGTTTCATGATAATAGAAATAAATGTGCTGTTATTTAACTTGTCAATTAAATTTTATGAGACTGCCTGTGAGACATGGTAGCTGTAGTACTCCATGTGTGAAAATAAACCTGATCTCCTCAACCTGCAAGACAGGAAATTAAAGATGAGTTGACTTATAGCTACGATATAGAACTTTTCAGAATCAAATTAGCTGTAACAAGATACGTTATGTTCAAAAATTGAACATACTGTAGCTTTAAGCTTTATGTAAATATTTTTTTGTTTTATTTCATTTTTGCATATTTCAAGTTAGTTGATTTGCATGGTGACATGGTAAGCTGAATTAGCAAATATTGTGAAATTGTGTCAAATGTTTGGGCATTACATGTTACTGTGTTACTGTTCTAGGTGCAACGATGAGCGTGATCCTAGATTTGTCCTATAGTCTTTGCATTTGGATCTCTGCAGCAGTAGCCATTGTCTACACCCTGCTGGGAGGCCTCTACTCTGTAGCCTACACAGACATCATACAGCTAACTCTCATATTTTTCAGCTTGGTGAGTTCTTCGCTTGCATAGAAAATAATTCTTGCAAAAATGTATAATGACTAGTCAACGGAAATACCTGTGGCTTGTTAACGCAAGGCTAGTTTCCAGAAACGTTTCACCTTGATTTAAGACATTTCCTCTCTCATTTCTTCTGAAAGGTGTCATCCTGGTATCCTGCCAAGCTTTTAAACCTCCCACACAAGCGTTCCAGAGTGAATAACTTGTATTTGAGCTGTCACACTGCTTGCTTCAACAAGTGAACATTTGACATTTTGTGTTTATGGTTCTTTGTCTCCTTTTCAGTGGCTTTGTGTCCCCTTCGTCTTGATGAACCCCCATTCAATTGACATCACCAAAACTGCTTTCAACTTTACCTACCAGGCCCCCTGGATTGGTACAGTGGAAAAAGAAAGAGCATGGAGGTGGATTGATAATTTTTTATTATTGGTAAGGACTGCTATCTTTGTACTTTTTTGTTTGTCGGTTATAACTGCTGGAGAAATTGACACAGATATTTTCTCATCCCTGTAGAAAATGCACAAGTATAAATAATAAAAAAATGACCATTGAATATCTGGGTAATGGTATTGTTCTTGCTGTCTTGCTGTCCTTCCTAAAATTGCACAAATCCTTGTAAGAATTCTTAAAAAAGACAATATCTACTGATTTTTAATGCAATAACGCACCTTTACTTTACAAATTAAGTTTAAAAAGAAGCACAGGATTAGATTCTAAGGTGTAAGTTAAGGCAACAAATGTTTCCTTGCCTACCTGACTGAATAAAAAAGTGACAGTATTGACTTTCAGACAAAGATAAATGTCTTTGTCTAATGTATCCAAAATGTAGGCATTTACTAAACAAGGGACAATTAACCATTAGCTAAATCTAGCACAACCCATTACATGGAGCCTGAAAACAATAAGAAAGTTAATATTATAATGCAGATTTTGGTTCAATGTATTCAACACAAAAAGCAAAATTCCTAAACAACAACTATAAAATAACTTATTGGCTGTTTTCTGTTATTCATTGTGTGTTAGGCTATGTCACCTGATGTTACTGTACTGTTTTTTTAAGACTTTAGGAAACCTGGGTTATCAGGACTTCCACCAGCGGACGCTATCAGCCTCCTCATCAGCCACAGCCAGGATCATCTGCTTTGTTGCAGCTCCCCTCATGTTTATACTTGGAATCCCTTCAGTGCTGATCGGAGCTGTGGCAGCCTCAACAGGTACCGCAGTTGAGTTTAAGAGATTAATAGTGTGAAGCAATGCTGATTTATTTGTTTTGTTTGTTTGTTTGTTTGTCTGTCAGACTGGAACGCAACCTCGTACGGCTCTCTGTCCCCATATGAGCGAGGAGAAGCCGGTCAAGTATTACCGATTGCTCTGCAGCACCTCACCCCCAACTACATTTCCATTATTGGTATTGGAGCGATAGCTGCTGCTGTAATGTCTTCAACAGACTCTGCTTTATTATCAGCTGCCTCCATCTTCACATCAAACATCTATAAGAACATCCTGAGAACTAAGGTAGGAGGAGGCCACAAAGGTTATTTTCTGTTTCTCTATTATTTCTCTTTATATTTAATTAAATTTTTTTGCCCTGCAGGCAACAGACCGTGAGCTCCAATGGGTGATCCGAGCCACAGTGGTATTGGTGGGGTTGGCTGGTACATCGCTCACTTCTCTACACAACAGCATCATGGTTTTCTGGATCCTGGGCTCAGGCATAACCTATGCCATCATGTTCCCTCAACTTATTTGCGTCCTCTTTTTTAAAATCTCAAATGGATATGGTTCTATCATAGGTTTAGTGGTTGGGGTGCTGATAAGACTGCTGAGTGGTGAACCATCTATAGGATTACCAGCTGTTCTTCGCTTTCCAGGTTACACTCTGGAAGATGGTGTATACGTCCAGAGCGCTCCTATTCTGACTATCTGCATGTTGTCTACTCTCTCTGCTACTTTATTATTTTCCTACCTGTCTTCACTGCTCTTTAATAAAGGAGTGATTCCTGAGAGGTGGAATGTACTCAAAGAGAAAACCCACAAACGGTCCGGGAAACAAAGACTCACAAGCAATGGCACAACCCAATCTGATGAGCAGAACAAGCCTGAAGCTCAGATTGAAACTGATTTAATGTTTGCTGTAAATTAGCAAACATCAGAAAGACAAATTATTTGAAAATATTTAGGCATATTTTCAAGAAAATATGTTATAATTTTTCAATTTTTGTACAAAATACTTACTGTTTGTAAACTAATAATCCTGGGCACAGAATTGTGTAACTGCAAGACAAACAGACGTTAATGATTTTTTAAACAATTTCACTGTATTAGTTTTTTTTAGTTACATTTTAGTGGGGTTTAATTAGATAAGCTTTTTAATTTCTATTATTAGTATGTGACAATTAATATTTAAAAGTACTGGTACTGGTACTTGCTCATCTACATACCAGTGGTTTTACAGCACACATTGTAAAAGTATTTGTAAAATGCAGGTCTTAGCCTCAGTATGGTGTATGAATTCATCACAAAAGCATGTGAATTTGTCTTTGGTGTAAATTTTAGTGTTGTTAACCGACTTAGTGGATTATTGTTGCTGGTACATAAAAATGATTCCAGTAATTCCAGGTTACTGGAACTTCAGGTACCTACATGTTTCAGTATTTGTACAACTTACACTGTATGAGGGTATAAGTTTGATAAGGTAAACTGCTTTTCGTTACAAATTATAATGGTAATTATGGAATATTTTTGGACTTTTTGTGTGGAAATGGCACTTTTTGTTCATCTGCTTCTGCAACACGAGTTTTGACTTGTTTACTTACTGATACAAGATGCATACTGTGATACATAATGTGGTTACATTCCGTGTCTGTGTGTTTCATCACTACCCACACAGGCTAAAGGCTAATGTCTTTCCTGATATATATTGTTTTGGTAGTGTCATATCTCCATATCCATATCTGATCAGTAAAATTAAACGTTAAACTAAGTTGCGTTTTACACCTAAATTTAACGTAAAGGTAGTTTGCACAAGTTGAAACTGCCAGAGAGAACATTAAAACCACCTTTTTTCATAATGACTATGACCTCAATAATAAACAGAGAAAACTTAAAAACTGAGAAATGACAAAACTGTAAAGTAGAATTCATGACAGAGCTGCTGTATTGGATTAGACTGTACAGGTGTACCCAATAAAGTGGCCACTGAATGTACAGTGAAGATCAGCCTTGGCAAATGTTCTTCCTGTTTTTTTGGTTTGTTTTTATTGAAAAAAGATTAGGTGCAATTACGAGAGAGAAGTTGTATTATTTTCATGAACATGATCGCAGCATTGTAATTCCTTATTTGACCATGTTGCGGCAGTAACGCTGCATCTCGTTGAAGTTTTCGCCACTCCATAAAAAAACAAGGAAGTGCACAGCAGCTGAATGGTTCTCATCTGAGAGGTGTAACATTAACTACGTTAACAGTTTGGTGTCTGCAGATTATTTTACCAAAAGTTTGTAAGGTGAGATTATACATAATAATGGATCCATCATATTTTACTTTATCGTAATATTAAATTGTACATACATCCTGCATTGAGCAGCACGAACATTTGCTGGTGAGGTTCATTTTATGCTAATACTGCTAGCTTGTTTAGCTGTTGTTAGCCACAAACTGTTAGCAGCTATGTCCGTCAAACTGTCTCCGGCGGATGACGTCTTTCAGCCCGGTCTTTGTCGTAGCCATGGAAACTGACGTTTTTAGCCGCGCTTCAGTGCTAATAGCGTCCACTGAAGACAACAGAGTGTCAGTCAGGAAAATTAAACAATAGTTACGTTAACTATCTCGAAAGCAGAGGCAGCTGGCATAAAAACATTCTTAATATATTAATGGACCTTTTTACGACGTCTGCTGTCGGTTCAAATGCCGTAAACAGTTGGATATGAAACAGTAACGTTTCTCTGTGAAGCAAATTTTCCCAGACACGAGTAAGAACCAGGCCCACAGGACTAGCCGGTTACTCACACTTTCATACAAAGTGTGTGTGTTTTTATGTTTAGTTGATTTATTAAGTGAAAATAATACAAGCTCAGAAGCAAACGGAAGTTGAACATGAGCAGGTCTTTATGTTAAATGCACAAGTACTTATTTTCTGAAAAAAGAAAAAAGCAGTTGGTGTACATGCAATAGTTTGGGTACCTTACTATGTCTTTATGTTTCTATACAAACCCATTAGAACACCCAACAGTACTAAGAACCTCTTCTCTTGACTAACGTCACTTTGACACAGCGTTAGTCATTTTCAGTCAAATTTTCCTTGCAGTGGAATGTTTTTTCCCTCTACCCGTGCAATATTGCACTTTGTTCTCTGTAGGTCTTTCCTGTATTTTCTGTGGCTGCCATTCTTTTGTAGTATCTTCTTTGCTGTTGAACATATTCAGTAGGCTAGTATGATTACAGTTAACATTATTCCATGTTATATGACCCCAGTTTTCTGATTTTGCCAGTTAAATAGCTCTACAGCAGAGATGGAGGCTAAAGAAGGAAAGGAGGGTCCAGAATTGCAGGGGGCAGCAGCAGCAACACCAACACCAGGCCTTTTTGGACATCGACAGAGTTTGATCAAGCCAGTTTGGGCTTTACTTGAAGAAGCAGCCCAAATGAAAACGGAAGGAAATGCTTTCTACAGGGAGAGGAACATCCGTTCTGCAATTGGCCGTTATCATCGTGCTCTGCTGATCCTCAGAGGCCTTGACTCAGATGTGATGTCAGTGAAAGGCTTTGGACCTGAGACACCTGCTCTCACTGCTGAACAACAGGCTTCACTGAGAAACACACAAGTGGACTGCTACAACAATTTAGCTGGTAGTTAAAACAACACAACCATACGAAGTCCAAAAATGGATAGAGTGGAATACCAAGAAAGAAAAACTGTTATCTGACTTTTCTGTTAAAATCTATTTCTCTTATGCAGGCATTCATGTCTCAGTTAAGTAGTTTCCTGTAGTCCCCAGTTTTCAAAATGGTTCTTTGGAATTCAGTGATGTGCCATCACTTTCTTTATAAAAGAGTTTTTTACAGATTGCCTTGCAAGGGAAAGAAACATAGAGCATGGCTATGTGTTGTATGTACTATATATGTACAATCTGTGTATCTGTCACTTTATTTCAGCCTGTCTGCTGCAGAGACAGAGTGTGGACTATGCTCGTGTGCGAGAGTACAGCCTGCGGGTGCTGCAGTGGCGACCAGGTGATGTCAAAGCACTGTACAGAGCAGGAGTAGCAACCCTGGAGATGGGAGATGCACAGACTGCCAAAGAGTACCTCACCCAGGCTTGCAGAGAACAGCCTAATGGTAAGTTGAGAGCCACCATATGAGGATGGCATCGTAGAGAGCTTAGGTTAATTAGTAATTTATTTAATGGGTCTGACTTTCTATCACTGTTAATACTGCAAAAGGGGCTTGACAGCAGCTTCAATCCTTTGTCAGTGTGTTTACGGGATGTTTTTAGGTAGAGTGCTGTTGTAACATAGTGTTTTGGCTGGACTTAAAACCCAATACAAAATCAAAGTAGTTGACTAGGATTAAAATAAAATAGGCTTGTGTACATTGTAAGTCGGTGTGTAAGGCACAGGTGAAGCACAATTAATTACATTGCCTGTATATTGCCTGAATTGTTAAATTCCATTAAACACAAACTTTTTTTACCACCTTGTATTTATTTGTTTTAATTTAAACAAAAATGGACTTTCTTCTTTTATTACAGTTAATCTTATCACAATGTTTTAAATTATACTAACAATCAAAATCAGCTTCTGTTATGTCCTAAAATAAAATGTCTTTCAGATTACATAAACATGATCAAATCTGAATATTTAGAGCTGACAAACATCACATTTCTTTATGTATACCTATTTAATGGACCAATGTATGTGTCAGATTCTTCATCTTTTTTAGAGCAAGTATGTCACATGTACATTATAGAATTTTAGTCCCCTCAGCTGATTTTCACTTGGGCATTTTTTCTATCATGGAATTTCTGGATAAATCATACATATACATATATTGTCTCTAGTATAAGTCAGCATGTTTTTTTGTTTTTTTTTATCTTTCCTGAATATATATTCAAATGTCTTTGGAATAAGGAAAATATGCCTTTCCAGGATGAAATCTTTCCATTTTTCTATTTTAGATGCCAATGTAAGAAAGCACCTCCAGAGAGTTGAGGAGAAACTGAATCGTGAGTTACAAAAAGAGAGGGCCATGTATCGAGGCATGTTTTCTTCTGGCCTGAAAAGCAGCTCCACAGAAGGAATTAACCAAACCAACAGGACTGGTGAGGGAGTTTAGCCTGCCAATTGAGCTTGCTAAATTAAACCTCAACCTGAGAGAGACTGTTCAACCTCAGCTTATCACAAACTGAAGAATGTTCAAACATTTTTAATCACTAATGTTACTAGTGTCTCGTTTAGGTGTTTGATGAGATAATTATATGGAAGTAAGGATGGCTCAGAATATGTAATGCAGTCAGTAGAAGAGAGATGTTGCTGCTCAAAATAGAAAGGAGTGGACAGTAAAGTTAGTTTCCTAGCAACCAAGAAACTGAGCTCAGTATGTTTTAGCCATTTCACAAAAATACTGAAAGCTAAAGTGAGATTCGTTATGCACTTTTCAAAGTTCAGATATTGCCTCAATGATTTCAGTTGTCTGGTCTGTGTTATGATGTTGCTTTTTATTAAAGTAAAATATTTTTATAAATGGTGTCCAAGCTCAGATATCTTCTTACCAAAGTCATTTATTGTTTATAAATAACATTTCAGACATACAAGTTTAATTATCAGTATTTTAGTAATTGTTAGCCACGAGAATCCACATTTCGTCTCATAACTATTTTATTAATTTGATATTTATTTGAAAATCCTGAGCACAATATCAAGTTAAAGAGTATTTGCTTGGTTTTGGTCATTATCTGGCCAATATGATTGTATTTCAGAGGCAATAATTGTGCATTAACAAAGAAATATCACATTCTAACAATATCTATAATTACTGAACAAGTCACAGAGCAGCATGCAGGGGTGTGTCATGTACACTTTCATCCTCATGGTTACAGAAATTCAGCCAATATGTAATGGTGCACATTGACACTTCAATAGTTCATACTGAGTATTTTTAAATTGGGCTTTTTTTTGTCACAAAAGGCTGGATAAGACTGACATTTCAGATCCTTTAAAGCAGCATTCATACTATGAAAAATTTCACTGAAACCTTAATTATTAAAAGCATTATGTTCTTTAAAGCCCCTAATATGAATTGTTAATCCAGTTAAATGAAGCTGTCACCAATATCTTCTTTCCTCATCTTTCTCTGTGGACCTTTTCCATCCTACAGGACTAGCTTGTATAATGTACAAGGATTTATTGTCAGTGAAGAAAAAGATGCAGGGTAATCTTTTAGCTACTAAGCACTGATTTTTCTGCAGAAACAGAATAAAGTTCACAGATATTTTGTAATGTGATCCAAGAATGACATTTGTAGGTTTTGCAGATTTAATGTGCCTGTGAGGAACTTCCATCATGTTGGTAATGGAATGGAAGGACTGGCAGACATCTTATGGCTACTATTATAGAACCATCTGTCTAATTCATCATAAATCTTTGAAGCTTTTAAAACTAAAAACAATGGCACTTTCATTTACATAGAATTTAATACCAACAATCACTGGTTAACACATGGAAGAACCATCTAACTGTGATGATAATTTATTGTACAAGTGTCACTTCTTGGATGGCTTCCGTTTGAGACTTAAGGATCTCATGGAGCCAAACACTTTTCTCCCCAAGTCCCTAAGTGATCGAGAGCGCTGGAGGGGCATCCGTGGAGGTGGGGATGGAGAAAAGGAGGGGGAGGACAGAGGTGAGAGGGAATGGCAGCTGCCCTCCAGGCTCTGAGAGCGAGAAAGGTTGAAGAGACTGGCAGTGGAGGACAAACATTTTTCCTCTTTTGCTCTTAGGAGTCTGGCCCCTTCATCTTTGCTAATGCCCATACCCCCTTGTCCCACATCCAAGGAGGAGACCCAGTGTGCCCGCCTTGAGGGCTCCCTGTAGTGATTACGAGGCACCAGCAAACCCTGGGACTCACTCCTAAAAAGAGCTCTCCTAGAAAGCCTGAGGCTAGAGCTGCGTCTTTCCCCATCTTCCTTCCCCCTCTTCTTTGAGAACACAGGGGAATTATCCACTTTTGGTCTCTTGTCATGAGTAGTGGCCTTCACCCTTAGGTGTTCCTTTCTCCAGCTTCCAACACTGTTTCTCCTCCATCCGTAGCCATATTCAGCTCTGTCCATCTCCTCCCTTTCACTTTCGGACTCTTTTCCCCAGAGGCGTCCCTCAAAGCCCCTCCAAAGTCTGTTAGAGGTCTTTTTTGGTGTTTGGGCTGTCGTTTGCTCTCTCTGCTCTTCCTCAGCCCAAACGGAGCTGCAGTCTTCTCTCTTGGCATAGCTGCTAACTGTGGCTGCCCTGATTAGCTTGTGTGAGGCATGCTTCCCTCTGTACAGCCCCTCTCCCTCCATTCTCTTCCATCCGCTGCTACCTCCACTTCCTCCTGCACTCTGCCGCAGCGATCCACCCCTTGGTTGGATACCACCATGCTCCAAAGGAGAGGTCCTAGTGCGGGGCAGGGAGCACTGGAATGGTGCATCCCTACGAAAAACTGAGAGAGGGGTGGCGCCCAGGGGCGAGAGCTTGAGAGGCCGTGGAGGTGAGCGGCCTCTGGGGGTAGGGCGGGAGGCAGGGGAGGAGGCTGTAGAAGAGGGAAGGTCAGATGGGGAAGAGATCTGCTGGTAGTGGCAGTGTGATGAGTAATGGGGCGAGGGAATATGGATAGACTGGTAAGGATGTATAGGGCTGCTGGAATGTGAAAGAGGGGGAGTAAGACTAGACTGAGACTGCGGGGAATGCGTGACACTGAGAGATAACTGTATTGGTCTCTGGGGATTCAGGTCATTCTGTCCATTATAGTCATGTGATTGATCTGTCTGGGCTGTCAGGTGAGTTTTACTGTGCCCTCTTACCTCATCTTTAGTGTCTGTTTGAAAGCAGTCAATATCCAGCTCTACACCTTGTTCCATCAATCCGACCACAACAGCCCTGGAAAGGCCAGAGAGGCGGGAGATTTCACCCACCATAGGGGAGTCTTCACTTAGCTTGGGACTGGAGCTGGACTCTTGGATCAAGCTGCACCGCTGAGACCCAGGAGCTGATCCAGCATTTGTACCATACACTGATGGTCCAGCCTCAACTGGAGCCCCACTGCTCCAGTCTAATGAACGACAGAAGGCAGATGACCCGAATCCTGAACTGGGTCCAGACCCTGAAGTAACCTCTAGGGAACTGCGGTGGCTTAAACTACTTGGACAAGTTGAAATGCGAGGACGGGTTCTAAGTGCTGGTGTGGGTGTAGTGGAGGAAAGTGATAAAGTGGAGGAGGTGGGAGTTGCAGCAACGTCACTCCTCAGAGTGCCACAACTGCCATTTTGGGTATTGTCCACAAGTCCTCGACTAGAATTTAGTCCTGGGGCCAGGTTCAAGTTGAGATTGAGATGCAGATTTATGTTCAAGTCCTCTCCTGTTGCTGAGGGAAGGTTACCCAAGTTGATTGAGTTTCTGGTGGCTTTCTTCCCAGTAGCACTGAGGCTGACTCTTGCTGAGTTTCCCAGCAATGACTTACAGGGAGTGATGCTGCCCCCTGGTAGGGTGATGGGTGTACTGCGGCTCTCAAAGGCAGAGAGGGACTGAGTGGAACCATGACTTTTTCCAGGGGTACAAAGGCCTCTGTGCATAACTGGACCAGAGGTTGCAGCTGAAGTGAGATCAGATGTGGAAGAGGTCACCCGACTGAGGTACTGGTGAGCCAACCGAGAGATATACTGCTCCAGCTGAGTGATAGAAGCCGGTACGGGGGGTTGCTGGGGTGGGAGAGGCAGAGCTGGGTCACAGTTAGACTCCAGTAGTTCATCATGTTGGGGTCCTTCAGGACTTGGAGAGGCCGACTGCTCCTGGCTCTGCAAGGTAAAGAGGGGGCTTTGGAGGGCGACGGCATGCAGCGGACTGGGGTATGGGTAAACCTCTTTGGTCCGACGGGACACCAAATCTGTACAGTAGCAAGGGTCCAGCTGGAGTTTTGGTTGAAGGGAGGAGGTTGATGAACAAGAGGTGGGATCAATAAGTGGTAGGAGGGAAACAATCAGGGAGTCGCCAAGTCCTGAACATAGGTCTGACAAGAAGCTCAGACCAGTATTTTCAAGGTCACATGGAACTGTAAGAGACAAGATATGGAAATGGGGCCTTTTTTAAACATTCCACAATTATTTATGCATCTGTTATTAGATGTATAACCTCCACTGATGTCTAAAGATACTCAACTACGACTGAAAATGACACAACACGAATCCATGATCTGCAGCAGCTTACCAGACGCCGGTGACCCTTCTGTTGATTTGGGATTTTCCTGGCTGTCCGGCAGTACAGGCTTCTGCTGCTGCTGCTGCTCCTGCTGCTGCACTGCACCTTCTGACCACAGGTTCTCATTGTTGTCAGCAGACAGAGGAACCTGCTCCCACAGCTTCAGTGGTCTGGGCAATGGCACTGGTCCTCCCTGAGCAGCCTCACTGGACACAGAGTAGCAAGAGTCTGACAGAGAGCTCCCACTCACCGAATAGAAACCTTAATGAGAGAGGGAAAAAAATCCGTTTTGTTGACATATTTTAGGAATAGTGTTAGTTTAGTTGTATAGAAAGAGAAATAAGTAGTGAGGTCAGAAAATACTAGCTAAACAAAGACATCACCTACACAGAAACTGGAACTTCATTAACATAGATTCCAAAAGAGTCACATGGATCAAGTGCGTGACTAACAAGCTACATGAAGGTAGTTCAATGCAAATCCAACACTTACACAGTTGGAAAATATCACAAGTCACTTAAAAACAGTAAAACTATAAACAATTTTCATTAAATAATATCTTTCAAGTTATTACATTTGATTTTAATTTTTTTTTTCCAGTTTTCTGATGGGCTCTACAAGAAAGTAGTGACAAGTGCAAAAGAAGGTGTGTAGGACCGAAAAGCAAATTTAGAAATGTCTGAGTTGGGTGTTGAGACAGAAGGAAACTGAATGAGTCAGTGCAAAGTCACGCAGAGTGCAAGTAAACAAAGTAAAAAGAATTCCGTTAATATTTAATGGACTTCTCTCAAGCTGGCAAACTATGTTGGTTACTGAACAGGTCAGTGCTGTTATTACATGATCCCTGCTATTTTCATTTGTGTGTGTTTACCTGAACTGGGTCTGGAGTCACTGTCCATGAGGACCATACCACTGGGTTCTGGTGTTGGGGGAGACAGTAGGTCAGACGGGGTGTCCCAGGACAGGGTAGACCAGCGGGAATTACTTCCTCTGCCAGATGAGGAGTGGACTGCTCCATCCCCTAAATTACTGCCACAGTCCTCAGAGCTGCTATGACAGGGTAATTCAACTATATCTGATGGAGAGGGAGCCTGGAAAAACAACACAGACATGATTAATTAGAGCTGAGCAATATGGACAAAATATTACATGATAAACTCTTTAACAAACATGCATAAACAATGATTGTCTGTATGAATAAGAAGGCTGGTAAATTAAAAAGATCTACATGTATAGTCCAAGACAAAATCAATGTTGTGATATTAAGGTGATAGTATTGTGATTATTTACATTTACATTTAGTCATTTGGCAGACACTTTTATCCAAAGCAACATATCCAACATTAATACAATTGTTTTCCCAATCCGGCTTATACCCTAATTGTATATTTGCACATAATTCACAATTTTTAGACTGAAGGTTCATTCGTGGCCTTAAAAAAAAAACAGCTGACTCACTAAATGGTCTATTTAGTAACTGGTGAAATACTGTCATGGGTGAGCTTCCACAGAATTAGTTTGCCCAGTTGCCCAGGAAGATGGTGATATAATCACGATGGAGATATAATCAAAAGCTCCAGGCCAGACCTTTTATTAATTCACACATGTAAAACAATAATTAACTCTCATAGTTTCCTTTGAATCATTACTCTGAACTAAGGGATGTTTATACAGTGATAACCTGATGTGATCATATTATCACAGTATGGGAGCACTTCCAACCTTATTTGAATTTGATCTCAGTGTGGACTGGGCACTAAGTATTGCAATGAATGTACAGAATATTCATAAAAGTAAAATTAAGTAATGTTTGAAATCACTACAACCATTTTATGCAAAATAAGTAAGAGCAAAAGTCCACACTTAAATTATCAAGATGTGGCTGCAAGCTCCAAAAAAATGACCTTTTGTTAAGAATTTTCCCCAAATGTTTTTTATTTTAGTATAAAGGATGTGTTCAGAATTTTGAAAGTGTATATAATAACAATAGTCCAGTGCCATATGAACACAGCCACAAAAAATATCTACCTAATGCACTTTTTATAAGTCACATGAGACAAAACTTTAAGTTAATAAGAAGCGTTATTAGTTAGAGTTTGACAAATTAAGTGTATAACTTCTATAAGTTATATTCATTTAGTGTCACATTCACAGTTTGTCATTATCCTTTCACTGCAGCTCAGAGAAAATGTGTGAAGGAGACATAAAGAATGTAGGCATTTATACTGAAATAAGAGCCTTTATAGATGTCAAATTCTAATATTGTGGTGGAAAAAAAGAATAACTACTGACAAATAGTCTATTACAAGTGAACATCTTCATTCAAAATTTTTCAAATACAGTAATAAATGTACTTAAGGTCCCAAAAGTAAAAGTACTTCTTCTGTAGTATGATACTTATTCATATTTATATTATAATGGCAATTATAGAGATTATTAATACTATGCAACATATGGAAAAGGTGAAGAGGGCCCCTCAATTTATTGTTTTCTGAAATCCGAAAAGTATATGAAATAGAAATTGTGGTTTAACGAGTATAAAAACAATTTCTCTGTCTAGTGGAAGTGAGGTACAAGGTAGCATGAAATACTCAAAGTACCTGAAAATATTAGTTAGCACCCGGCTAAGGCATGGGAGTCTGAATTTAACCCGCGCTGTTTCACCCAGCCCTCCCTTTCACCCTACCCAACACTTGAGGTGTTCATAAGTATTTTACTGTTACATTCCACCACTGCCTTAATGTCTCTGAGGTTGTGTGTCACAGTAGAGATCAGACGTGTGTGAGAAAACACATGTAGGGTTGTGTGTCCCTTCTATCATTCACCAGACACGCGGTCCGATGACGTCACACCGCGCTTACTGGAACGGTCAGGAATGGGGTCGCACGCACAATACCAGCAACAATCACCCTGTCAAGTTACCAAAGTCCCTCCATTTGTCTGATTAGTTGGGGCTTGGTTGAGTAAACCCCCCCTCCAATTATCATCTAAATCCCCAAACCCGGCCCTGCAGGACAGCGGCCAAGAGCCCCAGCATTAGTGTGATAGAGCCCAGACAACAGAAACACTGTGAGTGGCACTGATCAATCCTCTTGTTACTGAGGAAACAATACAGGTAGTGACTCACTGCTGGGGTGACAGGAGAGGAGGGGGATTCAGAGGATAATAGGAGAGGACAGATGACGTAACAAAGAGCAGCCGGAGCGGCAGAAGGGAAGGTTGTGGGGGGGTGGACTGTAGAGGAAAGTGCGGAGGAAGGGGGGAAAAAGTGGAAGAAAGAGTTTTTGACTTGGACCTGTTCTAAGCTTATCTCAGCTCTGTGAGATGAGGGAACTTGGACTCACTCGTGTCCCCTGATTTATTTTTATTTTTTCCCACTGAATGTACAGTGAGTCGTGGCTGAGTGGGTGACCAAAATGGACGAGAGGGACAAAAAAAGAGACAGACTGAGAAATAAGGCAATGAGTCACTGAAGGCAGTGAAGGGAGGGAGGGTGAGGTGAGGTGGGGAAGGGGGTGAGTGGTTGCCGGGTGAGAGAGAAGGGCATCTTGAAGGACCCCCACCTCCTCCACACTCCCCTTGACAAATAATCACCCCCCCCCAGCACCTCCTCCTCTATAATATCCTCGGAGCCAGCCACCCCCTACTCACCATAGCTACAGCTGCTCGCTCTCTAACTCTCGCTCGCTTCTCCTCCCACACAGAACCACAACAGCACAACAGGCCTGGCGAAATATTTAACTCATCCTCAGCCTAAACACACATACCCAGTCTTGTTGTGACTTTCACTTGCATGTATGTTCTCTCGCCTGTTCTGCTCCATTCTTTTCCCGCTGCCATAAAAGCACATATGTTTATGTTTCTGCAACTTGCAAACCTCAGCTGCAGGTTTGTCCCGTCCCTTCTCTAGCCTGTATTTAAATTTATGTTTTTTTAAAGTACCGCAAATTTATAAATACGTGCAAACATATCCTTCATTTCTCTTTTCTTACACAATTTCTACTTTTCCATTTTATCCTTCAACAATGCATTGCATGTTACATGATATAATGTTACACAGACCAGTTCTAATCAAATAACATGAGGCTGACAGACAAGTGGGTGGGGGTCTTCTCAAAGCTGTAATACGATACTCCTTCACATGAGGGAGCAGCGCGGCCCTTCTGGTCCAATATGGAGAAAATGTATGGGTTGATTGGGTAATAATGCAACAGTGGTCGCAGATGCGCAAGCAATACACCTCCTCTTAGTAAGTGCATTGTGTCATTACTGCAAGACAAATTGCAGTACTTGCCGTACTGAGGCAGAACAATGTGGTCAAACAGTGTAGGATGTAGCCAGTGTTTTGTGAGAAGTACTTTCTCGTTCTACGCAGCACAGCATTGTTTGATGCATTATTAATGTGGTATTGAAATTAAAAGACAGCCCACACTGCGTACCTTCATCTGCACCACCACGAGCGGAGCGCTGTGCTCCAGCGTTCCTGAAACATTCAGCTGGGTCTTTTGAGTATCAGCGTTACAAACTTGCTCAGGTGAACTCACAAGAATCCTGAGGCAAGAACCAGAGACAAAAGCTGTCTCACTCCACAAGTCAGGATAATGGCTCCGCATGTAAGACGATGCACTGAACTTAAATTCAAGACAAGCTGCTTTCAGTAAAAGAGCACACAGTCAGTAAAACATCAGGTCCTCATATCCTTTCTTTTGTTTACCCATCTGTTTACTATATTATTAAAACAACAAAAAGGCAGCCGAAACCAGTGAATTTATTACATGATCATCAAAATAGTTGTTGCAGCTCTGGTGATTATGTGAAATAATTTCTATTTCTCCTGTTACTGTGGACTTTTCTCTTTAGCGAGAAGGACTATTTTTGAACACCAAAAAGCAACAATGAGAATTTCACCAATCTGACCTTGATACCAATTCTAAAAGCAAGAAGAGCTGCTGAAAAGTGTGAAAGGATAAAATGTTCCACATTGAAAACTAAAGCTTACTGCACATGCTAAATACGTAGAGCTATAACGGTACGTGGTGAAACAGACTGCATGCATAAAGCTTCACAAATGTTGGAATACACATCTTGGCAGAAAAGATCATTTTAAATGTCATTTTCCCTCACAGATGATCCATGCAGCCATAATCCCAACCTGCCATATATGGATTTGCACAGTGATGACGTCTGCCCTCTCTCTCTCCACTTTTAAGAGAGTGAAAAGGTGAATCACATTTCAAGAGTTTAACCTCCCCCTCAAAAAAAAAAAAAAAAACAAAGTTAAAGTTAACATAGTTAAAGTAGAGCGCATTATGTTATGAGTCACCTAATCCTCGGCTTACAAAAAGTATATTTTTAAGCAGAACATTTGTTTTTCAAAGCAGTGAATAAAGAATTTCAGATAAAATAATATACTATTAGTCTAGTCTAAACAGCAGGGCCTTCCATTCACTGTCACTTCCTTGTTCTCCCTCCAGCTGCTGCAGTGTTTAAACTTGATGTGGTCACTTTTTCCAGTTACTATTTGTCTCCATGCAAATGTTGTGTGTGTTTATGTGTTGGCGGAGGCTGGCCCGGGCAGAGGGCAGAGTGCCAGGCTGCTCTGCTACACTGGCAGCTCCCTTCAGAGGTGAGAATGAGCAATGCTGCTCGGCCTCTCCACAGGATCTCTCAGCACCATGGGGGGAACCACAGAGGAGATGTTGGTAGGTGGGTGGTGAGGAAGGCAGCACATAATGAGCTGCACTTCCATGCAGATGCCCTTGCTCAGATGGCACTGCAATTTTTGTCTTGGCATTGATAAAAACAACTTTGATTATTTCAAGTTGTTTTTATCTCTCAAATGTGGCCCACGAGCGATGCGATTTAATATAGCTGTGTAAAATAAAAACCACGGTTCTGCAAAGGTGACCACAGCTGTGGCTGAGTTTAGACAGAACATGAATTATTGTGCTGCAGGCTGCTGACTAATACCCCTCATTGGTATCATGCACACATATTCACAGTGCAATAACGCTCTGTGCAACGTGACCATGATTAATTGTATGTAGCTTTCTGTAGATAACAATAAAAGGTTAATAATGTATTTAGTGATGACTCATTTAATGTACCTGCTGAGGTCAAAACTCTGACCACAATTTATCAGAACTTTGTTAAAACCGATAAGAGTGTATGAAAAACTGATGCATTCATGTGACTGCACAATGTGTACAGGTTTTGGTCCTAAAGAATGCTGGAAATAGAACCTCTTCATGCATGAAAGGTTGGGGTGGTTTCTAAAACTAAAATTAAAAATACTTTCCTACAATAACTTGTTTGTTAAAATGCATCACATTTCTACAGAGCTACAGGCGCCGCCTTCTAATTGTCCACCCAGCCCTGTAAAACCAAACTGTTTTTGACACAAAAGCAGCAAATTTTCACATTTCAGAAGTTGTAACTACGGAATAGTTTGGTTAAATATTTGGCTGCAAAAATGACTGGAATGCTGAAACAACTCCAATGCCAGCAGACTTTAAACACAACATGAGCCTATCATGGTTTAATTCATCACTCTGATTATGTAGAACACGACATACTCTTTATCCCACTGAAGTTCAGTCCCATAAAAAAAAGTCCATTTCTGCACATACTGTACAATGCTGATAATGATTGAAAGAGGATGTTCACTGCTGGAAAGAGGACCATCATTCCTTAAAACCTGGCCCTTTGTGTTGTGAAAAGTTGCAATTGATTAGGAAATTGAAGAACTATGACAAGAGAAACTGAGACTGACTCTATTCCTAATGTCTGCAATTGATCACTACTTTTATTCTGCCCTTTTTCATTGTTTGTTCTAAAAAAATAAGAAAAAGACAAATGTTTACAGTCACACAAGGAGCCGAAATCCTCATGTGAGAACATAAAACTAGAAAAGGCACTGGATTCCTTCGTTGAAAATGATGATTGATTATCAAATTATTAGCAGATTGTTTTCCTGTCAGTTTTCCAATGGATTCATCTACTAATCCTGCCAGTACTTATCATTTGGTATTGTTTTTGAGACCCAGTATTTTCTTGTTGCCATTGCAATTTTAGAACCTTAATCACAAAATGCTGCTGGGTGCCTCCGCTGTCATGTTATCATTTTGTTTGTCAAGTGATTTTTGCCCTAATGACTTCACAATAATGTTATGTTCACAGACAATGGAACAAACTACCTATAGCCTCAGTCTCCAGGCTTCAGGATGTTCACATCCTGACATCCTGTGTTACATGTCAACCCACATTCCCATAACAAAAGCAGCTGCATATCAATTTCAGCACAAGGCAGTAAAATGTCTGTTTCTGTTTTCGTGTGAGTGGGTCACTAATCCAACATTTAGGAATTCACCACAAAAAAATCAAAAGTGCTCGTTCTGTTCAGGACAAGTTATCATACAGTGATGGAGTCCACCTCCATATTGTGATCAGATTGATTCCGATGCAAACTGTGTGCCAAAGTGACCTTTACAGCTGATAGGCTGTGGGACCAAAGCCAAAAAATGCATTGTGCAGTATTTAGTTGCTGGCTTGTGTATTAATAGGCTGCCTACACCTGATTTTAGTTGCTGTATCCCACCACCACATCCTCCTTCATAACCTTGAGGCATGGCACAGGGCCAGCCAGACAGGAGCTGGTCCCGAGCCCTGACCTCAATAACATTTGCTCCATGTGACGGTCACACACTGCTGCTGTGTGTCCTGATCTGGCGGCTTGGATGGGCTCTGGCACCATCTCTGCCAACTGGGCGCTCTGCTATCGGCACAACCGTGCGCCGCCAGGCAGCGATAAAATCTGTCTACTGAGCCGCAGAGGGACCGGCTCGTTGGCAGATCACCATCATCCCCACATCCATATTTAATAATCTCGTCATGTAGAGATCCGGGCAATGAGCTGACAGACGCACTCACTGACCTGTTGCCTGCGGGATGTCGCAGAGCCGGGCTCGGGTTCCGAGGCGGTGCTGTCGGCTGGGATCCCCTCCTCTGCCCGCGGAGCCTCGTCGTTGGCGCCAGCGGAGGCTCGGTCGTCCAGAGCGGTGTCCACCATGTCCAGGTGTTTGCACCTGAGCAGCTCCAGCTCCAGCACGCCGGCCAGCGTCGCTCTGAGGCGCTCCCCGATGCGGACGCGCTCGCTGCCCGACCAGAGCGAGTTTACGCAGCTGCGGCGGCCGGCCATGCTCGTCAGAGAGCGGACAGGCGGAACCGGTGCGCACTGCTGATCGCCTCGGTTACCGTGGAGGGGATGAGGGGGATGAAAGGATCAGGGTCCAGGGAGCGCAACGCAGGACCGGACCAGCGATAGCAACATAGTCGCCACTCGACTTAAGGCAACATGAATGAGACTATAATCCTCAGCATCTGTAATGTGGCGCGCAGCTGCAGCTTCAGGCAGCCCTGCTCACTGGCTCAGGACTCGGACAAATGGTTCTACCGAAACATCACCGAGCCATGTCTAACAATAATCCAGGCTTAGTTTCCCGTTGACACCTTGTCCTCCTTCCATATCAGTTGTAAAAGGCTCCCGGTCCGGTGGAGTGTCCGCGGTGCTGAGCTCGGTTTGCCGCGTCCCCGGTGAGACAATGCAACAGCCCGACGGAGGGTGAGAGCGACGCGTTACATGTGGGAGCAGGCAGCAGAGGGGCGGGGCCACTGCACCAGAGCCGCACCGCCATTGGTCGGGGAAGTTTTTCGAAAGGACGCATGGAAAAAAAATTCCTGACTGTCCAACTTCACCGTCAGGGGACAAAAACACGGTCCTACAGAGACACGGGGACAGTGTAGGAATGTGACCGAGTGCGTTTACTCACTTTTTACTCCACAGGCCTTTTATTTATACACTAGTTAGTTAGTTAGTTAGTTAGTTAGTTAGTTAGTTATGTAACAGCTACTCAGGTGTTTTACTCTTGTCAGATATAAACTGGGTGGAGCTGGAAATTATGTAATTTCACCAAACACACTAATTAGACATGAAAAGTTAGTTACTTGTCCTCAAAAACTTTATGGGTTCTAATCAGTTATAATGTCAGTAAATTTCAGGTTGTTCTGCAGGGCCAGGACAAACAGGCAACAGGCTGAGTGGAAAGACATGTCTTAGGATATATCAAATGGACTATTGGTCTGCTTTAA
Source organism: Channa striata (assembly GCA_033026295.1). Classification (NCBI taxonomy): domain Eukaryota; kingdom Metazoa; phylum Chordata; class Actinopteri; order Anabantiformes; family Channidae; genus Channa; species Channa striata. Next base: position 14,842,703 of record CM065173.1, on the reverse strand, counting down.
GCACACATAAAAGTGCTGGTTACACCTTGAATTACTAGTATAAATAATTATTACATCAAATCTAACATTGGTAGAAGTGGACAGGGTGTAATTACATTATGACATTAATCACAGAGGTGTAATCAAATGGGAGGTTTCCACAGAAACTGGTGCTGCTGTACAAATGAAAGAGGTTTGGTAACAAACTGAGCCAGGCAGGAAACACCTGTTGGCCACATTTTAGCTTATTTTGTGCTCAAAGTGTTTTAAATCCTAAAGAAGGTTGTTGGTGACCAAGTAACTACAACCTGACTGACACAGGAAACAGCTGTTGATGAAGGGTAAATGCTCTGCTTATCTAGCACTTTTATCCAAAGTGCTGCTTCTCATTCACACACTAACACACAAACACACACTGATGATAGCAGATACCAGGCAGCTGCAACCAGGAGAAACTTGGGTTTAGTGTCTTGCCCAAGGACATTACGACATATATGTGGGACCCGGAGTTGAGCTGCTGACCCTGTGTTCTGTGGCAACTGAGCTACGCCCGCTCTTAAGATATTCATGGCAGACCTGCTGTATTGGATTGCAGTAGATTTTACAAGTGTACCTAATGTTGTGGCTGATTGTTGTATCTGTACTCTGTATGCAGACAAGTGCTCTGCTCTGGTGCTTTCCAACCAGCAGAGGGTGACCTCCTTCCACAGCTTCTGTCCCTGCTCATGTTTCCACAGGCTGTTGGTTCCCAAACTAAAGTCTGTCTGACCTCCTTTACAAAGACGCCATTTATCACATCTGAAAGGAACAATGTGTGCTTTCAGTTGTTTCTTTTATGACAAAATATTAAAAATACAGCAGTATTATAATATATGTATAATTTCTATTCTTGCCCAAATGTCAAACAGACTCTGTTCTCTTTGATTTTTCAGTGGCACTAGAATATCAGCTGCAGAAGACGGAGTTGTTTTCTTGATTCCTGGGTCCTTGCAGTGTGCAGAAACAAATTTACTACTTACTTAATTGGCAACATGTTCAAAAAGTTCCACAGCAGCTAACAAATCCATGTGGAGGTGAGACTGATTTAAACACTGTGGTTTCCAAGGTCAAAAATGACCATCACTATAATTAAGTCCAGTTTTACATTTGTCTGAAAAACCTAGATTTTGGGGATTTGACTTGCAAATGACAAAAAGCCATTTTCACTCCAGACATTTTTCATTTCTCATATAAGGAGAAGCATTAACTTTATTAAAAAGTCTTTGGAAAGATACTGAATTGCTGATAGTGACAGTGTGGAGATGGGCATTATTGTTCATGATTATTGCATAACATAGGGGAAAAGATGGCAGGTTGACAGCATGGGCGTCACAGATGTGCAGTGAGGTCAAAAGGTGGCGAGTTAACCAAATGTGTGTGTGTATCCTGTCATCTTGGTTGAATTCATGAGGTTTTTCAGAGTGAGCGTGTGGGTCGTGCAGTTATGTTGAAGGTGTGGTAGGTGTTTGTCTGAATCGTGAATGCCCTGTGTGGTTTATGCTCTTCACACGACGCCCTGTATGTACATGTCACCCATGTACGTGACCAGAACACTATCATCACAAGTGGATGTGAGAATCAGTGACATAACCAGTACAAGAGAATCTGGTTTGAACCAGTAGGGAGCTCACAAACACACACAGATGAATCTCTGCACTGGAGTGTGTCTTTGTTTGCTGGTGTCAGATTTCGACTCCTCCCTGCTCTGTATCCCATAAAAACAGTATCAGTGGCAGCAGCTCTTTCGGGTTTGCTTTCTCTCACTTGAGGGGACTTCGTTGTCAGCCTGGGCAAGACCACCAGCCACATAATCTCCATCACCTCTGGTGTCTGCGTTCTGCACCCGCAAGCAACAAACCAACATGGCACCTTTTGAAAAATCCATGGAGATGATGCCCTTCAAGCAGAGGAAATGCCTCGGTAGGTGACGTTATTGGCTGATCTGTTACTGCTACACACACTTGCGTTCACACATTGCACTTTTGGCGTATGGATCCTTGTTTTGAAAGTGTAAAATGTGATCTTGTCTTTACATTTCTTTAGCAACAAGAAAACACGAAGTATGCAGTATTCGCTCTAAATTCCCCAACAAGTTGCCGGTGGGTCATTTTAGAAACTGAATGCATTCGAACCCTGAATTAGACGTTTGGCTGTGTGGGATGACACCAGCAGCTTGTCACAGACGTGCTTTTCTATTCAGGTGATTGTTGAGCGTTACATCCGTGAAAAGACTCTCCCCCTGTTGGACAAAACGAAGTTCCTGGTTCCCTACGAGCTCACCTTGGGGCAGTTCCTCTGCCTGCTCAGGTAAGTGACAGTGACACTAAAGTCTTCGATGTGCAGAATGTGTTTGAATGACATGACGTAGCTCCTGTTGGCTTTTAATGCCAGTGTACCTTCTCCACCTGGCTGTCACATTCGCCACTGTACTCTCACTGCTTTTCCCCACTCACACTTTGTTCTGCATCATTTGTCCTTCTCGCCAACCTTCTTCATTTTAGAAATAAGATTGCTCTGGACTCCAGTCAGGCTTTGTTTCTCCTGGTGGCAGAGAAGAGCATGTCCTGCATGTCTTCCAGCATGGGGGAGATTTATTCCCACTACAGCGACGCTGACGGCTTCCTCTACATCACTTATGCTTCACAGGAGATGTTTGGAGCGCCCCAACCAGGAGACAGGCCGCCCCGCTGAGCTCTAAGAAGATAAAAATGAACTGAACCAAAACCCAAATTGTTGTGACACCACACAATCAAACTGGAAAAAAGGACAAACTGAGCCGAGCCAAAACTGTTTGTGTCCAGTTTTTAGTCCTGAACTATGTGTCAGCCTACCTCAAGAACCTTTCTGGACTTTCAAACAGCAAATCACTATACACTTCTTCCGCAAAGCTGGTCTGAGGCGGGACAGACTCACTACGATGAACTGATTTTTTGGACAGATTAATTCTGTTATGAGTTATTAGAAGTCCATATAATTAATGCTTCTCAATAAAGAAATAAGAAGGAGATGAAACGACTGAGTGCTGTGACCATGTCTGATCTGTCATCATCAAAAAATATTAAAATAATGGTTGTAAGTGTTGTCACAGGCCAAAATAGTGGTGCTTTGACAGGTGGAACAGCTCGATGCAAAGAAACTTTTTACTCTAATCTTGCTGAAAGTCAGTCACAATTTTTAGCACTTACCCCCCACCTGTCTCTGATTGTCTCTGTATCACTTTCTTCCCTCAAAAATGTGAAAATATGCTCCAGGCTCTTAAGGCACTCAGTGATTTCTGAATGTATTTTATGTTGCGCTGGTGTGTTTTCGATCCAGCTGTTATAATCCACCAAAATAAATAAATTCTTTAACTTTAGTTTTTTTTCAATAAATTAGAGGACAAAATTAAAACAAGTGTAGATGTTTGCAAACTAAATCAAAAAAGTATTTAGGCTTACAAGTTCCTTTGGCAAAATTTTAGTCTTGAGACACTTCTGATTATACTACAAATTATAACAAGTGTCACAGAACCTTGTGTTAAGGTACATTGATGGCCACGAGTTTATACATGTAATACTTTGTAAATTATCAGAATTATACAGCTGTGTTTCCTGCATGTATCAATGCAAAGACAATATACCAATGCAACAACTAAGGAATTTAAATCATCATGACTCATGATTTATTGATGTTGTTCATGTCTTTTTCATAGTTACATTAAGTGTTACAGTGATGGGCTGAAAAAATAGTCAGTTACAACATGCAAGTTTCATTGTGTTTGTGGCACTAAAAATATTGTTGAGTTGACTTGGTCCTTCTTAAACTTGTCTAAAAGTATTGATAATGATGATTATATTCAATTAAATGTACTGGTGAAGGTATAACATAATGGACACAAAATGTGCAGTATGTTTATATTAGCTTTATCCACAAATGAATACACTGCAATGCATCCTCTCACAAAAATCCAATCCAATCCAAATTTATTTATAAATCACCTTAAAATAACACAGTTGGCAAAGTTCTGTACACAAACAATTACAAATAAAACACAAAAAAGAATTATTGATCTGAGCCTTTTAAAGAACCAGGCACAAAAAGAACAAATGTAAAACAAACTTAAAAAATAATAACACAGTAAAAGCCAATATCTTAAACTGAATTAATAGCCAAGAAGAAAAACATGTTTTAAGATTTAAAAAGTGCAAGCAAGTTGGCCTGCCTGATATGGAAGGGCAACGCATTGCACAATTTTGGGGTGGCAACTGAAAAAGAGTGATCACCTTAAAGCTTCCTTTTCATCTAAGGGACAACTAAAATGGGCAAACTAGGTAATTTACTTTCTTTATGTTTATTTAAAACTGTTTAATTTTTAACTTTGAATTGCCAGTACATCTGAAATTCTTTTTTAAATAATACTTTTAGAATTAGAAAACACTCCCTCATTACAAACATTAATTCATGACAGTTAATGTACCTTTAATATAAATTGTTACCAAGAAATTCACGAGATCTAATCAACATTAAACATGTCATCATTTATTTAAATACACAGTGTGTTTGATGAATCTTTTTTTAATATTCATCATGGCTCATGAGTTGCTTTCATATGTATTTTTTGCATATGTATGTACTCATTGAATATTGTTCAACCTTTGAATGGAACTCAAATCTGACAGTTCATTCAGATTAGTAGCCTTTCTTCTCTTAAACTCCCCCACAGACGTTACCTTAAGACAATTCTATTAAACGGAATAGTTGATATTAGCAAGAGGCATGCATTTCCAATGTGTCAATAAACTGCAATAAGTGAAGGGGCTCTAAATACGTGATAAATTCACTCTGCAGTAAATAGTTTTACAGTGGCTGCAATTTTAATTTTCTGCATGAAAACTGGGTTAACATATTTATTTAAAACTGTAGACTTAAAACATCCAATGTATTCCCTGTTATTTTTAGTAAAAGAGGATCTGCTGTATTCAAGGTCATGGGAGGACTGCCCTTCAAATCCAGTACTTTCTGTTTGTACTTGTACTTATTTTGTATTATGCAGGTGCCTCATTCCTCACATGCCTCTAAGAAGTGGCGCTCCCTCCACATGAGTGTGCTACAGCCTGATCCAGTCAACTATCTGTGGGGGTCAGTGTGTCAGGAGGCTACAGGGACTATTTTCAGACATGCAACGGACGAATGGACCCAAAACACTGAGGGTGGGAATGATGGGAATAAAGATGTAACACAAAGCAACATAGGCAGGAAAACAGGGACGAGCTGCTCTCCATAAACAGTGGTGGAAAGGGAAGGAAGAGGGAAAAGGAGGCCGGTCCAAACAGAGGACGACAGGAAAAAGGAAACAATGCAAAGAGCAGATATACAGTGGAGGTGGGTGACACCTCTGCAAACACACAGTGTACAGAAAAAAGGCACGTACAGTCAAGCCGCCTCTCATTTCACACCACTGTGGGCATTCCAGCAGCTTCATGTCAATATATTACCATTACCAGAGCAAAGGGAAGCCTGGAGCTACTACCAGCTGTAAATCATCTGTTCCAAAAACTAAAAACATCATGCCTCCAAGTTTTTTGAAGAAGGTTCCAGCACTTCCCCGATTGCTGTTTGTATTTTTAGTATTTCTGTGCTTATTTCTTAACAACAAAAATCTAAAATACTGCATCTTTTGTACTTCCTTTTCTAGCCTGAATAACATGCAATGTGATACATTAAATAGTAGCATGAAAATATATAACTTTAATGCAACTGAATATTGCACGAGCACATTTGGCTTTACACTATAGTAAGTACTACGCATGTAAAGGGTCATTTATGCACTTGAAACTATTGGTGTTTCAATCAGTTTACATAATTGTCTACATTAAAAGTATGCTACAGTCACATTGACAAGGATATAATATTTAACTAAATTTACACTCTAGTCAGTTAGTGCCTTGTAACATTTTAACTACCAACAAAAACACATTGTGTTTTCCCTCTGACACATATGTCAGATGTAACATTTCCTTCTCTTGTGATTTGGTAGAAACGTCTCTGGCTACTTTTTGTTGTTTGGTGTTTAATGGCAGTGCAGAAAGTTTTTTTTACTTTAAGATGTGTAGGTATGAACGTGACTTGCGACATCTAGTATCTAAAACAAGGCTCATATACCAAGTATAGTGTGTCCAATAGTTAAACTTTGTTTACAAAATTAGTATAATTGGTATAATTTGCGTCATGCAATCAAGGCGAAACTATGATTTTAAGAAATTTAAACAAAGTGATCAAAAAACCCAAAACATATCAGACAGAAATTATTATTCAAGTGGAGTATTTCTATGGACCTCAAAATACTAGACAGAGAATCTTTAAGAATTTAAATCTTTTGAATATTTAATAATTAATAAATAAAATATATGAACCTTTCCTAGATTATTCACTTCCATTTAATTTAACTCATTTATATCTTCTAGCTACTATAATTAATGTCCCAGGTTAGTTGTACCTATACTGTGGACAGGTCAGGAACCCTCAGTGAGTCCAGAGAAAAAGAAAATTCTTACACAAAAACAAATTTTGTTTTTTCCAGACCTTGCTTTGTTTGTGTAACACAAAATGTCCTTCGCCATGGGTTGAAATTCTAACATCTTTTAGAAATATGTGATCACAAATGGCCTTGACTGCATATTTCAGGGGTCACGAAGAAGAGTAATGGATACACTGTTTAAAGAGCTGCTGCTTTCTTGACTAGGACCCATTTTAATCTTTTCCTGAATAAATAAATTTGATGATGATCTGGTTAAGATAAAATGTAAAATTTTGGGCCTTTTCTTAACAATGCATTATATGAATCACATGTCATCAGTGCTGTAACTGCAGAAGACACTGGACACAACCATGTGTAGTCTTACTACTGGCCCATAATTTCTTTCTATCTAAAGACAAAACCTGTAATAACTTATGAAGACAGAAGAGTGCGCCCCTGGACTTTTATCAGATATGAAATCTGTGGCTGCCTGCATAACAGGTTGTGCACAACCTGCATCTCTAACTGATAATGAATCAGTGAGCGAAAAAGCAGCGACTCTATGGAGGCTGAGTGTCCTGATAAAGGACAGACTCATGACTGTTAGCATGAAATGATAAAGTGTAGAAATGTGTTTTTGAAAGGCAAACTAGGATTTTCACAAGAGTCAAGAATCAGAAAAACTGAAAAGCAACCAGCAGATGTTTCCAAGCTGAGAGAGATAGATGTGGAAATGTGGAAACATACATGACCAGACAAGCCGGATAAAGTATAGGAATATGATGTGGCTTTGTTGATGTTTCCACTAGTAAAAAAGTTCACATGCGAAAAAAAAAACGCTTAAAACGTGTGATCAAATTCAGTGTGAGGTATTGTGGCGTATCCAATTTACATTACACGTTCTTATCTCTACATGCAATTTGAATTATGTAAACAGCCCTAAGAGTAGCCAAACTTGTTCAGGTTATCTAATAGTGGAGGTTTTTAAATTGGCAGTTAAAAACAGTCTGTCAATTCATTAAGACTGAATGATACTCCTATGTGAGATCTTCCTGACTTTCTGATTATGATTTGTTTCCGTCTGAGCCTGGAACAAATTTTTAGCTCATCTACACTTGTGCTTTTAATTTGCAGTCAGAAGCTTTTTCATTAGTAAATTGCCTCATCTGTCCTCCTAAAGCATCTGGTTTGACCCTTGCTGGACTACAGAGGGCATTAGGACCTACTGATAGTATGTAAATTAGGGCGTTTCAAAATAAAAGTCTCTGAAAGGTTTTGTGGCATGGTTTTGGCAAACGGCTACAATTTGAAAGCGCAAATGAAATATAAATGAAATATCTGATGAGTTCAAAATAATGTTGTACACCATAGAAAAGGTAAATAAAAATCCACATTATCACAAGTTGAATGATACATATTCCTCTTTATTTATCTGGCAAAATAATAAAAAGGGAAGCATTGGGAAAGAGTCCAAGTTAACAGTCAGGAAATACAAAAATATAGATAAAACAATTCTAACAGTTGTTTTGATTTATTTCCTCTTTCTCTCCTAATGGAAAAAACTACATTTCTTTGGACCAACATAATATTGTGAACTGTTTGCTTATCAGACATCTTCTACACAGGTTGCACAAATCCATGTTCAAGCCCCATCATGCAACATTCAACTACCCAACAGTTCATGATCCAGTAATGTCCTTTCATCGGTTGATAAATCAACCCCTCCTGCCTGCACTTATTACTAAGGTGGACCTGACTATTATTCTTTAATGCACATAGATGGACCTGCCCTCCCTCCCACCTCCCCATGAAACCCTCCAGTCTCTCTCTGGTGAAAAAGATCACAGGGGGTATCTCTTCAGCGTGCCAGGATGCCCAGAGACTCACAGCTTGATGGAGGATGACGCTGTTCATGCTTGTGGTTGGAGTTTTTGTCTGGAGAGTCCTAAACATGATGGAAAGCGTTGACATGGCTTTTCTCCAGGTTGCTCTTTTAGTCCTGGAGGACTGACCCACGTTTGGACGGGGGCACCAGATGTTCAGGAAGCGTGGGCGGCAGCTCATGGCCCTCCAGCTTAACCTTGATGAGGTGGTTGGCAAGGGCGAATTCCTCATCATCAAGGAGGCCGTCTTTATCCACATCTGCTAGCTTCCAGATCTTTCCCAACACTGTGTTAGGCAGCTTGGACTTCAGCATCTCCTTCTTGGCTGCAGCACCAGATACTTTGCCATTGACAGGGGAAAGGGTATAGAAGATCTCATCATATGTAGGTTTGTCACGCCCCACCACCCACTCCAGCTCATCAATGCCTTCACTGGCCCCCTCTCCGTAGCCGTGACCAAAGGGACCACTCATGGTTCCCTCAAAGGCTCCACCCTTGACACTCTGGCTGGGCATGGAGGCCTCTTCCTGACGCACCAGGGCCATGAGACGGGCAATGTCATTGGCAAGCATGTCCTCCACAGCCTCCAGCAACTTGGGCTTGAGCGCAGCAAACTTGGAGAAGTCCTGGCCATTCAGCAGCTCCTTAAGTGAGAAAAAAAAAAACAGGAATTACTGGTAGAAACAGATCAATCTCCAATAGATACCAATAAGAGTGGAAGGAAGTCAGGATTTCCTGACAAACCAGGGAAAACAAATCTCATCATGGTTCTGGCCCACACTGAGGTAGGAAAGAATGGCAAAGGTAGGAAAGAATGGCAAAGATTTGAGGATGTGAGGAGAGTAAAGGGTTGAAGATTAATCTAATCTGAACTACTGAACGAACACGTCGCAAAACACACTAGAAACAGAGTCAGCATCAAAAATTGTTATTTATAGATACACAGTCCACCGTGTAGGTGCTGAGATGTATCTTCTTTTGTCTTTTTTTTATCTCACCTGCATTTTGGCAAGATTGGGGAAGTCTCCTGGTGAGATCTGATGCTCCTTCTCTATTTTATGGTAGATCTCTCCCAGGTTTGCTATAAGTTCCTTCTTCTTGTTGTCCTTTCCAAACACACTTGGCATCTCCTTTTTCAGAGAGCTGATAATGTAGGCTTGCACCTGAACACCATAAAAGAAATGACAAATTTACAAATGTCAATAAAAGATTACTGTACTAAGTCTTGAAGTTGTCGATAAACTGTTTCATGGGGCACAACCTACATTCTACTAAAAATATGTCTGGAGTGAATCTTTTCGGAAGTTCGGAAGTGGTACGGGGGTTTATTAAATTGTTATATTCTCTGATACACACAGGCAGACACCCATACACAAACAGATACAAAATAACTGGGAAATTTAAGTCCCTTGTAATTGTTTTGATGGTCTCTTACGGTTTTAACCCTGAGATCACCTGTAAAACTAATGACATTGCCATTAGCCTTAGCTGGACTTTGTGTTTTGTATTGCTTACCAAATGCTAAAATGTTAACACCCTAAATTAAGATGGTGAACAGGTTAAATATTATACCAGCTGAACATCAGCATGCCGGTATTGTCATTATAAACCAGTTAAAATGCTGACACTAGCATTTGGGTTGAAGCTGCACTTCGTCTCATAGACACTTGTGTAGTTATGTTAACCGACCTTGGCGAGGCGTGCTCGCTTGATGAGGTCGTTGAGTTTGCGCAGTGCTGCGTTACGTGGCAAAGACTGGATGTCCACGAACAGGTCCTGCTCCTCTGCCTCAAACAACTTCCTGTTGTCTGGGACCAACAATGGCTGAGCCCAGAATGAGCCGATGTACACGCGCACCACCTGGAATAATGTTTGCACAACTTAATTTCCATTCATTTCCATCATTCTTTTTTACATTTGAGAGCCTACAGCCATACTAGAAGATTCTTCCACTGGTTACATAAACTGGTAAAAAATGTGTAAGAAAAATACTGAAATACATAATTAAAGTCATGAAAGGACAAACAGGTTGTATGAAAACATTATATTATAGGCTCAGTTGGTAAGGCAAGTCGTCCATGGACCACAGGGTCAGTGGCTCGAACCCCAGGGAAAGACAAATGTAAAATATAAAAATATATATATCAATATTAAGACCAAAAATATAAATAATAAAAACCTATGTGTACTGTGTTTTAATTCATTTAGAGAGGTTTCACAAAGTAACGCACTCTTAAAAGTCAGCGAATAGTTCTCCACATGATCCAAAGGTTTCTCTGGGATTAGTTTATTATGGTCCCATGTCAAACATTAACTAGTCAAGAAAAAGTCATAAAACAGGTCAGGTCACGTGATGCTAGGTAGGACATTGGATCTGAGAAAGTTTGGTAATACAACTGCCTTTCACCATCAGTACTTCTCAAACCTTGACATGTTTTTCTTACATCTCTTGTTACTATAACAAGCTGAGATCACTGCCTGGAAGAATCATGGTATGTGTGAATATTCGATTAATCTTGTCCTTGAAAAATTCATCTGACCTCTGTCCAGACCCACTTAATAGTTTCCCTCAAAACATTAACAGACTGTGAGGGTTCTGTGTATGTCTAACAGCGGATTACTGTCAGCTGATAAACGCAATATCTTGCTGTTAGTGTAGGATAAAGAACAAACATTTTGACACTGTCCAGTTAAATAAATTTGCAGATGACACAAAACCACAAAAGAAATGCGTTGTACCTCTGGAGTGTTGATGATTTTGCCCAGAGACCACATCAGTGCACCATAAACCCTCATCAGCTGCTGAGTACTGATCTGGTCCGCCTTGTTAAGTACCACACGCATTTTGTCTTCATGGTTTTTCAGGGCTCGGATCACCTCGGAAAACTCATCCGAGATGTCCAGCTTGTGGGCATCAAACAGAAGGATGATGCGGTCAACGCGTTCTGCAAACCACTCCAGTACTGCTGCAAAGTCATAACCTGGAGGAAAAAAATGAAATAAAATCGGATCAAATATGACGTACTGTGCCTTCTAAGAACTTAAAAAATGTTATTTGCTTGCCTACAGTTGAATTAATGCACTTCTAGTATGAAATAATAAGGTCAGAATAACACGTGTTCAGGGTGGAAACAACAGCTGATATTAGTGGCATTCTTTAACGCTGATGCAGCCAGATGCTTCCAAAAAGCAACACCCAGCTAAATATCTTTTCATATTTGTATCAGAAGCATACAGTTTGTCATTAGAGATAGTCTACATAGTTTAATTTTCTATTTTCACGTTTACAATTATCACATGTAATAGATGTAGCTGCCACATTACAACATTAACACAGTGGAAGAAGGAATGCAGTGTTATTTTACCTCCATCAAAATTAACAAACTCAAAGTCCTGTGGCCGTATAGGTTGATTTTAAGGTGTTTAAAAATATATATTTAAAACTGAGGAATTACTGGATTTTGTCCACAGTAGTTTACAACTGACTGATTTAAAATGTATTTTGATTAATGTGATAATTTTAATTTATTGTTGTGAATATTATATGCATCTAATTATACTTTGCATTGTCATACTGAAAAAAAAAACAATACAAAACATAATTTTGAAGTTTTCTAGGTCATACAGTTAATACATTAAGTAAAAAATAATCTTCAGATTAACCAATAATGAAAACAGCCAAAGTTGCAGTCTGCTTTTCTCATCATGTCATAAAAGCTGACAAAGTGAGAAGTATGTTTACAGATAGTCCACCGAGCAGCCTAGTGAGCTGTCAGTGGAAGGGTTCAATCCAACAAACAATTAGTTGCTCAAATCAGTCAATAACATGTGTGTTGGAGAAGGTTTAAATTTGGGGTTTACGTTCATATTCCAACCTGTGTTGATCCAACAATGTTTAGATAAGGGGCTGTTTTCCCAGGTTAACCAGTAACTAGCTTTTATTGAGAGGACAGAGACAGGTATAAAGATAAAAATCATTCAAGCCTGTTGGCTTTTGGAAAAACTTGGTTTGTCAATGTACAGCATGTGTCAGTTTTGCTTCACATGACCTCTATCAGTGACTATGTTCAAAAACCAACTTGCCAGTAATGAAAAATAAAAAGGAAGCAATAAGACACTTCAGTCAGACAGTATATACAAGTGTTCTGATAAAATGCTGCATGTGTATTTACAGTAACAAGAAACGTAGTGGGTCGTGCTGTGAAAAGATTTGTGTCACTCCCTCAGTATAAAAGTGTTCTGCACTATTATTTTTTTTGATTATTTGAATAAGATGGGTCAACTCAAATGATATAAAAACAGGCTTATTTCCTGGGTTTCCTTTGCCAAGACGAGATGCAGAGGCAGTGAGAAAGAGAGAGTTATGGTTTTGATCAAAGCATGTGCGTCATCTGATCAGAGAAGAATGCAGATGGTCTAAAAGTTCATGTCAGCTGCTGAACAGTCCGTGCCAGATCTGCTGCACAGACATTCCACATTGTTGGCTTTTGTGTCTGTGAATGTATATCTAATGGCAGATGTCATACAGACACAAAATCAGACATCTATATATGTGAAGAGAGATAAAGACAGAGTGAGCAAAAAAGAGAAAGTCCAAGTGAGTTAAACTGAAAGAAAAACCATGGTGTAATAAGAGACGGACACAGGGGATGGTAACTGGAAAATACCCTCACTAAAAGAAGTCTGTGTGCATGGAGGTAGATGGGAATAAAAGTAGAATATTTTAAGGCTAAGATCCTCCTGAAAGTGACATACTCATTATGACACACTCGTCAGGAAAACAGACAGAGAGACAGCTGCACATAACACATGGCATTAACAACTATGTGTCTACCATACACATACCGTAAATTCTGGACTATAGAGCGCACCTAAATTTAAGCCGCCCCCGCTAAAATTTAAAAGAAATATATATTTTGTCACATATAAACCGCATCGGACTATAAGCCGCCAATATCCAGGCTGAGAAATAATATCTGTTGTATGCGCTCCTACTCATTGTTCACAGTAGGCATGAGGATGTTCTGTGCGCTGTTTTACCGGCATTACGGTAAAGAGTGCGTTTACGTGTATGTGTGGCTGGTATAACACATGTCGAATGTACAGAGCCGACAAAAACGTCCTTGTTATAATTAAACGGCTTGTTCCATAGCCAAAGGAGAAGACGTCTCTTATTCTTCACGAATTACGCAGGAGTTGCTGCGCTCAACAAAAGATTTTGTACCATAAGTCTTTATTCATACACCTGAACCTGAATGGTGCCTGTAACACGGCAGTAAAAGTGCTGATGTTTGCTGGTGTCCGTCTTGGGTTGCATGCGCTAAGAATAAAAACTGGCGCTTTTTTGTTTGCACTGACTTCCATCTACAGCGCCCATCTGAGGGCTGCAGAAAAATTCATAGAAAAGCCGCATCTCTGTAAAAGCCGCATGGTTCAAAACGTCGGAAAAAAGTAGCGGCTTATGGTCCGAAAAATACGGTAGATATCCTGGGACACACTTAGAAACTCATGACAAATATGGACAAGGCTAAAAACTATGTGCCAATTTTAGATCCATATCATCAGAACAGGCAGTTGAGTTGTTTCTTGTTTAAAAAAAAATAAGAAAATGAAAAGATGGTGGCCCTTGGGTAATGTTTTTATGCTAAACTGGGCTAACCAGCTGTTGGCTTCAGCTACATATTCACCATAAAGATACTAGAGTGTTACTAGAGTGTCATCAGCAAGCACTATGGGAAAGACCCAAGCAGAAACAAGCAGTACATCATACTTTCTGGATAAATCGAAACATTATGCAATGAAAATGCTTGGAATCCATGAATGGGCCACATTATTTGATTGTTTCTGATTGCATAGCACTTTTAAGTATGTGTCTGTTGAAGTATTTATGTCTACAATTAAGTGTGAAGAATTTCTGTCACTTGAGGAGATGGGGGTGGGGAAAAGAAACACTAATTGCTAATGACTAATCGCTCCCCCACATTAAGAATATAGAAATATTCAGCTCTGATGTCTGGGGAGTCACAGGTGGATGTTGTTAGCACATTATCAAACAGAGGGAAATTCTGATATAATAGCAGCTTCCAGTAGCATAGTTCAAGCTTGATATACGTCTGAGTAGTTCACACACACTCGCCCACACACACACTTGAGGTGCACAATCCAATCAGCTCTGTTTATGTATGAAACAGTACAGTACAGTACAGTATGTCTGGGTAGTACAGTACTATGTTTATACAGAAACAGAGCAGAGAATGACATGTGTAAGAAAGTATGACTGTGTGAGTCTGTGTTTGTGTGTGAGACAGTGTTTGTTTAAGAAAGGGAATAAATACATGAGTCTTTCAGACCAAAAATGCATAACCATGAATGTAGTAAAACAATATTTTGTTGAAGTATGAGGCATCAGTTTTTGTCTGGTCCTGTGCTCTCTCACCACACACACCCACACAAACACACCCACACAACTTTTGGTTGTAATTTACACTATTTACTGTCATTACTTTGATCTTTCTTTGTCTTTTAACCTACAAAATGTCAAATGTCAAAATCTCAAAGATATAAATTTAGCAGCTATATAAAAAAGAGCAACAAGGCAAAAAATTCCCAAACAGCAAAGCTCTTACCAAATCATGTTTGGAACTTTTGCTCAATAAATGCTTTAAATTACTGTCATTATCTTTACGGTAATGCTTCTCTCTTTTTCTTTTTGCTGTGTCTTGTGAGAAATCAGACGTAATAATAAAGACCAGATTGACTGTGTGTGTGTGTGCTCTGTGCACATCACATACTGTACAGGCGGTTAAGAAGGAAGGCAGGCTTGGGAAACTCTACACTTGCCATTTTTACTCCACTTCCTTTCCTTATACTACACAAAACTCTATTGCCTGTAAGTGCACTTCCTCTTAAATGGGCTGAAATCAGGTAGAAAAAAAGCAGAAGCTGTGTTCTGCAGCATCATGAAAAGTAAAAGAAAAACTGTGTATGAGGCAAATTTGTACGTGACCCAGCAGGTCACAGCATTGTTGAGGCATAGGGAGAAATAGATAAAAATATAATATCATTTTTTTTCCAGGGCATAGGGAAATGACTGAGATATAAAAAGATAAATGATGCATCAAAGACAAACAGAGGGGGTGTGGACAATGACAAAAAAGTCATACATGGAGCAAATGTTTCTAGTTACTGTTGTTAAGTCGATCTCTTTAACTTGAAATTTGAAAACAGAAACAGAAACAAAAAAGAATGGTGTGAACAAAAGAGGAGGGTGACATATAAAACCACAAAAATGGATACAGGAAATGAACTTTAAAACACTTTATATTATCCTCCTTGCCACTGTCAAGCTGTAGAAGTTTCCATCACATTTACATGACCTGTTTGGTTACACTTGGACTTGAGGATGTTAAGAGTTAAATACGTGTATGACAGCACTTTGAGCGAGAGCGTTATGGTTGACTTAGTCGAGTGCGTGCCAAACAGAAATACCTAAGGGAGACTTAGGGGAAAAAAAAAAGTATATAGGCTGTTTAGTTTAGATTCCTTTTAATATGTGAAACTGTAACTTACTGTTTGATTACTGTTTGTTATGCATGTGTGCAAGACATTCTGATTATAATAAAGAACACATTCTGTGTTAACAAAATACTATGAGTGAATAATTAAGTGAGTAGAGCACCTCTGCTTATTCTCTGTTTCTCCCCAGAAAGGATTCCAGGAGTGTCTATGATACTGATGCTCTCCAGGACAGGGTTTGGCAACTGGGCACACATGAACCTGTCAAGAAAACACAGGAGTGAGACAGCGGAGAGTACATGGCACATGAGAGAGAAAAAGTCAACAGGATGTGTAAAGAGTATGAGACATGGGGGTGAGAGTCACATAAAAACCAGTCAGGTGAGTGTCTTACATAAGCTTGGCCTTAAACCGACATTTTTCTGTAGCTCTTCAATAACAACCTTCTTGCTTTTAGGCAGTAACATTAGTGCAACAGCATAATTGGAAGTACAATATAGCAACAGGTGATAATGTAAAATGGAAGTTCAGATGGGAGCTAGTCTCACAGACTGACTTTTTAGATTATAGGAGGTAAATTCAAATAAAGAACAGGTTATTATAGACAACACATTAGATACCTGGTATTAAATTTAACTAATACAACCTACTTTAATTTTTTACACCTTTGGTTCAAAATTTAATAGCCAACTTTATGAGGCAATTTATTGTTTAAATCAATGCAAAACAAAAACGCCTTAAAATGAAAAATATTTAATGGTTTGAACTTATTAAATAGAGATTTGTGATTTTTTTTTGCCTTAAAGTGAATGTAATATATTTACTTTTGGGACTTAGGCGGTATCATATTGGCAAATTTCGATGGATCTTTTCCCATTTTCTAACATTTATACACCAAAACATTTACCAAAGGCATACTAGGCACATTAATCAATCTGAAAATAATACCAATTGCAGACCTTGATTTAATGTTGTGTGTTTACCGCAGATTTAAAAGGTTACATTTACCAAACAGTGTAGAGAACTTTCTTGTAGGAGGCCTTTATTTATGTGATAATGCTGGGGAGACAATAGGGCAACACGTTATAATTTATTAATTGTAGTCCTAGGTCATTCCTGATGCGTCATAAGTCATCAGACAATGGGCTCATTTATGTTTACTCTCAAACAGAAATCCAACCAAGACACATACACAAACACCGATAAAGCATGAGAAAGGATGAGTGGTTTACCATAAACTCCCGTGTCACACTCAACAAAGAAGGGAATTGTTAGGACACCCCACAACTCATAGTACTCCTTCTCGCTCTGCTGGTTTTTGACTCAATTTAAACTTATACTACAATATGAGCTCAGAGGGACCAGGTCACAAGACCAGGAGAACTATGCTTTAACATTCCTGCAACAACCACACTGAGGTCAGACACACCACAGACCCTAACAGAGGTCTCATACCACATGCAGGGAGGGAAAAGGAAAAATCCAAGGACAAAGAACAAGTCAAAGAAATATCAGAGAATGACTACATAGGAATCTTATATATGGTATTCTATTACAATAATAATGACAAATGCCAAAGATAACAGGCATGCAGGTTTTTCCCTTTCCTCTTAAAGCTGATGGCATATGATATCCAGTTGGAATTGTAGCTCAAATAATAAATTTAACCATTTATCCGAAAAAATTTCCACAGAGAGCTCAGAGGAAAAATGCTCACATGAACTCAAGCTGGAATTCTTTGAAACAGAGGACCCTACGAGGCCTGGGGGCCCAGGATCCTAAAAGTATTTGAGCCATTCTTGGTTTGATGTGTCTTGATAGGTGATCTGGCATAAAGGCCTGGTTTAACTTGAAAACACATGCCTGTCCTGTTTGTTAATTGCTTGTACAGAGTCCTGGAATGTTTTGAAAGGTGCTTCTAACAAAAATCTATTATTATTTTTATTATAATAGAAGGTCATTCTCTTCTCTTCTGTCCCACATCTTGATCTTTGAACTTCCCTAACATAGTAACCTCAACTTCCTGTAGAGAAGAGGAAACAGGGACTTGCTAACACTGTGGATGTGGAAAGGGAGGATACAACTGTATCATTTTTCATATTAGCTTCCTCTAAAATCTTACTGTGTGCGTGTGTGCGTGCAAGCAAAAATAAATCATCTTTAAATTACATAAGGTTAACGTCCACAAATACGCTTGTGCGTATTTATTTGTTATGTGCTCTGTCCGGCAATGTCAGCCTCTATGTCAGATGTCAGCCCCTATCTCAGCAAAGTGCAGAGTCAGCGTCCTGGAATAACAGGACAGTGTGGGCTGGGGTCGGCCATGGCGGAACCTAAACTTTGCTGACTCTGGTTCAACTGGCTAATGGCTAGAGCACGAGCACATACACTGGGGCCTTCTGACTGCAGTGGCCTTTCAGTTAAAGGAAACAAGCTACAAAATATACAGGTTTATCTGGAGGTGTACGACACGTACCGATTTCCACTCACAGAAACATTTGGTACAAAACACCTACACGAGCAGAGGGCAAATCTCTGGAACCAGACGGCTACAAACCACAAATGGAAAAACTGGTGAAAAATCGGTAAGCGAGAAGACACCACCTTTTTGCCTTGCGACTTTGCCAGACCTGTGAACAAACTGTAGGTGAGAGAATCCCATGACTGATTTCTGTTTACAGTCTTCATAAATAACTGGTTATATTCAAGATAAGACTCATCTGAGCCTGGTATTTAAAAGCTAATCCACAGGTTGAATGACTATGTTTGAAAAGCTAAGTGGCAGAAATGCCATCACAGTCTCTTCTACCTCATGTCACTCAAAAAAAATTGTCAACCTTGATTTCACATTTCTTGTTTTATAAGTAAAAATACATTCAACCACCTGTAGGTGAAGGTCAATCAAAACAATTGTGGTCTCCTGAAGGGAAAATGGAAAACCACAGGTCCATGATACCACAGGACTGTGTCCAACAGTTGCACAAACGATGCTACAATGGACAATAGCCTTTGTTTATATACAATCTTATCTGGTTTCCCCTCAAGTCTCTTATAAACTCCAGAGGAGTGAATTGTTGCCTGTGAAGGATACCACCCCCCAATCTTCTTCAGTATTAACTAAATGAATGATTTTACTTTTCACAGTTTGACTTGTGTCATTGGCACATGTCCATACTTATGCAAGATAAAGCAAACACTCAGTGTAATAGAGGAAAAGAGTTCTCCATGGATAACGGGAAATAGACCTATCTGGGAATTGTCAGCCTAAGTGTTTGTATAAAGCCCATGGCTGTAGGTCCCACCTGATTATATGAATCATGACTGTTCCCATATTAGTCATTTGTTTATTTATTATTTGCCCATCTGTTTGCAGGGTAACATCACACTGGCTACTGTAAAGAAACGGGGAAAACCCCATATCCTCTACCGGAAGTGACACCATCACGTTAGCCATTTGATGTCATCGTAAATCCACACAATAGACTGGATTGAGATGTTTTAGCAGTGTCACTCTGGCTCACTACTTCTTTCATTGGTTAAAAACCCACTGCCTACCACATTTTCTCTGGATATCATTTTTTGTTTCACTTTCTCTTCTGCCCTTCAGTTTGCTTTTTTCTATTATCGCTGGATGTTAGCTATTCCACTCTTGCACTGACTAGTGAAAACCCATCCTAAGTAATACTTGTTTTTTCCCCATCAGGATATCTTTTCTTTGCCTGAATACCAGACATCAGTGTCACTCTGGGTGATTCATAAAACCTTATTACGAACACATCTTGTGCTTCTGAATGTGTAGGCCATTAGCAACATTAAATTCTAATAAACTATATAACTAATAACACTATAACGCAACTTTTAACCCTAGCAAAACAACAGCTGACTCAATTCAGCAGTACTTCAAGAGATATACTGTCACAAACCTTTAACCCTTTTTGATAAGATTTCATCATGCTCACTCGTAGTGAAATAAGGGAGCTGCCTACTTACTCACGTAGTAACAGTGACACAGCTAGGGGTTTTCAGCTTGTGGCAAAGACACCTGAGGACAGGACAAGGTCAACTTCCTACTTTGCGACATCACTTCTAACTATTTTTATCTTCAAGAGGCGATACTGTGACATCTTGATAAAACGCTTTGTCACAAGTGACTCCACCAGATGATTTGAGAAACATGCAGTGGTCCAAACCGAAAGGGAAATGATAATGTGCTGGAAAACACCTTCATGCCCTTTGCTTTCCATAGACTGTCACCTCCAACTTGCTAGTGAAACTGAACACCGGCATTTTGTCAGGATAACAAAAGGAACAAAAATCCACACAAAGATGTCGTTCTGTTGGAGGATTGTGCAACAGCATATTGCATTAACTTTGAAAACGTGCGGTACTTGTCAGGACTGGTGGAGAGAGCGTTTAAATTATGGGTGATGTCGTGACACGTCTCCTACCACAGCTGAATTAACTAATGACGTGTATATCAGTTTCATACACACATTAATAACCGGCCTCTACCTTTACCTGACCGATGCCCTTCCAGCTCCTATAATTCTCGTTTAGCACATTTTTCACATTGCTCAGCGTAAGCTCCTTAACCCGCTCAGGGGACTCGGCGCTGACGTTACCTGTTGAGGAACGCGTTGCCGAATGCGTTGAGTTTGCGGAAGGGCTTCTTCGGATCGACAACCAGAGCGTTACCGGGTATCACGCCCTCCTGCTCGCCATGCATCACGGCGATGAAAGAGTCTGTGGTCGGCTCGGGGCCAATCCGCATACCGGGGAAGTCCTGCTCCATGAGGTGCCGGATGAACGTGGTCTTCCCGGTGGAGTACTGACCCACCAGGAGGACCATGGGCTTGTTGTCGAAGTCGGCATCTTCGAGGGCAGGCGAGTGAAAGTCGTGGAATCGATACGTGTCCTCCAGTGGGAATAGTTTGTTCCGGTAAAGCCGCCGCAGCCCCTCCGACACGTTCTGGAACAGCTCCGGGTCCTTCTTCAAGTTTTTTCGGAACATGATTACTGCCCGTTACCCTCAGTTGACAGCGCTGCGTCGGTCTCCCCTTGAATGGTTTTCTGGCTCGGTGGTGTGGATCTCTCACACCGTCAAACGAGTAGCTGCCTGCTAATGTGAAGCAACGGCTGGGCGAGGTCTTGGAAGTTTTTATCCCCACCCTCCTCTTAGCTAGCTAGCCACACACTGCGCGTTGCACAGTCGTCGGGGCAGGACTCCTCTTCAGCTGACGTCGGCTAACGTAGACTAGCCAGCTGCACTCCAACATTAATATGTAGGAGTACGGAGGGAGATATCGTCAAACGCTGCACAACTGCGACTATAAACCCGCAACAACTCACTACTGTTAGTGGTTAGTTAGTTAGCTAGCTGTGTCACGTAGCAACCGGTTGCCATTTGAACATCACCAAAGAAGGGTGGCACGCTGACACCGGCCGGAAGCCTCCGTTTCACAATAAAAGTGTCAACGCTGACAGCCACTCAGCACTGAGAGATGTATGTACCACTCCCAGCTCTAAAGTTCTCAGTTAGTCAAAAATGTTTTCATATCGAAATATTCTTTACAATACTACTTATATATAAATACTATTCATTATTTAAAACAAAATGTATTTATTGACTGCTGGTATTCAAAACCATATTGTTACCATATTGTACCATATTGATTTCTTGGGTTGATTCAGATCTACTCTTCTGTTTGAGATCAGCGTTGTAATCAAACACTTGACATGGCCTTATAACCAATATCCTTTTACATGTTTAATCAAATATAATCTTGTCATTCTACTGGCAACACGCACAAGAAGTTCATACTATTCTTGTAATATATACTCATTGGTCCCTTTATCAGGTACACCTGTAAAATCTAATGCAATCCAATACAGCTGCTCTGCTATGAATTCTGCTTCTGTGTTCATAGTGGGTGGTGGAGTCTCACTGGAGTGCATTAGGACAAGAGGCGGTTCTAACATTTTTGGCAGATGATGCATTGGGCCCTTTGGGTATTTAAAAAATTTTCATTTACTTTATTCATTATTTAGTATGGGAAACTCTTAGTCACTTTTGATCATTTTTTGGAAATGTTGCTTTTATTTTTACATGTAGTTTTGGTTTTGATTTTAATTTTAGATAGCTATATCAAATTGCAGGTACATAACACTCACATGTTCATTTTTCTGTTTTTGTTAGGACTTTCCCTAAGATAATGCATTTCCCTTAACCTAGCCTTAATCCTAACCATCAAAAATGTCCTTATTTTACCCAAATATTCCATCTCAGTTAGGAAAACACTTTCCCCCCCTAAATACCTAAGAAATACAAGAACACACATACACACCTTTTTCTCTGTTCAAATAGTATGACAAAAAACAGGAATTCCTGATCAGTTTTATTTTATTACAAAGAGAGACTTGCACATAAATGAGCATTGCATTAAAACTGAATGGAAAACAATAACATTTGATAGTCAAATCTATCACTTGTAAGTTGTAAAGTCCCAAAAGTTTTTCGGTGACAAGAGGTGTCCCTCCACAGATAACAGCAGCTCCACTGGAAGCCAGAGTTTTTCCATATGGAGATGCTGTTACAGCTGGTGAGACCCATAGAAACAGCACAGCTGGTAGCAATGGAAAGCCATGAGAAATTTCATTTCATCGCAGTATTAGCTGTACTATTTTAAAACAAAAGCAACTTGCTTTTCGTGAGACAAAAGGTTACTTCACGTGCTTATGAAAATTTAAGAATTGTGGTTAAAAAATACAATGTGATTTTTGACATTTAAATGCAGGGTATATTAGTTAAAATTATATTCTGCTTCATTGTCATTGCGGTCAATAGAGGTACAGACCCACTAAATGAAATGCAGTAAACATGCTTTGTCATTTGATATCTGTGATATGTGAGTGTTTGAATTGTTCCAATCCCCTAGAGACTTAAATCATATGATCAATGTTACAGACCCCTGAAACTCCCATATCCCATCAATAGTTCAGAGGTAGAAATTACATAATACCACAGGCTTGACTTACGTGGCACAGGTGTGTTAGAAGCTTCACACATATGAAATAATGCTGCCCTCTTTTGGTTTGGCTTTAATTACTGCATGCATTCTAATTGTTTTACTGTAGATTTTCTGACCAAACTCTCATGTGATGATACCACCCACACCTAATAAAGGCTCAATAAAACATCTTCTAGCCTCATGTCTCCTGATCTTGGTTTTTACTGCTTGTAAGATTATGTTTCACCTTCATGGCACCAGTAAATCAAGATAATTTACTCAGTACGATAAGAGTTGAAAGTGCCATCCCAGCAAAAAAGTTTGGCCTTTAGGCCATCAGAATTCACCTTTTACATGCAAGCACTGATGTGGGTGTGGACAGATGTACATGAAATGTCCATTGTTTCATATGCACCCGATTAAGCTTTGACCCTTAAATCCCATGTTTTGCAAGAAAGAGCCATAAAGCAATTTAAGAGTAGACCAAAGAAACCTTTGCTACCTTTTTCACCTTTCGACTTTGTCCCGCTGCTTATACACGTTTGTACTATCAGGAGCTTCAAAAACTAACATGAACCTCAGAACTGAGATCTTGTGCATGATTAAAAAGCAAATTAATTTAAAGTCTGAAAAGTTAATCTGTTGATTTCTTGTCAGCAATGTGGCAGAAAATAAAGTTTTACTTAGAAGTTTTATACTGTATACAGATTAGATTTTTATGTGCTGCACATTTGACTCAATACTTGTTGGTATCTTTTCTCTTCTTCCAGGAGTCAGGTCAACTTTTGAGTCAAAATCTACACGGATTAACATTTTTTCCTCAAAACACTGAATTTCAGTCAACCTTTAAAATTGATAACAGTTGTTACGGAAAAATAAAACAGATACTATAAGAAAAGTTTATTTTAGTCCTAAATAGCGTTGCAAATTAATTTCATTGAAAACACAGCCATGGATTTACAGATTTGTTGGCTGTATTTGCTCCAAATACTAATACTCTATTAGTATTTGGAGCTTAATTGAGATATCAGTCATTTGATAAATTTCCTTAATAGCCATCTTGTGTCTCTCTATATAGCCATGAATTTAATTTACAAAGAAAGAATTCCCTAATTAGTTGCTCACTTTACTTGCAGAGTGCGTGCTAAGTTAATATTTGATCAATTCAAAAAACAAACTTCATTACAGCATAGTTTGGTGTAAATACAAAATAGAATTTTTGTTTATATGCTTAATAGTCTACAAATGCAATATACCTTAAATGACATATAACACTGAAATATTCTTTGACAACAATTTATGAGTTAAATAGCAACACTGAAATTATTACAAAAAGGTCATACTCACCAAGTAAATATTTAAAAAGAGGCTACATTTTGTCATGAATTCTAAAAGCACAGTAAGAGGACAAAAGGAAAAAGACTAAATAAAAGTGTGAAAACTGGAGGTCAAGCAAATAGTAAAGCGAGGAAGACATAGTAATCGCGTGAGCTTGATGAAGAGGAGCGAAATGAGCGACAGATATGAAGTCTTCCTGAGCATAATGGTAGACTCCTGAACGTAAGCTACTTAAGACTGCTTGGGGGAGAGAAAAAATTAATCATTACACTTGCAGTAAATATGTAACAGACCCAACCTGTCCATAAAACTCAGCAATTTGCAATCTATTTGAACACTCACAGACATGAGAGGATACGACCATACAAGCTGGAGAGCAGCCATAAAGAGACACAATCCAATCTCAGAGTGCTTTAAAATGGCCCCTTAGACCTCTTCAGACAGCCTGTCCCCTGTCTTTGCTGTGACATTTTCCAAAATTGTATAGTATGTCATGTGGGGAAGATGTAACTGGAACTTAATGATAAAATAAATAGAGACAATAAATGGAAAAAGAATCTGTGCTTAAAAATTGTTGGTAGGTGCAAACAATTTTAGCTAAAAGGTTCTTCAACATTTTGTATAAATAAAAATCAAGATATTATATTTGCATTGATTCCATTTGTGCCAGTACCATAATTTGAACTTTCTTTTTTTATTATTCTATAATCTGTTTTGTCATACACTTGCAGTAAAAAACCCCAAAACACACAATTCTATATATAAGTTCAACTATCAAAGAGAGTTAATAATTTGTACATGGACTCATCTGGACATTCAAGAAGAGTGTTACCAGTGCTGCACATTAACACAAAACTGATGTGTATATAGTCTTTATTGTAGTCTCACTGATTTATTTAATTTATGGAAAAGCTTACCAGAAATACTGCGGATTCCTGTAAAAACCAGGAAAGACAATGACTTTCATTCTTTGTAAGAGGCTTGTATTGACAAATAGGTTTAGTAACTTCTAATCCGTCAAAAATTCCCAATGTCCACATGGTAATGGGATCTGAAACTGGAGTAAACAGAAACTGAAAGGGCATCCTAAATTACAGCTGGATTGAATATAAACGTGTCTGTGTGGTGACACAGGATTAGGAGGAATGAACAAAGGAAAACAAACCTAGTGTGTTGGGAGTCATTCTATGCAAACTGCTGAGACAGACCCAAACGCGTGAAGCAGAAAGGAAACGCTCTTTTCTGTGCTGTTCTGTTTGACCCATGTGCGCTCCCGTACTGCTGTGGCGGCGCTGACTGATGAGTGAGTAGCTAACTGATGTTGTCTTCGTGGTCATTATAGCTCATACTACCTCTATAAGAATCACAGACAACACTTATCTGTGCTTTTATAGGCGAAATACAAATAAACATTACCATGCTAAGTCTTGAATACATTTCAGACCCCCCAATCTGTTTTAATCGTGCTAGGCAACAAAGCTAACGTTAGCTTTCCTAAATTGAATGTTAGCAACATTCATGCTAATTTAGCAATGTTAGTTATTATATTGAATAGCTACAACTAGCGAGTCGGGCAAACGAGTGAATTGTCAAGGCATACTAAGGTTACCAGGCTATATGATTACATAGTGTATTAATCTAAATGCAATGTAATACAGCTCATATACACAAGACTGAGATAAAGAGGAGTCATGAACTGTTGTATTGGCTATTTAAGGTAATTCAAGTTCATTTAAGTTTCTAGAAGCATGTTGACACCTTTATTGTGATTTGCCTTCTGTTAACAGCAAATAACAGATGTGTAACAATACATCAAAGTACAAGATGATAAATCTCATGTTATAATCTGTTTCAGGTGAAAATGGCAGAGCTAACTACACTGGAGAGTCTGCTAGAGATGGGATTTGAGAGAAACAGAGCGTGAGTGACACTGAATACAAAACTGCCCTGATTAATGTTGTTCCTATTTTGGTGCAAATTTCAGATAGTGTGAGTAAAACTGTTTTTGTGCTTTCAGGGAGAAGGCAGTAGCTAACACGGGGAACCAGGGAATAGAACAAGCTATGGACTGGTGAGTTTGACAAACCCTCAATCATTGTTATAGTTTTCTAGCATATTTCTGGTTTTATTAATTCCCTCTGTGATGTACTTCCTTTAGGTTAATGGAACATGAGAATGACCCTGACATTGATGAGCCCTATGTGCCACCTGTAGGGAATGTCCTGGCAGAAGACGCAGACAACCAGTCCAGCACAGAACAATTAACACTAGCAGAAGGTTGGGGAATATTTCACTAGGTATCGGAAGGTTTCTGATAATGTGTTGGAGACTTGATAGACGCCAACATATAAAGACATTTATAGGGCACTATAAGTAAAGTGTGGATCCTTTCAAAAGTATTGCCGTGAATTGTTTATTTAATTTCATGCCGATTCCAGCAATCAAAAAGTAAACATGGCATTAGTTGTTTTGTTTCTTTGTCTCTGTTGTTGAGTTTTATCACTTCTCATTACCTCCACCAAGAGTTCTTTTTGTGGTTGAGGTTTTTACACTGAAGTTTTAACGTTTGTGCTGTTAAGCATATAGGTTAGATAATCCTGCCAGAATTTGTGTTTAGCATTGATTTATGGTTGACAGCAAAATTCTTCACTAACCTTCAATGTCATTTATTTAACATTTATTATGCAGGTAAATACTAATAAGCCTATCAACCACTTCATCACAGTCATTCACTTTTATTTTTTATTTCCTGTTTCTTTTAACTTTTTAATGTGAATTTGTTTTGACTTTAGACATAGCAGGTGATGAGAGCAGCTACAGTGAGGACAATCTGAGTGCAAAGCGGCCAATGACAGAAGAGGAGAAACGTGAGCAAGTTAAGAGGTCAGAGTTGCCATGACCTTTATCTACAGAAATAGAGCACAGAGACGATTACATGTCTAGGAGTTAAAAATAATTTGAAATACTCTTTACATCAACCGAACAGACAAAATGTTAAATAATCAGAGTGTTTGTCAGTAAGCTTATGTCTGTTGCTATCTGTTTTTAGGCTAGAGGAGCTTATGCGAGTGAAGCAAGCAGAGAGAAGAGAGCGAGAGCGGGCAGAAGAGGTGGAGCGGGAGAAGATGCGGAGGAGGCAGGGCCAAGAGCTGCAGCAGATTCGCCAAAAACTGCAGGATGATGAGATGAAGAAGCTTGCTGACCAACGCAGGAAAGAAAAGATGGAGGATAAACTGGCAAGGTGGGAAATTAATTAAAACACATCACTGAGCACGAAAACCGAAATTCAGTTTTTATTTCTAACTGTTTCACTGTGATATGATCAAGTTTTGTACCTTTTAGCAAAGGTGCTTACGTTTTTTGTCCTTTCTCTGTAATGTCTTCAAAAGAGACCAAAACATGAGTTTTATAACACAAACAATAATGCCTGATGCATTTTTGAATACTTTTAATCACTGTATATTTTAAGTAATATAAAAAATATATATTTTATTTCATTACTGTTGAACAAAATATTGTTTTTACATTGCTAATTATTGCTCTTCCAGGCAAAGGGTTAAAGATAAAATAGCACGAGACAGAGAAGAACGAGCACAAAAGGTACCGTACCACTGTCACGTCTGGACCCCCACTTTGCTTTTCCTTTTAACTTTCTATTTTTTCTGTTCTCACTTCTGCTGCTACCAGTAACTTAGAGAAGTTTTTCCCCCTAATTAGTTTGGAGCTGGAGCACCACCTAGTACAGCTCCATCCGCCCAACCTGCTATGTCTAGTGCCTCTTCACCCACCAGTCAGGGTCCTCCACCCACTAAGAAAGAGTATGATGAATCTAGAATACAGGTACGTTTCAATTCTTCTTTTTGGGGGGGGCTTACATTAATTTAGTTTATTCTTCAAAGACTAATTTGAGTCAGAATTAAAATATATGCATTTTATTTAAATTTCTGGCAATAAATATAATCATTCTTATTTAAATATTCTTTAATTTGTCACTTCTCATCTGCTCTTTGTTCACAAACCTGAATGTAAAGGTCCGTCTTCTGGATGGCTCGACCATCACAACAGTTTTCAAGGCCCAGGAGCCACTGGCAGCAGTGCGGGTCTACGTGCAAATGAACGGCAACACACCTGAGGGTCAGGACTTCACATTGCTGTCGCCATACCCCCGCCACGTTTACACTGAACTGGACATGGAGAAGCCCCTCAAAGAGCTAGGTGAGCACACACCCTTCCCTTGGAATAGTAATTGTCAAGAGGGCACTTGCTTCTTTCCGGCTTGTAACTGGAGTTTGATTGATTTGTAAAAAGGTTGTTTATTATTATATGTCCAGGACAACTGTAGAAACATGAGAAAAATTTATAGCTGGTACTGGTGTCATGTAAATGCACATTGTGATTGCAGGCCATCAGATTCAGTAGGCCATTTCAGAAGCTGGTGTGGCTTACAGGGTGATTTGGGCATGAATAGTCTTTACATTTTGGAAAAGGAACTGTGGCCCAATGGGCAATCATTTGTGGAGTCACGTGTTGTAAGTGCGGTTCAGATGCAGGGGCTCTGTCGCTACACCCCTGCCACAAAAAGCTCCCATGAAAAAAGCACTGCAAGAACACAAGCACTATGTTTGTTGAGGTCCACCAGTTCTAACTTGCTTATTTGTGTACTGAGATCCAGCGACAATGTTGATAGAAGAGAGATAATGAGAAATGTTAACTTATTTTTTTGTTAACTGTCACAATGTATCTGACCCAATGCTTGGGCTTACATTATTGTGAAAACTTAAAAAAAACAAACATTAAATGTCAAGACCAAAGTATATTATTAAATGGACATTTCAGTGGATTACTTTGGAACTCAAAACCTAGGTTCACGTGTCACAGGTTTGCTTTGTTCAGTCACCTCTGTATCTGAAATTTGCCTTCTATCTTTTTAGGTTTGGTGCCTTCAGCTGTGCTGGTTGTTACCAAAAAGTGAGATCTGGGGATCTGCTCTGTGAGCCTACCTCACCACTTTTGACTGCATCACCACCAGAAATGGACTGATCTGAAAAGTCACAGCCACCACCCACTAGTATCACTTAGTGAGCCAGTTACCTGATTGAAAGCAGAGGTGTAGCTTGAAGCTACGTTACAATGTTAAATAGGTCTAAAATTTAGATATGAATAAATTATACTACAAAAAAAATTGTCTAGAGTAGACTACCTGAATATAGGCCTGTGCCAATTTGTGCTAACATTACTGGCTTTGGTATGAGCAGTAAGCTTAACCTTGAACAACCAAAACCAAAGTGAGGATAGCTGGCTTTTGACTGATTCTACTTTAAGGAGTATCTGTCCTGTCTTGGTTTCAACACATAAAAACAGAAGATAATTCATTTTTAA
This sequence comes from Channa striata, assembly GCA_033026295.1. Classification (NCBI taxonomy): domain Eukaryota; kingdom Metazoa; phylum Chordata; class Actinopteri; order Anabantiformes; family Channidae; genus Channa; species Channa striata. The sequence continues at coordinate 14,813,067 of CM065173.1, read as the reverse complement.
CTAGATCCCCGCTTAGTGTAGTACAACATAAGTCCTACTCAACTGGTTCTGATTGGGCCTTAAATTTATTCCCTTCAATTTTTCTGATTTTGAGACATTCTACTTTGACATTTTTATAAGTTAAAATGTTTGACAGCTATGTCTACATAATCACAAGAATCTACAATAAAGTTGACTTGGAGACTTATGATGGTGGACTGCATTTTTAAATAAATGAAATGGTAATGTTAATTAATATTCTTATTTTTAACAGAAGCCAAAGAATAACAAACTAACATACTGACACTGTTAATAGGTATAGTCTTGGTAATAAAAGCCTGCTACAGCTCATTCCTCTGTGCCTTACTGAGCTATATTGTTTGAGTATTAGAGTAGAAAAAAGCTGAAACACTAGCTATAAAGCTAAGCTATTGTTCAGATGACAGTGCACAGTAGGTTAATAACCATGAGCACCCTGGACAATCATGTATGTCCAATTGCTTTGGAATTGGAGAAAAGCAAAAAACCTTGAGCAAATTAAATTATTTAAATGTTGCCCTACTAACACAATACTGGGTAAAATCACTGCTGCTGTTGTAGATATGAAGCAGGAGAAACGTACCTAGATTTTTTGGTCTACAGTAAATAAGCATCATGAAAAACATGAGGTCTGATGCGGCACTATAAAACACCTTTATATACATTAGAAAAACAAAACAAATATCCTACCGTTTGGAATGGTACAAAAATGTCAATCATACATCACCTGAAAGCTGGACAAACTGGATGACTTTAAAACACGAGCAACCAGGGTCAAGTTGCAAACAAATACAAAAATAGTTCTGATTAAAATGCAGACACATTGATGCACTGAAAATGGGTGTTGCTCTTCCATAACTTTTCCACTGAAATGACAACTTGTTAGAAGAGCCCAACTTCAGCCTGTTATTTTCACAAATCCAGGACAGTGAAGTAAAGGATGGACGGAGGGGAGAGGATGCTGGAATTTATTCGAGCACAACTGGGTTGATCAGTTTTTTTGTTCAGCTGGGAGGTCCTCCTGGGTCAAGCTGCATCCTGTGGCCTGTCTGTTCATCAGTGCCTGTAGCTCTCTTTAGCTGGGAGGGTAGTAGCCCTGGTTGTAGTTCCAGGTGTTCTGATAGCCATAGTTGCCATACTGCGGTTGCTGGAAATGAATCAAAGCAAACAGAAAAAAAACAATGTTTAAAACTGTACTTTAAAGTCAAGTTTCTTTACCCAGTCATTGTCTACTCATGTTCTACTGTCTGAGTAATGTTTTTCATACCTGGTACCAGCTACTGTATGCCCCATAACCAGTCTGTGCACTCATATCAGTGCCCATTATGGGAGGAGGGGGGGTTGTGATGGGGACATGTGGCATGGTAGGTTGGACTTGTGCAGCAGAGCCATCCTCAGTTTTGCTCATCTTCTCTGGATTCTCTGGATCCTCATCTCTTTAAAAAAAAAAAAAAAAATGAATTAGTTAATAAATGCAGATCTAATTATTAAGTATTATGTCTGAAATGAATTGTCTCAGTTGAGTGAAATAAATTATCAAAGCAGAACCAAAAACATTAGTTTCTAGACAACTGTGCAACAACTGTATGTATATTATTTTTTAAATCAACATTTTACACTGCTGCGAGGCTTGTTTCAAAAAGTCAAGCTAAGCGACTCAATTTTTTTCTCTACCCTTACCCATTCTCTGCTTCTCTTTTCGTTCCACCAAGCTCCTTCATCAGTTTTTGGTGCCCTTCGTAGACAGACAACACACTGCAAAGGACAGACAATGAGCCATTGGCCAAAGATGGTTTGTTACCATCAAAGTTTTAATAACTAACATAATATTTTTTGATTTGTATCTATTTAAACATCACTATAATTGTATTCAACTCTGACCTCTGGATAGAGTTGCTAAAGTCCTCTGCAAACTGGAGGCCTCTCTGTGAGAAGAGGATCTTTGTGTGTGGGGCAAGAGGAGCTGCCAGGGCTCGTGTTACACACTCCTGCACTGCCTCAGATGAGGACCAAGGGTCTCCTGACACCTCCAACTCCAGCAGGTTCAAGTGCAGTTTATCATTATCCTGGGGAAAGAAATGTCAGGAAAGAAGGATGACAGTGAAGTTATTATTAAAACTTGCTACAAAGTGAAATGGACAATATAACCTGAAAAGTAAAAAATAAAATGATTTTTACTGAAACAGAAATTTGTGTCGGAAATGTTTGTGGGTTTCATTATCTCACCGGACTGATCTCCAGTGCCTCTTTTAAAACTCGGCGAGCTCTGCTGGGGTTTCTGCCCAGTTTCAGCAGCAGACGAGCCAACTTGATGGAGTAGAAAGCGTGTAATGTGGGCTTCTCTTTGGATTCAGCCACTGCCTCCTGCAGCAAGGCTTCCGATTGGTCCAACTGGCCTGCTCGTCTTTCCAAAGCAGCCCTCCGGAGGCGGACCACTGCCAACCCTGGCAGGTTTTTCTCTAGAGCTTCCAACACTCGCCGAGCCTCAGTTAGGTCACCTGAAGGAGAAATTGAAAGAGTTTTAAATTACTGTGGAAGTTATAAAATCTATAACAGTTTTATTTGATTGTATTTATTAAATTCTATTGTTTTAACGCTTTACTTATAAATACTACGTATAAACACCTTTAATACAATGCATTCTAATAAAGTGGGTATGCAGGTTTGTTTTTGTCTGTATTACTCATTTCACAATCCATTTAGGTTTATTTAGAATCTGTAGCATTTTAAAACTTTGAAATTGCAGCTTTGGAACTTTAAAATGGTTTTCTTATAAATAAATTTACTATTTACGAGAAACCTGATCCTAAAAGAATATTTGTCCCTTTGATGCTTTTACACAAGACAACCCTACCTTTCAGTTTTTACTGTTAACATTTATTTTATCAAACTCTAACTTTAAATGCCCCTATTTTTTATTTAAATAGGAAAAACTTGGTAAAAAAAAAAAAAGGCCATGTTTCTACAGTGTGTGTATTGTTGTACCATGCCTCTCCTCAAACGTGGCCCAATGCATGTGGATGTTGGGCTTGTTCGTCAGGTGGATCTCACAGGCTCGTCTGTACACAGCACGGGCCTCATCCACACTCTGTGGCTCCAGGTACTGAATGTACTGAATGGTCAACAAATGAACATGTAAGGCACAGATCTTCCATATAACAAGCAAAAGTTACAAATAAACATTTTTGACTAGTCTTTAGGCTTGCAATGATTCACGGACATTAATGAGAAATTATATTTAAAAGCAGTCTTGTTTATGCATTTTCTGTAAAAATATACACAAACACCCTTTTGTCTCACCCTGGTCCAGAACTCCTCATAAAGAGCACAGGCTATTAGACAACGCTCAAAGAGGATGCGAACCCTGTGGTCATCACGGGCAACTTCTGCATCTCCTGAACCTTCCTGAGGCTGGACTGTGACCTCTGATCCCTCTGTTGCTGCCTGGTTTGGATCTAACAGTTGATAATGGTGTCAAAACAGCAGAAGCTTTGAGATGTTTATATGAATTAATAAAAATACACAGTCAAGGATGACAACAGTCAGTATCTTCAGCACATAGTCACCTTCACTCGGATCTTTGGTGTCTTTGTCTAGCTGAGCAATCTCCCAATCCAGGTAGGAGTGCCAGGCCCGCAGCTGGAGACGGTCAAGCGGCTTGACATGGAAGTACGGACGCTTGATCTGTAGGATGAAGAGAGGACATTTAAAGGAAAAGTCATACCAATTACAGTAAAACCTAAGCTGTTGGCAATTTAAGTATTAAAACCGTAAGAAGCAAGAGCCTGGAAAATGATTAGTAAATGAAAAAAAAAAACAAAAAAAAAAAAAACTCACAGCGTCTTCAAAGTGCCATCTCTGGCGGACTTCTCCCTCATTGTCCTGGTAAACTTTATCCCTGTAAACCAGCAGTTGTTCCCTAATCTTCTGCTTCAGTTCCTCCTAAGCAGACAACAGAAATAACCATTTATTTGGCCATCTCATTATTTATATGTGACTATATTCAAAACCTGTCAGATCTTAATGCTAAAATCCTCTTTTGGTGAGTGTGAGGCAGTCAGGCGTTACTGACTGTGTCTGTTGCTTCTGGGGTGGCGGGCTCTTCTTCCCCTGGCGGCCTCTCTGACTCCTCATCCTGGGCCTGTTCAGCACGCTCTGCCTTCTGGCTCTGACGACACAATGTCCTCAGCTCTTCATACTCCTCTGGGGAGAGCACCTCTTTGGGCTCGTGGCTGTTCAGGTGCTCCTTGAACCTGATAATGTACAGGTGAGAGTAGATTATTCAAGATTATAATGGTGTCTTTATTTGTTGTCCTAAAGCTAAAAACAAAGCAAATTTAAATGCAAAAATGTTGCATTGTACAGTGACTTTAGATCACAATCATGAAGACAACACATTTAAAATCTAAACTTTTATCTTTCATCAATTTACTTGGAATTTACTAAGAAGTTCTGATTTGGTAATGATAGAACCGTGTGTGTGTGGTCTTACTTTTCGTAATGTGTGTTGTAAAGCTGTGTGGGGACTTTGAGAACTCTGTCCAGAACAGCAGCTGCATTCCTCATGTTCCCCTGCTCCTTTTCCCACTCAACATACAGGTCCCAGAGACGGTCTGAGTGGAAGTCCAGACCTGCGGCTGCAACTGCATCCTCAAACACACTGAAGGTAAAGATTGGAAAATCATTAAACATGAAACCAACTTTTTGTTTACTCTATACCAAATCTAATTTATGGTTTAAAAGATCAAGGAGGGACCAGTTTCACATTCTGCTAATAAAGCTGTTTTTAAGAGCTATTAAAAGATAGGAGACAAGAGTCAATATTATCTGAATCAATGTTATCCTGCTCAAATCAGTAAAGGTAAAATTTATAAGCAAAACAGGATAAAACAAAGCAATTTACTTAAATGAAAATGGACTGTGGCTCTACAATGCTCGTGCCGTCGCAAACAGTCATTCAGGATACATGTGGACTAAAATTCTTGGTGAAAAACTTACCGCTCCTTAACAAAAACAAAAATGACTATAATGCAAGGGTTTTTGCCTACCTGCGAATCCGCATGGGCGACTCTGGCAGGTTCATGTCCAGCGTTCCCAGCAACAGATTGATGTAGTGGATCCACAGGTCTACACTCAGAGGGATTGCCTGGAGTCCTTGAACACACACCTAACACAATATACCACAATCATTAACATTTGCTGGGGTAAAACTTATTTAATAATTTAGTGCACAGGTCAGGGAAAAACAAACGCTCCTGTTTCACCTCTTCTGCTTTGTTGTTATAGCCTGCGCGGCGTTCCAGGTCAGCAAATTTTTTCCAATAGCCATAGCAGAGTGGATAGCGAGCGAGGAAGGCCACTAGAGCTCTGCGTGATGCTGTGATGTGACTCTGAAAATATGACAGAAAATGAAGTGGCTGCAACTGATAACAAGTTGTAATCCATCACGGCTTAGGGACAATGTGATTTTTTTCACTAAAAACTACTGTTGCGTCTCTGCACACACCTCTTGCTCACAGTACTGTAGCAGATCGGTCCAACTAGTGAAGTCATGAGGATTGTCATTGGCAGCCATCCACAAGCGCTCAAAGTCAGCAGGAAGTTCCCCCTCCTCATCCTCTGCAGCTGGAGGCATGGAGAATGAAGCAGGGTCGGGGCCCACAGGAGGCTCAGGTACAGTGGCAGCACTGCCGTTCTCTTCAGACATCTCAGACATCTCGATTGAAAGCGGTGCTGGGACCTCAGAAGGCTCCATGGCTGAAGAGGGAAGAAGAGAAAATATAAATACCTCAGATTATCTCCTTCATACCTTAAGAAGTCAGTGCTGACGCCTCACTGGCAGAGGAGCTGAACTTCTTCTTTACCCGTTATGAGGTTACTACACCTGACCAGGTGACCCTGGCTCAACAGCCTTCAGACTTCCCGCCACTCACTCTGCTGAAATAACTTGTAAGAGCAGTTTTAAAGGATGTGGACCCCAACAAAGCTGCAGGACTAGATGGGGTACTGGGGAAAGTAGTAGAAGCCTGTGCTGACCAGCTAACAGTGAGCTAACAAGGATTTTTAATAACTCCCTGCAATTAGTTAGTGTTCCATCGTGCCTGAAAGCAGCTGCATATATCCCAGTCCCAAAGAGAACAGCCATAAGTATCCTGAATGAATACAGATCTATCACACCGACTTCTGTAGTAATAAGGTGCGTTGAGAGACTGCTCCTTCAGCATCTCAGGTCTTGCCTTCAACCAAACTTCGATCAACACCAGTTTGCCTACAGACCAAATAGGTCAAAATGGGACGTCGTTGCCACTGCCCTACACATTGCTCTTAGCCACATAGACTGCACCATCCTGCCTGACATTCTTGTTAAAAAGCTGACTGACTTCTTTCTATTGATCCATGATGGAAAGTGTCCTTACATACTGTATCACTGTATGACACACCGGTTCAACAGCTGCGGACAGGAAAGCTCTACAGAGGGTGATAAGCACGGCACAAAGAACCACTGGCTGCTCCCTGACCTCACTGGAAGACATTGCAAAGTCCCAGCAGAGCCAGGAAAATCCTTAGAGATGACTTAAAGACTGGACAGTGTCTCTTCACTGTCCTGCCCTCGGGCATGAGATACAGGAGCATAAAAAGCTGGACAAATGGGCTGAAAAACTGTTTTTATCCCTGGGCTGTCAGACTCCTAAACACCACGTAACAGAGACTCATATACAGATCTATACAGACCTTCTACAACACTTGTGCAATATGTATGTGTGGGCCGTGACAATGCAACAGTTATTAGTGTGGGACATGCGTGTTTATGATACTATCTGCACGAAGAGCTCAACCAATTTCGTTGTATACATGATGTACAACGATAATAAAGGCAATCCTATTCTATTCTATCCATCCGTCACTGCTACAGGGGAAGCTGGAGGTAGCAGGAGTGGACCAACATCTGGCTGCATGGACCATCGCTTACCTCACTAACAGACCCCAGTTCTGTCTGTAGCACAGCAGCCACGCGTGGGGACAGTGCTTTCCACTGACTTGAAGTAGAACTCCCACCACTAACCTGCAGACGTTCTCATATCACACTGCCAATGTTGGCTGTGTGTCCAACAATGGCAGTGTCCACTTTTAAAAGCAGGGTATGCATCTCAACAATAAACCGAACTGGTCCAACAACACTGATGCCCTCGACAGGAACAGGATTACTGTCTATAGGTTAGACAAGTCGTTAATTAATCAATAAAACAGATGGATGATAAAGTTATACATTTCCTATTCTATAAAATGACCTAAAATATAGGTAAAATCCATATACATACTCATATATTGACTGTTTAGCAAATTTAACTCCAACTATGAGAGTTATATTATTGTGATTGTACTTTTAATAGGTTATATTCTTTTATTTTGATTGTTGTTTGATATGAAGTACTTTGGTCAGTCTTTGCTGTCTGTTTTTTAAAGTGCTTTATAAATAAAACTGACTTGACAATATAATTTCAGTGGCATTCATGGAAAGACAAAGTTTTAAAATACAAATATATGGGATTATGCTTTATGACACAAACATATAAATATTGACAAATAAATCAAACCAGAGACACAGCTAGACACTTGATAAGATTGCTTCAGCAGGCTGCTGATGAGCCACACATGACTACAACATTAAACAAATCAAAAATCATATCAGCTGGAAGCGTTTGTCCGTGGAACAGCCCCCGTCTACACTCGTAGTGGACTTGTTTCATTCATAAAAAGCTGTGGGCATTGACTTCACATACCAATACCTGCCATCATCTCTAGGCTGTTGTGGCCACAGCAGAACTCATATGCAATAAATCGTTATGAGCAGACGACGGCTACTTTGCTACAACTTCAACACATGGACGTGGGTTAGCGGTTAGTTGGAGCACATTGCTGTGTTGTGTGCAGCTAAATGCAGTGGACGTTAGCTTAGCCCAACTCGTCACACTTCAAACCGTCCGATCGCGCCCTTTGCTCACAAGCACCGCAGATCCAGCCAAGCACCGCGGGCGACCGTCAACCGACACATGTCCGGGAACGGCACATTTATTGACGGCGATCTGATTACCTGGAGACTCTTCGAGCTCCCCATTCCCGCTCATCTCCTCGCAGCCTTCCGCCGCCATGATGGAATACGTCTCGCTGACGTGCTTCAGGTGCGACAAGAAGGCGTCACATAAAACAAGCAGCTTATAATTAAAACGAAATGGAAAAGCAAAGAACAGGAATGTCGTTGTGTAACTACAAGTGCAACGTATTGGTTTCCAGATTTAATGCATTTCTTTATCGCATATAAACCCCCCACAGCTTTTAACATTAATGTTATAAATAAATGCAGACATGTAAATGAGCTAAAGATGAAAATGTGAAATATTCAAAAATGTTTTTAAGATTTTTTGCAATTATTGTTTGTATCCCCTAAAGTAATACTGCTAACCATGTGGTCTTGGTGCTGGGTTAAAACTACAGAAGACAAAGCTTTGGCTGCAGTCAGTTTTACAGGCCATCATTTCAATATTTTCTGACAGTTAATAAAAAGAACAATAAACTGATGTATTAAAATAAATCAGTGCTTCAGTCTGTGGAGGTGGTGGAGTAGGGTGAGCGGTTCCATTCCAAGTCCCTGTGGGCCGTGCTCGTGTGCCCTTGAGCGGGACACTGAACCCTGCTCCCGGTGACCTTACATCTGCTTGCATTGGATAAAAGCGCTTTTTGAATGACTAAATGCAAATGAACGTAGCTCTGTAATTTAATGAACAGTTGCTTTGATTAATTTGAGTTTTCTGTACATTTAAGAATGTCTCTTGGCTCTTAAATGCCCAGTGATTTCTTTAAAATTATATAGTGGATATTAGGTATCATATACTGTACTTGGATGCAATTTTGACATACTCTAGTTTTATATTTTACACATATACTTTCACTATACTCTAGTAGAGTATATTGTACTCCTTTACATTTAGCTGATAACTTTATTTGGCACTCTGATTCAGATTGATATTGCAAAATACAGTCTAAAAAGTAATTACAGGAAAAACAAAGACTGAATCGATCCTAAGCTACACGGCAGTATATAAAGTAAGCTTGCTCTTTGTTGTGCTTTTATGTTAATACTTATAATTAGGTAATTCTACACAGTGTGGTTGCTGCATTTACTTAAAAGATCCGAGCACTTTATTTTTGTTGATTTTGGAGGCAAAGGGCCAGTTATTAAAAATCAGGCTACTCAAATAAAGTGATAAAGTAATTTCACTGCACTGTATAAAAAGACTGTTATAAAGTTTGCACATTGAATGTTTGTTAATTTGAGTTGACTTTATGATTATACAAACCTAAGACCCTTTTATTAATACTGCATTTCAATAAATTATAATCTTGTAATTTCAATTAAAGTTAATTCAGTCAAAACCATTAACATTTTACATTTGGTCAACTTTATTTTCACTTGGTCTCATCTTTAGGAGTACATCTGACAACTTGGATTGATAGCGGAGGTCTGTTCCTTCACTTCTATTCCCACCTACTCAAGCCATCGCCAAACAACTTGCAGCAACATGTACATTTATGATCATAAAAACAATCAAGACAACAAATACAGAACAAAGTCCCAAAAGGTCGGATGATTTGTCTAGACGGGACATAAACCAAAGACTCCAGAGAATAATTTGAATAATACAGTATTGTGTTTGACCAATTCATTAGGATTCAAATGACCCACTGCGCACCCTGGACTGTCCCGACATCTAGTAACACATGAAAATCTAAAGTGTTAAGTTCTTACTCTTCCTCAAGTGCATTAAAAAGTAATCTAACAAACAATGTTGGAAAAACAACACTATAAAACACAAAACGTACATTAACAGGACGATGATCCACGACTCTCTGTGGTTCGGTCCCCTGAAGCGATTCCCATTGAAGGTTGTTGAAAGAACAGCTGAAAATCCCCTCACTATGCAGCAGATGAACAATCTGATCCATTACATAGTAAAGTGACAATAAATCGTTTTCAAGTACACAAATTAATCACTGAGAAAACTCAGGGACAGAATACGTGAAAATCGCTCAGGACTTGTAAGAATGTCTAATGTTTACATTTTGTGGCATTAGGAAAATAAAGACCTGTGGGATGAAAGTGTAGCATAGAAACACATGCTACTGTTGGCAGACCACCTCTAAATGTATGAAATGTGACGTCAGTAAATAAGGGTGGGCATCTACCAGATTGAAGTACTGGGCTAAGAAAGAGGAATGGGATGAATGCTTAAAGAATAATCAAGTCAGAAAAAAATGGGGAATCACTAGAAGTTTGAGCAAGTGCTTTGAATGTGAACCTTCATTTTAAATGGCAGACAATCCCCCACAGTGATTTTTTCTGAGGCAGACTGGATGGAAAACCAAGTGGACAACAGACCAGAACCAAAGTGCCTGAATGTTTCCTTTCTTAACCACACATATTCATTACAATGACATTTGAGTTGATCAGTTGTAATTTATCTGAAAATTGTGACATCTATCTATGTAGTTGTAACCCTTTTTGTTAGGTGTTACAAGGTGACTGAACACAAGAGGGACATGGCAGAGATGTTACGCAATTCAGTCAGTTCGACTAACAGGTCTATATGGGTTTGTATGTATGTGCAGGGGTGTATTTAAGGTTTATGATTGTGTTTGTCTGTATATGTGTTTGTGTGTTTCTCTTATTGTCCGTGGTGGCTATCCTGTTGTCTTGTTTTAGTTAGTCCTGTGTATGAGTGCCTTGTGTCTGTTCCTTCCTCCCATTCAGTCCAGTTCAGTCATTTTCTCTTCCTGGATTTCTCTCTGGGCTCCATGGTTACTGCAGTTTCACAGTCCAGTCTACCCCGGCATTCATGCCAGGCTTGCGGAGCGTCAACACAGACATAGAGGCATCAAACTCAAACTCCACCTGGCTCTCCTGACCATCTGCAGAAGAAAAAGGACACTGTTGTAGATACAGCAGCCAAAAAAAGGGTATGTGTATCGCATCCTAAAAACAGGGTTTCAAACTAAAATTTAATAGTCCTAAGATTTGGGGTCCTGAAGGTGAGTAAAGTGTTTGGAATACCTTGTTAGTACATAAACTGTCCCAAATTATTAAGATCTATAAAGCAAAGACAATGCAAAATAACTCACTTTTATGTTTACAGTTTTTATTCATCACCGGGGACTGTCATTTGTGACAAAATCATTGTCATCAGGTGACACTAAATTCAAATAGTAGTACACTACAGAGGAAACTACATAAAAACAGGGCAGACTAAGTTTAGTGTTGACATGAGAAAATATTACCATCAACTATATATTTAGCAAACATCACTTTAAGGCAGCTTTAATTGTGTTCATATGCCCCAGTTTAAAGGTAGCTGAGATGTTCGCTCTTCACTAAAAGTGTGCATTATCTTTCAGCTAATTTTAAATGAGCAAATAAACTCACCAGCAGTCCTAGCCGTAACCTTGCCGGGCTTACTGGCTCCCAGTATGACAATACGCTCAATCCATGAGTGAGTAGTAAACTGGGCATCTGTTGCAAGATTACTGTGGATAAAGAGATGACTATGAGGGATATTGCATTACAAAGAATATAAAGTTACAGATACAAAGCAAGTTACAAAAGATAATTATCACCTTTCTGATTGTTTCTACCAAAAAACTGAGAAACTATAACCTCGTAAAAGTAGAATTCAGTGCAGAGCCACTGTATTGGATTACATTAAATTGCAGAGGTGGTCATAATCTGTTTGATCAGTGCATTTTCTATTGAACACTCTCCAGTTCCTTTGGCACCACCTAGCGCCCCTAATGCAATCAGCAGGAATACACAGCCACATGCTGGCTACACTATTGTCAGCAGTTATCCTTGTGCTTGTTTATTACATGTCCCTATTTCTATGTCTCTCTGTTGAAGTTTTTGTCTATTACAAACACTGACTAAAAGTGAGCAGATTGTGTTGAACTGAGAGCCAATAGATGCTGAAAGTTACTTTTACTAAAAATAAAGCAATGCAGAAAAGGGAGAAAGCTTCAAAGGAGAAGGCTTGTATAAAAAGCTTTCAAAGTTGGCCAATCACTGCTGAGGTCTGCATTGCTGCGATGTACAGTTACCTTAATAGGAAGATGCACTTCAAGCACAGGATACTGTGTAGGTACAGCAACATGGCTATGGTGTCTGTACAACTTAATTTATTGCATCCATATTATTGTTGACAGCACTTTCATGGTCTTCTTCTGTCCTAGAGTGTTTTTCCAGTTTATGTTTGACAATTTCATGTTTATCCAACAATAGCCGAGCATTACATTACTGAAACTATTAGTGGCATTACTTACACAGAAGAGAGAATGTTGTTGGCGAATGACAACTTCCTATGGATAAACTCCTTCTTTTCATAGTTGAAAGTATGGCCATCATCTATGTAGAGCTCACCCTCTGCACTTCTCTGTCAGACAAATTGTCAAAGCATAAAGTAAGACACGTCAGAACAGGACTGGATCACTGATGTGTCAGCTGGCAGCAGTGGCTTTGGTTTTCACCTACCTGAAGGTTAAGTGCTACATATAGAGTGTATGGATCATGCTCCATGCAGGTGGAGGACCTGCGAACTCGAAGCTTCCTAGGAATAATAGAACCACCGCGCTGGAACACAGGGATCTGGCAACAAAACAGAAGACATTAAAACCAGAAACAAAAGGAGGAAACAGCCTCAAGGGTAATGTAGAGAATAGTTACAGTAAACTATTGCCATTAGTACTCGAGATTGGTCTTGGTCTCGAGACCAGTCTTAAGTCCCATTTTTTAAGGCCTCGGTCTCGTCCTGTTAGGACAGGGTACTCCCTGGATTTTTCTTTCAAGACCACAACGGTGGCAAAATCATTAAATTGCCTGAACACTTACTTTGTTTTGATGTAAAACATCCTGCTACAACTGCAGCCAATTACTTCGCTGTGTGTGACTTTGTATATACACATATACACAGACACACAGACGCATGGATTTTGATTGGTGTGGTCTTGGTCTCGATAAACTAAAGTCTTGGTCTGGTCTTGGTCTTGGTGATCTTGAATACAATACTAATTGTCATTTCATTATACAAAGACATACACCAATCAGCTATAATGTTAAATACACCTGAACAATTCAAAAGTATTCATTACGGCATCTCTGGCAATTCTACTCTTACAAGGCTATAATTTCTCAGCCGTAAGGTTAAAATGGTCACATAGGTGATAAGTCTCCTATCTGCTTATTATCCAGGTCATACTTGCTGGTGAAGCCGCACTGCAGTGCATTTTATTGAGGTTCTAAATGTATTTAAAATGAATAAGGATACCAAAATTGTACAGATGCACCTCATTTTAAGGCTGGTTTGGTGTAATGCAGTATGAAAGTTTATGTCTGCGAGAGACTTACAGAACTCATCGTCACAGGAATGTAAAGGTTCTGGGCCCCATTGTGCTTTTGGAAAGTGTGGACATCAAACCAAACCTGAGAAACACACCAAAACACATGGGTTAAGACAAAGATGTTGGTATGTGCAATTATGTGCTGTAAAGACACATTTTCTTTAGTCTATCATTCATGTTTGGTTATGTGCAGTACTGCAGTAAAGATGCCTAGAAGCCTGTGCTTACTTCGCCTTTGCCAGGCAGGTAGGCGGTGACTCCCCTGGCTCCCTCCTCAGTCACTGGGTGGACCAGCAAGTCTCTCCCTGCAGCAGAGGTAAGTATTTTCAGTGGAACAAATTAATAATTTCAAACCTTGTTTGTCTTATTGTCATTCCTTGCCTTGAAGTTTTTATTATGGCCCACACTAAACACATGCTGCCATCATGTCACTAATGTTCTGGTATTCACATACTGTGCTGCAGAAAATTCTGATCTAATTTGATCAATAAGAGTCAACTTTGTTTTTTTGATAAGAAAATTCCAGTCTGTTTTTGTATCTCACCGATCAAAAACTCGTCATCTAGAGCAAAAGTAGCAGGATCCTGAGGATACTCCACCCACAGCGGCCTGCAACAGAGAAAAACATGTGAGCAAATGGAAATGGCAATGCTTTAATTCTTGGGGCAAGCATATAATAAAATATTACACACTGACATAACAATACTGCAATACACAGTAAATTCAAACCAATTACAGTATTTTTTTTCTGATGCAAATTATAATGTGCATTAGATCTCTAGGGCTTCTATTCTAGACAAGCATGAGAGTGTTTATATTTCGAAATTTGTCAGTGTAGGGTTTACATAAATAACATGAGCAAATATTTGTTTTCTGTCAAATGGCAGTAGTGTCTGGTTTGACATTAAGATTCTACAGAGAATGTTTATATTTTTATAAAAAAAAATATTCATATATTTTAGACCACTGGCATAACAAAAACTCAAAAAAATAATTCTCCGATTTTTCCTCACCTCATGACTGGCTGTCCAGTGCGGTGTGCCTGGTAGAACTGCTGGTACCAGTAGGGAAGAAGGGTGTAGCGCTGACGCACCACTTCACGGATTATCGCTGTGTTTTCTGGACCAAACAGCCAGGGCTCGCGGCGGGGTGTATCCAAGTGGGCGTGGGCCCTGAAGAATGGCTGGTAAGCCCCGGTCTGGTACCAACGGACCAGCAACTCAGGGCTCGGAGATTTGAAGAAACCACCAACATCAGCTATAATGTGGGGGGGATCAATCTGTTAGCGAAGTCTGTTATGTCTTGCAGAGACAAAGTGCCACCCCAGAACATACACAAAATACGACAACGTAACTCATTAATATTTTCATTTATTTAAGTTCTCTTCATGTTTAGTTAATTCAGCAGGTTGGTCATCCTATGCTGCCTCGTACATAATACTTACCACCACAGAAAGAGATTCCAACCAGACCCAGGCTCAAACACATGGGGATAGAGATCTTCAGATGGTCCCACTCAGCAGCATTATCTCCTGTCCACACAGCACCTGCAGACAGGAGACATAGAGGGACACACTTTTAAACACTTGTGGTCCTGGGACAATTTTAAATAAAATGACAAGAGAGCATGATGGGTTTGGTTTTAAAGTGTTAATAAAAATTAGTGAAGGGCTCACCGTAGCGCTGTGACCCCGCAAAGAAGGCTCTAGTCAGGACAAATGGTCGCTCCGTTCCTCCGGACCTCTGGATCAAACCGTCTGCTGTGGCCATTTGCTGCAGATTGTACACATGATTATCTGTTCGGCTTAAGTAGATTTTATTACCTAGATCACGTAGGTAAAAATTACCTAGTGTGTATATTATTATTATTATTATTATGTTAATTTTAGTTCCCCTTTAAAAGCAAAATTATGTCAACCATATTAGCATAATCATATTGCCCATTTAACAACGTAAATGTCACATTTTATTCTCACTGCTTAAGAATCAGGAGGTCAGTGAAAAGTACATGTTCAGCTGACATTATACACTAGTGTGACAACATGAATAAAATTACGGCCATTTTATTCCATAATCCAGCTACTTTGACTTACAGGTGCCAGTTGTTACTTACATGAAGCAATAAGCAGCCAAACAGACAACCATGACGAAAATGAACGGTGAGGACTAATGCTCTAGAACTCAGGAAAATGTTTTGCAGAAATAGTTCTTCATACTCACCACATAGAAGCCATATAAGTTGTGAATGTCACGATGTTCCCAGGCTCCATGGACAGCATCCTTGTGCATTGTGACCTCTGGCCCATTGAAGACTGATGGCTCATTCATGTCATTCCATGTGTACAGGTTCTCCATGGAACCCTGAAGAGTATGGAGATATTTTGGATGTTAGGTTTAAGGCCAGACTCAGATGACTCAGGTGCCTGAACACTCAAATGTCAATAGAAAATGGTACGACACTAGGTGATGCGGAAAAAAAAAAACTTCGGTGTATAGCTTGAATATGCACAGAGCATATAACAGAGTAGAAACCATTAGTTATTTAATTATTTAGTTGAGCAACAGACTAACCTCATACTGATCATAAGCGAACATGCTGGCCCACCAGGCCCTCATGTCTGCACGAGTGAAGTCTGGATAACCAGCACTTCCTGAAAGACATTTTTTGTTCAAGGAAAAAAGGACAGAAAGAAAAGGTTCATTATATAAATTATTAAATTACGCTGAGAAACCTAATATTTACACATCTCTTTTGAGGTTTATCCCATTGGCGAAGTATATTTACAAATGCCTATTGTCTGGTGAGCAACAGACTTGTCGCTTACCAGGCCAGCACCAGCCCTCATAGTCTCCACCATCTTTATTCTTGATATAGAAACCCCGTGACCGGATTTCATTATGAATCTTGTAGTTGCTGTCTACTTTAATATGAGGATCCACAATGGCCACCATCTATAAAATGAAGAGTTAAAAAAAGGAAACTGCCCATTAAGTATTGAAAGTGTATAAAACAGATAATAAACTACTTAAAGTGTGTGTGCAAGTAAATTCCTTTGAGACTTCAGATAATGAGATAATAAGTAGCAGAATAGTCACTGGAGAACTGGCAAGAAACTCACTGCTGTTGGCTGAATTATTTATCTGTACCTTGCGCTTTTTGTCCATGAGACCTTGCAACATTTCTTTTGGTGTTGCAAACTTGTGTGGATCCCAAGTGAAGTAGCGCTTCCCATCTGTGTGTTCAATGTCAAGCCAGATGAAGTCATAGGGAATGTCGTGGTCGTCAAAACCTGCATCCACTGACTGCACATCTTCCTGGTCATTGTAGTTCCAGCGGCACTGATGGTAGCCAAGGGAAGCCAGAGAAGGGAAGGACTGGGTCCCTGATGAAGACAGAGAGGAGATAAATCAAATGCAGTGATAGAAGCTGGGACTGATGTTAAAACAAAGAATTATTAAATAAATATTGAAAAAAACAAAATACAAAGTTAAAATTAGAACTAGTTAAGATGTATTCAATATGTTTATAATAAATCTCTTGTCTTCTGTAAACTCAGTGCTGTTCATAAACACATTTGGTAATTACCTGCAGGGCTTGAAGTTAACCTGTTTCCTGCAACTGTCCCAAATGCTACTTTTAACTGGCCCAGACTTAACATTCATAGTCCCAAATGAGGTACTTTCTATTTTTTAATATATTGTTTCAGTATTTTCAGAGATAAAATATTTTTGACTTTTTTTAAAAAGTAATGTTCACTCTATCGACTGATTTCTCAATCTTTGTAGTCACTGTTGTATCCTGGCCTTCTCTCTATTCAGCTATGTTTTAGGTTACAGCAGTTAAATGCTTACATTGTGCTTTGCCTGGCTTAAGAGAAAAAACCCAGTCTCAATGTTAACCTGTTTTGGTAGATACGTCTGCAGAGCTGGAATATTTCCTACATAAGCAAGAATGTCTCAAATGGTTAAAGTAGCTACAGTCAATTTTATCTCCCTTAAAGAAAAAAAAACTGGCTGAAGTTTAAGGAGAATTGCTTTGCTGACTCCTACAGCTGCTACGGGCCTGCCTGGTTTGGGAGGTTTATGGGCTGTTGTCTGAGTGTGCATTAAACACAATTAAATACTTGAGTTACTTGAAAATCTGTCAAATTGTTATCCATGTTACTACCTGTAAGGGAGGCATACTGAGAGAAGACGTCCTTGGGTGTTGGTCCAAGCATAATGAAGACATCAATAATACCACTTTCGGAAATCCAACGCACATCCGTCTGTGGCGTCTCACTAGAGCCTTGAACATAATCCAACATTTTCCCAAACACCGTCTGAAGAGAAAGAGCAGGTGGATAAAAGACTGGTTTGTACAGCTGCCAGGCTCTCCTGCAACAAACTATCTATCCAAACCAAAAGGTAGAAACAGCTACTTAAAAAATATGTTTCTACAATGGAAAAGACAAACCTTTCCAGCTGTGTTGGAGCTGATGTCAACCCAGGTTTCCGCAGCATTTAACCAGAAGATACCTGTGGTTCGCTGGGTGCTGTGAGCCAACATAACTGGAACAGCACCATACAGGGCCATAGGATTATACAGCTCATACTGGAACACATCCAGGTTGTAGAGCCGATATGGATCTCCATTACTTGAAGACAAAAATACAATTGCAGTTTTGATACAATGCAATGAAGACTATACAAACTTTAGGTTCCATTTGTACTCAAATCCATGTTATATCTAATTTATTGTTATCACTTACTCTGTAGTTTTAAGCCTGAGGGTGTCCGCATGTTCTGGGATGCCGTAAACATGCTCCACCCCCGGCAATGAAAAGTCTAAACTAACAGCAGATGGACCTGTGGATCCAAGAAAAAAGCAATAAGATAAGACAAGTTATTTGTATTAACCAAAAGCAAGTGATTTTAGAGCAGAAGTTCCAAACTTCACTAATACATACACAGTTGCTTAGCTAAGCATAGCATAGCTATATTGTACCTGCAAATAAAGTAGGACTTACCATTAGGTTTGCTATCTGAGTGGGATTTAAAAGTTTCCTCCCACATCCCATCTTCAACTTTCTCTTCCTCTTCTTTTCCTGTCTGGCAGGCATGCACAAAAACAAAAGTCTATGTAAAATAAGTGTGTTTAAAAAAGTGGGGAAGAGAAAACGAACGTGCTTTAGCACGTAGTACCTCAGCCTGGGTTGCCAGATCAGCTTCCTCTTTCTTCTCAGCCTCTGGATCTGCCTGACTGCTCCGCGAACAATTGAGGAAAGGTTGAAAGAGGGAAATGGCAAGAGGTATAAGTCATTTTGACAAATTCATTTAACTTAGAAATGATGGATTAAATATAGGATTATTATCAGACTATGATAAAAGGAAAAGGACATATAAACAGGAAGATTGGTGATCGGCCCTTTACTTTACACTAAACACTAACAAGTACACAATGACTTTAGTCTACGATTACTTAACTTTAATGACAAAAGGGACTGAGCAACTCCCTACCTTGTGGCTATTTCAAGATAGGCATCATAGGAGAGGACCTCTAGAGGCTGTGTCATGTAACCTTGTACATAAAAAGACTAACTGATACCCATTGGATCCCTGGTGGACATAAACTAAGGCGTAATCCCTGATGTAGCACCAAAGACCCCTTCACGACTTGGAGTGCAAAAACAGTTTGTTGTCACACAGCTGTGGAAGTGCATGTTCTTCTGTCATGCACATGCAAGAGGCAGGTGACAAAAGGTTTGTAGAGCTCAAAAGCAGCACAGTTTTCCCAAAGAGATAAAATGTCATCAAATTAAGGAGGCCAGTCTTACACCTAGAAAATGCAAAAATACAACCTGAAGGATAACCACAATAAGAGATGTTGCTGTTGAGTTGGGGAAATGGGCTATGATGCCTGAAAACAAAGCCAAACCTATCTGGGGAATAATGGACTAAACGTGTGTATGAAATACTTCTGTTTATTTATCCTCAGCGGGCACTAAAACTATTTTTTGATTCTTGATTCCAACTATTGAGGGTCTAGCAACAGAGAATGTCATTGTCATGCAGACTTAAGATATAAAAATAAAAATTGACTTCATATTGCAGTTCTCACCCTTAAGTGGGTAAGTAACAAATTCCTTTGTTTCTACTGCTGTTGTAGTGCTATAAGTTTTTAAGATAAGCAGCTGGAGTGACACTTAAGCTGCACAATTAAAATGATCACATGCCGATCATCTGACAACACAATGGTGAACAATAAAAATCAGTGCTAGGCCTGCCTACAGCAAAATCTGCAATATAATCTCCCAGTGTGCATGATTTTTAAAAATTTGTTTCATGAAATAAAATTATTTAAATAAATAAATATACAATTCCCTAGTTGAGGTCACTGACTGGCCTGCGGGCCTTTGAGCACTGTTTTAACGATCCTTTAGAAACACAAGGATGTAACAGAGCCGGGCTGACCCCTTTATTCTGCATCGAAGCAACCACTGCCATGCGCACACTCACCCCTCTCGCTCTCACATTTGTTTAGGGTATATACAGTACTTTATGGGATGGGAGTCCCTACAATTTATGTCACTATGGGCAACATTAGCACAAGGAACAGAATACACACTTACAAATCTTAAGAGTCTTTACCTAGTGAATACCCTCTTGATATTATCCCACACGCTAGCCACTGTGCTAGTTACTTTATAGGAGAAACTAGGATGATAGGGAAAAGAGGACAGAACAACGAGTCAGAGACAATACTTAAAAAACAAACCATATCATGGGAACAAAAATAGAAATCGTCCACCGAGTGAGGACGTGGATTAAAAGAGAGGGCTGGGAATTATAAATGTGAGTGCATGCGTGGTTTCTCACGTGTCCTTGCGCATCCTCAGGTGCTCAAAGGCCAGTAGGCCACGTGAGTTCAGTGACATCAGCACGTCACGCCCCTCCATGATGTCCAGTCGGAAGGGCCGGGCGCTGACAATGACCCTCTGAGACTCTGCACCCAGGGACAGCACTACCCCATTCTCATCCTGAGACAGGAGAGACAGGCTGCAGTAGAGACAAGAAGAAAGGCGTGAAGGTTAGGAGAGGATTTTGTTTTGATTAGACAACAAAAACTGAAGAGCTCAATTAAGAGAGCCTTTCATAACCTACCATCTATTCACTGTCTACCTGCTACAAACAAATCCTAGTAAATACAAAGATAAACCTTTAAGCTTGAAAAGACTGTCACAAAGTCTTAAGCCCTTTATCTAAAATGTTATTATTTTAAATAGCTCTTGTTAAAAATGACTTGTGTTTTACTGGAAGAATTTATTTTTAGACTTTCAGTTCTCACATTCATTTCATTTTGCACAATGAGTAAAGAGAAAAACAAAGGTTTTGCTTTGTTATGCCTGTGCTAAAATACATAATTTATCAAGAAAATGGTATCTGTTAAGCGTAATCTAATTCAAAATTGTGAGTCATTTTCCTTGGATGCATTTATATTCTGAATAGGTGTTTTTCACAGCAGACAATTTGACTTGTCATAATAAGAAGGCATTGATTGCCCTAGTTGCCATGGCAGTGTGATCACAATCAGCATTTATCATATTTATTAATTTATTATTTTAATTATTTATTCTATAATTCACACCAGTGTTTTTTTTCCTACAAGCAACATTGTGTTTTATATTCCCCTTATTAATAGTTCAAGTCATTTTGTTATATGTTCCATGCAATTTGTTGCAATTATATCTTCATCATGAGAGAGAGATGCCACCACTGTTCCTTTCATGTTTTCCCATTATAAAAGGTAAAATAAATTGACAATGCCTTTAAATTACAATTAATTTGACTATAAATGCTAATTTTGCCCTTTTTTGACATTATTATTAAAACCTCTGTCCACCCATAAGCAAAAACACCGATGGGAGACTTACGGCTCTGTTGGTGGTTCCCTGATAAGCACGTCTGGGACTTCATAGCGGGGCTTCAGTGGCTTCAGCTCATTAATCTTCACCCTTGTTATGTTTCCCTGGAGGCGGTAGAGCTCAAGCAGCAGACGCACCTGACATAGAAATATAGACCGAGAAGGGTGAGTAGGATACAGTGGACACATAGTCAATAACAATACTTTTTGTACACGTATTAATTCAATTAAAAAGGTACAAACACTTGGTTGTGGCACTTTGGATTATCTATATCGGTTTGATATGTTTCAAAAAACTAAAAACAACATAGAGGGCAAATGTACAATACTGCAAGACATGATCTGAGAACGAGATCTGTATCCTATTTAGAAAACTGTCTTTGCATGAGAATTACCTTATTGTTATCATTAATGAGCTGCAGGGTGAGCCTGGTGTTTGTCAGCTCCATGGTCTCCAGCAAGGCGCGATAGGGAGACTCACCAGGTTTCAGTGCTCGCTGACGTCTGTTTAAATTTTGAAACCAAGAAGGAACGGCAGTTATAAATGAGTATAACTCAGAAGTAGTCAGAATTTTTTTTATATTGTACTTACTTGCAGAAGGCACTCTGGTCACAGGTCTTGAAGTTCCCCTTGTCCACAGCCAGCGTCCCACTGAGGCACAAAGCCAAACAAAGCACCAAAACAGGTGCCATCCTACACAGGAAATGAAGAATACAATTTTAAACTTTAAGATGGTCTTGCTGCTACCTGTCACATATTCATTCATTCATTCATTTCACTTATTCATCCGTTTATAACTTCCAACAACCAACCCAAAAGTCAAAGTACAGCACATTTACAGGAGTTAAGCTTCTTAAAATGACAGAGAGAGAGAGAGAGACAGTCGCCCAAACGCACTTTGATCTCTGTGTGGCGGAAAACTGTGAGAGGCAGCGCCTCAGAGCTGCAGCTACACGGTGCGAATGAATTAAAATTTGAACCACTATTCAGAATCCAGTTATTCGTGTTAGACCCCGAGGCAGCAAGCAGAGACTTCTGCCCAGTTCTGACACTCCTGTCTAAGCAGAGTTATGTGATGAGCTTGAAACGATGCCAACACAGTATTAGCTAACGTATCAGCTAACGTGGGTTAGCTAACATGCACTCGGAATTATTTGAGAAATGGTAGGCTAATAAGCACAAATAATTAATGTGGCAATGATAACATAAAAACAGTACTTTACAGGTAGACTTACATCGGACAGCCTGATAGCAGTAAGCTATTTTCCTCTTTAGATCAGGCTATCGCGCTAACCTTGCTAACAACGGTTCAGGCTGCCTGTCAAGCCGCTAACTAATTCAATTGGAGGAGGAGAATCTCGACTTTTCCACTGATTTATCTTAGCAGTCGTTAAACCCACAAACAACGCGTTTGCTTACACGTTTACAAAGCGTGTACGCACAGCGATTATTTCTGATCTGCCGCGGTCTGAGAAAATATCAAACTTATAAATTCACGATGAAACAGCGGAACTGCTTTGTCTTACCTTACACTGAAGGTGGCCATCTTGATTATCCGCAAAGCTCCGCCCATTTCACTCCGCAAGAAAGATCGTTAAAAAGTAACATTCGCGCAAACTCCCCAAAAAAATGTAATTATTTAAAAAGAAAAGGATAATTACAAACGCATTTTTACGCAGTTTTTCCCCTCAACTGAGGATATATTTATATGACTGGTGAATAACTTCATATGAATATTTACCCTCTCGTGCACGGACACGTCATCCGCACGCTCCAGTCAGCGCCGTCCACACAACTGTCCCGGATTTAACGCGCTGCTCCATTGGATCATACAGCGTATTCGTCTGTGGTGCTGGACACGTTTCCGTCCAATGGGACGTCGGGAGTGTCGGAGACGCCTGACTAAGACAATCAAACACTGTCGTGCCCCACTCGGTCTTTAGGGTCAGTGTGGGGAAACAGTACAGTGTATACTCATTTATATATAGTCTATAGTTTAGGTTTACAAAATTTCCAATATATTGTTAATCTCGTATAATACCACCATAACTTTTGTTAAGTGTTTACAAGTAGATATCCAGGATACTATTGTGAATACTTTGGTAAAAATATTAGTGTTATTAATGCCCCCATTAAGAGGGCCTTTAAAACTAATTAAATAAAAGAGTTCTTAAGTTAGAAACCACTGGCTTTAACGGCTTGCATTATGTAAAGAATGTGGAGAGTTTGTGCTAAACCCATTTGAATAATAAGTCCTGTAACCAAACATATAGTATTAGAAACCAAAATGGTCAATTAAAGAGATATAACCAAATGAAGGTTTATTCTGTAAAGAGGTTAAAACACCATGTCCACATACAACAAGAGATGCCAGGCATGTGTGTAGCTAGTTTCAGAGCATGAACATTGTGAAAACAATACAAATCTTTAACCTATAAATTATTTTTACAGTGACACTTCTGCTCGTAATGGCACGTCAGCGTTGTATTTTGGGAGGACCAAATTTTATTTGTGTCATTTCATTTAACCTCGTCTTTTTCGCAGAAACAACTATTTAGAAATTTTTCAAGTCTAAAAATATGGTACAAAAGGTACACACAGATACCCAACTACAGCTGTATGAAAAGCAAAGTATAGGGATTAATCTTTCAGTCCGCTCTCTCCTCATGTTTATTTGCGGTGTCCTGCTCTTTGTAGTTTACTTCCCTCTACTCTTTAGAGCTGAAACCGCCAACACAAATGTCCCAATCTATCAATGTTTTTATGTAGGACGCTGTGAATTGGTGCTACGTATCTCGCCACGTCACCGTCCCGTGAGAAATCCCTGCAGAAAAGGCCCTTCTCTGGGCTGAAGACAAACTTCTGGGGCATCGGTCCATTGCCCCTAACGTACTCCCACACAGCCAAGAGCAGCAGTCTTACTTCAAAGGGAGTGAGGTGGGGGAAGGCTTCGTGGACATTGGCCAGCACAGGAGGCAAGAGCTGACCTTCTCCCATACAGGAAACAAGAAGGCAGGAGGCCTGGAGGTGCCAGGGTGAGTCTATGGATGACGCTTCCCGAGACGCTTCCCAGTGAGCCAAGAGAGTAGCCAGGAGGCCTCTAAGCACAGCTGAGCAGTAGCAGAGAGCTGGGCGCCCAGCTGCCACTACCTGAAGTAGAGGAAAAAGCACCGGGTGGGCCTCAAAGCAACGTCGAATGTGGATGTCTCGTTCCACCGTGGTGCGGGCATGCTCCTCTGGGGGCCAGGACAGCTCCCCGTTGGCCACATCTGGACAGACATTTTCCACAAGTGTAACTGCAATGACTTTGGCTGCCTCGGCATTGATCGGTGGGGGCTCATCTGGGTCAGATGGCGGTTGAGAGCCGTTGAGGCCAGAGGAGCTGCAACACTGGACTATGACAGTCAGCAGAGTCTGGACATTCTACAGAGAAGAAAATTGATGGATTTTAACATTTTCAGGCTGTTGTTTGTTTTTCAGGTGCATGCACGAATCAGTAAAAAGCGATTACATATCAGAAGTGTTTGGAACATGCAGAATTTATTGGGGTGGGCATTCCAATAACATTATGTAGTCTCATATTCAAAATGATTGAAAACACCACTGAAGGTGTTCATTCATGACTTGCTGCTACAGAAACAAAAAATAACTGTCCCAAATGTTACCCAATTCATTACTTTGGTTGAAACTGTTTTTAACTTTAACTATACTAAAGCGGTCCTACTCACCTGGATGACTTCAGATGGGTCAAGGAGCTGTGTGCTAGTGCGGACCTTCAGCCCCTTGCCAATCACGCCTGCATGAAATACAGACCACACGCTGCCAGAGAAGTTGACAGTGGTACCAAACCGACAGTTGATATCGAGCAGCGAGGCTCCGAGGTCAGGGGACAATGAGGGGGAAGGCACAGGAGCACCAGACATATCTGCGATCTGCCCTCCAAACAGGTCAGCATTACCTTTATGTAGTGATCCCTCTACAAGCTGTTGAAGTACCGCCTTGAGAGTGAGGGGGGAGTACGCTGCAAAACGAGACAGAAGCTGGACCGAACAGTTCACCGCCTCACCTGTCTGTCCCCCATCTCTTCCCACCTTTCCCCCTTCTGCTCTCCTTCGGAGCACTAGAAAGAAATGAGTAACAGCAGTACGGGAGAGCAGTAGCAGGTGCGCTGGGGAGGAGGTGCGAGGGAGCGGGCTACAGGACAGGAGGCGCACTGCAGAATGAGATACAGCCGGGTCACCGTGGAGAAGGAGTGGGGCAAAATCATGAAGGTGTCCTGAGACTGCTGAGCCCACCTGGATGGCCATGGAGGACTGAGTGCTTCCTGCTCCTCTCCGTTCTTCATCCTGACTCTGGATAGCTGCAGCAAGGTTCAGCATTAACTGTCTGAGCTGCCGGGGCCCTAAAGTGTGTGTATGGATCTGGGCAACACAGCGAGTTATAGCAGCAGGAATGAGGCCCACCATGCAAGAAGAGAGCGTGGTGTGGAGCTGCCATGCCAGAGCCAACTCTTCCGGATTGCGGGCCTGTGTAAGCAGCTGACAGAGAGCCTCAGTAGCCACACTAGGACCCCCATACACAGACAACAAACAAAGCAGCTGGTGCAGCCAGAGGTGACGCTTCCTCTCCAGTCGTAATGTCTCAGCACAGAGTTCACCAACATGAGATTGCAGCTCCTCCAAAAATGGGATGACCCTCTGAGGCTGAGAGGAAGCAGAGTGATGGGGGTTTCCTTCTACTCCATCTGAGCGACTGAAGACTAGTTTGTGGAGATGCAGAAGGAGCATCTGAAGGAGGCGGTCACAGCCTTCTCTGACTCCCTCATGCGGTGAAGGTGTAGGGCCTGAGATGATGACTGAGGCTGGGGTTGCTGTGTCTGCCAGAAAACGCAAGACCTGGGCCCCTCCTGACGGGCTCTGGCTAATAAGGTGGACTGCCAACCCCAGCATATTATCCAGTTCCTCTCTAGGGAGCCCCTGCAGAAGGGCCTGCAGCTGGAGCAGGACAGGGGGCCGTAAGAGCTCAACCAGCTCGGCAGACACAGCACCAAAGAGGTTGGGGGACATTGCAGCCAGCTGCAGCAGAAATGGTACTGCAGCACGACGGAGTTGAGGGGAACTCTCCCAAGATGTTGAGGATGAAGTGGGAGAAATGGGACTTGATGGAGTCAGGCTTTCCTGGAACATCCGCAGCAGTTCCTTTCTGATGCTGTCTGAGTGGTGCCCTGCAAGATGTCCAAGAATTCCCACCACTGAGCCAATCTTGGGCACTCTGCTGCCTTTATCTGCTCCCATGACGATAAGTCCTTGCTCCTTAGCACCATGAGAGCAGAAGTCCTTGAGTCCACATGCCAAGACTCGGCTAATAATAGTCCCAGGAAAAGCAGACCCTATATGAGCCACCACCCAGTCAAAATGCGGAGAGTGCTGAACTGATGTGTCTAACAGCGCATCCACACAGGCATCGGGGCACCAGGCCAGCATGGCAGCCAGACACTGTGAATAGGCCTCCATCAGGGAACGGGTGGCAGCACAAGACATCCAGAGCTGGAGCAGCTCGTTGAGGCTAGAGGAGTGCGGGGCCACCCTGCGTCCGGCATGCTTGCTGCTTAACTGGCCTAATAAGTCCACAGCCCATGTGGATACTAGAGGAGCCCAGGCCCGAGGGTTGAGCCGGATGAACTCTGACAACACGCCATGAACCTCCTAAAGACAAACAAAAATATTTAAAACCAGTTTCTAGGAAATGTCCTTACTACTATCATACCTGTTGGGAGGCTGTTAAACAAATTTGGTAACATACTAATATTGGGCTCTACAAATACACTTTAGTTGATCTAGAATGCAACTTTAGTTCTACATCATTATTGAGACACCATTTTAAAAAGGAAACTTAAATGGTAACAAAAGCTAGGACTCAGTTACACCGAGTTATTAGTTCAAGGCACAAAATTACAGGGTGGAAAAATTTACTTCCATTGCTGAATAAGTTGCGGTTTTATTTTAATTATTTGATATGTGAAATGAGGAAAAAATAAAAAACCTGAAGTTAAAGGACGAATTTAATAGATCATCAGTAGAAATAGTTGTAGACACATTTTCTCTCTATTCATTAAAAACATTAATCCATGTCAACTTGCTGAAAGTAGCTTGTAAGATAACATCTTTATTCACTTTATATTTTTTTACTTAATTGATGTGATTTTCAAGATTTGGTTTGTGTGTAGGGGTATTATCATGTGTCCTTTTACTTTCACACCTGTATGATGTCCTCCAAGTTAGCGCTGACCCCAGAGCTAGCATCCCCCTCTGTCTCCAAGTTGTGCAGGAATGCAGAGACGTGCTCATCGTACACGCCCCTGAGATGCTCCAGCACTGCCCCTCGACAGGCCGGGACTGAGCGCAGTAGCCTCACAGCACATCGGGCATGTTCCCGTACACTGAGCTTCCTGCCCTGAACAGTGTCAAAGCCACTGATGAAGGACTTGATCTCCTGGGACAGTTCCTGAGAACTAAAGGACAACAGTGGAAAATATCAATTTATCAATAAGTCCTTAAGAAACTTAATCTTTAACAATTTTTTGACTGCTTTTTTGTTTTTATCTTTTAAAAATGTTTTTGTTTGGTTTGCAGATTTTAAGTTGGACAATGACAGTAAATTCAGGATGTGAAGGCTTTTGCTACTCTTCCTTCCTGACTTCTTATACATAAGAAATCTAATTGGTAAATACAAAGGGGATGAACAAAAAATGAATTTTACTCCCAGTTTTGGTTCATTTGCAATGTAGGCTAATTGAGTATAGATATACATATACAGCAGTTTTTTTTTAACTTTCAACTTTTCTTTGAAACAGAGTAGCATATTTTCTACAGCGTGGAAAAATAACCTGAATATCTTCCTTCCCTTCTATCTAAATACTAGTTATATCTAATAACAGAATATTGTGTGTCTAGTACAGCATTGTGTCGTTCTATGGGTTGACTGAGACAATCATCCACTGTAAAACAACACTTTGGCTTCTAACAATTATTTATGAGCACGTTTCTTACTTGTAAATACGTGAAGAGTAACGTTAGCCAATGTAACCATGACGTCTATAGCTAAATCCATAACTTTCAACATGTTTTTTACGACAGTGTAGTAACACATAAACGTTTATCAAGCCACTCTTTGCACAGTTTACATAAAGGCAAAATAAAGTGTGTCCAGTTCGGACTTGGCGTTTTAAATGTGCTTGTTCTGTTGGCGTCTCCGCCGTCTCTCACCTCAGGACAGTCTGCGGGGTGTGAGTGTGTGAGCTCTGCATCGCTTTCAGCGTACTCCCGTCAAACACCACAGACATCGTTTGCTCTTGTAACATTAAAGCGTCACATCAAATTAATCCCCAGTCCTCGGAGCTTCGGTTTGAACAGCTACAACTGTTTTTTTTTATGTTCTCTCTACCCAATTTCAGGGCTAAGACACAACGAAAGGGCGCTCCTAAACCGGAAAACGACACTTCTTCTACGGTACAATAAAGGCAGGCTACAAAGACTGCCGACGGCACTTGCGACACCCAGCGGTCGTCGATAGATTTGTTTGTTTGTGCATTTATTTATTTATTATATGATTGTTTCCTTTCCTCAGTGCACAAGTTCGCAGTTGTAACATATTTACGTAGGCCATTAGATTACAAGAAAATATTACGAAATTTGCGGTTTGGTCAAAAATAATGTGTAAAATAGAAATTAAACGTCAGTGGCGTGTTCTATCCCGTAATAATAATTTAATACATTTCAAATTGTACAACATTTTTAAAGGACCAAGTCTAAAATAAGGGATTTTCATAGAGTGGTGATTTCAGGTATAGTGTAATCAAATCTGATACTCTATAAAATAAATATTTAAAGTGAAAATTGCATAGACTGACAATGTGACACCGGAACTAATATGCAAAAATATTAGACAGACCTCTTTTGGAACCGCTGCACTAAATAATATCTGCCTGAGCTCCAAAGGCAGCAAAAATGGACCCATGCAAACCGATTTTTGTCCCCTGGCAACCCAAACCCCTTAACCCTAACCCTGTTGATGAGTCAGCACCCCAAAAGTCTTTTTTTTTTCAGGGTTTCAAGGTTTTTTATTGTCATTTCAATCCTAAAAAGTGTAGTGAGTGAAACGAAACGACGTTCCTGTGGGATCGCAGTGCTACAACGATGGCAGACATAGAACATAAGACAACACATTTATAAGTGCATGTGTAAACACTTAGTTTACGATAAACTGTTGTCGGTTTAGGGACTTTTTGAAGGCTTCCTGTAGAATATAAATGCAGTGTATACAATGATATAAATGTTTGTTTAGCCAATCCTTTTATTGGCAACCAATGAGCGTAAGCTGATCATATGAAAAATATTTATTTGGTTGTTTATAAATTAGATACTTTTATTGTGAAGTTCCGGCTCTGGCTAAAAAAAAAGCAGCAACAATCAGCTGGCGGCTCACATCTGAGCTTTGGTTCCGTCCTCGACGTCGCCGTGACTTTATCGTCGTTATCGTTACGGTAAGAAGCAGATCTTTCATCCTGTGTGCACCGAAGATTGTTTTTTTATGATCCTGTTAGCGTTTTATAGCTGATATTAAATGAGCTGATGCCTGTTGGTTAAATGCGTATGTGCGATGTAAATGTTTAAGCTAGCTTCGTTTTACCTGACTTTCATGTTTCGTCGCTCAAAGTAGCCTGTTGCCTGTTGTTTGCTAAAACTTAGACAGTATAAAATTATATTATACGCGTCCTGTTTTTGCTTAGAATTTATATGTTAAGATTTTATATTATAAGTCACAGCAGGTTGAGTTTGGAAACGATGTGAAATTTGGAAGGAGGCAGATATGAAGCCAGAATTTATGCACATCCGTAAACACTGTTGCTATTTAACAGCTTTAAACTTTTAAACACAAACGTTATCGTCTAATGTGACGCTAGGCCGTATTTTATGGTAAACATGTACATATTAATATTTCTACAAACTCAGTTTAATATTACTTGTGTGGTATCATTTGTTTTTCAGGTGGTGAAAGTCTTCTGGGAACCAGTCCAAGGTTCACAGAATTAAGTCTCAGACATGGCCCCGACTCTGGTTAGGAAATTATAAATGAATAAGGAAACAGAAAAATATGCTATATGGTGTTTATATGTTGTTTTGATTTCTATTGTAGCTATTATTGGTCAGATATTGTACATTTGGAAACATGAATAGCGTGTGTTTATTGTATTGATCATTTGAAATCTTATCTATGCTTAACCCATATTATGTCAGAGTTCAATTAGGTCCAATGTGTTGTTGCCAAAACTGTCTTGTGTTCTCTAATCCAAGTACGATGAGAAACCAGAGTGTGGGGACTTGATAGAAATCTTCCGTGGCTCCTATCAACACTGGGCCGTTTACATCGGCGATGGCTTTGTTGTTCACTTGGCACCACCCTGTGAGTTTATCTACACATTGTCTGGACTGTGACTTAAACAGACAGCACAATTATCTGACAGGCTACATTCACACATCCTTTGGTTCTATATATAAAAAGCATAAACTATATATTTTGTGCTTAAACCAAGTGTGATTGCGTGTTTGTGTTATTAATTTCCTCTCTTTTATTTGTAGCTGAGCTCCCGGGTGCAGGTGTTAACAGTATGATGTCTGTCCTAAGTGAGAAGGCTGTGGTGAAGAAAGAGGAATTGTGGGAC
Organism: Channa striata; assembly: GCA_033026295.1. Classification (NCBI taxonomy): domain Eukaryota; kingdom Metazoa; phylum Chordata; class Actinopteri; order Anabantiformes; family Channidae; genus Channa; species Channa striata. The sequence goes on along the minus strand of CM065173.1, from coordinate 14,781,985 downwards.
GTGGTAGGAACCAACCGATGGGAAATCAACAACAATCTGGACAAAGATTACGAGCCCCGCCCGGTTCACATCATCGTTAAAGAGGCCCTTGCAATTGTGGGACAGGAGCTGCCGTACTGCGTTTTCAGAGGGAACTGTGAGCACTTTGTCAACGAGCTGCGCTACGGCAAGGCCGAGTCCCGGCAGGTACATTTCCAGATGTTGGGTTTCTACTTGCAAAAGATAATTTGTGGACCAGCAGACAGTGTTCAGCCAGTGGGACTTGTGTTTCGAGCTGAGTTTAAATCAAAAACATGATTGTAAACCACTGGTCTATTACGTTACTCGTGTCTTCAGCTCTCCAAAAGAAACATTCACTAAAATAAGCTCAGCAGGAGCAGACCTTCAAAGATCATCGCAGCAATGCAATAGTACAGGCTGGATTATGAAACAATATGAAGGGAAAATGTCTCTCATAGAAGAATGTTGAAACTTTAAATGACTGGGGAGGGAGCCCAAACTGTACACTCTGTCTAAGAAGCTTATTCTGCTAATAAACATGGCATGTTTGGTTCAGTTTGTTGTAGTTTAACCTGAAAACTCAACATATGTCGAGGTGCAGATGAGCTTCTGTGCTAATCAGACAAAATAAAATGGAACTCATAACTCCTAAAGTTTAGTGAATAAAGAATGGTGTACAAATGAAGAATTAGTCAGCTTATTTTTTTTTTTTTTTAGCTTGCACGTGTCCTAGGCAGAATTATGCTGCTGGATCAGGCCTTATCTGTACAAAACAGGGCTAGAAGACATTTTCTGGGTGTACACAGATATGCAGTAAAATTAAATATGTTGGAAATGCTGATGAAATATTTATTTGGAATCAATCCCCTGCTATCCCCTGCAGAATAGCATTTTGTTCCCAATTTTGTGCGCTTAGTAATGTGGAATATATGTTATATTATTGAGATTCTAACAGTATTTATAATTTAAGTCTGTTTGCTCATTTGTTTTTGTATCTGCATTGCCAGGATACATATATTTTGTATTAAAAATGTTATGAATATATAGAATTATATAAGAACTAAAAAAATCAATATTGAACAGGCAAGTGGTACTTATTTTAAGGAAACAAGGTGAAGAGGAAAAGGTTCATTCTACTTTCAGTTACAGTAGATTCTTACAGTGGCTGTTGTGATTGTGTTTTAGATCTATAGATTCATCTCAAGTTGTCAGATGTTTTTTTTTAAAAACCTTTTTTCATTAAACTCTTAAGAGGATTTTATAAATGCAAAATGTCCTAGTATGTAAGGGAGAGTTCAGAACCTTGTCAATAATTTTATTGATTTTAAATGTCTGCTCACCACATACATGCACACTAGCTAATGAAAAGTGGTTTCCTTTTTCCCTCTGCAGGTGCGTAAGGCAGGAGAAGTAGTCATGTATGCGGGCATAGCTGCAGCGGTGGGTCTGGGGGTTGTGGCTCTGGCTCAAACTCTATTTGGAGGCAAAAAAGAAAACAAGAACACACAGTGAAGTCCGAGGTTCTCGTTCTTAGTGGCTTGATTAATACATCACCAGCAAACTCATATTTAACATGATCAGTCTCAACACTGCCTATACATTACAATTTACTCTTGAACATCTTTAAGCAGTAGATTTCTCTTTCGACTTTTCACCTTTACCTCCATGTGTCCCTCATTCTATCATATTATTAAAACAATGCAATGCTGGTTGGTTTGGGCTCAAGAGCATGTTTATTTATTCAGACTGCACTTAAAATCACAGCATAAACTGTTGTGCCAAGATGAAGTATATTTACTTATTAAAAATAACTTTTATAAGATTTTGAAGGATGAGATTCATAATGTTTCTGTAATTATTTAAAGGCCAGATTCACTAATTTTCAACTTGTTCACTATGGATTTAGTTGAGAGTACAAATGTACATTAATGCTTTCAAGCTTTCCTCTGACTTTACCATATTAAAATATTCCTCTGCTAGTAGCTGAAAAATTCCTCCACATTATATCACTAGGAGGAGTTTTTCATCATTAGGAGTTCAGATGATGTCACGTGAGGGAGCTCTGGGAAAGGAGGTTGACCATGATTAGAAACTACATGGTAAGAGTAACAAGATGACACAATCTGAACTGAAGGTTCCGCCTAGTGATGTCATCAGGAGACCTCTTTCAAGAAGTAGAGGGATATTTTAATATATCGAAGTCAAAGGGAAGTTTAATGGCATTTGTGTACATGTGCCACCCAGACTAGAATCAAAAGAAGCAAGTTCAAAATCAGTGAAGGCGTCCTTAAAATTTTTAAAGGGTGAGAAAGAGTTTGTCACGAAGACATAGTTGTTTGATGGAAATCTAGACTATTTTCTATTAATGTTAAGCCTCAATGTTGTTGATACTTCATATGATAATAAGCAACAATACTTTGCATTAAAATAAGCTGATATAATGTAACTGTTACATCTCACAGGAAAGCCATGTAATGTCTTGTTTTACAATTTTCTCTGATGTTGATTTCAATAAAGAAGAATTCATATCTGAATTCATTCGGTTCCTAGATTGTATTAATTTTATTTATTGAAAAATCTATATTGGGCTTAAAACATCTTCTGTGTGTAATTAAGTTTTATTTATAGAAAGTAGAATTTCTAGACTGACTTTGATCAGCATTCAATCAATACAGCATTTTAAATTGTAACTAATCACATTAACCTTGGGAATCTTGGGAATTCTCCCCGGATTCATAGCAGATCTGCAATTGAGGTAACTGCACACACAAAGAAAAAAGCAACCAAACGTTTTTACCCACCCCACTCACAATATTAAAGTTACTGATGGTTAAGTCCAAATCTTCTCAATATGATCTCAAGGGCTTTAATGAAGCTGGTGCAATTATACAGGTACAAATGCAAAAACCCCAGGAAGGTTGGTCATATACCTATTTATGCTTATTGACAATGTGAAAGAACATTTGCATTTAGTCACTTGGCAGACTCACAGAGTTATTTGGTACACAAACACACACACATATACACACAATGGTGATGGCTGCCAAGCAAGGTGCTCATGTGGCCCACCGGGAGCAACTTGGGGTTCAGTGTCTTGATCCCACTTCTCTTTGTGACTGCAACTTCATTTTGGGTCCTGATGTGTCTTATCAGAATCATGTGTGGTACTTATGTGGACATTGATGTATTTCTTACAAAACTATTTTGCTTTATTGTGTTAGTGCAGCTACACCCTGACAATGTGAACATGGTGTGTACAGCTCAAAAGTCCCTACTGCCATATTCATCCTATTGTTCAAATCCTCTGTTATGGAGATCTTGTTCGTGATGAGGGTGTGTGAGAAACACAGCAAGTCAAATGGAAAGTGAAACATAATATGGGTCTTCTTTTTTTAATCTCTGAACTCTCCAAGACAATAGGAAGTTGGTTTCACTTTCTGTTCTGTTTATTTTTCCACAGCCATATTACTTAAGACGTGTTTTTCTTTAGAGTCAAATTGTTCCCACAGATCCAAAAAAACATTAAAAGCTTTTCAAAAAAAAAAAAAAAAGATATTGTAGTTTTAGTAGATATGTCTTGATTTATAGCTTATGAATAAAAAAGTTTATAAAGAATAAAAATAATTTCTTTGTATATGAAACCACAGAGTACAAATGTAGAACTTGCACCTCTTTCTAAGAAAGCTCAATAAGTTTCCTAAACTTATATTATATTATATTCAAGAGTTTGATTTTCACCCACTCAAGACAAGACATTTTCTCACAAGATTAAATTGTCAAAATCCTGAACCTGACAAAGGTTTTTTAGATTCACTTCCACTTCTACTTATAGCATGCTCAGTTGATGTATTTTTTTATTCATGAACTCTGTCTTGTAGATGTTTTGTGTCTGACAGAAACTCACCTACAAGGCTCCTTGGTTTTAGAAGCTCTTCATTTAGAAGGCTACACTACGTTCAAGCGCAACAAACACCTGTGCTACACAAAGTTTCCACAGATGGTGGAGCTCCCCCTCCACCAACATTACTGTTTACATAAAAGACCACATTCAAGTGCGTGACAAGCAATACATACCTAACGTAACTCTTGAGTTTGTGGCTTTGAAGGTTGAAGCTCCAGTGGCTGCATGGCAGTTGTATACAGACCCCCAGACTACAGCTTGCCATCACTCTTGTCAAACCTGGGAAGCCTTTGGAGTGCACTTGATATCACGGATTGTCACCCTGTCATTGTCTTAGGTGATTTCAATGAAAATGTTTTGTCTAATGCTAGACAGCCAATACTGGACATGTTCATCTCTAGGGGAGCACAAATCATCACTGCTGCAACCAAAGAGAAGAACACACTGCTGGACCATCTTCATCTCACGACCACAGCTGTGCCTGGGGTGTAATGAAAACCTATTACACTTATCATAATCCTGTATTCTATGCATTGTCCTCAAGCACTTCACTTGGTTAAATAAAGCTCTGTTTAAAAGTGTTGCACACATTCAGTTTAAATGATCTTTGTAGCATATAGAGTAACTTCACACAGGAGTGAAATGGACCAGGAGCCAACATACAATAACGAACAAGATAAAACTAAAAGTGGAGGCAAATGAAAAGAGGTCCTAAACTATACACAACAATCAAGTGAGAAAAAAGTAAACTAAGGAGGGTGAACATGAAATAAGGGAAACCAAAACAGACAGAGGGTAATGAAAACTAATGCTTAAAAAACAAACAAAACCAAAGTCCAATAAACCAACTCACAATGAACACAACATACAAGACGTCCAGAAAACAGGGCAAGGAAGATCAGTGGGAGCCAAGTAGTGTGAATCTGACCGGATCTGGCAAGGAGTGTCTGTAGCTGAGGGTTAATGTAGGCAGGGGCACAGGCGCAGACAACTATTTTAAGCAGGTGAGTAAAGTGAGTAGTGTGATTAGAGGAAGAAGCGAAACTGAGGGAGAACAAAACAAAAGCTGGGAAACAGGAAGCAGGGCTGGGGGAAACAGAGAGAGAGTAAGTGAGAGTGTGAGCCAGGGAGTGAGGGAGAACAAAAGGCAGAGACTGATGGGAGGAGAGACACAGACAGAAGACGGGAGCTAGAGAAGGACAGTGCAGGTCTACGACTAGGTGGTATGTGATGAATAGAAAGAAATATTTTTTAAAAATCGCCTTTATGAAGATTTTAACACCTGGTTTATGACAAATTGTTGTCGGTTTATGGACTTTTTGGAGGCTTCCTGTAGAATTACACTGTATACAATGATATAAACTTTTGTTTAGCCAATCCGTTTATAGGCAACCAATGAGCGTAAGCTGAACATATGAAAATATTTTGTTTGTTTGTTTATAAATTAGATACTTTTGTGGTGAAGTTCCGGCTCTGGCTAAAAAAAAGCAGCAACAATCAGCTGGCGGCTCACATCTGAGCTTTGGTTCCGTCCTCGACGTCGTTATTGTCACGGTAAGAAGCAGATCTTTCATCCTGTGTGCACCGAAGATTGTTTTTTTATGATCCTTTTAGCGTTTTATAGCTGATATTAAATTAGCTGTAGTCGGTTGTTTGCTAAAACTTAGACAGTATAAAATTATATTATACGCGTCCTGTTTTTGCTTAGAATTTATATGTTAAGATTTTATATTATAAGTCACAGCAGGTTGAGTTTGGAAACGATGTGAAATTTGGAAGGAGGCAGATATGAAGCCAGAATTTATGCACATCCGTAAACACTGTTGCTATTTAACAGCTTTAAACTTTTAAACACAAACGTTATCGTCTAATGTGACGCTAGGCCGTATTTTATGGTAAACATGTACATATTAATATTTCTACAAACTCAGTTTAATATTACTTGTGTGGTATCATTTGTTTTTCAGGTGGTGAAAGTCTTCTGGGAACCAGTCCAAGGTTCACAGAATTAAGTCTCAGACATGGCCCCGACTCTGGTTAGGAAATTATAAATGAATAAGGAAACAGAAAAATATGCTATATGGTGTTTATATGTTGTTTTGATTTCTATTGTAGCTATTATTGGTCAGATATTGTACATTTGGAAACATGAATAGCATGTGTTTATTGTATTGATCATTTGAAATCTTATCTATGCTTAACCCATATTATGTCAGAGTTCAATTAGGTCCAATGTGTTGTTGCCAAAACTGTCTTGTGTTCTCTAATCCAAGTACGATGAGAAACCAGAGTGTGGGGACTTGATAGAAATCTTCCGTGGCTCCTATCAACACTGGGCCGTTTACATCGGCGATGGCTTTGTTGTTCACTTGGCACCACCCTGTGAGTTTATCTACACATTGTCTGGACTGTGACTTAAACAGACAGCACAATTATCTGACAGGCTACATTCACACATCCTTTGGTTCTATATATAAAAAGCATAAACTATATATTTTGTGCTTAAACCAAGTGTGATTGCGTGTTTGAGTTATTAATTTCCTCTCTTTTATTTGTAGCTGAGCTCCCGGGTGCAGGTGTTAACAGTATGATGTCTGTCCTAAGTGAGAAGGCTGTGGTGAAGAAAGAGGAATTGTGGGACGTGGTAGGAACCAACCGATGGGAAATCAACAACCGTCTGGACAAAGATTACGAGCCCCGCCCGGTTCACATCATCGTTAAAGAGGCCCTTGCAATTGTGGGACAGGAGCTGCCGTACTGCGTTTTCAGAAGGAACTGTGAGCACTTTGTCAACGAGCTGCGCTACGGCAAGGCAGAGTCCCGGCAGGTACATTTCCAGATGTTGAGTTTCTACATGCAAAAGATAATTTGTGGACCAGCAGACAGTGTTCAGCCAGTGGGGCTTGTGTTTCGAGCTGAGTTTAAACCAAAAACATGATTGTAAACCACTGGTCTATTACGTTACTCGTGTCTTCAGCTCTCCAAAAGAAACATTCACTAAAATAGGCTCAGCAGGAGCAGACCTTCAAAGGTCATCGCAGCAGTGCAATAGTACAGCTCCCCTGCTATCCACTGTAGGATAGCAGTTTGTTTCAATTTTGTGCGCTTAGTAATGTAGACTATATCTAGCCACAGGGGTTGCAAGCCAGTAACTTCTATGCCGGTCCCATGACTGGATAAATAGAGAGGGTTGCGTCAGGAAGGGCATCCGGTGTAAAACTTGCCAAGTACAACCATGCGAGTCATCCATAGCACTGTCATACCGGATCGGTCGAGGCCCGTGTTAACAACGACCGCCACCTGTGCTGTTAACCTTCAGGGTGCCGGTGGAAATTGGACTACTGTTAGTAGAAGATGGAGAGGACGCAGAAGGGTTCGTGGACAGAGAGAGAAGAGGAAAGGCAGGAGCTTAGATCTGAGAGTAGGGACCCTTAACGTTGGCACAATGACAGGGAAAGGTAGAGAGCTGGCAGACATGATGGAGAGAAGGAAAGTAGATGTACTGTGTGTGCAGGAGACGAGGTGGAAGGGCAGCAAAGCACGTAGTATTGTAGGAGGATACAAACTGTTCTACCGTGGTGTGGATAGGAAGAGAAATGGAGTAGGAGTGATCCTGAAGAGGGAGATTGTGAACAATGTTCTAAAGGTGAAAAGAGTCTCAGACAGGGTGATGAGCCTAAAGCTAGAAATCGAAGGGGTGATGGTGAACGTAGTCAGTGGGTATGCTCCACAAGTTGGCTGTGAGTTAGAAGAGAAAGAGAGATTCTGGAGTGAGTTTGATGAGGTTGTAGAGAGTATCCCCAGAGGAGAGACAGTCGTTGTCGGAGCAGACTTTAATGGGCATGTTGGTGAGGGGAACAGAGGTGATGAGGAGGTGATGGGTTTGGTGTAAGGAAAGGAATCCAGAAGGACAGATGGTGGTGGACTTTGAGGATTCAAATGGCTGTAATCAACACTTAGTTTCAGAAGAGAGAGGAACACGAGTGACACACCAGAGTGGTGGTAGGAGTACACAGGTGGACTACATCCTATGTAGACGAGGTCATTTGAGAGAGGTTAGTGACTGTAAAGTGGTGGTAGGAGAGAGTGTAGCAAGACAGCACCGCATGGTGGTGTGTAAGATGACTCTGGTGGTCAGGAAGAAGAAGACATAGAGCTAATGATGAGCTGTATGACAGGTTAGACAAAAAGGAAGGAGAGAAGGACTTGTACAGGATAGCCAGACAGAGAGATAGGGATGGGAAAGATGTGCAACAGATAAGGGTGATTAAAGACAGAGATGGAAAGGTGCTAACAACCTAGGAGAGTGTACAGAGAAGATGGAAGGAGTATTTTGAGGAGCTGATGAACGAGGAAAATGACATGGAAAGAAGGGAGGAAGATGTGGATGTTGTGGAGCAGGAAATAGCAGAGATTAGAAAGGATGAGGTGAGGAAGGTTCTGAAAAGGATGAAGAGCGGAAGGGTTGTTGGTCCTGATGACGTATCTGTGGAGGTGTGGAAGTGTCTAGGAGAGACAGCAGTGAAGTTTCTGACAGGTCTGTTTAACAGGATTTTAGAGAGTGAGAAGATGCCTGAGGAATGGAGGAGAAGCGTTCTGGTGCCGATCTTTAAGAACAAGGGTGACACGCAGAACTGTAGCAACTACAGAGGGATAAAGCTGAAGCCACACAATGAAGCTGTGGGAAAGAGTAGTGGAAGCCAGTTTTAGGAAGGAGGTGGAGATTTGTGAGCAGCAGTATGGTTTCATGCCCCGTAAGAGCACCACTTATGCCATTTTCGCTTTGAGGTTGTTGATGGAAAAGTAGAGAGATGGTCAGAAGGAGCTGCATTGTGTCTTTGTGGATTTAGCGAAGGCGTATGACAGGGTGCCGAGGGAGGAGCTGTGGTACTGTATGAGGATGTCGGGAGTGGCAGAGAAGTACGTCAGAGTAGTTCAGGACCTGTATGACAGGAGCATGACGGTGGTGAGATGTGCCGTAGGTCAGACAGAGGAGTTCAAGGTGGAGGTGGGACTACGAGCTCATCAGAGGGACAGCGCATGTTGCCTGTGTTAGCAACAAAGTCAGAGAGGCCAGATTAAGATGGTTTGGACATGTGCAGAGGAGGCATAGTGAATATATTGGTAGAAGGATGTTGGAGATGGAGCTGCCAGGCAAGAGGGTGAGATGACGACCAAAGAGGAGATATATGGATGTCCTGACAGAGGACATGAGGTTAGCTGGTGTCAGAGAGGAAGATGCCCAGGATAGAGTGAAGTGGAAAAGGATGAATCGCTGTGGCGACGCCTGATGGGAAAAGCCGAAAGACAAGTAGTAGTAGTAATGTGGACTATATGTTTGTTATTGAGAGTCTAACAGTATTTATAATTTAAGTCTGTTTGCTCATTTGTTTTTGTATCTGCATTGCCAGGATACATATATTTTGTATAAAAAATGTTAGAAAATAAGAACTAAAAGAATCAATATTGAACAGGCAAGTGGTACTTATTTTAAGGAAATAAGGTGAAGAGGAAAAGGTTCATTCTACTTTCAGTTACAGTAGATTCTTACAGGGGCTGTTGTGATTGTGTTTTAGATCTATAGATTCATCTCAACTTGTCAGACTTTTTTTTTACTTCTTTCTTTTACACTTCTTTCATTAAACTGTTAAAAAAATAGTCTACATTTCACATACTTAAACGAGGATTTTATAAATGCAAAATGTCCTAGTATGCAAAGGAGAGTTCAGAACCTTTTCAATAATTTTATTGATTTAAATGTCTCACCACATACCTGCACACTAGCTAATGAAAAGTGGTTTCCTTTTTCCCTCTGCAGGTGCGTCAGGTCGTATATGGGGGCATAGGTGCAGCGGTGGGTCTGGTGGCTCTGGTGGCTCTGGCAGGAACTCTGTTTGGAGGGAAAAAAGAAAACAAGAACACACAGTGAAGTCCGAGTTCTTTTGACTTTTCAACTTTACCTCCATGTGTCCCTTTCAAGCTTTCCTCTGACTTTACCATATTAAAATATTCCTCTGCTACTAGCTGAAGAATTCCTCCACATTATATCACTAGGAGGAGTTTTTCATCATTAGGAGTTCAGGTGATGTCACGTGAGGGAGCTCTGGGAAAGGAGGTTGACCATGATTAGAAACTACATGGTAAGAGTAACAAGATGACACAATCTGAACTGAAGGTTCCGCCAAGTGATGTCATCAGGAGACCTCTTTCAAGAAGTAGAGGGATATTTTAATATATCGAAGTCAAAGGGAAGTTTAATGGCATTTGTGTACATGTGCCACCCAGACTAGAATCAAAAGAAGCAAGTTCAAAATCAGTGAAGGCGTCCTTAAAAATTTTAAAGGGTGAGAAAGAGTTTGTCACGAAGATATAGTTGCTTGAATGAAATCTAGACTATTTTCTATTACTGTTAAGCCTCAATGTTGTTGATACTTTATAGGATAACAAGCAACAAAAATTTGCATTAAAATAAGCGGATATAATGTAATTGTCAAATGAAAACCTGATGATGATTTCAATAAAGAAGAATTCATATCTGAATTCATTCCATTCCTAGATTGTATTAATTGTATTTATTGAAAAATCAATATTGGGCTTAAAACATCTTCTGTGTGTAATTAAGTTTTATTTGTAGAAAGTATAATTTCTAGACTGACTTCAATCAGTAAATCAGTCAATACAGAATTTTTAATTGTAATTAATCACATTAACCAAACTTTGGGCATTCTCCGTGGATTCATAGCAGATCTGCAATTGAGGTAACTGCACACACAAAGAAAAAAGCAACCAAACGTTTTTACCCACCCCACTCACAATATTAAAGTTACTGATGGTTAAGTCCAAATCTCCTCAATATGATCTCAAGGGCTTTAATGAAGCTGGTGCAATTATACAGGTACAAATGCAAAAACCCCAGAAAGGTTGGTCATATACCTATTTATGCCCACTAACGTGGACATTGATGTATTTCTTCTTTATTGTGTTAGTCCGGCTACACCCTGACAACGTGAACATGGTGTGTACAGCTCAAAAGTCCCTACTGCCACGTTTATCCTATTGTTCAAATCTTTTGTTATGGAGATCTTGTTCGTAAAGAGGGTGTGTGAGAAACACAGCAAGTCAAATAGACAGTGAAGTATAACAGGGGCCCTTTAGTTTTTAATCTCTGAACTCTCCAAGACAATAGGAAGTTGGTTTCACTTTCTGTTCTGTTTATTTTCCCACAGCCATGTTACTTAACACATGCCTTTCTTTAGAGTCACATTGTTCCCACAGATAAAAAATAACATACAAAAATATTTCAGACAGAAATTATTTAGATCACTTTGATTCAAAGAATTTATATCACCAGGGCTGCTTACTTTATCTGCTATTAACAAATGATTAAAATAGAAATGGCATTAAAAAAAATAGAAAAATAAACTAATTAATGTGAGTAGTTGGGAAATAATGAGGTCAACATGCTAATCCTGAAAAAGTTCATGATGTAGCTTAATAGCTCTGAGTCACTGCACTTACACTCACATGGTAACAAACCACACACACAACAGGAGAATGCAACCATACAGGACCTAGTCCTGAACTGTTTGTACTAATATGCATCTTTCAATATATATTTTATGCCCATACACTTTCTGTAAGATTTATTTACCCGCCAAGTAAATTATGCAACCAAGCAAATGAGCCGTTGATAGGTTGTGCCATTTTGAAATTAAATTTTTTAACTCAGCTTTTTTGTAACATAATAAAAGAGAAAAATGAAATGTCATTTATTAAAAAAATAAACCCAGCACAAACTAGGAAATATTTTGATGAAATTGTCAGCGCAGTGACACTGAGAAACAAAAAAGTTACTAAAGTTAATTACTGGTGTGGGTGGTGGGAACGCTGAATAGAGTAAAGTACAGAGGATAAAACATAATTATAAAAACCTGTTCCACAGCACCCAGGGCCTCAGACTGGGCTAAAGGTTCACCTTCCAACATGACAACAACACTAAGCACGCAGCACGCCCAGCCAGATCCCTGACATGAACCCTTATAAATATCCGGAGAGGCCTGAAAATGGCTGTGCACTGACAGAGTTTGAGTGGATTTGTAAAGAATTTCAGTGAATCCCTCAGATCAGATTGAGGCTGTAATTGGCGTCAAAGGGGCTTCCACAAAATACAGACTAAAGGGTCTGAATACTCATGTACATGTGATACTTCATGTTTTCCTTTGTTTTAAATACATTTTCATTTTATCATCATTGTGTACTGAGTATGGATTGATAAGAAAAAAAAATTCAAATACTGCAGTGTCATACTGCAAAAAAACTTGATTAAAAAAGTGAAAGTGGTCTGAATACTTTCTGGATGCATTGTACAGTCAAAAGAAGCCTTTGTCTGTCTTTAATTGATCATATACTTGAACTCAAACTGAATACATAATTCTAATTCCATCTGTTGTTGCTAACCAGAAATCTGGATACTTCTCAGGGATTAGGGAATAGTTCATTTGCCACCTTAGTGAGAGTAGAGACCTTGGAACAAACTGGCTCTGCACGTCACCATGATTTGCTTGAAGAAGGACGACAAAACATTGTCCTAATAGAGCACGAAGAGGCACTGACGACCGAGTGTACATAGAGAGAGCTGCGGAAAGCCTGAAACAGAAAGGAGACGTATGCAGACAGTTTCCCATTAAGATGGCCTTTGCTTGTTCAATCCACAAGGTTCGACCACAACATCAGCAGTAGTCTCACTGAAGCACGTCTTATGTAGCTGTCAGCAGAGTGACCTCTCTCAGTGGACTGCACCTACTGGACATGGAACAGAGTAAAATTTAACCAACCAGCAGTCACTGCTGCCTTGGAGGAAATGATGCCTCTTCTTCAGGTAAAGCAAACAGTGAGCAGCCGCGACACATTTACCACAGCTGGGGGGAGGCAGCTGTGGTAAATTTGAGAGGCCAAATAAAAATAATATTACAAGTTTCCAACGTGAAAAGTGGTCTACCAATTACACCACAATAGAGGTAACTAAGTGTATGTCAAAGTGTATAAAATTTTATTATTTAAAAATTCTTATTGTTTTGCTTAAAACTAATTTCAAGCAGCCCCCATGTATAATTTTGAACACATTTGTGGAATAATAACATTAAAAAAATCACACATTCTTAAAAAAACTAAAACACTTCTCCGATGTGTTAGCTAAAGCGCTAAAGCAGAGATTCTTTTCATAGTAGTAATCATAGTGAACTCAATTTGATAACAATTTAGACGGAATGTAGTCGTTTGTCTAAATTACATATAGCATTTTTGGCAAGTCTCCATGGTAGAAGCAGGATTCTAATCTTCACGTGTGTATGTGTGTGACAAATTACTCTGTAAGTCGCTTTGGATAAAAGCGTCTGCGTTTGCACAACACACGGTGGTAACAGCTGACAGAGCAGCAAATAACCGCTCTGCAGGTTCAGACAGCTCAGTACATTTACTTCACGTTTGAAGACATTCAGATGACATGAAGAAGACGACATGAAACAAGCACAGCCTTTTAATGTATAAAAGAAACTTAAGTTATATTTGTTATTTTTATTTTAGACTAGCTCACATGCTACAGGATGTGGATTTTCTGTAAAACAATACCGGCCTTCTTCAGACTATTGTGGCACAGTTTCTGACCAGGCCAACCCTACACCAGGACACAACTGTTGATTGTATCCGCCGACCTATCTATTCAGCATTTTGTACGATAGCCAACACCAAACATTACAACACAGACAGGGGATATGGGGCCACACCGATAGGTCTGATAAAAACACAGAATTTGGTAATCAGAGACATTTCAGGTCCATTCTTAAAGGTTCTGGGGTTTTTTAAGCAAATCTGCAATCAAACAAAGGCACAAACAAAAAAGCTTAAGAAGCTTCTCTTTTAACCTGATCTTATCTTCCAATGACTAAAACTTAATTCCTCAAATGGTTCCCAGTGGTTTTAGTAAAATATGCTGGACGCATGCAGGCATAAATACGTGACAATAATTCAAAGGGTTTCAAAATAAAGGTTCATTTTCTACACATCATGGGAGGCGTAAAAAAAAATCATGTGAATACACAAACTTTGAATTGTCTTTGAAACCAAATCTCCAACTTTATATGAATGTTTTTCCGTGGCGGAGCTGCTCCACTATTTTTCTGCAGTGCAAGTTTGTCATATACAGATCTGAAATCAGTAAAATGTGTTACATGTCAGGCCAGTTCAGTTCATACCTTGTTGTATGTGCAAAGTGAACTCAACACATGTGTAATGTTTTGCTATGGTGCCCTTTGTTAGGCTACACAAATACAGAAGTGCATGCACGGATTGATCTTGCATCTTAAATCTGTGACAACTGAATTAAAACATTCATAACCACTGTGTGAGTGTTTGTACTAAAAAAAAAATTAATAGATTTGATTTTGGAATTCTATTATATATAGTTCTCCATTAAAAAAAGATTAATTTCTTCAAGTAATTTTAACATAACATGCAAATTTTATGTACATTGTCTTTACAACTGTAACTGTATGTTGAGGGAATCATTTAATCAACTCAGGCGTCTGCTGCAAGAGGTGCTGCTTCATGTCTCTGGGTTTTCTTTTCCAGTCACGTCTTTTCCTGGGTTTTGACACTTCCGCCCTCAGCAAAGCACTGGTTTCTGCTTTTTTCCTCCATCTCTCAGTTCTTTAAAAGCTGAGATCCATCTACTGAGCAGAAGTAGCATTTTCCCATGCTCAACCACAGAGTTGCCTCACAGTATTTTCTGCACTTTTCACACATCGCTCTGGTCCTTTACTTGTGGAATGTCATGTCTCTAGCTGCTGCTCTCTGGATCCAGTCACAGCAGCTTTACCTCTCCACCCACACTTTCATCTCTTTCTGTTTGCATCCCCATCAGTCCAGCTTGCGAGCTCCAAGTTTGAGAGGACCCTTAGCAGCTTTGCGCTCTGCCCGTTTTGCCTCCAGTTCTTTCCTCCTTTCCTCCCGTTTCTTTTTGGACAGCTCAGCCTTGCTGAGACCTGGGCAGCAATATATAATGACAATAAATACAGGCCAAATCAAAACATACAGTAATTAAGTGATTGTCATCAGCAAGAATTGTCCAGATGAATGAACTAAGACTAAAACATTTTTATCAAATGCCAGACTAGGCATTATATGCATCTGGTAAAAAAATATTTATTTTCACTCATCAGTAAAAAAAATATTTCAGTGATGGAGGCCAGATGAGCGACTTACCCTGGCTTCCATCGACTGACTCCCAGCTCTCCTCAGTTCCCCAGTCTCCTGTTGCCTCGGCACCCCAGCCATCTCCAGCCTGATGAAGAGAAAAGCATCACACAAATGACTGCAGTCAACACTGTTCATTTTCTTACATTCTCGATTCATTTTGGCCTGTACATCTATTAATAATTAGGAGAAGGCAAGATGTTTCGATCATGCAAAACGTAATAAAGTAAAAGCCTCTATATTTACATTTGATAAATCTCAAGTCTCCACAACTCATGTCCATTTTATAATTTTGAAGGTAAACCAATATTGGCAGTTACATTGATTTGATCAGGTACGCTTCATTAGGCAGCGCACAGAACAGTTTAAGTCTGTAAACAAATCCACATAAATGCAGGATTTTAATCTGTTGTTGCTTTGTTTTGGTTTGTTCCATTACTTTATTGACTGTTCATTTTAATGCTCATCAGCACTGTAGTCTGTAGCTTTATCTCTTGATTCTGTTTTTTGTCTCTGACTATTCTCACCGAGGATGCAGCAGTGCTGGCTGTGTTTCTTTGCGACACACTGGCAAACAGATCATTTTGACTGTTCCCCTTTGCTGTGCCACTGCTATCCCAGTTGTAATCGCTGGTTAACCGCACTCCTTCAGGCAGGGGGAGACTCTTATTAACCAAGGTTGTGTCAGTCTCTTCCTCCCCCCAGTCGTTGCCCCAGCCCTCCTCGCCTGCAGAGCTCTGACCCTGTCCTTCCTTCTCGTTGGACCAGCTGTCATCAGCGTCCCAGCCTGAGCTGCTCCAATCAGAGCTCTGCTTCTTTACCTCCATGGAGGAGGATGACCGGCCTGCCTAGGTATTGCAAAGAGGATAAATATTGAAATAAAGACAAATTGAAACTTGATTAAAAGATGAACAGATTTATTCACATAAGCCCTGTTTCAACCAAAGTGATTTTTTTTTTCCAAGACCAAGCACCTTTTGTGCAACTTCCTCTAACTATGCTTTCACGAGAGAAGGCATGGTCTAAATTTAGTTCTGACCCATTAAAAAAAGTCTCATCCAGGGGGGTGGTATTTCCCAAAGGTTCAGGAACATTTTGGTAGAGGCTATAAGTGCTGAACGCCCGTGATCAGTCAGAAAACGCCCGGCATTTCTTTCTTGGGGCTGGACAGAGGGTTGTTTTGTTTTGCATGATACAAAAATCAAATACTTAAAAAAAATACAGATAATAGGGTTTTAAGTGAGTTAGAGCTGAGGGGACATATTTCTTTAATTTTTCAGGGGCTTTGGCCTTCCTGAAGAAATGCAATAGAATAAGTTCTACTCCAGGGCAGATTTTTGGATTATAGTTTCTGACAAAGAAAGTACCAAGAATTTTCTGGTCCAAAAATAGAGAATATCAACTAGAACATACATAAACTCTAAAGTCTCATACTCTGACTAGGAAAGAACCAAAACCTCCTCCAGCTGTTATTCATTATGAACAACTTTTGGAATAATTTATCAGTATCAGTTAGACCAATGAAGGTCTAACCTTGAAACAGTGTAAATACATTATCAAATAATGCGTGGAGGAGTATAGAAAACCCCACCTGTTAAATAAATAAATAAAATAATTTGTTTTCACTTGCTTCTAATATGATACCTAAGGTCTGGTACAATATACTGGGAAAATTTCAGCCCAGTAACCAGCCTATTCAATACCCCAGTGGAGGTAACAGTATCATATAGTTGTGTGATTATCACTTTCAGTAGCAATGTACTTGTAGTGTTGTTAGCATCAGAAGGAGAAATATTAGTACTGTGTATATTACAATATAATAGAAATAAAGGGCTCATACTCCTTTGTCACTGGCCTTCTTTTTGGATGAAGCCATTCCTGACCAGTCTGTGTTCCAGTCATCTGTCTCAGGTTGACCTTTTCCTGGCTCCTTGAGAAGAAGGCACAATCAACAACTGTGAAACTTGAATGCACAATTAAGCATCAACATAATGCAACACAAAACACAAAGACATGTCTCAAATATTTTTTGATTTTGACATCTTTTACTCTATTTTTGATTTTCTCTTCCAGTCAAGACTGCGGTAATCCTACCTCCAGACTTCCCCAGTCCTCTTCATCATCCCAGCGTTCTCCTACTGACTCATCAACACTGTCTGTCACTTCAAGAGTTTGTGATTGATGGGGACGATTAGAGGCAGGGTGGGGAGTCAGAGAGGATTGTGGAGTTTTATTTTCAGAGCCTGCAATGGAATGAAACAGAACAGATAACTTTAGAGGATTTAACAATTTGGTTTAAATTTCAGATTAAATTGGGAACACTTAAAATATTGTTTTTTCTATGAAATAAAATTTTCTTTCAAACCTACCCGTTGCAGATGATGCATCAGTAACACTTGTAGAGCTGGTGGTGTTGGCAGCCCCGATGCCCTCAGCTGCTGCACCTCCTTCTGTCCCTGGAGCGTTACGGATCAGTTTTGAAGTTATAGATGACATGCCAGTCACAGCCCAGCCAGCCCAACTGGAAGAGGCACCTGCAGGCTGCGCACACGACGCTACATCCTTTTCTGTAGGAGAAAGTGTTTTTGTGTTAAAAAAACGCAGAAGCATTTATTCTGCTAAACCCATTCTTCTTTTGAAACCTTGATTACATACCAATGTCAGCCAGCTTGGAGGGGTCTTCTGACACAGTCTCCAGCTTAGTAAGAAAACTCTTGATGGCTTTGAATGCCTGGCGGAGAAAGGGCAGGAGAGCACATGCCAAGTAGAACATTTGCCAACATTGACGACTAAATAACAAAACTAAAGACGTTTAAGAATATTACACAAGACTTAATTCATAAGTCTTAAATAGTTGGTTAAACAACAACAAAGCCACTCAACAATCTCATGTCATTTTTTTAAAGAAATAGTCAAACCAGTGTAGTTTGTTTGAGCTAATGTGTTCTTACTAAATTACTATCTACTACTACTCTTTCGGCTTTTACCATCAGGGGTCGCCACAGCGAATCATCCGTTTCCACTTCACTCTATCCTGGGCATCTTCCTTACTAAATTACTATCTAATAAATTGTTAACAAATTGGTAAACCTTTGGTCAAAAATGAGTTCCATGGTTGCATCTGACATTATTCTGTAGTACTCTGCAGTTTTCTCCAATACTGATTTTGTAAGAAATTGTATTGTTTAGTGTTTACAATAACTTCTCTTTCAGCGTCTTTGGTACGTGTAACTAATGATTAGCTTGAGTCCACACAGTATCTTTCGACTATCTTTAAGTAAAGGGGATTTTCTGGATGATAAATATCTAATCTAAATGCTCTTGATAAAGCTATATCCAATATTGAGACATGAATCTGTGTTCTTCTCCCCACTGGAATCATTTTGCAGTCAAGTAAGAAATCAAAAAAGGCAGACAAAGACAATGTAGTAAGAAATCATGATTAGTCGTGCGTACCTGGTCCCTGACACTTTTATCAGGGTCAACAGTAATGGCACAGAGGGTGGGCAGGATGCGTGCAGCAATCTCCGTTACACTGTAGTAGTTGTGTGTAGCAGCGAAACCCAGCACTCCAGCAGAACGTGAAGCTGGGAAAGGGTCTTTAGTGGCTCGTGAGAAGGCAGAAATCAGAACTCGTTGTCGAGTCTGTAAATAAAGATACAACAAATTCGTCCACTCAAAAAAATTCCTTACAAAATTTCCTACAACTTTTTGCTTTAATTGAATTGTGTGTATGACTCCCTTACCCCAGCATTGAGGTAGGAAGCAATCTTGCCCAAGCAGACAGTGGTGTTGCAACGGATCGGGCCTTGTTCATCTCTGGCCTGCAGCCGGGCAAAGTGGCGCATTAGTTCCTGGTTGAGGTTGGTCTCATTCAACTTGGGAGCCAACAGCAACATAGACTGCAAGAGGAGGATGGAGAAACAGAGAATTGTTACGGCTACAGTAGGATGGCAACATCCAATAAACAGGATATACGGTATGTAATAACACCTCCTGGGTAGTGGCAAGGTTCAAGAGTGCAAACTACCTTAACAGTCTGTTCCCTGATGGCAGGGTTGGTGTCTGTGAAGCCATGAACAACGTGAGGGAAAATCTGGGAGTTGACTGCTGCCTCATTCAGATACTGAATAAACTGCTCCATCTGAGATAAATAGACACAACAGAAAAAAGAAAAAGAATATTTGATTCAGTAAATCAGTCGCAACAATTTTAAATAAGTAGACAGGGATATAATTTCCAGCTCTGAAGATGTTTTTTATTTCCTGTAAAGTTTTCTTAATGTATGGTGGAGGGAAATTTTGAAGGATTTAGAAACATAACTAACATGACATCTAAGTCACTGCAGAAAGTTCCCAGGACGCACATACCTGCTGCAGGAGTCGTATTCTCATTGCTCTGTCTGTGGAGGAAAACATTTTAACAATAACCGGGATGATTTTCTGTTGGTACTCTTCAGCTGAAAGGAACTTCCCCACCTGGCAGACAGAAAGACATTATTAAGATCTGAATGCTTAAAATGTCAGTAGAAGAGTAACTTCCTCTAAAAATGGGGCCTGTAAGGATGTAAATACATAAATACAAATATAACATCAGATGTCTTTGGTATGAATATGGTTTTGTTATTTGTACTTAACAAATACCGTAAATTCTGGACTATAGAGCGCACCTAAATTTAAGCCGCACCCGCTAAAATTTAAAAGAAATATATATTTTGTCACATATAAACCGCATCGGACTATAAGCCGCCAATATCCAGGCTGAGAAATAATATTTACATAGAAAGATGTTAAGATCTGTATGTCTGTTGTATGCGCTCCTACTCATTGTTCACAGTAGGCATGAGGATGTTCTGTGCGCTGTTTTACCGGCATTACGATAAAGAGTGCGTTTACGTGTATGTGTGGCTGGTATAACACATGTCGAATGTACAGAGCCGACAAAAACTTCCTTGTTATCAATAAACGGCTTGTTCCATAGCCAAAGGAGAAGACGTCTCTTATTCTTCACTTAATTACGCAGGAGTTGCTGCGCTCAACAAAAGATTTTGTACCATAAGTCTTTATTCATACACCTGAACCTGAATGGTGCCTGTAACACGGCAGTAAAAGTGCTGATCACACAAAACAGAAAAGTCATGGTTTTATTAATCTTCCTCCTGTGCACTAAAATCAAGTTGCTTTATTTTTCTTCCTCCTGCGAACTGAAACCACTGAACACCAAACCACTGTCACTTTTTCTTCCTGCGCACTGTTAAAGCGCAACTGCGCAACTATTAAAGTCGCTTCATTCTCCCGTGCACTGAAACCACAAATTGCTATTCATCTTCCTCCTGAGCATTGAAACCACTGTCACACTCAATTTCCTTCACGGATAGCCAGATCGATGGCTTCAAATTAAAAGCTGCATCATAGGAATTTCTTCGCGTGTTTTCCATTATGAGGGGGTGAGGGTGTAAAAATATTACCGTATTTTGCTGTTGTGCGTCTTGGGTTGCATGCGCTAACAATAAAAACTGGCGTTTTTTTGTTTGCACTGACTTCCATCTACAGCGCCCATCTGAGGGCTGCAGAAAAATTCATAGAAAAGCCGCATCTCTGTAAAAGCCGCATGGTTCAAAACGTCGGAAAAAAGTAGCGGCTTATGGTCCGGAAAATACGGTAATCAGAGAAACTGATCTAAAATACTGTCTGACAGTTTATGATAGGTGAAGATTTGTGAGTGAGGAAAAGACTTACCTTGAAAAGTGGTGTGAGGACAACAGCTCCAGCATTGCCAAACTCAAAAGCAGTGAGCAATTGAGGCAGGACCTTGTGTTTGCAGAAGTCTTCAGGGAAAGAATCCAGATTATCACTCAGATCCTGGAAGAACTGCTGCTTCTCAGATGGTTCCTTGATCTAGAGAGGAACATTATAAGAGTTAAAATTAAAATTCTACTGTTACTATAACATTATTTATAACAACCTAAACTGGTAGTGCATATTGCATTTGCACAGTTAAGATCCATTCCTCAGAAACAGGTATATTTGAAGAATTTGCTAGGGTTATCGAAGTGTATAGATTCCTTTGTTACAACAAGCGAGCAAATTTTGGCACTAGTCAATGAGAACATAAGCAGTTCCTTTCTTTACACATTAAACACACACAAAAAAATTGTTAAACAAAAGGTCTATGGACCTGGATCTCCTCCAGGAAAAGGTTGCTCTCTACAAAACTGTTGCTGAGAAATCCTCCAGGGGTTCTACAGTTCTGGAGAAAGCGGGCTGGATTTGGTCGAGCTCGAGGGTTGGCACCCACCAGCTCACAGTAATGGGGGACCAGGGTCTTGGGAATCTGCAGGCACGAAAACATAAACAATGTGTTTCCATGTTACAAACTAATTTTGCTATTTGAAAGTTCAATTTGACAATGCCTCTTCTTCACATTAGCATGTCTTCCCTATAACAACAACAATAATAATAATAATAGTACCATAATTCAATATTTTTGCAACTGATGAACACTAGCAGTAGATCAAAACAAACACAAGGAACAACATTTTTTCCAACAGCCATGACAACAACATAATGTATCTGGAAGGTTTTGAGGTAAACGCATCATAGAATCAATGATAGCTGTGCTGTATTCACCGAAAGCAAGGGATTACTGTGGACATACCTTTCCCAGAGAACGGAGAGAGGAAGTGCGAGGTAGCGGCCCATTGAACACTTCCCAAATCAGACAGCCTAGCCGCCACACCTCCCCGCCCCTGCAACAAACAAAACACAACAGACCTCACAACCGCTATTCCTTTTTTTTTGTTTTTAGATAGGCCTATTATGAAGCTCAAATAAAACCCTGTTATTTCTGCACTTTCTCCAAATATTCTTATTGGTGTTTTATTACTTACTATATAACAAACAACTTATTTTATTGTACTTGTCAGGGTCAACAGTGTTGTTTCTTTTTACCCCTCTCTCACCATTTCTCTCCACTGCTGTTGGACATCTCTGGTGGATCATATTTCTCCATGTCTGGGTAAACAGCCTTTGGGGCAGGGAGTAAGACTCCACTTGGGTCACCCTGCTCAGGGGCCACATGGTCGAGTGACCCCAGTTTCCATTCTCCGGCTCGATCAACAAAAACAGCCCACACACCCAAGTTGTTATGGAGAAGGTGGCAGTCATTGACCAGGAAACTTAGCGCTTTCTGTAGGAGGCAGTAAACGCCACAAGAACAGTAAACGGTTACACAATTAGAGAGGGCTATGGTAAAATATAGGTCCCCCTGAAAGTACAAAGTTATAGACTGTTCCGCCCTTACCACTATCTGGTGCAGACCCCATGAGATCTCAAGTTCCCCGACACCACCTTTCTCTGCCTGGGTCTTCAGATGGACAGACAGGGGTGTCACCTGCTCAGTGACAAGGTACAGGCTCTTCTCTGTCTGTAGTAACCACAAGTAATGTTAACAATTACTACTACTGTATTACAACATTATCGTTATTACAGTATTTTGATGGCAGTTTTATTACACCAGCGTCACTTTAAAAACACTGTACTTGCTGACATTGAATGAAAGGGCTAATAACACAAACTAGCCAATAATATCTTTTGCTTTATAATGTGTGTTTTGTACTGCATGGTAATGAAGATGTGTGTGTCTTGATTATGATGTCTAGGAAATTTGGGTTATACCTCTGATGTTATTTTTCAATTTATACAAGAAAAAAATAGTACGGCAAAGCCTTTTACTAGATTTCTAATAAAAGGCAATCAAAGTTGAATTATGACAAGTGTACTCCAAGTATATCAAGGGAAAGCCAACTCAGGTGTGTACAATCATAAAAGAATCACTCTATGTTAATAACCTGGGTCAATTTTAAGTTGGTGCTCATTTTTATGCTCTGTAATAAGTATTGTCAGAATTATGAATATGAAACCAACAAACTTAGAGAAGGCAGTTAATAGTTTCGTTAGCAGTCTACTTTCAAGTTTGCCTAGACAGTTATGGTCATGTTATAGATGCTCATGTTTCACTTGCATAATAGTCCATTGCAGCACAACTTGACCGGAAGTTCGGCTACTGTATGTAATCTAGAATATCATGCTAAGTAATCAAATATTATTGCGCTATTGAAAAATACTGAAATCAGTTACAGTGACATGGTCACACTCACCTCTATCTGAACGTAAACATGCAGAAAAAAAGATGGAAGAAGTGAAAATGAGACAACTAATAATATGAGAGGTACATGGCAAGACAAGATCACTAATCAGTATTCAGGGACATATCCCTCTAAACATGGTAAATGATGGCAGTCGGTGACAACGGGCGTGGATCGCCTCTCATCAAAGTCCATACCTCTAATCCATCGACGTAGGCCAGAATGTTAGGGTGGCGAAGGGTCTTCATACGCTTGAAGGCAGCCTTGGCTAGCTGGGTCTGCTGGTCTGTTCCCTGCGTTACTTCGTACACAAATACTGACACCGGCTCTCCATTGGTCTATTGAAACAGATTGCGATTAGTCACTCACATCCATTACATGTGACAATTATAGTATTTCCGTAATAAACATTTAATGCTTCGCTACGCAATAAGCAGTTGTAACCTAAATTACGAGAAAATGCTATTAACACAACACATGTAAAAATAACAAATAACATGTTTTAGTGTGGATGGAAACCGGATGTTGCTAGTTGGTTTTCATGTGGCCCTGTAGTGATGAGGGTAGACAGCTTACATTCAGTTCTTTTCGATAATCACTAAGAATGGGGCTTGAATGATGAGCTGTCGGCGATGACGAACAAAACCTCTCTTAGTTTAATTAAGCATCAGCCTGTAAAGATTTTCAATAACAGTTGTTAACTTGGCTAAAACTAGGTGACGTGGCGACAAGTACGTGTCTTTCTGTCGGAGTAAACAAATCCCGAGCTCGTTTTGTTAGCAACACACAGCAATCAGAATTTTTAAACCCGCATTGACATCTAGACAGCAAGAGAGACGAATGACACATCGACAAAGCTGACATGTTAACACGCCGATTTAACACCGGCCACTGCGTTCAACGCTCAAACCGGCGGACACTAACTTTGCTAACCAGCTGACAGGCAGGCCTACGCTGCTAACGCTAATGCTAACCGTTAAGTTACCGAAGGATCGATTGCTAATGGACTGACTCTTTTACCTTGCGCTTCCCCCGATGTAGAGTCCATATTCCAGACTTTTCTTGGGTGTCTGGTAGAATTTCATAGGCAAAGTCTTTAACTGGATCCCTGGCAAAAAAGGACCACATCTCCTCTTTCCTCCACCAATCATCAAACAAACATACAGTCAATTAAAGGTGCAACTGCCTACTAGGAAAGGCTAGCTAGAAAATGGCACGGATGTAAAATGGTTCCGTGGAGACCTTACACCTGCACGTTGGTTCCGCAGCAGGTTGAAGTATATCAACCTTTTCACAATTATTTAAAATTACATACTGAAATAGAAGCTGTTAGTTTTTATGGCGCTACGAGATGTAATTTGAGAATGCAAATATTTTATTCAGGTGGGCGTTGTTGAGATTAGTGGTTTGAGGGGTTTTCTCTGTGTACTTCAAGATCCTGGAATCAGTCCTGCAGGCCTGTGAGCATGGCAGATTGCATCCATTCTCCTCCCAGCCTATTGAATGAGACACTGCAGTCTGCTCTTGTAACCTGCAGTGTAGGCAGCACACCGAAACATGACGGAGCAGGCCAGGATGGACTTAATAATAACAGGACACCATGACACCATGTCAGTTTAAACCTCTCCACCTGCCACACGAAGTACATTCCCTACTGCACCCCACGGATACAACAAAACATCATTTAACACGAATGTCAGTGTTCCAAATTAATGATCTCCCTCTTCTGGCACAGCTCAACGTGTCTTGATAAGTGGTAGATAAAATGACAGTAACTAAAGCTGCATTCGGAAACTGTGCCTTTTTGTGGGGTCTTGGTGGGGAAACCTTTTTTGTTTGTAGCAATTGATGGGATGGACTTTTCTTAACACAATAAATTGACTGCTGTCAATAATAAAGAATTGACATTGGTTTTTGGTAATTTTATCAATTACTAAAGCATAATATAATTATCAGGGCTTTAAAGTGGGTCCTATATTATTGTCTCAAAAAAATGTTAAAATCTGTTTAATCAAATTAACACAAACAGTAGAGCCCCAGGAATATTTGATTTGCCCTGGTATGATTTAGTGAGGTAATACAGTCATGCAGCACAGATATTAAAAACAGTACCTACCTCTACCTACAGCTTCCCTGCTTTATTCAAATCATAATGGGTTTATCATAGTGGCCTACTTGTTACTTCCCAAGTAAAAATATGCAGAAGTACGCAAATTCAATGCTCTAGTAAAAATACAAGTATTTGCTTAAAAGGCACTTCTTTTGCTGCAATTAGGTAAATATATTGAATCAGGGGTTTTAAGTTGCAATATAAGTACATGCTCTAAAATAAACTTATTACAATAGTGTATGTAGGGCAGGCTGGGTATGGCTGGAACACTGTAAATCACTAAATGTCTGAGCTAAAGTTCTCAAACTTGTATACAAAACACCCATTTTTATTTTATATACAAATGGGACAAATTATATAATTAAGAATATCGCAGACCTCATAAGTTGATGTCAAGTGCATAATTTCCATTCCACTGCCAGGTCAGGTTGTAACACATGGTGGACTAAGCTGTAAATGTTTTATTTAAATGCCAAATAATGGCAACAATTTGTTTAATAAAAATAGGTTTATTGAAATAATCAGGAACCATTTTGTTTCATGTCTGACTCACAATGGAGCATTTTCAAATCTTAAGCGATTGTGTGATGGGTTTGGCACTGAGGAACATAAAAGGAGGGAACAGTCTGGAGTCATATTGAGGAAGAACCAGCATTGCGTATATTTTAAAGCTGGAAATAAAGTTTATTAGTGTCAATTAAGGCTAGTGCAATACTTTTTTTACACAAGTACACCACAAGCAGTTGCTGTCAGCATGCTCACATTTGCTGTTAAAGGGTTTTTGCTGAATGCTGCTCCTTTTGGATTTTTCAATATATTGTCAGCTGTTCTCTTAAGCGTCTGCAGCGATCACTCAGTGGTACATTGATTCTAATGCAAAACCTGTGTCTTCATAACTGACTTGCTTTTCTATGTGAAGTCATCAAAAAAAAAAAAAAAAAAAGACAGGCACATACCTTAGTCTTTGTTCTCTAGTGTCCAAAAGGTGTAAGAAAGAAAATAAAACACAGTTTGGCTTGATCAAAAGATTTACTTTCATACATTATCTTTGTGTTCATCCTTGATCACTACAATGTAGCATTATAGAGGAAATTGGTACATAGTGACACAACATTATTTCAACCTTATCCCAGATTGCTGATACTGGTGGTGTTGCAGCCCTTTCCACAACTATACCCAGTTATAATAACTGGAACTTTGTGGGTTTTGGGGAACTTCCCTTGCCCTGTGCAATTCCTTCCCCGTCATGCCTGGCTTATAACATTGTTCAGTTGATAACACGCAACTGCACCCTTTTATCACAGTGGAAGGCGAGTGACTTCAGCAAGTCTGATTTCACAGATGGGTTAGTTTTTCAAGATGATCTGAATAATTAGGCTTTTATTTTATCACATGACAAACATATGCTATGCCACATAAGTAATATCTTGTTTACCCTGGCACTTATTTAACTGACCAAAGGATAATTGGACACAGGGTCTCATTTATGCTAAACACACTCTATTATATTGGCTTTTTGTTAAATACAAAACATGGATGATGAATAATAGGTTAAAGATTGACTAACCCATTTTGTGTAATATGATTGGAATTATAAATCAGAGTATCACACTTCCAAAGTGTTAAGTGGGAAATCAGAAATTACAGAATTCAGTGTTTTCACAATTTACATGCAACAAGTGTAATACTTACACAATGACTTAGTACAACATACCAGCAATTGTTTTATCAACTTTAACATGACCAAGACAAACTAGCATTAATGCAATTCTAATGTAGCAGCTAGTGTAAAACCTTTGGCTGAGAATTGATTCCACAGTAACAATTTTAATCTATGCAATAATGAAAAGGAAAAGGAAAAAAAAGTGAAAATCTTTAGTGTTGCCCTTTGTCTTAATTGGCTGTCACCATCTTTGATATGCTTTAAGTATTGAAATACCAAATACATAGGCTAGCTCAACATCTTAAGACTGCATGAAACATTGCAGTTTCCCTGCTCTATAGCCAGGTTGTAACTTATTAGATAGACCTTAAATGCATATACATTTGCTTCAACACAGCAGATTAAAAAAAGCAAGACACTGCAGGGAGTTGAACCCTGTCCTGACAAAGTCAGGAGTGCCACCACCAGAGTCTTTTGCTTTTTTGTTGTTGCTGTGACAGGGCAAAAGCAAAACCTGGGGGAATAAACCATGACTTCATTCCTTCAAAAATAAACTCATGGTTTGTTCCTCCAGGAAAAGAAAGCCCCTCAACACCTGGCTGCTATGTTAGCCTGTAATCCACTTGGTGGTTTCTTGGTCATGGAGCTGAAACTAGAAGACAGACAACCGGTTTTCCCATTCCCCAGCATTTCCAACAATGACACTGCATTGGTATGACTGATTCCATGATATCCTTTTACCACATTAAAACCACAATACCAGCATCCCTGGTGATGCTCAAAGCAGTTTCTCTTTGCAATTCAGGCCTTTCAGGATCAGGCTCGTGCCAAGTAAATGGCTGTAACGGAAAGAAGAGATAATTTAAGCCTCCCCACCCTCCCTCCCACATAAACCCCACAATACTACTCACTGATCCAATATTAAATTGTCAACGTTTTACCACAAATGTCGTAGCAGCATTTACACAGCTATTCTTTCCCATTTATGCTCAATTCTTCGAAGCATTAAAGAGTGTACCCTAGATGCTGGATGTACCAAGTCCCATGACTCCCAAGTCACCTGGCTCAGTAGTAAGTTAAGCTGAGTGAAGCATCTGAAAAGGGAGAGAGAAGAGTGTTGCCCCCCCAAGAAAACCCCTGACCAAATACTGCACTGTTGAACAAAATCTGTTCATGTCACTATGTATACTACAAATAAAAGGTTATGCAGAGCTGATGTGCATGCAACAAGTTGAGTTACACATTAAAGCCATGGTATGTTAAACTCAAGGGAACCGAAATTACTTAACTTGCACCCATGACACTGACGTGATGCAGTATTAGCGAGACAAGCTTGCAGCTCTTGATCTTAATGTGACTGGATTCTCAGTGTTCCATCACAGGTTAGGCCATCCCAGATGACAAAGACAATTTTTAGGCAATTTGACCTGAGAAACCAAAGGGAAAGGAAAAGGCACACAAACAGAGCGGGGCTTCTGCGAAGGACGTCAAGGGTTCAGAGTTAAGCTCAAGCACACAGGGGGTTGGTACTTCATTCAGTGGCCACACTCATATTCGCTGACAGCTTCCACAGATGGCTTTGCATTCAGAGGCAGGTGAGATCGGAGTGGACAGACGAGAATGATCTGAAACAAAGAGTGATCTACACAACACACACCCACCACACAGTACTCAAAGATTCAAGTTCTATTCATTTAAGATGCAAAGCAATAGGGCCCTATGGGCAAAGAATTTTGCTAGTAAAGCATTGTTTCTACTGATGATTTGAGGTTAACATAAAGCCAGTTCCAAGATCTTATTTTGTCTAACAGATTGCAAAAGTTTGAAACAAAATTACACGCAAGCCAACATCTTACTACGTGCTCCAGGTTAGAGGTCTTCACTTGTGCTTGAACCAGTCTTGCACTTTGATTTCTGTGAAGAGAAGTGTAGGGATACGCCAAACCAAAACTACCAATAGCAACTAAAGCAACACATTTGCGTTGCATTCCATTTCCAATTACAGCTGTGCCATGCACAGCTTTGCTCAGCTACTTCAATTTCAAGATCGCACAGTTGCACGATCGAGGGTAGAATTTGACCAACCTGCCACTTGCACAGTTGCACAAGGGCTAGTAGCTGAGGAATAAATTTTTAATTTTAAAATGCCAAACACAACCTGACTCCATTTGTTCAAACTGTGTGTTGGTTGATTTCAGGGATTTCAAGAGCAGGATGATTCCTGTGTTGTCCCAGAAAGACAGCTTTCTTCCTTTGGGCTGTTCTGTAAGATCAAAGAGGCAGACAAGAAACACCCGTACGCCCCTCCCCCACTTCACAGTATCGAAGAACTGACCATTGTTATCCTTACCCAAATGCTTTACTGCAGATAACTCAAATAATGAAGGTCCATCAAATCCTCCCATTATCACAAATGACTTGGGCACAGCAGTGCCAATTCTATTGTCAAATATAACAAGGATGGCAGTTAAGCCCATTCAAGATATGAGACCCCTGTGGGGCTGAGAATTTTCTGCTTTCCAACATTAGTATTTGATGGATTCAACTTATCTGCCTGAAAAGAATGTCATTCGAGCCCAGGTCACATCCGTGCTCTACAAAGCTCCACGCTTTAGCCATACCTGAAAAAGCACAAGAAAAGCTCCCCACACAAACCCCAAAAGAACAAATGCATACCAGAACTATTCAATCACATCAAGCTATGCATTTATTATGCAGAAACAAAATCCTTTACAGATAGTTCACTCATTGTATTATCAATACAAGGCATGACAACTAATTGCAAAGGAATTGCAATGGAGGTCTTTAGCCAGACAATGAATGTTAAAGAGAAATGTGAACACATTTGGTGACCTTACGTGATGCTCGATGCGCAAGGAAACGTGTACATACAATGAGTTAGCAGAGTTCCTGATGTCTCGGGTATTGGAAAGCGCACAGGACACAGCACACTGAAAAATGCAAAGGAAAAAGCCTCTTCCCAAAATACCATCCCCAAATACAATGAAGCAGTACATAACTACAAGACAATCAGTGGCATTACAGCAAGTAGTACAACTGCCTTAGGACAAATTTTGACTACAAAACACAACGTATAAAAGGATTTGCTATTTTCAGAAGAAACATTGAAATACCGCAGGCCTGAAAAGGGGGATTCCTTCCTTATGAACTGCAGATGCGGCTTCAATGTAGTTTTTGGTGGGTAGCTCAAATAATTTAATCTGCAAGAAGTCAGATACACAGGCCCCTCCCAAACCCACAAAACAACTTGAGGTCTGTATAAAAATCACAATGACTACTATTAATGAGACTAGTTACCGCACTCCCTGGGAACACAGAGCTTCTTGCTACATCAGGAACTAGTTTTGCAGTTGCTATCCTGCGAAGCAAAGTGTCCACTTGAAGCTTGTTGGGGACACCTGGATGCTTCCTATTCAAGCCATTTTGTATTGGCAACGCGAAGCTGTGAAATCTAGGAAGAGACTGATTAACAGCCCACACCCCACCCTCCCATTGTCCCCAAAATGTGCATGAAAACCCATAAACATGTTCCACAGAGCAGAAGAATGAATCTATTGGACTTAAGGAACAATGCCAAATACCTTCCTACATCTTTAAACAGCAGTAGTTGCATATGATCCCAATCCTTTGCACTAGAGTAAATATGATGAGCTCAACTTGTACCGGGGAGCTAGCATTGGGGACTCATTCGACGAACAGCTTTAGGGGACCAGGCCTGTGAAAAGAAGAACTCGAAACACATTTTGAATGCCCCACCCCCCCTTACCTCTTTCAATACAATTTTAATCTGAAGCAAAAGTACTGTACATTATACAGCATATGCAATAATGCGTTCATGTACTGGATAGTTACACCCACATGTACATTACATGCATTAAAACTCACTGCTCAGGTTAAGTAGACGTAGCCGATTTGTACCAACGAGGCGACGCTGAAGCACTGAAGGATTGCTTTATTTACACAATCGGCCGTACTGGAGACCATCCACTCACACTCCCAAGCTGAAAACGCCAATGGGGATGACCTATCGAACAACAACAGACTGCCTCGCTCTCCGGCTGCTGGGGAACTACTTGTGATCGAAGGGAGGAGAAGTCCAATAAGATGTTCCTCTTGCCAGCACACTACCCAAGGCATTCATCACAGCAGACACCACCACCACATTCATGTCAGCGAACTACCGGGACGGTGACCATGGTACAAAATTCTTTACGCGGCTTGCCTGAAAAAAGGAGAGAGAGCTGTGCGAGAAATTGTTTTCTAAAAAAATAAAGATCAGTTTAAAAACTAAATTCCTGAGATTACAGAGATACCTCTACCCAACATACAAACCAACGCCTGGCTTTACACTTGGAAGCTAGAAGACACTCCAGGACCCCGTCCCACCCTCTCATTACTGGCTGCTTTGCTCTGGAGCTGCTGCTGCTGGCGGCTGCTTCAGCGATGAAGACTCTGCTGCTACCCTGCCCTGCGCCTCTGGATCCCTCTGGTGTAAACTTGCCGACAGCTGCTGTTGCTTCCTGCTCTCTTGCGCCCTCTCTGATCCTCCCTCCATGCCCACTGGTCCTGTCCTGCCTGGTTCCTCTCTGGTACCTGGTCCTCACACGCCCTTGGGTCCTGTCCTGCCTGGCTCCTCACTGGTCCTTCCCGTGTCCCACAGCCTTGCGCCATCCTGGTCCTGCGATCTTCATTTAATAACTAAGTCCATTCCTCTCAATAACTCAGTCCATTTCCCCTCAACAACCCCCCAACCCCCCCCCAAAAAAAAGTCCTCTTTTTTTTTTTTTTTTAAAAAAAGCACCCGAGTCTGATTCTTGAGCTACAGCTCTGTTAAGCTTGATTCTTTACAAACTGTTGTCGTTTCTTAGTTCTCTGAACAAATAAAATGGTAAATTGCTCAGGACAAAAAAAAAAAAACGTTTTTAAAATTCTACCAAAAACTGCCCTTAAGAGAAATGCTAGGCTTGCTGGACATACTTGTCTAAATAACTTTAGAAGTCTTGCTTGCCTCTGCGATTATTATAGTGTCTAAAATTGTCTAAAACTCAACAGGCATGTTTTTTGACAAGAATCATGCTTGCGTCTTGCATCTTGCACTATTATTGCTGGATTACTTTAATGTCTAGTCTTGCTTTGCTATTAATTCAGTAGCATAGTCATTCTTCAAACACTGCTTGGCAAATTAAAATCTTGACTCAACCCTATTGCCACTTCTCAGCCTTGTTTCAATTAAGCTAGTAATCTTGCTGCGGTATATTAAGATATAAACTTAAATACCTATTCGTGTCTTTTTAGTTACTGTAAAAACAGTCTAAACATTTAAATATGAATTATTTGCAGTCTCTTGGGATAGCTTCGTGGCTAGCCTACTAATGCTAGACCCTGACGACTCCCTTCCCATCTCTGCCCAGTTACGTCACAGAATTAGGTTTGGCCACGTAACGGCGTTATTCAAACTAACCAATAGCCCGCAGTTATCGCTACGTCACGGCTGCCATCTTGAGCCAACTGCCGTTGACAATACGGAAAACAACCTTCGTTTCGATTCGATTCTTCATAAAATATATATTGTTAACCTGTTAATGCCCGATTAAGAGTTCTATTTTTTCCTCTGGTAAATACTGCGCCCGTTAAAGATTAACGTTCTTAGAAAAAACGATTAAAAAAAAAAAGAAAAGACAGGCTTTCGTTAGCGGACTGGTAAAATTTCATTTCAAGGTCTTCTGAGACTCAGTAATGAAAAAGTTTAAAAGGTAAAACACGCTGCTCAAAAAGAAAAACGTCACTGCATATCTAAATATTGAAGCCATTCGCCATTGAGAAATGGCCTGAAATACTCGATTTGCTCAAAGCACAGAGAATTCAAACGCTTCTCAGATATAACGCTACGTAGGATAAATCGACAATTCTCAATTCGTCATGTCAAAGCATTAAATAAAGTTTTTTAAAAAAAACAAGATCGAGTTAACCTGCGGCGCCTCACTCTACCCGGAATTCAAGTCGTAGCAGCGTGACTTGAAATGGCGTCGACGGTCCAATTTATACTATTTGGGTGAGGCGGGTACGGTTGCAGCAGATATTCATCCGATAACAAAGTAGTCCCAATTTCATGCGACAAAAATCTTGGACGTAGCGTCGAATTTACATGATCAAGGTTAATAAATCAGTCATATCTGCAAATATATATTATAAGTGCAGTGTGTTTTAACACTCTAATACATGTATACAACGTTTGGAATAATGTAACGTAACAAACGAGATAGAAATATCAAGGATTATTAAGACTGGTTGTTGAACTTACTATTTAGAAATATCTGAAATATAAAAATCGTCGTAAATGAAAACACAAGGCACTTTTCCAACCCATTTTAGCAGGCTGACTGGCAGGAACAAAGGCAAACGTCACACATCAGGCTGCGCGGAGGAATATTTTTTTTGTGTAACAGGGTCTTACAAACCGGATCAAACTAGAAAGTGGTTGAATGGCCGGATCTACTTCCCTCTTACTGCAATGTTATGCTGTTTGCAATAGACTCACAATAGAAAATAACAAGTCATCTTCTTTAACTCGGTGGGTCTTTATTCAGTAACGTCTTTTGACAGAGTCGCTGAAAAAGCTCCTCATACCTGTAGTTGTTTTTCCATTGTATTTCGAGGTAGAATGTATAATTTTTTGTGTTGGCATTTTGTTAATTTATTGTTATTCTTGATTTTATTGTCCAATGAAACAATAATTTCATGATATCTAAAAATTTGGCTAAACAGTGTACCTGATTAAAGTAGAACAATCTAGAAAGATCCACAATCAGTGTTTGCAGTGACAGGGTGGAAAATTACCAGCACGCCACGGATCTTACTATTGTTCACCAGCAGAGGGCGCACGGACACGGCGTGCTATTTGTCACGTCCCCTCCCAGAACCATGAAATCGCCATATCCCTGTTTGTTTTGATCTGCAGATATGTTTTTCAGCATTGATTACAGCAACCTAGACAAGTCTGGGCAACTTCCCTTATATAACAATTTGCTTACAATGGTCCTTTGCCTATGATCAGCTGCACCCCGATGTGAAGCTGTCCTCTGAAAGACTTTCATCCCACCTAAGCTTAATGAATTGATCTCTTTCATGGCTGTTGAACAGGATATAGTCAGTGCCAGAGACAGATTAGAGAGGGGCTCTTTGTCTTTCATGTGGAAAGCATGCCATACAAAGGCTTTTACTTCTGATCAGGCCAGATCAAAATGTTGATGTAAAGTTCTTCTTAATCAATGTCATTAGAAATCAATTATTCTCCGTTTACACCGAATGACACATAGATTGTGTTAAAGGTTGCAAAGATTGACCAGTTGTAATTACAATTAGAAATTGAACTAGAATGCTGCATTTCCTGAAGAAAATGTGTGTGATTGCTGAAAGCCAGCTGCTACAGCTGTTTGCAGCCTTCACTGCTGAGATTCAAAGCCCTGAAGGCTTTGCAGCTGTAAGGTTACAGATAACATTCAATAATTTAAAATCAAAACTGCTGCAAAAAACAATTTGTCACAACTAAGGTTTTTAAACTCTCAAAACAAATTGAGTAATGCCGAGATTGGAAGCCCTGAACAATTTAGAAGAGAAGTGGAATGAAGACATCTTTGATTTCGTTCATGTGTGAAAGCACACATGAAAGACATCAGAGACTCCCATAGACCTTCATTCAAAATAAAAATGTATAAATAATATATACAAATATTTATATAGATTATTGTACATTAGTTATCAGAACCCAACGTACACAACCACCTCTCCTTACTATGCTTTACATGGTGGAGTTGGAACCATGTTTTTTTAGTTGAAAGCAATCACAATAATAAGTCAGAACAGCTGAATCAGTGGGGGAGCTGTGAATGTGAAATATTACAAAAGAGTAAACCATCACAGTCTTGTCTGATGTGTGTGTATGTAGAAGTCATTCCAGACTGCAGTACTGAGCATGACAAAGCAAGTTTTCTGAAAATAAATTGTTATTACATTTATTGTTTAAAAAAAATGGAAATGAAGGGGACATTTTAGAGCACACTTTTGGTACAATCTATCCATTTTGTCTAATAGAAACAATGACATTAAAAACAATATGAATATTAAACTGAAACACTAGCCATCACAAACGTGGGCAAAACCCATTTTTGGCACATTATATCAATGGAATAAATGAACCCTGTTATACATCCTTTGCTGCAGGGCTCAGTTCGATTGTCTCCTGCATGAGGACAAAGGTCCTGCTCTTTCATTTGGTTCAATGAACATCCAGTCGTTACATCAGGCATGATGCAAAAATAAAGCCACCACCTAGGAATTTCTACATCCCTGCGAGCTGTGGTTAGGTTATTCTGTGGCCAGACACGGCGAGAGACAAATTTAACAATCCAACAGCTGAACACTTTGCTGAAAATAATTATTCAGGATTATTTTATTTTTAGCAAACTTGTTCAGAGTCAATCTCCTTATTAGCTAGTTTAGAGTATTATACACTACTAACCTGTGGTGTACCTATTTTTGTGGTCAAAATGGCTGTAAAAAGCAGTAGGTTATTGTCTGATCTGTATTTATGATTTTTGCAGCAGACATAGACATACAGTTTGTAGTGCAGCAGAGAGGAAGACCATCAGACAGAAATTTGACCTGCAGAGTAAAGGAAACTGCTTAGTACCATCACGGATCACCATCAGTACCCATTCCATAGTGGACTCAACTAGGACGGCATTGACAGACTATTACCAGGGAAGATACAAGTGATGGAGAATTATTTTAAGCCTGTTTACTGTCCATCTGGCCTGAATGAGATCAAGCAGCGAAAGCACCTCCACCACCATCACCAAGACCCTCAGCCCCACAGGTAGGATGATAAACTCCAATCTGCTATATTTATATGTCACTTTGTTAATGTTTACATTCTGAAAATTTTCATTGTATTGACGAGAATGTAATCTAAAACATCTTGCCGTTGTAATCAATCCAATGTATAGATCCTGCTCGCAGTTATAAGTCTAGACTATTACTTTTTGTTGTAGGTACAAAGTACTTGATGACACAGACAGAAATACAGATGAAAGCCATGGGTACAGTAGCCACCAGCGTGGCTGTTATCACTATGACAGCCCCCACCACAGTGCCCACCAACATCATCAAACACAGCAATTCCACCCAGGCAAAGAGAATGGGCTACTTTATAATCACCACACTCCCGTAACTCTCTCTGAAGCCTCATCCTCTTCCCTTTCTTCATCCTCTTCCTCCTCTTTGTCTTCCTCATGGTACACAGAGGTGAGTACAAACGATCCCTTCTTACTGCGTCGTGCTGAGCGGCCACAGCATTCGCTGTCCTGCTCCAACATCCCAGATGTACGCAGAGGTTGCAGAGAAGAGTACACTAGCGAGTCCACCGTCTTTCCCATCAATAAACATGGCAAAAAAGGCAGTGTTTGTAGTGAAACACATATAGTGGCACAACCGCAAAGAAAACACGTTTTTTCTGCCCTCGACCGTGGTCATAGCAGAAGCGAGGAAGGCCTTCTGCAGAGTCATGAAAGTGATCTTGGAGGAGAACGATCCAGAGTACCACACAGGAACTCTGGGCCTTTGTATAAGACGGCCAGTCTGAACCAAGGCCTGGCTCTTAGTGGGGAGGACATTCTGCTGGGGGTCTCCAGAGGCCCCAAAAGAGCAGTGTCATCCAGCCAGCTACCCAGCAAAGGGATCCTCAAGAACAAAAATCCTCAAAATGATATTCGTAAGGCTAAGTCAATGGAGGTGCTGTCGCCAAGAGTTTCTAAAGGACCAGATCCGAGTGGACAGAAAGAAAAGGGGATAACTGCAGCAGAGATAGAGCAAGCCAGGAAAATGTTTGTGCAGGGAAAGTTACAATTTTCAGCATTTCTGGATGAGATAACAAAACAGGTTATAAGTCCCTCTGACCTCAACAACTTGGGTATAAAAAATAATAAAACGCCTGAGAAGATGCCCACCCCGCTCCCCCAATCCCCTGGTCCAGTCAAGCCCCAGCTTCCACCCAAGAAGCACAGGCAGGATTCTGGGGAGAAGAAGGAGCAGCGTCCGAAACAGCCCAATAGACATGAGAAAAGAGCTTGCAGCAGCTCACTGATAGACTCAGACTGCTCCAGCCGTGACAAACTCATGTCAGCTAGGAACCACCATGGTAGCCCCTCGCCTCATCACTACCCCCACATCCACAATACTCATGGAAGAGGCCATAGGGTAAAGAGACCCTTGCCCACTGGAGGCTCTTTGTCAGGAGACAGATGGGGCCCTCACTTAACTGATGGCACCTGCACCAGCCCTGAACCCAATCAGCCCAGACAACGGCTCTACCGCCAACAGCAGCCCACCATCTCCCCCAGTACACACACCCAGCACTTCCCTCAGCACCTGTCTGAGCAGGAGCAGCCAGTCTCTGGGCAACGTAATAGTTCACCTATCCCCACAGCCCAGGGTGCGGCACCAGGCCTCAGATCAGAGTCTTCATCTTCAAAATCTGATTCATCCAGAACCAGAGACACAGCCTCTACAAATACCAGTCACAGTTCAAAGCAGAGTGGTCGACATCATTCACAGCACAGTGGGCAGTCTAAACAACCCAGGGTAAGTTCACGTTAATACTGTTTGTGCTGTATTATAGCGCAAAATACCATGAGACAGGAAAGACTTAAGTGCAGGGAAACGTCACTATCAGATTACACAGACATTATTTCAGTTTAAAAAAGTAAATGAAATTGTGCTTTAGAAACACTGAAATTATTTTTTTAATACAGCATCCAAACTATAAAATAGTTGTCATCTACCCTTAAAGCCCAAGGGAAAATAAGTCACAAGTGACATGTAAATTATGTGGTAAACAACATGCAATTTATTGCAGCAAGCTGATTTCATTTTCAACATTATTTAATTAAACCAAGATATTAATTGATCTGTGTGAACAAATGGAAAAGCCATAGCATTAAAACTATACCTGCCTCTATATGAGAAATTTGTGAAAAGGGAATTAATTGAATTGTGCTATGAAACTTCAAAATAGCAGATTTCTTTTTTAAAATTCCAAATCAAAACAAACTAGCAGCAAAATATCTGCTGCAACATTACCACTACAACCTCTAAATCCTGTATCATGGCCTCATCATGAGTCATGAAAAAGAAATCTGGTGCAATGGATGATTCAGGAGTCTAATTGTAAAACCAATGAGTGAACTAGCTCCAAAAGACTAAACACTACAATGAAAGGACAGATTCACTGCATGGAAAGAACAGGATGAGCCCAGCAAACGGAGTGTTGCTCCTCTCTTGCAGAGGCAGTGTAGCTGAGTCACAGGGTGTGTGTGGGAAGTGTCGAATGATGCACTGCAAGCTGAGTCATTCTTCAGCAATGCAGCAGATGAGAGTTCTGTGCTTCTTTGGTACTAGATTGTAAACTTCTGGATGACCTGAGCTGCCAAACGTTCGGTGAATTGACCACGTAGGCTGAGAGAGTGACAACATACATCACACGTTCGTTCAAACAAATGTGTCTGAACATTGGCTCACATGAGCAGCCGACACTGTGCTAAATGTGAAAGAGTTGGTTGGATAAGACCTTGTATCACATTGCTCTTATGTAAGAGTCTGCTCAGGCACACACACTTATGTACTAATAAATATACACATGACATAACATTGCCTATTTCTGTGTTCTTGATGGATTCACTTAGTTTGACTGTTCAAGTTACAGTTCCGTAAAGCTATTACATATATATGCACATATGAAATCATACTCACATGCTGTATAAGTGAGACAATCCTGGTTACAGTTACACTTATTGATTATCGTACACTCCATTTCCGGGCTCTGGACTAGCATAACTCAATAGTTTATTAATTTCTCACTCCAGTAGCTCCCTGCTCAAATCAGTTTTGTATTAACGTTTCCGTTTTCATTGGCTTTGTTACAAATGCTACAATATCTACAGTGCATGTTGTGTTGGGGCAGTTTTCAATGTGATGAGTTTTCTCCAAACCACTGGAATTTAAATAAGACTATAAGTACAAGAGAGAAGACAGGGTGTGAGGGGAGTACTTACACAGCTCATAGAATGTGAATGTAAACACTATCAAATATAGGAGGACAACGCTGCTTATTGTTTTCATTACCAATTGCTGGAACTTTCTGAAAACTGTCCACACTACAGATCCTACCTCACTTTTATTATATTCTAATCTCTCCTGTGTGTCGTAAGCTTTACTCACTTTTTTCTTTTCCTTCACTTATTCCTTTTCTAGGACACACAGTGTGATGCCGACCGTCTTCAGTAAGTATATGTTCCGTGTGCCTGCTTCACAACTGAGCATAGCTTTTCATATATTTGTCTCTGTCTCATTCTGTTCTCTGTCTCTCTTGTGATGGACCGATGGTTATTGATCGCACTAATGAACATCCTCTCTCGCTCCATTCCTGTTTAAACAGGAAGAGGTGAAGAGCTATTGAACTCATTTATATAACGTATGTTTTTAGTAATAAGTATGCACGAATAAAAAAGAACTTCAATTTTTAAACTACTTAATCATAGTTTTTATGCAGATACATTTTAATCATTCTGCTACACGATGCATACATGCACTGATCTTTTTTCTATTCTTTTATTATAACTTTGTATGACTGTGGTGAATCCAAGCATATAATAGGCACACATTTTTAGTTTGAAAGAACATACATAACAATAGACTTATTCTATAGCTCAGTAGTGTAGTTTAGTGACATATATTTACATCCATCTTAGTTTTTTGCCTGAGATTCACCAGATATTTATTAATTTGCCTCAGCTGTAAGAAGCTTGAAATCCATATGATATAAATTTGACTCCATGAAAACTTGCAAAAAAACATTATTCTAGTCTAAAATCTAAGCAAAAACTGTCAGTCGAGTTTATTTAGCGACAAATCTCTGTTTCCGCTTTGTTCAGTGCACTGCAGGATGAGAATGCAGATCTTCACCAGAACTTGCTGCAGACAGTGGTTTGCATTGAGAGTTTGGAGGCGGAGTTGCAGAGGACCAGGGATGAGCTCAGCCATGTCAAGGAGAAATATAAAAGGTTTGGGATCATAAACAAAACATTAACATTGCTTACACCCTTTAGGCTGTATGCACAGATAAATAGGTAATAAAGATAGTAACATGCCTGTAAACAAGAGCACACACATTGACTACAAAGCTAATGCTATTCAATAAAAATCCATCAAGGCAACATATGGCTCCACAAAACATTTGCTATAGATTAATCAATCAATGGAACATACTTGTTCTGCATTTCTCCATTTTCCTTGACCAACAAACAGAGGGCTGAAAGCATCTGTTCTGTCTATTTAAACTCAGCAGGCAGTGTCCTCTCGTGACCCTGGTTCTATCAGGCCTGTATTTATCACCAAACAACTGCTGTGGCCAGCCAGCCACATGCCACGCATTCTGCAACAGACTGGAGCAACTGGAATGAAAAGTCACCTCACATTTGGCTCCAGTCTGGTGTCAGTTGTTACATGTTCATTAGCAGAGTTTGTGGTTGCCATTTGCCATGACAAACAACTGACTTTAACCCCTCACAAAGAACTAGAGTGAAGGAGAAATCAAAATGTCTTGTTGCTTTATGTAAAGCATTTTTGTTTCTATCCTTTTTGTGTCACTACAGTCTTTTAGAGACCCACACTGGGACCAAACAGGCCAACAACCTGCTGGGGGAACACCTGCATATAGCAGTAGGAAAACTTTATGGAGTTAATGCATCTTATCTTGACCTGACTTTCTGCATTCACAAATCATTTGCTTCTTTAATTTCTCGTATGGTACATATGTGTGTGTGCAGTCAGAGAGTCTAAGCAATGAAAGGAAGTTTCTGCTGAACCATGTGTCTCAGCTGAGCTCAGAGTTGGAGGACGCCCACAGGACCATCGCTGCCCTGGAGAACATCAACGTGAGCACTCTGCCATCTACTGGACATTTATACACACTTCCACATCCACCGACCAGGCATAACATTATGACCACTTATGCAATTTATTGCAATGCAGTACAGTGGCTCTACCATAAATTCTACTTTTATAAGGTTATAATTTCTCAGTTTTTAGGTTAAGACTGTCTGACAGGTGGTAATTCTACTATGTGTTTAGTATTGAGGTCACATTAAGTTAGTAGAGCGCATTATAAGAAGAGGTGGTATTAATGTTTTGGCTGCCTCATTAAAAATGAAGGAGATTGGAAAAAGTTGAATTCATGGCAGAGCTACTGTATTGGATTGCAATAAATTGCACAGATGGTCATAATGTTATGCCTGATTGGTGTACACTAGCAGTTACATTATGCTATTGGGACAAATCAGACTTTTTTATCCTTTTAAATAGTGGAGATTTACCATTATGAGACCACAGAACCCTGTGTTCCCTTTTGATATTGCTTATATTGTGTATAAGCCTGATTATTGTAATTTATGTGCACAACTAAATCCACCCTAAAAATAGCAAGAAATTTCACCATTTTATGCAAAAAATTACACATTCAAAATTTTCAATACTCCACTGAGACACTGGATTTTTTTAAGAGAACAATTTTATTATTTTAAGTAAGCAAATAAAAGTACTTAATTTAAGTAATTTTTTGTTTTACAAAAATTTAAACTGTTTTGCTTACTTTAGTCTGTGTTTATGTTAGTTACTATTCTTTGCTCATATCATTGTGTGAAAGTACTTGAACAGTACACTTAGAAATTAACTGTAGCCAATGTGTTGTGCAATGGTTTGCATACACTTATGCACTTATGCTCATACTTCAAACCTGCTCCAAATTAATATGTAGTTTGCGACTGGGACACTGTAAAAGCTCTGTCCCTGCTTTTTTAAAGGAATTCAACATTGCCTTTGCCTCTAAACAAAATACTGAAATACTGAAAAAGAAAAAACTGGAGCAACTATGTGTGCAAGTGTGTTCATGTGTGAATTCCATCTCTTAAAGTCACACTGGAACATAAACAAGAATTAATGAACCATGTTGGGGCAGGTTGTTTATAGAAACCTTCCTGAAAAATATGGTAATCATTTCCTTTTCCACTTAGTTTTTCAGTGTTATAATTTATGTTTGATGTCTCAACTCCAGGTGCCTTGCTTGATAAAGGAATTACTGGAGAAGCACTTTGATTCAGCCGAGGCCATACAGAAATTTCTGTCAACCTCTACTCCAATCAACCATGTTACCCTCTCTCCACAAGCTGG
The DNA here is from genome assembly GCA_033026295.1 of Channa striata. NCBI lineage: Eukaryota > Metazoa > Chordata > Actinopteri > Anabantiformes > Channidae > Channa > Channa striata. Next base: position 14,739,615 of record CM065173.1, on the reverse strand, counting down.
CAGCCAACCTAAACTTGGGAAAGCAACAGATGATTGGCTGACTAAATCAGAGGCAGGTCTGCAAAGGGTAACGGCCTTTGTACCATTTAAGCAGGGGGTTCCGACAACAGGAAATGAAGCTTGTCTCTCAGGCCAGCATGAACCGAGCCACAGCCCACCTTTTTCTGTAGCTGACATCAGCACTGCTATTTGTAACAAAATGGCTGCCAGTTATGCTGACAGGCCACAACCCCACTACTCCCAAAGCCAACAGCAGCCTCTCCTGGGCACAGCCCACACTGACACCTCTCCAATCCTCCAGCAGGCCCATGTGGGGGGTGACAGCTGGGCCAGGAAGGGGGGGATAAAGGTGACACTTTTGGACCAGGATGTTGTGGATGTGACCTCCATTTCAGCCCAGCAGATCCTGGATGGCTTCATGCAGCAACTGCAGGCCCATAAGGAGGTGGGAGGTGGGAAGGAGCAGCAGGGTGGGCAGGAGTGGGCAGGAGGAGCAGAACAAGCAGACAAAGTGGTAGAATGAAAATGCCAATGCCAATATTTATTCCCATTTCACTTTATTGAAATATACAGTATATTTATAATCTCATTCCTGTAATATAAAACATTGTTGGCAGTTGAAGAGATTTCATGAACCAGAATCCACAGAGAAGAACAGAGGTTTTTGCATAATGTAGACGCATGAACGATGCCAAAGCTGGAAGCACATTACAAGGTTTTACTTGCACAAAAATACTTTTGAGCTTGTACAAGTTGTTTCTTGAAATGAACATTAGAGCATATACATTTAAATGAATTGAATATGCTGTTGTAGAAAACATTTCATTTTTCAAGTTGCTTTATTTCCATGTCCCTAGTATCTGTTCCCTCTGAACATGTAATTTTCTGCTAGATTACACATTAAATCTTCATTGTGTAAATCCCCCAAAGTGCAGTAAATAATGAGTATATATCAATATAAAACCACGTCTATTATTGGCTTGGATGACAAACATCACTAACATTTATATGAAAAAGATTCTAATTTTAGATCATAGCTCTTCAATTGAGCTATGAACTCACCAACAACAGTTACTCTTTTAGATGTACAACAAAAGACAAGGTTTTTAAAAGTAGGATAGATTGAGGACTTCTGTTAATTCTGAATTATACTGACTGGGGTTAGCAGACAGTATAATTCAACAACTGTAGTTGCTCATCAGTTTAAATATGTAGAAGTGCTATAATTTAAATAATAACTTCATACACAGCATCTAAATCAGAAACAATGCTAACAACCTTTTCAAATCCAGCTCAGGGCTCAGAGAATCATGCACCGTTTGAAGCAGTCTCTTTTCATCTGCTGGACTAAGTTTATAATAATTTCAGTATCTTTTAACAGCGGCCTCTTGTGCCATCAAAGTCATCATCAATAAACATATTTTATTTAGAGTCTTATGAACAATAATTGAACCAATTAGAGTTAACTCTTAATTCTTTGCACAATTTAACAATTTACTATATGTTTCTTTACAGTTTTTCATTTTAAAGGTTTCTACAGTAAATCAGTGACAAATGTATCAAGAAAGCAAATTAGTTACTAATAATTAAGGGGCACAGCAAATCATATTTATCTTGAACTAATATGACTTTTAAATGTTGATGATGTGTAATTGTTTAGTTAAAATTAAATTTAGGATGTAATTTTACTAGACACATTTAAACTTACGTAATTATTCACTGACTGTGTCGATGCATAAATTGTAATGAGCATTTATTTATGAAATAATATGACGGGGTATATGTTTGTGAGTAGAAATTTAGACACAAAGTTGTGATTATGCTGAGGTATTATAATAATGTATTGTGATGTACTGCACTGCAGCAGCAACATGTCATTTTAATCTGTATTCTCCTCCTTTTCCATCAGTGTACATACACAATATATCCTCTGCACCAACTAGCTGGATGCTGAAAGGCACTGCAATATATATTGGTCCCCCAATAAAAATAATCACATAAAATCAATGCAACATATTACAGATTATTTGTGATTTTTTCTTCATATTTAATTTATACACCTCAAAGTGGTTAATACAACAAACATCACAAAGACATATTAACTGTATTATTTTATGAACAAGGTAAAAATAACATTTTTGTGAGTTTCAAAATCACCATGATGACCCTTTGTATCAAATTGTGTTTCAACGTGACATCAAAATGTCCATTCGAACAAATGTCTCAATCAGTCTCACCTAGAAATGTGGTTATCGGTCATTTGGTAAAAGAATATCAGTGGCTCATACAGTCATATGACGTGCATTTGTTGTGTGTTACAAGAGCTTCAGCCTATATTTCTGGCTCAAGCTGTCATAAATAATTTTGATAACAGTTTAAGCCTATTGATCCAACCCACTCACCCTCCTCCTTGCTGTACTGTTTGTAATCCCCTACAAGCTATCAAAACTATCTTCACTACTGTGTTACTTACTTACACAAAATGGCTTTAATCTTTTTTATATGAAACTTCACTTCAATTGGGTTCATGAATTCCCGTTTATCAGTTGCTTTTAGGCATGCTTTAGAGCTTTTTATCCCGCTCTTCTCTCACCACAAAAATGTGCCTCATTTAAAACAATAAATATTTACTACTTCTGACCGGAAATTGGAAGTTCTTTGCTGTTTCCAACACTTCCATTCTCCTCACACTGTTACCATTTAGCCTCAACAAACTGTGTGTGTGATATATCCTTAGGCATTTCGTGGCCCAGACTGTGCTACCAGGTTTCAGGTAAGTGCACCTGTCATAATAGACAATTAGACCCTGTCAGACTACGTGCCCATCAGAACAAGTTTGCTGATCAGACACTGGCCTGCTTTCCCATTGGCCCCTGCACTTTAATAGGATCCCAGGGACTATGTTGAACGGATTACGGCTCCAAACTCTCGACTTTGGCCATTCTTGGTGTCCTCCAACCATGGAAACAAGGGTGTAGGGGGGCCTGCACACGCACAAACCCAGAGGGGCGCCATCAAAAGACAACATCCCGTCAAGAGGAAGAAAAAGTTACTTTCCACTCGAAGGGGAGGTTGCATCACCTTGAGAGAAAAAAACTTTTCTTTTTCATTTCTTGGAAAAGGAATATCTCTATTATTCCACACTTAAGTGACAACTGATCCAAATTTTTCATATTGTAGCTTCCCGGACTTGGATTACAAAGAACTTTTTGGGACAATTTAACAGCTTCGTGAATACTTTTGGATTATCGTCTGTCGACTGTCACCTTCACTATCTAATGCATCTGTCTACTTATCTCCTCCACCTGGAACAACTTAGATGAGCTCAACGCACTAATAACTCACCAAACAAGTGTAACGCCTGCATTGATCACTGTGCTTCTGCCACGCTGAGCACATCTTCTGGTGACCTTTTTTCTGGTTTGACTCTTTACATGCAGCTGGTCACCTCTGGATTCATTCCAGTATTGATCAGGATTCACTGAAATCCTCCCTCCTCTGTCCGGTGCCCTCTCTCTCACCTGTGTCTCTTGTTTATTTGGTGCACGGTAGTAAGCCATGGTGCTGTTGAAGATGAAGTTCACCCAGCAGAGGCGGGTGCGTCTGGCCCAGGGCCTGTGGCTGCTTTCCTGGCTCTCAGTGATGTGTGGGGCCTTCATCTTTTGTCTGGGGGTTTACCTTAAGATAGAGCTGCTCCGTAGGGCAGAGGTAGAGAGAGAAAAAATATGCTCACATACACACACTTTACACACACATTTTAATCCAATGTGGGACTGAAGTCTCCGAACACTGGCATCAAAGCAATCAAAGTTAAACAAACATTTCCGTTTGCTTATGTTGTTTACTTGGTCTTCAATGCCGTCTCTTATCAGCCCCTTTTATTTAAAGTTAGCTATAGTTAAATCTGTAAATATACAAATGTGGTACAACAAATACAAGTGCAAACACACTCAGTCACATTCATGCAAGTTGAGTTATGTTGTTGTATATTTTAAAATCATCACTTTCCATCATCAAATTATTAAGTTAAGTTACGTAAACAGCAAGTTAAAGTCAAGAACTCTGAAAAACATAAACATTTGTTTAAGCCAGCCAGATAATGGTTTTATTGGATCCCTGATGGATCGGAAATGATCAGACGTATCAACATCCAATGGAAGGCATAGGAAAGTTCCAGGTCATGACTGCATGACTTCAGTTATTCATTGACACATTTACATTTTCAAATCTCCTGCACCTGAGCTGGTATAGACATGGCTTAGATAAATGAAATACAGGAAACACTGTGACCAAAAAAATAGTGTCAGAAATAGTGTCAGGATGTTGACAGATGATGACAAAAGATCTCTGATAATAATATCACAGAATGAATCACATGTGCCATATTATTTTTACACTTGCTATTCAAATATTTAATCTCACATATCTCACCTCATCCATTAATTTGTCTTTGGCTTATTCCTTCTCAAAGAGCATTCAGAGATCATTTGTCCTAAAGTCAAGTTATCAAACCAAATATGACTGTACAATGTTAGGGTGAGGATAGATAGTAGCAGCTGTGCTGAGTTTTTATTGTTATATTAAAACAACAATGCCCTATAGATGTTTATACAGCTAACCAGCTTTTAAGAATTAGGCTAACAATAAACTCAGCCTATAGCCAACTTTTCTATACTGAGGACATTGAAGTAAATTTGTCATCATATTGCCACAGTAGCCAGTGCATGAGCATATCAGCAGCTAATTGAATCTCTCGGCTGGCAAGGTCATTTTTTAGAACAGATAACACCAATTGAATGCAGGATTATTACTCGCTGAAGTGGGGATAGGAAATGACAAACTGACCTACAGTTGGCTGCTGCTCTTGAGGCTTCTTTTGTCTTTGACAATGCTCTTCCTTTTTTGAGGTGATGGACAACACAGAGATCCATGTGGTGCCCAACATCCTGATGATGGTGGGTTTGGCCTCCATTGGCACCAACTGGGTTGCCAGTCGTGTGTGTCAGGACTCCTTGGATGCCAGTCGCTTCCCCCGTTGGAAGGTTCTCCTGCTGGCCTGGTTTGTTGTGGCTGCACTGCTCTGTTGTCTGCTCATTGCTGTTGTGGTGCTCAGCTATGCTCTGCAGGGACGTCTGGAGGAGTCTCTGAAGGTGGGGCCTCTAGGCTGGGGGTGACAGAATGGGGGTACAGTAGATGTCAACATGGTATGGTGGTACGGAGATAGTTATGAGGATGATGTTTTCTCATTTTCAAAAAAAAACAAAAAAAACACACAAACAAACTACTACTCTTACAAGTCCCTGTGGCTGAAAGAGAAGACACACATGAGTTTAGGAGTGTATCCTATATAACTGCAAATGGAGTATTGGGTGTGGAGAAGAATAAACAAAGGAACAGAAAGTCTACAAACAGAAAAAGTGTGTGCATATATCAGTTTTAAGGAAAACTGAAAATGATAAAAATGTGTCAGTGCTCTTTAAACAGCAAGTTTACCTAGCAAAAGGTTAAAACTCTTAACCTTGTTTAATTATTGCATTTATGAATCAGTCCTCATGCTTCAGTGTATTGATGTCTTTTACTGTCTATTCACTCTATGTAGATGCAAAAGAATTAGGCAAACAAGACATCATTTACCAAAAATGAGGATAAATTAGACTGAAGATTTCCATCAAATGTAAATGGAAAATGGCTGCATGTTTGACATACACAACAGTAAATCCAACATGACAAACATCATGTAAAACACCCCTGTTCTCTATCACTTGTCTCTCTGGACTGTCAGGTTGGCTTGAGAAATGGTATTCGTTTCTACAAGGACACAGATGTGCCAGGTCGCTGTTTCCAGAAAGAAACCATTGACCGTCTGCAGATGGAGTTTCGCTGTTGTGGAAACAACAACTTTAGGGACTGGTTTGAGGTCCAGTGGGTCAGCAACAGGTTCCTGGACTTCACCTCCAAGGACGTGAAAGAGTAAGTGAATCATAATAGAAGAATAAGCAAACTGTGAGATGAAGGGAGAGGAAATGATGAGGCACAAAATGGACAAGCTGAACATGAAAGAGAAGAGAACGAAATAGAGAAGTACACAAGTGACAGGTAAATAGTCTTCACATCCAATAGGTTAACAATAGGTTAGAAAGGATGCCACGAAAAGAAGAGTGATGCTAGGGTAGAGGAAGAGTGCATTAAAAATAGATCTGGCCTTTCCTTTTCTTGAGAGTGACAGCAGGGGAAGGAAGGGTTCGTCATGAAGCAGGCATAGAAAGGTTGGTCAAAGATGAAATAAGTGAGAAAAGAAGGAGCAAACTGAAAGGTTATGACATGACTTGTATATAGAGGCACTTCTCATTTCTCACTAAGTGTGTATTGAGGTAAAAGTCAGACCTATAACTTGTTTCAATTTAATATTTCCTGTCCATTACCTCCCAAAAGATGAATGCACCTTGTGCTTTCAGTACCTTTCAGTCTCCTCTTACTCCATATTTATCTCTTTTCAATGTTGGCACTGTCTGTTTCTCCAGTCGTATCCGGAGTAACGTAGATGGCCGTTACCTGTTGGATGGTGTCCCTTTCAGCTGCTGTAACCCAGCTTCCCCTCGGCCCTGCCTGCAGCACCAGCTGACAGATAACAGCGCCCACTACAACTATAATTACCAAGCAGAGGAACTCAACCTGTACAGCCGTGGCTGCAGGCAGGCTCTGATCGACTACTACATGGACTTGATGAATTCAACTGGTCCCGGTGTGCTGTCAGTCATCTTAATACAAGTGGGTTACTTAAACAACACTGCAGTTCTTCTATACTGTAAAATGGTAACACAGAGCAAATGCGTCATTTGGAGATGTTTCTTTCCACAATTACACACCCACACATACAGAGAACAGGATTGTAAATAATGGTAGTTTGCTGACTGCTATGACAACAAGAAAAAAGGAACCCTTCTTCACACACAGATTTCTGTTTTTTAATCACACACAGACTTACACTATTCTTTGTCAATAATGTTCAAGTAACAATCTAAACCTCAGACTGGCGCAAGAAGGTCATATGTATTACACACTACACTCTGCGTACAGATAATCAAACACTCTTTCTAAATGCAGCAGCTCAGTGTGGAGGTTTTTCTAGTCCACGCTGAGAGGAACAGACGGCTGCCAAGTGAAGAGTTACCAAGGCATCAAGCTGCGCTGTAAATAATGTCTGACGTACAACTATGAGTCTTAGCAGTCGATCAAAACAAAATGAAGGATGAGGAAGCATGAGACACAGATTTGTCACAGCTATTTATTTTTTGACAGGTTTCATGTGGACTGCAGTGAAGTTTAGTCCTCAGTGTTTGCGTAAAGGCCTGGGTGTAAATGATTGAGTTGGGGAGGACAGATCGATCTTTTGTTTTACTTTTTCAAAATAATAATAATATAAATGATTCTTTTGAGAAACATCCTTTAGACTTACAGTAAGTTCACCTATATGTTTAACATTTAGCCTTTTTCTTCAGTTGATCTAGAATATTGGGCTAAAATTAAATACAAATGTAAATTAATAAAAAAAAAATCTGTTTACTCTCAATTAACAAGACATTCAACTTTCTCCATTTGCCAGACAAAGAAATACAAAACAAAAAATAATACAAATATAAAATATTGATGCAAACTGCAGCTCCTCTCTAAGTAGCCACGCCTGCAGTAAAACATGCTCATTTGTATCGATCCTGTTGAACCTTTTGTGTTAAAAATGAACCAGCACCACAACCAAATCAGAAAGGCAGTACAAATTTACCTTTTATGTGTCTCAAACTGTTATGAAAATTGTCATAGACGTAAAATCAGTATGTATGAAGAATGCTAGAATAGTAAATCCTCCTTAGCCTTAGTTTATCACATTCATTTGAAATCAACTACAAAAGAGCCTTTTATGATGAAAGAAGCGGTTTTACATCTGTAATATAGCACGATGGACTGACTTAGCAATGTCAATCAGTGACTTCAGACAAGGCCAAAAACCCCTTTGACCGTCTACTCTGGTCACAAGCACTGACACAGACACTGACTTTGTATGCAATCTTTTCTTCTGTCTTTCCGTCCAGATATCAGTGCTTCTAAGCCTGAGGTACCTGCAGACAGCCGTGGAAGGAGCCATGGCTCTGGAGAACCCAGAGGGCACCAGTGAGGGTTATCTTCTGGAGAAAGGCTTGAAAGAAACCTTTGAGGATGTCAAAGCCAATCTCCTCAATATGCTAAAGTTTGGGCAGGTTGACCCCACCGATACTGAAGAGTCCCCTGAAGCTGCAAGCGCAGAGAAGGCTGCTGATAACACAGAGAAGGCTGCCTCCCCTCCTCCTGCCAGCTAGAGGAACAAGTTATTTAAATACAAGCTGAAGAGGAAGGGGTGCGGGGGGGGGGGGTGTTTGACTCTTCTTGGCTATGCGAGTTGGCTGGTGGCGGGTAGAACACCTGTTGGGTTTTGACATGTTAGGCTTGATTTACGCTCCACCAATGCAGCAGCCGCAGCTCCCTCGTACATGGCCAAAAGAAGGCAACACATTGGCAATCTTATCAGGCTCTGCACAGACACAAAACAAGCAAATCTCCTCTGTGCAGGACGCCATGAATGTGTAATCATCACAAGATCTGTTCAGGAGATGTGTAGTACTTTTGTTGCATCTAGAGAAGAATACATTCAGTTTAAATGAGTGTAGCATACGGATAAAACTTAACACAGCTGACATTTTGGCTCATATTCGGCAAAGTCACGATCACTTGACTATGGTTCATCCCATGTGCACTGTATTGTTCTGTTCACAGCTGTAGACTTTGTACTAAACTGCAAAGAAATGCTTAGGAACCTTTTAAAATGGCAATGCACATGAATTATATATTAAAGGTAGAAGTTTCTAACTGCTTTGTAGTGTCGGTTTCCTTTTGTACATGTAGCATAATAGAGAAGTTCACAAACCAACTGTGGGTTATCTGAGTTCAGCACAGAGAGTTGGATTAAGTGTGTGTGTGTATGTGTGTGTGTAGTGCCCTATATGAAGCTGTCATCTTGTCTATTCAGGCAGCTCTGAAACAATCTGATAATCCTGGTGTTGTTAATCCCAGAACTGCTACACAAGCAGTATCATGCACTGCAGGAACACCCTCTGTTGCTGCACTCACACACACACAATACAACATGTTGAATGTGATTTTATAAAGCAAAACTGGTTTGAAATGCTTTTTATTGGCATTGAATATGTCATGGTAATCTGTCCTAGATAATTGTATATTAAATGTGCTCATTCTTCTTAAATAAAACTCTATCACAGAAGGTCAACGAATCTTTTATTTTACAAACTTGAGTTCCATGTTGCCAGAATGATTACTATGAAACTCTTTATTGGATAATGGGTTTTGGAACTATTAACTATAGTTAACAATAGTGCCTATTGAGGAATGATTGTGTGCAAAGAGATAAATATTATAAACATACTATTTGGAAAAACTATATACCTACAATATATTTGAGTCAATAAACATTCAAAGTGCATTTAATAATGCTCACTGTGTTCACTGTGCAGGACGTGAAGCATCTAAATAAAAGCAGCGCTGCCTGGAAACGCTTCCCCTCCGTCGGTGGAGCGGAAATAATGATGCATGTTGTTTTAAATAGGCCAACCCGGAACTTCCCTTCAACCACACGAGGTCACTGTTGCACAGTGCTTGAACTCGTCGGGACCTTTTTTGTGATGAAGACCTGGTGAATCACTGGAACCATTTTCAAAGCAAACCTGTCCGCAGAAAGGGCCGATTTTTCATTCAATTAACATATAGTTTAAATGTTTAAAACTAGGTACAACACTGAATATTGCTCATGCATATACATATTGTAGGTGATGCTGTTGGTTCTTGCTAAAGCCCTGCAGCCGGAAACGAGGCCCGTCCAAACGTAGAGACTCTGCAGGACAAGTCACTTTTTCGTCGGGTAGTTTAGGAGGGTGGGTGAAAATGTGAGGCTGCTGACGTAAACCAAAAAAAAAAACATAACGCAACATGTGCCTTTTGAAAATTCCGGTGTGGTTTTGCAATGAAACTAACTGACACACACGCAGAGAGGAAGAGGCAGCGAGGTGGAGGGAGGGGAAGGGCCGCAGAACTGTCACACTGCTGCAGTTGACGCAAGATGGATTCTCTAACTTTGATCCATTCCGCACAGAACATCCGTAATCCGTCCAATTAGCCGGTTCTGTAGCACAACAATGGACTCTAACATCATGGAGATAATAGAGGAATTCATGGAAAGCGCGTTGGTGCAATGGGTACGTCATTTATCATTTATCACTTACAGTTGGAGAAAAGGTCATTTCTAGAGGCGGAGAGGAGAAGAACACGGGAGGGGGTTGCCAGAAACTGTAGAAATCCGCTTTGGGTAGTGACCAGTTCTGCACTAAATCCTACATTATTTCCACTCACAAACACTTTTTGTATGTTTTGGACCTGTCTGATTTTCACTTTTGTTCACCTTTATAAATATCAAAGTACAAGTTGAATGAACAGCAAAATATCCCAGATAGAGCTTTTTTTTTATATTGTGTAAAGAAAAACAAGTACTACTTCTTCTTTTGGCAGCTTCCCTTGCCTTTTAATGACCAGCCTTTTTTTCTCTCTAAGCTTTGACACTTCCGTGTCCTTGGGCAGTTTCTGACTTGAAAATAATACAAAGTTATCCACTGTGTATTGAAGAGAATATATAGTCTGACTAAAAGCAGCTAAGGATGCGTTGCATCTGTAACAGAGTGAGTTTCTGGCTGGGTATTCCACATGGGAAACCAACCAGCCCAAGGGAATTTTCTCCCTTACGGTCAACTGAACAGCATTTATAATACAATATATTTACAATGGAATGATACAGTTGTGGTCCCCCCGGGACTATTCTCCCTGTTGTTGCTCTTTAAAAGGTCAGAGGTCAGGTTAAACAGGATCACTGCAGCTGGCTGGTTTATCATTTGATTGAGCAGACTTTAGCAGGGCGGTTACTTACTGACAGTGATAGACCTTGGTCTCTCGGATGCAGAAAGATGTCCCCGGACCGCTGTCCTAGTTACCCTATTGCACGGGGTCTTGAGCTGCACCTCATCTGCTAAAGCAACTATGTTTACCAACAGTGCAGTTTTAGAAGGTGCAGGTGGGAATAAACCTCATTATTTTGCAGTTTGCATTGGCACTGCTCTTCTTAGCAGAGAGAGAGACCTTGGCTGAGGTCCTGCTTGGCTGCCTGTCACTGTGAAGTGCTTCCCAGTGTGAGAGCACAGATCCCACCTGTCCAGACAGGTGCACCGACTCAAGTGGCTTCCTGTGTGAAAATGTTTGCACCTCTCCTCCTCCTCTCCCTCCTTGTCTCTCTCCCTCTCCCTCTGCACCTATTTTCTGCTCTTGTCTCTGTCTTCCTTGTCTTTGCCCACCTCCTGGTACACACTCCACATGCATACAACATAATCCCTGGCTGTTTCTCATAGGTTCAGCTGTTTGAGAAGATGGTGGAGATGGAGAATGGCATCCCGCTCTACAGTCAGTACATGGAAGTGAACTCAATGTCCCAGAGTACCCGGGATCGCTATCTGAGGCTGACCAATGGGATTTTTCTCAATGAGGTCATGAGGGTCATGTAAGGTTCATTTACATTTTCTTACCTGCATTGGCGTTCAGCCATAGACAGGCTGCACAAATGTGACTACTATACAAGCCAAGCAAGAATTAACTTGATGAAGGTGGGGGCATTTTTAAATTGGTAGTGTTAGAAAAGCATTTCAATTTTAAATTAGAAATTAGAAATATAAATAAAAGAGTTTAAGGTGCGCTTTTTGAAGCAATTATGGAAACATTTAAGGTAGAAATTTGAATAAATAAAGTAGTGTAACCTTGCATTTAGTAGCAAAAATTGTCTATGGGTTTTATTAATACGCTAAAATGTGGCCCACAAGCCATTCTTCAATTAATCTCCAAGGAAATGTTTTGGGTAGAAACCATGAAAAGCATTAAAATAAAGACGATTAAATAATAAGCAAGTACGGCTTGTTCTGCCCTCTTCTAAAATGGCAAATTCGTATCGAAATAAGGAATCACTTTGTTGAGATTTAATCTGGTGTCCACACATCATTACATCAATTTTATTAGTTAAAAGAATTGACCAACAACCCCTTGTGTTTATTAACAATTTGCTAATGTTGCTAACACACCAAATTAAGATGCTGAATATAAACATTTTACCATCTTACCACTGCAGTGCCTTAGTGCAGCCTCACAGAGTACACTACCATGTCTGCACTTTCTTAGGCTGTTTCTTTTCTTGCTTAAAATCCAATGTAACATTCATCACGTGCCCTTTTTTAACCTCACTTTGTTCCGCAGCCTGTGTGAAAGGATGGCATAAATGTATGACCCATTCATATTTGCAACAAATTTCCGGTGAATCATGAAATGGGGTTCTGAATACATGCCACCCAGTTAGGCATCTCTGTTGAATTCTTTATCTCCATGTTCAAATTTCAACAGAATAAAAGCTTTTCTCTCTCATCTGGCAAGACAAGATCTTAGTCAGTATTTGCCGAGCAGCTGATTAATTTGGCCTGACCTAAGCCATGTAATTTTAACAAATAATTGCATATGGATTCTCACTGCCTGCTCCTCACGCTCATTAAAATTTTATTCACTCTCTGCTTAAATGCACCATTGCATAAGAATTTATCATCTGGAGAGACATGGTGCTGGGCTGTTTGATCAAGCTGCAGTAGATACAACACTGTCTTTTCTGTCTGTCCCAGAGACCCAAACCCCAAGGTGGAGCAGCTGTACAACAGCGAGAAAGATGACCACATGCTGCGTGTCCAGAACTTTTCTATTTTAAATCGACACCTCAGAGCCTTCTACCAGGTAGGGGAGCGACACGGGGGAGGTGAAAAAGTTAGATCAGATCATCAGGAGGGAAATGAGGAGTGATGGTCTAAAGGGTCAGCAGAACATTCACAGCTTTTCTCAAATGTTTTCAACGTGAATAAAACCAGTGAATGTACAAGAAATTTCAGTCCATTTGTAGCAATGAACCTGTTTTTCACTACATTTACCTACTTTTTAACAGTTTGTGTTCATCTTCTATCTCTAATTGCCTGCATTTTGTGCATTTTTGAACAATATTTGAATCGGTAATCAGACATTCTACATTTGAAATCACATCAAGTCACAGAAACTAATACATATTTTTTTGTTAGACCATTTCAAATGATCTTCCACACCCCACTTGCCAAATATTTATTCATTTATAATTGTCATTGTGCCACCAAGAGACAATTTATCTTGACCTTAGAAATGCAATTCTCAGTATGTTTACATTACTAGCAGGGCAAATAACTAGTAAATCTAGTGAACAAGTTGCAGAGAATTGTCACCTAGCTTTGCCATTCCTCTCAGCTGTCTTGTGGATACTTTGGTGTCTTTGAGTAAATTTTTTCTGGTTTTATAGGATGCAGTTTGTTTGTTTGGTTCACTCTCTGTCACATCAACCCGTTTTCAGCCACAGCAGGCAGCTGTTTTCCACAATAAATGTTCGATAAATCACGATTTTCTGAGATCCAAACAGCAGAGACACATTTAGCAACTGCGTATAGACAAAAGCTGTATATAGACAAAATAAAGATACAGTACAGATTGTATGGTAGACCTAATTTAGTAATTCAAGCAGAAACATGTTCACGGGTTCACTAGGTGTGGAAACATTTGTTTATTTGTTTACCTGTGATTTTCAGTGTGACCAAAAAGAGGTCACATATTGTACTTAAACTCCATTAACACTTGAAATCACATGTACTGTTAAGTTGTATGCATATACGTTTTGCTTCAAAAAGTAGTTTTTTTTGTAACTTACAGTATCCTTTGAAGAAATTAGATGCTTTGCTTTATACTTTGTACTAATTTATTTTTCATCTGATTCCCTTCGATTCTTTCAGCCTTTGCAGATTCCCACAAAATCATTATAAGCAATCTTTACTGTTTAAAATTTCAGTTGAACACATCTTACATGCACATGAAAAAATATTTTGATATTTTGGGAGACACACTTGTTCTATTTCTTGCCAACAGTGTAATACTGCATTTAATATGTGTTCAATTAGTTGTTTCAAAAGTTACTAGCTTAGCATATACAATTAAGATATTGTACATTATTTATATAAAACCTAAGGTATTATTTTTGGCTAAATTAAAATACTGCTGTTTTTGTGAAAAAAAAAAAAAACAGAATCAGACTTCTTTGTCTGGATGGACTCGGATATCAAAATGCTTTTAGTGAAATGCTGCGACCATCTGTTTGGTCATAACAGCAATCCTACGAAGCTGTAAACACTATAACACCTAGTCTGCGTTCTCACGTTTACATTCTGGAAAAGATCCATTTTTGAAGGAGAAAAACACTGTTGAACGGAAGGCCAAAACACAGAGAACAAGACGCATGTGGATGTAGCCCAAATATAACTAATAACTTCCTCGAACTGCCTTGGTGTAAAGGGGTATGAGAAGACATTGCGCCTGCAATAAATAGTCATGTAGCAGACAATATATGTCCAATTATTATCTATAATTGCTTATCCTGTTCAGGGTCGTAGGGGGTTGGAGCTTATCCCAGCTTTCACTGGGCGAGAGGTGGGGTCCACCCTGGACAGGTCACCAGCTTATCTCACAGCCAAAACAGACATATACACAGACAGACAACCATTCACACTCACATTTCAAACCTACGCTCACTTTAGAGTCACCAAGTAACCTACTGTAACATGCATGTCTTTGGATGGTGAGAGGAAACCAGAGAACCTGGGGAAAACACGTAAACTGGGCACCTTCTAGCTGTGACGTGACAGCTCTACCCACTTCACCACCAAGCTGCCAAGAGAACATGTTTTTTTTTCCAAACTGTTAAACCGCTCCATTTGATTTTTAGTTTTTATGTTGGTATAATCTCGGCAAAACCTCAACAAGACTTGATTGGTTACTTGGATACCTTTTCAACTTCTGGCATTAATATGTCAGCAGCAAGGAAATTATTTACCCAGAGAAGTACCATGGTAAACCTGTGACAATCATTTGGAAATGTTGTGAGCTTGGTCACTTTCTTTGTCATTGTTAGTGGATGGACTGAAATGACTCATTATAAACAGAACAGTCCTGTAAATGCTGAGGTCTCCTTTCAAAACATAACTCAGGGCCACACCAAATGGCGAGGGAGAGTGGCTGATGGAGGAGGGCTGGAGCAGCAGTTGTCTAGCTGTGAGGTAGTGAAAACCGAGGACAAGATGAAGCTCAGCTATCAGGCTCAACACACAAACATTTTGCCTGAGGATATTATATGAAGTTTGAAGTGTATGGGGGGGTGACGAAGCATTTGCTTGAAAGGAAACATGAAACAGAAAATTTCCATCCTCAGTACACGTGTCCTGCTTTTTATCAGGCAAATGGGGTGAGAAAAAAAAGTGGAGGAGTAGCATGCTGCTGTTGTGGTTAGAGGGTTGAGGAGGAGAGCAGAATGAAAATCTATCAAATAGCTTTCAGTATAATGCATTTCATAATGTGCATTGTTCATGCCTGTGGCATTTGAGGAAATGACACAGTTCTTCCCCCAGAGGATGATTCAAAGGCCTCGTTCTGAGCATCGAAAGCCTCCCTGAGCACCAATCAGGTGGACTGAACATGCTAGTGTGTTCATAAAACACAAGTCGACAAGATTTCACTTCCTAATTTTCAGTAAATCACTAATGTCCCGTGAAAACTCAGAGCGTCACTGAGCACTGTTGATAACTGGGAATCCCAGGGTAGTCTGTGTTACATTTTTGCAGGTCAGCTCAGAATAAGTTCCACTGTAGGTGTGCGTGGTTATTTCTACGTTGGTCACAGTTTTACTTCACACTTACTGTCTTTGTTCTGCTTTGTGTTTATATTTGTGTGTGGCCTCAGCAACAGTTCAGCCTGGTGAGGTTTATATTTTCTGTGCCGTGACGGCTGATAATACAGATAAAGTGACTTACTGCTTACTTTTTTAATCTGACTCATCACTATGCTCTATTATTCTTTCATTTTATTTATTATTCTACTCTAAGTGGTTCTTGTGTGACTTAATTTAATTGTATTATTGTATTCTTTTCTCTCCTGTTAGTTATATTTGATTCTATTTTATGTAGTCCTGTTCTATTCTTGTTGTTCTACTTTTCTTATCTTCTATTCCATCATATTGGTTATGTGTGTCACTCAGATCTGTTCTGCTCTATTTTATTAAGGCTCCTTTTTGTAGTCTATTCTTGTAATTTTTTTTTACTCTATTATGGTAGTTCTGTTGGGTTTAGTTCTGGATATTCGGGTTTGTTCTGGCTGTTTTATTCTATTCTGTTTCTGAACATTTAATTGATTCTGTTATCTTCCATTTGGCTTTGTTTGTTCTGTTCTTCTTCTTCTGTTCTATCTTATTTGTTCTATTTTTATTCTATTCTATCTGTGTTGTTAGTTCTGTTCTATTATATTTATTTCTGCTTGCCACGTTCTAGTCTGGTTGTTCAGTTTTGTCATATCCTACTTTATTCTGTTGTATCCTATTAGTGATTTTCTCTCTTCTTTGATTCTGTTTGTCCTATTCTGTCATGTTAATTAATTTGTTTTATTTTATTTCATTATGTTATATTCCTATTGTTGTACTTTGTTCCATTATATTTAGTTCTGTTTGTTCTGCCTTCTTTTTTCTGTTGTACTCTATCTAAATACCTTTAATGCCTCTGAATGGAGACACTTAAATTCCAGCCTTCCGTTAATGGGATTTTTTAAATGTTAATGTCTCTACTAATTCAGCGACCCTTTACATTAAAAGATCTCTGTCTTTAGTAAACTCTGACATTTTTAAGGCCAATAAATGATGTTTGAATTAACATAAAAAAGAAACTACAGATGAAATCTGGTTTGAACATGTGAGCAAACAGAGACAAAGATAATGGAAAAGTGAGGCGTCCAACAGAGGCATCTAAAATCAAAACTGTCTGGGTAAAGTGAAAACTAGTACCAATCCAGACAACATAAAGTGGAATTATTGATAGAAAGATGGAATTTGGAGAAGATAAAGTTGCAGATGGATTTTAATTCTATTCAGTGTTGCTGGCACATGAAGAATTCGTGAATACTGTATACTATAGTAGATTTTTTTCACAACTAGATTCAATCAGGGATTAACATTAATTCCTTATTTTTTTATTATTAAAAGCTGTATATTTAGAAATTAACCTTGGGAGAAGCTTGAAATCACAGGATGGCAGAGATAATTGAACCATATGTAGTTACATTCGTCTACTTAGGCAGGTTATCTTATTGTATATTGATGTATAAACTATAATACAGGAGAGATTTGAGCAAACACAGCCCAGTATGTATCTTGGCTTTGCGATGTTGAAATGGGAATTGTTAATGAGAAGACATTTGTATGCCAACAACAACAAGCAGCTTCTAAGTAATTTCCAGTTTGGATGATCTCCTACAGAAGTCTGTTTGGCATCATGAGCCATGAGCTACACAATGACCAGCACAGAGCTGCAGTGGGTAATATCCTACATGCCCTAAAGGAGCAGAGACTTCAAGTTGGCTGGACATGCCTCGATGCCAGTGGACTTTCTGAGGGGACTGTCTGCCTCTTGGTACATTGCCTTTCTTACTGAAATTACTGTAAGCAGCAGAGAGGGCTGTAATTGTGACTGGTGATGGATCACAGGAGGATGCGAACAGGCTTTCAGAGCATTTGGGAAAGCAGCTAGCAAGTGTCAGTGTGTGGCTCTTTGACAGAAACATTTTTAATTAACAGGGAAGTTGCTCTAGTGTTTCCTGTGTTTAGGATTAATTTAATAAACTAGTAAGGTAACTGATGCAGTAGTGGGCAATGTGATGTAAGAGGTGCAATGTGTTCTAGGTGCATATGACAAATATTTCTTTTTGTTGCCAAAAAAAGCAGGTTTCTGGATGGGGGACATTTGAGGCATGTACTGTCCAGCTTGATTCAGTGTCTTTTATTATCTGCCAGGAGATGTGTCCAAGATCTCAGAGCAGAAACTACAACTCGCTGCAACAAGCTGACCACAAAGTTAGTTTCTTCTAGTACTGAATTATCACATTTATTTATTAAAAGTGTTTTCTAGCAGAAGGCCATGAAACTTCAAGAGTTTATTAGAAGGCAGGCAAATATTTCATTTTAGTCATAGTAGGAAAATTATGTGTAACAACATTAAGAAGTTTCTTTTGTTTTTGTTTTTTGTTTTTTAGGGCTTTCGACAGTGTAGATTTGAAAGGAAATGAGGAAAGAGAGAGGAGAGATGACACATAATAAACATTTCCAGCTGGATTCAAACTGCAAACAATGCAATATGATCAGTAGTCACCAACTTAAAACTGAAAGTGTTTTAAAGTGTTTTGCAAAATGATTGCTTCAATTTGGTTGTTCAGCCGTTGCGAATATAATATGTTTCAGGCTATTACCAGTTTTATCTCAAACTGTTCTAAACACTAATGTGGATAAATAACATAATGGAAATGCTGTTTCTTTGAATTTCATCATAACTTCTTCGCATTTTTTTTATTATTTATCAGCCATCATAGCAATAATGTGACAATTTAAAGTAAGACATGATAATGTACCAGTCAGGCTGTAGTACTGCAAGCAGCATGTTGACAGTATTTGTGTTTGGGTTCTGGTTGTGTATGATGTGTGTTATGATCTTTGTAACTTTGTGCAGTGTTGGTGTGCTGTGTCTGCATTGTCCGTATTACTGATATTTTATAACCACAAAGGCAACAACGGAAACCTTTCTGGGAATTTGTTATAGGGCCGTTATCCCTTTTTCTGATCTTTTTTCTGATTCTGTTACTTTAGAGGATATAGCTAGACTGAAATATATTTAAACCAATCTGTATAAAGCCTCCTTGACCTGGAAAAACAAAAGAAAACTTATCAGATATCCACTCTTTGTTTACACCAAAAACTGCTCTAGGCTGCGGGACACTTTTTTATTTTTTTCTGGCTCACTGCAATTTTTCTTCACGTTTTTCTCTTCTTCAGGAAGACCTGCAGCAGTTGATACTGATGCCTCTCCCAAACGTTGCCATTCTGGGGCAGGACCCCCTAACAGGTACGAGATAACAACATGATCCTATCAGTGCACGTCTCTCAGCAGCAAGAAAGTAATTACACTTTATATACGAGTCCATATCTCTGCAATCTGTGAAACACATTAAGGTGATAATGATAGGGAGGATGGTGGTGGGGGGTGGAGATGATGATGATAATGATGATGATGACAGTTATTTCTGTGTCCTCAGAGGCAGCCGTGGAGGAGCTCAGGCAACTGCTCCTGCTTTTACTAGGATGTGCAGTGCAGGTGATCACATCTCACATGGCTGTCAAATTTTTGAATGGCACCAATGATTTACTGTAGCTTTAACCAAAGCCAAAAGTTAAGGATGTCTCAGTGCCCTGGGGATTAAAAAAGAGCACAAACAAATTGGCATCTGGGAATGGTTTGGGAGAATAAAGAAAAGTTCCATGATTAAAAAATTATGGTAGGTGATCTTCAAATTAA
Source organism: Channa striata (assembly GCA_033026295.1). Taxonomy (NCBI): domain Eukaryota; kingdom Metazoa; phylum Chordata; class Actinopteri; order Anabantiformes; family Channidae; genus Channa; species Channa striata. The sequence goes on along the minus strand of CM065173.1, from coordinate 14,719,993 downwards.
TGTAAATGAGCATAGTTACAAACCTGTCAACTGTTCAATCTTCTGGTCATGTAGGTTTCAAAAATAAGATGGCACAAGCAGTAAACTCTGACCACATCACACAGATGGAGACACACACAACAAAAAATCAATCTGAGACCCACACAATATGCAAAAATTAACAGTGAATTGACAGTGCTGGGAAAACAGTGAAGACATTGGCAATAGTCCAAAAATCAAAGATGTGTCAATGGAAATGGGACCTTCCACTCCACCACATTCATCACGTACCAGTGAAAATTTAAAAAGAAATTAGAAACAAATAAATTTAACTGTATTTATATTGTAAGATATTTTTTTCCACATAGGTGTGAAGTTTGTGAAATTAATAGTCACAAAAACATCTAAATTAAACATCTAAAAAAAATTAAATCCCTTACCAAAATTTGTAGCTGTGGCTGTGTGGTCAGTCTGTCTATCTCTTGGTGCAGGTTACAGAGCTCCAAACCAACAGCAGATGATCCCCATCCTTTGATGGCACTTTTTTTTTGAGAAAAATAGATATCCCAGTGATAAACAGGTGCACGGTGATAATTGTGGGCATTCTTGCTTTAGAAATGATTAACTCTAATGTCAAAATAGCTGCACACACATAAACACACACTCTCAAACATCCACCTGAATCCATGACCTGCCTCTGTGTCCGCAGTGTGAGAAGAAGGAGACTTTCATTCAGGAGATCCAGTCTCTGGACATTGAGACCCAGGCAGCCATCGCCAGCTGTATTCAGCAGGTACGATAAAGTGCAGAATTTATCAAATCAAGGACCTCCCATATATAAAAAGCATTTGCAGACCAACCATCAGCATGAGGAGTTATCATCCAGGGGAGACTCTTCTAAGAGAGTTTCTGTTCCTAAATATGATTTAGCAAAGAATTTCTTCACTGTCTGCCCTGTAGGCAGAGAGGGTGAAACTATTATACCTTCTCCTGGTGCTTCAAGTAAGTGTGAAAATGAGCTACTTGTCATTCTGCTGGCAGACTTTTAAGGACCTCTGGGTGCCCCTTGCTGCCACCGTAGGATGGATTTTTCTCCTCTTGTGTCCACCTCTCCATCTCCACCTTAGTCACATCATCCTTTTTCCTTCATCTTTTTTCTGTCATTCTCCAATGTCCTCGCCAATAAAGCTTAAATGCCAAATTGTACTCTTTTAAAAATACCCCCCATGAATAATTGCCAGCATTACAAAAACAGCGTGTTGCATACCAGCATGTCTAAATTACAGTAACAGCATGTTGCCACCAGCATTTTCTGTGCCAGGTTTCTCAGCCTCATAAATCATAGAGGTGAGAGGTGCTTTGCCTATGTGGATGAATGCACCTCCTGCTTGCTGTTCATATGCCATCCACCGGGGGTCATTTCAAAACTGTCTACATGATCATTAGTTTTGCACGCATTAGTTTAGCATTTTTGGACACACTTCCCAGGTGGAAATCTTTTTCCACATTGTACAGAGATGCATCTCTGCTTGATGTGCACATATATTTCACAGTGCGTCGATCATTTTTCTCCGCGCATATTGAACTTATCACAGAGAGCTGAGAAACTGTCTTTGCTGCAGGTAACTCAGGATCCTCGCGTGGTGCTGCCGCTTCAGTGGGAAGAGCTGGCGGAGGTGGAAGGTGCAGATTTACAGCTGGTGTTCAGCTCCATGGCCAAACAGATCCAAAACCTGCTGGCACAGAGAGACACACAGCTGGAGGTATGCACACACACGTAAAAGGAAGCACTGAATAATAAACAGCTAGCGTTAGCCTGGCTCTGTCGAAAGGCAACACAAACTTCCCAAAAAAAAGTGGAGCATAACATACCCTGAAAAATAACAACAAATCGTTTTTTCCACACTTGTATACAGGTTGTATACAAAATAAATATTCAAGACATTAGGTAGACGGATGTAAGCAAATTATTTTATTTTGTCATGCTAAGCTAACGTGCTGCTGGTTTTAACTTCGTATTTACCATATTTTTTAATTGTTTTGACATTTTAGTATGTTTTCTATCCCACCAACATGATACAAATTGAGCATGTTTCAAGGAAGTTATGACATTCACAGCTACATAACGCAACTTAAGCTAGTATTAGCATGAAGCTCAAAATTAGCGTACCCTGCCCAGCCGAGTCCTCCCTCTCTGCTACGGTCCGCCTAGAGGCTAGCTTTTCCTATCAAATTAAAATAAATATCTATATCTGTAAAATAAATCTGCAAACTTCTACATCAAGCAGAAACTTATTAAATTGTCTTGGTTGATGGGAAACATATATATATGTGTGTGTGTGTGTGTGTGTGTGTGTGTGTGTGTGTATATGTATGTATGTTTCCCATCAACACATATAAAGTAAATATTCATGTCGTTAATAAGTCTGTGTACAGCACCTGTCCAAATTAAGATAATTTTTGGGGGATATTTCTACAAATATGTGGAATAAGTTGCATACTGTAGCTTTAATTAACAGAAAATTAGACAACTTGTTTCATCAGTGCCTAACTGTGTCAAATATTTTATCAACATTTTATATCTGCTCTAATCCCTCAGCTACTTATTGCTATTATGTAACACTCTCAGAAATTCTGCCTTGTAACAGACAAAAGCTGATGGTAAAATGGTATTTCATTTGAGTAGGCTGCACAAAAGATAATCTTTTTGTAGTATTACTTTCATACTATGGAATTTAAGGCGCACACATTGAAAAATACGGAAAAATGAGCACAATTGTTTTAAAATGTGTTACATGGTCATCTTTGCAGTTAAACTAGGATATGTTGGCGGTTTTAGCGAATAATTTTGTAAATTTATAGGTAAAACATGAAAGTTACATCACAACAGCATAAGAAATAACATTTTCATAAAATATTTCTTCACTAACTCAGGTAAGCGTTGTACCACCATGTTATCCTCTATGTGTAACCACATAAAAACATGATTTAGTATTGGTTCACATAGACCGTAGGGAGAAAAGTACAGAGAAAAGTAATTTTACAACAGTAATTCTGTGAAACAACAAAATGTGCATAAACACTGTAATAACCATTACCTGTGGTTAGTGCAAAAGCAACAGGCACTGTTACAAAACTGTAAATATTTTTGAATTCTGCACATATAAGACTAATTATAAGACTTTAATTTATGGTTCTAATCTGTTCTTAGCGCTAATCTCCCATTCCTTCTCTAGATCAGTTTTTTCATGTCTGTCCTCTTTGTCCCTTGCCACATCTATTGCCCCATCCCTGTCTCTGTCTCCCTCCCAGAGGATAGCAGAGCTGTGTCGTGAGCGGGAGGCCCACACTGACTCAACCACGATGTCCTTGGGTGGTCACAGCGAGGAGCCTCCCCAAGGTCTCGCACTCCAGCTGGCGGACAGCAAGGCCAAACTCCGTCGTCTTAAACAACAACTGTGAGTGAGTGTGCGAGTTTGTGTGATGGAAAAACTCATGGGAATCGTAAAAAAAGTTGTTACAAAGGTCAATGTGGAAAATGTGCAAATAATTTAGTCACAGTTTACGTTACACAAAACTTTGAGTTGTTATGCGCCATAAATAAGTAACAAATCAGATTCTCACTGCAGTAATCTAATTCATTCCTTATATTCACTAAAGAATATATTACAAAGGTCAATGCTGACCTGTTTCAGCTTCTGAATATAGATAATATTTCTAGCAAACATTTGGCAAAACCTTATTTTTCATTAGCCATAGTATCATAGACATGGATCTTATCAAAAAACAGCAAATTACTACACCAAAATGCTACTTGTGTATACTTTTGCCAGTTATGTTTTTGTATGTGACTTTTTTTTAAAGGGAAGATAAAGGTGATCAGATATTGGATTACAAGCAGGAGGTACAAACCATGGAGGAACAGTTCAAGAAACTTCAGAAAGAGGTAGAGACGCATGACAGAGGTCTGAATCAACCTGACGTGTCCTCGCTCCAAACAAACAGAATGACTTTATTACCCTTAAAGTGCTGCTTACTGGACAACAGCTATTATTCACTGTATATTACACCTAAGAGGCTAAAGCACAGCCAAGAACACAAAGCACGGGTGGTCTTTAAAGTTTGGGGGCTTGGTTGATGTTATTTGGTGCTATAATAATAAACATGGAGCATATCTATGTTTATTTTATTTATTTATTGTTTGAATTCTTTTTCCACCGCTGTGTTACCCTTACATTATTTTAAACCTACTCCCAGTCTTACCCTGACCCTAAGATCTGATGCTTTTTATCCGTCATTCACAGGAGTACACGCACACACACAGACACACACAGATTTCCTTCTTCCTTTATCAGACTTTGTCAACATTTGCTTTACTGCACTTCCTAAATCTGTTCACAACCTTTTCTGACCTCCTCCCCACTGGGATATGACTGTGTGTGTGTGTGTGACCCTCCAGAACCGTTCTCTACAGAGTGAGGTGAGGGGCATGCGTGCACTGCGGGATGAGCTGGACTGTGCCCGAGAGCGAGCTGCACGAGCTGAGCAACTCCAGACTGAACTTCAGAGCTGTAAACACAGATTGCGCAGCCTGGAGCTCACGCGCACTCAGCTGAAGGTATTCACACACATACGGACTGCAAACACAGAATTCTCTACACTTATTTCTGAGCACACAAAAAGCAGTATGGCTTCACGTTAATCACAAAATATATTAAAAGTCAAGTTATACAGAACAAAATCAAACATATTCACGTATACATATTCATGTAAGGTCATACAATTTGCAAAGGAAGTTCCTCCTATAAACATTACCAGCATAGTCACATCCAGATGATCCTCTTTTTAAACCTTTCTGAGCAGCCATTATGTTTTGAACATAGGCACCACTTAATCTCTACAGTTGTCTTGTGGCCATGACTGTTTCAATCAGAAGTGCATTTGAGCAACGCTGAGGCTCAAAGACAGAAAGAGATTATATTAAGTAATGTCATCTGGATTTACAACCCGGAGCAGCTTCATTGACAAAGAGCATGAGTATGGCTTCGGTTATTGAAGCTTTTACATCCAAATGAGATTTATTCTATGGTAGTATAACTGTTCTGAGGCAGAAAATGTGTTCATATCCTTGTAAAACACCTCACAGTGTCCTCGCTGTCACCTTCTCAGTCTTATTTGATTTATTCTGCCTTCATACAGCCACCCTTCAACTGCCAAAATTAGCTGTAAAGATGGATTTTGGAGTTTTAATTAATTTTGATAAATTCTCAGGAAAGTTCTTTAAAAAAGAGCTAACACTGAATGTTTATATTTACAAGTTGGCTCTTTTGAAATAAAAATCCACGACAACATGCTCCAGATAACTCCAGATAACAATTTAGGTGTTAATTTCATAGCTTTGGCTATCAATTCTATCTGTGATAACACCATACTCACAAAGTTAATTACTGAGATGAGGAAGTAAAGACAATGAGACAGAAGTTTACTGACATTATGGGTTCACCTGATCCCAGTTTTATTTTCAAAATAAAATAATTGAGATCATCACACCAAACTGTTACCTTTCTCATACACTGTGGGACCATCAGGCTGCCTGTGGTACTCTCCATGCCAAACACAATTTTATTTATGTTGAAGCGTTTCTTGATTCCAGTATTTGGAAACTCAGTTTACCCTTAACCCTTAAGTTATAAGCCTGTTTCTTAGTTGCTGGGGTTGTATATATCTTTTTAAATGATAATCATGATTAAATGTCATGTTTGGGTGTTTGAACATGAGAATTAAGAAAAAAGTAAGAATTAATCAGAAAAAAGATCAGAATGAAATGCGGGTTGACAGATACTAAATAAGTTTATTAATCAAAGATCATCAACATGCTTTTGGAGCAGTTTTTATATTCAAGTCTACAGATTGAAGCTATGCAGCATTATTCTGCAGATGCATCTTAGTCATAACTCAGGAAAAGTGGTATTTGGGATCTTTGTGGCTTGCTGACTAAGAGACACATCAACTGTGCATTGTAATCATAATGTCCCCGATTCCTCTTTTTTTGATTCACCATGTTCTATACATATATATGTATCAATTAAGAGCTAAAACGTGTAATATTTCTTTCTACTAATAAACCAAAAGAGGAATTTATTGTGATTCTTGAAAAGGTAGGAAATTATTGAAACAGCTACACATGTGGAAAAGGTTTTAGGAAGGTGGTATAGAACCAAGAATTGGTCACATGGCACAAAGGAAGTCCAGACTGTGTTGACAGCGTTGATACTGGTGGTGCACACTAATGTCGGTATAGGATCGATGAGCTCTGAGAGATGCAGCTGCCAATAACACATGAATAAACAGTGTCACTCTCTCAGTAAATATTTGGCCTGAATCTCCAGCACCATGTCTGATTGATATGATGATAACTCCAATCAATCATGTGGGCTCATTTCGCCTCCGTCTTTGTGCACGGCACCCCCTGCAGGAGCAGCAGCAGCTATGTGCAGCGCTGCAGGAGACCAAAGCTCTCCTGGAGGAACAGCTGGCAGATGCACGTGGGCGCTGCTCTTCGCTAAGAGAGCTGGAGAGGGACAATCTTCTGCTGCGTCAGAAAATCATGGATGTGGAAACGGTAAGTGGAGTGACAAAATGTATTTTTGTGTTTGTATGTTAAATCTCTATATGTGTGTTTTATTATTACTGTTACGTTTATTCCTATGTCTACTGTATTTACAGATAAAGTTTACTACCCAACCTACAAACTGTGGGTGTGTGTTTCCACACGAATAGAACTTTATTAATCCCACAGTGGGGAAATTCTTGAAAGACAGGGCCTGTGGAGAATGTGGGCATCGATCCCACTACCTCTTGCATGCTAAGCAAGCACTCTACCGTTTGAGCTAATTCCCCTTGGAATATGTTTTCCTGTTATTCCAATAAATGAGTTTAGGAGCGGGACACTGAAAAGCAGCGAGTTGATGAGCTGCTGGAGATGAACATTAGCCTTGAGGCAGACCTAAGGCACAGCAGCAGCAGCAGCATTCCCGCTCCAGTCACCGTGGGTCACCAACGCTTCCACCAATCAGATTTGGACTCAGACGAGGAGCTGGGCGAACTGATTGGTCAGTTTTGCCTCTCTGCACGTTGTCATTTAAGACATTTTAATTAACTGATAAGAAAAATATGCTGAACTTATAATGGCCTACAGGTTATCAGTCAACAATAACCGAGTGACTCTCTTTATGTATCCATTTCTCTTTTTCTTCGTTTCCTTTTTCTGTTTCTCTCCCTCTTCTTTCATTGTTTTACCTTGATTTATTTTCATTCATTTTAGCTCTGGATCTCTCTGACTCAGATCAGAAACCATTGAGCGTGGAAGTGGGTGAGGCTTCGACACTAAGGCTGCTGGGAGCGGAGCAGGAGAACGCAGAGTTAAGGAGGCGACTGGAAGAGCTGCAGGCTCAGCAGGAGCTCACAGTAGGGTCAAAGTTTTATGACTCACAGATTGAACTATAATAACGTCATTATATAATTAACTCAAAAGTTACCACTGTGAAAACCACAGGTGAAAGTCAAAGTGGATCCTGAAGTAAGAAATGGTACATTTTCTTTGAAGAGCATTTACATAACTGGCACTTAATTAATGAGGTTGGATGAATCAGAGATTGTAGTAAGACAGGGAGTAGGCAGGAGGGAGGGATGACAGTACTTTACAAGCACACCTTTAACCCCCCAATATGTAAAACAACATAATAATACAGTATAGATATAACCTATTGTATTTTATAATTAATACAGTTTTGGCAAGAACAACTATTTCAAAGTCAGTGAGACTTTAGAGATCTTAAAGTCCGAAAGCAGGAAGCAGCAGTAAAACAGGAGTAACCATCCATCTCCTCTTGCTACAGGCTGATTCTCCAGATGTTAAGGATGAGCTGGTCTGCCTAGAGCATCAAAATACACTCAGCGAGGTGAGTACACAGGGAACTAAGGGTGTCTATAGACCTGAATTCAGCACATGTGGCTGAGGCATATATATACATATAATTTTTGGAGCCTGTTTTTTCATGCACAGTTTTGAGTGGCAGTAGGCCCCATGTTATTTCCTGAGAAGTTTGTTTTGGGAATTATGTCAACAAAGTAAAAAAATAAAATAATACCCCCTCTTTAAAATGAAATACTGGTCATTTTGCATCTCAGGCAATTAGTAATTTAGGCGTTCAAAAGCAAAGTTCTGAAACAGATTAATCAGCACTGTAATTACAGATATTTGACTTTTATAAATAAATATAATGTTCATCTTTGTCCCTGAATGAAAGAGTACATAAAACGAATAAAAATCAATGAAAGATAACCTTTCTACAGTATATTCCATATACTCTTCTATTTGTACTGTTATCTATGAGAGCTTCTGCCTGCTGTTTTCAGTCTACTGGGTGTGGGCTCTTCAGATTCCTCGATTGTTATCTGTGTAGAAAAGTGCCATTGTCAATCTTTTCCAGTTTTTATCCTTACTTCATTTTTTGCCTTTCTTTTTCCTGACATTGAACCTGGATGCATGTTGTTAAAGAACAAGGGGTGTTTTTATTCTCTCTTTTTGCTAACAATACATTCAAGTCCGTTCATGTTTAGTAAATGGGGTGCACAAATATCACAAAATTTAAATGCATCAAAATTTCTCTCCCATTATACTTTTCAGTTTCAAAACTTGAAGAATGAAAATGCCACTCTGAAGCAGCGCCTTGAACAGCTTGTGACCAAACTGCAAGACATAGAAGACAAGAATAAAGAAGTGAGGAAGCTGGACAGGGTAAATGAGAAGGAGGAAAGAGGAGTCCAGGGCTCTGAATCCTGCAGGGGAGAGGGGGAAGGAAGGGTGAGGTTTCTGGAGGAGAAGGAAAGAAGAGTAGAAATCATCAGGACCCAGAGGGAAGCTGGAGTTGGTGAGGAGGTTCTTCATGTTCATGGGGGAAGAAGTGAAGAATGCCATAAGGAGATTGAGCCGAAAAGGAGAGGAGAAGCAGAGGGAGGGCAGAAAGACAGAGAGAAACAGGAGCAACAACATGACCTGCAGAAAGAGCAGACTGAAGCAACAACGATATCAGTAATACAAAATCACCCAAAGAGCAGAGAAGACAATACAGTGACCACAGGTGCACACCAGGCTGTATGTTCCCCATCTGGTCCTGATGTCGAGCTTCTGACAAACCAGCTTCAGGAGGTCCAGGAAGAGGCTGACAGGCAGACAACTGTGGCCCAGGACCTGCGCTCCAAGCTGTCAGAGCAGATCAGGAAAACCTGGGAGGCTGAGCAAAGACTGGTGGTCCTTGAAGCTGAGCTGCAGCGTCTAAAGAAAGCTGCAGAGGGACTGGGAGAGGCCCGCAGGCAGATAGAGGTATGGATGGATGGATACTGTGGATGAATGAATGGTTGGATGGAGGAAGGTGAAATGGATTAGCGGTTAAATTGGAGTTTGTTTGAAATGCTACCTGAGATATTAAGCATCACTAGGATGCTGCTAGCAATTGGATAGATTGTTTTTTTGTTTTTTTTTTTGCACAAAATATCAGGTGGTCAATCATTATTTTTCACTTTACACGTTTCTAACAATATTCAATCTAAAGTATTACCGGTATTATTAAAATAATTACTAAGAAAATAGAGGCAATGTTCTGTGTCCCTTCATTGTTAAAATAACTGCAAAAATAATTCCTATTATCCTCAGCTGTCCTTTGTGTTTAGTGCTAATTAGCAAATGTTGAAAAGTTACATTACAGCTTTACATCAGCATGTTAGCATTGTATTGTGTACATTTTAGTACGCTGATGTTAACATTTAACTCAGAGCACCACTGTGCCAAATTACAACCTCAGAGAGCTGTTGGGCTGCCTGTAGATTCTTAAGTGTAAGTTGCATATTTAACTGGCCTGCTGTACACTGACAATAGACTTAGAATTTATTGGAAGTGTGCCAAACAAAGACTTGCTGTTTCCCCAATAAATATTAGGCTGCATTGTTCTTTCACATATTATACATAAATTAGTAACAATTAAAGTACACTAAAGTACGAGACCTATAAAATTGAACATTACCTCTAAAGTTAGGGCAAAAGTGGATGAATTTACATTTATTTGTATGTTTATTAGGTATAGTGTACACACAGTTGTAGAGCTCAGTGAATTTTCCATTTCTCTCAGGTTCTTCAGTCAGAGGGTCTGGTCATGGAAGAAGAGCTGTGCCGTCTGCGGAGCCAAGAGGAGCTTCACAGGATGCAGACCACGGTCATCGCCACCCTGGAGGGAGAGCGGGCCACGCTGGAGAGAGACAGGGACATGCTACGCAGCACTGTAGATGCCCTGCGCACTGCCCAGCGCAAGGTTGGAGAGTACACAGCCACAAACACACACACGAATGATGTAATGACAGCTGTGACACCAAACATTTTTATGACCACAGCAAATGTCACTTTACTCCGGGGAAGATAAACGAGGAGCAAAAACAAATAAATGCATAAACCAAATGAAAGAGAAAAGACTTTTGATGTAACACGACCCCTCAGCGAATGAGTTTCATTTCATTTTTAATAGCCAATCTCATTATTCTGTAATCTCTTTAAATAATTACTTGTTTACATAAAATACACAACATTAGTTTGGGGTTCCACTTACCAAATAGATTTCTTGCACCATTTCTTGTATTTATCTGAAACAAATTATATTATAGCATGGAGACATTTTTCAGCAGGAGGTGGATTTGACAGCATGAAGTGAAAGGAATTATTCAAGCTCTCGCAGAGCGTAGCAGCATGTTTTTGTACATCAAGTATTGAACAAGCTAGTTTTGAACTGTGATACTCACATATTGACAAGAAACTCATCGGCACTCAGAGGTGAGATCTGAGGTTAAGGTTTTGGTACAACATATTTAGTGCATTTCCCCAGGTGTAGGTTCAAGGAAAAAACAAACCCAAAATCACCTTTTGCAGACTCTTCACTGCAGGATATAAAATCTTGGTGAATACTGTGTATAATGTGCTATTTGCTATAAAATTTCAAGACATCAGAGAAATTGCAAGCTAAGGAAAAGAGGAGTGCTAAGTCAGCATTAAAGAAACACCATAAAAGGGATTCATGAATACCTCCCATTCAGAATGAGATGTACATAATCCTTTTTGTGCTGTTGTAATATTCTACTGTGCTCTCCACCCTCTTTTTAAGAGAAGAGCCAGCCTTTACTTGTTTTAAATAATAAGAAAATACATTTCTTTCTATTTGCTGTTTGTTTCAGCCACCTCTGTATTACCCAGTTTCCAATTAAATATAAACAAAAGTTATAAAAATCAATGTCTTTTGCTTTGACAACAGCAATTATGATTCCCCAAAAGTGGGGTTTAGACATTTCGTTGTCAGCATAGTTTACAGAAGTATAGAGTGTTATTGTTCATCATGGCACATTAACATATACATAGAAAATGACTTGAAAAAACTGTGTATTCATTTAATTTAACTCTAAAACAATATTTCACAATGCACAGTTTCCAGTTGTGTTTGAGGAAGAGTCAAAATGAATGTATGAAAAATGTGTGACACTGTATCTCAAATGTAACAAGCTAACTTTTTAAAGTGTAGGGGCGATTCAAAACCAAATAGGAAATTACAATTCATCTACATCTTCTCTTTCCCCTTTACTTCCTTATTGCGTGGGTTTGCTAAACTGCTCACTCCTGAAACCTAATATCACCACTGCACTGAGTTTGTAATTGGAGGCCAATATGCATTAAAAGCATTTAACCACATTTGTGAAACTGTTTAAGATACAGATTTTTGACTAAATGTATGTTTGTCTTGCAGATTATTATTTGTTTATTTATTGCCTCTTGGTACATGTAATAGTTGTAATAGTACATGTAATGTGTTAATGCTGTGTGTTTCATGTGTTGTATATTGCAATCTTTTCTTATTTGACATTGTGGTTGGGTAAAAAAAAAACCAACTTATGATCTAACCTAAAATCAGCAGTAATGATCTATACAACATTATTATTCCATCTTTTACCAGGGTGACCAGTTGGAGCTCACCACGCAGACTCTCAGGGCAGAACTGGACCGTCAGGGTCGGAGTTTGGAGACGTCACGTCGTCGAGAGGAGGAGTTGGATACAGAGCTCCGTGAGGCAACCCGGGAGGCAGAATCTCTGGCCCGGGCACGAGATCAGGCACTGCTGGAGGCTTCGCGTCTTGAGCAGGAGAAGGAGGCATGTCAGTTAGAGCTGGATGACCAGCGGAAGGAAGGAAGGCAGAAGGAAAGGGAGGTGGCGAGATTGAGGCAGCAGCTGGAGAGCACGACCCTGGCCCTCGAGCACAGCAACCAGAGAGCTCGGGCTCTGGACGCTGAACACAGGTACACACACACACACACACACACACACACACACCAGTCTTTTAGACACACTTAACCTTGATTATTAGCAGAAGTATGTAATTAACTTTACAAGCCATGAGAGAGCTACTTTTGCTGCACTATGCATTTAACTATAATGTCAACTTTATCTTCATTCCACCTTCTGTCTGACCTGTGTTGCTGCTGTTGTGTGTGTGAGCAGACTTGTGTGTCAGCAGCTGTCTGAGTCGAAGGAGCTCTGCGCTCGGCTGCAGGACCTGGAGAAAGAGCTCAACACTCGATTAAGCAGCATGGAGGAGGGTAAACAGCAGCTGCAGGAGCAGTACACAGACGCTCAGGCCAAGATTAGCTCACTGTCCCAGGTGTGTGAGTGAAATATGGTTTAGTCACTGATGTAAGCACTGCTGCAGGGGTGGAGAAACTAACCCAAACTCATCCATCCAGCTTCATCTGAAGAACAGACTTAATGCTTCTTTTTAAATAAATGATAAATGAATTTAAATTATAATGTCAGACTGCTGTTTCTAATCACATAGTTGGGTTTTATGAAATAGAAGTTGGAGGGGAATGGCAAAGCTGGGAACAGGTAAACAAAAAGCAGGAAGAACATAGTTGACACTACATAGGAAATCAAAATCTCACTTGCATATCACATTTACCATGTTGTTGTTGGGCAGTGTAGTTAAACAGTGTTGTCCCATGGATGGATATTTGAAAATTATTGTGTAAATATAAAAGCAAACATTCAGTATTTTTGAATTTTGGTCAAAATATGTTGCATTCATACAGAGAATAAGAGGAGAAGACTGACATTGCTTACCCTTCTGAACTGTAGGTCTGAAGCTGGTTCCAGTTGTTTATTAGCTTAGCTATTTTATGCTGTACACTTAAGAGCATTCAGAACATTTATGGAAATATGTTTTTTTCTCCATCTCCATCAACATATTTTGGAGTGGAAATGTAACCCAGTGGAGCTGTGTGTCTAAGGCATTGAAAAATTAGCTAATCCACGACTACCTGATGGACTGCCTGTGAGAGGAACCAATTAATTTATGGCTTTAGTGTAGGTGTGGGGATTTTTGATTTAGATAGGACAAAACAATGTAAAAATGACAGTTTGCTGTTTTATGTGCCGTGACTCCCCTACTCCAAACTCCAGGAAGCTACTCAGAAATAGATTAGCACAAAACCTCCTGGCCAACTGACAGCTTTACATGCTGCTTTTTTAAATACATTATATTATCATGTAAACAAGATTTAATATATGATAAAATAAAGCTCTCTTTGGCCCACAATTGAGAAAAATTCCAGTTGGGAGTAGCCAGTTCCAGTTTGATGGATTTTTGATAAATGTTTTGGGTAAATCTCTTGCAATATTATGACGTACATTCAACTATCCAGAAACTGTAAAAATGTACTGGGAACACGTGTACTTATATACATGCTGTAGAGAATTAGACTTAGTATGGGAAAGAATATATGTGGAAGTATTTTACGATTTGTTCATTTGACAACAATTTAGGTTTTATTTTATTTAGATTTGTTATGTAATTTTGTCATATGATGTTTACAAAGTTATTTAATTTGTGAACACTTTGAACATTCTCTTTCTTATCAGGACCTAACTAATGAGCAGGCACGTTCCCAGGCACTGTCCATTGATGTCCATCATCTGAACCTGAAACTACAACAAGCAGAGACTGAACTAAAGACAACAACAGATTCTCTCAACCAATCACGGGAGAGACTAGAGTCGCTATCCCAGTGCCTTAAGAAAAGCGAATCTCTTCTCCAGCTGGAGAGGAGAAAAGGCAGCGCAGAGATGGATCCTACATCTCATTCAAGTTTAGATTCCCCAAACAAAACAAGCATTTGTGATACACACACCCAGGTGACTTTATCTCTGGATCAGGTTTTTGAAGCTGGCAAAGATTGTAACCGTAACATGTTCCATGATGACCATGCCACAGGAAAAACAGAGAAGCAGCTGAATGAGAGGCTGATAGAGCTGGAAAAAGAGGTGTGTATTCATGCTACAATATATTACAGTCAATATCGTGTGTGTATGTGTGCTTCAGTGTGACTTCAGAATGAGTAAGAGGGTCTGTGTTATCCTGAAAGTCCTGCTTTAGTGATGGCTTTATGACTATGAAACTCACTTTAGACCATGACTTCCCCAGTTTTTTTTTCCGGACTCCTCTGCTCATCAGTTTTTATAATGTCATGTCAACTACTGTTAATCTTCCTTATCTCCTCTGCTACTCTTTCGCTCGAGCTCTCACCTTTAAACACACACATGCATAAAAACTTCAACATCAAGTTGTATTGGGTTTCTCCAGCATTGCCAAGGTCAAAATGTCAATCAGTGCATTGCCCTGTTAGATTTTCAGTTTTAGATTTGGACAGGTGAAGCAAAGCACCAAAGTAATCAAAAAGTGCAAAAGTTTTAAAAATGTAAGTACTGTATTGTTGAGAGCCTTAATTCCATACTGTATAGATACTCCTTTGGCAGCCCCTACAAGCACTTGGATTTATCACATTCTTCCTGGCAGATCCTATCAAATCAATCAGATTGAAGGGGAAGTAACTAGGAACTGTCACGTCTAAGTCCCCACAGATGTTTTGTGAGTTTTAAATCTCAACTCATTCAAGAAAAGCTAGAGATGTGCCCTGAAGTCACTCCAGCTTTGTCTTAGCTGTCTGCTTCAGGTCATTGTCATGCTGGGAGGTTTAACTGTCACCTCAATTTAAGGTTTTGTGAACTCTGGAGCAGGTTTTATTGAAGGACCTCTCTGTGTTTGGCTGTGAAAAGGCAAGAAGAATAAACCGACCAAGGAAAAAAGTGGACATGCTGTGTGTATCAGTCTGATTCAGTGAGGGGCTAGGAGATAATGTAAAAGAATCAAAAATTAAAAAAGAGCTGAGGCAAACCAAACTCAGCTCCAGACTTGATGATGCACACATGAAATGTGTTGTCCCGGTGCCTTTGCTCACAAAAATGTTCAAATGAATGCATACTGTGCGGTGCCTGTAGAGTTGACTTTTGATGTACTGCAAGCACATTTTGATTTTGAAAGTTTTATACTTTCAGCATTTTTCATTTTTCCATACAGTATATTGTATCTGTTTCTTGCCTGTGTGTTTCGAGAGGTCAGCTGCACATTCAGTCAAAGTTCAGATATTATGAACAGTGTGCGTGGTAGAAAAGGTGCCAACTGCTATTCTATGTCACTATAGATGTTCTCTCTGCACTATATGAAAAGGAAAACAGAGATTTTTTATCCCCCTTAGAAAGCGGTGGCTACTGCGAGGCAGGAGGCTTTACTTTCACGGTTGTCCGAGTCCCAGGAGGCATGTGAGCACCTTAAGGAGCAGCTGGAGTCTCTGCGTCGTCACTCCCTCAGCCTGCAGGACTCCTGCACCAGACTACAGACACTCAACACCCAGCTACAGGTGAACAAGAGAAGGATCATGTCAAATTAGCTGGTCAACTTGGAAAAAAAGAAGCTTGTTTGGCATTGAGGAAACTACCTTAATTTTCACATCACAAATAAGGCAAATTCACAAGTTTTGATAAAGACACGCTTTTCTGGCACACTGCTTGAACAGTGGGAAGACACTATATTCTTACTTGTGGCATGGGTCTGTGGGTGATTGTCGCTTTGTTAGGACTGCTGTGAAATCTAGATTTGCACCTTTTCATTTACCACGATCACCATGTCAAGTTTCAATTTGTCCATTACTTTGGTTTATGACTAAATAAAACAAAAAATCAAGAGTTTGCTTAGATTTTTGATAATACTGAATAATTTAAATAATTCAGTAAAGGCCAAACAAAGCAGGAAGTGGGTAGTTTTCTCCAAACAATTTGAACTAAATGACTGATTACAAGATTGAAGGCGTGTGTGATGCTAATCACAGTGAACACTTAACTATATAACTATAATACAATTATTTATCATCTTTTCTAACAAATCTGCCTGGGCCATTTTCATTTGTTGTGTTATTGAAAATATTCTCTTGAATTAAAAATGAAAAGGAATGTCTTAACGGGATAACAGCAAATAAACCTACACCATCCATTCTGTTTAAACATACAGGTGGACCAAGCATCCCTTACCTCGCAGCATGCAGCGCTGCTTACGCGCTGCAGCGGGAGTGAGGCCCGGTGTGCGGCTCTGGAGGCAGAGTCCAAGGTGTGGGCACGGGAGCGAGAGGAGTCAGTAGCCAGAATGGAGGCTCTGAGGCGGGACCACGAGCGGATGATGGCACTGCAGCAGCGGCAGGAAGTGGAACTGGAGGAGCTGCTGGACAAACACTCTCAACTAAGAAGCAACAACCGCAGCCTGGAGGCCCAGCACAGGGAGCTGGAGGCCAGGTACAGACACATACACTCATTCCATGAGGGTCTCTTAGTAGGGGAACAACATTGAATCCTGACTGTATTACATTTACATTTAGTCATTTGGCAGACGCTTTTATCTAAAGCGACTTACAAGTGAGGTACAAGGCAGCAAAAATCTAAGTCAAGGAGAAAACATCAAAGCAAAATGCTATCATTGAAGTTTTGAAGTTTTTCTCTTTCATGAGATACAAGTACGAGAAAGAGCAGAAAATATATATATATATATATATATATATATATATTATTTAAGTGCAAAGGAAGATGCAGAAGAGTGTAGGTAATTTCAAATATTTTTCTGTCTTTAAAAGCACTTCAGGCTCTTCTAAGAACAAAAATACGTAGAACAACACACAAATTAATCAGGGCAGCTTACACTGCAAGATACCCACCTTGTCTTTCAGTCAAAGAATGTTGTGTGTTTCAAGGTACAAGGAGCTTCTGGACAGCAAAACCCAGCTGGAGGAAAGAGAACGTGAGATGAAGGCAGAGAGAGAGGAGATGGAGGCACAGGCCCAGAGAAAGCAGGAAACAGAACGAGAACTGGAACGACTGAAAGAAGACAATGAGCGGTAACACATCCAGTCAATTATTGCGTCTTTGCTTCCATGAGAGCTGATCATGCTCAGTCACCTCCTCCCACTGCACGCATGTTCATTTAAATACAGGGAGCAGCAACAGCAGCAATGCTTCTAAATGAAGCGCAGGAAGCAAGATTCAATTGAACTCTATTTATATAGCGCTTAATCACAACAACATCATCTCAAGGCACTTTACACAAGAAAGTCAAGATTATACAAATATAATCTTGTTTTAAAAGTAGAGAAGGGTGTCTGCTTCCCGAATCTGACTCCCATTCTACTTTTGGAAATTCTGGGAACCACAAGTAGACCTGCATTCTGAGACCGAAGTGGTCTATTAGGGTGATATGATACGAGGAGATCTTTTACGTATGATTGACCGTTTAGAGCTTTATAGGTAAGAAGAAGGGTTTTAGGGTATTCTACATTTAATGGGAAGCCAATGGAGAGAAGCTAGAGAAAGTGAAATATAATCTCTCTTGCCAATACCAGTTAGTAATCTTGCTTCAGAATTTTGGATTAATTGCAGGCTCTTTAGTTAGTTACTGGGTAGGGAATTACAGTAGTCCAAAATAGATGGTAATAAATGGACGGACTAGTTGTTCACCACCGCTTTGAGACAGGATGCTCATTTTCGCTGTTCTAGAAATTTGTTTGAGGTGTGAGGTAAAAGACAAATCCTGGTCAAAAATGGCTCAGATATTTCTTGCAGTTGTACTGGGGGCCAGAGTAATGTCATCTAACGTAACAATATGGTTGGATAACATTTTTCTGAGATTTCTTGGCCCAAACACAATAACTTCAGTTTTATCTGAGTTTAGAAGAAGGAAATTGTAGGACATCCAGGTCTTTATGTCTTTTAGACATGCTTATAGTTTGATTAATTGATTTGTTTCATCTGATTTTATACATAGATACAACTGTGTGTTATCAGTGTAGCAATGGAAGTCTTTGAAATGTTTTCTAATGTTGCGTAGCGGAGACATATAAAGAGTTAAAAGTATTGGTCCTAACAAGGAGCTTTGTGGAACTCCATATCTAACTTTTGTGTGCGTGGAAGATTCATCATTAACGTGAACAAATTGGAATCTCTCTGATAGATGAGAGTTAAACCAGCCTAGTGCGGTTCCTTTAATCCCAATTCAGCACTAAGATCTAACAAAACCAGTATATAGACAAGTCCATTATAGGAGGCCAAGAGAACATCGTGGCGGTTTCTGTTCTATGATGAACTCTAAATCCTGAGTCAAAGTCTTTAGACAGGTTGTCTCTGCGCAGGTGATCCCTTAATTGGTTTGCAACTACTTTTTCAAGTAATTTAGAGATAAAGGGGAAATTAGATATTGGTCTGTAATTGGCTAAAACACTGGGTAAAATGATATTTACATTTAGGCAGGAGCTTTTATCCAAAGCGTCTTACAGAGTAATTTGGTAGACACACACATACACGATGGCTGCCACGCATGGTGCTCATCTGGCCCACCGGGAGTAACTAGGGGTTCAGTGTCTTGCTCAAGGACACTGCGACACGCAGCAGGAGGGGAACTAGGGATCGAACCATACTACTGTCTCACTGTCTCAAATTATGGCTTGTTGTGCTAGTCGAAGTCTTACTTTCCAATTGTGAGATGACAGTTAACTGTAATACATGCAAGTACACAGTCAAAGTCCAAGGATTTAAAATGTCTTATATTGTTAGGTAATTGGTATTTTTACCTTTGATCAAATGATCAAATGTAAATTGTTAATTTTAACAATTAAAATTTGAATAATTTCTTTAAACATGCTTCAATAGGTATTTCTTTATTTGACCTGGACTACACGGGTGATTGTAAGTGAAAGGGGTTGTATATATGTATGTACTCTGATGTTCTCCATAGATCTATAAATTATTCTACGATCTTTGTTTTGGTTTTCAGGCCCAAAACATTGTCTTTGAAACTGCTCTCACAGCAACATTTTGAGGAGCAGGCAGTTGTTTAAGTTGAAAAAGCTCTAAAAACCCACAGTACTCTACCTCATCAACCAGCAGACAGACACAGCTAGCAAGTAGCTGGTGAAGACAGTGAATCATTTAGCAGCTTAAGATCTGATTTTGGTAGAGGCCAGAACAGAGCCAGTAACAGTTCAAACTGCTCTTGTGTCATTTTGCTTTATCTTTTTGATTGTTGGTCAGATAAAAAAAGATCTTGGCCTCTGGGAACCCTTGTACAGTTTGCTGACATTTTATAAAACTGTCAATTAATCAAAAAAATAATAGAATAAATTATAAATGAATGTGAACTTTAGGTTCAGCCTTAAGGGAACTATATGGACAGGGGCCATTGTGTTTAATACCAAACCATGCTATACACTAGTTCAATTCTAACTTACATAAAAAGTTTCATGCCAAAACAATTTGAATCCACGTTGGGAAAATAAAATGTTGCATAGTTATTACTGAATATTACCTAATTTTCCCCTCAGTGATCATTAGGTGTTTCATCTTATCTCATTATAGTTCTCATTACAAAATGAAACATAGACGATTGCTTAGCTCTTCACTGCCACTGCTGCTTTTTGTAAACAATTGTCTAAAACCTCTGCGTGATTCCAGTGCCGCTTCATAATGTGTTCTTCAACCATTTTGTCTGTGATTATGTTATATTCATCTCTTGGTTATTGTTTGGTTTTGTGGAGACTCATTACGTTGTCTAATAACATAATAATGAATTTTAGTCAGAGAACACTTACCAAACAATAATGCACAATAATTTACTGGACACATAACCATCAAAGTGATGAGTAAAGCTCTCATGCTTGTTGTTGCAGGCTGCAGGCCCAGCAGAAGGAGTGGATGGTGTCGCAGGCAGAGCTGCTGGCTCAGGGCTCCGTGCTGAGGGGGGAGCTGAGCACCTCCCAGCTGGAGCGGACTCGATTAGAGGGGGAGCTCAGCATCCTGAGGGAAACCAACCAGAGCCTGGACCTCAGCAACGCCCGCCTCACCAGCCAGTACCAGGTAATGCCCACACGCACACACACACACACACACACAGCTACACATCTGAAGAAACACACAGGTGTTTTGTATGCAAGCTGCAGGTCCATTATGTGCATGCAAAATAGAGATTTAGTGCTTCAGAGTGAAGACACTGTGATACATTACCCTCTTCAAATAAAGAAACAAATTCATTGAAAGCATTGTTGGGCAATTACACAAGCTCTATGATGATTTAATTGCAGGTTTTAGAGAGTATGTTCTACATAGTATCTGAGGTTGGAGAGGAACAACTATCATATTTTCCCAGCTTGGAACAGCAACTGGCTGATTTCTGTTATGTGATATAAAGCTAATTTCAGCTTGACATATCAGGGAGGAATGATATATTGGTCCAAACAGAAAATAAAAACAAATACTGCAGTTAATAAGGTGTATGGGGTATATTTTGCCTTCAGAATAGATTCTTCCTGTGGACTGTTGTCAAACCAGCGCTGAAAATTGAAACTATTTTTTAAGCAGTCGCCAGATGTTTGACAGACCAAACAGGTGGAAATTGACGTCCCACATAGGGTTAAGAAGTCAGTCAGCAGATGTTTCCTTCTGTTGCTGTTACAGATGCCTGGGAAACTACTCCTGAATCACCTGTTTCTGTAAAAGGACTTAGTCTGGACACACAGGGAGACACAGTGGTTGCAGGATTCAATACATGTGCAGACCAGATTGCTATTTTAGATGATTTTACTTTTAATCAAACTATGCACATAGCTTCTGGCTTTAAGGGCAATGCTCATGTAGCAGGTAGGAAAAAGAGGCTTGAGAGTCCAATTTTCAACCACTACTGAATGGGTAAAACAGTTTTCATTTTTACAGTTTTTAAATGGATTAAACAAAGTTTTTTTAGTAGGGTTCATTTTCAGACTGGTTCTTAAAATATTTTGTTTGCAAATACATTCTTTATGCCTCCTACCCTTCTCTGGGCATAGATTGTGCTCTTATATGTTGGATGATAGAAAGGTGGTTATTTTTCACTTTTATTAAATGGAAAAGTTCATCTTGTAACATCACCAGGTGACTGGGTTTTTTTGTGTTAACCTTGGATATAAACTCTAACTAGATTTTCGTAAAGCTCTCATTGCTACGTTTTTTGGTCCATACATCTCAGAAGAGTAAATGTAAAGTAAATGTGTAAATCTGAATGAAGTCTTTGCTCATTTGTGGTTTTGTGCTTTTCAGTGAGCTAGTGTCGAGCTCTGACCTCTTACTTTTCAGTTTAGTCAGGCTTTATTAATCTGCAATTTGCAGTTTTTGTGAACTTTGACCGGAATTTCAGATACAACTACTGAGTGTTGTATCTCTGTCAGTGCACTTTGATACCGCAAAGGTTTTGAGTTTCAGACATTTTTCACAGTTGACACATACTCTGCAATATTGATGCTATTCAACTAAAAATAAATCAACAGAGAAACTTGCAGATCTATTTTGTGTTTTCTATGAACTCTTTTATTTGCATTTTTTCAATTTGTTCTTTGGTGAATGTGCATGTGCACTCTCAAACACATAAAAACTGTCTGTTGAGACTATATTTATAGGCTTGCCTATATATAGTCTATTAAGTATGCATAGAGAAGTAGCCAAAATTATATACATATTTTGATCTCACTGAACTATTTTATTGGTTTGATTTTGTGTGTGCAGCTGCTGACCCAGCTGAAGGGGAACATGGAGGAGGAGAACCGTCACTTAGGGGAGCAAAACCAGAGTCTGCTGAAGGAGAACCGAGCCCTACTGGAGCAGAGCCTGGAGCGCCGTGACCTGCACTATTCGCAGCAGAAGGAGTACCAGTCAGTAGACACACAAAAATGGACACATACAAATCAAAAATGTGTTTAAATGGAGATTCTGACAACAAAACAGAAGCAAATTGAAGAAGAATTCCGATTTATACGAATGCATCTTAACACCACTTTTAATATTATAACAACTTGCATGTGCAAGTTTTATGTAAAGTTAGTAGGCGTTAACACAGTCTGTATTCCAATCCAGTGCATTAAAGCACTTATGTAAAGGTCTGAGACTATGAGACAACAATTTCACAGTCTAGCAGCACTCAGCAGTTGCCTTTTTAAATGACTAATAGACTGGTAGCAGATTTATCTAACTAATAGTAGGCATGCACGTCTCACTTCACCCTTTAAGTCTAATGAACCAAATTTTAAATATCTTTTGTGGCTTAATTTTAAGCTTTCATTTTTTGCAAGATGTTTTTTACAATAACAGCTTAGAATGTCAGTGTGAACCTATCACACATTTGTGTGTGTGTTTCACAGCACATTTTAGCTCAGCACCCTGCCATGTGTTGTCTATAGCCTCTAACACCCATAACACTGGTGGGTTTCCATTACTCATGCAGCATTAAACAGCTATTTATTCTTGAGACCCACAAAAGTGCTCTAAATTTTTAATCCAAATGTTGTCCATATATTGTGGCATGATATCATGTCAGATAATGTTTCAGTAAGCAGACAAAGAATTTCAAAAATGTGCCAATAACATACAATTTAGAATTTATTTGTCAATTGAAAATTAAAATCTGGTTAAGAAGGATGGTTGGAGTAAAGTACATAGCTGCAAGTTGGACAGACAGTGGGGAGTGCTGTGGAAGAAAGTTTTGGTGAGTGTTTTGTCTGTATTTTATTATTTTCCATGAGGAAGGACATGAATCCACACTATGCCACCATCCTGTACATATTCCTGGCTGCAGTTTCACAATATTTCATTGATTTACAGTTGCTGACAGTACAAGAAACAGAGGTACTGTACAGGAAAAGCAGAGACAAAAACAGCCAACTAACAAACATGGAAGTGTCCCTATCCTGGGAATATCCTCCTGTCTGCTTTACAAATGTTGGATGAGTAAGGAAGTGTATTAAACACACTTGTCATACAATTAACCAAGCTCCAACATCTCAGGCAAACTAAGCACTATAACAGGCATTTGTTTTGGCTTTGTCTCATTCACATCTTAAGAATTGAAAACTGGGGACATTCAGGGAGGAGTTAAAGCTACTCTGATAATTTTATACTAATGATACATCAGCAGGGTAGGTAATGGGAACATGTTTTTCAATGGTTAATAAGTAAAGATTCATCAACCCTTTTTCCCTCAGATTGTAATCCCAACAACACTAAAATGGCAACTAGCTACTGAAGTCAGTGGTGCATCAAATGGCTGATATTTCCCGCTGTGAGTTGGAGACTAAAAAAAAGCTAAATGTAGAGTAAATATTGGACGTCCATTCACAGAATCAGCCAGAAACATTTTACATGAATGCTAATGTTGTTACATTTCTGCTCTGTGAAAAAGCAACCGCAAAAGGCAAATAAAAATAGAGTTTGAGATTTTGAGGACACATAATTGTTCCCTCAGGTGGCAGGAATGTGTGTGCTGGTGATAGACACTGCTGACATTTTATTAAACATTGATTAATATTCTGAGTAAGAGCAAATAAAAGGCCTAAAAGCTGCAAGGCTCCTATAACCTATTCTATAAACATTTTAAAATTCTTTTTTATTTTAGTTGTATTTAATCTTTGGCTATTTTATGCCTTTATTACATAATTGGCAATGTAGAAATGTGATTTATTGTCTAGGATATGTAATAAGGTATAAGGTAAGGTCGGGTCTTTTGTAAAATTTGTGATTGTTTTTCCCGCCCACAGCTGTGTCAGTTACCAATTGTCAGCTCATGCTGTCAGTGACTTAGTGTTCCATATTTTTATTCTCAGCCATCTTTCATTCAGCAGAGGTTTGCTGAGCGTGCAGGCTATTTTTCAACAATGCCCCGCTTTGTGTTTGTCCACACCGCAACTCGAACTCTGCAACCCTCTGATCACCAGCAGCAAGTGAACATTAACATCCACATGTTGTCTCTTTTCTATTCTGCTGGTTTAAAAAGAATCAAGTTTAAACAGCACAGCAGGCTCTGTATCTAAGTACTGAGTTTGTAGGAATGGGCTGATTCACACACTTTCAGAATAATCCCATCTACTCATGCTTATTATAAATGTATGAAATGAATCAAACAGACCTACTCATTTTATGTCTTCATCCTCCTCTCAGCTGCTTTGTTCTGATGCTTCATATGTTTTCATTCAGGGAGAAGCTCAGCGAGCTCCGCCGGGAGAAGCAGAAGTTGGTGGAGAAGATTATGGATCAGTATAGAGTCCTCGAGCCCAGCATGCAGCCTTCACACATTAAGGCCAAGTACTCACCAGAAATTTATACACATACCATAAATATACCACTTGCTATTATTGTACAATTCGATGCAATTCTATATCCCCCACACAGGCAAGTGTTTAAACGTATATAGGCAGCGTAAAGTGTGCAGATCAAAAGTATCTATACATTTTTGTGACAATGTAAAAGTTGTTGTTTATAGTGATGCTCCTACGGAGGATTTTTTTTCCTGCAGCTTTCCTAATTTTTATAAAGCCTAATACTGAATTTTAGTTTTTTCTGAAATGAAACCTTACTGGTTTGATTTAGTGTTATGGGGCTCAGGAAGGAAGAGCTCTAAAAACCACTACCTGCTGAGCACCAAAAAACACAGCTAGTAACAATTTAGCAGCAACTGAGCCAAATATTTTGTTACACATTAGGAGGCAGAGACCAAAATCTGATTTAAGAGTAAAAATTGTATCAGATAAACTAAAAATTGTATCAGATAATCTTCATCGGGCGTCAAGAAACGTGACGTTTTATTTCAAATTAATGATAACGTTGCTCTGAAGAACTCCATATATAAACTATATCAACTACTGCGTATGCCAAAGTTGTTTGTGACACAACAGCTTCGCTCAAATGGATAAAACACCAGTATAATTTAGAATGAAAATGTAAAAACATCATCCAGGATCCAAAGAAATTAAATAGTTGACAATGAATGTCAACCATTTGATGCGGTTGTCAAATCTGTTGTCAGTAGTCTACTGTATGTACATCGGTGACATAAAATACAATCCCTACATGCTCATATGTCACAGGTGTTCTGACTTTTTGGTCGTAGAGAAGCTAATTCAACACTATGCTTTTATTTCTGGTTGAATTTATTATACTACATAGTGAGAGATGTAATTTTTTTGTATTACCAGAGTCATACAAAGCAATAAGAAGAAGACTCTAAAGTTTATAAACATGATATTTATTTGAAGGCTGTCTTATTCTTGTAAAAATTAGTATAAATGTGCTAAAGGTTTAGACATAAAAACATGAAAGTTCAGTTCAGTTGTCATAACATGCTTTCAGATTTGCTGTCGTATTACATTTTAGTCATTCGGATGGCAGCTCTAAAGCACTTATGAAATGAGATAGCTGCACTCCAAAAACACAAATACACACACACAAAATCAATACTCTGGCCTTCAGTTTATCACTTTAGTTTTCTTCTACCTCCTTATTTCCTTTTCTTGAGCTGAACAAGTGGCTCTGAGAAGCGGCACTTTACCAAAGGTTTGACTAAGAAAGGAGAAACGAACAACTGAATGCAACCGGCTTAAAAGTCAAATATACATTCATGTCATTGTTATTGTTATGAAGAATTTTCTTCATATGACTTTTTTAAGTCACAGAGCAAGTTTTCCCTGTTTGGTTTTGTCTCACTAAAATAACTTGTATTAGCTTTTGCACAAGTAATTAGCAACATGAGGTTTTACCACAATTTTTCCATGACAGTTATAAGTAGGCATTCCCCTCTTAATATTGATCGCTGTGACTTCTTAACGCTGTGATTAATTCTATACTCATTTGTTGTTTTTAATTAAATAGTATATTTGTCTTTTAATCATTAATCAAAATCATTTGTGTTGCTGTAAATTGGCTTATTGAATTGTAGTTGCTCAAGTTCATACTTGAGCAACTTGAGCATGTTCATAAATACTCAATATGGTAACAGATGTTTGTTCTTTACATCAGGCCAATTTTCACTTGTACTCCTTTTTATTACCCCTAAA
The DNA here is from genome assembly GCA_033026295.1 of Channa striata. NCBI lineage: Eukaryota > Metazoa > Chordata > Actinopteri > Anabantiformes > Channidae > Channa > Channa striata. The sequence goes on along the minus strand of CM065173.1, from coordinate 14,693,652 downwards.
AACCTCATTTTGTAAAGTGTATCTCGACCAAAACTGTTCCTCAAGAAAATCTCTCCACTGCATAAAAATAAGAGGAATCCACACGGAAAATCTGATGTACAATCAGCCTTACTGGCCAAGTACTGTATGCTAACACAGACAAAGAATGTACCTCTGGTCTCAAGGACAGACTCAGTGGTAAAGAAATTATAATGTACATTGTACATACAGTTTGTGTCAGAATAAGAAACTAAATTGGTAAAATAGAATGCAAGGTGCGATTTTTGTGTTTCAAAGTGCATATGACCAACATTTTTCACAAAAAAAATTTAACTTTTAATGATGTTTTGTTGTGTTCAAATTAGTCATCATAAAAATGGGTTCTGTGTCAAGTGATATGCATTAATACAGTTATGACATTTTGATTCTAACATTTCCAAAATGATTTCCTTTATGTCGTGATACAAAGTGCTTTCTTTTGCATATTAAATGACACTTGGCACATATCTTTTTCAAAAATTTCGTGTAAGAAAACAAACACTGTATGACGCACAGGCACTGACGCTTGATATCCTGCAAGTGTTTTCTGTTAAATCGGTTGTTCTGTGTGGGTACACACACACAGATACACACCCACCCACACAGTTCATCCCTCTTTACAAATGGTTCCTGTTCTGTGTGTCCTCATAGGAAATCTAACTGGATTGCAGACAGGATGAAGAAGCTAATCAAACCCCGGGGAGGAGGAAGAGAGGGACGCGCCCTCTTTACCGCCGCGGGCAGCGTGGAGAACCTGGCTGACAGCACCGAATTTACATCAGACACACACACACCTCAGCCTGGTGAGACCACACACATGCACAGCCCAGCACACTGCCTTTTTTTCTCTCATACACAAACACCAGACAACTGGTTTTCACAAAGATATGCTCACATGCTCACCCCATCAAGCGAGGCTACAGGCATGCATACAAATCATCTCATGACTACCAAGTGTGGTCGGCATTGATACCACTCTCTGCTCCTTAGATCTCTCCCTAAAGAGTGCCAAGACTTAGTGAGGCCAGCTTTCTCTGATAATCACATGTTGAAAGGAAAAGATTCACGAGGCTTCATTCTCTTTTTATGCACCTTCACCGTGGAATGCATCTACTGACTGAGGGAAAGAAAAAACTCTGCAGGCATTTTCAAACCCAACATTTAAGCTCCAGACTGCATTCACAATGTTTTTCTCTCCTTTTGACATTCTGTTGTTGTCCCCTATTAATTTTATTTTCACTTGCACTGTGTTTTCTATTATCTCCCCTAAAACCCTGCTTTCTTAACCTACATGTCATGACTCAAACTGGGAGGCTTTTTCTGTTCCTGGTGGTTTTTATTGAGCCTGTTTCCCAGAGAGAGACTCCGTCACCAAGTGGAAGAAGCAACATAGATTTAACCATTATATATTAAAGATGCAAAATATAGGTATAAAACAGGAAAAAAAAAATTAAAAATTACTTTAATTGCTCTAAATAAACAAGAAATGTGGTGTTTTAGACAACGTTGTTTCAGCAACATTCCACACAAACCACTCTTTACATAATAAATAATGTGCTAAATAACTTCATGCTATGATAAATAATAAAACAAAGGAATGTACTCTGTCATTGTAAATGTAAATGCAGGAGAGCAGATCTGCTGTGGACAGGGTTTGACTTTATCTGCCATCAATAATGCCTATGAAAATATTGATCTGGACATTTTTTATTTATCATGGCTCATGGGCTGCTTTAATGTGTTATTTTGTGCATCTATGGGTAATTATTGTGCATGGATTTGGTGTCAGATTAGCAATTCTCTACAACCATCTGGAGCTCACCCTCCTGACAGCTCATTCAGTTCAGCAGCTTCGCTCATCTCATCAATATACTCCAATAGCAATTTTTGGTCTAAATTACTATTGAGTATTGAGTTTTTTTTACTTGTAACATTAGAGGCAACTATAACTTGACAAAGTCTTTCCTACCTCCAGTGATAGAGCAGAAGTACTATATTCTTTTAAATGTCTTTGTTTTTCTGTTAGCCTGTTAACCAGCCACTCATTAGGGAATGTTTATCTTAACAATAAGAAAGGCTAAGTAGAATTAAATTCAATATTAAATTAAACTATGAAAAAAGACTGCCACACTTATATTTCCTTATACATTTATATCATAAATAGTTTATACCTAGTTGTTGGTGTATCTCAGGAGGAATTACATATTACAAATTGTTAAGACACTACTTATAAATACAATAGGATTAGGGGCACTCTGCTGTTCTGCTTGTAGAACTGTGTGCTTCACAATGCTTCTCTTTCCCCCACTCACACACTCACAGACCGTGGCTGGAGGTACCTGGCCATTAAAGCAAGTTTTAGGCTTTAATGTGTTGCTCAAGGACATTTAGACATGAGAACAGAAGGAGCGAAGTATCAATCCTATACACCTTTTATGATTTCTGAAGCTGACTTTGCACTGTAAAAAATTTCCTATGTACTGTATATTCCTGGTTTGTGCTCTACGGCGACTTGATGGCAAGCTGTGATAAAATTAGCATAGAGGAACACCTCATGCTGAAGGCCTTTTGTACTGAAATTAAACCATCGTCAGCTAACATTCTTACTACAGTTTTTATAGATTTAAACAATAATCATTTCTCAACCTCGAACTCGTCTCTGTTTCAGACCCATGTAGTGCTCCAGTGTCTCCCTCTCCCTTGAGAAAAGCACAGTCCCACACAGAGACGGACATCTCTGCTCCCGGGACTCCAGCCACACGTTCTGGCTCTGGGGGACGTCGTAAGCTGGGATCCCGTCACGGCTGGGGCCTGGGCCTGGCCAGAGGAGGCTCTGGGGCTTCCCAATCCTTCAGTCCCGGTGACAACAAGACACATCCCCGCCTGCGGCTGCAGTCAAGCCAAAACACTCCCACTGTCCTCTGGGAAGGAGAGAAGGATGAAACAAATGCACCCCAGGCAGCAGACTTGACACTGAGAAGTCAGGAGGGTACAGAAGGGGATGAAGGCAAAGGTGAGAAAGACAAAGGAGAATTAGCAAACTGATGTCAGCACAAACACTACAATACAAAGCCTTTAGTCTGATTTAAATAAAAAGAAAGACAACTGTGAGTTAATGGTGTCTTTGTTATTTATTAATAGAAAATGTCCATAAATAATTAGTGTTTTAGTTTATAATAGCATTTTAAAAAAGGTAAAATTCAAGCTGGATAAAGACATTGAGTAAAATTGTTTAAAGTAAGTACAGTAAAGTAAATTTGTGCCTTGAGACTGGTCATAACTCCTACAATAATTCAAAGTATAGTTAATAAAATATGCATGTGGTTAATATAGTGTGATCTTCTCTGCCTTCCAGAAAATCAACACTCCGCTGACGACACAGCAACGGCCTGTGAAAGAACTTGAGTCTACTTTCAATTAAAAACGTGTTTTATTATAAGTGCCTACAGTATGTTTCCAAAAAGACTTTTCTGTGTTCCTATTTTGGATAGCAGTCTATTTTAGTTTTTAAATACATGAATAAAGAAACCATTATACTATGGATTTCCAGTGTTGGTGAGATGTTCTCCTCCATGGGCCCTAAAACTGACATCATTTAGTAAAAGACTATCAAGTTAAAAATGCAAATACATCAGAAACATTGTTATTGCAATAATGAAAATGTAGTTTGAAAATAAACATACCACTTTATTGCTTTCAAATAACTCCCAATAATTTTCTATTATTTCAACCTTCTTTTAACTTGGTGACATTTATTAGTGTGTCATTTCAGTCATTGTAGCAATTGTCCAAAATGACTTCAGTTCAAGTGACAAAGCAAGGCAGCAGACACAGTAATTAGCCTCTGACTCTCATCTGATGGGATCAAGGGAAGAAATAATGTGTTGGTTAAAGACACAAAGTGTAGAGAGGAGTGGGTGGCTGGGTGGGTCGGGCAGTAAAACGTAAGGCTTTAACACTGGATACTACTCCTCATTTATATTGACCAATGCTGTGATCATTCCCCAACATTAAAAACCAGTCTCCTCACCTTAGCCGAACATTCATGTTGAACTAAGCCATGATCTGCCCTAAAGTGACTGTAATAGAAATTTTAATAACGACAAAACAAATAACTGTGACATTGTGAAATCAGTCGTTCATAGTGATAAACGTAGTTAATTATCATTTAGGCTGCACCTCTTAGGTTTATAGCTCATGGTTTAGTTGAGTGGCCTGGATCGTTAAGCCCGATTTATACTTGATGGGGACAGTGTTCCTGCTCGCATTCGCTGTAATACCTTTCACACTGTATTTGTATTATTAACGAAGAGCATGATTTATTAATGTTTTGAGCTTTATTTTTGACATTTTACTACATTTCATCAGTTACATGGATGTATTATATGCTATAAAGCTGTCAGTGGAGATTCTTGTCATATGTGTAACATAGAGTTTACTGTGCTTCATGCAGTTGAAGAAATACTCAAGTGGAGCAGAGCTGATAGAAGTACATGCCATCATATGCAAATTTCACTCCAGCATTAAAGTTCAGCACTGGAAGTGCTTCATCCTGTCTTCCATAAACCTTCACAGGATTAACTGAAAATGTTCGGTGTTCCTGCTGTTACCTCTGATCGCCTCTTCTTTAAGTTGGCTCATTTAAAGTCAAAAAAGTATCACTTTTAAGAGCTGATCACATATTTTGTGATGCATGCTTCAAGGAAACACCGATGAGCTGTAGATATCAAGTGCTCATAAAATGCTGAATATTAGCTTTGAAGCAAGGGGAATCAAACACAGGTGATTAACAGATAAGTTAGTGCTTAAGCACTCAATAATAAAAAAAAATGATTTTGTCATCTGCAGTGGAGATTTAGACATGAGTTAGGGTAAGATTTATGCAAGAATAAAAAACGGAATACATAAAGCTAATAATAAACCTCTTTTTAACCCTTGGATCTGATCTGTGTGCAGCAGCAAAACTATGGAGAAACTTCTCCGTCTGGTTCACACATGGCTGAAAATAACATTTCATTTTAGGGTTCCTGTGTTAATCCAGTCATTGATCTAATGGCAAATGATCTGCACTAGTGCTTCAATGGAGAATCCTCCTTAACTCCTTTTACCGTTGCACCAAATGGTGTCAGTGTAGTGCTGGCCAGCCCTCTGTCAACAGACAGACAGACGGATTGGGGGGGGATTAGCATGCTGCTTTCTAAATGAGCAGACCTGAGAGTTCATCATGAAGCTAAAAGGGCCCTCATATAAGACAGGCAGCTTCCAAAGAGCTCCTGCCTCCCTCCCAGATTAGGGTGAGGACACGTCAGCTTTTCCAGTAGGGGTTGTTTTTGAGTGTGTGCGTGGGAGACAACACTAAGGATAATAGCAGGCTGTAGCTCTTTCTATCTAGCCAGCCCTCCCTAAACACACATTCTGAATTATGATTTGCAAATGACAAATGGATTGCTAATACAATTCATGAATTATGTAGTTGTCATGGTGACATTAATCAAAAAACAGGCCCCTTTCTCTCTGCGCCGAACATTGTGTTTGTGGAATTGAGATGCATGACGGGGGCTGCACACCGAGCTGCCTGAGTGAGCGCAGGGCAAAGCGATAGCAAGATATTGGTTCTGCCAGTCACTCAGAGGCTTATTATGAGTGCAATGCAACAATCACACGCCCTCAAGCACACAGACAGACAGAGCCCAAAGAAAAAAAAACTGAAGGGTAAAGCTTTAAATTCTCAGCGGAAGGGCCTTGTGGTTAGCTATGCATGCACAGGTTGTTGTACTCCTTGTATAAACCTCTGGGCATTATGAAGAAATCCTTAAAAAGGAGAATTGTTTTTTTTATGTATCAGTTTGCAATTAATCTCTCGTTTATTCAGCACGATCTCTTGGTATAATAAGGTAATATTTTGAAGGAAGGCTTTGTACCTGCGAGCATAACAAGCAGCAACAACACAAAACCAGTCAAATAAAACAGTGAGAGAAAAATCTTGGCACAAAAAGAATGATTAAATGCCATCTCCAGCCCTGATTCCTAAAGCGATGAATGATGGATGACTGCTTTGGTTGACATCACGGTTGGATCTCAAGAGTACGCTCAGCTGCTTAATTATTGAGCACCTGAGGGGTGTAACACTATCAAACATCACTTTTTCAACACTCCTTTTCAGTATTTGTGACCATCCTACTCCTTTTCTCTCAAGGTTAATCTGCCGTTTTCCTATATCTCAGTGAATTTCTGTCTTTCATCTAACTAACCGCAGCCTGTTTTTATTTTTCTTCATCACCCTCCTCTGCCCATTTACCCACATTCCTTGTCTGGGCCATCAAATTTTAATGACTGTCTTCCTAAAGAGCCTCCAGCGACCAAAACCTCACTTACACCACTTAGTCCTCGACCCGAACAGGCCTGGCATCCTAAACACTTACAGGTGCATTAGAGTTTAGTCTAGTCCCCATTTTCGCCTCTGAGATTAGCCATCAACCAGACCAAATCAAGTCGTTTTTATTTCTCTTCTCAGGCTTGTTGCTGCAGTCTGGCTGATTTAGAATCAGCGCACACCACTGAAACTTCACTTTGAGTTAATAAAAAGTTGTAATTCATGGATTGTTGTTAGGCATTTTCTCCCAGCAGGTTGGGCAGGCACCAAGACAAGAGAGCGGTGAGGTGATCTTTGATCGAGAAGTGGTGGTGTAATTCAATTAATTATATTTTGCTCCAGGCAACAGAAGTCGGGAAGGGGATCATTGAGATGGAACACAATACAACTAGGTGGAAAAATAACAAGTGGAGTGTGTGTGTGCGCACACTGGCTGACCCTGCAACCTCGCCTCCTCACAAAACTGTCAAAATCTCTGTGCTTTTACCAGGCTTTTACTCAATGAGGTTAGCCCAAAGGTGAGTTCGTTCATCTATAACTTCCCTCCCTCTGCCTCCATCCATCTCCCCATGTCTTCCTCTTTACCCCACACTCCCTCTTCTTTCTATTTCATCATCCTCTTTTCTCTTTGCTTCGCTCGTTCCTCCTCTCCTAACAGTGTGTCCCTGCTGCTTCCCTCCCTCCTCCCTCACGCACTCCCTTTCTCTCCCCTAGTGTATTAAGGGGCTTTGACGCTCTCAGTAAAAGCTGATTTATTCTCTGGGTGGTATCGATCGGTTTCTGCATTAAAGATTATAATTCATTACCCCAGCCCCTTTTAATACATTAAACACTCAAAATAAAAATAAAATAACCCCCCACCGCCCAGACTCCCCGCATTCCGAGGGTGCGGGAAACACTCTTGTTGAGACGTCCGGCCTGTTGTCTTGTGTCACAGAGCTCTGTGTGTGTGTGTGTGTGTGTGTGTGTGTGTGTGTGTGTGTGTGTGTGTGTGTGGTACTGACTGTGAGCACAGTCTTCGTTTTTCTGCACACACTCATGCAGGTTGACACATGTTGAACACACACAAGAAGAGGCGGAAAAAATGAACGGAATCCGAAACAAAAGGCAAATAATGGCAAACATTTTTCAATTTCAGTTCCTCTAATGTTAGACGTTGCCACATTTCTGTGTGTGTGTGTATCATGGTAAACTGAACATCTTGTGCACCTTGTGTGCGGGTTGGTGTAGACAAAATCAGACATTAGAAGGCATCACCTTGGTGTCTGGAAAATTTTTCTGAAAGCTTTTAGTCATCTGAGCAGCATGTTCCTGGGGAGCCTGCCACAACTTTAAGCACTGAGCGTTTTTGCTTTAGTGAAATATCTTAAAATGTCGGCTAAATGGATGTGCTCAAAATTCATGTTTCCTACATGATTATTCACTGACTTTAATGATGACTTCTCCTCCAGAATGGGCAGGCTGAGATATTTTCCTGCCGTCAAATTCCTCGACAATGTGACTGTTAGAGGGATGGTTATGAAGCCTCAACTCGGGACTGATTTGTAATAACTCAGGCTCATTATCAGGTACAAATCAGCAAAATTCTGTGTGCTAAAACATGAAGCTATGATTGTCAAAATGACCTGCTGCACACCAGTGTGTTACTTCTTGTTTGCACACTGAGTGCAGCTCCTCTTTTTAATGGTGGATTAATTGACATCATATTGTGCAGACAGTGGCACAGATATGACTAAGGAAGTGGATTTGGGTTGAATTTATGTTGGCTGTAGTAAAATCAATAACGGTGGAAGACAATTTGTTCTGCCTCAAAGTCGTCTTTTCATCATTTACATGAATTTCCGGACTCACAGCTGAAAGCACCACCTTCATCTGACTCCAACAATGCTTTGACCACCAACAGAATATAGATCCCTTCCAGACAGGTCAAGTTAAGGATTTGTGTACTGCCTACGTACACTCCCCTGTTTGTCAATACTTCTGGCCTCTGTGGGATAGTAAGGATTTAAGCAGCGCCATGTGTCCCCTATTGATTTTACCCCAAATGGCTGCACCAATTCCCTGCACAAAACAAGATTGCCCTTCCCCATTGCCTTGACAGATTGATTTTGTATCTTAGCCACGAGGACTTGAGGAGCAATCCCTCTGATTCTTGCCTCCTTGCCCTGTCACTCTGACAGACAATTTCCCTCTCCATCCTTACCTCTGCCTGTCTCTCCTCCTTCCCCTTCCATTAAAGGACTCTTCTACCTCTAAGCTCTAACTTCTCTCTGTCCGTCCTCCCCCTTCTTTCGGCTTCCACCCCCCCTCCTCTCCCACCGCCTCTCTTTCTCCCTGACAGGCTTTCAGACAGTAAATCAGAGACATTGATCCAGTGCAGCGCCCAAGTGTCCTGGATTCTGCTAAAGAGCCATTTTCATTTCACAAGCAGTTTACTGGCCTCGCTACCCCCCACCTATAAACATCGCCCTCCTCCCTCTTCTCTCGCTCTCTCCATCATGGCCTCATCCATACACATCAACCGTCTCACCTCTCTCCTCTCCCAGATCCTCATCCTCTCTGAGAGCCGGCCTCCCACTTTTTGCTGCTGACAAAAAGAAACACCTTGAGTGGTTTGAAACATTTCCCTAATACATACTGATTACCCACACGGGCAAACTGCACACACTCATTGTATACCTAGAGCTCTTCGCTAAACAAGATCCAGAGCTCAGCAGGGTTCTGTGAATTGGTTTCAAGAGGTCTGACTCCAGCAGCATCAGGACCAAATTTGTTTTCCGCTAATTTGTTTGACTAGAGCACAATTACCAAATGTGCAGAGCTACAAGATTACATGTTCACTAACATGCCACCCCATTTTACATAAGAGTTTTTAAATCACACTCATCCCAAGGGCGGGGAAACACCCAAGATGTCTGGCCTGTGGTCTTGTGCCCCAGAACTTCGTGTGTGTGTGTGTGTGAGTGTGACTGGGTCAGACATAGAGTCACCCACAGATAGTAAAGGAGGCACCTACCGCAGTGGTCTTGTAAGACAAAGATAAAGAGACAAATCTCATGTGATCATAAAGGTTTTAGTTTTTGTATTGAAAGCTCCAGAGCACCTTCTACATGCCGCTCAATGAATAAACACGTGAAACTCTGTGACTCGTCTCATATGGTTTAAAAATTCACATCCCACAGTGGTGATTGTCACTGCTAATTGGCATTTAGTCTACGAGCCACCTTTGAAGCAGCGTTTATGATTGTGATTAAGTCTGATTAACTAATTGTGATTTACAGTGCCCTAAGCCACCATTTATTTTGAGGTTTAGTGCACTTTAACTAACAAGAAGCAGCTGGAATAATACCTCATCTTGTCACTTTTATAAGCAGTTGGTTCAAAGCTTAGCTCTCAGCTTTCCCACCTCAAACGCGTGACGACCTGAATTTCATTAGGCTCCAGAACCTTCTGTCTGCCTGTGGCCTGGAGCTTTGTGAGGTGCTTCAGGAAGATAACATATCACGGCTGCAGATTCAGAGGCTTATAGGCCAGAGATGTCAAGAACAGAGGCTGCAGCAGTACAAAGCAGCAATGGGCTGAAGGACATCGCGGAGAGCTGATCTTTCTATTCAGTTCCCTGCAATGCTTATAGATGCATAGAGAGGAAAACCACCAGTTTATGCAGGAAGGGTCTGAATTTCAATATAGAAATGTTGCTTCTTGGTCACATGGTGGCTGGAGGCCTTTCTTGGATGAATTCACTTCTCTATGAATTCACTTGCTGCATTTACATAATATCAGCTGAACGGAAAGAACGAGAAAACCCACATTATTCTGACTTGCCCGTGTTAATCTATTATTCCGAGGTGGTTACCCCCACCACTAGCCTGTAGTCACAAAATTTAAACTGCATAAATTACCAATTTTATATTTCATCCTTACAGGTGAAGTTAACACGTGAAACAAACTGTCCATAGATCCTTTACAGTTCAGTGAAATAACTGTGTTAATGCTGTATTTTAGTGTAGATGTAATTGCCAGTAATGGAGGCTTTGCAGCAGCTTTGACACGAGTTGACACTTTCTTTCAGAAACCCACAATATTTCTGACCTGGAATAACAATACAAAGCTGACATGAATGGATGGTTTTCGCAACTCATAATTCCGAACAGAACAAAAATGGGGCATATTTCTGTATTGGTCTCAATTTCCCTGTGAGCTCATTGTTTAGAAACACCTGTTTAGAAACACATGTTAGAGAACTGCTGCCTCAAATTGTTTCTTTTTTATTTTTTATTAATGCTTAAAGCTTCCTCTGACTTCCCTCTATTAAAAAATCTCTGCTTCTAGCTAAAAACTCATCTGGAGGAGTTTTTATAATTAGACATTCATATGATCGTCATGTAGAGAAGCTCTTTAAAAGTTGGTTGACCACGGTAACAACCTCCATAGTGTGAGCAACAAGATGACATAATCAGAAATAAAGGTTCCTCTGAGTGATGTCATCTGGAGGCGTTTTCAGCTAGAAACAGAGATATATATTGATATAGATAAGTCAGAGGGAGCGTTTAAATACACGTGAATAGTTACAGTTAGGTTTTAAGCTCAAGTGTGTCCAGGCCTTTAAAGACACTGATGTGGGTGTTTTCTCCTTATCTTGACTGGTGAGGTCATCTGACTTTCACATGCATAATTAGATTATTGTCTCATCAAGCATGATTGGATTTTTGTCTCATCTTAGATGTCAGTGCAGCACAGTACGTACTGTTCACCTGTACGCAGTGCTGAGAGGAGCTGTGTCCAACATCACTCCGTCAGTGATTACTCATTACATGACAGACACTAGAGTGAGAATGAAAATGAGTTTAAACTGAACATTCACACTCACTGTATGAACATTCATAATTTCTCAATATAAACAAAAACAAAGATTCACACAACTGTAATGTTTGCACCTGTAAGCAAGCAACACATTACAAAGTGGGGCTGTTGGCAGCACAGCTCGTTCTTTTGTTCAACTGGGGGATATTTAGAGGACGATATATAGAGCATAAATTTCACAATTGGTACACCGGAGAGTAAACACAGCACAAATAGCAATTTCAGCCACAGCAGAGGCCTAATCAGCTCCAATAATTAAAATCACCTGTGTGGGTTCACTGGGGCACTTGGAAAGGAACATGTGCCAAATTATTGATCTTCAAAGTGAGCGGCTCCCTCCTTTTCAGGCTCACAGCAATGACAAGGTTTAATAGTGGGACTAACGTGTCTCCGAGTGACAAAAATTTTCTCAAGACAAATACTTTAACTGCGAAGCAACTGACGTCCTATATAATTATACTGTTGATGCCCCTGCAACACACACACACACACACACACACACACACACACACACACACACACACACACACGTGTTTAAATTAAAGAGCTTCTGACACTGCAGTTAGCTGAAATGCCCAGACAAAACAATGAACAGCTGAAACACAGCAAGATGAAACCAACATCCAGAGAGCTTGATGAAAAACAAAAAGAAATCTATAAAACCTTTGAATGCACAGATTTTAAATAATTATCGAAAGCAGAGAAATGCAGGTTCTGAATAAGTGTTAGATTAAAACCACATAACATGAAATCAATAAGTAAAAGGACAAAGTGTCAATTAGGCGTCTAGGAAAAATCCACAAGCGTAACAGCAATAAACATATTTAAGTGCCAAGAAAATGTGGACAACTTGGCAACAGCGGCCATCAGTCTGAAATAATGCTTGATCAAACGCCGGAGAGTGAACTGCCACCACATACTGTCAAGTGAGCAAGCGGGACACTGACGCAGACACACACACACACACACAGTATTTAACTATTCGAGGTATTAAGAGTACACACGCGTGCACGCACAGGTGTGTTGGCAGGCAATGAGCAGCCAGTAATTTCCAGGGCCAACAGGATTATCAGTGTATGTTCTGGAAGATGGCAGGGAATCAGCCTTCAAGTTAACAAAACAGTTAGCGTAATTGGTCTTCATCTGTCATCTCAAACAGAGCCGCGGACTGTCTGAGTCCGAGAGAGGAAGGAAGAGAGGGAGAGAGAGACAGGGAGAGATTACTGACAGGACAGTGATGAAAATTGGTTGGAGGATAATGAGTCTCGTTGTCTTTTCATCCTCTCATCTGCTGTCTCTCTCTCTCCCCCTCTCCCTCATTATTCAGAGTGACTGGTCGGAGAGGAGCTTCACAGTCTGCTGCTTATTAAAAAACCCAGAGTGCCTTTAGATGAGTTCATCAGGCTCTCCATCCCTCTTTTCCTTCCATCCCTTCATCCTCCCGCCGGCTCTGCATCCTCTCATCCCCACCATTTTTCCTCCCCCTCTCTCAGTTTGAACTCCTACATCCTTCCCCCTCTCTGTCTCTCTATCCCTCCCTCATCCATCTGTTTATTTTTTCCACCGTCCTGTAGAGTAGAACAGCGAGAAAGAGATGAGAGGAGGAGGAAGAAGAAGAAACAGAGGCCCAGACAGCGAGAGAATCAAAGAGCTCAGAAGAGGAAAAGACAATCCCCTTTCTGACAGACGAAGCTTTTATTAAAAAAAAAAGGTGCTTTCTCCTCCTTTGCTGTTGATATATTCTTTGTAGTTTATTTTCCCCCTACAAGCCTTCTCCTTCCTCCATCGCCACACTCCACCTCCCTCCTCCCCGTGCGTCTCCACCACCGTGGCAGATTGTTTGGAATCAATAAAGATGGTTGTTGGCAGATGAAAGTCGTAGGGCGGGACGGTGGCTCGCTAAATACTCATTTCGCTTCACACAAATCACTGCCTGTGTCCCGCCGGCACGTGACGGATACATCCTGCAACAAACAATTAAAAACTCATACAGATGCACTGTAGGGAGAAGCATGATGGCGCTCGCATAAATACACATATGGTGTGTAGTGAGAGGCAGACAGACAGTGAGGGGAGATGGGATTTGGACAATGTGGAGACAAAAATGGAATAAAGGAATAAGAGAGGAAGGGGGAGGATTGATGGTCGTTGTTAAACAGGAACAGGTGCAGTGGTCGACACTGAAAAACTGTAAGATGATATTGCTGATTGAAGGATTCAGATAATTTATGCAAATAAGAGTAGAAACACTGCAAGATAGAATACGTCACTATAGTGACATGAGAGACTGTGGGGCCTTTTAGCCACATACAGGGACAAAAAAAAAGTTGTACACAAAACTTATATCATTGCATTTTTGAGCAGCTTCATAATTACATTCAATTAAAATATATTTACAAAACCAAAAGTACATATGAATCAGACTAACACTACCTCACTGTGTAGTTTTGTTGTTTGTGGTCAGTTATTTAGAATTTCTTGTAACGTTCGGTGGAGTGTCATGGTGGCACACACACTTCATCATTCTGAGACTGAGTTTTTCAAATAAATGGCCGAAGCTGTTTACTTGTGAACACTAAAAAAAATGATTTATTGTGTTATTTGGCGTTTGCTGTTGTCACATACTGTACACGGATTAGCTACAAATGCACCACCTGGGGGTTTTAATTTTGTGGCATACAGGGGTCAGCATGGGAAAACGTAAAGCTGGCTGTGATCGACAGGTGTCAGAACACACAGGGCACCGGAGCGCGCCGCGTTTGGAGAGGGTCCATGCTGACACCCTGTCAAAATCAAAACCCACAGGTGGTGTTATGTGGAGTAAAAATAGTACATTTATTTCTGAAATAGAGTGAAGCAAACATTTGTGAAACATTATCTACCTGTAAATTGAAGTATCTGTCTGCGCCTGCAGTAACTGGTGTGACCCCCTTTTTGCAGCAGTAACTTTAACCCAACCTTTCCTCTAAATGTTTTTCAGCTCTACACATCAGCTTGAAGGGATTCGGCCCATTGCTCTGGACAGAACAGATTTACGGACCTGAGAGATGTTAGTTGGCCTCCTTGAATGAACCCCCAGCTTAAAGTCCTTCTACAGCATTTCAGTTTGATCAAGGTCCGTACTTTGACTGGGCCACACTCCTGCTTTTACCGATCTCTGCTGGAACGACTTGTGTGTTCACTTTCTGATAAGTTTCACTCCACAGAGTGAATCTGACATTTCCTAGTAGAATTTGTGTGAAAACCTCAGAATTCAAAGCTCTGCTAACGATGGCAAGTCGTCCGGGACCAACGGCAGAAAAAAACAGGTCCAAATCATGATACTGCCACCGCCATGAGTCACAAACGGGATAAGGCTCTTCTAGTTTATCAGCAGGAGCTGCTACCTCCTTGCAACTCTACCAAGGACACTGTGTCTTTTTGACGTTCTCCCAACGTCGCAATCATAAACACTGGTAGGAGCCACTGCATTACAGGCCTTTATTTTCCTAGACGTTAACCTGGGGTTCACTGTAACAGCTGGACCATGTTGTGCTTCGCTCTTTGTGTTGATGGAACACTCCGGTACAAATCTGTACGCGATCTCGCTGAAATTCTCATGTAACCCCTTCTCCCATGTCCTCGATCCCATTTTAAGTTGTATTTAACGAGAACATTCTAATAAGTCCATAAACTTACAAGTGCCAGTGTATAAAGTAAAATTAATACAACTAGCTGAGCGCTTTACTTGAGTAAATCTACTTTATTTTCCACCACTGTTGACAGATAAACAAAGCCCCTCCTTCTGTGAGAAAATGAGGTAGGAAATATTCATGTGAAGTGTTCCCCAGTGACGAATAGCTCACTGACTCGTATCGCATGCCGAGAAATAATCAATTCATACACACCAGAAACTGTGTGATTTGTTTTAATAAGATGTTGTCATAGTCTCACACACATGCACACAGGCTGGAATCGTAAAATTCAAACAGCACAGAGGATGTATAACTCATAGGGCTGTAGGATGAGCCACTGATCACAGACAATAAAGGTCAAGCTACCTCTACAGTGCAGCTTTAAGTGAACACAGTCTTTTTGTCATAACACTGCACTTTACCTCAAGCATTAGAGAGAAAAATAGACAAACTAATCAACAATCTCAGAAGAGCCATTGTGCACAATCAAAAAAGCAATCATCCCTTTAGGAGTTATCTTCCTGTTGAAAGAGGTCTTGATCTGCGTTAAAAGCGAGGAGGAATCTGGATGTTGAGTGTGGCGGAGTGTATCCACAGCAACCAAATCCGACAAATCCACTCGCTCAGAGTTTACTCTTGAGAGTGGCCCCGGTGGGATCTGAGAGAGAGAAAACATTTGTAATACAAGAGGAAGAAAGCATTTTATCCCGGTCATGCAGTGGTTAATAGCATTTTGGCCTGTGGAGAGTCTGGTTGCTTCAGAGGGATCTGTTAGTGAGGATTAGTCACTGTCTGTCCAACATGGCTAAAGACACACTCAAAACATGCAAACACGCGCACATACACATCAGACAGACAGCCAGTGTGGGACGTGCCAGGTGTTGGAGACACATAAGGTTTATAGTGGAGACTTGGAGGTCTGCCTGCAGCAGCTCTGTCACACAGACAGACAGTTCCGGTCCATCTACCAGCCAAGCACCGCTACCGCTCGCTCACTGCTGCTACAAAATCTGCTGCACATCCATTAGAGGAGAAAGACACCAACAGCTAGCACAGACTTTTTAAAGGGACACACCTGCATTTCTGCTCTTTAATCAACTGACCCTGTGTGAGGATGTGAAAAGTGCTGAATTCATGCTTCATGTGTTGATGCTGAACTGTTGAGCGGAAGCTTAGATTCATCAGAGCAGTAGGATAACAGGAGCTGCTACATTAAAGCAGGATGAATCTCAAATTTACTTTGACTCAACTTTACAATGTGAATGTGAAATCAAGGATAAAACTATGCATACGTCCGTAAGGCAGCATTAATTGATTTGTTTTGGCCAGCTGGGTGCAGAGGAACAATCTGTATGCGTACGACACTGATTTATTACGACCCTATAAATTCATTATGGCAAATGTGAGCAAACAGTGGCATGTTTACACACTCACAGGGAACCATTACCATTCATATGGAGCTTTATTCACTCACGTTCGAGCTGTGTTTTGGTTTCCACCATCTCCTGAATATGTGTCTGATATTGTATTTTCTAGATGCTCCACAGTGTCAAACAATTAGTCTCTGACTTAACTTCCATTTATTTGGTGGAAAAAATGTATACAGTGAGTTTATTAGTTTTGCAGTAAAACCGGTGCCTGTTTGTGTATCACAAAATGAATAAGGTATGAGTCCAGTATGCTGAAAATGTTGAGTTGAGCAGGTGATCGTTCTTTGTGTGTGACACCTTTCACATGACACATGAGTCATTTGATCTACTGTTAATATAAAAAAATATATGTTACTGATATTTTACACCAGCACAGATTTAAGTGAACAAGTACATTTTTAGCAAAATGTAAAGTAATTTAACTTAATTCTAGCTATAGTTCAATTTCCCTTAAACAATTAGTGAAGGCGCTCAAGGAAATCACATTAGGGGAGTGTAATGACGTTTTCTCCAACCAAAAAAAATAAAATAAAATAAATTATGACAATATGTTTTTGCCTTTTATTTGAGGCCAAATAGAAATCAGCTGCTGCAACATCTTCTGTATTCTTTGTAGTACAAGAACAGACTTATTACAGACTGTTAATATTGGGCTCACAGCCTCAGAAATCTGGTTCTTACACAAAACATAAATCTTCAAAAACAAGTTGCACACTTTCATTTAATTACATTTTTTAAATATTGAATAATTTCCTAAACAACTGGGCACTGCAGCTTGTAGTGAACATTACTCAGACTGGGGTAAATACTGCACATGTTGAGCACTAATATCTTAAGATTAATACACATTGAGTTTTTCCAGTAGCGAGGCAGATTAAGTAAAAAAAAAATGAGGGTGTGTAAATGTTAATGATCCACGTGTATTCCAGTGCAACAAATCACTGATGTCGTTTACTAGTTTTGGGAGGTCTATGGCTCAGAGGAATTACTGTACAATATATTAGGTTCTGGATACACAGGAAATACCTTTTACTAAGAGCAACTCACTGCTGATTCTGGCATTTTCGCGACAATAAGTTTCTGAAAACAAGAAAAAAACTGAAGGTCACGAGTTGTGTCATTTAGGCTCATAATCACAATTCTACATTATACTACTTGACACTGGGAGGTTTATAGTTCTGTTGTTACATCTCCATCTACAAAATACAGCTTATTAAACTAGTGTGTTTAGGTTGTTGGATAGAGAGTACAAGGGCATCGCAGTTTGAGATCCCATTATTTTTAGCAATTGATCTTTCCTGAGGCCCACATTAAAATGAAAGAGAAATCGTTCCTGGTATCAGCCACTACTGTCTGCAATAAGATTAAAAAAATAAGACTCTCAACCCAGAGTCTGAGTTTAAAGCTTATGTTAGAGATACTGCTGCAAAGTTGATTGGATTCTTCTCTTATTTTTAATAGGCTGCTCTTCTTTTCTCTCTTTAACTCCTTTTCTGAGGCGCACACACGTAAAATGTTTGAAATCCTGACTTAATGGTATGTGTTCATTTTGTCTTGTACCTGAAGCACCTGTGTTCAAATTTAAGGTAAAATGATGTTCTGAACACAGGTAAGAACTCTCTGTATATTTTGCTCTGAACTGTTAAGCAGCATGCATATTAATGATATAGTGTTGTATTCAGAGCCTAGAGGCATTTCCCTTTTGCTTTGCTTTACTGCCACTGAGACCATGAAATTTCTCATTAATTTAAAATTAAACACAGCAGTCCCTGGTTTCTGTTCTTCATGCTGCCACTTTATTGTTGTCAGTAGATTGTGAAGGTCTGACTGTTTGTTGTGGGGAATGTCTGTTGTTTATAATTTGTAACTTATATCTACGTTTTTTTGTGGAAATATAAAACAGAACAAACTATAATTGTTGTAATTTCTCTGTCAGATCTAAAAGCATAGTGAGAAGTGGCAAAGACACTAATTCGTGTCCACAGCAGTCGCCGGCTTTGTGTTGAGTGACCCAGTTCCGTCTGAATACTTTAGATTTTCACCAAAAATGATGCAGAACTCCGCAGCCATAGAGACGTTGTAGAGGTGAACATTTGTATGAGTTTCTTTCATCAATTTTCTGACTGTTTTGTTGGTCTTGAATTAGTTGCTGTGGCAGCAGCTGTGTGCCAAGTCATATGAAAAAGTAACAGTTTTATAAAAGCAGAAAGCGTCTCTCTCCAAATGTTTTGGAGGCGAAGGGTGAGTCTGATTTATAGCAGCGGTAAAGTAAGACATTCGAGGTTAAGACTGGAGTTGTAATACCAGCGCTTAATTTGAATAATTGAGTGGATGACTGATCATGCTAAGGAGCCCAGACTTGCTTGGCATTATAACACGATCAATCACGAGTGTAATCAAAACAAATGGGTGAAGTCATCATGTCACGGCTCAAACCAACATAAAATTTACGTATTTATTAAACTTGAATGGTTCAGATCAATCCGCTATGATGGGACACGGCTTCCTTGTCAGCAGGTGAGATGGGACCCAGTGCATGTAGAATAGAAGTTTGGAGTCTTGAAACAGGGTTGTGTTTTTCCCCATACAAACTAGATGCCTTTCACCTTCAGAGGAGAAAGCTTTTAATATTTTCTGCCTCGGCAACAGTTTGTAAACGAGCGAGGTTGAAGCCAGCAGTGCCCATTACTTGTATTCAGGAATGAACAAAATGCAATTTCAGTTAAGTGAGGTTTAGGAACAGGCAATTTACTCCAAAAATATGACAAGTGCTGGTTGGAGGAAATGTCAGGGTTTCCTTCACACATGGGTTAAGACTGCCCAACTACAGACTAAATGTGGTTATTTCTGCTGATAAAGTAAACTACACATGTTGGGACACACCATGCCAGTTACCTGAACAATAAGCTGCTGTCATTGGTCAGGCTAAAAGAGTGGGCACAGAAATGAAGGCAAAACTCAGATGATTGGCTAAGAAACACCTAAAATGTCAATTTTCTTACACTGAACATGGAAAATGAAGAACACACAAACCCACACATAGACATTTTTCACTTTCTGAAATCCTGCTGCTGCCAACAAGGTTGTAGCGCTATAAAAAGAACATTTCAGCATTTTGGGAAACAGACTTTCGTACTGGAAGTGAGACAATGAACAAGTGCTGGGTGCAGTAACTTTGTGTGTCTTAGTTTTTCATTTACTAATTCACGTGTTTCATACGCTAATAAAATCCAGCACAAATGTAGAAACCTTTTTAGTTACAGATAAATTAACACTTTTTTTGTTAGCGAGATCAATAATCTGCACACATCTAGGTTTAAATAGCTACTGGATCTAAGAATGATCCATAAACTAACAGGAAGTGATGGGAGACACAAACACTGGCCAGACTGCAATTACGTTCTTCATGTACACTCTTACTTTGCCTGTAAAGCTACAACCTCTGCTCCCCTAACTGTATCTAGATTATCTGTCTTTTCTGTATATGAATCACTTCTGAAGGAAAGACAGGTAAACTACTTTAAATACAAGACAAAACTCAAATTAAGCTCCTTGCAAATTTTAACACTTAAACAAATGAGATTCAATATGTTAATTAGAGATTTTAAAAGGTGTAGGATTGAAACACAGTATTTGTGAACATTGCTTGAAGCGTTTATGGTAATTAAGTTTAACAGCATCCTTCCTCCATATCTATACTCAATATATCAACATATGATACTGAACTTCTTTAACTCTTAGAAAAAGGCAAATGGGAATATTTGCCAAAATGTTTTTTTTTTTTGCTTTGATCTTTTTATTGTGATGACCTTTAAATGTCTGACAGACAACACAGACAACTGTTGGTGTCATTTTAGGTCCTGTGGTTATTACTGTTGTTGCTCTTGCATTTCAAACAACACATGGATGCCTGTTCGAGGGAATACACCCCAAAAGGAAAGCGAGAACTGTCCAATTTTTAGTGATGCAATAAATCTTTTTATCTTCGATTATTGTTGTTTTCTAACTAAAATTATTCCAGACAACCTACATGAAATATGTGTGACCCAACATCACTATTTCCGTTTGACAGCGTCTTAAGTCATCAGTAGAAATGGCTGCCACAAAGGCGATTATCATCAATCAGGGAAATGTGTGTTCTGATAAACTAGATTGAGTGAAATAAATTAAATAAATCTGCGAGTAAAATAACAAGTCAGTTTCTCACGTCAATTATAGAAAAGGTCATGCCAATAAACAGACGATACATCACATGTACTCGATGTCAGTTTGTATGTGTGAATGTACTGGATGTGCAAATAGCACACTGTGCACGATGCAGAATATTTATCACACCACTAAGGCTATCTCTATTTGTGTGTGTAGCTAAATTCAGCTGAGCTGTCATCACTGTACACTGCTGTGTGTGTCTGTGTACAGTAGCCCGTGTGTGTGCGTGTGTGTTTGCATGAAACTGTGACATTGTGTGAGAGAGAGAGAAAAAAAAAGACAACTCACCAGCAGGGAAGTAGAGCGGGAGGTTCTGCAGATAAAGCTCCTTATCCGCTGGTAGGAACACACAGAAGACGACTCTGTCCAGCTGACACACACACACACACACACACACACAATGACCTTTATTACAAGCATATGCAATAACTGAACTCATCAATAGCAGGGGGAACAATGTAACAGTGTGTGACATTGTGCGGTGGTGATATCTGGAGAATGCAGCTAATCAATCCATTACTCCCCTATTAGCTCCCTATTATGATTCCACCACAACACTGTGCTCATTATATTCTGTGCTGGGGACAGTGTGCTGGAAATGTACAGAGACGCAGACAGAGTGTGTGTGTGTGTGTGTCTGTGACAGTGAGAGAAAGAGAGAAAGAGAGAGAGAGAGAAGGAGGCGTTCTGTGTAGGTCTATAAGTACCTCCATCGCACGTGCTTGTGAGCTTATCGTGCACAGTGGAGAAAGAAATAACGTGTTTGGCCCAAGACCCCCAGTTTCTTTTATTACTGTGTGAAACAAACACTAGGCGACTCAGTCCAGACTTGTAGCACCAAAGTCTGTCCGCTACTACACACACACTAGCACGTGCACACACACGCAGACCATGGAGCACACAAAGCTATAAACATAATAGCTTTCAAATAATATTAAGACACTAGTCGAGTAAGTGCAGCAGTTTTACAACAATAAACAATCTTTATGCTCTGCGCTCTTGAGGTCTTGTGTACTCAGTCTATAATATTAACGTTACGTTTCTGTATCTGGACACACACACAACACAACATGTGGACTGATGATTAAAGTTACTGGAACTTCAATAAAAACCCGTTTCCTGGATGCAAAGGTCCATTGTCCCTCTCAAACTCGAGTGCTATATATTACCACACTAACATCTCTACGATAGTTGGGATTTGTCTGTTTTGGGTGACGCAGCGCAATTTAAATCCCCTTTCCTTCCTCTTCTGACTGGCGTGGGAGTTAGAGTCTCATTGCTTTCAAAGACAGACATTTCGGCAGCCCGCTAGCCCGCAGTGTTTTTCAGTCCCAGCTTGTTGCACAATTACCATCACTCGCCAGCATTTGAATGCAGTCTAAAAGAAATGTGCAGGATGTAACGACATTCCCTGGGCGAAGGTTCGTAATCTCTGACCTCCACATTGACTTGCCTTCTTTTTGCAGCCTCCCTCATTCAAATGAAAGCAAATGCTTCTGACGAGGGATGCAAAATGGCCCCCAGAATATGTGGGCAACGGGTTCATTTCGATAGAACGGCACGACCCAGGAGATGCTAAAGCTAACAATAACGCCAAGTGAATGTAATGACTTGTCTATGAACTGCCTGTCTTTTTGGGAAACGCACAGCCTGTAAACAGTCTCTTCTGAAACACAATTTTTCTGAGCTCATACTTCACATCCTTCATGAGGCACAACTCACTGACCTGTGGTGGAAAACACCCTGATACTGTGACCTTTACTCACACACTGCCCCATTGAAACCAACTAACCTTTTTTAAGGGCATTTTAATGTTCACTGTCTGTCATTAAGTGTTTCAAATTGTTGGAAACCAACTGAGAGTCATCACTCATTGGAAACAGTAGTTTATGAGTAACTGTGAATCCACTAGGACAAATATCACTGCATAAGTATGAAACTTATTAAGTGCCCTGTAACTAATTTGTTTACAATAAAAAAGATTTTTATTATTAAACTTGATGCATTATGCTGGAAAAGTGCCTCATGTATGGAGTCCATTTTGTATCATAGCGTGTCCGCAATTTTAAATGTATTTGCTTATTGTTACACTCAAAAACACGTGCATTGTACAAATTAAAAGTGGAAGCAGCTCAATTAAAGAATGAACCAATTTTCTCTGGTGAACATTCTTACTTTAAGCGTATGCAAATAAACTCGATGTTACAGCCTTATTTGTTTACAATAAACAATTTCCATCTTAAAAACACACAGTGGAACTATTTCTGGGTAGAATGTAAGTAAACATCTTATTGATTTGGCTTTCAGCTCTTATTTCCAGCTGTTAAGGACTTGTTGACTGTTGTGAGACATGTAATGCTTGAAGTTCGTTTGTTGAGCTCCGGTGGCTGATGGCATCAGTCGACTAGTATTGCTACAGAGGCTCTGGAGACGCCGGTGCTAACAATAACATCGTCAACACCCTCTCTGGGAGGTGATACTGCGCGGTGGTTACGGGGAGGGAAAGAGATTGAAAAGAGGAGTGGGAGGAGACCTGAGAAGTGAAGAAGGAAGATGGGAGGAGGGTTTAGGGCATATGAACAACTGATTGGAAAGTTTCCTATTTGTTTCGATCTCCCATCGCCCCCCTCCCCTCATCTGTCCCTCCCCTCCAGTCATCCATTCCATCATTTTGTCTTTTCTCAGCTCGTTGTTTCTCCGGAGAGAAAGTGTGTGTGCACGTATTTGTGTGTGTGTTTGTGTTAGTTGGGTTTAGTCCCGCAAGGAGCCAATTAAAACGCAAACTTGGCCATGAGCACAGGAGCCACAACTCGGGCGTGTGTGTGTGAGTCACTGTGTGTGTGTGTGTGTGTGTGTGTGTTTCCTCAGTGCACCCTTCTTTTTGCTCTCTCCAGAAAACAAAAACAACAGCTGTGAAAGAAATAATGCCTAGAGGAAATGGTAGGGAAAAATTGCCAATCATGCAGACACAAACACACACATACGCACCTTGTCATGATGTGCATCCAGATATTCCCTCACAGTTGCTAACGCCTCATGCACAGCCTGCTCGGGTGGATATCCTACACAAACACACACACACACACACACACACACAATTCAACAATATATGCACAGTTTGCAAAAACAGGTGCAGTGACAGGTCTGTGTGTTTTTAGTGTTTCTTTTTTCCAGACAGGTATCTGTTCTTCTTTCCACTATTCTAACACTGTGTGTTCTGTGTTTTCTCACTTCCTCTCATCTCAACAAGAAGCAGACACAACACACTTGTTGGCTACGAGGAGACAGATGGAGAAAAACTACACTGTTCGTTCTATGTACAGTATATTCATTTTGCAGTCGAGACCTTTTAGTGCCGGAAAATTATCCCCACTGCTGGAGGAACAACACAGACAGTAAAAATTCATCATCAACCAGGCCCAAACAAACACATACGATGCGATTAAACAGTAATTATTCCATACATCACAGAAGATGGTTCTACATGTGAACATCGGGGAATACATTAATACCAAACAATGCAAACAATGTTTCAGCATGGAAATAAAAACATGCAGTATTTGCCCTGCAAGGGATGTAATAAAATCTTTCAAATTGGGCCCACGATGGTTTGTTGTGCAAACCATTTTACTGCTTCATCGAATAAAAATAGCAAAATTAAAATTTAATTCAAATAATCAAGTTCATGTAATAAATAGGTGTTGATATAACAACTGAACTTTAGAGCCTCTGCACTCCTGGTCCACCCACACTGGTGTTTCACTTGTGCTGCTTGATTAGAGCTTTTCTCAGCACAGCGGGCATGTGCTGACTGACACCTTCTGCACCTCATTCTTCTGGTTTCATTTAAAATGCCATATACCAGTTGAGCAGCAAACATATTTCACTGAAATATATGATGCTTTAGTTGTATTTTGATGATGATGATTTTAATTATGATTTAATCAATACTGCAAAATGTTCACTGTTCAAATTTGATTTGATTTGTGACTCCAAACATGAATGTTAATACAAAATTAGCCTTGGGTCAATATTTAAATAGTTAAAAGAACTCCAAGCTCAACAAATGATATGTTTACTTTCAAATTTTTAACTGAAACTGTGATTAATAAAAAAAAAAATTAACAGTTTTTTGACAGTAGCTTTTATTTAATCAGGTGTTATGCAGGATGCGAACCCCGATCTCTCGTGTCAATATCCAGTGCAGCGCAAAAAGACCCAGTAGCCAGACATTTTTAGAGGTCAAATTGATTTTTCTTTTATTGGAATTGATTAGGTCAATTTGGGTCCCAGAGGGGGTGACCTGGCTTTCTTGATTTACAATCTCAGAATGTTATGTACATCCACAAGGAACGACAAGAGTGTTTGTGCAGGCCTTTCTACAATTATTTTCACTGTACGTGTAGTTTCTATTCTTAGTTTTGCATTTCCTGACTGTGAGATATATTCAGCTTGTTTTTGTTTCTTTTATTTTGATGCGTAATTTATCTTGATATGTCTGTGCTGGAGGTTTGCACCTTTGTGTCTAGACGGCCAATGAAGAATGGTCTTTTGTAAACTGGCCTGATAAAGGCCCCTGAGCTGGAATAAGAAGTTCCCCTTCGTATGTCAACTAATGTTCAGGACAAACACACTGTAACGTAACACAGCACCTGCCGTCTGTGTGTGGGGCAAAGTGGACGTTTATTATTCCAGTATATTGTCTGTTAATCGAGGCTTCATCCAGCTTCCACCTATAATGAGATCCAATCAGCTAGGATCGTTTAACCCTGTATGGTCGGCAAAGCCATAATAGGAGGAAGGTTTTCTTATTGTTATAGTCTGGAGAGTTTTTCCCACCAAATGCTGCTCACTTTCCTAACAGTCTTTATTTTCATTGTACCACAACCACTAATAATGAAACAGGCAGCTTGTGCTTTTATTCTAAATTACCTTTGTTGATGATGAGCGGCACCACCCCTCCCCTACATCTCAGTTTCATTTCATCAAAAAGTTGATGATACAGTGTGGAGCACCAGCTTCACGCTTTAACGGCAGTTTACACCTCTAACTGTAACATTCACCTGAATTCGAGACAATTCTTGTCTAATTTATCTTTACAAATCAGCCAAGTTGAAAGAAAAAAGCTGTCACTGGTTTGTTTTATATGTGCCACTTTATAAGCATGCTGAAAGTATTTTTAAATTAAAGACAAGCAGCTTTTGTTAATCTCACACATTTCTTTCTGCTACAACACACTCAAGAGGAAAGAAATAAGAAAGACAGAGAAGCAGGCACGAGACAGAGGAAGACAGGGAGAACACGTTGAGCTGATGAGAGCTCTGCCCTTTTTCTCTTTCTAGCAAC
The DNA here is from genome assembly GCA_033026295.1 of Channa striata. Lineage (NCBI taxonomy): Eukaryota > Metazoa > Chordata > Actinopteri > Anabantiformes > Channidae > Channa > Channa striata. The sequence goes on along the minus strand of CM065173.1, from coordinate 14,667,739 downwards.
AGGAACCAAGTGTTGACCCCACACCCAAACTCACCCTAGGGAGTGTTTAAGCGCTATCCTTAACTCTTTCTCCTGCTAGTATGAAGGGGGATTACAGTCAATCTGACACAATCTCTGGCCTAATCTATCTTAATCTGCCAGGCTTAATCCAAGGCCTTAATCTGAGAACCGCCTCCGGGCTGCAGGAGATAATTTGACAAGTGACGCTCAGCACTGTGGTTAAACAGAACGACTGAAACGGGAAATGTGATGGAAAACACAGGCATACAGTATATAGTTTCTGGATGAAAATGTTTTCTCTCTATCGTACCAGAAAAATCACCAGTTTGAGTATAAAACCTAAGCCACCCAAGTAAATCTATGAAAACATTGATCATGTTCTTACACACCACTAAACAGAGGAAAATGTCATGCATTTGTTCTGGTTTCACAAGGAGACACACACAAAAACTCAGACACTGACCGTAGATTCCAGTGGAGATGCAAGGGAAAGCCTGCAGAGAAAACATGACAAACAAAGTGGTTACAATCTGTTGCTGATCACATAACAACCTGTTTTATTACACACACACACACACACACACACACCCCAGTGCACAAAAATCACACTCTCTGCTGGATCTGGATGGAGTCTTTTTCCTGATTGTTTTCACGGCAGCCTTTCTTCTCTCTCTCTCTGACTTTCACATCTATTTAAAGACCAAACTGTCGATCATCCATTGTTGGCGAGGCCTGGTGTAAAAGTCCTTCCTTCCTCTGCTACGCAAGTGCTGGGCTTCAACCAGGCATTATTACAGTAATTATAAGGGTGGGTGTGGTGACCATCACAGAGGAAACCATCACTTATAAAATGTAAGTTATTATACGTCAGCTAAAAAAGTTGTCTAAAATGGTTAAAGCATGTGGTCACTGGCAGCTTCTGATGTAAAATCTCTCTGTGGCCACTCCACAATAAACACCACCTCAGCAGCTGAATGTTTATAGAGTCATTTTTATGTCATATAAAGATTCTCTTAGAGATTAAGATGCCAAACATGAGAATACCCTGGTTGAAATCTGTTGGGAACCTTTGTTGAATGTCTTTCACCCTCTTCGTGTAATTTCTTTTTTATTCCCAGAGCTAATATGAGGCTGAATCACTCAAATCAAGTGGGTAAGTCAAGTGTTCAAAAGCTCCGGTCCTTTTGTATTCCTTCTTTTTGTACTATTCCTTGAATGCATCTCAAAAAGAGAACACAGTAAAAAACAAACAAAAAAAAGTAAAAGAGACAATCTTGCTCATTGAAATTTCCCCCTTTTGATTTTTCTAACTCAGTCTATTTGAAGCTTTGGCTGAAACTTAGAATCTGTATTTACACAAGACTGTGGATTTTCTCACCATCACTTCTGGTATATTAAAACTGGTTTACAGTCATGTGTTTTTGTGACCTGCAAAGACAGCATGGACAATAACTATTAAAAAACTGTACCTTGTCCATTGTACACAAGCAGGTCAGTATTGTTGAAAATACAAATCTGTTCTGTGAGGCAGCATCAGCTGCAGTAAATGTCCTGTTTGCTTTAGCAGTAACTTTACACGCCCTGATATACACGTGTTTGCAGTAAAGGAGGATGTTTCTATTCAGCCGATAGAGTTGGTCATTAACACCTTGACAGAAGAGTCAGAGAAAATGTGGAAATACATCAAACAGTATAAAAAGAGGAATTTTATAATAAAAATATAAAGGAGTGTAACTTTAATTCGTTAAGATAATTGTCAGACAGATTCATGCCACATCCCTGGCTCTGAATTAAGAAAAGCAGCCTGTGAACTTCAAACTAAACCAATCTGGCTGATTCTCAACCTGCTGTCAAACACTGCGGTATAAGCAGATGCCACGACGCTCCAGATCTCCTTGTGTCACCATATTGTGGAGTTGGCACCGGCAGAGAAACACAGACAGGACCCAACTTGAGATGAAAGGTAAACTGACTAATAAAACTGGGAAATGTAAGTGGATGGAAGCGAAGCAGTAGCAGTTAAAAAGCTCAATGTAAGAAACACGCAAACCTGTTGCTGGGTGAATGTGGGCTTGAATAAAACAATTAATGCATTCAATCTGGTGGTAAATATTTGCTATGTTTTCATGTTGCTTTGTTCTTTTTCTTTCCCTCTTTGACACATTGTTCTGTTGTGAAACCTCCTGTGCGGTGTGTTTTATAAAACCTTATTATGAGTCAACACTCCGACCGCCAGCTCCCTTCTCTCTTTTCCTCCTTTTCTTTCATCCTTGCCTCCTTGCTGTTGCTGCCTTTCTTGCTTTCTCCTTTTATTACATCTCAGTCTTCAGTGGTTCCCCTCCTTTAACCTATTATCTCTAATCTGTCCTTCATTCTCCGCACCAAAAAACACTCACTGGGTCTTCGGTCTTTGTTTTACTCCCTTTCTTTTTGTGCTACACGGTAGCAACCATCCCCAGCTTCCATCATCCCTTCATCTCGTCACCCTGTTCTCACCACAGTACGCGCAGCATTATCAGTGGCTGTTTTCAGGCTGTTTTTGTAGCACGACCTCAGGGCTTTCTTCTCCTCCTCTCCCACTCCTCCTTGTGCAATTGGTCCCACTGTGTGGATCACATCTGTGGAAAGACAAAGTGATGAGATGAGAAGATGAAGCAATGCTTAACGCAATGTGAGATAGATGAATTCTAGTTTTAAAAAAAAGCCCTGACTTTAACATCTTCACAGTCAAACATGACTGATTTATGCTATCAGTCATGTTACATATAGTCACAGACTTTAACTAAAATAATAAAATATATTAACAGCATATTTGGCGTACAGTTTAGATAAACAGTACAGCACAGAGTAGAAGGAGTAGCTGGGATCATTTCTACCCTGATTTAACACACTCACAAACAATCTTGGTGCCTTTATGGAGGTCAGTTGGCTTCAAGTGTGTTTCCCAAACATTTGCGACACATGTTGTGTGCTAAAAACCTCACTAATGCATATCTTATTAACTAACACTGAATGTTCAACTTTGCTCATGCTGATTAATTTCATTGAAAAACTGGCATCTTGGCTGGAACAGATCAAATTTTAATTGGTAGATTAATGCAGCGTTCATGTAATGTTGTTGCAATTCCAAGTTGTCTGAAAGCTCCATAACATCCAATTTGGTGCTTGATATTGCAGCGCCCAAAAACTGAGCAAACTCGGACACCTCCCATCAGCCAAAATCTATGTAATTAAACCCAAATTTAGGAGTTATAGTGTATGGTTAATGTACACATCAGTACATTAAAAAATTGGATCTGACACAAATTCAGTTTGAGTTGTCCTCCAGGAATCGTCGCATAACCATCTGTCAGACGTGACATGAACTTGACACTGCATCTGCTTTTCTGATGCCAAACTCTTCCTGATGATTGTTTTTAAGTTAAAATACCCAAGCTGGAGACAGGAACAACGCTATTTTATCAAAAGTACTTTTACATATGTCAAACACCAGGGGACCTCCAAGTTACAGGTGAGTCATGCCTGTTTCACGGCAGAGCCAAGAAAAAATAACACACTCATGATGAGGAACAGGAATCCAAATTGCAGGCTGCGCTCTTAAGTTGTGAGCATGTTTTTACATTTCACGCAGTAAAAAGTTGTTGTTAGCTGAGATGTGGGCAGTGTTTTTATGTCTGCAATCAGGACGCAGACGACAGTCACAGCTTTTAGCAAACTGCTCCATTTGCCATCTTTCATATACGTTTTCATTATTTATTGATTTATTTTAACAGCACACCTGTGCAGCTATAAAGGTTCTCCTGTCACAAGTGTAGATGTCGCATGCAAATTATTTGAATTTATAACTCGGCAGGAAACCCTGTGACACCTGTAAAAGAATGTTTTAGATATATGTCATTAAAGGCACAGAAAGTAACTTTTGCTGAATAATTATAGTTTTAGTAGAAATATGCTCCAGCTTTTCCAATTGTGGACAGGTGCAGCTAAAGGCTACTATGACTTCAAACCCATAAAACATCACTGACAGCAGTGCAGACGTATTTACGTATACTGCGGAAAGCAGGACTTGCCCCTGTGTTTCCAACACAACTGTAGTGCTGTTGAGCAAGGCCCCTATTTCCAACTGCTCGTGTGTGTGTTTACTGTTAGAGTGTGATTATTCAAACTGTAACTCGGTAGGTAGAGCCGTCTTGACTCCCGGTCGTAAATGCTGAACTGTGCCTGGGCAAGACACCGTCCCCAGTGTCTCCGGTGGATAAAAGTGCCTGCTAAATGACTATTTGTAATTGTAATTGTAATTGACAAGGGTGTTCCTGAAACTGACATCAGAAAAAGGTTAAAAAAGCAGACTTGCATCTACGGAATGAGCCTCCAAGCTACCTGAGCAAACAGTATCATAAACTGCCACGGTTGCCAGAAGCTGACGACCTCCACTACGGCTGCCAGCAGATGTATCATGTTGCCAAAGATGCTCTTTCTACAATTGTAGCTCATTTTGGAGTACAGGTTTTACAAAGATTGATTCGAGTTCTAAACACCCTTATCAAGCTGAAACATGTGCAAACAACTTAGAAATTAAATTTTCTTTGTCTCCCCCAGCAAGTTTAGGACAGCGATGTCTTTTGCTGTTTCTAATTGCTTTATGCAATATATTTTTCATGTTTTCCTGTCAGGAAGCTGCTGGAACACTTTGCTTACTCATACTGTGTTTTCTTTGTCAAGGTAATGACTGCTTTTTTACACAACGGTCTCTAAAAAAAAACATTTCAATTGGAGCAATTGATTAAATGAAGGGCAAATGAATTGGAGGCAGATGACAGAGGGAAAGGGAGGAGAAAAGGAAACAGAGAATCTCATAAACAGAAGCTGAGTGAGGAAAAGCGAGTCGAGATGTGGTTTCTCCAGCCTCTAGACGCCCACGCCAACACCACCACACATTCTGATGAGGCTCAGCATGTTGCTCTCAGCATGAATCCCAATGCTGTGATACGTCCTAGTCAGACCACTGCCTCTACACACACACACACACACACACACTGATCAAATGCCATTTTAACATACATACATTTAATCTAGTAATGAGAGCTGAATGTTTTTCTTAACGGCATCCTATGGGGTGAAATAATCCGTTTTGTTTCCACCACAGATCAGCGCTGACACTTTATGCTTGAATAAACATCGGTTTGCTGAAACTATTAAATGAATATGCAGTGTTGTCAGATTTGACACGAAAAATTCCAATCCCCATCTCAAACCTGCCAAAGGATCATACAGTGAAACGACCTTGGTTTGAACCTACAACATCAGAAATACTGGTATATCTTATCACTAAATGCCATTATTTTTCTATTTCCAACTAGAGCAAGTCTCCCTGGTTGTTCATTTTTCTAAATGTCTGGGGAAAATCATTTTTGGTATAATATAATGATAAATTAATAACCACAATGTTTTATATGAAAACCAATATGGATTAAAAAAAACAGAATATTTTTTTTGGTCATTACAGACTCGACTTTACAGAAGGATATCAAATCTAACACTAAATACTTTGGCAGCATTTATTATATACTATTTAAAATCCTGAAAAAAATTTGTTAATGGAAAAGGTGACAAATGGTTTGTTATGGTTTTAGAGTGATAACATATTGTTGGGTGAAAGGTTATATTGATAATAAATAATCCATTACAATATGTTAAATATCCTCAAATCATGGAATATAAACTTGTAGGGTCTAACAAGGCTTGATCTTGGGTCCTTTGTTATTTATTTTGTATTTAAATGAAATTTATTGTGTGTCCATAGTGATCCATTGTATTCGGTTTTCTGATGACACAACAGGTTTCGTACACCATTTGCACTTTGGGACAGCACAGATGTTTCTGAACACTTTGCCAGAGACTTGGTTCTGGAGTTTCATGTACTATAAGCCCTGCCTGCTAGCATCTTGCACCTCTTTTATAATTTTAAGATACATTACTTTTTATTTCTGTAAGTTGTAATGATCAAAATTAAAAGGCTTAAAATATTTCACCTCATAAGGAATAATTGTAGAATGTATCGGTTTCACTTGCTAAATGAAATTATAAGTTATCTGAGCTGAGTCTGCTGTGGTCAGGATGCATTTCCTCTTGATGTGTTGGTGTAGTTTGCATAGTGGGGACAGTTGCAACATGTTTATGCTGCAAATAATGATTTAAGCTCTCACACAACTTTATCATTTGATTAAAAAAACACTTTGTTTTCTATGGTTGTTACTTGAAAATATGTTCACCTTTTTATTATTCTTTATGTTTATACAGCCATACAGCCAATTTAGCCTTGTTAAGACCCAATCTGTAAAGGGAAAAAAGAAACAGCTAAATGTTGTGAAAGACTGATTGAATATATTTTAATCAATGTCGCAACTGTCCAAAATTTGTATAAATTATACATATATTGTCAAATCTACCAATATTAAGGCCCAGGTGTGAGTAGCTGAGAGATGTGAGTTTACAGGTTTCAATTTTTCTCTTTCTGGGATAAACTGTCTCTGAGAGACTGAAAGAAATTCAAAAAGTGTTACAACTGTCCCCAGTCTCCCCTGTCTTTATTTAACATGCACACTGCACATTCACAAGTGAAACTGTGGATTTAATAACAGGTCAGGCAACAAGCACAGAGGTGTTTTAACTCAGACAAATCCTTATTATATCCGGGGTAAATGTCCCCTCTTGAGGTTATTTTACAGTGTCCCTATTGGGTTCAGGTTTGGACTCTGGCTCTCAATGTGGACTATATTTATTTTTAAAGCCATTCTGTAGCTGATTTACTTCAGTGCTTGAAACCATTTTCATCTGCATCACCCATCTTCAACTGAGCATCAGCTGGTGGACAACTCGCCTAACATTAACTTGTAGCGTACTTTGATAAACTCCACCGTGGCAAGCTGTTCAGACCGAAAAGCAGCTCCAAATCATGATGTTCCCATCACCGCTGGGATGATGTTTTCATGCAGTTCCCTTTCATACTACACGCAGTACTGCTTGTTCTTCCTGAACAATTCAGCCTTAGTCTCATCAAGGCACAAAACATTTTACTACAAGTGCTGTGCTGTGTCAAGCTGCTCTTTGACAAACTCCAGACAGTGGGCAGAGGTATTAACAAGTCCCAACGATTGTCCAAATGAAACGTTTAACTGCTGCTTCCATTTTTTTTTTTTACCTCTTCCTCCCGTGAGCCTTTACAGTGGATTCATCTTGGCTGGGGGCCCACTTTGAGGGAGATTAGCCACAGAAGTAAATCGTCTCCCCTTACAAACAATTAAGTAAAACCGGTGACTGATGACTATCTAAACTCATTACTTTAAAACCTTTCCAGCTCTATGCAAATCAACAACTCTTGATCATCACCAGATGCTCCTTATTCATATGTTTGTGTGTGGTTTATTAGTCAAAGTAGTTCACACACACACCCACACACACACAAACACCAAGCTTGTTTAATTTACTGAACACTGACTGATTTCTTAACTTGACGACAATTAGCTTTTGTTCATGTCATTAGCCTTGATGTTCAAATCATTTTTCCCACCAGTGTGACAGTTTAAATGATACATTCAATATGGACAAGAATAACACAATGATCTGTGTAATTAGTTCAAATAGATTGTGTTCAGAACTTTAACTGCTGTTTTTTTTTTTTTTTTGGAATGTCTTTTTCCATCACTTCTAGGGAGGATTATTCTTCTATATACATTGAAGAACCTGATGTTAAGCAAAAAGTTTAGCTCACAAATCTGATCATTTTTAGATTCTCAAAATGATCAGATTTAGTTTCTGATTATTGACTCAAAGAATCCTATTTAAGATCCTGGTGCAATCAGGAGCTAAGTACCTTAATTACCTGCATGTACTATAAGACAGAGCCATTCTGTCAACTGTCGACCATGTTGGTGAGACGGTCAAAGTAACTAACTTCATGTTTGCCAGGACCCTGGTATACAGCAGTCTGAAGACTCCTGATCTAAATCATGGCAAATAGAGGAGAGGAAGAGTTGTTTATTAGTACACGGTCAGACTTTATTGGCCTAAACTAATCGAAAGCTGCCCAAAACTGCTTTTAATTAGCAAATTAAATGAAAAGTTGCCCCGTGTTAGAAGTGAAACTACACAATCTGGCAACTATGTTAATCTGGCAAATACTGCTGTTTTTTAATTTGAGATCCTTATTTCCAAAAAGTTCTTCAAATGAAATAACTCATATATTTTTTAATGCCTCGTCCTCGTGGGACAGATTTATCTATTTTACATTTCAAAACAATGAATCCAATGACTAAATATATTAAGACAAAAATTAACACAACACACACTCACACACATACAGAGTTAACGAGCTGCAGACTGCAAAGCAAAGCCCAGAAGAAACTCTTTAATGCAACCCTCAGAGGATCGCAGGCCAAAAGATTTAACACAGTGTTGGGGACTTTTTGAAAGTGATTTGGTGATTTTATTTCAAACCCAGACATTCATAACAGAAGGATAAAATGTGTTTCTGTGTCCACTTTCCCCTGATACCCTTTACAGGCCCATTTGTTGTTGTTGTTGAAATCATTGTAGTTGTTTCCATTGACAAGGAGATTCTGCCAGCTAACCACAATCAATGGAGGAAATCTGGTTAGCAATGTAAGATCTGCTCATTATGCCCAGCTGGTGTAACGGAGCTCTGGCTGCCAAAAAAACACTGCACTGTGTTTTTTTTAAATAACAAAGCTTTGGAGATGCAAAACTGAAAGTGAAGAAACACGGGGAAAATAAAACCCGGTTTAAATTAAAGCTCCACAGCTTAAATCTAAACACACTTCCGCTTAAATTTTCTTTAAGATGAGCATGGTAGAAAATCTTTTATGTAAATACAGGATTAATATTAGACCTGGCTTCATTATTAGCTCACTGTAAGACTTAAAGGTTGTTCTGAATTTTCTAATCATATAATGATTCAAGTGAAACATGAGCTCCTATTGTTATAGCTGACAAAGCTGAATAATTCATTAGCACTCAATAGTTTCTAATTAATCCAAATGGACAAATAAGAATCACTACGTCCCTGAAAGGTTGTTCATTCCAAGTAGAATGTCACATTGATCATAGGTATAATTTTATGTACAGTACATGTTAGGTTCATTTCCACAAACAAAGCAGTGTTAGTCGATACTGCAGGGAAAATCTATTTGTTTCGATGACCGAAAAATGTTGGAAAATCTGACTAAAGTCCAGCGAGTTTCCAGACGGCAGGTCAGACTTCCCAGCACACTATGACGCTACAGAGGCTGAATTAATTTACATAAGATTTGGCACATGGCAACTTGAAGACTGTGACAGATTTATTAAGATGGATTGCATTCATCAATTTTCTTGTGCATACATGCGACTTTACGAGTGGTCCAGACTGGTCATACTGTAGGTGTCATGGCTTTCTTTACAGGCTGAAAGCACATTTGACCTAAGAATTACAACAGCTTAATCTGAACAAATTTATAAATGACATATGTTCCTGAAAAAATACACAGTAAATAACGAACTTGATAAGACAAGCTAAATGAATGTTCCGTCCACCATCATCATCATTGGTTGAACCAACCTGCTGTCACTGCCTCACGCCTCTCTTCACGTCTCTATGTCTTCCTCAGATGCAGTGGATCGCTTCACTGTAGGTTGTAATATTTTTTTATATCGCTACTCTTGTATTATCCCGATTACTGCCCTACATGTTAGTCACAGCCTGCTCCTGCTACTAAAGCTCTGCTTTAGAAAGAGTGTTTTCTTTGCATCTAACTTCATCTAAATGAATCATTTCCTCGTTATTTCTGGCACAGTAAATTACTGCTGTGATGTCACATCACATATACTGTACTGTAATTAATGTATTAATTATCTGTTGTCCTCTAAAACAACTATCAGACTAAATTTCACAGGTTTTAGTTTGCGGACTTCTTGACTTGAAACTCAACATAATCACACATTGAACGCCTCTATAAACAGGTAACAGTAGTCTGAAAACAGGGATTTACAGTATGACTAGTTGGTGAATAATAGAAAGGAACCTCACTGAGAAAAGTTAAAGAAATTCAATAAAAGTTAGTTATCAAATACTGCTGCTGTGTCAAAACGTGTGGTGCATCATAGATATGCGAAACATATCACATCAGCATGTGATAAATAGGGTCTGACCTGCAGATTGGTTCGAGGTCTGAGTCTCCCTCTAAAACCTTTAAAAGTGAATATCTCTGTACGCATGCCGTAGCTGTTGCTGCAGGAGGCTTTGACAGCACCTGCTCACAATAGTTAGTTATGAAGCTTATCCCTGCAAAAAACATTATATATATATATATATATACAAAGAATTTAAATAGTGTAGTAAAAAAAAAACGTGATGCACTGGACCTATTGTTAATATAAAAACATAAATTCAAACATCCTTAAAACTAGTTTGGCATGTCTGATAAGGAGCATGAATAGTAATTTACATGGATGGTTGCTAACATAGCAACAATGGGTTGTGTGCTGAGGTGAGCACAATATCTTCCTTTCTCCTGCTGTTTTGAATCAAGCAGCTGTTTCAGCAGAATACACTCTTCCTGCAATCATTAAACAGAGACAAGAAGCCTCACTGCAATGGCAACTTATCAAAAACTATTTGCAGTGATGTCTCAGTGTCCCCCTAAGACCGGACGTGTGAGGATCAAAGTCTGCACCACAGACTGAGAGTAGTGCTTACTGTGGAGTCCACAGATGTGAAAGGAAAGAAACTCATCTGGGTGACGTGACAGTCCTTCATTAAGCTGCTCGCAGCTGATGAAGAGAGTGTGGTCCCTCAGAAATCACTTAGCCTGAGTGCATGAACCCACACAGAAGGAATAGTAAGTGCTTCATCAAAGTCTGTTTATATAGTGACATAACTATTAGACTAATATTCATCTATGCTACAGATTTTCAAATGTTTAAATCACATTTTTCTTCCATCACATGAAGGTAGATATAGCACGATTCAAACCTCTGTTGTCTCAAAGTGTAAAAATCATGATCAGTAAATCTTTCTACCTCCTCTTTGGGTATACATGTTCCCTTTGATTTGTCTCAGAAAATATATTTACTGTACATTCAATGTAGGAGAAAATTTATGGAATTTGTAGGCTATAATGTTAGGCTTAGTGTAGGAAGAAGAGCGTGTGTGCATGTGTGTTTATTGTCTGTGTGTGTGTGACAAATGATTGCTACAGCTTCTCAGCAGTGATGATCCTTCTGGAGGTGTCATGGGGCTAATTCAGACAAACAGCTGTAATCTGTAATGGGAGGATCACACTCGATAACCCTGATGACTCCATCCCTCCCACACGACTCTTCCCTCTCAGTCTGCATTTGTTCCAAATCTCAGCTCAGCATCTATGCAGACACTCAATCCAGCTAAAGTGTTAATCCTCCACCACACACTGTTTGCAGTCCTCTCAGTGAACACTGGCTGTGGGCCTATTAGTGCCACATCATCCAGCTTCATGTGTCTTTTTCTTAACCAACGACAACAACCGCAATGTGCCGCGTCGGCTCTGACTCATTGTATGTTGAGGCTTGACTGGTCCGTGGACCAATGAGAAGCAAGTGCAAAGTTTTGTTTTTGTTCGTCCACATTTTTTAAATTGTTCGTTAACCACGCAAAAACAATGAAGAGAACGTGTCTGTTGCCTGATGTCAGTAAACAAATCTGAAATGATTATAACACAAATAAAAAGTGTTTTTAATTAATTAATTAATCTGTTGTAATGTTACATTTGTTTTATCTTTTTAAGACAGAGCAGTATATTACTGCCACTTTTAGAAGTTTTCGTTCAAAACAAGAATCTTGTCTCAATTTTACAAGATCCGTTACATGTTATAACAATACCAAATTATTCTATATCCAGGCCATAGCAACATCAGGAAGAAAGAACACGAAAAGCTCCAAAAAAAAACCAGGGGCTGAAAGAAGTGTTAGACGAGCTGTGGAAGGTGAAGGCACAAGTGGTCCGGTACCTGTGGTAATTGGAACACAGGGAGCTGTGACCCCCACACTGGGAGAGTGGCTCCAGCAGACTCAAGGAACAACATCTGAGATCTCTGTACAGAAGAGTGTAGTCCTCGGAGCAGCTAAAATACTGCACATGACCCTCAAGCTCCCAAGTTTGAAGGAAATACATTTTATATTATAGGTATAAATGCATATCATTTTTAGGCAAAGAAAACTTATACTACAAGGGCCAGTGTTATTTTACTGTAGAACAGAACTTGTACTTCATACTCGGTACATTAATGTTATTAGTGGTGAACAATGGTGGATGTGCATTTTAATTAAAAAAAGTCCAAGATTCAGTCTATACTATACATCACTTTGTCTGTTATCAAAAATCTAAAAATACTTGTATAGTCATAGATGGCCAAGAAATGCCACTAAAGTCCCATTTAAGAGAGTGACATCAGTGAATGTGATAATAATAACTGATCTAAACAGTTTATCAAAAAAGCTACAAGTAATTGACTAAGGGTCTCTGCTGTATGAAAAACCGGAATTTTGTTCATTTATATAATGATGACATAATTGATGACATAATACCCTTATCATTATAGTATATTTTTTATAAAATTCACAAAAGCATAAAAATGAATTAACCCAGGTTAATGTTCCTCAGCTCAATACAGACACAAGCCCAAGGAACATGGGTAAAAATATTAAATATAAACATAACTTGTATTTTTTACAGTACTGAAGCTGCTGAGAGAGCAACAGAAAACCCTACATTATACTGTCACGCTCGAAAAAAAAAAACACTGGTTTAAAACTGCACATTTAGGAGCTTCCAAGAACTGACTATGTGATGAATCACTATTGTGATTCACCACTTGGTGAGCAGCATACAGTAGCGTATGCTGCGGCCGAGCCTTTAAAAATAGCAGGAAAAGATAGATTAGAACATGCGAATTAGTTAAAACACACAGCGGCATGAGGCACCCACAGTACAAAAAGGAAAGTGCAAACCCTAATACAATAGTTTGGCGCAGATTTGTTCTGGATGCATGTTTATTTATGTGCCATGTGATTGGTTAAGCTGGTGTGTGTGTGTTTACACTCCACTCAGTCTGAACTACTCCAGTAGACGAGGGTGTTAAGTCGGAAAAGTCGTTCAACCATGCCCATGCATCACCAGAACACTCAGCACTGGCCGGGTTCACAACTGTGCCTGTGTGTGTGTGTGTGTGTGTGTGTGTGTGTGTGTGTGTGCACTGCCGCATGTGCGGTGCTGGTTTGGTTCAATAGTGGGTGACTTGGTGGTCATTCATCTGCATGTCATCTGTTAAATGTCAGAGCTACACACAAATGTGAACAAGTATATGCACCGTTTCTGCTAAAATTGAATTGTAATCTATAATTCCACTGTGATCCTTCTCATTTCTAACCCAATCATGTTTTCCTGCCCTTTATTTTGTTTACCAGTTCTGCTTCCTCCTGTCCCTCTCGTCATCGTTTCTCCCCCTCATGTGTTCCTTCTTTCTGACTCGCTGTCCTTTGTCGTCACCCTCTTCCCTCCTTTCTCTATCGTTACCTCATCGAGCTCTTCCACTTCTCCTCTCCCCCATCTCTCCATCACATTATTTCTATCCCTTATTTCATCTTCTTGCCCCTCCCTCTCCATCCACGGTTTCTGTCCCATTTGTCCCTTCCTCTCATCCTTCTATTATCATTTTTACCTCTGCGTCCCTGTCTCTTTTTTCCCCTATTAGTTATTCTCCTCACCCTCCTGTTCCCTACTTCTCCTCTCCTCTCCCTCACTCTCTTTTTCTCTCTCTGTCACCTGAGGTAGACAGTTCTGTCAGGAGTCGGCCTTATTTACCGCCTCTCTTCGCTCCTGTTTACATTATCGATCGGCAGGGTTGCTTTAGTTCCACCATACATCAACTTCCCCTCCTCCACCTCTTCCTCCTCCTCCCCACCCGAGTGTTACGGCTGCTGGCTCACATTACCCTGAAACACATAGTGGGAGAGAGAAGAGGGGGAGGAGATGGGGGAAGCTCGACTGGGGATATGGAAAGCCAGCAGAGCATGTTAGTATGTGTGAGGGATTTATGTGTGAAGGAGAGAGTGTGTTATAGTGTGTGTGTGTGTGTAAGCAGTGTTGAAAGGAGAAAGAGTGTGTGTGTGTGTGAAACTGATATTTACAGTAAAACGCTAAAACATACACAATAACCCTGTGTGATTACATCAGGCTGTTGTTAGTCGAAGCCTTGGATCCTCTTTCAGTACAAAGTGTACTTCATGGCCTAAAGCACTACATACATGTGTTACATATTCCAACAAAGAACACTGCAGTCCTTTATCACTCTTCCAATGTTTCTCACAATGCAACTTTTCTGCAGATATTCGCTCCCTTTCAGCTTCAGGAGCATCACTAAGGTCGTTGGCTGATTTTTGACGATAAGGCCTGGCTCACACTTAGCGTTTCAGATCATCTAGAAGGCAGGTTGAAGTCATTGTACTGTGCAGGCCACACAGCCTTCCACATTAAGAGGAGACATAGCGCACAGGAGGACTGTCATGCTGAAACAGAGAAAACCTGGAAGCACACTAAATGGGTTGCAGTCCAAATGTAGGGAACATTTTTACTGGATTTTGAGAAAATATCACTAAACATCACGTTCCATTCACTGCCATCATGCAAATATTAGAAGTCAAGCAATCATGACAAATCCTGTTGAGGCTAATTTTGCAGTTACATGCCATTAAACTAGTGCAGATGAAGAAACTTTAAGATCATGTACAGTATTTAAACGGTTTCCAGCTCTCCTTAGAGTTTACACAGGTTTAATAATGCAGTAAAGAGAATTTTAGCTGGTCTTACTCAGATAAAAGTCAAACGTTCTTTTATAAGTAAGGCCGACCCACATGGACTCATCGAATTGCACCAACTTCATCAGATCAAGTATTCAAAATAACTGCTGTGGCCTTTTCCTGTAATGTGTCTCGGTTCGGGCTTTGTTTGTTGATTAATGAGGGAGAAGCCTAACAGACCAGCTCCTCCATGCTGATGCTGCACATAACAGTCACAAACATTTCTTCCAACAAGCAGTTTTATGCCGCCTTGCCTTGTAGCAGCTATCACTGTGGTAGTTGCATACAGTGCAAAAATTTAGATTATAGCCATATTTTGTCATCCTGCTAGAGGTTAAATATGTCCAAATTGTTATTACATGAACACATTGGGTATGTAACAGATTCATTTATGATAATAGGAGTAGAAATGTAAAACTGGCTGCAGATGAACATTAGTTTGCAATGTGAATTAATGGCTGCCATTACCCTGTGGCTGAGCATTTCCGTGACGTATTGTGCCTTTGCTTTTGTGGGGCTGAAAAGGTCGATCATCCACACAGAGGAGGGAATCATGACCTATTGTTAAACAGATGTGAGGTCTTTTGATTTTTACCCTGCAGACTGTTTGTCCGAAGACAGTGAAAAACAAGCATCACTGAACAATGAACTGATTGTAGTTGAATGTCATATAATCTACAGGAGCTGTGCAGTTTTCATTTCATTTTTATCTGTTCAAGGTATCAGTTCTATACACCTATGACCAAGTTTAGATATTACAATACTGTATATTCATTTCTGTTGTTTTGTCCAATGACAGGAAAACACAGGTTTAGGTTTGTTAACCTAATTATGAAATCATCACAGTAATGTTTATGTATGTATTTTTTAAAAGTTAGGTTTAAACCTCTCTCTTAATATTTATATGATGATTTACATACTATAAATACTCCTAATTTTGTTTCTTCCAAAATTGTCAAGTGATGGCAAATCACCTGTAGTCACACACTATTTTAATGTTGCAGCTGGTAGATGCTGAGCTCTCTCTATTCCACAATTTGTAAATTTTTTGTAAGGCAAAACATATTATTTAAACCCTGTATTTAGAAAGTAACTGTTAATTCATAGTGGTCAGAAAAGTGTAGTAAAATAAATAATATATGTGTCTTGTTTTAAGTTGCAAAAGTAGAGATATTGGGGTAAATTAAAACATTATTAGTTAATTTCGGGGTGGAGTGGTTGGCACAGGCACCTCACAGCTAGAAACTCCACCTGTCTACTAAATCCACCTGTCAGCTGTGGCCCTTCTGTGTGAAGTTTACACGTTCTCCCAGCGCTTGCGTTTATTTATTCGGGTACTCTGGATGGTAAAATGGTTAAAATAATGGATGGATGGATGGATACTAAATTCTGCTGCATTCTAACTTATTTAAATGTGCTAACAACTAAAAACCGAAGGGCCGTGCAGAGCGTGGCAGAGTTTAGCAGATGACAGAATGATCCATGAAGCGGATGTGTTTCGAGTCTCATGCTACCACCAGCTTAAATTTCATATTGTGATTCAAGCAAATGATATCAAATAGAGTGTATTTAGCCATTGCCACCAGTGGCATGTATGAAGAAGATTAATGCTGTAAAATTAGTTCAAGTTCTATTTCTTTGAATACAAACTGATTAAAAGTTTTAGCTTAACAATGAGTGTATAAATATATAAATATAATTCAAGGTGTGCAGTGCAGGTTTTTTTCCAGTGTTTCAGTATGGCCGCCACCTTTCTGTCTCATTTTCTGTCACTTCTTCTCTCTGAGACACCTCTTCTCCTCACAAAGTGCTAATGTCTTCTGTGGTTTTATCCTGTTTTCCACCAGAGAATAAAGCAGCGCTGATCAGATCGATTAGAATAACATGCTAACAAGCGTCTTTCATCGACGTGTGAAAAGACAAATCAGCCTGACCTAATTATAACACAAAAGCTAGTTTCTAACAGATGGCATTGAGGCACTTTTACAAAACGTGTTGTTTTACTTGTTTTAAGGCCACGTCACTGTGCGATGAAAGAAAACAGAGTCAAGGTAAAAATAACGGTGCCGATAGGTTGACAAGCGAGAGCAACACGGGAGGAGGAAAGAAAAGTAAATTTACTTAAGTGCTGCTCAAACTACATTCATCACACACCTGATTTGTCTTGCATTTTCAGTCTGCAAAGATGCAGAGAGAGAGTGTGTGTGTGTGTGTGTGTCTCATAGGTGGGCGTCACACTGGCATGAGTCTTTAGAGAGCTTGACTGAGTGCCATCTGGTGACATCCGCCCTTGCTTCTCCTTTTTGTTTGACATTCTAAGTTTTTTTGCCTGCTTATTGTTATCACCCCTCTTTTTTGGCTCTGTCCCCACTTCCTCACCTCTCTTCTCTCCCCCTCGTACCCTTCGTGGCCCCTCACATTCTTACCTGGGAGGCCACGAGTCGCTGCTCCTGCTTTTCATACTCAACGACCGTTTATCCTCTCCCCTCCCATCTCCTCTCATACCTCCATCTGTCCCTCGCCGTTCTTTTATCTGCCTTTAAATGAGGAGGCAGGAAAAAGGCTAGCTGGTCCTTTGTGTGCTCTGCCTCAGTTTGTGCTCAGCCAAGCGGACACAGCTCTTAAATCTAGGCCCAGGCTTTGGCATGAAAGGACAGATCAGGTCTTGTAAAGGCCCCTGTGGCTCCCTCTATCTCTTTCCACCTTTCTCTGAAAAAGATAGAGGGGCAGTTATGCTAAACACATAGACGCGAGTGCAGGAAAAAAAGGGGAACAAGATGTGGATGGTAAAAAGAAGCGCACATAATTCCCTTCATCAGAGAACGGCAGCAAAGGCTTTACTCCCTCTCACTCCAACACAAACAATCTCTCCTTGAGCCAAAGAACACTGGAGCTTTTTTCATCCCCTTTTCTCCTTCAAGGCGAATGAATTAACTGAATGAATTAACACCAGGGCTGCTGCCGCTGTGATCATCATCATCGCGCTCCTCCTCATCAGCAGCAGCAGTTTTGACAAAGCTTTTTAACACCTAGAAGGATCGCACTGCTGACGCCGAGGCAGGAAGAAGCAAAGATGTCGACAACCTTGTCAAAAAAAAAGAAAAGAGGAGAAAAAAGTCTCCAACTAGCAAGGTATCACAGTCTGAGTGCTACAGTCTTTAGCCCAGAGCCTTGTCAAATCTCTTGGCACTACTAAAGAAACCTTACTGCTGCTGATGATAGGAACAGAGAGGGAGGAGGCGAGACGGGAAGAAAAAGGCGGGAAGAGGATGAGAGCGAGACAGAGGGGGGTAGAAATAAGAACCAAATGTAGGAGTGAGGAAGAGGAAGCAAACAGAGAAATAGTGAAAAGGTAGAAAGGTGAGGAAAAGGAAGAGAAGAACAGGGGGAAACGAGGTGTTTAAGTTGCTGATCACAATCATCACAAACACCGTGTCTTCAAAGAAAACGAAACAGACAAGAGAGAGCGACAGGGTGACAGGCACAGCAGAGAGATGGAGGTCTTGGAGGAGAGGAAGAGGGGGAGTCCGGGAGATGTGCAGTGAGGATTTTAATTAGCGGTAATTGGCCACCGAGGGAACAGAGAGTGGGAGATGGGAAGCAAGGAGGGAAAAGAAGGGAGCATAACAGCCAGTTTCTGACACAGTGATAGCTCTCTTGCTTTGTACCACTCTATTTCCTTGAGCACTTTCTCAATCTGGGTCTTTACATCTCCATCTCGTTTTCCCTCCATCTTTTTACACCTCCAAATGTGCTACTCTCAGTCTCCCCAAACAGTATCCTTTAACCTCTTCCAGTTTCCCCCCCAGTAAATACAGCAGACTTTAAGGTGTTTGGTTTACGAGACAAGATAAAGCAATGTGGGCAATTAGGCTGAAACGTTGGAACGCTGAACTGACTTACGAAAACCTTTTAAAACGCTGTAGTTTGTTTTGTATTTCTTGTGGCTGAATAAATCATAACAACACATTGCGCTGCGGGTTATGAATGTTCCATTACATTTAATTCATGTGAAAAAATAAATTTACAATTAACTTTGGATGGACTGATCATTTGAATCTGATCATTTGAATCTGCAGCTCCTACCTGCCTTTTTCCTTAATTAATGGCTCACATGCACTTACCCAGGTTACATGGATTCTGTGGAAAGATATTTACATGCGCTGTAAATAACAAATATTTACAGTAACTAATACTGTAAATATTTGTACACATGCAGGAGATCAGCAATCAAAAATGTATGCTCTATTACTCTTAGGGAAGCATCGCTCACAGATTTTTAATGGTATGGTGATAGAAAATGCTGGTTTTTCTCGAGGGTTGTTTTTCTTTTTCTTTTTTTGCAATGTGTCTGTGCCAGAGCAAACTGACAGTAAAGTCAAAGAAACACAGGAACAGAAATCCCTTTCACAGAGCAAACTGTGGGAACTTAACAAATGTGTGGTGGAACTGACTCATTTAGACTTTACATGTCACTGTGTTCGATTCACTTTTAGTTGGACTAGTTTGACTTATTTTAAACACAAGTACACAGAACGTTGTGTCAGTTTCTCTCATTTCATACATCTACTGCATTTCACTCTGTTTCTGTCTGTGTTGGGTCACGTATACGCACCCTCGTAGAAAGCAGATTAGAAACCTAATTACCTGTATACATGCAAGAAAAATGGATGTTCTCCAGAAAAAAATCTACATGCAGAAATCAGGTTTCTCGAATTCCCAACCCTGATTATCTCAAACACGTTTCTCATTTAGAGGATGAAAACGGTTAACTGGGGAAAGCTGAATGCATGTAACAGCTTTGTTTCTCTGGCCCCTGACTTTATAACTCTCAATGCTCTTGTAGCTTTGGTTTTGACTACAGCAGGCATCTGTTTACAGTAAGGAAATACTGACGCAATTTAAAGATTAAGGCGTTTGTTTCAGAAGTTAAAAAGCACAAAATACAGTTATTATTGGATTTGCATTCATCCGGTTGTGAAATGTAAAAAAATATGATTTCGAGTGGTAAGAGAGCACTCGACAGAGGTTTAAAGAGCTTGCACTCTTAACAGTCACTTGTGTAATATAGTAGCTGCTGTCATTATAAAATTCATAGTGAGAAAACCCCTTATATCATATCTACTTACTACATGAGAGAAACGTAAGCGATGTAAATTTGTCATTCAGTACCATCATTTTACCATTCATCATCTTTTCTGACTTACTGAAGGTGTTTGTTTTCACCATGTATGTCCAACACAAACGTATTAAACCACAAAACTGCAGCTACCAAACAAACAATGCACATTAATTACATTCACTGGTAACTATTACATTGTCACAGTAGGCGGCCTGTTGGACAATA
The DNA here is from genome assembly GCA_033026295.1 of Channa striata. NCBI lineage: Eukaryota > Metazoa > Chordata > Actinopteri > Anabantiformes > Channidae > Channa > Channa striata. The sequence continues at coordinate 14,647,502 of CM065173.1, read as the reverse complement.
AATCCTATTCTTTTGCTTGTGGACTATACCAGTACTATACATACTGTTGGACTGTTGATAGCCTGACATAGGTGTAAAGTCTCAGTATTGACGTCACAGCAGAGTGCACCCTTTACTGGATATGAATGGTGATTTTGTGTCTGTCCTCATGTTGTCAGTGTGTCTCTTTGGTTGTCTTCAGTCCCGCCTCCGGCTCCTGCCTTCCCCGGTGTGTCACAATGTTGTATCTCTGTGTGTTTGGCCGGGGAAGGGGGGGGGGCCTGGCTGGGGAACAGGTTAGCAAGGTTACAGCTGTGTTTATCGGTACACAGGTGAGCTCTGGGGTGCTTGGTCGTCTGGACAACATTTTCAACCCACACACCCTTATCTGGCAACCACAAGACACGCACACACAGGGACACACACCTAGACAAGTGCACATCGATCTTACAGCGTGCGTCGAGCTCATTAATTTCACACACGCAGAAAAAGAGCAATCTCAAAGCGTTCCACTCCTCATCAAAGATTCGTTTACAGTGGCTCATGTGCCCCAAAGTTGACAGATTGCTGATTTAACTTGCTTAAAGTTTTGGTTAATATGTGAATTTAACCGGGGCCTGCTTGAAATTTCCCAGCTGTCATTTGTCAACATCCCAAATTTCATGCGACACTTGCTAAACAGCAGCAGTAGTGTGCCATGTGCTCCGGGTGTTGCTAGGTTACAATACTGGGATGCTGCTGGCTAAGTGGCTGCAGGATCATCTATGGACACTCTGCATGGAGGGCTGACAGCGGGTCTCCTGGACCATTTGGCAACTCGTGAGTCAGATGCTCTTGAAATCCCACATCTGGTGGCAAGCCCATACAAATCAAGATCAAAGTGCTGGCTTTCAGACGGTACCTGTCTCTCACCCTCCCTGTCTCTCTCCTATCGAGTTTCATTTCTCTCTATTTGCTTTCCCTCTGTTGTTGCTGTCTCGCCTCTCTATTCCTCCCGCTGAGAGGTAATCAAGCCCTGTTGTGAATGTTTAAGCATTGAGGCAGACACATGCTAAATTATTCCTGGGACTTAATATTTTGTCTGGGAAGGGAGAGCCAGTCTCCATGCCACATGCTGAGTAACAGCAACGCACGCATCGACGCAAAGCAGGAAGGCTTGTACACACCCCCACACAGAGTTAGTCAGTCAGTCACACAGATCTCATGCTGACAGATAGTTACAGGTAAGAGAGTGATAGAGCCTGACAGGCAACCCACACCGCACAGTACAGACTGATACAGTCCTTAATGCAGCACACACACAAGTAAATACACTTTGTGTATATATGCATGTACACAGTATCACACTGTGCAGGATAGTGACAAGCAGCAGCTTCCTCTCACTCTCTATCTCTCACACACACACAGAAAACTGCTAACGTCCTCAAAGTTAAACAACTGAATCAACAAAGGAGAACTGACAACGTGAGAACTCATCTTATCCTAATTCCCTCCTGTCTTCAGCCACCCCCCCCCCCCCACACATACTGCTCCGTTGTAATTTTTTCCCACTCTCCCACTCCTTCCTTATCTATCTCTTCTAGTCCTGCTCTCCATTCTGCCCCGAGCTTGCTTTCATCACCACTTCTCTCTGCTTTTTTTTCCTCTTCTCTTCCTCTGTGAACTTAGACTCTCTGTGGGACTATAAGCTGATATCACACAGTTTCAGTGTTCCTTTAATCTCTCCCGCTCACTCACACGCACACACACACACACACACACACTTACACACCTGGGTGGTCATTTTAATGTACAAAGCTTGGCTGCTGCATTATTGCAGTACCTTTTAGTGCGACGCTCTGTGTGTGCCATTACAGTGGAAAGTAACATCCCGATTCTGACAACAGGCCATGTTTCAAATTGGAGCAGCTGGGGGTGGAGACATGTTGTGGTGGCATGCGAACACTTCGAACAGTGTACACTGAACATAGTATGAATGTGAGTATGAGTTAAGTCAATACCAATAAGCAAGCGTTGACATGAAAAGCTGAATAGCAACTCTTTTGTCTTTTGTACCATGTTTTGTATTGAACAATCACTGCTGTGTTGTTATAGTGACGCTCTGCTGAGCTGAGCTCAAACAAATCAGCTGAATAAACTAGTAGATTTAAATCTTGAGGTCTGGTCAGATAAACCTGAGCTAACAGGACAAGGAAAGCAGAGAAGTCCACCGCTTTAAAATGTGTTTCATTTGTTTAGCTTAAAAATCCTTTTACCTTTTAAATCAATGGGTAATTTCACATCCTTAGGCGTATATACGTATAAAAATAATACAGTTTGAAACTTCACATACAAGACGTAATCAAACTTTAGTTAAAGTGGGATCACTAAATTAAACAATCAATCAAAGGGCTGAAAGAAACTAGATTTTAAAATATTTCTAAAAATTTGCTGGATAAAAGTTCTCAAATGTGAGAATTTACTACTTTTTTGTTTTGCGATTTTAACTGAAACATCTTTATATTTTGGACAAAACAAATAATCTGATCACATTACACATCACATTTGTCACTGTGATTTTGTGATTTTTATATATTCAACAACAGACCAACAGTTAACATAATAGTTTGGCTCAGCTCAATTTCCAAGAAGTCACCAGACAAGGGCTTCCTTAAACTGTTGCTTGTCAAAGTTTGAGACTTCTTGCTCATTGCTCATATTAACTACTCATTCTAAATCCAAATAATTTAGTGAAAAAAAAAAGAAAAAAAAAAGATGTTTTAGCCAGCTTTAAAATATGCAGAATTACACAAAAACCTTATGGCTTGAAACTTCACTTAATGTCCCCAATGCCTATGAACTTGTAGTTTCCAGAGGATTACTAAATTCAAATCGAAATTCTGAAAAAAAAAACGACATAATTAATTCTGCATCAAGTATTGACACTCTGAGTCTTAGACATCAGGAAGGAGCATTTATTTCTAAAATAAAGCTCAACAAAAAGCTTTTTCTGTCATGTTGAATCTTCAGTTTTATCACATTATACACACTGCAATGGAGGGCCACTTAATAATTCAGTGCCATTTACTTTGCTATGAATGGAAGGCTGAAAGTGACATTATTATGGATACCTACAGTAGAGGAGTTTCACTTAGAGGTAGAGTTTTGGCTGAGAAGGAAAGCTGATCTAGTTTAAGCCCTCGTTGCAAAGAAAGTAAACAGTTTAATTGTACATGACTCAGCCAGCAGTATTGTTTTATTCTATGTTCTGCTTTTATTATTTATGAGACTGTTTAACCCATTTTTCTTCAGCTTCACTGGAGCAGCTGGAAGTTACGCAAACACTCAGACAGACACTTTGTACTCACACTTTGCTGGGAGGCCATAGCCGCAGGTGATCTTGGCCTCTCCGGTCTCACAGCCATGGAGAGAAGCACATTCCTTTTTTAGCATCGGACCGGCAACACGGTGGATCGCTCCATCCACTGGAGAAAAGAGAGGAAATGCACAGAGTTGGCCTACTTTTGTGAATCCTTCGCAATCCGACTTACAGAGAAACTGTTGTTTTAAGTCCAGCAGGCGCATTTACAGGTGTCAGAGCTTAGTGGTGAAAGGACCTGGATAATGTCAGCATTAGTGTTGAACAGCAGAATTTCTTACAATTTTTTCAATCTCACATCCTACTTTTTTCCTCTTAATAAGTCAAAGCATCTGTCTCTCTGCGTGTCAGTCTATTTAATGGATTTTAGGGTTACTGCCTTAGTTAATTGCTCAATTTAATGTGTTATTAAGGACTCAGCTGACTCTGACTTTTTGGTCAATTAGTCTTTATTAATTAGATTTTCATAATTCTACACAGAATTCAGAAATGTGTATCTATCTTTGATCCACACCACATCGAAAGACCGTAACGGTGTTCATTTCCAGGAGGGCAATGATGCAGGAAAAGCAATTTTACAGCTGTGCCAATTACAATTTCAGTCAGAATCTTTGCAGCACTCACAGTAAGACACAAGCTAATATTCATGCAGTCTTGATCTCAATATGGTCCCAGGAAAGCAGCTGTAAACTTTACAAATTTGAGACAATTCTCAAACACAACAGGCAGCAATTATTTCAAAATGTAGCTGGCAAAACAAGTTAAGAGTATATTAACTGTAAAATTCTCAAAGTCAGGGTTAAAAGTTGTCGTACATATTTAAATAACCGGGCTGTGCTTTAGTTTTGGTTGAATACTGAGGTATAGTCCGGTGCAAATTATTCATAATTAACCCAGAATAAAAAACATCTGTCAGGCAGGATTTTGTGACACCGCTGTGAGACTTATCAGCGGTTGGTGAAAATAGTACAATAACACCCATCCATATGTCACAGCTCAGTGTGTTGGCCTGTGGCTCTTATCTCCATCTGACTGTATACAGGCCAGCTGTTACAGCGGTGTGTTTCACCAAACCCAGTAGCTCCAGGCAGGGGTCTGGTGTTATCTGAACTCTGTTGTGTTAAGTTGGCATATTGCATGCAGTGTTGAGCTGTGGTGTGCCATGTCATGCTGCGCCATGTTGAACTGGGCCACACTGTGAGCTAAGCACGAGTGTGAGGGTGTGAAAGCCAAAGCTCTGAGCACCGGCTACCTCCTCAGGGTGCACAGAAACACACTCAGATACCACGCTCAAGCTGTGTGTGTGTGTGAGAGATACTGCAGCATTTGTGTTAATGTGCAAAAAGTGTTTGTATGTGTATTTTTACGTGCACCTGAGGTGTATGTTGTGTGTGTGTCACCTCAAGGACTCTCTCTGCCATCCACACATTTATGCACACACACACACACACACGCAAACTTTGAAGCAGCCCAACTCTGAAATAAAGAACAAGTGTGATAAGATGGAGAGATGGAAAAGAAAAGTGGAAAAAGGGAGGGGAACAAGGGAGAGCAGCAGATGTAAAAATAGTCTCGAGGAAGATAAGAAAACAGGAAAGAAACACAATCAGAAAAAAGAAATGGAAACTAAACTGAAACATAAACCAGAAAGATCTTTTGTTTTTTTTCTCAGTGTGGGTGCAAATTGTGTTAGTGCATGCGAAGCCCATTTTTTCAGCTGAATGATATCTTTAAGAGCATGTAATCACAAAGAACATCTAACCAATAAGTCCGACATGTTTCCCTCAGAAACGGAATAATACATTCTTTCAGCAGGTTGGTGCATTTGCAGCCAGACCAAAACGTTTCTTCTCATTCATGTGCAAGTGAAACATTGTTAGACACATTTGCTTCCACATGTGAATGGGCTTGGCTCCTTTGCTTCAGTCTTGACCCACAACATTGTGAGGTTGTTCTCTATCAAGCTGCGTTGTTAAAGGAAGTAGGACTGACCTGCCATTCAGGAAATAATTTTTGCTAATATTCTTGTTCCAAAACTGCAGGCAGTTTTATACAAGGAACAGAGGAGTGCAAAGACCATGAGGGTTGTGACAGAGGTTTACGACAGTTCCCATGATAGCTCTTGCAAGTTGTTTACAACATTACACACAATTTCCTGTTCCCTCCTGCTTTTTGCCACAACACGCAAGTAAATTTCTCAAGGTGCAGCTTTGTCTCGCTGCGTCTGATTGATTAATTATTCCGTCCGACTCCAAAGAGGAACAAAATGACCTTGGCATCCATGTTACTTATACTCTAATTATGACAGCAACTTTGGATGAGGGCATAGTTTATTTTTGTTTTCTTGCTCTTTGTTCTTGTTTTTTGCTGCTGAACTCCACAGAGAGAGTCAGTGTGTATAGGGGACATCATTGATGCCTGCACCAACAGCAGCATGCCCCCCACCCCCACCTCCGCTGGGACTACAGTCAATAATGTTCTTTGAAATTAGTTAATACCATGTCGGGCCTTTACTGCAGTGTCCTACATGTATCTTATGTTTGAAATTTTTTCACACTTTCGGTTCTTTTAGCTGTAAATAATGACATTAACTACATCCTTACATGAAAGCTGTGATGTTCACATGCCCAAGTTATATGGCTTTTTGTTGGATAGAGAAGAGATGAACTCTGTACCTCTGGACAGAGCCAGAACCTGGTGTGAAGAGCTCATAAATATCCACACACCTATTCGGCCTCTCTAATGTAGAGAGATGTCCCCCTCACAGCATTCACTGTAGACAGCCCGTGTTAGCTGTCTTTTATACTGTGGTAACTTCTGACTCTGTGGGAGCCGCTGTAATAGCCCAGCAGGAGCACCGCATGCTACTGAGCAGATTCAGACACTGTTCTGTCACTTCAATGTGGTCAGAAATATGACAGGGGAGCTCATGAGCAGAGGGGAGTGCAAATGAAAGATGCATTTCAAGTAAATCTGCACCAGCAGGATTCTTCAGAGCAGATACATGCAGGTGTATTAGTGCTCACGGATGAGCTGTGGCTGCAAGCATTGATATTTTCAATTACTTCCACAGAAGAAAATCAACTGAGTCCATCTGGTCACGCTGCGAAGGGCAAAATGACTGAATTAAAAAAACATTTTTCTTCATAAAATATTTAGCTTTTAGAAATTAAGAATTAAAATTAAGAATTGCCCTGCACTGGTTTCTGCAATTTCATGCTGCATATGCTGCTGGGATCAGATTTGTGTATTTTGGGTACTGATTTATTATTTAGTTCTTTTTTCTTTGATATGACATTTGTGGAATGCATCTGATGGGCTTGTGATGCTTACAAAATGGTGACAAGAGTGGCAGGACAAAGTTAGTCTATAGCTTGATCAATTTGCCACTGATTGTGATTTCCCAGCTACTATCACTGTGCGTGGATCGCAGTGGAATTCGGTCGTGGTATCTAAGGTTCTTAAAGGAATGCTACTGACTCTGGAGAACCTACAGTTTGGTGTTTTGAATAACGTGTCTCAGCACTTATTGGGCAGATTACCACTAAATTATGTTCAGAAAACGGTTTACATCTAGTGTTGCAATCAGGCTAAGGCATAAATTACCCCAGTACTGTGGTTTATGACTAAATTCCCATCAGCTATGCTTTAGGTTTTTAGTGCTAATTAGCAAATGATGGTATCATGCATCAAACATGCATAAACAAAAACAATAAACATAGTCAATAAACTGACCAATAAAGCTTCATTAAGGTTAAGCTGTAGTGGTAAAATTAATCCTTTTTAAAACAATTTAGCAGATCTGTCTTTGGAACCATAAAAGTCTGATGCTATGGTACAGATTTTAAACAATTAAGAGGCCTCCCTGCAGACTTCAAGTGCAACCTGCAGAGGAAGTGAGTAAATGTCAGATCGCGATAGAAAGGTAATTTGAGGGGGTAGGTTGGGTAAATGAGACAGGTAGGTAGGTAGGTGCTTTAATTTCACCACGGGGAAATTATTTTGCATAGTATCAAATTTTAAAAAACCAGAGTAGACATTCTCACATACTCCTACACATGTGCAAACACATACTCATGCCCAGACCTCCTGAGACTCCTGACTAATTGATTACATTACCCATTTTAAAAGTGGATGGCTTGTTTTTATCTATTTTTAATACATCGAGGAGGACGACATCCATGCCCAGATGGCATCAGAACAAATGAGGAGGCAAGGGGGTGTCTGTTATCACCCATAATGTTATTAGCCCTAGCCCAGCACACACTGGGACATCACTGGGAACTTTCTCAGTCAACAGCTGAGTTTGTTTGCTGTGTGTGTACTGGAGAAGAGAGGAGCCAGTCAGCTGGGAGCAGATGACCATTTGCATCTCACTACTGGTTTTTGTGTGCAGAACATCAAGGAAGTGGAACTTGGAGAGAGAGAGAAATGTAGAGCATAGATGTGAAAAATTAATAAATACATAAAACAAGAACCGGAAATTTAACTTTATTAAATTGCCATATGGACATATTATCATTAGTCCAATACTGCGCCTTCACACAAGGAACTGTATTAGACTGTACGGGCACACTTCACTTTAGGTACAAAACATTCTGTGCTACGACTGCAACACACAACTGTAACGTTTGTTTTCTTTATGTCATCCATTGTCTGAATCGTGTTGACAGTATATATTCTGCCCTCCCCTTAGGACTTGCCATTGACCAGAGGCAAAATCCTTGTGTTAGTACACTTGACTAATAAAGCTGATTCCGATTCTAAGCTTATTAAAGTGGTGCAAGCTGTGTCCAGAATCACTCCCTCACTAATTCATTTACTATGTAACTGACACTCATTAGTGAGCAGGAAACCAAGATAACCAAGATACTGGATACATTTTGTGTCATCTTTGACAGGTGTGGCATCCCCTGTTAGTAATTCTTTAGTTTGATAAAACCCAACACGCTGCATTTTAGAATGATTAGCAGAAAGAAGTGTACAGGCTGTAGACGCTGTTATCTTGATCCAATGTGGGAACTTCTGGGGCAATATTTAATTAAAGACTCAAAATTCAGACACAGTAGTCTAGCTTTTTGTAATATTCCAGTGCTTGTTGCTTGTGGGCTTTGTTTCTGATGTGCTTCTAGCTTTAATTTCTTAAATGAGTATATATCTTTTATACTTCACAGCAACTCAGTTTTGCTTTTGGACATTAGACAGTAAAATCAGACTCCTATCAGCTCAATATGCAGTACCATGAATCTGTATTGATGAATCCCTCATTTAGACACTGGAGACAGGGGAAGCCCTAACCAAATTAGCATCACTGCGGTGTCAAAAGATACTTGTTCATACTCCACTGACTCCGGTGCATGCAAATGGAGTACCTGAACTACTCAACAATCAACCGTAATTGGCTGCACCTAATGCCACCAACAGACATCAACGGATAATAATGAATTAGTCATGAATTTAATTTATATTATTAGACTCTAAAAAAACCTTTAGGAACTGTCAAACTAATTTCCATATTTAAAAAAAACAGCATCCATTATTTAGCCTTCATTACCATACAAAATATCACATCAACATTTAATGCAACTGCAGCTTGGTCTACCAGACAATGAGAGATGGGACAGAGATATTTAAAAAAAAAACGGAAAAATACACAGACGGGCACAGACACAAAGAAAGGCGAGACGGGGGATTGAAGAGCACAGTTGGACAAAGAGGATGGATTTGGAAGAGGATCAAGTGTAAAAAAGGGTATATAGGTGAAGAGAGTGGGAGAGGCTAAAAACAAAAGGGGAAGAGGTGAATGTTAAGCAGGTGTTCGGAGAGAAGAAAGGATAAAATGGATGCAATGGATGGATGGACACAGCAAGAGGGGTACAAATGAGTGTTTTGGCTTCTTTAGAACAGTGACCAGCCAGCTGAGCAGGCAGTTGACCAGTTTAGGTGTTATCTCATATCCCTCACAGGCTCTGTATTGACTGACGCTGGGGGAGAAAGAAAAAGAGGGAGCCAGAGAAGTAGGGGGACAGAGAAGTGATAATTGGCGATATGCTTACCTGGCGAGAAGCCTGCAACCCCCAGCAGGGCACACAAACAAACACAGACGCACACACACTTGCCTGCAGTGTTATATGCCAGGACAAGCTTTACCTCCTGCAAACCCTCTTCATGCACCCTCACAGGACAATACACGCACACACACACACACACACACACACACACACACACACACACACACACACAGACAGAGGTAGATTGACATTAGAGTAAAACCAATCCAGAGGTCTCTCCCATGGAATACTAATATGACTGCCCTTGCCAGCTGACCCCTTATAGGCCAAACACGCTGTCCGTCAAACTAATGGGGCGGAACGTTGGCATATTGCTTTCCCACAATCCCTCAGCAGAGCCAGGACACTCATTTACTTCAGTCAGCTTGTTGCCAAGGCAACATTTAGGATGGGTCTTGTGGTAGATGCACTTACACACACGCACATGGCTTCACATGCACAGTTGTACATATGCACCTCTATACTCAAAAACTTAAATACGCATGCACACGAGCCACAGCAACCTGTTAAATGCCACTGCTATAAAACTATGCGCACACACACACAAACACAACCGTCGCTAACAGTGATGAAACAGGTGAATTTATGTATGTGGCTGAGACGGCTCTGTCTGTATGTGAAAGGTGTACGCTAAGTGCGCCGCGCCCCCAAAACCAATCTTCTGCTCTCTCCTTTCATTCACCATACACACTCTTTTGTTCATTTGTTCTGAGAGGCGAGCAGACAAACCTATATTCTGTCTGGCTTTTTTTCTCCTCACCCAAACAAGAACAGGGTTCACGGCCGAGAACCTTCCATTACATTGAATAAAGCGCCATTCCTTTTCTGGAGGATTTATTATAGATGTCAGCACCCACAAATTACCCCTGACTTCTAAACAATGCAAGATTATGAAATCTAAGTGGATAAAACTTTAATTGAGATTAAGTTCATTTATTGTGTGCTGGCTCTGGATGTCTTCAAACACCTAAACCAATCATATGCAGGCACTGTCTTCATGGCTGGTTCACATCCTGTGCACCCAGAGCAGGCCCTCTGATACCAGCTGTGTGTTTGTGTCCATTCGATTAGTTTTTACATATGTACCATATGGACATCATAGCTTTCTGAGGAGTTTCACTCTGTAATTCTATTTGCTGCAAGAATGACTTTAAATGTGGTAGTGCTTAAACGATGGTTCTGATTTTTTAAAGTCAAGCATTGTATAATGTCTGCGTGCTACGTGTGTACAGTGTCGGCTGGTGTATTTATTCCCATTTTGCAATATTGAATTACAAATCATGCAAGCAGGCAAATGCCACAGTGTCCTAAAACCTCAAGCTATAGTTATAGTTGTCTGTTTAAGGTTGTGAAGGCCGGCCCTGCTGCCACACAGTCCATTTGAATGTTGGTAATCTGCCCGCACTGTACAAGTTTTTTTTGATTAACATTAATAATTTAGTTTACATTAAAACATTTTATTATACAGATAAAATAAGGAGTCATTTTATTTTTGTAAATTCAGATTGTTTGATAAGTTGACAGACATTAGTTTCTATTTGTAGCGCACATTTCTGTAGAGTCACGTTACGTTAATTATTTTTGTTTCAGCTAATTTACATCTTTTAAGTTACCAGTGCAGGTGGATCCGCTGTGGGTCATCTTGGTCAGATGGGGAAATTGTAACTTTTGGTTTGAGATTTTGGGTTATTTATTTATGTTATGTTAATTATTTAATATAGTTTTGGATTTTGGATAACTTCTAATCATCAATTTACATTTAGTAGATGAATTGTTATATTTAGCTCTTTATAAGTCAGTGGTGATGTTTTGTTTTTTGTGAATGTGGAAAGACATTCCAGGGGTAAATGTAAATATCCAGACATTGTATATATGTTCCCTGGTGTGTTCAGTTAGGAGGGTTAGTTTTGTCTGGGTTACTTTGTTTGTTTAAAGACAATTCTGTTAATTTCAGTTAAGTCTGGTCTGGTTTTGTTGAGCCCTTTTCATGGGCTTTCAAGTACTTTTCATATTTTTGGGTAAATAAAAAAAACGTTTCCGTTAAAAATTGCCTGATCCTTTGCCTGCTTTGCTCGGCCCTGCACAAAGGTCTTCTGCACAGCTATGGTGGCTGCATGCTTTGACTTTGAAGCTAAAAGCTGACATGTACCTCTTCAAAAATATAATTAAACATCAGGGTTACAGCAGCTTGTGTTTCTGATGCTGTTAGAGGCTGCTGATACTGAAGATGTAAAAAAATGTGAAGAAAGCTGCAAACCTTCCACTGGCTGCGATCAGGACTCTCCATCGCAGTGAATTAATGAGCCACAACACAGCAAGGACAACAAAGACTTTACATGGAACTCCAGTTATACAGACATGCTAGAACCCTCTATCATTCAATATCCCTGAAAATGTGAAAACATCAACATAGTTGAGGGAATATGACCTGATCAGCTAAAAGGATACAATACTAACACATGATTTCAGTGGATAAAATCCACATAAATCTGAAGCTTTGCTTTAAGTATTTAATATCACACTCTTCCGAACAACTATCGTTAAAAATAATAAATCTTTACTGTGTTTCAACTGGTTTGTGATTATTTTATAGCAAATTCTTCTAGTAATACAGCACGCTAAAGCAATAAATATCACCTGGTCTTCAGCTTGTCTTGAAGAGGGGCTGGAAATCCAGTGTCAAGGCCACCATTTTTCAGTTAACATGCTGCGTATTCCTAAATGAATCTGTGTTTAATTACCACAACAAATCTGATGCCTGGGAGTGTTCCAGCACAGCACAACTGCACATTATTGAACAGATATTGGATGGAAATGAAGGTTAACAGGAACCAGAAGCTCAATTATGTCCTATTCAATCTGACAATGTCCTATACAGGCCATGAATCCACAGACTTTCAGCTGTGTACAAATGCATTTAAAGGTTGAGCTGAAGCCAATATAAGACTTGCACAGACCAGCATCTAGTTGGAACATGAAGTAAATACAAACAGCACACCATCTACTAAACTGACAACAACTTTACAAGATAGTAGGGAAGAATCCATTCAGAACATGGGACAGTTGTCAATTCTGTTCTTATTAAGCAGAATTACTTCACAAAATATTACACTGAAAGTCATTTGATTTTCAGCACACCGATATCATAAATTGGTAGAAAAAGGCTGCATGGGCTGCATGAAGGTACCAACTTTATTTTTAACTAACAGACGGCTCATAAAACTTTAGAATGCTTTTTTTATGGAACAAAGGTTGTTGATTTTGTTCTCCATCTCTTATAGTGTACCAGCTCTTGTGACTTTCATGGCCAGTATGGACAGGAGGAACGATCACATCAACCAATAACTGTGTCAATGTACATGTGGCATTAAATATTGGATTAATATTGACCTGATAAAGGCCAAACCTATCCTTCCTAGGGAACGCTGACATTTTTACACAAGAGATGAAAATCTATCTATAAAGCAAGAAAATGTGTGGGTGTGTGTTGAATCGTGGTTTACGTAAAAATCAGACAACTTGCACAGCAGCTGAAATGGTACTGAGAATGGACCTGTTTTTATGTCACAGCAGCAGCTCAAACTAACATTTTCCTTCCTTAACAAAGCATGAAAACAAGGTAACTCTAGGTTCAGTATACTCAAGTAGGTTCATATGCTGCGGACCCACATGTTAAACTGTAGTGACAACTTCCATGGCTCTGCTGCAAATGAAATAGGACACTGCCGTTTTCAACCTTGAAGATTGTTTACTGCAACTCAAAATGCGGCAAATAGGTTCAGCTTCTCATCCTCACTGCTTACATTTTACTGCGGGTTGATATTTCTGTGCAGGCCATGAACCTGTGGAAAAACACTTCAATGCCCCACACATCCCAAAGGCACGTACTGACATATGGTGACCTAGAAGAAGAACCAAACACAAACTTAAAAGTGTGAGCACTGGCTCAATCTGTTTAAATGGCATTCATTCAAAAATGTATAAATTAATTTATCTCTATATAGAAAAGTATAAATATATGTGACTGTGGCTGACTGAACCCTCCAATCATCATCTAGGCTTTCTTTTCTTTTTTTTTGAAAATCAATCAAAGCAGTGAAACGTTAAAATGGCAGATAGGCTCTGGAATAAATGAGCAACTGCAGCCAGTGGACATAAAAAAGGTTAATTTCCTGGCCTTGGGTTTGTTGTTGATGCGCTGCCTGAGCTGAGCACTCCTCCAGATTGAAGTGCGAAAACAATGTCGGCAGGTGTGTGTTTGATCTAACTGAATGACATTTACCCAGATACCCTTGAGACTGAGTAGTAAAGCACTGTAAAGACCTTTTGTTGCTTCACCTCTGATGAAAAAAAAAACATGCACTACAGCTGAATGAATGCTTGGTTATTCAGTGCAGAGTGTGATCTTGGCAAATCATTCGGAGCTGTATACCGAATGATTGTTGTGTGTTTTTTTCCACTCTGCTCTGCTCTCGCATCTGTCTTTCCCCAGTGACTGTCTCCCAAACACTATTGGACCTTCACTACTTTCGTCTTTTTGTCTTCTCGCTCTAACTATCATCTCCCTCCCATTTCTCTTGTTTGTTCCACTCTTGCCCCCGTCTCTACCCTTACCTCTCTCCCTAATTAACACCTACTGTAGGCTCTATCTGCCTTGGCAAATCCCAGAGGACAGAGCTGGTAAGAGAGACAGAGAGGAAAATAAATACAATAAGAAAGAGAAGGAACTCAACTCAGTAAGAGAGAAACTGGCACAGAATGATGCAGAAACAGATTAAAAGATAGTGATAATGACTGTTAAATATGTGGCCTCCTCCAGCCAGTCAGATAAATGAAAACATATGTTGTTTAAAAAAGACGCTGAATTTAACTAGATAAAAAATTCAAATAATTAAATCAGATCTATTTATACGGGCACAAATGCACGCAGTCTGATGCAAAGACACATTCACAGTCTCTTCAGAAACCATCTGCCTTTGTAGACTCATCAGAGACTTCAGGACAACATCAAACGTTGCTGTAGAGCTTGAGGTTTCTGAATGAATATGTGTGCATGTGCACGTGTGTGTGTGTGTGTGTGTAGCCACAGGACACAAGAGTGTGCTGTCCATTTTTATGACTTGAGCCTCAGCTGGTGTATTTCAGTAAGGGTGGAGCCTGTGTGTATGTGTGTAGACACGAAGGACTTCTGCGGCTTCTACACAACACTTGAGGCAAACAAATGTACTTTTGGCAGGCAAATATACTGCTATGAACTGACACATGAATGCACACACACGTACACATACAGGTGTGCCATTATACATGTCTCTATGGAAACTAGAAAGCAAAAACACAAACTTGCGCAGACACACACACAAATTGGAAAGTTAAAATGCCAATGCAAGTGAGATGGTCTGAAAGGCTAAAACTGTTTGGACTAATGAAGAAAAAGAAAACAACCACAGGCGAACGCAGCAGCACCTAAATTTGCAAGCATTAACAAACGCAGGTTGAATGGAAAAAATGTGTGTGTGTGTGTGCATGCACGTGCGCGTCCACGTCTGAGCAAATGTGGCTGCCGCATTACTAGTAGAGATTTATTACAAGTATCGATTAACCACGAACGTCCAACATCACGCGCCGCGCAAAGTACTGAGTCAACAATACACTGAAAAATGACTGTTTATATCCACAGCACTGCCATAAATTATGAACTATTGCCTTCACACCTGCATGCGCACACACAAACAAACACAGGCAGACAGACACACACTGTGCAGCATGCAAACACACCTTGAACACCTGCCACAACAAAGAGCTACCTGCTACCAAAGACAAAGAAAATACAGACAGAGGCACCACGCATGAGGCATAAAACACTCATACACTCACACACACTCACACCCTTTGCCTAGTAAAGTGCACTGCACCACCTGATTAAAAGAAGTACAACACTGTAACATATTTTGCCTCCAGAGAGGACTATTTGCACCACAAAGCCAGGCTATTCAGAATGGCTGAGGCCTACAAGTATCTTGGCAAGCACATGCACACACAACCACTGGATCAGACAGGTTGTGACTTACCTCCACCTCCACCAAGCAGAGTCTTGTTGGCTGAAAGACAGACAAAAAAAGAATTATTGATGAAAAAAAACACCTTTCTATGAAGATCACAGCTACAGCTAAAACTGATAAAAAGCTTGTGGATAAGGAAAAATGACTTATTTTATGAAGCAAAAATGCACTGTATATACATAATGTTCTCTGGCTCACATCAAATCACATGTGACATTACACGAGCTCAAACAGAAAATCTTTGGCTTTTAAACTGTTAGGAAAAAAAACAAGACATTAGAATGAGTCATAAGCTTTTTCCCAAACTGCATGCAAACCAAATAAATTATTCAATAATCAAACTATCTCAGTGTAACATCAACCACTGCTATTAAGCTGAGGTTACATCAGGAGATAAGTCATGTCTCACTGACAAACCGAAAATTTTACTGGCAGCTATTTTTTGTACTAAAACAATTAGTTATTTTTCCAAGGAGAAATACTGTAACAAACATTGACTGACTCCAGCATCATGACTATATACTTTTCTGTGCTTTATGCGGTTGTTAATTTAATTTCCTCAGGTTTTAGATTGTCAGTCGCACATAACAAGAGACTTGAAAATGTAACATGTGCATTTTAAATACTGTAATTCAAATATATATAGTCGCTGAGATAAACTGCTCATCATTGCCAAATTGTAACATACAGCAATTTTGATTACATGTTTGCAACAGTGAGCAACTATTTTACATCATCAAACCTCTTTAAAACCATGAGTTCATTGATGTAACCTTGGCTCTACAAAGCCTCGACCTTTCAGCACTGTGTTAACACATTACAACACCTCATAACTTTGAACGGGACATTTCTTCATTTGCCCTGTTGTCTGTGCGGATGTGCTGTTCCGACTTTTTCGACTTTTGCATCTAATTTGGTGAACTATGGTGTATATAAATAACTCAAGGCTTCTGCTCATATTTATTTGCTGGGGGTGGGGAATGTGCCCCTTATTTGTCCTTCAGAACATAATTTGCTATTGGTGTCAGCATTTCTGAACCAGAGTGGTTCTCAATCCAAGTCCTTGGGGCTCACAGTACTGCTGGTTTTGCCAACCAGCAAGTTAATTGCATTCACCTGGCATTGCAGGTGTAACTCAGTCCCTGATTAGATGATAGAATAAAAACCAGCAGGCTCAGAGTCCCATCAATGAGGACTGAGAGGCACTGCACAATAAAAATGAGTAGCTTCTCTGCCGGCAAGGCTAAGGAATAAAGTCATGCTGAGACTTCAGTCTAAAAGCAAACAAACAACTCTGTGAAAAAAGCAGAAAGAAGATATGGTTCATTTTGTTTTTTAGTCGAGTAAAAATCAATCATACAGTGACTTTCTACCTGGATAACAAGGAGGTGACTCCAGCTTAAATAAAATATCAATATAATGAGCTCTTTTCGGAGCCTGACAAGTAGTGAATTAATGCTAGTAGCCCGGTGGATCAGGGTGTCCCAAATCATTACCTTCCCCACTTGAATAAAGTCAGTGCACATGTTTAAAGAGTGTAAATTGCTGGCAGGGTGATAAGGCTGGCTGCCGCTGCTTCTGACATATGCGATATCCAAGTGTTTTTCTCACCCACATATCCATAAATGTGTGGAGTCAGCAGCGCTAGCCTGGGGACATCTGCAGCACGTTCAGAAAACTCTAACCTAACCACAAACTCATAAAAATCATGTTTTCCTGTTCTTTCTCTGCTCGTGAATCAAATTTTGGTTTGCTGTGACCGTGTTAGGAAAATCTGATAAGCACATAATCTGTGCGAGGGACAGTTACAAAGTTACGTCAGTACACACAGGGGACGTGTCTCGTTTGAGTTACTCTTTGTTAGTAGGCATTGTGCCGGTGGTGTGTGTGTGTGTGTTCAGATAGTTAGGTTTATAGAGGGAGACTAAATCCCACCACTGTCTTTCTCCACTCTTTTTCACCATTCCCAACTACCTCATTAATGGTAAATCACACTTAATGTCTGGTTTTAAACACACTAAACATCCCCGCATATGTGAACCACAGTCTCACCAACATCTCCCAAAGTGAATATTTCCACTCTCTAATTTGAGAATGTGCGGCTCCAAACAGCACGGACTGGGAAAGAGTAATTTATTTAATGGGACTGTGTGAGACGATTCCAGGTGCTCAGCTTGTTTGAGAGCTGATAGATCTTATGACGAACTCAAATAAACCTCGTTTGAATGTGAAAGCTCAGACAAATAAAATGTCTCCATTACAATAACTCTCCCATTCATCCCGATTAGCTGCAAGCTGTACATAAGAGTGATATCACACGCTGGGTCTTGTTAACAGCCGTCTGAGTAGGAAGCCCTAGGCCATACGAAGTACAGCTGAAGTGGTGAAAGATTTTCCTTTTAAAGAAAGACAACTGTGCCTGAAGGACATCGGGACTGAATGGAAACCAGTTATCATAGTGTGGCAGTGAAATCCGTCTCAGACAAGAGCACTGAGATGCACCAGCATAAAATCATCATTTTTTCTGTGTCCTCCTCACTTTTACTAAATACTAGTGAGTTTAAAACAGCCATTTGTTAAATCAGCTCACACCCTCAAATCTGACTTCAATTCTTTTAGACTTTATTCATGTTTAAAATAGTTGCAGCAGTAGGAGACAATCAGTAGCACCAATCAGTTAAAAGAAACCAGATCAGTCGACGGGAAGACACTGTGGCAAATTGTTAGACGCAGAGAGGACCAGGGCTTCATTTAGGACTCTGTTCCCCAGTGGATCCAAACTTTAAAAGTTATTAATCTTGATAAATTCACTGTAATATCCATTTTCACTTCATCGACTTGCCAAACAATGTTAAGTAAAACGTGTTACTATTATTCAGTGCTTGAAGTTCTTGAAGATAGTTCACTTCTCATATGAAATGCTTTGTCAAATCGAATTGACTAGAGGGGGGTCTTGGGTATTAAGATGTAATTTTCACAATATCAGCTAAAGCCAAAGCTGCCGTCCAGACGAGTGGTAAAATGCCTAGTCTCCACCCACTACCACCTTTTTAAGTGTAACCATGGCGTAGTTACAGAGAGACGTGACTCAAGACAAAGACTACAGACAACATGGTGGAATTAGGGAAGGGAAATTAGGCTTTTTGTGACATTTCTGGAGCATCTCTCTCTGACCTAAGGTTTTTCACCAACCTTAAATATTTAAAAGTATTGCCTGACCTACGATCTTTGTATTACTGTAGGTAGACAGGCTTTCAGTGTGAGAAAAACAATAGGAGGCTTTAGCATAAATCAGGAGAGCAACAAAGAGACAATAAATGGAGTTAGCATAATTAATTATCCACCCACTCAGAGAAAAGACTAAGTTTGTCACAGTTTAATAAGCTGGACCAGGTGGATAAATCCGGATCAGTGAATTGTGAAAACAGCACTCAGACATTCTTCAGTGCACTTTACATGAAAAATACCGCCACAGATGCTTTTACTGCTATGTATGTTTATGATGTTTAATGCTTTTCAGGAACTATCTCCTGACAAAGTGTTGAAATGTATTTTTCACCTGCTTTCCTGTGTCAGTAAATGTCCAACCTTTCCCATAATGTCATGGCAATAAAAGCCAGCAAACACACTCACACGGTGACAGTGAAATTTCTCTAATCAACAAGCAAAAACAGTCCCTCGCGTTGCTGATATGTCTAAAAGCATGTTTTATAGCTGCCACCAGTGTGGAAATCTGTATATCTGCCACAGTTTTGATGGATTTCTACCAGTAAACCTGATGAACGAGGGACTAACACTAAAACTGGTAGTCACTGGTGTTTTAGATTGCTGACATTTTTCCTTCAATCGCACTCTATTGCAGCTGCTGGGAATGTCTGAGTGACACAATCTGTGTTGGACAGCTACCATCAGAAATAAGAAAATATACACTACAGCTATCAAACGCCCTGGAATTGCAGGGTACATTGTTTGCAGGGTGGTAGAAGTGTGTGATTCGAACATTTGCACACATATTTACCCTCTGAAACAAGTATAAGTATAAATAACAGCATCTTTCAGGACATCCCATATCATTGGCTAAATGGGCGTTTAGATGGAAAGCAGTGTAACAAACACACACAAAAATAACAAAATGAAAAAATCAAAGGGCTGAGCTAAATGGTCATACCTCAGGTATCAGAGACAGTAAAATATCATCCAGGGAATCCTGTTTGAGTACAAGATCTGTGGCTTCAAAGGCTCAGATGCCAAAGCAGGTGCATGGTGATTGAAAATATTATAAAGAAGGCTTTTACTGCTCAAGACACGTTATCAGAGTGGCAATCATTTACCTTTTATCATGATGACATACAGCAAGCTTTACTAAGTAATCTACCAGGAATGTGGACAAAAATGCATTTGATGATCCAACACAGAACATCGCTGCACGAGCCAAGTTCAACTTTATTTTCAGAATATTCTGCCATTTCTACCTGAGGCTAGGAAGTTTCAAACATCATCACATTTCCAACTTAGGATAGCATGAGTGTCTCAGATGGCAGACCGCCTAAAACTGTGGACTGATTGTGCCATTTGTACAATCTAATGAATTAACACAACAAAGACATGAAAAAGACAGAGCTCTTGAGGCAAGATCAGGGAGGCAGTGTGAAGCAGCGAGGAGGGGCTACTGTCATTTTTACTACACCTTTGCGTGTGGAGATCACTTCTTCCTTTAGTGGACAATACATAGTTTATTCAAAGCATGTTAAACCTTAACAATTCTCTTTCCTCTGTCTTTACATCAGTGCATTGTCATAAAAATATATAAACCACAATATGGGGTTGTATACTTTTGCTATACTCTTGATGTTTGTGACTAGGTCCATCATCATATAGCTGCCCTGGCAGTTTAAAAACGATATAACCTCACATCCTAGTATCATCATTAGAGAAGGTGAGGCAAGTTCAACTTTTACCTTTGTTGTTAAAAGCCCATTTCAAATTCATCCTGCTTACAATCTTTATTCATGGGATTATATAATTATTAAAATTGTCTTATGTAAGGAACAATAGACCTATAATAAATTATCACGATCTCATGTAATACTGCTCTGCTCTATAGGTGCTTGAGACAGTACAAGCCTCTGAGCCCTGTGGGGAAACAAAGGCATCAAAGCAACCAAAATACTCATGTGTATGCACAATCATGCACTTGCATAGATGCGGAGACACACACACACTCTCTCTCAGACACTTGCATACACAGAGACATAAAAAGTGCACACACAAAGTAGTCTGAACACTTTTGACACGTGCAAACACATACGCCGCAGTTGCCAGCAGTCACACACATGTAAAACACAGACAGTGGTGTTTCAGTGTTTGGGTAACCATGGTGACGGCAAAGCCCAAAGGTTTGTTACTGAAACCTAGTTAATTAGAGACAGTGAAACAGAGAGAGAGAGAGAGAGCGAGTAATGTCGATACTCAAGGGAAAGTGTTTCACCATCTGTTAAAACCCACATGCACCCTGTAAGCGTAGCGTGGATCGAGTCTAAGTGTGTGAGTGTCTGAGGCACACACTCACACTGGCCACAGTTGTTGCACGGGTAAAAACAAACACACACAACTCCCTTTTCCCATGGCACCAAGTACATGGAGGCTAACAGTTTCTTTTTTTTTTATTGGTATTAGATGACTAATTGGAATAGCTAATACTGAGCAGCTAAATAAAGTGTGCTAGCATCTGCTGCTGAGACACACCAATTATCAGCGTGGGGAAGGCATCAGGGTGATAAGTTATACAACTACACACAGAGCGAGAGGGGAGGGTGGAGGGAGGGTAAACTGACAGGGAGGGAGTGGAGGAGGTGGAGAGTGTGAGGTGTCAGGGGATGGAGGAAGGGCTTTGGGAGGGGGAGAGAGAGAGAGAGAGAGAGAGAGAGAGAGAGGGAGGGAGCGGAGTGAGTGAGTGAGAGAGACAGACGAAGTGAAAGAGTTGAGGGTGGAGAAGGGAGAAGCAGGACTAAATTTGCTGGGAACATAAAACAACAAGATGGAGTGTACTTCTTCTTCCTTCTTGGGTGGTAAGTAATCACACACTGAGGGGGAGAATGGTGGAGGGGGGGAGAGATAGAGACAGAGGGAGAGAGCGAAAGATGAAGGGATGGATGCAGAGGATGACCTGGACAAACAGATGAGGAGAACAAAGTTGGCTGTGACAGAGAGATTAAAGAGAGAACAAAAGCACTTCAGTGTTGTTAGGCTCAGTATACAAATGAGGTTTTAACTACCTGTGTGTGTGCATCTCTACACGTGGAGTCAGGAGTAACGATGAAGATGATGAAGAAAACAGGCTTAAATCTGCTTTGCGGGAAGCTCTTGTGTTAAACCAGTCTTCTGTCTTTTCTATATGTGGCCCTCCATCTTATTTTTCTTTCTCTCTCCACTCCGCGCCCTCTCTTGCTTATTC
The DNA here is from genome assembly GCA_033026295.1 of Channa striata. NCBI lineage: Eukaryota > Metazoa > Chordata > Actinopteri > Anabantiformes > Channidae > Channa > Channa striata. The sequence goes on along the minus strand of CM065173.1, from coordinate 14,625,581 downwards.
CCCAGGCCCCAGAGCAACCTGTTTGTGTATTCCTCCCTCTCGTGTTCCCTCTCTCTCCTCTACCCACTCATCCTAACCGCCATTATTCTTCTTTCAGTCATTTAATTTCTATCCGTCATTTGGTTGGCCCACTTGAGAATGCCAATCAATTTGCTGGTGTCCTTATGGAAAAAAAAGGGACAAGGCTAGTAATAGGGTGCAGGATAAATACAGACATGGTTCAACACCTGTGGCTGAAATTAAATAAGATTGTAGTGTGGCTAAATTGATCCTTTGGATGAAATAAAACATCTTTTCCAGAAAAGTAATGTATAAAGTAACTACAGAAACTGAACTGACGAGATGACCAATTGCTTTTGCTTTTAGTAACACACTATTCATGCAACTGATTACGCATACTGGGTAATAACATAGCTTTATTTACTAATGACAGCCCCACCCTGTGCAACAAAGGAAACAGTGCAGGGCTGCATAATTATACAGTTGTTGTAAAATTATAATAATTTTCTCAATTTTTATTTGAGAGTCTTTTTGCAGTTTCCTTTCTTTGCATGTCTGTTCACACTTTTATTGGTTTCCCCTGGCCCTTCAGCAAATGTAGCTCCAGAGTCTTGGTGTGAATGTGTTTTCAAGCTTCCAGCAGTCTTATTCACACCTAAATATAAAAGACCTGTATTTCACCTCAAGGTTGTGATTTTGACGTAGTAAGACCTTGTGGTGACAGAAACACACACATCTCATCATATTCCATTTCAGTGCGTTAAAAACCCTACAGCAGAGGCTGTTATTGTTTGGACTGTCTTAAAGGTAGATTTATAAGTGATGTGTGATAAACCAAGCATTGCCAATTATCTATGTATATATTCTTACCATGTGCTCCCCCCTAGCTCAAATTAGATAAAGCTAAGAAAAGGAATGAGAGTTCACAAGGTCTCAAAGTGAGCAGTGATGTGGTAATAAATGGACAAACGAACGACAGATATTGTTGCTTCAGGAAGTACTCAGAAACCCAGAATGAGAAAAATGAAAACAGTGTTTTAGAAAATGTAGCTAATTTACTAATCATCAAAACTGAAAAGTCAGTTCTGATTCCCATCACACCCCTAAAATATGATGCTGCCACCACCATGCCTCGATGCAGGGATGGTATTACAGAGACATAGAGCTCTGCCCAAAGAGTTTAATTTTCTCTGATCAGACCAGAGAATATTTTACCTTACGTTCTGAGAGTCCTCTCACTCATAATCTACACCAGCATTGTGGCCCTTTGTAAACAAGAGTGTAAATTTATGTAAACACACGTCAGATGCTTCTGTGTCTTGACAGACACGACACACTTCCTACCTAACAAGTAAATCCAACACATGCTATGAGCTAAATGATGCATGTTTTGTGGTGCATGTCATTTTATTGATATGTCAACATACATAATGTCCTAATCCTCACTACTTATGGTAGTAGAGTGATGGTGCAGCATTTGCATTAGCACCGCTGTCTGCAACAAGTGAAGCAGCATGTGGCCTTGATTATCATTACGAGAAGTACACACATGAAAGTGCCTTTTCTCACAGTGGCTTCCATTTGCAGTTTACCAGAAATGTAAATGGATGTTCGTCCACTCAGAGGACAGACAAAGGACTTCTGAAGCTCTGCTGGAGTGGGGGGTTGGGTTCCTGCCTACCTACTGTACCTGTCCATTTTAGGCAGTTACACCTTGAGACAGCAAACTCTAGAAGGAGGCCTGGTTAATGTTTCCTACTTCCTAAATTTTCAGGCCACTGTGCTCCAGGAACATTTAAAGCTTTACAATTGATTTTATAACCTTCGACTGACCAATGATGCATCTCAAAAATATCATGAAGATCTGCAGTTCCTCAAAGTTTATTGCTTGCTTTTTGTAATTACAAAAAGGGTGAATTGTGAGACTTTACATACACAGGTGTTTCTAAACCATGTCCAATGAATTCTACTTGCATCAGGTGGAAATTTTAGATTGTAGCACCCAATGAAAATTTGGAATGCCACAGCTAAGGGTCTAAGGACTTTTGTAAAGTGAGAGAACCTGTTAGTCTGACTCCCAATGTCTCCCAATGGGAGACAATACAGATGCATCCTCCGTGTGTGTGTGTGTGTGTGTGTGTGTGTGTGTGTGTGTGTGTGTGTGTGTGTGTGTGTGTGTGTGTATCTGTATATATATATATATATACATATATATAAACCCTAAGGGTACAAATAAAGAAATCTGAATAATCGCAGACACAAAAGAGGTAACTCAGTGACAGCAACTAATATAATGTTCAGCAAATCTCAAAAATAAAACATGTCTGCAGCCATGTGGTGTGTACAGGTGGGGTTTTTACATGCATATCATATGTAAATCCTGCCTTCGAACAAAGAACTTCAATAGATCCTCCATAATTAACTATTTCCCATTATGTGCATCTTTAGTAAATCCTCATATGCCAGTACAGCCTGTCTGTAAGAATCACAGTGAAACACGCTGGCAATGATATAAACCTTTTGTGTGGATCATTTTGCATTTAAAAATGTAAAACCAAATGTTCAACAGATTAGCTCCTTCTAAACCTGGTACCACGATATTGGATAAAGGCTTTGACCAATGTGACACACTGACGTCATCTTTAGCTGTCAGGAAACAATCTCCGGACAGAACGACAATTGTTGCTTTCATTTGCACCAACATCTAGGATATCACTCTAGAATATGATCAACTAATTTGACCAACATGCAAATATGTCGCAGTGGAAGGTTGCAGAGGTTGTAAGCTGAGGATGTTGACAGCTTGGAGAAACAGGCGGCTTTATTCTGCCTTGTGTAGTTTGACTTGTTTAGCAATCAGAGGTGATTATCCAGGTGGTGTTTGGTCACATGAGTGCACACTAAGCACAATTTTCTGTTTCATACAGAAGAAATAGAATGTAAAGCATCCATTTTCCATCCTTGCTTGTTTTAACATTATATTTAGGCTAATGAAAACAGAATCTAATTTGTGATTGGTGCCATTAAAATATTTTCCTTCCACTCACTTGTATGAAAGTTTAGCATGTTTGTCTGGGATTTTAAAAGGATTGTGCGGCTAACATGCTTTAACCTACTTTTATTTAAGACAATACATGCTTGCACAGGGCTATTTAATGGATACCATGAGGGATAACTAGACCATAAATTACAGTAATTTACCACAGATGCACTAATAGTTCCAGTAGGAATATGACTGCTATTTTTCATTAAAGTAAACCAAAATGAAAAAATGCATCAGATGGATTGTAAAACGATCCTGCCCCCAATTAATAACAGACAATTTAAAACACGATACCTTAATGTATGATGGAGAAAATATTATATACAGTAATATTCAATACATCAAAATGCTACAATTTATTTATTCAAGAGCATGTGTCACTTGGGAAGACTTAACAGGCCGTCGTAGAACGTTAGCAAAAACTGAGTTTGATAGGCCGCATTGATTGCTTTTTTATAATGCAAAATGTTTGCAGTTCATTATAATGTGAACAGCTTCTCTTAAGTCAGTGTATCAGTGTATGTACATATCAGCTGATTAGTAACAAGAAATTGTGGTACATAAGAACCACATAATTTTGCCACAAGTCAAATAACTTGATATATTTCTCATCAATTTATGTTATGTGTTTGTGTAAAATACAATAATACGGAGGGTGGTACTGTATCAGTCCCACACTCAAAAATTCAATATAGATGAGTTTCAATAATACAGTCTCATCGATTGTGACCTAGAGTTTGACAGTGGCGGTCGTTTGAAATGAATCAGACTACATCCTGGGAAGCAATCCCTGGAAGAGCGCCAGAGGGTGCTGGTGGTGCAGCTGCACCCAGACCCAAGGCCTCAAGGGGCCCACACGGGCCCTCGACAGCTGCTGCACATAAAATTGTGTATGTGTATGCTGTTTGGACAGGGTAGGTGTGTGCCAGCGTTTTGCACCATGGTCTGGCATGAACACGTTCTGCCAGCGATCGCTACATTTAAAAGTGCTGTGTATGCAGCACAGAGAGGGGTACAGTAAGCCGTGGCAACTCTTTTGTGAAAGAACAGCCCAAAGGTAATAAATGCTAATTAATTGTGAGCTGTACCTCCTAGGCAAATAAAAATCATTGGTCACAAAGTCTGAATTAAAACACATCATTATCAATTTAACCTGTGCTTGACTCCCAGGCGTTAGCTGAGAGCAGACTCTGAAGGAGTCAAGGATCCTTGTGTTTGACTTCATGGTCCTGAAACAATATGTCAGTGACAGATCGGTGTTATCCTGAATGGTTTAATTAAAATTTAAACTGTTTTAAAGAGCCGAGGATCTTCTTCACATCACTACCAAGTGTGAGAGGCCGTTCTTGTCCCTTCCCTTAAAAAAAGAAATGCTACTCATTCTCCATGTACAGGGCCCCACACTGGCCCCAGAGCAGCGTCAACTCCAGTGTGTGTGTGTGTGTGTCTGTGAGTGTGTGTGTACCTGTCAGTCTAATTCTTGGTGAGTTGTCGGTAATTGCTGGACCGTGGCGACCTGCTGAACCTCTGTAACGGAGCTCAGAAAGCCGCTGTACAGAGTCCGCCCCATCACCAAACACACACACACACACACACACACACTTTCAGAAAACGACCCGCGCTCAGGAGTCGGGGGGGCGCAGAGCGTGCGCTGGAGGCGACACCTGTCAAGCCATTACTACACACAGTTGGTTTATTTAAAAAGACTGAGACGCCCCGAGGACTTGGGGGGATCAACCGAGGGGGAAACAGAGATTAGTCGCAGCTATTGTCACCGTTTTGGGCTCAGGGACAGACACGGAGAAGAACAGGGGGGATGTAGCGGGGACGTTACGACAAGTCGCTTCGGAGCCGAAGCAGCGAACTTGACGCAGGTTAGATGTCAGAGAGCGAAGTGACAGCGAGACGCGGCGGCTGAAAAACGGGACTTTATCCGAGGTTCGTGTCTCTCCCACTCGCTCTCTCTCTCTCTCTCTCTCTCTCCCTCACACACATGAACCCACAGCGGAGCACACACACACACACACACGCAGAAACGACAGGGTGGGAGAGACGCGGTGCGCAGCGCGGAACCTCCTCCACGTCCCACCGCGGCGCGTCCACACGGGCTCGATCGCGGTCTGAGCGGGACTTAACGGAGCCGCAATAACATCTATTAACTTGAAGGGACGATGTGACGAGGACGTGACGAGGGACGCGAGCAGCACAGGGGCAGAACATGGATTACGAAGGTACGATGCGTTTCGGGCTGATTCGGGTTAGACTTGGGAACTGTCGAGCTTCGCGGAGGTGGCACGTTGACTGTAGCGGGCTCAGGGATGTCTTGGTTTTTATGGATATGTATTTATTTGTGCAGCCACCCGTTGGAGCAGGCTTTACGCATGGAAATGGAACGACAAAAGGCAGAGATTTAAACAGCGGGGCTTCAGAGAGTTTCAGGGAGAGGGAGATTAAAGTGAGAGATTATACTTTGTAAAGAGATAGAATTCCCACTTGTATGTTTCCTCTCTTCTCTTCCATCGCTCTTTCCTGCTCCCTCCCTCTAACCCTCGTGCGAGCAGCAGTGTGTGTTTCTCATGTGTGTGTGTGGAATTGCGTGTGGTGTTCTTGCACATGTTTGGGTGTGTTTGTATTTGTGAGAAGGGCCAATATTGTCTCCCAATGGGCATGGCCTTCTTACAGTACATGACAGTATCTGCACATCCACCCACCCACCCACCTCAACTCTCTCTCATACACACACACACACACACACACACACACGCAGGCCTGTGTGCTTTGATGTTTCATGTTGTGCAGGGTACCAACTAGTCAAAACACACAAACAAAATGTTGCGTCATTATGTTCATCTGAGAAAAACTGCCTAAAATCTCTGACTGGATGTAAACACACAAACACACACTGCACACTCGTACATACAAACAGAGGATTAATGGTCATGCAGAGACAGCAGATTAGAATGAGATTCTCAGGGCCACATCAGCTCAGAACATGGGATTAAAGACGAAACGTCATGTGAGTGGATGGATGGAGAAAGAACACGGGATGCGAGTGAAAGGCAAAGAGACCAAAAAGGGGGGCAAGCAAGAAAAAGAGAGAGCAGCGGAGAACACGGGATTAAAGTGTAATGTCCTAGAGAGGCAAAGAGAAAGAGCGAATCCAGGGCAAGTCATGCCGTTAGAGGGAAGTGCACAGTGGCAGAATGTGGCGAGAATAAAGACGAGGAGAAGGCAGCAGACACTCTTTCTCTGTCACCTCCCTTTTGATCTCCTCTTATTCACCCATCCAACAGCAGCAGAGGAGCTCTGCTTATATAACTCTTCGTTTCAGATACAATAAACCAAGAAGGGTGTGGAAGAACAAAAAAACACAATAGGCATTTTACAGATTATTACATCGCTGAACAAAATTTAGGAAATAAAACCTGGGAACCGGGGTGTTTTCAGTTTCCAGCCATCATTGTGCCTGAATGGCAGTTTAATTTCCTGAAATCTGTAACAGGTGCCATCCACGCCAACACGGGGCCCTGCTTACACCTCATGAGTTAAGGTGGCTGCCTGAAATCTTCAGCACCTGTGTGAAGCACAGCCGACCGAGTTTCTGTTAAGGTTTTTGACGGCATGTGTTAAAATATGTAAGTGAGGGTGGATTCAGCTCAGCATGTGTCAGGTGTTGACATTTTGTAGAACCTAGATGTCTGCTGAGTTATTATTTCTGGCATATTAATCTCATCTTCTAAGCAGTGTAGTAAGTGTTTAGTCTTCTTGTATCAGGATGGCCAACTTCAAGTTGCTGTAGCAATATGTGATCAACATCAGGCTAATAAAAGGTGTATGACAATCAGCACAACATTATAAGAATCTGATTTCCCACCTTGTTTTACTGGATTGTTCTAGTTTATATTTTAGACTGTGCTGTTGAATGAGTAATTCTCTGTCTAGACTTTATGATATTGAGGCTCAGTATTGAATCTATACTGCCAGTGAAGTCACATGAAACACAAAACCTTTCATGATTTTATGGACTACGTTCTGTTAACAAAATTTAAAAAATAGAAAATTGGAAAAAAATGAACACAAACATTTTTTTTGTTTTCATTTGTTAAATTTAGTTGTTTTTTTTTCTAAAAACAGAAAATTGGAAATTAGAAAATATGAGTAGCTTTTATTTCTACTCATGCTTGGGTGAGCGGGACCTAAGCGTCTGGGCCTAGCTTGCATGTGATTGGTCAGTGGAGCAGCTCCGCTCGCTCCTCAGCACAGGCTGCTTTTAAGGTTCAGGTCTTTTCTCTGGATTTCTTGTTGCTGCTTCCAAAGTGACTTTAATAGTGTTTTTCTTACTAAGTCTAAAGTGGGCAAATTCCCCTCCTTGTCAGAGAGAGAGTGGGCTCTGTCCTCAGCAGACCAACACAAAGACACGCAGGTTGTTGGTTGACGGTGTTTATGGTATGCTCTGGCATGGGGCAGGTTTGAGGTTAGGGTCCAATGTTACTTAAATAATTGTGCAGGTGCCCAGTCTGAATTATAGAAACATTTATGAAGTAAACTTTCCCTACAGTTCTAAAACTTAACGTAAAAGTTTCAGCAGCTGATGGGGGATTTTTGCTTTTTACATACTGTACATGGACACTGCAGTACTGTGTAATAATAACGACCAACAATACCGTTTCCCACGCTGACCCGTCCACTACACCAGATGGGTTAATGTTATAATCAGTGTATATGCTATAAATGTACATGCAGGGGATATCTCAGTCAAAGACCAAAACATATGGGTTTGCAGGGAGAACCAAAAGCGAGAAGTACAGAGAGTAAAAGATTTTTATTTTATTTTAAAAGCAAAACTCACACATCAGCTGCTGGAGCACATACTGTGGGCATAAGCATCTTAAACAGATGCTATCAAAATGATAAAAACTGCCTCCTTTCTATACGAGACACGTTTTGTTTTTGTTGTTGTTGTTGTGTTTTGTGGCCACGGGGAATATGAGTCCGATACAAATTCTTCTTAAAATGTTTGTAGTGTTGGTTTCACCCAGTTTGTCTCTACAGGTTCTTCGCTGTAGTACAATAGTACAGTTGTGGGTCATAAAACCAAAACAGTGAACTAAAAGGTACTAAAGTAACCAGTGGTGCTGGGAACTGAATAGTGTGTTTCTTGTCAGTTTGTCACCACAATGACCCCTCTCACATAATTTTTACATTGTTAATTTAAAAATCTTATTATTGCAGAATAACTTATCTATCTAAGATGGTGTATGACTAAAAGCTCTACTCCTCCATTAGAGTCATATACAGTATGTGGAGTCAGTTTATTCCATACTGTCAAATACTTTATAAGCCTAACCAGTATGACCTCATGGGGACACACTAGCACTAGCTTTCTTCAGCAGTGGGGCATTTTCCCCCTTGTGTCAATTTGTTCAGTTCACCAGTGAGTGATTGCATGTAGTAGTGAGCACTGTTGAAGACTCAGGGTCGTTGCCCTGTGGCAGAACAGCAAATGTCTCGACTCTCTGCTTTTCATGTATCAAAGCCGTGTGTCTAATGTCCTGGGGAGATTGTACCTTCTTATTCAGTGTCCCACCTGAAGTTCCCATTATGTTAATCTGTCAGTTAATTATTTTACTAAATCTAATCTGCATAATGTATGTATAACCTCGTATGGTAGATTATATTTATTAGAAATTAATCTATTTGAAAGACTGGCCTTAACTTTGTTTTCATGCCCACAGTCATGACATGTAACAAGAATGTTTCACTGCAAAGTGTAAAGAATGGAGCAGCATGGAAGCAGGACTGGAGTGTTACTAAGATTATCAATGCTTGTAGACTTGTGGCATGCTGTTAACATTTCCTTTTATTAATGATTCACTATTGGCATTGGTACCTTGTTCAAATCAATATCTGACTGTAACAGATGGATGATGCCCTCGATTGGCTTGTGGTATTTTCATGGCTGTTTTATTAGGAAAAAAGATACTTTTTCAGGAAGGTAAAAGGTTAAGTGCACTGACCAATCGGATTAATTGAAACAGATCAGATTGTGTTTTATTGATCCGCAAAAGACGAGAAGAGAGAATTGCCTTTTCATTTTCATGGTCACAGTGCATCAAAAACCAAATGAAAAAACATCACTTGCAAAGCCAATAAATATTTACAAAAGAAAGTCTACAAAGGTTCTGCATCCTATAAGCAGAACATTTTATTATATGCATCTCCTCTGACACATGTAGGACTAACCAATGAACAGGAGTGGGAGGAGAGTGGCTGCTTTATATATGGATCTCCAAATATATTTGCAGATTAATGTTTCCAGGCACCCCGCCCTATTAAAGCCTGTGTGTGGGAAACACTGCACTTGTAGCCAGAGTTAGAGTTTAACCCGCCCCCGAAACAATGATTTCATAACTGTGTCCTGAAAAGCTTTACCGAGATACAGAGTGAGGCAGAACACAGGATAATTTACTAAGAATTACAGAATATTTTGTGATCCCTAACAGATAGTGGTGAAACACAAAGCTCATTTAGATGTAAACGGTCAAACTGACAATGATTGAATATATAGTAAACCCCAAGGTGATTAAATAATATTAGTTTGCAGATTCAGTTTCTTTCATGCCAGAAACGTGCAATTTTCCTCTAAAACTGATTATTTGTGTGTGCTGTTATACAACTGATACTGTAGAAAGAATGAATGTGGTGTTAGTAGTCATGGTCAGGTTTTTCAATATTAAACTACGCCACAATTTGTTTCTAACCTTTAACACATATTGCAAAAGGATGTTTTGTAATGTTATGTGGATTGCAATTTTGTAGTACAGAAACGTATGAAGACAGGGTTACTAGATGATGTAGGCCTAACACATTTTATCTGTGTATGAAGAAGAATGTCCGCTCCACAGATCTTCGCTTTTGGACCGTGATTCTTTGTGCTTTAAACTGATTTAAACTAATGCAAATCAGTTAAGTGGGAATATTAGAAAACATGATACAACAGAAGTAAAGCAAATCAAGAAAGACTTGTTAGACACTGATTTAACTTGTAGTTTTTATGTTGGGCAGCCGATGGTGGGAGAGGTGTAGTTAGGCAATCCTGCAACTTTCTGGGTGAATAAATAAACAAACTTTGTTTAAGAGCAAAATCCACTTTTCCCGTTTTGTTCTTCCCCTTTGTTTGAAGTGCTGAACAATCGGCAAAGCTCAACATAAAAAGACCAACAGACATATTCAGAAAACATTTCAAATTGAATTCTATGTAGGCCTAGTTACTGTCTTTTCTTGTTTATGCCTTATGCAATCTATTGTAGGAGGCTGCATGGCACTGAAACAAACTGTGCTTTTATATAATTGAGGTTATGCCATGTTTTGGCTGAAGCTGTCCCAAAAAGACATAATAAATACGATCCCCAAGAAAACCTGGAATAAATATATCCCACAGTAGATGCCAGATAAGAACATTAGAGAGATGCATTACACAAGGGAAGGTTTTAACAATTTAGGAAGGTTTTCTGACACACAGACATGTACACACACACACACACACACACTCACATACACAATGGCCTTGCATTAGGCAATGTTATATTGCATTATGGCTTTGTGTCTGAGTGTGTGCACTTGTGTATGTGTGTCAGTCCATTTGCCGGAACTCGGGGATAGTGTGGAAGACGCAGGCAGGTCAGAGAGAGTAGGAGTCACACAGAAAGAAGTTCAGTGATGAGCGTTTGTTAGAACAGCAGGGATGACATCAGAGTGCCTGCACTGTTCCTCACCTACAAGTAGCTTTAAACCAGCCCACAGGCACCTCCAGAAATACTGGCACGTTACATTAAATAGCCCCAGTAAAAATGTGCTGATTAACCCTAAAAACAGAAAAATTCTATTGAAGAGATTCTATTGAAATTGAAGAGCTTATTCTCACTTAGGCAAAAATGGTACTGAACTGACCATGCCAATAAATCCCTGATAGGTTTTGTGTTTTAAGTGATGTTTTATGTTTAAGAAATGTGTAGTCCAAGGCAATACACCAAGAAATAGCGCTAAGTCTATGTTTAAATTCAGACAAAAAGAATGAACGGTTTAATAAACAGTGGCCTTTCATACAAGGACAAAAAAGTCTTCCTTTTCTACATTAAAAACAGATACAGCTATTACTAGCACATCAGACATAAGAAAAAGACAAACAAACTGCTGTCATTAGACTTTTATACTGCAGGTTAATGACAGATAATTACAAAATTATCGGTCGGCATCACTGACAGTGGAGATTTCAAATTTGCGGTTGTTAACTGTAGAGAATATCAAAAAAGATAGGGAAAGAAAACATTTGTGTTGACAGTAAAAAGGAAATATGTGATCGCCCGGATGATTCATTTAAGGCAAAGATTGATTAATTTTTGATACGTTATTCACTGCAGAAGTGTTAATGTATAAATCAAGCATCTACGGACAAGGCGTACGCAATAATTATTGTCTCAGCAGTAAGACGTTCAGATTTGTTGAGATGTTGTTGATGTATTTGAAGATTATAATAAGAAGAAGAGTTTAAAAAAAAAAAAAACAATCTTGTTCGACCATACCTGTAGTTTAAGGCAAAAACAAACATTAAGCCTAAAATGTTTTGTACTAGCATCACTGTGCCTGCCAGAAGAAGCTGATTGTCTAGATTTTGTATGAGTTACACCATAGTTCACATCTGTTGCAGCAGTCTGAGTGCATTGCCTGCAGCAAAAAATAGTGCTGCAATGACATGTGGTGCATGTAATTCATTTGGAACTTGTTTTTTTTTAAGCAGTTTTGGATTTGCATTAATCATGTGTCTTTGTTGGGTATGTTTTCCTGACTTAACCTACTGCTTAATGACACAGTTCTTGATTGCACATGTTTATTTGGATATATGATGCAAAGCTCTTTTTTTGTAATTTGAGGAGATATCTTAAGGCTTTTTGAGCTGTCAATAAATTCATGTTGATGAATATCTGCTCAAATGTGTCCAAAACCAGTTAACAACTATGGCAACAGTGCCACAGCAGTGCAATTAATTATAATAGCTCAACTGTTTATCAGAGTGACAACAAAAACAAGAGCCAAAATCGCTAAATTTGGACCAAAACAAGTGTCTAAGTGGAACCAAATGCCAATTTACCACCAACTACCATGGCAACAAAGGGTGAAAAGCAAACACGGCTGTACAACCTGATCAAAGAACAAAATAACCATGCACACATGCCAATTATCAAGCTGTGTTCTTAACATGCAACACTCTCGGAGACAGCAGGAATATGGGTTTGACCTGATGTACTGAATTCCAATACACCTCTCAGGTATGCAGGAATCGTGCTCAACTCTGTGCGTGAATAAGCTTTCATAATTACCCCTATAGCCTTTTCTGGAGTCTGCTTATTGTCTCTTTATGATGAGAAACAAAGGTAAACATAGCAAAAGCGGAATTACTTCTCGCATTCAGCTCAGCAGCAGCTGATTTTGTGCAGTTGTTTTTTTAGTTTAGAGGAACCTTTTTTACTTCCTGACATATTAGAGAAATGAAGAGTGATGGAAAATAAATGCTTTCGTGTGGAACGAGATAAGGTGTTAGTGGGGGAAAGATAACTGCTGGATTTGAACCTTCAGTAACGTGCCTTAGCCTGCCATCGGGGGGCCACAAGTTCTCCACACAACTGTATACGCCAAGTTCATCCTAATACCAGTTACTGTGACGTCTTTGAGTGCCTTCTTATGAACTCTGTGTGTGTGTGTGTGTGTGCTTGTGCACGCATGAAGGTGTCCGGCTCATAAACTCTCTGTCTGTATTTCCTGTGCGTAATTCGTTCTGAGCAAAAAAAAAAACATACTCACTTATATTTAAAGATATTATTTATCCACATACTGTCATTAGTGACGATGTGTCGGGCTCTGTGTGGAAACGTGTGTTTTGCTGAGAGCTGGGGTATATCACAGCATCTCCTGGCAACATAATACTGAAGGCAGATGGGTTTGTAGTTTGCTTTTTGTTTTTTGTGGAGATAACTTTAATGCATTCCCCCTGTGCTGATAAAGAACAGTGTTAGGCAGATACAATAACTCAATATTAAATTTGTTTATGTTTTATTTAGACACTGGCCAGGTCACGTCGTCCGCTGCTGATGTGATGGAGAGTCCACTCTCAGCGCAGCTACTGAATATGTTTTTATAAATATTATTCTTTGTCGCAGATGGCAGAGCAGAAAAATCCTTCCAGCATGGTGTGGGAGGATTTTACTCACAGCTTCAGGGGTGTCAGTCTGTAAAACCTGCAATGAAACCTGCCTCACCCTGCCTAAAGGAGCTGCCAGCCCACCTAAAAGCTTTGATCTGTGAGGGTTTCACTGGCTTTTCAGTGTCCCATGGTCTAATTGCCATTGCAGAATGCTTTTCTGTCCTGCCAGGAATAACATGCTGGGAGAAGCAGTGAATCATATTAAATCTGAGTTTCTGTTTGTCATTGAAATGGTCAAATTTTAATTGAAAGACGGGGAATATTTTGGTTAGCTGCCGCTTCACTCAGAACATATGAATACTCAGCGTTAGACTTGCATATCTGTCTAACTCTAATTGGAGGTGAAGTGAGTGGGTGAAGTATCTGGACTCCAGCTCACAGTGCTCTGAATATAATGTCGGCACCCAAGGCTGCAGTCCTCAGACAGCCCCCTGAGAGATGATACAGTTTATTTACTGCTTATGCATCTGCGTGCTGTCTCTGTAGCCCACAGTGTGAGGTCTGACTGTGTTAATTATTAGCTCCTGTTTTTAAAATGAGGCCCCCAGCATTTTCATTATTTACATCATATTTACACAGAACACCTTTACTCTGTCTGTCCCTTTTTCACTCTTCCAAACTTGTTTCTTTGGCTTTCATGATGCTTCTCCCTCTTTTGCTCTCATGCCCACTGCTGTCCTCCCTTTTTACCAACTCTCTCCCACTCTTCTTCCCTTCTCCTGCTCTCTTTTTCTCTCTCCAGCCGCACTCTTTCTCAAAGTCTCGTTTACTCTCTCCTCTGCTGTTCATTCCCTCCTTGGAAACTGGCTTCCTCCAGGGCAAAAACTCTACAGCTCACTTTGTCTCCCTGTTCGCCTCCATCTATCCTCCCCTCCTTCAATCTTTCTTCTTTATCCTCACTCTTTCATTTCTTTTCACTTCTTCTTTTTATCTAGTGAAAATTCCCATTTGCACAGCTTGCCTCTCTGTGGATTGCTCTCATCTTATCATGGTTCGAGTTTTGTCCCGGCTTTAGGCGACATAGCAGGAAAGAAAGAAACACAGCATGAACCCAAAACGTACGAACGCGCGCGCGCGCGCACACACACACACACACACACACACACACACAGACACAGGTATCACAAGAGGATTTATCTCTGTTTCCTGTTTTTCCTGCTTTGCAAATATTCCCTCCAAAACACTAGAAGTGACCTGAAATAAACATCCATGTCCAAATCAGATCTGTGTGATATGAATGATATAACCACTGATGGTGATTGAAAATCTCAGTAAGAAAATTTGAAACCTTGACACCTTAATTATTGCTAGATGATAGGGATGAGTGTTCTCCCAGGCTTTTTCAAGTTGGCACAAAATGAGACAGTTCAACTGCTGTTACACTTTAAAGTAGGAGTTTGCTCAAAAACTAATCTTATTGTGGTGAGCTGCAGCTTAGATGATAAATAAGCCTGGCAGCGTGGAGAAAGGGAGGACTGGGTGGAGCAGAGTGGACTGATTAAGTATTATGTTTGCGCTAGGTTATTATTGTAGCTTTAAATGTAAAGAGCTATTGAGGAGATAATAAACAGGCCAAGACTAACTCTCAAAGTTAACATAACTAAAGGTTTGGTAGTGAACATACCTGTCAACCCCTGCCCAACGTGCTTTTGGTCCTACACGTGAAACTAAAACAGCTCCCACCTGCCTCTCTAAAACCTGTAAAGGTCCCCTGCTGTATCTTGCAGATTCCTAAAAGTGCAAAGTGCGAACACCACAAATCAGACCTGTCCCAGTACACCACCAACACCCTGTCGCCGGCCCGGACGAAGGTCCATTAGTAAAAATCACTTTACAAGCTTTATCATTTCTGAGATGCTCCCAAACAGTAATCTGGCTATAACAAAGTGGCTCTTGTCAAAGTCAATCTCCCACATGTAATATTCAGATATGGGAACTAACTATTACTGTCTAATACAGGATATTACAGACCACGACATGCATCAGTGTTACAAGATAATCAACATTATGTGCCTCATCTGTGTGTGGTCATTATGTTCTGGAGCTCATCTGTGTGCTGTTAACAAAGCTGAAATGAGGGAAAATAGCACAAAAAACAATGAAAGTAAGACTGGCCTAAAGGTCCATGTGCTTGCACTCTTAACCATAATTAGATCCATCCCCAGGTATAAGTACAGTAGCAACGCACTCAGAGAAGTACCGCTTCAACAAACCATAACATCACACTGCTTTCTTCTGTACAAGGATTTTAAGTGTTATAAGGATTTTGACTCATCTTTTGATTGAAGAGGGTCATTTTCAGATTCGAATTCTCCCACTAGGTGCAAAGCAGAGAGCTAAACAGAAACATAGAAAAATAAAAGAATAGCAAGAAGAAAAGGTGTTGGAGGAGCACGAATGTGCCAAAACCTTTTAAATAATCTACAGATGCTACTTAACACCTTCCAGCAGCTTGAAGAAGACATCCTACTGTATAAGCAGATTCAGAGATAATTGACCTCAACACTATTTTGAGTGAGAAGCGGGAGATGGAGAGAAGCAGGGAGAGACAGAAGCAGAGTCTGTACCATGGTGTGAACTGCCATAGAGAGTAAGTGGGAGGTAGTGTTGTCACAGTGCATAATGGTGTTGCCATCATTATCACTGGCTAGAAGAACAAAGAACAGAGAGCTTGTGCGTATTTGGGTGAGTGCTCATGGGCCAAAAGAGCAAGAAAATGTGCATGCACAAGCGGAACTGTCAGGGTGACCGTGTCGCTGTTTAAGTGGAGAGAAGATCTGGAGAACTTTGCATGTGCGTGTGTATTTGTGTGCGAGAGGCGTCCATTTTAGGGAAACAGCTGCCGATCAAAGCTGGTGTGGCACAAACCATTCAACCAGGCAACACCGAGATGTTATTGACCGTGTTAAACACATTTGTCTTGACATTTATCAGCACTGTGACATTTTTCCTTCCCGTTTGTGCAACAACAAATATTCTGTAATATTCTGTATGCGCTGCCTCACAGTCTTAGTTTAAAGAATTTCAGTGCTCAGATTAAAAACAAAACAGAACCAAAAGGGAACATCTCACTCTCAATTACATTTTACAACTACAATACATCCTCAAAAGTTCTGTCGCATCAAATGGATTCAATATGGGATAAAAGTGAAATGAACATTAAGGCATCACCGCTGCTTAAAAGCGACTTTAACTTCTCTTTCTAAATAAATTTGTTCCATTTCTGAGTGACTGGGAGTCGGGGGCAGATTAACACTCAACTTGCTAAAGGCTGTTGTAAGCCATGTTGTGTGTGATATTTTGGTTATTATTGCTTTCTGCCTTAATTCAGGACGATAGACCAAGCAGCTCCAGTTTAGAAGGCATGAGTGCCCATGTTCTGCCCATTAGGATTATCTGTGACAGCCACCTTGCTTTGAATACAGCCAGTTGGGGACTTTTGCAGAGAAAGCATTTACTGGGAGCAGGAATAGGGTTAGAAATCATTACAATTGTCTGTAATTTGGATAAGGCTGACAATATTCTGTATTTTTTGTCATTGTCAACAAATCTCATAAAAAGGCCAAAGCCAGCGAGCTACATCTATCTATGCAGTGCACTATGACATCCAACTACATTCAGTTTACAGGAGCTGATGTAAAAAAAAGTGGACATACCTTCAAGAGAATGAAAAAATATAGAAGCTACACAAGAATTTTTCTAGGTGACTAATGGTTGCTAAGCTAATTCTAGTGCTGTGTATTTAGCTCATAAAAAAAAAAACACTGTGTATTTATAATGTAATTTAAAAGACAAGTGTGCGAGGAAGGTCATAGAGTCCTGTGTGACAGACTTAGACATTGTTGGTTTCTGTCACTTATGTATTGACTGTAAAACATAGAAACCCTGAAAACAACCACCCTTGTCCCTTCAATTGTTCACCCACTGCAACTAATTGATGAGGAAATTAGCAGCAACAATAAAGCCAAACACTAGTGTGTGAGTGTTTTAGAGCAGAGTGTGAAAGTGACGCCTGATAAAAAAAAAAAAAAATTGAGCCTTTTCCTCCCTTCAGATCTGTGCTGATTATCCCTGCTCTGTTGCTTCCCTCATCTCTCTCCGTCTCTGCCCCTCCCTCTCACGCTAAATGGGAGCTGTGTGTTGATGTGTTAGAAAGCGAGTCACATCCCTCTCACTCTTCTTTTTAGCTCCCCTTAGAGTGTCTCCCTCTCTTTTTCATTTCCCACCTCTACCTTTCTCTCTGTCTATCTTTGACACTTTTGCGCTGTCTTCTCCCCTCCCGCTCTGCTCTCTCCAGCCTTTGTTCTGTCCACGGCGACACCCTCGACTGATTCTGGTGGAGTCGCGGCCTTCAGAGCCTGACAAGAATTCAGTGCCTGTGCATGTGTGTGCGTCTATGCAAGTATCTGTGTCTTCGAGCACAGATGAAATATGAGTTGTTAAATATGAATGCTGGGTTATTTTCCGACGCCGTGCATTCATGTCACTCATGCATGGAGGGGTAGTAACAATGGGCAGGCATGTGCACACACACAAAACACACGCAGTGTTCAGTGTGTATGACAAGTAACTGCAGAGCTTCTTTGGTATTATTCGGCATCACATTTGTTATCCATTTGTCTGTGATACTTGCCAAACAGTCACACACACAGTCACACACACTCAGAGGCAGGCCCTGGATTCAGGCTTCACTGACTTTAAACCTTGCTCAGGCTGACAGTAATTTCTGCCTCCAAATTACATTCCAATGGCTTCATAAATCTGCTGCCTCCTCCTCCGCTTCTTTCTCCCCCCCTTCTTCCTGCCTCTCTATCGTCCCCCCTTCCCTCCCCTTTTCCTCTCTCCCTTTTACTCCAGCCTCACTTCATTTTTCTTGTATAAACCTCTAGCGTTCTCCCCGCTCTTGCCATCTCGTTTCACCATCTCTCTTTCTCCTTCCCCTGATCACTTGTTTTCTCGTTTCCCCACACTCCTCTCTGGCGCTAGCTCAGTAAATGAGAAACAGGGAGGCAGAGATGGGGAGGTTACGTGTGTGGGGTAGTTAAACAGTCACACGCACACACATAAATCCATACAGATACATGCACACACCTACACAAACACACACAGACACCCACAGATGTGTTGACATCCACAAAGGAATGTGTAAATACACACATACATCCAAAGTCAGACATCATAAACAGCACATTATGCTTTGATTGAAAGACAAGCATTTGTGCTGCCCTGCCTCCAAATTGACTTGTGCAGGCGTACGTGTGCACACATACGCAAACATTTACATGCATACACATCTGCACACTCTTGGCTGTTTTAATGAGAGTCTTCATTTTACAGATTGTGCCTCTAGGTGAAATAATTGCCAATGTTGGGCTCTGACGGCTGGTCCAAGTGTTCTCAGGCCAGTTGTCTTTATGGGCCATGGTGGGCCACGAACCACCCTCCATCTCCCTCACTGCCGCTTTAACTGCTGCTCTGCTGCATCCCAAACACACACGCGCGATGAAGACATGGGCATAATATGCATAAGCACACAATGTAGACACCAACTTACGCATTAATACCAAACACACACATACACCCGCACCGACGCAGAGGCCAGCGGAGAACAATAGGGCCGTCTGACAATGGGGCTCAGAGGAATTCTCTCCTCTATATTAATATTCAGCAAGGTGGATGTAGAGAGAGTGCGTGTCAGCAGGGAAGCGTGCTCATCAACCTCACTAACACTGGGGTTAGGCAGCCACATGATTACAAAGTACTCAGACTTTGGTCCCCAGCCCCATAACTATTAATCCCTAGCTCCTACTCCCTCACATCCTATCTCCTAACTCCCTACAGTGCACAGAGCGAGCACTCTGCCAAGTATCACAGCTGTCACTTTTCTTTGGTTTCCATTTTGCAAATTATTTAGAACAGCCTGATGGAGCAAAGGGTGGATGAAAATGGAAATTTGATATTGTCAATTTCCTGCTGCCACCCACTTCAGTGTTTCAAATTTGTGATAATGCAGCCAGAAGGTCACCTAGAGGAGAATTTAGAAAAACAGAAGATTCCATTTTCCCCATCAACTTTTGATGAAAATGATAAAAAAAACAAAAACAAAGCACACACATAGTTGGTTGGTTCTCGTTAATCTCATTGCCATCACTTTCAACAAAGAAGTAAACACACCTGTAGTACACGGCTCTCCTCTGCATATCTCACTTCCATCTGTAAATGCTATAAGGTGACCGCTAACAATGCATCTATGAGTGCTCTCCCCACATTTTCGTACACATGCTACCTCCATCTGTAAATCTAAAAACATAAATTGCTTACGGGACACTTTTGAACATCTGCACACTCTAACAGATGCACTTCATAAAAAGTGTCCAACATATAGTCAGAATCCTTTACTTTGTTTGTATTTATAATAATATCCTCAGTTTATTTAAGTGTATTATCACTAGCCATCTCTGGTAAACAGTGTCTTCGTCTACCAAGGAAAAAAAAATGCTAATATCGCTGTTTTTCAAAGGAAACAAGAAAACAAAATAGCGAGAACATTTGAGCAGCACAGAAGCCACACTGAAAGTCACATACTGTGGCGTGCCTGTAGCTACACAGTTGCCACTGACTGGCTCACAAGAGCAGAGTGATTTCTGTCCCCCCTGAGGAATGAGATGTTCTCTGTGCTCTTTGTTCCTCGGGGATAAAAAAAAACAAGTGCAACAGAAAAGATGTACAGTGAAGGGTCACTCAGACATGTTTTGACCTAAACACTATATGGGTCATTAGCTCAAGTGTGGAAACTGCTCACATCCTTACTGTGTCTGTAAGTAATACAAGAGAAAATAACATGCTGTATTTATTTAGTGTAAAATAAAAACTTTTATAAAATATGTTGTCTGTGAACATATTATTGATATGTGCAAAATCAACATATTTGATAAGTTTGCATTAACAGTTAACATATGCTTATGATTTCAACACAACATTTCTGAAGAAAAAAAATATATAAATGTAGCAGACAGTTTTATCTTTTCTACATCACGGTAGATATTCTTTTAAGTTACATGTCCTAATGTCACCAGAGAACAGTTACTCATTTGAAAGTGGTTGTACTTTGTCTTTCGAGCATACGGAGACACACAATTAACTAGGCAAATTACAAACGTAAAAAAAGTAAATGGACTGCAGCCTGAACACCTGCTGAGTAACACATGGGATTCAATTCTGATGAGAAGAGATGCTCCATAATGTCTAGGGCAGTACTTCATGATTATTTTTAGAATTAAACAATTAATGTTTTTGTGTTTCTTTGTTTGCATGGTTGTTGTTGTGTGTTTGTTTTAAAGTAACTGAGTTTGGTCGATAAAATGTTCGAGAATAAGTCTACTTGTCTTGTCCAACCAACAGATGTTAAAATTTTATGTTAAAAAGACATAAAACTAATTAACACTGTATTCACGTTTTAGAAGTCACATTCAGTGACTTGTATGCATTTTTTAGACCACCAGAAGTGATGATCACTCTTGTAATTGTTTAACATTTTCTGTCTTTTTCTCAGTGTCACTGATTCTGAATATGACTGCCGGGAAAAACATAAATCTGACCTGGTTGTTGTAAATCCATTAACCATGAAGGTTAAATTATTGTAATGGTAATTTAAAAAGTGGCAGTAATTGTAATTGTTAGATAAAGATTCAATATTATTAGGGGAAATATATATATATTAAAAAGTGGTACATTAATTTCAGTGACACCAAAAAAGCTGTTATGGCTAAAAGAAATCATGAATGTATTTTAGTACACTGTGGAAGCTTTTTGAGAAAACTTTCTGTACCTTTCTCTAACCTTATTCAAACTTTATAAACTCTCTTCTCTGAGACACGAGCCCTCGTGCTCTGTACATCCTTCGTCTCCTCCTTCCATCACACTCCCTCTAGCTAGCCTTGCTTCTGAAAATCCATCATGAAAAAGTTTTAAGGACAGTCTCAGCATTATACAGACAGAGTTTCACATATTGATGTCTAATGGGCAATGGCAGTGAGGTGTGGAAATGCTGCTGATGTTCAATATTCACATCTTGTCCAATGCAGGCAGACATTTTGCCTGTGGAAGGCAAAGATTAGTGCAGAGTCTAAGCGAAGTTTTGGAAAAGACATTGCAACCAATTAAAGGGACACACTGAGATGAGAGTTACCATTATTAAAGGTGACATCTTAATAATGATTTGACTTCAGAACTAACTACAAGCTTAGGCCTCCACAGTACTAACACAAGGGTTTCATTATTTTGAGGTATTAGCCATTCATCAGTGGATTACAGATGAATAGAATAATAATGGGCATAGCACTTTATAATGTTCAAACAGCACCAAACATATAATTCTGTATACTGTGGAAACACCTACACTGTCCTTGGATGCATATCATATTTAAATGCCATTCTCAAAGTTGATGCATTTTGCAAACAGTGTCTATTTAACATTCTGTCCTACGTCAAGCTGTTTTCATTTCACGTTAGCTGCTCTGTGCACATATAAATCAGTTTAGTATGCCACAAATTGGATATCAGTCTGGAGCTCATATTCAAAAGGACAATTTATCTCGCCGCACACTTGCCAACCTCATCCCATACAAACCACCTAACTACCCGACTAAACTGCATTTCCAGTTAAACACACTCCTTTCCATTTCTGGAAACAGTTAAAACACCAAACCCAAAACAAAAACACACTCCTTCACCCCAAGTTCAGGATATATCGTGCATAATTTACAGCCTTTTTAAATACCCTCTAAGGATCCACACAACCACAGACATAAGCCCGTTGACCAAGTTCTTCTCAGCTCCAGCATGTGTCCTTTGAAAATGAAAATGAGGACGGCTTTATTTGTCTCTATTTGTGTTTAAGCAAACTGCATGATAATTTCCCAGTTGGCTATGTAGTCTACTTACTCTGGGATGAAGTGAACAGGCGAATGTGAGCAGCGGAGCAGTTAATGGCCTTGATGAATCTGTCTCCGTACACTCAGTGTGCCTGATGAAAACCTTATATTTCTAAAGCCAGTGTTCACTGGGGGGTTTGTTTCTGCACACAAGGTACAGACACTTAGTGCGTGGTGGTTAATGAACACTCCAATGCTTTGTGTGAGGAAAAGAAAAAACACATATAAAACATGGAGTTACCTTAATGGGAGGTTTTTGTCCATTGGGAGTTTAGTGTTGCGCATATGCAGTGTTGACCTTCAGGAAGTATTTTCACGAGGTACTTAATTTTAAAAGGTATAACCGTCCTGATGGGAATAATTATTTAGTCCGTACCTTTTAGTATTCCATATTGTGCCAACACTGAAGCCCAACATTGCATCTTGGCATCGCTTAAAGAAACCTGGTGTCAAAAGACTAAAGACACAAAACAGGTACATTTTTGCAGTCCATTAAAGGCATGTAATTTTTTTATTTTTTGTATCGATAAATATGTAAGTTATTGTGCCAATATGTCATTTATTGTATTTGTAAAAACACTTGTACACATGACATCTGTTGCATGTCTGTCTGTCCTCTTTTCTTTCATTCCTTTTAGTTCTTTTTTAATTTTTGATTTTTTTTTTGCTTATCTGCATTTAGGATGTTGTTGTTATGCAGACTCTAATTTCCAATGGGAATTTCTGCAGTAATGTTGAAGTTGTTATATAATATCTGTGTCAGGTCCTTGAGGTGACTGAACTTTTCAGACAAAATACAGTATGTATGTTTTATCCTTGAAACCCCAAAAGGATGGTAAAATTATTATTAGAAGATGTACGTTGACTCTAAATATAAAGACTTTCTAACATTTAGGTATGGCGAACACCGGAGACAAGTCCTGCTGTCTCATAAACCTCAGTTAAATGAGTGGCTTTAGTGAAAGTTTTCATTTCACATAAAAGGTAAACAAGTCAGAAAACTTGATGGTATAAGTTACAGTATATTTTTAGTCCTGCTGTGTCTTAAAATCTATTAAAGTAAGACGAAAAATTCTCAAACCCACCTGAAACGATGCCCATCTCTTCAGGTAGTCACAAGACAAGAAAATGGAAAATGATTATTTTTTTATTTAGTATGGTTTTATGTTTTTATTTATCTATAGAAATTAATTGCATAGAGTTTACTCTAACTAGATCAGAGTTATAAAACTGAGTTCTTTGGTTGAAAGTTTACCACACTGTGTAATGAATTCAGCCTTTGATGCAGAGACACAAGTGGGTGGTGATGAGCCAAAAAGAAGAACCCCTGCAGTAAGACATGCGTTATCTGACAGTTTCAGTTTAATCTTCCCCTAAACTAGAAATGTTGATAAACTGACCGAGGACCAATATCACAGATGATTTTCATGCGTCCTCATCACTCAGCTCAGTAACTCTGTTTCAGGTTTATTTGCTTAGCCACATTTGCGGTTAGTTCATTTTTGTGTCAAATAGTAAAACACAAAAAGTTATAGACTGTACTTTCACTCCAGTTAAATAGTCCTTCTAGACATTTTATGAGAACATATAAAACTGCAATAATCAAATCATCAGCTAAAACTTAGCAAAGGAAAGAGTCTGTTCTCTGAGTGCAGGCAGTTCAACATAATGAAGAATATTTTCCACTTCATACTCCAAAAGATTCCAATAAAAAATACATTATGTTTAGCGGACAACACACAGCCATGCAAAAAACCGTAGACTATTATATTATTTTATGTATACCAAACATCAAATAAAAATTCTAATACTACTCTTGTCTTCTTTCTCTTTTCAGATTGGTGCGTACTAATTCTTAGCCAGCTGTCCTTCTGAAGCAAACACAAGTGCAGTCTACCGTTAGGATACTAAATGGCGATTTATTTCCACCCACACTGCTTAGGTCAGACTACATACAGTGTCATCAGACTTTCCTGCCTCCTAAGATGATCTGTGTGAACTGAAAAGGAAGTGATCAAAGATTTAGCAGAGGAGAGAGTGTGTCTGAATCTGAGAGAGAAGGACAAAGAAGCAGGACTGGCGACTTCTTCCTCCGAACCCAGCTGTTGCAGTTGGTACTCTGCACCTGCTCAACCTGTCCATTGCAGCCTCAATGCGAGCTCAATACATCACTGAACTGTGACATTTATGTTGTAGTAATTGCTATTATACAACATAATAAGAAGAACATCCAGTTTCCATGAGGACCATTTGTTGGATTTTTCTGAGCTTTGGAAATCTTGTTTATTCTTACTGTACTGTTCTTTAATAATGCCGCTACCTGGCAATTAAAATTAAGTGTAGCACGGCACAGTCCTGTTTTTGCATGACCCACTCTTTGTATGAGTATCCAGGATTGCTTTTGACTTCGAAGAAGGACCCCTTGAGCCCTCAACTATCTTCTGACTGTCTGCCCAGCTGTAGCATTTGGGTGTGGAAGGGTGGTTTCTGAATTAGGCCTGTGGACGCCTGTTGAAGATGACTTGAGTTGGCAGCCCTAAAAGTCCCTTACCCAGAGAAAGAGACAGAGAGAGAGCGAGCGAACGTGAGAGAGCAAGAGAGCGCTTGGCAACAGCGCACGCACACACACACACACAACACACAAATGTGGGTGCCGAGGCGGCTTTGAGGCATGCTGGTGTTGCTACTTGTAGAACCCTGGAGTACAGGCTATCATCATCCCTATCGTCATTCATCCAAGCTGAAGAAGATTCAACAGCTCCAAGGATCAAGGCTGCACTTCTGAAAGATTCAAAGGAGACTGGAAAACTGCTTTAACACACACTGATCCACAGTGACATCCACAATCTTATATTTTGACACACTAATACTGCACTCCACAAATCCTTGATACAGGAAAAACAAAGCTGCAGCGGACGTGAACGGCACAGAGACTAAGCAGGTTAGCAAGCCCTCAGCAATCACACCCTGGGTCGATCAGACCTTTTACACACACTTATACACACTTTCTTCTTGCATCCACAGCAATGAAGAAAGCCACACTTAAATTTTGCTTTCAGCTAAATGATAGGAGAGAAAAACACAAATACACACTGGCTCTGTGCTCCAACAAAGCCTTTTACTTCAGAACATGATTGAAATGTATTGGGGGGAAAAAATGCCACAAAGGGAGAGGAAGGCGAATGCGGAGGCGAGAAAGCTGATGCTGAGAGGGAGTGAGAAGGAAAAGGGGGGCTGGGGAGATGGAGGGTCTGCTGCATCTAAATGAAAAAGAAAAACTAAGTCACCACGAAGGAGAGGAGAGAGAAAGTCTGGGCAGGAGGACTGAACCACAGCTGATTGATCCAATCTCAGTGTGTTGGAATCAACAGACGACTGGAGAGGAAACGATAAAAGAGGATTAGAAAGAGATAGAATTGGGGAGGGGAGAGGGAGGATGACTGCTTGGACACTTCTGTAAACAAACCTGAGAATAGATATAATGAAAGATGATGAAGGGGAGGAGGTGATGGTGGGCGGATAGAAGAGGTAGATGACGTGAAAGATAAAGATGCAGAGAGGAGAGCGACACAGTTGGAGAGAGTGAGAGAATGAGCCAGGGAGAGAAGAAGACAGAAAATCTAAGGATCATTAAGAGGACTTGTCGATAGGAAACCTTGGCATGTAGGCAAAAACACACAAACAGCTTTGTGCCAAGAGGATATTTATGAAAGGGAAGTGGGGATAGTGTGGCACTGAAGCATATGCTAGTTTATATTCATAGAGCATTCCCAATATGGTCTCAGCTCCTACCTTGACACTCCCTCTTGTGTGCATGTGTGCCTCTCCTTTACTTTTTCTGCCTCTCAAAAACTGGTTATGCTTGGAAATAAGTCAGATTTAAACTAAAAATACGAAAAATAAATTCTGGAGCCATGCCAAATTGCATGGCACACTCTTTTTCACCCTTACATATTTAATACCGGCTCTGTCAAGCTGCAACAGGAGTTGATACCGATCTACATCACGTAATCACACGCAAAAGATGCACACTCGAGCATGTACAGGTGTAGCTATTTTAACAGCCATCTCACGGGAAAAAACAACCAACCGATAATTTTGTTTTCGCAACAAACTCAGCTGATAGTGACTTCAGTCTTCAATGCCAGGAACTCAGTTTTTCCTCTCCTCGTCTGACTGACTGTCCAACTCTCCATCTGTCTCCTCTCCTCCATTCCTCTCCACCTTCCTCCACCCTCCCCCCTCCCTCAGTCTCTTCTATTGTTGCCATCTCTTGTTTGCTTTGCATGGATTTTGACTGCAGCCAAGGGGCAATTTTGCATCTAGCACTGAGTTCACATACAAACATGCACCCATAAACATGCATGTGTGCACAAAACGAGAGGGAAAAAAATGCTTGCCTTTGGAGGATTTGTTTATCAAATGTGCTGTCAAATCATGTCAGGCATTTCACATCAGGGCACATTTTCCAGCCTCGGGCTACCCAAAAGAAAGGGTTCAAACAAGAGTGTGCCACAGTGTAATTTCCACAACTTTCACCACTGTATATTATTCATATTCTATAAATAGAGCACTGTGAATGTGAGTGCACAGAGATCATTTTATCTGAATTGTAAATTTATGTTATTAATGTTGGTGTCAGGGATTTGCTAGCAGACAAGTCATAAAACATCGACCAAGGAGCTTATTAAATGTTGCAGAAAAATGCTTCTCTGTAAAACATCTTGCTAAAACATTTCTGGGAATTTAAGGACCACTTCCGTGAATAATTTACAGAAACTTCACGAACAGTAACAACCAAGACAAAACATGAATTATACACGTCAGGTTGTACGAAGCCTTATTTGTGTGGGAATTTCTGTGTGTGTGTTCTGGTCGTAAGCCCAGACGCCTTGTTTTTATATACAGCCAGAACCTGTGAAGGTTTCACATTTATTTGTTTTATAATTTAATTTGATGGTTAGATATAGTGCAGTCACAACAAGTACTGTACTTGTGTTGTCTTCCAAGCTATCAGCAGCACTGTGGGCAATTAATCCGATTTCCTTCCACCATAACTCTCCTCCATTTTAGTTTCATGCCACTCACTTCATTTCAGTTTATCTGCCTGGAAATATTCTTCTTCACTTATTTTCTCTCCATAGAAGTGTCACTATGCAATTTTCTCCATCTCTGTCATTCCTCTGCTTTCTCTAATTCTTGTAATCTTTCTCGCCCGCTTACTCCACCCGTCATCGTGCTCTCTGCCTCTAAATGTCCATTTGTCTTCTGCTTGGTCGCTCTGACCTATATAATACTGGACAGCCCTCCAGAAGTAATTCGGACTTTTCAATCCCCAAATCTTTTCCACTTGTGAGAAAAAAAACTAACTTGTAACAGCAGGAGGGAAATACAGTGCTTAAGCAATTTTGTAGAAAAAGGTTAACTTTTTGCTTTGTCTTGCAGTCTTGATATAAAACTTCTGTTCTTTTGCCAACATCTCTTTCAACATTTTCATTTGTGTTTCATGAACGTGATGAGTTTTTGTCTTACATTAATTCAGTTTCCCATTTCTTCTCTTTCAGTCAGGAGCTGTGCACCAACATGGCAGCTGAGAGTCTTGCTGAGCTCCGTGATTGGCTCTTTCTGCTCCTCCTGTGCCTCACCTTACTGGCTGAGGTGCTGGAACTGGCGGCAGCAGCAATTGCCATGGAGACAGGCGAGGGAGATGAGGGCATTGTTTGTCCCTCGGTTTGCCGCTGTGATGAGGGTTTTGTCTACTGTAACGATCGTGGCCTCAGCATAATTCCTCCATTACCATTAACGGCTGCCATACTGTACTTGCAGAGCAACCGGCTGAGTAATGCTGGGCTGCCTTCATCACTGGAACGCAGTACTTCCATACGAGTGATATACCTGTATGCCAACCAACTGGATGAATTTCCAATACACCTCCCGCCTTCGTTACGGGAGCTCCATTTACAGGATAATAATATACGAACGTTACCGCGATCAGCTTTAGCCAAGTTACCATTACTAGAACGTTTACACCTGGATGACAACTCTATTTCCACAGTTAGCATCCAGGAAAGAGCGTTTTCCGGGAATCCACGGCTTCGGCTGCTGTTTCTGTCCCGGAACCACCTGTCGAGCATTCCAGCGGGCTTGCCAGCATCCCTGGAAGAGTTACGACTGGACGACAACAGAATTAGCACCATCCCTACACATGCCTTTCGGGGGCTCTCCTCACTGCGACGCTTAGTCCTGGATGGGAACCTGTTGGCCAACACACGCATTGCAGATGACACTTTTTCCCGGCTCTCCAATCTAACCGAGCTGTCACTGGTAAGGAATGCCTTGCAGTCACCACCGGTCAACCTGCCTTCAGCTCACCTTGTACGACTCCATTTGCAAGACAACGGAATGACCCACATACCAAGGGGGGCACTGGATGGGATGAGGCGACTACAAAGGCTGGACCTGTCTGGGAACAATCTGACCAGTCTCCCACGAGGACTTCTGAAGGACACAGAAAGCCTGGAGATGCTACTGCTGAGAGGAAATCCCTGGTACTGTGGTTGCAACCTTCGCTGGCTCCATGTCTGGCTGCACAGCCGTGGGGCAGCGGTGACTGTCAGAGGCTTGACCTGTCAGGGGCCTGAGCCTGTAAGGGGCCAGAGCCTCAGAGACCTGACCTCCCTGATGGAGCAGTGTGAAGGCCCTCCTCCTGGTCCCAGTACTGGAGTCGGGGTGAACAGGGGTGAAGCAGAAAAAGATGCAGTAGGTGAAGATGGTGTTGGGGGGGGACAAGCAGTGGCTTCAGTCCCCCATGGCAGCACCACCACCACCACTGTGCTGCTGGTCCCCACACAAGGTTCTCTCTTTACCCTGCGAGCCAAGCGGCCAGGACTTGTTATGCCTTTGCCTGCAGGTGAAGGGGGACAGGTGCCCGGAGAGGCTTTGGAGTTGAGTGTAAAACCTCTCTCTTCAGACAGTGTACTGGTGAGTTGGTTGTGTCCACAGCCAGCCCCATCCTTTCGCCTGTCATGGCTGAGGTTGGGTAGCAGTGCAGCCCTTGGTTCAATAACAGAGACTCTGGTTCCTGGAGAAAGGAGACAGTACCTTCTTACCCAGCTCACGCCACGCTCCCATTACCTCATCTGTCTGCTGCCACTACGACAGGAGCCCTCGTTTGGGGGTTCGAGCATGGGTTCATCACGAGTGGGTAGCATGGACACGGACAATAAAGACTCAGCTCCTGCTTGTGCTCAGATAGAGACTGGAGAAGCTCTGGTCAGCTCGGGAGGGGAGGGGTCAGATAAAGAGGGACAGGACTCTGAGCTAACAGCCTTGCCGCTGGCTGGAATCATTGGGGGTGCGACAGCATTAGTAAGCCTGCTGCTAATCTTTGGCATCTTCTGCTGGTACGGACAGAGAGCGGGTTACATGTCCGGGGACTCAGGCTCGTACAGCAGGGGCCGAGGTGGAAAACATTATGATGACTATGTAGAGTCAGGCACCAAGAAAGACACTTCTATCTTAGAGATCAGGGCCCCTCCTGCAGGGTTTCAGATGACAGCTATGGCCCATCAGCCCCTGCAGCCTAAGCTGGAGGATGTCACCTATATCCACACCATTTTCCCCTCCTCCTCCTCTTCCTCCCAAGCTAATGGGACCTACCGGAGCAGCCATGGAGCTGGCAGCCTCAACGGCACCATCCTCAGCCAAACCAGCCAGCATCATGTCACTTATGGCACCAACCGTGGCTACAGAGAGGGTGGCATCCCCGACATAGATTATGCCTACACGTGATGATACAGGGATGCACTCTGGTTTTGGTCTGGTCACATTTTGTCCTTGGTTTCCAAAGTACCCTCTGTGCCTCTGCTGGTTAAATTTTAATTGGTTTGCTAAGTAGAAAAGACTAATTTAAGCTACTGTATGTGGATTGGACATTGCTCTTGAGTGACAGAATCAAAAATCCTACTATTCTGCTGTATACTGTATTATACAGTAGGCCCTTCTTTCAGTGCTTACTTATAGTTATAAATGGTTACGTTTTCTCTTTTGGATATCTCAGTGTCTTTCAAACCCTACTGTTCTTCTGAGCTCATAATAATACACAGTAACTTATTTGAGGTTGATAAACTAGGCTTAGCTGATTTAGCAGGAGATATATTTATAATATGAGGAAAAGGCACTTGATGTGTATAGAGATAGATCTCATATCTTCCTACCGACTGTAAGCTCTGTGCTGTATAGATAAAAGGGATGACAGAAGGAGAAATCAGTGGTTGTTAAAACTCACAGATGACAATGCATCATGGCTGACTTGAAAAGCCCCCTCCCTTTCTCTGGTTTACTTCCCTCCTGTTTAATTTTTCCTCCTTTCCGCCTCTTCTTTTTCTTTTCTTTTTTTGGGTAGAAGTTCTTTCCTTTTATTTCTCTCATGTCTTTTGTGGTGCCGTGAGCAGAGGACGACTTTGTTCTCGCCAAGGGAGCTGACAGCAGTGATAACAGTTCTGACAGAGACGAGAGACACAAACCACAGCATGGGGAGACTAATGAGAGAGGGGGGGATGGATGGATGGATAGATGGATGGAGGGGGAGAGCATAAAAAAAGACAACAAGAGAGAGGGGGTGCTGTTTTGGCGATGGAGAAGCTGGGAGAGGTGTGCTGGCTTAAGCGGAGAGCGAGGATAGAAAAGGAGGAGAAAAAAGGAAGATATGAAGAAAAAGGGCATGTGACAAATGCAGCGGCAGGAGGTAAAAGAAAGCAGACAAAAGAAAAAGAAGATGGGGGACTGAGGAAAGTACAGGCGGGGTAAAGAAGAGGGGTGATAACTGGAATAATGTGACATTGTCATCATCCTAAAAATGGCTCAAGTTTTACCCACAGTGTAAAACCCACTACTGCACTCTGCAAATACTTAAGTGATAACAGACTGCACACTTCCTTTTAATACACACTAATGTATTCAGTTATTTTTTGGTAGTTACTCTCCACCTTACACATCATGTATCGCCATTAACATAGTCACATTTACATGCCACATCTCATTATTTCACAACGTTAATAAGACAACAAGAGGACGATAGGTAGGACAATCAGAGAAAAATGCCAAATGATTGCCAAGACCACAGGACCAAAAAATGTCCCTCTCAGAATATATATAAAATATTGCATGTACCCAGTTTTTGTGGCCTGGTCTCATTATTAAATGACATTTGCAAATGAATATCTAAAAAAACTCTAATTATAGATCTTGTAATAGTAAATAGTTATCTTCTAGAAGCCAGTTGAAATCATTTAAATGAAAGTACATTTACCAGGTAATAATTTTAGAGAATGTCAGAACTAATTTGGTTATAAACTAAAATTTACTCATAACACTAAGCTGTACCTTTTCGATCTTTTTTTTTTAAGTTGTAACTTACATGCCAATATTTAAAGGCAGTAATGGGATGTAATGGGTAGTATGTATTTGTCACAGTTGTTTATATTGAAATGTTCATATGTTATGATATAGTGCCTGCAGAACACTTGGATAATCCAGTAAATCAAACAATATGGCAAAACACAAGATGCCAAAATTATCAGTAAGTTAAACCAATCGGCAGAAATATCAACTATTAAAATCAGTTAAGTCATTTTCTAGGCAAAAAATGCCATAATTTGTCGATGTTTCAGATCCCTAATTTAGAGTATTTGCCTGCGTGTCTTAGTCTTATTTGATTGTAAAGTGAAAATATTTTATTTTACTATAAAAGACATGTAAGGAACCAGGGCAGGAAATTCTAAAATATTTTTTTAAAACAGCCTGACATTTTAATACCAAATGATTCACTGATAAATAAAACAACTGGCAAACTACAAGATGGTATTTTAAGTTAAAATCAAATGCCAATCAACAAAAAAAATTTAAAAAAATAATTAATTAAATTAATCGCCAATGTGCATTGGGAGGTAAAGTACATACGTTCACTCAGGTCGTCCAGTTTTATAGGCCTTCGTAGAGTGTGGACATAGTTCTGTTAACAGGGATTTGAGTCTGACCGCTACACTGTGCAGTTCAACACACACACACACACACACACACACACACCAACACAGCACCTGCTTTCTGACTGCATCTCAGCAACCCCACTAATATACTTTAAAAGAGGAGAAACTTCAAAGGAGAACACTAACAAACAGCCAGAGATTAAAAGAGGAAGAGGAGATGCTTGAGAGAGGAAAACAGAGTAAGGCCGTAGAGGGGTAGAGTCTGTAAGTGTTGAAA
Source organism: Channa striata (assembly GCA_033026295.1). Taxonomy (NCBI): domain Eukaryota; kingdom Metazoa; phylum Chordata; class Actinopteri; order Anabantiformes; family Channidae; genus Channa; species Channa striata. The sequence goes on along the minus strand of CM065173.1, from coordinate 14,593,084 downwards.
GCTATTCATACTTTTCGTAGCTCTCTTTCTGTTTTGCAGCCTGTGTTACTGTGCGCCAGTAATATTGGAGAAGCTCCGGAGTGAATTTTTACTTTTTGTATGCATTTGTTTGTTTTTTCTTTTTTTATGATTATTTTTGAGCACTGATGCTTCCTTCTATTCTGTGTAGAAATCCTTTTCCTTTAAAATTGTCACCATCGGATGTGGTAATTAAAACGCTCTTATGTATAAACATAAAAATGGGTGAAAAATGCTGTTCCATTTATAGGTCTGTCGTCTTTTTTTCTACGCAGATGAATAAAGACTTCTAAAAGAAAAAGGCAGTTTCATGAGTTCTCTGTGTGTCTGTGTGGGGTTCATTAAATCAGAAACAAAGAATGGATCTATCAAATAATGCACTGGGTTGTCTTAAAAAAAAATCAATGGGAAGCTGAGATTATTAACATGATTTATGACAAGACGGAGCGGACCTCGTTAAATCATACACAGTGAATGAATTCATCAGCTGCTACGCGCTCCGATTCAGTTTGGAACAATCTTTCAGGCAAAAGCAGACACATGTGTTTATATCTTGAAAAGTGTACCATGTGCTGGCAAGTTTTACTAAGTGACATAAGAAACAGTGTGTGAGTGTGTTTATGCTCTGTGCTCCTATATTAGGGCGAAGAGTTGTCTGTGATTCTAAGTGCTAATGCTTGTGTAGGCATGGATCAATATAATGAACAGAGGAGTGTATAAGTGTCCATCTTGGAGTAACTGCTTGTGATGTGTGTTTGTGAAGAGAGATTCATACACTGCATATACTGGTTTGTTGTATATTGTTTGCATGTGGGCTGTCTCCATCTAAGAGGGAAACTGCCAGCGAACTAAGCTCCTATGAATATTTATCTAAAGGATCTGTGATTATATGTGTGTGTGCCAATGCATACTGTAAATCTAGTGCCGCTGTACCTCCATGTCTGTGCTCTTAACAACAATGCCCCGAGTTCCCATCAGTGATTATGGAGGCCTTCACTGTCACAGTCCATTATCTAGCATCTAGCTCTCAAGCTTAATTATTCTAACACACACTACACTCAACAAAACGATGTATACTCAGCGACACAAGAGCATATCTGTTCAGTTTAAAAAAATGGGACCAGAGTGGATCTTTCCCACATGCTTCCTTTAAGAAGTTTCTAAGAAATCTACGTTTTTCCAAATCATCTGCAAGAAAGATGCTTGTATTAATAACTAAAACATGTTCAAGATATCAAACATGTTACACATAGACAAACAAAGAGGAGTCCTTAGTTTCAGTGCCTGCATTTTTGAAGACTTGGTCTCTATTTGTTTAACAAATGAGCTCAACTCATCGATGTGGAATAAAATGTTCAGCTGCATTATAAACTCCATGCTCAGAATTTCTTCCAACACGTCATTTTTAAAAAGTGATGTAAAGCTGTATCGCACAGCAAGGCGTCTTTGAGCATTTGCATGCATTATAGCAGCTTCTTTAGCAAATGGTCATTTATTTTTCTAAATGTTTGCATGTGGAGAAATGCATGCATACATTCATAGTCACTTCAGAAAGCATTAAGAGCCTTGTACACTCTGCACTCTGTTGTAGGTTTAATTATAAATGAATTAAAGTGCAGTTTGCCCATTAATCACATAATATTACAGAAAAACAAAGTGTCAATGTGTTTAGTTTACTGCAAATTTAATAAATCAATGACCAATAACAGAAATCTCTACTTTTCAGAAGTATTCAGACCTTGACTTCAGTGTTGTTTAAAAGCCTCCTTCGAAGCAGTTATTTTGGGAAAGATTCTCTACCCTGGATTTTGGCAGTATTTTTACATTATTGCTCATACATCCTCTTAAGCTCCATTGGATAGGAAGAAGGATGGGAAGCAACTGCTATCTTCAGGTCTCTCCACAAATGTTCTGTGGGGGTTTATGCTCCATGCCATTGCCATTCTTGACTCTGAACCGTCATCCTATCCACTGCAGAACGGGTTTTCTCAAAAGGACTTTCTGTGTTTGGATGCACTCATCGTTTCTTTACCTGCAGTTAAAACACCACCATGTTTCACTGTAGATATTAGCAGATGATGAGCACTGTCTTGTGCCAGACACACTGCTTGGAGATCTGCCCAAATAGCTTTTTTTTTCCAGACCATAGAATCTTTGTCCTCATGCTCTGGTAGTCTTTTAAAATGTTGTTTGACAGACTCCAAACAAGCTGTGGTTTCCGTCCAACCATTCTGCCATTAAGGTCTGATCAGTGAAGTGTTACCTTTACCTCTTTTCTGTGGAGCCGGTTCCAGGGCTGGTATGCAGCCAGTGCCTACTTTAAAACCATTCTGTTACATTTCAACGGTACAAGGACAGACCTGGGCCAGGAAAACAACTCTTTGCTGGTCTGCAACCACAAACTGCTTTAGGAGCTAAGGGTGGGGCGCTTATCACGACTAACTCTAAAAGACTAAGTAAAGTGTTGTTGTAAAGATAAAAGGTGATGCATCATTTATTAGTTATGATCAGTATGATCAATACCAAGGCAATTGATGCTGTTTAGCTAGCTAAAGGTAAAAGCTAATGAAGCCCGATATTAACATTGTATGTTTAGTTTTGATGAAATGTCTTAGTGTTAAGTAACTGCAGTTGGTAACAAGTATAATCACTGTGCAAAGCAAACATGAAGCCCTGCAAAATGTGTATGATCAATTGTGTCTGGATGACATCTAAGCGTTTTATAACGTATGATTTTTGTTTGTTGGTTTTTATTGACAGGCAATGCGAGAAATGTGAAATTATGGACACAGATGTCTGCCTTCCTAAACTTTATCCAGTCATTTTAATTTGGCACAGATGGACTTAAAAACAATCACCCCACAGAACAATCAAAGCAAACAGGATGCACCTGACCGCAATTTGTAGTGTCTGAATATTTCTGTAAATGTGAGATTACTATTTTATATCTTTTAGGAATATATTAACAGTTTTTCCACTTTGTCATTATGGGTTAGATTTCAATGTAGATTGTTTGGGAAAATTCAGAATGCTATTAATTTTAAATTTAAGGCTACAATATTTTAATTTTAGGAATCAGATTAGCACTAGCATGAGACTCAAAATCAGCCCCCTCCACTCCGTTTAGACCTCCCCGCTCTTTTAAAGCTCCTCAGCCCTTCAGGTATTAGTTTTATGAAATTACGTTCAACAACTCACCAATCAAGCCAAAATAAATTAAATTCTAAGATAGGCAAGAATGATGAAGTCTTTAGTAAAATATACCATGCAAAAAGCGAATAGTTTGGAATCATTTCTGAAGCCTCTTTCAATACATTTCTACAGCTATGCACAATAAACAGCAGATGTTTCAAATAATACCGTGTTTTTAGACTTAAGTGAACACAAATCCATGTTTTCTTTCAGACAGAAAGAAAAGGAAGAAAGAAAAAGACACAAACAGATGCAATATACAAACATGGGGGCTCAAAAATTGACTCGTTTGAAAGTCCACAAAAATGGATGAACAAAAGTTTCACACAGACAAACAAAGCACTGCTACAACTTGAAACAATACTCCACAAACGTGTGGATTTAGAATCATCTAGCCCAAATCTCCTTCATAGCTGTAAATCCAACTGAAAAAACAAAACATGAATTTTATATTAACTTTTAAAGTCATTGTTTTCAGACACACACACATGCACACCTTTGAGTGACGGGGGGGACAGGAAGTCTCAAAGGACCACAATGGAGCTGGATAACAAACAATGACACATTTCTCCTCACACAGAAACACTGTATGAAACTAGTGAAATATTTCAGAGGTGTGAAGTGATCCAACAACAACAACAAAACATTAAGCCACAGTGGTCTGGGTTCCTTTGTAGAAATGGGTAGGAAAGGCATCACTGGAATAAACAAGGCAGAGAGCAAACTAAGCCAGCCCCCGGGGGATTATAACAACACCAACTGTATGAATTTGGCTGTCTATCAGAGAGCCACTTTGGTGCCACTGTAAGACGCCTCTAGTGACAAGGGGAAAAAAAAACAAGACAAGTTCTGCCACAACCACACTGAAAGCATGTACAAAAAGATAATCACATTGCCCTTGTACTGAAGTTATCCTCTATTCATTTCCCCAGCCCTGTGTTTTTTATCTTTTAAATTAGCCTCGTTATGAGCCTGTGTATCCCTGGCTCTTTAAAAACGGGACAGAAGCATCTATAACTGAAGAGAATTAAAAGACATTCATTAGGCTATTTCCTTCATCGTGTGTGATGTCTGAAATAAGTGATTATTTTTCCTCACAATAAACTATCAGGAATTCAGTTTCATCTCCTGCCTACTCTGCACGAGCTAACTGTGAAGAGAAACAGCATTGACTTCGGGGTTCTTCAGGTGCTGAGCTTCTGGCTGGATGTGATCTTCCAGAGCTCTCAGCCTTAACTCGTGGTCGGCTTACTGCCCACCTCTGTGGGGCTACACTCTGGTCTGCACACAGACCTCAGTACTTGTAGTTATGGCAACTTGTGATTTCTCTGGAGTACTGACTTTCAGCCTTTCTTCAGTGGAGGCAGACACATCGCAGCCAAAAAATAAATGAATTCCAGGAGCACAGTAAATTATTCATGACTTAGTTGAAAATGCCACAGAGTAGATTGTGATCGTAGCAGTGGTTGAGCACACACACAACAAGCTGCCAGGACATTTCATTCATTTAAAGGTAACAGCCTGACTCAAAGCTGAAAAAATAAATGAAAAACATCAAAACAAATATTTAGCAAAATTTCATTATTTTCTCAGCATTAATCAAAATCCTTAATCTACTGTAAATTGAGAAGCAAGTTGATTTTAGACGAGGCACAGCAGCTTTATTTAGGCAGCACATTTCAAACACACCGGCAATTTACATAGGTAAAGAAAACCATTAGAACAGCATTGAAGAACAATAGGCAATAAAAACCACAATAAAATCAATTAAAACAGAATTTCAAACACATAAAATAAAATACAAATTATAGAAACACTGTTATAGCATTTTAAGTGCAGTAATAAGTTAAAAGTTGCCCCAAACGTAATAATAAAAAAAAGTGCAGTAGGAAAAAGATCCCATAAAAGGGACACGAGAGGAGCAGAGTTTTAACTTTGACTTGAATGTGGCCAGAGTTGGCCACAATTTAGCTCATCGGGTTTTATCTGTGTGCAGCATCTGAGAGCACTCCTCCTCTATAATTTTTAGGAGGATGAAATGCATTTTGATAAATTAATCTATAAATAAGTATGGAATCACAAAGTAATTTGTAAAATAGCATGAGCTTTTAAAATCTATTCTGTATGTACCTGGCAACATTAATGGTACACTGAAAAGCAGGAACTGGTTTTTCAAAGTCACGCTTTTCTGTAACAAGAACAAACAACAAATAAGGCTGCTGGAATTCTATGTTTTTCATAAAGTCAAAAAATCTCATAATCATACCAAAACCAACAATGAACGCCTCCTACTAACAAATTCTGTTTTCTGTGTGAAGCCAAATCCTGATCCGCAGTATTTCACTGTAGGCCTTATTAAAAAACCCATGAACAAAATAACAAGTCAGGGTGCTGTAAGCCTGACCATTAACATCAACGTCCCCAGCAATAGTAAAACATCTAGTCAATGAATCTATTAAAAGATATTATCAGCTTTTTTTAATTTTAAATTTATTTGTAAAATGATACTATTCCCTGGGTGACCGTGGTCTTTCTGTCTGGTGTTTGCATGTTCTCTCCGTGCTTTGCGTGGGTTTCCTCCCACAGTCCAAAGATGTGCATGTTCGGGTAATTGGTGATGAATGTATGTCTGTTTGTATGTCATTCTGTGTTGGCCCTGAGGAAGACTGACAACCTTTCCAGGCTACCCACCTCTCGCCATATGACGGCCGGAATGAATGAACGAATATGAGAAAATATACTGAATGCCAGTAAATTAGAACTATTGTTTGGATAAAACAAACAACTTTGTCTCACTGGGCTCCAAGAAGTTTGTGTCCAACTAAAAATAAAAATCATTAGCTGCAGCCCCAGTCTCTATGGATATGAATATAATCATATCTAAAATCAATAATATGCACTCTTACAACAAACTATATAAAAAAAATCCTCTATTGTTCAAGGTGTAGTTGGCACTTGGCACTACATTCAATGAAAGCACATGATCCACCAGCAAAGCAGAGCTCAGTTGTTTTAGAAGAGTCACCACCCTCCTACATACATTTATATTTTTCTGGCCCATTTTTAAAGTTTTGTGCTCAGAAAGAACAAATGGTCCGGAGGCTGAGTTAGACATGTGGAGAAGTCAGAAATTATTGGCTTTATGGAAATTTCCAAAATCAACGGGACACAATTGTGAGTATCTCTTAAATTACATGAAATTTAGCATTTCAGAAAAATCTTGAGGCAGACTCTTTCACTGTACACACACACCCACACAATAATGTGCAAAGATTAACCACACAAACCACAAGCTGGCTCGAACACATGCAGACCAAGAACCCATCACGCTGTTGATCTTGTAGGAGACACAATAAGTAAAGGGTGTAATAAATCGCTTCACTGCTTGACATCATTGTAATTGAGGTGCTCTTTGTATCTCAATGCACTGTAGAGTCCTTGACATTTTTTATGAAAGGCAAACATGCAGCATGCGTTCAGTTCACCTCATACATATCGGGAAACAAACATCAACCTGATCGAAGAAAGCCTTGATGCTCAAAACACGTTTCAATCATTAAAAACAAGTGTAGATTTATTGCCTAAATTTAAAAAAATTGCACAATTGGAACAGATTAAGTAAATTAGTGACAGTGAAATATATAGTACATACTGTCACTGTCTTTCAAGTTTGAGCTCTGAGGCCATGCAACCAAATCCACCATGCTCCACTTTCAGAGCACGTCCTGTGATCTTCAAGCTGATGCATCAACTGATCAACCTGTCTGTCTAACCAGGGCTGCCCGCTCTACCGGTGGACAAAGGCAACAACAAGATAAGTGGATAAATAGCTCCTATAAATAGTCTTGTCATTTCCTAAGCTCTGATAATGTAGCAGGGCCAACAGCATGTGCATCGGGCACCACTTCACAACAACGCCTGACAGATCGCAATTACAAGATGGTAATTGTGTGCTGTGTGTACTCCCTGTACTCTCTGCCTGTCTGTGTATGTGATTATGTGACAAAAGCATCGTCTGTGATGAAGACATGTGAGCAGACAATGAGGGCCCCTTGTATTTGCTGGTAGAAAGAGGGGACGAGGAGTCAGGGTGGGTTTAAAGCCCATTTTTTAGGTTACAATGATACATCCTTTGTACTTTGTTCAGTAAGCTGTGATTATAAAGATGAGAGAAAATGAAAGCTTATTGTCAGGCTGCATTATACTTTATTATTCAAATAACACTGCCTACAATGAGGATAATCTTCCCTCAATGTGCTTTTAATTTCCATATCTAATTTTTTCTCATTTCATTCTGTGTGTCTGAGCTCAAGTCAAAATTATTTGCACAGCTGGTTCAGTGAAATAGGGTTGAATTCGAATGTCACAAGTCTAAACGAAACACATCAATCATTAAAGCTTGATAAACTCATTAAAAAAGCCATTCATCTGGTCTTACTTAAGCATCTTTTTTGTGTTTTTTTTTACTACTCAAGTATTCAACCTGAGCACCCAAGGAGACGAAGACTTTGGATGCACAGCCAAAGCCTTACTGCCGGGCTGATTACTTGTCTGGCACTAAAACCAATATTTGAAAAAAGGCCAGGCGGTTCACTATTATTGTCATAAAGAACTGGGAATCCAAACGATTACAGCTATACTAAGGAGTGCATTAAGTGAGACAGAACAGAAAATTAAACTCTGCCCTACACAGAAAAAGACACAAGTTTGGCAGCTGGCTGCTTCACAATCTGCACATTCTTGTCACACTGTCAAACATCTGAAGAATTTCTTTATAACAAAATGAACTGCCCCAATCACATCCAGTCAACCATAAAGTCTAGCATGCTGGGTATCTTTCAAACTAAGCACTAGGCTGTTATTAATAAAAAAACAATACACATGTAAGATTACTGTAACACAAATGGTAATTTATCATTAGTGAACCATAAAATCTGTCCATGCTGCAACCGTATTTTTAAAATATTGTTAAGATATTCAAATGCTTATTGGGTCATTTTTTTTAATTTACTATATCATTTGTTGTACTTTTAAATTCCTTAAATGTGTGTGTCACCTCCTTATTCGTGATTTAGATATTGTAATTTTAATAATTTTATGAGTGATAGTCTAACAAAATGTTTTTTCTCATGTCGAGTTGAATCACAGCTAAATTAAATGTTTTATAAAAAACTTTTATATAATTTTCCTGTTCTCAGAAATCCCACGGGTGGACTGTGCTTATCAGCTCTTCTTCACTTGCAGAGTGCATCTTGGAGGTCTCGCAGTTCAGGAGCTGACTGCGTAATAAGCTGCTGTCATAATAAATCAGAAGCTTGGTACATGCAGATTCTGGAAGCAAATTCAACAAAATCCTCAGCGCACACTTGCATTGCATTGTTAGGCAGACAATGATGCCATGAGGGCAGCCATTGAGCACAGCTACTAAAAACACATGCACAAAATCTTGCCTATGGATAAGAAAGTTTGTGTGAAGAATAATAAACCTTCTCTTTATCATCACCATTTCTTAATAAATCCACCTAAAAAAAGGCATTCTCCCTCTGTTTTTCCCCAGAAATAAAGACAATTTTTAATTTCACAGCACGAAAATGGCAGATTCAACTCCATCACTGGTTTCACATCCAGACCCGGTACCATCAGCAGATCATCTCCCATCAAGTGCCACAACTCTGCACAACAAACCAACACATTTTAACACGGCACTTGCCTTGATGACAGAAGCTCTGATGGGCCAAATGCTGATGATCAAGCTGACTCCTTTTCTCTTTTACTCCTTCCATCACTCTCTCTTTCCATCTCCTACATCGGCCCAATCAGGCTAATGAGGCTCGCACTTCCTCCATTCCTTTCCTGCTTGCTAAAGTGGCGATTGATTGGAGGGGTGGGAAAGCTTTTAACAAGGGAGGGGTGGAAAGGAAATAATTAGCACGAATGAGCTTTTCTGCAAACTCCTTCATTTAGGCTTTTCTTTTTTCGTTTATTTACTGACCCCGACAACATTAAGGATTAACTCTCCAAGGGTATGTTAACTTCTCAATGTCAGAGTGTAAATCACTCTGAAGTTGTAAACTGGGGCCTGTTTGGCTAATGCCAGAGTCTCACTCTTGTCAGATCAAAGCCCTGCGACGGCGTCTAAATGTAACAGAGAGGGGAAGGAGAGGACGAAACTCTTGAGACACACAAACCAGCAGTAAAGCTTTTCTTCTATCTTCCCACTAAATTGAGACACAAACTGGACATCAGGGTATCCCGCTGAAATTCAGGGCACTGAACCTTGAAAGCTAAAAATTTTCGGTACACAGAGAACATCAATGTCACTGCACCAAGTGACCAGTAAAGTGGTCTTTCTGACAGTTGTACCGTAATTAACTCAGACATATCTGGACTGGAAAAAATAGAGCAGCAGCACTGTCTAAATTCATGCTGCATCCAATTTATTGCAGCCTCTTAACTTCGCCCACAGCAAAGACACAGATACAAGAGGACAGAGTGGACAAAACATCAAGACTTCAGTCCTATGATGAAAAATATTAGATACAAACATCGAGAATTGAACTAGGAAAAAACGAGGGTCAGCAATGAGCACCTAATAAAAGTAGAGAGACCATTAAAAATAGCACAAATGTATAAGTGAACATAAAACGAATTGTCAGACAAACAGTTTAGAAAGTTACTTTTAAATTGAATCTGAAGCAGACTGATTACTCACAGTGGTGCAGCTCAGATCACTTAAGGCCTTAAAGATATGAAATACGCCTACAGCCTTTCATTTGTTTTACAATCAAAAATGAGCCACTTGAAGGGGGCATGGACGAGCAATTTTCTGCTCATTTGATATGTATTTTTAAATCATCAGGGGGATTTATAGAAAATCCTCAAAACAAATAAAGAGAAATAATCATGGCTTAGACGTTAGCTCTCTGCAGAAGCAATATTACTGTACAGGAACCTCTGTAATTAAAACAAGCATTTCTGTGGTGACAGACTACCAATAAAGATTCAAATATACGGTTTTAATTTCACACATACCTCTATAAGTAAACTTAAAAATATACATGTATACAGCACTATAAAGTACGGAGCCCCGGAAGGGACATAATACGGGCATATCTTTTCAGAAGAAAAATATAAGTTAACAAACATTTATGATTGACACCATAATTGTGCGTGTGTGAATCAAAGATGACACTGCACTAATGCTTAATTATACCCTAAAGCATTTACAAGCTTCAAAATGTTGCTGAATTGAAAACGTGATTTCAACATGATTTTTACACACTAGAGCCAGTAGTTTCTGATGTAAATGTTCTAATACTTGTTTCATACAGTATTTGGTGCAAATTTTAACGGTAACAATTGAGTTTGAACCCACTCAAGTCTGCAAATTTGTTGAATTCTTGTACTGCCCAGGAGGGAGTTTGTTTACGTCAGAAGGACAGAAGAAGATGATGCAACAAACTCTTTTGAATAAAAACTGCTATCTGTGTCATTATAGTTGTGTGTGTGAGTGACCTCTGTTCCTTGGAGCAAAGCTTCAAAAGTGCAGCACAGAAAAAAATACTTTTTGCTTAATAAATAATATTTTCACTGCAAACGTTTCAGTGTTTTTTGTGGTTGTACACCAACTCTGTCTTTAAACTATTACTACTGCTGCTGACTAGAAATTAGGAAATAAGCAAGTAAATCTTTATATACCTTAGCACTTTTCAAAAAACTAGAGTTAAAAAAGACCCAAATCACTAAAAAACATTCATAGAAATGCATAATACCTACAGATATACCATATACACACATACACAGTAGCACTGGTTACAGAGTATTGAGAAAGTACACAAACTCAATACTCAGGTAAAAGTGTAAAAGTAAAAGTATGGGCCTAAAAACAAATGAAGAAGGAAGCCCAGCTGACATGACTCAGCCCTTGGATAACACTGAGCATATTTGCCTAGTTTCTGCATTACAAATATCATTTAAAATTTTTACTCAAGTAAACATACTATGCAGATCGTTTGCATTTACTTAAAGCACAAATGTAGAAGTACTTCACTAAGAAGACATTAATAATTTTATAAATTCAAATTTGATCAGTAAATATTAAAAATGAGAATCAAAGATGCTGATAGGTGATTAACCCATATTGATATATCAGTCTTTATTATTTTTATATTGAAACCATCACAGGGTCGTAATATTGTGGCTAATCAGTTTATGCATAATCTAACCAAGATATACAATAATCTTTTTTTAAATCCCAGTTTTTAATCAGATATTTACACACAGAATTTGCTGATCTAATCTTGAGAAAGAATGTTTTATAAACTACTAAGATTACCACAAGTCAAACTTAGAGGGGGAAACAACCCGGAGCCTTTGTTCTGATGACCTGAGTTAAGGTTAAAGCTAATGGGCTGAGGTGCCGTGGAAAATTGTGAACTAACTCATTTGCTGCAAAGCAAAAAAGAAACCTCTGGCACAAAAGTAAAAGTTTAAAATTAAAATGAGGAATATCTAATGCTTCCTGAAAAATTAATTGATCTTCATTCTTGAAAATCTTCATTCATAGCCCTTGGAAATAAACTCTTGCGATAAAAATCCAACATTTCCCTCCTTTAAAAAATAAAAACGTATATTACCACCTTTCTTCTGGGTTTGATTACCTCTATATCTGTAAAGAAAATTGATGATGTTAAAACTCAAAATGCCCAGCAGCAGGGTTAGTGATGTCATTTCTCTTAAGAGAAAGGGATGTCTCCCCTATGTACATTTTCTTTCATGAGCACTGTATCATATAGATGGGAGTTTGGGTTTTGCAGGTAATAAAACCTTTGGTATAAATCCATTTATATTGATCGAATGATTAAAAGCCTTCAGATTCTTTATGTGTTCTGACAGTTTATTCAAGTTCCACATTTAAAGTTGCCTTGAAAATATTTTTTGTTCACTGGCTTCACAATGCTTATATGCCCTGACAACTCTGTCCCTTATACTTCTTCCCTTTTTGAAGGTTATCTTAGGTGCCTCCTTAAAAGTGCCTCATAGACCTAAGCCACTTTGTAAAATGTGCCAGAATAATGATATTCTTTGTGTTGGAGTTTATGTAGTGCAGTGAACAAGGTTTGGCTTAAACGGTTTTTGAATTTGCAGATAAGTTTCACCATTCCTCTTTATAGCCACACTCTCTAAACTTGAATACTATATCCCGTTTACTCCTTGCATATTCATCTGGGTTATCAAATTTTTTATACTTAGCTGACAGTTAAACTTTTCTTAAGTAAAATGGGGTAAACCTCTTTAGAGGTGCATTGTGATCTGTAGGTTTTGGGAAAAATGATGCAGAAAGGCTGTGATGTTTTGTTTTTTTTGATATGTGAATAACTGGCCTTGAAGGAATCAAATTTCTATAGTTGACTACGAATCTGAGGCTATTTTAGTAGAGATTGAATCTTTCTATAGTAAAAACACATCATCAATATAGCGCTTCCAAAAAAACAGCATAGGGAGAAATGGATTTTTTTGTGGATGGTACATAAATTGTTTTTCTAGATGACCTACAAAAAGACAGAAAAACTGGGTGCCATTTTAGTTCCCATTGCAGTTTTAGAGATTTGCTGCAAAGACCAGGACTTAAGTTTTATTTCAGTTTTAGAGCAGGTAGATGTGAGAGATCTAGGAATTTAATTAGGACGGACTTGTAAAATCAAAAAGATAGAGGTTTTGCTTGGTTTCAAACAAACATATAGAACTGGAAAATATCAGCACACTACCGATAAGAGACGCCATCAACCTCATAAACAACGTGCCTAAAGGAAACATACAGAGAGAATAAAGCAGATCTCAAAATAAAAAACAAAAATCAGCCGGGTAAAAATTGTCGACCTGACTGATCCGTGCACATCAGATCTACTCACATTTTTCCTTTGCACTCTTTTATTAGCTTTCGCAAAGCAAATCCTCTTCCCACTAAAAGAAAAATATGGTTAATGTAATAACGCTCGATTCTCATCACAGTAATCTATTCCTAGTTCATGAGCTGTCAGAGAGGAGAGGTGGTCATGCCAGGACAAACTTTTGACAGCGCATCATATTTGTTCTGAGATTGAAGCAGTATCAGCAATGCCAATTTGCCTCTGTAAGTGCTGGTGTGTACAGGCAGCTGATGGGCACATTGTGAGAACGCGTCCATTAGCCCTGCTTCACAAAACACAAAGTCAGCGCAGCGGGAATACTGCTATAGGAACTAAAGTTAAGGAAGTACAGTTACTACGGCAGGGAGACACAGTGCAGTTTATGAGGGATCTTTATCTGTTCTGGTTCATAACAGCAGCTTAAGCGCAAAGGATTTTAAGTAAACAACTCCAGCTAAATTAACTTTTCACAGAAGTAGAAAGGTCAGCTAAGTGAAAGATTAATATTATACCTCATTTTAATTTAAGCAGCTCTAATGCATCAAAGCACATACACATAAAGGCACTTAAGCCCATTTTATAGTATCTTTTTTGAGGCTTTCTCACAACAAACACGCACATGTAAAAAATTCCTCCGTGATAATAAACTTGGTGTGACATTTTACATCTTGTAATATGAGCCTGTCCTAAGAGGAGCTGACAAGAGCTCTAGGGTAAATGTATGGTAACTGCAGCAGAGGGGGAGACAGAAAGCACATACTGCTGGGCCTGTGAGACCTCAGCAACATGAGTGGCCTCTGTGCTCTGGGGTTTTCCATCACCTCCTCAGACCCCTGTTACTACCAGGGAGGCTAAGTAGATCACAACAACTAGGCTCCCTTGATTAAAACCTAGGTGAGTTGATGACACAGTGGCAGGATGAAATGCAGCCTTGAGAAGATTAATTTCTCTAAAAGAAAAAAAAAACACAACTTGATTACTCTCTATTAACTGCGATATGATGGACATCCTCAAAACAAGCAGAATATCAACAGCTTAAGCACTGGAGAGTGGAATAGATACTGTGGTATTAAAGTGAATAAAAAAAAATCACTTAATCCTTGAACTGATACTAGAAAATCCTTAATAATATGGTTAAACATGCAAAAATTTCCACTGTGTGCCCTGTATTATTCCAGGCAAAAGAAATACATGCAGTTCAGGTAAAATCTGAGAAATTATTTTAGACATTTTGCAGCAATTTAGACAACAAGTCAGGCCTGACAATCTCCTATATAAGCTATAGCAGCGTGGCAAAAGGCATGGCATGGCAGGCATGTCTGCCAGGCCGATTTTTGAGCTGAGAGCACTAAGCCCCACTGACAAAGCCAACTAAGAATCAGTGGAGCCTTGCAGAAGGAGTGTGATGCTGTGCCACTATGGGGCAATACTGCAGAAAGGTGATCAACCTGCAGAGTCAAGGTTTCACCCGTTTTATCCTCTTATAAATCTCCAAACAAGAAGACTGAACACATCTCACACCTTTCTCCTCCAGGTGTTCTACTCGATATCCCGCTGAGTCCACTCATCCATGACTTCTCAAAACCGCAGTCCTTTCATCCTTTATAAGCCTTTATTGGCCATCACCAACCATGCATTTCTCAGGAAATATTAAAAGATGTTCCGATGTTCGGTTAAATTTAGATGCATCCAAGTTCCAAAAGCATTCATGTTCAATAATTGATGACTACCCCATACATCAATCCTCATAAAGTGTATTGTACTGATGACAAATTAAGTTGATATTTTCTGCTGTACTAACAAGCTTAATTCAAGGAGACTAACTAATTTTAAAGAAAGATTGTTATTTATTTTTTAGATCAGCCTCTTTACATGCAAAGGTTCAGATCACCACCTCCTCATCATAGCAATACTTATTATATTATGGAGTCATCTGCTGATCATTGTCTTAATCATTTAATTGTAAAGTCTTACATAAACCTAAATAAATTGATCATTGTCATACATGACAAATGAAGATGTGTTTGAATATTCTTCCTTTACATAATGCTGAACAAACAATTACCAAAAAGATTAACAGTTTCATTTCTAAAAGGTAGAAAAAAGATGATGCTGATATTTCACACTATAAACAGCATATTTATAACCAGTTTGACTGCTGTTCTGGTTTAATCCGCTACCTACACTCAGGAATGACGTGGCTTCTTACCTATGCCAAACTGTTTCCTGGACGAAATAATGCATATTGCCCTGAATAAGGATATTTTTTAAACTGAGACAAATACAATTAGTTGGTTGGCAGAAATTCCTAACTTGTCCTTATTTATTATTTTGAAAGGCAGTGAATCGTTTGAGGCATTTTTGCTTGAAAAAACACAGACATTTGCTTGTTCCAGCTTGTCCAAAGTGGGCATTTACTAATTGGATGATCAGCTTTGTCTTACATTCCCTCTAACTCATGCTAACTTGGGAAATGTCTTGCTATTACAGCTTTGTATTATTTGAAGTTATTTGACTTTGAGATGAGTCTGCTGATGATTTTGACCACTAATCCAAACTTTTTATTATTATTCCTGATGAGTCAGGCTTCAGGGTTTGGTCAGAATTTCAAATTCATTTTTCCATCGTACCATTAGTCATAACTGGCTTGTTTGTTCTTGCAATTTCCAGGCTTCTCAGAAGAAATGCTTGTCCTTCTGACCCACCATGTTCTTTTTTTAAAAACCTACGTCAAAGTGATGCTATGTTGACGGTCCAGTAACAGGAAGCATTTAGTGAAATTTGCAGGAAAGAGACAAAGTGTTGCAGCCCTTCACCTGCTCCATGACTTGCTGACATTTTTCCCTCATCCCTTAATCTACACTTAGTGCCCCTGACTTGTATTCTCCTCATCAGTCCATCTATGCTTTCTTTCTAGGTTTCTTATCTGTAAGGAAGTTACTTTATAGTCTACAGACTTTCTCTCTCATCCTGTCTGTCACCTGCAGGCCAGGAAAACTATTGGCTCTAATCTTGTATCTCTTAGCTGTTGCCACAGTGAGTGGGTTTCCAGCACCAACCAAAGATGTCATCTCTGACCTAAAGTGGAAAACCTTGGAGACCCTATCTCATGCACACACACAAGCTAAGACACCTGCATACACACGGAAACATACACTACGCATGTACCCACCCGGCATACTGCAAGCATACACTGTCACAGCCAGGTTTCTGTGTTCTGCCAGTTTCTGGCACAAGCAGGTGCGGGTGTGCACAGGTGTACACATGCAGACACATATGCATGTAATGTTGTCAACGCATATATGGTAAACATATGTAAAAAAGTGTGACCACATAGACCTGTATAAATACACACACACTCCCACAGGTTCTCTGCATGCAGAAATTGTGACGATGACAAGTGGCTCAGCTCTAAAGACTTCAGATAGGACCAGAATATTCTTTATCACTTGACGGTGCATGGCTTAATTTTAGGGACAGTTTTTTATAGTCTAGCCTGAAAGATTTATCAGCCAACTTCTTCTGCTGCATTTATTCTCACACACATGGAATGAGCTCCACTGAAAAAAAAGGAAATTATACAAAAAAAACCTCGAAGAACTTATCAGTCCAGTTTTTAAATCTTTTTCAATTAAATTTCAATTCTATATAAAAAAAAGGTAGGCCAAAATAAACGGGCGTTAATGTCAAACACGATACATACAACAGCAACGGAAAGTACGTACTGGAATGGAAATTAGGATCAAAACTTTTACAAGGGAAAATGCAGCCCAGTAGAGCTAAGCAAATTTGCATTTAATCAATCTGAAAAAAGGTTTTAATGCAAAGTTAGTTGCTGAGATGCTTTACCCACACGCACACACACACACACACACCAAGAACTCATCACTCCAACGACATTTCATAGTGCAATCCATCTTAATCAGCTAGACCATCAGAGACAATATATCCTCCCCTCCATCTCTCCTTCTCTGGCCAGAGTGATTGAGGGGTGTAAAGAGGAGGATGTTTCTGCCCGCCATCTCCTCCACCCCGTTTCACCCCCCACCTACCCATTCCTCACCAGGACGGCTCTTAAGTGCTTGTGGGTTTTTATGTTTGTAGTGTTTTATAGGAGTGGGCAGGAGCCAGGGGCTGTAAAAGTGTGGAACGAAGAAGGGAGGTGGGATGTGGGAGGAGAAGGTGGAGAAGAGGAGGAGTGAAGAGTTACTGTAAATCCAATCTTTAATGAGAGCAACACAAACGACAAACAGTGCCCGCCCAGCCTCCCTGCAACGCCCCTGCTTACCTGATCAACAAGTGCTGACTGAGGAAAGAAGGAGCGAACAAAGACAGGATGAAAGTGCGGTGCGGCCTCTAACTTAGTTACGACTTGTTAATTCACAGTTCTCTGGCACTATATTTGCATTTCATGTACCCCCCCCCACCACCACCATCATAAATATGGGTGCACTTCTGTGTGCTTATGTGTCTCTTTATGTATAATTACTCCCCACTAGCTAAGTCTGGAAGCCCTCCCCCCACCTACCTACCAGTCTACCAGTCTAGTTTATAATTGGCCACAATTGGCTTCATTTGAATTTTTGCTGCCTCAGGGGCTAGATGATGCTTCAAGGCTTTTCAGGGCAGTCAGAATAAATCTACAACACTCCCTTCAACAAGTCAAAAAACACAGGCGCTGGGTCAGCTGTTCTTTAATGCTGTGAGATCTGCAACAGGAGAATACGTTTTCCCATTATCTATATAAGTGCACCTGTTTCTTTTACAATTGTTCTTCTACCTTTCTGCCTCTTAATGTCTGTCAACCACTCGTTTGTTTTAACCTCACATCTCTTTAACTTTGACTTGCATCACTCAAAGCATCTTCAGTTAGTCATTAAGCGTAAAGGTCAGTTGCTTAGTCAACAAAATGACCACGGAGAAAGTCTGCTGGCCAGCCAATCAGTTAGACAGAATAGGATGATCGGACTCTGTAGCCAAAAACTCTTCTGTGGGTACCCTGTACCTGCTTGTTGCCATGGCAATGCAGACTGAGATTTAAATACTAGTCTGTGTCCTCTCCCTGCTTCTCTTTTATCTTCTTCTTTTCACTCCTCCAGACTCTCCCTTCGCTCTTTGTCAGTCAGTGTGCTGACTGTCTTAGGGTCTGTCTCTCAGACATGTTTCCCCTGGCACTGTTGTGTTTTCCAGTCCCCCTCTCTCTCCTTGCCTTGTCCTCTGTGCTAAATGACACTTACTGGCTGTTTCCACTTGTTAATTCCGTGCTACTTTGCATTGTGGGACTCTGTAAAAGCTCTTGTAAAACACACACATCGTAACAGAAAGTCCCCCCTCTAAAGCCACAAAAGACAAATTACAACTGCTTGCTGTATATACACTGATAATTACTTAAACATTTGTAGACATTTGCATGCATGAATGAATGCACAAGCAGTAACACCATAAATGGGAGTCAACAATCAACATATTCACTGGATGTTGGCACAGCATACACCTGCTGACAGTCAGCTGCCAATGAACATTTATCATTTTATGCTAAAGCCTCATCATCAAGCATCACTTAGGCATGCTGGCTTGCCTCAGTCTCCCCCGATACAGTGCCTGTGCCAAGACACAGATTAAATTTCCCCCAACTGCCCAAACGGCCTTGTGGGAAAAGGTCTCCACTAAATGAACTGGTTTCTGGCTCCATCTAATGGTCAATGGAAAAACTCAAATCCTATATGTAGCTGCCTTGAAAAAGTAACTGACAGCAAGAAACAATGTATCAAAAGAAAAATATCAATTACTTTAATCAAAAATTACTAGAATTACACTAATACTGCTATTATCTTGCCATTTGAAGCTATTTATAACAATGTGATTGTTGGCTCGACGCTGTTATTTACCTTAGCTAAATTGGTTTAAAAATTTGACTTTAACTGGTCAGTATCATATTGGTTTGTCTGTACAATGTCCAATATTTTTACACGAATGCATACCTAAATATGTTCTCTTTGTAAGTACTTTTGATATCCTTATTTTTTGACCTTGGTGAAAATGAATTTCCTAATTTCTTTTATTTTTATTCCACTACAGCGAGTGTTCCAATTTTACAGCATACTAACAATGTTGGGCAATAATAAAATATATTAATTACTAGGAAAAAAGGAACCAGTAGTAGATCTTTAAAAAATTTACTGAATTACTTTAATTTTTGATAGAAAATAATCATCCACAACTTCTACCATTGTTACAGTTGTTAAATCAAGCAAAAATAACTAGTGATCTCTGGGCTCCAGCTTCTCAAATGACTGATTATTTGCTGTCTTTCTGTTGAGGTGTAAATTTGTGTTTTCAGAACATGGTTTGACAATTTATCACAGCAATAAAGTGATTGGCTTCGACTAATAATGACATGAAAAGTAGAACAGCATGTTAAACCGTGCATTCTGCGCATTTATAGTATCTTTTAGTTTAATTATACCTGATTCAGTTCTTAATAACACTATGATTAGCTATTTTCACCAGTGCTGATTTTTTGGCTTTTTTTACCAGGTTCTGCCTTCATAAAACATCATTCATGAATACACTGTCTTTGTAACATCCAGAGAAAACAAGGTTAACCATTGTCATGGGTCTGTGAAAGTCAGTTTTACTTTGGTTATTTCACAGTGATTCAGTTAAAAGCAGTCTGTCGATAATCTTGTCAGAATCAAGACTTTACACACAATACGTCTGTGTTTGTGTTGCTTAGCCTACTTTTCAAGATTCCTGGGATAGCAGACAGTCTCATTCTCAGCCTTTCTGTTCTTTTATAATCTGCACACACTAGTTTGTGTGTTATAAAAGTATATCATTATATGGATAAAGGTAGCCATACAAAAGGCTGGAGCTTTCCTTCCCACACACTGATAAAATGTTCATATAAATATGTACACTACATACACATTTATGCACAAAAACACAGGAAGCTGCTTTTAGTGTAGCACCAAACTTAAATACATAATCATTTCTCTTGCCTTAATTTTTCATATTGTTCTTGTACATGAGGGTTTTTTCTTCCCTGCTGAATTCCACTACTTTTGTTGCAAATACTTGAAATAAAGTGAAGTAAGATTATGTTTTATTTCATCATGTTATTTTATCATGTGCAAATCTATGAACCTAAAACAAACACCTGTAGACACACATACCTGCATTAACAATAGCATCAATCTCCAGTTTGGTGATGTCGCCACTGTAGAGGGAAATCTTCTGGTCCAACTTTTCATTCCTCTGGCGGAAGGGTGGTTCAGAATCACCTGATATTGGAACACACGTATACAGTTTTGTCAGTCTCAGACCTGTTCAATGACAACTTGGTAAATGCGGTGGTTTGTTCCCATATCTGACAATTTAATAATAAGACTTAAAGTTAAAGAATACAAAAAAGTGCATAGATCTTTATGACCACTTATGCACCAGTTGTTTGTTTATGGGTCTGCAGTATAAAGAGCATATAAACCTCACTTGTAAGTAGCTTTGGATAAAAGTGCAAAATGACTAAATGTAAATGTAAATGTAATAGCCACATTTTTGTGTTCATCAGTAGTGTTTGTAATCCTGAATGTCAAAATTATTAAAAAGAATCACATTAATAACAGTACAGCAAGATGCTTGATTGTGTGCAATAAGCTTTGTTTCCACATTATTTATGAGCTACACTGCATTTTATACACCAAGTTAAAACTAACCAGTCTAATAACTAGTTTTGTTTTGTTTTTGTTAACCAAGTCTAACAGTATGATCATTTTTGAAGATGTAGCCTCTGATGCTCTTATTACCTTAATAAAGTGACATACAGTATATTGTTGTACTCAAACGCCTTTGCTTGGGTGCACAAGTTTGAATCCCCTTATTTTGAAATGACAAAAAAATTACATAATATTTAATGCAAGATTAGTTATTTTTTATTTTTTCAAAGGGGATGCAGACATTTGCACTAATATTTTTTTTATTTTACTGTAACTTTTTTTATACACTCCTTGACCATTTAACTGACCATTTCCGATGATAAAAAAACATTTGTACAAGATGTAGGTGCATTTTAATATGTTAGGTTTACGTTTATATCTCCCTACATCAATAGTATATTTAAAATATGCCTAAAATATTAAATTAGTGCAAATGTGTGCATCACCCATCATCAATTATTTAAAAATTTTTGGCATTAAATTTACGAAAAAATATACATTTGCTTTACCCTTTTAGTAATTCACCGCAAATATATGCAAATTCTTCAGACCAACTGTAAACGTTGTTTGCTTACATTTTAATGTCAAGTTTAAGAGAGAAACAACATAAATATGGTTGAAAGCACTTTGCTTTAAACATTTATAAAATTATGTATGCATGCTCATCTTTTGATCTGTCCATCTATTAACTGCTTATTTTGTTGATGGTCACAGGGGGCCGGAGCCTATCCCAGACGTCTCTGGGTACCAGGTAGGGTACACCCTAGACAGGTCACTAGTCTATCTCAGGGCCAACACAAGGAGGCTTACACAGACAGACAACCATTCATACTCACATTCACACTTATGGGCAATTTAGAGTCACCAAGAAATGTAATTGCATGAGTTTTGAGTGTGGGAGGATACCAGATCCACAGGGAGAACGTGCAAACTCCACGTTTAAACACTTCACCACCCTGCTGCCTCTTTTCCTTTGTGTTCACCTAAATTTGGTTGTGTGTATCCTATATTTGAAATACAAGATGCTTCAAACTTTAGTTTTCTTGGAAATGGGCTTGTTGAACATTTTTTAATCTTTTGAAGTTATGTGGTAGTATCTGATAACGCATTCATGAAATTCTGAATACCGCTACCACCTTACACTTCTTCATGAAGCTGATAATGAATGAACTTGACAGTGAGTCTGATTGATGATGGGTGTCTGACCTGCAGTGGGGGTCCAAACTGGGATGTCATCCAGTGGCACAAAGTTTGATGTCCTGTAATGGCAACGCCTGTCCTTCACAGACAGAGATAGCAGGAAATCTGAGAGAGGTTATGGAGAAAGAGAGTGAGTACATATGACAGGTACCTATAACATCAAAATATATATTTTTTTATTATTAATGTTTTATTAATATGAAGAAAAATGGGAGCATTGTGCTGTTGGCATAACATAATAATGAAAATGACTGAAAACGGGCAATTAGTCTAGTACAGAATAACTTACGCATCAATAAACAGTTAAATTGGTGGTACCATTATATAATGTATATCCTTTAAGTCAACTAAAATATAATTACATAATTTAGATATTTTAAGATGTCTGTTTGGGCTCTAGTAGCTTTTGGTTGCAATTTAAATGTTAAAAAGGTGATTGCCAGGTAATTAAATTATGAGTTGACTTAATATCAGTCCTTTACTATAGTATAATAGCTTTGCTTTGATAGTATAATACTAACGTAAATTTGTCCGGTTCAATAAGTGTGTACAGAGTAAAAGATATGATATTACACTTGTTTATAACAGCTGGACAGGTGTTTTGGTCATGTGACGCCATTAGTCTGTTACAATTCAAATAAAAGTTTTCACAGGAGCAGTTTCACAGTCTCACCCTTGGCCTCCTCCCAGTTTCCCTCAGCTGAGTTCAGGTTCACTCTGAGGGCCATGGCGGTCACTGCCCCAGTGTGGACAGACTGGACCAACGCGACTGTGCTGAGTCCGAGGGCGGCACCGAGCGCGACCTTGCCCAGGCAGCCTTTCCTCCCCCTCGCCGCGAAGGACCCGCTGCTCCGGCCGAACTTCCAAACTGCTGAAGCCGCTGCTGTTGTTGAAAACTTCTCCGCTCGGATGGCGCCGTGAATATGGCCGCGGTGAGGACTTGTTGCTGGCTTCACTCCCAGCTGCGGGCTTTTAGAACTTAAAATGTGTTTGAACTTGACACCGGTTGCCTGGACGTCAGCACGGACGCGGGACAGGGGGCCGGTGGTGCGCGGAAGAGCTCTGACACACGAAAACAGAGCAGATATTTGCAGTGCCATGCCTGGCTGCTGACTCCACGGTGATGGAGCTCACTGTTAGCCACACGGGGCTTAGGTTTTGTTTTCGCTTCAAAGCCAACACTTTACGGTAAACTTCAAACAGTCAGGATCCATGTGCCATTTTGTTTTGGACCTCAACGTTTGGACTGTACCATGTAGAGGGGTTGCAAGTTGGCTTTCGCTGTATTCCTACCTTTAAATCATTTGAATAAATGTTACTACAGTGTCTAGTGACGGTGCTTATCCGTTATTATTTTATGCACTGAGAAGGAAATGTGACTGACCTGCTTTGCTCTAATTTCACTTTCACACTGAATGCAAACCGTGTCTCAGATGACATGGGAGAGCCGAAGCCACAGTACGAACACGTGACTCGCTTCCCACACACTGTCGGAAATGTTGCATTTTACGTTGAAAAGGCACTTGTCAAAATAAAAGTATTAAAGTAAAACACTTTTAGGAACAGACAGTTTTTTAGATGTAAAGTGATTTGACAGGTGGTCTTAAAAAACAATCGTTTCTAGCCACAACGTCAATTATTTTGATAATACCATTACCAATTCTACAAACGTTTCTCAGCTCGTAATATTGTTAATACACTCTACTTTTATATAGATATACAGATAGATATAGATTTATAGATCAAATTAGTTTGTAGAAAAATTAACTTTTTGATATACGTCTATATGCTTTTTCCCTGTAAATTCAACAGAGAAACTTTCCCTGAACGCAGCATTTAATAGGAAGTTGCCCTCGAGAGGATTGTACAATTAAATGCTTCACATATGCTTGTTTTTAGTGTAGGATACATATTCAGTCTATGGCTAAGTTATCTAAAGGATTGTTGATTGTGTTTTTATTTAAAATGAAAACTGTATTTAAAATAAATTGAAAAAAAATATTTCACATTTAAGTATTAAACATGCTGTCAGTTTTAGAAGAAAATTATCTAGGTATTAATTATCATGGTTAAACTCTTGTATATTGATTCTTCATTCGTACACTAAAAATAAAGATTCCACACTAGTCAATGCTGGTCCTGCTACATAAATGTGATCTTTAGTCAATGTATTGTGTGTGGTCTTGCAATCCTTAAAAAAATGAACGAGACTGATAATGTATGGCCTTGTCAATTTTCTCATATGCTGTATGCACATGCACACACACATTGCCTAATATGTATCATTCACACTGACTGTCAGTCAAAACTTGAGCCCTTTTCACATTTCCGCCTGGCGGAAACTGACAAAAAAAAAGGAACAAGCCTTTCTTGACAGAAGTGACACAAGCGGTAGCTTATACATAGCTTCACAGACCACAATCTGCCCTACCCCAGAGAGGCAAAACTACTGCACAACATTTTTACAGAAAACCTGGGAAACTTCTTCTGACAGAGGCACAGGAGACCCCCTATTTCCATTTCTCAAAATTCTTGAAGGAGGAGACTGACGGTATTGTTTTTCAAAATGTGTATGTCTGTGCGTGTGTGACAGCATGAGAGAAAGGGAAAAAGCGTAACGACAGAGAAAAACAGTTAGGACAGGGTGTGTATGTGTAAGGCTTCTGTGTTAAAAGTGCAAGTCTGTGATCATGAAATAGTCTAATGTAAGATGTGAACAGGTCACAGCTCATAAGTTATGTTTAGAAATATGCAGGTAATGGAATTTTAGGCCTCTAAATGAGTTGAAGAGAGGTCCAGGCTTGTCATCTATTCATTGACCTGCCATTGTCTTTAAATTTTTAATTTAACATGGGTATATGTGTAAAAACACATAATTTTTAAATGTAATATTTTTAAGATGGGCTTGCACTTTTACCACATGAAGTGGGTAACTGTATTAGCATTGGATGAACGTCTCATCTCGGGTGGGTCAGAAAGCGGAAGTGTGCATCCATGGTGATAGTTCAAGTAAGAAACAGGAAGCTCTGATTACACTGGACATGTCAAAATAAACTCACCCCTTCAGTATGTGTATTTTAGTCAGTTCCATGTGATGTTGAACCATGAGATAAAGTCTTTTTACTCACATTTGATTTGTGTGTGATTGGCAGGTCATCTCTTCTCTTGCTATCTCATTTAACATTTTGTAAATGTCCTTGGAAACTAAAAATCCAACTATCTGTCTTATACTATTTCCTGTGTTAAGAAATAGTATAAAGACGTATAAGACATTTCATAAGATCAGTCCCTCAAGACTCTAGCAAATGAAACTCAGCTTTTCACGGCAGCTTTATCCATTTCAAACGTTAGTTATAAATCAATGTTAGCCATTTATTTCCAGCAATATAAAATAATGCAGAAAGCATAATGATTTTCCAGGATATGTTGTCTGTAATGTTATATTCTTGTCAGAACAAAATAGATGGTCTTGGCAGTTAATCATTGTGGTGTGAAAAACAAACAAAAGACTAATTTTTTTGAAGCGATTTTACACTGTTTGTTTATCTCCTTCTTGTCACTGACACATAGCAGACACATTTTTGCATTAAATCTTAACTCAAAAAAATTACATTTTCACACATAATAGATCACTTAATGAGTATCTGTTGAGCAGCCTTTCATAACAGTTTCACAATGTCAAATTTTTCTTTCTTCATGTTTGTCTTTCCTCCTCACTTTTTGTTTGCTCCTATATGTCTACTCAGAGCTCTCTCCTGTATTTCTCTCTTCTTGTTTCTCTCTCTCTCTCTATCCAACTCTTTCTACCAGCATGGCAGCGTGGGACCTGTCAGTAAACGTGGAGGACCTGGGCCCTGATGCTCCGCCTGTCACCGTCAGTGTGACCTCTGACCTTCACATTGGAGGGGTCATCCTCAAGCTGGTTGAAAAGACACGTAGGTTGCTGTCAGTCTGTCTCAGTTTGTGTTAGTCATAAAATCATATTACTCATCATTAAAATGTCAACAGCAATAGCAAGGTTTTCAAGCAGCCATCAGATTGTGAACTGATGAGATACTTCATGCTGTATGATTTGTCAACTGGCATCAAAATGTTTCTGGTTTCAGTTCATTATTTTGTTCCTCTACTTCTTTTAACAAGCACATAAATATCATAATACAATAAAATGTATGCAACTGCTTAGTTAGTATGGTAACTGTGATATAATGAAAGACAGCTGAATCATGATGCTCCCGGTTTGAAAAAATCAGCTTTTTATCTCCACAGGAAATTTAATGCATGGATCTAAAATGCTAATCTGTATGTAGCTGGATCCATAAATTAAAGTAAAAAGTAATTAGCAAGTAATACTGACTAAATCATGATCCAGGATTAGCTATTCACATTAACATATGCTGAGTGGAACTCATAATACACCAATGTTAAATAATTATGAGAAGAATTAAATTATGAATAATGCTGACCTTCTTACTTAGGAATGTGTTGTCTTATAAAAAGTTACCAGTGGGGCTTGATATATACAAGATATTCATTTGCCTGCTAAAACCCATATTTTAAAATAGTTTGCCAACCAATAACAAAAAACTTACAGCATTTGCTTTATCACAACAATATCTATAGGCTACCATTTTCTTTTTGTATCCTATGTCCTACACAAAAACACACTAAAATAGATTTATTCTCAAATAAACACGGTTCTGCTTTAGGAAAGTGAAAGTGAAAAAAACGTCTGGACAATGTATTTTATAGTAAACATTTAAAATGCATTTACTATTACATTTGACCCTTGACTGTTGATTTAAAATAGCAAAGTTTTATGTATTCATGTGTTAAGAGTAATATTAAGCGTGAAGATGACCTTTGACAGAGATCTCGGGGCTGAACACTGGCTGCTCATAAATCTATAACAACTGTAACTTTATAAAAGTCCGTACTTTCTCATCTGTTCAGGCATCACGTGGTTTAGTCAAGAGCATTTTGTGTCAGATTTGTAATTGAAGCTGAAGCCAAAGAAAACTGGCTCCTGTGATCAACGCTAAACGTTGCGCATCACCGGAGGATAAACGGAAAATTGACCCTGACGTGATTTGAACACGCAACCTTCTGATCTGGAGTCAGACGCGCTACCGTTGCGCCACAGAGTCGATGTAGGCGAAATCGTCACACGAGTAGAAGAGCGTTAATATTCTAGAATTTGGATTACCTCATTTATGAAATTAGCAGCTCTAGCTGCTGAATCCTTACAGTGGCTAAGCGTTGGCAGCACGCTAACACGTCTGTCCTCCACGCGTGATCGAAGAAGCGGCACCACAGTAACATGTTGCTGAGAAAATGTCTGAATTTAAACTGATTTTTTAATATCTAACCCTAGTCACAGGTAAATAAAATGATCACATTACTCTAACCTATAAACTGAGCTAATAAGTAATGTTGTGTTTCCATTGACGTATAGAAGTTAGACATAAACTACAAATAAATACACCTGAACTTATTTATTTATTTGAACATTTCATTATTTGTGTATTTTGTGTGTCTTTTATTTGGAAAAGCAGTTCTAAGCCCGGTCAAAAGCAATATTTGTCAGATAGAGGACAAACATTATTTCATCAACGTGGGTGATGGGTGGGTGTGTGAGCAAATGTGGGGCTGCTTGATACCCGAAACTTCCATAGCCATGTCTGCACCGAGCTGAGTTCACTCATCCATTAATCTTTATGGAGGACATACAGTCAACAGCGAGTGTACAGTTCTCTCCCTGGTTCGTTCATTCTCTTAAATTAGGATTTATTACTACATAACCATAACAAGATTGTGCTCAACTTCTTCAGTTAATTAAAAGTCACTTCCTGTTTAGGAAGTGATAACAGATCTTTGAAAGACCTGGTCTGTAAAGAATAGTATTCACTATTTAATGAGTCAAGTGTTAGAATTATTTGTGCTTTAAACAATGGCATTGCTGGTTTTTGCTTGACACGTCAGTTCTTGAAAGTGCCTGTTTCCCTATCTCACTTCTTAATGATGGCTGTTTTGGGTCTATCCCCTGCAGAGATCAAGCGTGACTGGTCAGATCATGCTCTTTGGTGGGACCAGAAGCAGCAATGGCTTCTCAGAACAGCATGGACTCTGGAAAAATACGGCATCCACGCCAATGCTCGGTTACTCTTCATGCCCCAACACAAGCCCCTGAAGCTGGGTCTACCCAACGGCATTACCCTGAGGCTCAGAGCCTGCTTCTCCAGTCCCGTCTTTAAGACTGTAATGGGCATCTGCAGAATGCTCAGTAAGTTTTTCCTACAATCCTTCCTTCTTTGGTCATCCTTTCTCCCCTTCTCTCTTTCCATCTGAAATGCACAAAAAACTATCAAAACCCAAATAATACAAGACTCATTGTGACAAAAGTTTAAGTTATAATAAAAATTTTAACAAAACAATATGCTCACACTGTTTGTCAAAACAAATAGTTGTTAGCTTTTCACCTCACCTCTTATTCAAAGTCTTCTTGGTACTTATAATGAATCACACTGTAGTATATGTTTATATCCGAATTATTCTTTGAAATGTCTATTAATATGTTTCACTCCAATGTTGCAGTAATCACACACACATACCATACACCATTGCCAGTAAATAAGTGCTTTACCATCTGCTTCATACTTTCATATAGTCTAATTTTAGTAGTTCCTGCTGATCCTCAGCAGAATTCAGTGAGAGCACATTAGAGAGGTTTGGAAAAGGAATGGGAAAACAATCCAATTTATCATTAGTCAGAGCAAAGATACACATAAAAAAAGATAACAATTGTATCAGTTGCAATGCATCAGACAGTTCAAAAGTGAAAAGGATACTACTAAAGGGAAGAATTATTTTTTACAGAAGCACATTACGGTCAGTAGCAGACATACATAATATAGACTATAGCAGTTAGTGAACACTGGAAATTAGGCACCACGTGATAATGCTTGAAGGAGTAAACATGGAGACCCTGACATGGCTTAAACAAATAACCTTTTGATTTGGAGTCAGTTTGACAATGGTCACAATTCAAGCAGTAAGTGGCTTAAGTGCTAGTTTGTGATCTACAATCTGTAAGTTAGAACAGTCTTGACTGGAACTTAAACTGTTTATTCTATCAAGGCAAAGCCAAGGAACCAAGCCCAAATTTAGTTTAATGATGGAAAAATGAGGAGTCAAATGTAAATCTTCAGTAATATATGAAAATATAAATATTCAGCATATGAATTCTTCACGACATCACTGAAATTAGTGAAAAATAAAATAAACCTGTGGAGCAGCTTCATCCCTGTCTACAGCAGAAAAGGAGCAGAGGAGACAGCTTTAACATTTTATTTTTATGTTTTTATTTATAAAAATAAATGTATTTTTATGCTGGTATTGTCCTCATAAAAGATGACATCAGCATCAGGTTCACTGAACAACCTATTAATACTTGCACTTAATGCAGTCAAGAAAAATGAATGGCACAGTTTTGAATTTCCTGTTTTCCTGGTTCATTGGAGATCATTAACATCTCATGTTCATAAGTTAAACATGTTCACGAAACATTGAACAAACATAGTATTATTGGCAGAGCACTATTAAGGACGCCACTGCTCTCCAAAAAACCTGCAGCACACCCAGAGTTTGTCAGTCCACGTTGACACTCCTTAACACAACTGTGGAAATGTCTTGTTTTCTACCATTACTTTTTATTTTTGACTGTTGTGTTTAATAAAGTCCTGAATGATCATGAATATTGCAAGGCCAATTTATGCAGAAAACCATCACTTTTTCTCACAGCTGTATATGCATATTACCTACAGTTAAGTTTAACGCTTTGATAACCGGTCTGCTAGTCAGCTGACAAGTGCCGCTGGACTTTCCTATGTTTATCATATTGTCTTTTCTCCACATATTTCTGTCACAGCTGAGACAAAGAGTATTAAGTTTCTTCAGTGAGCTGCTTAATTATTTATGAACTTCCTTTCTTCTTCAGACATTCGTCACCCTGAGGAGCTCTCCCTCCTTCGGCCCGTGGAGGAGAAAAAGAAGAAGAAAGATAAGGACTCAGCTGAGGAGATCTACGACCTGAGCGAGGTGCCCCTCTCCTCGGGTACACTCGTTATACTTCACTCACACATATGTGGTCATCGTAATGATATTTAAAGAATTAGACTACATTTCCATGTAGGATATGAAGATATAGTTAGTGTGCCTCTGAGCTTTGCGTTCTTTGAATGTTACAATTTGAGATCAGTACACCTCAAAAGGCTTTATACACACAGAGTCTACTGCATCCACCTGTAAATATAAATATGAATCTAAAGCATGGTGAAAATGAAGAAATAAAGTTGAGCTTTTCATTAGACGGGTCATTTAAAGTTAATTCCCTGGTAACTCTGCCTGTAACCACACCTCTTCATTCTTTTGCAGCCTCCCGGCCATGTTTGTATAACGGCATGCCGGCTCACTTCGCTGACTCACCTCAGATGGAGGCAATCTACAAGATGCTGTCCGTCACTCAGCCTCCTCCTGCCCCAGAGGTCTTAGCCAAGCAGTACCGCCCAGCCAGCGTGGTGGACAAAGCTCATATCAACGGCAGGTATGGCCACACGTGTACTGTACTGTTAACCTAATTAAGTCAATAAGTCTAGAGAAAAGCTATGGCAAATCACAGTGAATAAAATACCTAATACAAATTGTTAAACACACATCTTAAATCATAAAATAAGATAAGAACCCAGATAAGTCACAGACATTGTTTGTGCAGTTTTAAAAACCTTTTTTACAGAAGACATTTTGATTTGTGCTATGTTACATATTTGAAAAACAACTCTGGACTGTCTGTTGCTTCTCTCCTGACATTGTCCAGAGTTCATATGTGAAAGACTCTATTGAGTAAAAAGGCTTGATTCAGTTACTGGAAGAGAGGGATTTCCAACCAATAATTAAGTTGTATTTACTTTAATTTAACATAAAGTTACCTGTTTCTTGTTGTTTAAAGTATTAAGTTGGATGCCACTAAATGAAAGCTAAAATTCCAAATTTTTATCTGATAGCCATCTTTTGATCTTAAACACAAATGTTATTAGTGCACAGCAAAAACAAATACAGTATACCATTCAGTACTATTAGAGAGGAGTGTATGATTTGTGGCCATTTGAGACAATTTTAGTTTGTGGAAGATTTACTTCCAGGAAACTGGATATCTGCCAGTATTTTTTGAAGGTTCAGTGGGAAGAAAATTCAGCTAGCAGCTTCACGCTATGACTTCAGAGGAGAAGGAAGAGAGGATCCACTCTTGCACTGGTTGTACAACACTGTTGTACAACCAGTGCGTTGACTGAAATGAACAGAGTGAGACCTCTTCTCTCTGGAGGATCTAGTCATGTCTGTTTCTTTTCTTATTTTCTCCTAACAGCTGTTTTTAAAGGGCTGTATAAATAATAATTGATGGATTGATTGATTAGCTGATTGATTTTCAGCAACTTAAGATTATTGAATTTAAGATTATGTTCTGAGCAACAACTTTCAGTATTTCTGCTTATGAGTTTATTTAAAGTATATGTGTAATATTATATTAAATATTACACATATACTTTAAATAAACTCATAAGCATATATTTATTCTACTTTCCCTCTCAGGTGGTTGGACTCATCCAGATGTCTTATGCAACAGGGAATCCAAGAGAATGACCGGGTCTGGCTTCGCTTCAAATACTTGACCTTCTATGAGCTAGAACCCAAGGTGTGTGTGTACACATTGTTTTTATATTTACAGTGTGTATATGTTTTTTGTTTTGGCGTTACGTTATCGTTTCTCTCCCTCTCTGGCCATGCAGTACGATGCTGTGCGTCTGACCCAAATGTATGAGCAAGCTCGCTGGGCCATCCTACTAGAAGACATTGACTGCACTGAGGAGGAAATGATGCTGTTTGGTGCATTACAGGTAGAAAACACTGCAGGATGGGAAAAGTTTCAGAGCAATGACAACATGTGAAGTGTGATCTTAAAAGTGTGTAGAAAAGAGATATGAAAACAGTGATTGGCATTCAACAAATTAAGCAGAGTCAGTCTTCACATTTTGTCAATAAATGTTACATTAACAACAAAATAATACTATAATTGTGTATATTTTGGATGACAACAGATAACACTTATCTGTATAGAAAAAGTAAATATAATTATTACTATGCAAAATCTGTTTTCTTCTCAGTTGCTTTAGAAATAGAAACTAATTTCTCTAGCTTACAAACTGATCCAGTATCCAGAGAACACAGTTGGCATCTGCCCACTTATCTTTTAGAGGTTGAAGATTTTTTTCAATGCTCCAAATTCCCCTGTATTGTTAAACCTTTGTCACTCTCCTCTCACATTCCAACTTATGTAGTACCACATCAGTAAGGTGTCTCAGTTGGAGCCCCAGATGCTGAGTACCAATGCAGCCATGGATGACCTGGAGTCAGCCCTGCAGTCCCTGGAGGTCAAGATGGAGGGAGAGAGCAGCTCTGCATCTGAAATGCTGGTCAGACATGTTGGGTCTTGGGTCTGCTCTTTACTCTCATTACAAGTCAACTACCATTAAGGTTGCCTCAGTGATTTACCTTTACCTAAGGCTAAGGGAAACTGTGAAATATTAGAAACAGCAACTGGTTGTCTAAGTTGTTTATATATACACAAGGGCCTTATAAGGCCATTTATTAATTTAGTATCTACAATCTGGTGACTCTGAATTCCCTATAGGTGTGAGTGTGACTGTTTGTCGGTATGTCTCTCTGTTGGCCCTGAGATAGGCTGGTAACCTGTCCAGGTCTGACCCTGCCTCTGCCTTATGACAGCTGGGATATGCTCCAGCCAGGATAAGAGGTTACAGATAATGGATGGATAGAGTTCAATATTAGTAATTCAGATGTTATAATCATGAATTTCTCATCTATGCTAAAACTAATACTCTTCAGTGGTAATTAAAATCTAAAGTGGTAGTTAAAATGGGTGTAAAAGGCATTGCATACACAGAGAACAAAAACCTTTTTGGTTAGGTTTTAGGTTGCTTTTCACTAAAAACAAAGTGGCAAGATGGGATCTAATTCATCTACTGAAAAAATAAATCTTTCATCCAGGAAAACATGACTGCACCAGAACTCAACGATTATCTGAAAATATTCAGGTAAGTTTTATTTTCCAGCTACTCTGTACTTTCAACTAAATATAGCCAATAATGTACAGGCATTTGCTGCTGAACAGTTTATCTGTTTCTTATGATTTTCACAGCATTGTCTAGCTTGGTAAATTGTCTGTTTTGATGAAACTGAGCCATGTGATTTGTTGTTTTAGGCCAAAGAGGCTGACACTGAAAGGATACAAGCAGTACTGGTTCAAGTTCCAAGACACTTCTATTTCCTATTTCAAAAGCAAAGAGGAGAGCATCGGAGAGCCTATTCAACAGATAAACCTGAAAGGTAGCAAATATATTGATATGTTGTTAATTATTGTGGTTTCCCACTTGGGCCACCAATAACGTCCCCGGTAATTATGAAACAGTGACCATTAAATTAACACAATTTGTTTACAGATATATCATTCATTTTTTAATGTTTACAATAAAACCTCAAAACACACACACTAACATACACTTAACACCTTAAAGTGTTAAAGTAAAATTGATACTCTTACCTAATTCAGTTTTTCACTGTAGCCTTGTAAGGAGATAATGGGTGACTGGTAATCCTTTAAGGGTGCTTTTTACAAAACAAACCTCAATAAACAAGAAGTATTAATAAATAAAACTATGAACTGTAATGCAGACAACAATTTGCTGTACCTAGAAAATTAGCTGTAAGACACACTCAGTAGGCTCAAGCAGGGACCAGAGACTCAAGATTTCATGACGGTTTTACTTGGTGTTCATAATAAATGTCACATTTCAGTGTTGATTTTCATCCTGCACACAGGATGCGAGGTGGCTCCAGACGTTAACGTGGCTGCACAGAAGTTCCTTATCAGACTCCTGATACCAGCGCCCGAGGGCATGAATGAGGTCTATCTGCGCTGTGAAAACGTGAGGCCTCACACCCGACACGTGCTGATCTCGCCATGTGACATCCTGTATTTCCCACCACCTGTTTGTCTCTCGACGTCGCCATTGTGACAGCAGTTCCACCAGTGTCTGTCTCTCTCTCTCCATTTATTGTGTCTTTGCCTATTGCCCTCCAGGAACAGCAGTATGCACAGTGGATGGCTGCATGTCGACTGGCCTCTAAAGGCAAGAGCCTCGCAGACAGCAGCTTCCAAAGTGAGATACAGAGCATCCGCTCCTTCTTGGCTATGCAAAAGACCAACTCCAGTTCCCAGGGCAATGCTCCTGCTAATGATGAAAGCATCAATACCTACAGTCTGGTGTCACCACGCTACCATAAGAAGTACAAAGTTAAACAGGTACATGTGCCACAGAAGAGTAGATGTGATATCCCATATAAAAAAAAAGAGCTACAGCAGAGCACAGAACCGTTGGATCAAACTAGTGTCTTTTTTGAGGTTATACCTTATATGACGTTTAGCAATAGGCACAGACAGCGGATGGGCCCCCACCCTTAATCTTTGGTCATTTTGAGTGCTTGTGGTTATTTTAGGCTTACTTCTAAAACCTTTACATTTGTTTTGCCCTTTTTGTCTGTTTTACATCATTTCAGGTTTAATACTTCAAGTTAAGTGTTTGTTAAAGTACATTTCGTGACTAGTTTCAGCCGATTTATCAATTCAGAGTGATTATGCATATCTTTGTGTTCAGTTTGTGTCTTTTAACTGAGTTCTCTGAAACAAGAAACAGGAACTGTTTGGCCCATGTGCTCCCTGATATGTCTTGCACTCTAGGTCTGTGCCCAGTAGGCCCAGTCAGTAATCAGTCAACCAACAGGCAACATTACTAGCTGAAATTAATATATATTTTTTTTCTTGTTAGCAGTAGGGTTTTTGGGCAGTGAAGGTAATTCAACAGTTCTTAGTCTCTTTTCAATTTGTTCTTTGGACAGCAAAATTATAATTTAATTTTTTTACTTTTTACCCTGTGCTCGCTCCTCTAGCTGACCCCTCGTATCTTGGATGCATACCAGAATGTGGCTCAGCTCTCACTGACAGATGCAGTGATGCGCTTCCTGCAGATCTGGCAGGCCCTGCCTGACTTTGGGCTTGCATACGTCGTTGTCAGGTTGATGGTTAAATTAAGTTTTTAAGCTTTTCACTATTTACTGAATACCACTCAGTAGCTATTAAAAAGTATTATGCCTAAAATTTGGAAAAATAAAGCTGCCAGGCTAACATTTAAGCATAAAGCAACTATAAAGAAAAAAGGCAGTGACACGTTAGAAAACATTTCCTCTTACACAACAAAAATGTAGAGGCTACAGTTAGTCTTATGATAAAGCACCAGCAATCAATCATTTTACTTCAAATCTTTCCCTCTTTCCTTGCTCATTGTTTTCCTGTTTAGTTGCAATTATAACACGTTCACAGAGGGAGTTTTGTTTTAAGAGGGCTATAACTTTTGACTAATTTGTTTATGTTGTCAAATTATACGGTTTTAAACTTAAATACATTTTATTCAGTTAAACAGTTAAGCCTGTTTTTATAGGGTTAATGGTTAAAGCATTTAAAACTAGTTTCAGTGAAAAACTGTGATGCTGTCCTGTAAGATTTGAAACTTGGATGTATGGACAAAAAATATAGCTTTCCACTTGTAGGAATAAAATTTTTTTAAACATGTTAAACAACTTAGACAGTTCAGCAGATTAATTAGTAATTTAGTGCAGGGACTTTTATAGAGTTTTAAATTACTAACGCTAAAAATGTTTTTGCCCAAAAGGTTTAAGGGTAGTCGAAAAGACGAGGTTCTGGGCATTGCCCCCAACCGCCTGATCCGCATTGACCTGGGAGTGGGTGATGTCGTGAAGACCTGGCGCTACAACAACATGAAGCAGTGGAATGTCAACTGGGACATACGACAGGTCAGACTCATTCTGTAATGAGGTCCATCTGTAATCATTTTTCTGTTGGACAAGATAGTAAATTTAACTATATTAAGACTTTGGAAACCTGCAAACCAAGCATGAATTTGTACCTTACAGCCCCGAAACCACTGACTGTGTGACTGGTAGTAAAACTACTGAAATAGAATTGAGGGGATTGACCTTATTAACAGAAAATGAAGAGTTATGGAATTCAATATCCAGAATTGGATATTTAATTAAAGCCCTAATATAAAATAATGTCTTTTGTCATCATCTACCATTTCACTAGTACATTGTTCATTCCCAAAATCCTGCGTTTAATTCCTTTCAATTTCTTCTTGTCTTTTTGTTTCTGACCAACCCAGATGGCCATTGAATTTGAAGGCAACGTCAACATCGCTTTTAGCTGTGTGACTGCCGACTGCAAAATTGTTCATGAGTTTATTGGAGGCTACATTTTCATGTCAACACGCAGTCGTGAGAAGAGCGAAATACTCAATGAGGAGCTCTTCCACAAGTTGACCGGGGGCCATGAAGCTCTGTAAGACTAAACAACACAGCCCACTTAGGTTCACCTGAGAGTTTCAACAGTGGAGAATCTGGTGGAATAGTATTTTATGTTACATAGATATGTTACAACCCACCTTGAAAGTCCATACAAGTTCATACCTTGCCTTTGTTTCACAGTCAATGAACACTTACCTTTAAACTTACTTATTATATATTAAAGCTGGATCAGTGGATCGATGACCTAACATGTTCTAACAGTTCAAGGCTGTGTCTTTATGATGTGTTCCCATGCTGACTTCACTGTTCATTGAAGATGGAGTGCTGCCTGGCCAAACATGGTCATTTGATCCAGGATCAGAAGGACTGACAATCAAACTCACAAAATGTAAAATCTGCCAGAACCTAATTTTGTTTTTCACTTCACATTTTCTAAACTTGTAATCATTGTTGCTCGGGATGCACAACCTTGCTTGATCTACAGTTGCTGTCTTACTGTTATTTAGACATTTAATGGCACATCACAGTAGCAAGATTATTATGAGAGCCAGTAATAAAAAACAATGTAGTGTAAAATTCATGTCAATGTAAAATGCTTATCGCATACAATGAATAAACAAGCATTTAATAATTTAAATACAGCATTTTACATTTCATTCTGTTTTTCCACTGCTTATGGCTGTGACATATGGTAATAATTTCTGTTGTTTCTTACACAGGAAACTTCCCAACCAATTATCTCCCCTCACAAAGGGTTTGTGTGTGTCCATATCACACTGAAAGCAGTTAAGGCAGTCTGAGTCCGTCTGAGTCAGCATTCTTTGCTTTTCCAAACATAGCAATGTGACTAAAGACACATGTAATATGTCCTCAAATGTTCATTTATCTATAATTTAGTTATTGCCAGAAGTCAGGGTTTCGGTTTTGTAAGTGGTTTATATATTTTACAACTACTTACTAACATTGTGTTGGCAGTCAATTTGTGCAATAGTGTATTTAGCAATAACTAAGATACTTTTGATAATGGCACGGAAATGAAGCTTAGTCCAGATGTTGCCCTACTGCTGAACACATGCTGCCTTATTAGGATGCTCCTGTTAATGTTACCAAGGGAATTGGGATAAGCATCACCCAACCATGTCATGTCAGCATTTTCAAGTTGCAAATCGGTATTCACTGCTGCTACTGGAGTGGCAGGATGCTTCCTGAAACACAGGACAAATGTGACCCCAGCAAACCAGTTAATGTTGGCCCTCAATCCACACTTAAAAAAATGAAATCCAAAATTAGAGGGATTCGAAATAGTTTTTCTTACTTGTGGGTCTCAATCTTAAGGCTCGGCTAAAATATTTAGGAAGAAGTTTTCCCTCTGCATCACCTGTTGTCAGCAACACACCATTTTCTGACCAGAAGAATTTGATACCATCTGTAACACCAGACACAAGTATACACACATAAATAATATGGAAACATGTAAAACATAGACAAACACGTGAGCTGAATTCAGCACATTGTTTTGCAGTATTAGTATATAAGCTTACCAGAGAGAGCTTTGGGGATGTCAATAAATACAGCTAGGTCACAGTCTTTCCTCATTCCTGTTGGGAAAAAAAAGATGCTGTACAGGCTATTCTTACAAATGGGGGGCTAACTTCTCTCTATTTAACAAAACCTCGGAGCTTACCGCTGATGACGCCATCCTCCCCTGGGAGGCCTGATGCCAGGTGGATGTGCGTCCTCTTCATGCGGCTCAGGCCATGCTGCTGGATGGAGCTCCATTTACAGAGGTAGGAACCATGAACTCCCTCAGGAGGGCAGTCGGGAGAATCACCCAGAACAGGTTTCAGCTCCAAATCTGTTACCTGACCACAGCAATGGAACTAACATAAACACAGCATGTAGTGCAGCGGTACGCTGGCATTTATGTTAAACCTGGTTTAAAAAAAACTAGGAGCAACAGTTTTGCTGCTTTATTATTTCTACAGATCTTGTAGCAAAATGTATTGGCCTTTATATGATTAGGGGTGAAACAGCAGATAAATACATTTTGTGTGTGTGATTGACACAAATGAAGAAGAAAAATCATAATCAAGTAACAAACAGAAATTAACTTGCGTAGATGTATGTGTTGCCTGATGCATTACCACCAATATATTTTTGTACCTTCTCCTAATTTATATTACATAACTAAAAATTTTTATTTCTTTTAAAATTGGTTTTTAGAGAACTAAAAGCATTCAATAATAAAATAATATTTTTATTGCTATTTATTTGCTATATTCATTAGCTTGAACTTGGTGAAACACTCATACACATATTAGACATCTGATTGTTATTTGTTTGATTGATTTTAGGTCCCAATGTGTGACTGTGGAGATGGTAAAAAAGTAATGCGTGACTTTTCATGTTGGCTGGTCAACACGAAAGACCAGCCAACATGAAATGAGCATTGCAGTAACCTGTTCATATGCAGTCCATAAAGCTGGTCTCACTACTAATTGGCTTAATCCATTAGCTTATTATTTTTGACTTGTTGTTAATAACTCCTTCGCTTATTTAAAAGTTACTTATTTAATGGTTGATTCTGTGTTATGCCTCTCCCAAAGTATGCATAACAATCTAAAAGCATAGATGTGCCCACGGGAGTAACACATGCTTGCATGCTTGGCCATGATAATATCCAGATATAACAGATGTACAGATATCTGTATCTTATTGTGAATACTGTCATATTATGGGAGATTTAAAGCTCTACTTACTTGAACTGAATGGCCCTGGTTGGCTCTAATCTGCAAGCGTCCATCCTCTGGGTGTGAACGGAGCTTAAAGCGTTGCTTGTCATTTGTGGCCACAACTCTTTCGATGTCTTCCAATGAATATGACTGGAACTGTGGGTGAGCCAGGAGTTCCTCCACCAAAATGAACCCATCTATGAGGGTTAGAGCTGTTATGGCTATAGTATGTCCACAGTTCCAGGGTGGCTTGTTCTGTCTTGGACTAACCTCTCTGTACTACTTGTTACATACATTTGAGAATATTTGCAGTCTGCAAGGTTTTCTGTGTAATACTATGTCTGTCTGTCTGTTTTTACCAGAATGAGAGCTCAGACAGAAGTCAGGGTTTGTTGAAGAGTGTGTATGTGTATGTGTGTGTGTGTGTGTGTGTGTGTGTGTGTGTGTGTGTGTACATGTAAATCTAAGATTCATACTTGGCAGTAAAGTGTCTGAACCTGATCACTAAGTTGAGCAGATTGTGAGCAGCTCACCTGTTCCCATTTGAAGACCCATCCTGTTGGCTCCATGGCGAAGAGCATAAGACATGGATTTTGACAGGTGGACATCTCTGTCCTGCTCGGGAAAAAAAATGATCACACAGGAATTTCAGACAAAAATCAGTCTCCAAAACACTGAAGGTGTGTTATCCCAAATAATAATCCCAATCTTTCACCTGTCCACAATGTCTTCCTCTTCTTCCTCTGCCCCCTCGTCCTCCTCTGCCTCTGTCCATGTCAATGCACGGAACTCCGGTCACACCATGAAGCTGCAGTTTCTGCACGGATGTAAGGATCACACTCGTTGACAGTCAGTTCCTACTTCCTGTCACTTCCTGTCTCTTCCTGTCTCCGCTTGTAGGTGGCACTGTTTGAACTGGAAGGACTTACGGAACTTCGCCGGGCACCACAGAGGAAAAGCTGCATTTTTGTCCTGGAAGAAAACATCACTCAGACAGCAGCTGCAGGTAAACAAATATGTATCATACCCACGAAAATATGACGCGATGCAGCTCATAAACATCGCTGGCTGTTTCGCGGCGATTTCCAGTTCATGTGGATGTATCCAACAGGAAAGTGCGATCAGTGGATCTGACAGAGAGCCTCAGCTAACGTGGCTAACTAGTGTTAGCATAGCTGAGCTGAAACTACCTGTTTACTGCGCGTTTTTCCTGTTACACGGCGTCGGTTGGAGGTTTCCTGCGGTTTACAGCCTTTGTGCCTCCATATGTTGGCTGACATATTTGCATTTGTCTTTAACGCTGACTAACCTACATGTTTAGACTTTGGACTGATTCATTTCCGGTCACCATGGAAACGTAATATGTTCAAGGATGCGAGAGTTCAAGAGAAAAACATCGTACTTTCAAAATCTTCATTTTTTTCTAAAAATGTTGCGAATAAGATACGTTTATTTAAATCTACGGTTCATTGACCAACCAAATTAAATTTTCTTACGTACAAATGTGTGACAATTTGTATATAATGTAACCATCGTTAATTCTACTTATGTTATTTT
This sequence comes from Channa striata, assembly GCA_033026295.1. Lineage (NCBI taxonomy): Eukaryota > Metazoa > Chordata > Actinopteri > Anabantiformes > Channidae > Channa > Channa striata. The sequence continues at coordinate 14,552,254 of CM065173.1, read as the reverse complement.
AACATGTTTAAATTATGGTCGTGCGTAACGCTGCAAAACCGGAAAAAGAACCAACTATAAAATGAACACAGAACATTCTTATAAGTCTAACTCCTCGTGCAAATGTTGGTATAAGCAGAAAATAACTGACAATAAAGTAATGCACTTACTGTACACTAGAATATTGATTCAGATACATAACCAGATACATGAAGGTCTGAATACATGAACTAGTAGTGCTGTATCTGGCCAGACAGATACCTGTTGTTTTGTGAAGAACTGTAAGGATTTTGGTGATGGTTAAAAACCCAAAGCTGAAAATTACAGCAGCTTGTCTTTGTAGAAACACTGACTAAATGAAAAGGTCGTATGTAAATAGTCAATCACAGACCTGGGTTTTTCCATTTATTCAAAACTAAATAAATACTGTATAAGCAAACATTTATATTTGGATAATTACCCCCGAAAAAAACAAACAATAAAGACACAGCTTTCCATACATGTTTGGTGATTTGTTTTAGAAAGAACAGTGTTGTCCTTTTACCTATCTTTCTCCTTTGTTCTTTGGCTTTTTATCGTCTGTTCCTCAGGTGATGGAGTTCCCTCAGCATTCCCAGCAGCTGCTGTCAGCTCTGCGTTCCCAGCGCCAGCGGGGTTTTCTCTGTGACTGCACCATCCTGGTGGGCGCATCCCATTTCCTTGCTCACCGGGCTGTTTTGGCCTCCTGCTCGCCTTTCTTCCATATGTTTTATTCAGACTCTCCAGGGGGCAGTGGAAATGCCGCCATCAGCTCTGTCACTCTTGACAGTGATATTGTCACGGCTGCTGCATTTGGCTTGCTGTTGGACTTTGTCTATGAAGGGGTGCTGCAACTAGATAAATCTCCTCCAGTGGAGGACATATTGGCAGCTGCAAGCTTTCTGCACATGAACGAGGTGGTGAGAGTGTGCAAGAGACGACTTCAGAGACGAGGGCCTTTGGCTGAGGCAGACAGCACTCGCTCTGAAGAGAGCACAAGTGTGAGCAAGGCAAAAGAGACAGGAAGGGAGGATGGGGATGTTGGAGGAGCTGAGTCCATTGTACCCATGGCAGGAGATCACTTGAATCCTGTTGCTGTGGCAGCATCACTGTCATCAGTGTCCACCGTGGTAGAGAGGAATCAGTCAGAGTCTTTGAAGTTAGAGCAGAGGACTGGTGGGTCATCAGAGGCACGAGTTCAGACTCCTCTGAGCCCTGATCTTGCGGATACCACCCAGCCAGGCATGGATGCCCCTCCTCTGCCCCCGGGCAGAGAGACGCTGCAGGTCCTAATCACCGGCCGATCTGCTCCTGCCTCTGGCAGTCATGCCAAGTTGGAAATCGGTGGTCAAGGGGATGGATCAGCATTCTGCAGCCCTTGCAGCACCACAGAGACATACAGGTATGGGTCCCAAACACAATTTAGTTTGTACAGTAAACATGATATGTGTCTACAGTATTTTTATTCTAAGCTTGTTGTGTGATCCACAACCTCAAAGCAATGTAAAAATAAAACACATTAAAAAAAACAGAGAAACAAGGGGTCACTTTAAAAAAGCATGTGAAATCCTGGGCTAATGACATCAGCAAACACACACAGACAACAATACTGGCAAGATCTTTTATGATAAAGATAAGATTTATGAAAAAGATGAACTTATAAAAATAAGGTTGAATTGTTTGGGAAGAATATGTAACACTGTCTGTGGCATGAAAAGGGAATTCCAAACAAAAATAAAAACATCCTTCCAAGTATGTTGAAGGAAGTGTCATAATTTAGCCATTGCTTTGCTGCCTCTAGGCCTGGACAGCTAGCCACAGTCAAGGGAAAAAAGTCTTCTCATTTTCGCCTAGGTTTTTAACAGGACAGTTAATGTCGGCAAGCTCAATCTCAGCAGAACTCCCATGTTCCATAAACACACAGAAGATTATATTTTTGTAGTACTTTGTCTTTGTTTACCCTAAGCATGTTGTCTATACTTGACTTAGATGAAAATCCGATCACAGTTCATGACCTAATAGGGACCAAAGCTCTTTAACATCTAAATTTGCCAAGAATATAAGTGCAGTTTAAATAGTGAGTCTATTAAAATATTCAGAGCAAGTATTTATTGTGTGCAAGTTATGTTTTTTAGCTGCAGTGTATGTAAGTACACAAAATGCTGAAGATAAGTAGTGTAACAGATACGATGTATTTGTGGAGTTTATTTCAAACTGACCCATCTTGTGTACTCCCAGGTCCAAAGGTTTTATAATTTTGTACAATACATTTATACATTTAAAACATGTATATTTCCAAATCAAGGCAGATATCATGGTATAAACCGATAAAATCCAATTTCCACGCTGCTCATGTTTTCTTGTCTATCTCTCTTTTCCCAGCCACAGCAGTAGCCAGCAGCCTTCATCCTCATCTTCTTCCTCTGTGTTTCCAGCGAGGCAAACTACTAGTCGGACAGTTGTCGCTCTATCCCATTTGGGATCCAGTGTCTCCCCTGGCCCACTTCAGGACACACCACGACTGTCCTGTGACAATGACTCTGTTAGAAAACCCTCAGAGACTGACCACAGGGGCATATCAGGTGGAGGACAACAGATGGTTATGTTAATTCAAGCATCAGCACACACCTCACACTTACAAACCAACACCACAAATTCACCTCTCCAGCGTGCACATCCTCAAATCCGAATTCAGAGTGCTATATCCCTTCAGCGTCAACGCTCAAATTTCCCTACTGCCCCACAAACCCAGAATCTTACAGAACAGGATAAGGGAACTTCCCCAGCTTCAAGAATTGCAAGCTCTCACCCTGATGTGGGCAGAATGAGGACAGATGATGGAGAAAATGTAAAAGTCAAAGTGGAGGCCATTGTTATATCTGATGAAGAGCAAGAGGAGGAGAAGGAGGCAAGTAGAGAAAGAGAACCAGTGATGGAAGTGGATGATGAGTTTGAAGATGACATCCAGGAGGAGGAGCTGAACAGTCCTCAGTTTGTCTCCTCCCACCCACAAATGACCTCTCATTCAAATGACTACTCTTTCCCTCTGTCCCCCTCCTCCTCCTCCTCTGGTGCTGGCCCTTCTGCACAGGACACCTCCTCTTTTGCTGCCTCCCTCATTCCTCCATCCACAACTCAGCAGCACTCAGACCCTCCTGCCTATTTCCAGGACTTCCAGGACCAAATTGGGAACTTTGTGGAGGATGTCCCCACATGTGGAGTCTGTGGAAAGACTTTCTCATGTACTTACACACTAAGGCGCCACGCCATTGTTCATACGCGTGAACGCCCGTACGAGTGCCGCTACTGTTACCGGAGCTACACACAATCAGGCGACCTGTATCGACACATTCGCAAAGCTCATGACCACACCCTGCCAGCCAAGCGCAGCAAAGCAGACCTGGAGCCTTCACTGCCACCACAGCCACCACAGCCACCACCACCTCTTAGCTAACACACAAACACACACCGTTGTGCTTGTACGCACATACATAAACTTCTTCCTTTAATTCTACCATCATTGTAGGGACTGTTATAGTGTGCTCATATTCAAAGGGTTTCTCCGGGGTTTTTAAAAGCCTACATCTTCTGAAATTGAATTTTAGAAACATCAGGTATTCAATTCAGACTATACTAGGCTAATGATGATTTTATTTTAATAATAAAGTTCTTTAGGTTTTTTTTTTCAGAAATCAACACTATCCAACCGTAAGCTTTATATTTCCTTTATATGCAACACTTTATAGAATAAAACATAGAATAAAAACACGAATTAGGCCAAAAAACTAACAAATGCCTTTTCTGGTCCAATTTTAAAAGACCAGAAAAAAGTTTCATGAGTGACCCCTTATAAACTCAATATATTCTGCTCAAAATATTGTCTTTTTATATATATGCAGAGGCCCATAGCTTTCTATTTAATTAGTGACATTGGATTCCTAAAATTCCTAATTATAAGAACAGAAATATATACATGGTTACACAAAGCGCAGGAAGCCATGGAATTACATCATCCTTGTGCCAGACATTTTTACACATCGTTGTTGACAGGTTTACTGGTCACATAACTACTCCTTTTGCACCTCCTTCCAGTGTGCACCAACAGGAAAATAAATGTGTTTTTAAAGGCTAAAAACACCATTTATATAAGTAGGAACGAGCCCGCAAGTTTCACTGTGTTGACGAAAAACTGTAACACTAACTTTCTGCTTCAGCCGCAGCCCTCCTGTGTGCTGCTGTAAACTCATCCACAGAACCGGTTACAGTATATAAGAACAGTTTGAACACACTGGGCTCGTTCAAGATAAGCAAGTTACGTTGATCACTCATACGTTAGAAAAGGTAATTTAATGAGATCAAGGTGGCTGCAGTTTTTGAGTCAGACACCACAGTTGGTCTGCAAGAACTGTAAAACCTGAATGCGTGATGGAAAACGTCTGGCTATCATTTAATCTAATACCTGATTGGTTCAGGCACTGGATCAACATGATAGTTTATAGACGTTTTGTCTTTTGTTTAGTGTGAAGTATTCTGATTTTATTAGAGTTCTAACTACGAAGATCATTTTTGTGAACAAATGAAATGAAACTTATCACAGCCTGAATACATGAGCTTATATTACAGCTAATTGACATTCAAAAATGTTTAAATGTTAAATGACACAGAATATTTTGGCAAGTGGCATGTGAGGACATCTGCACAGATGGGAAGCCCTGACAGTCAAAATACAATCCATATATTTAGCCTAATTCTTTTGCATTTAGGTAGATTAATTTCAGATCAGTCAGGCCATTTATACACAGCAGCAACCTGGTAGGACGGAATTTAGCATTAATATTAACTAATCCGTTTCATCTTAGATATGTGTCATATAGAGGTCAAACCACATACAGTTAATAGAAGAACAAACGGATAAAAGTTATGAATACTGAACACATCATTTTTTATAATTATCTGGTGATATTTTGTATAGTATGGTTCAGACTTTACAGGATGTTAATGTCTGTGACTTCCTCAAAGAGGACAGCTTCACTATTTCTAAAATGTTTATAGCGTCCGTGCTGACTACAGCTTTTTGTCACCTCCCCCTGCCTCCTTTCGTCCACTTTCCAGACGAGGGGCACAGCTTATCTCAAACGAGCCTGACAGTGTGCATCCCCCGCATTCTCGGCAGCGAACATGTTTGGGCCCTTAAACACCAGCAAAGTGGCAGTGATATCAGCCTTCACTTACACGCTTCATGTTATGTATGTCCATTGTCTCCATATAATCCACACGGTGATCTGATTACTGTACCATTGTGTTACTCTTTGTAAAAATGTAAGAAAGATTTTACATTTTAGGTTTGTACTGTTTTATATTTATTATCTATACATTTGTATGGGTATAAAATGAATACAGACTTCATTATTTTAAGAAGGGTTTATTCAGCAGGTGTATGAAAATGTGTTATGTGACATCCTACAGAGTGTTTGCAGTATTCACTTAAAATAAGGGAAAGCAGTAATCTTGAATGTTACCACTTACATCAGTCTTAATTTGTTCAAATGCCTTTTCAGTGTTACTGTGCAAGCTGTGTTTGGCTGACTGTGAACTGTTGGTACTGCCTAGTCTTTTATTTACATGATGAAAATCAGGTGTTAGGTATAGGTGTTTCAGAACAGCTGTTCAGTGACAACTGGACTTCTCTGTATTTTACATTGTATTGTATTAGTTCAACAACTGACATAGCAAATTGCTAAATTTTTGATTAGAAAACCCACTGTGCCAAATGAGCTTTTTAAATTAGTTGTTTTTCATCTAACAGGAGGCCTTAATTGGTATCAGCACAGTAAAAACTCTATGATTAGGATGACATCTAAATTAAAAATGACAGGTTTCTTTATTTCAATTGAAGTGCAACGTAGTGTGTTTGCTTTTTGACCATGGGACCTTTAAGTGTTTCCCTGTAGTGACAGAATATAAGGCATCAAAAAAATTTGACACTTGCAGTAATTCTGTGTCAAAGATTGTTGTTCTGCACCATTTTACAGATTACAGAAAAAACATAAATGGATTGGCATTACCAAGCGTTCAAACTGAAGAGTTTTAGACTGGATACTCTGGCATTTCAGTAAATAGTTAGAGGGTTTTTATGGTATCCAGTGTGGAAATTGTAAATGTTACCTTGTGAATAAAAAATGTTCAGTAAAAATAGTATGTAAATTTTGTAATATTTCAGACAGTCACACAATGCACTGTATTGTTTTATTTTCTTTATTTCACTATGAAAGTATAGAAACAAAAAATATGAATTACTTATTGCTCAGCAATAGTAACACCTAACTGGTTAACATTTCCTAAGTCCTAACTTAACATCATACTGGTTTAAACCTGCTGGCTTTTAGCAGGAAGGTTTGTCTTTTTGTTCAGTCTTCTACTGGTCCATGGATCTGTGAAAAGAGAAAATATATAATGTCCAGTTACAAATCTATCCACCTCTGTGGCTTTCATATGTTGTAATGACATACCATTGTCAGTGTTGATGTTTGCTTTGTTAATATGTTTTTACAGTACTTACTAAACTGGGGAGTGAAAGAAAGAAATGTTTAATTTAAATAGTGTTATTCTGCTGAACGTTTTGTTATTGTTCACAAGAAATCTGAAAACAATAAATTGTGGCTCATATGCTTAATGGGTTAATTTAACTCAAGAAATCTTTGAAGAACTTAAGAATTTACATAAGTATGTTTCATTTCAAGTTTACTTGCTCAAAACAGGATGTGAGCTTTGCAGGTTCTCAGTCGGTGCATGCAAAAGTAGAAACCCGCATATCACACTTAATGTTGCTACATTATGATTAGTTTCCAAAATATTAGGACATCTAAATGTCATCAGACATGCACATCTTTAAGTTTTAGAGGGAGTTCAGAGACACTTTCCTTTTAGACTAAAACATGACACACTAGGAAATTAAAAACTTAAGCTAAACATATTTTTGAGTTATTACTGTATACATGCATTAACAAAACAACATAGTCTTACAATTAATTTTGTTTAATGTAAGCACAAAAATATTGCAGTAACACATGCAAGACATGCAAAAAAGAAAACTCACTGCCTCAGCCAGCTCAGGCCAGTCCATTGCCATCACAACTGTGTCATCAGAGTTTGGAGGAGTCTCCAGATTCCAGTAAGTCAGCTTGTCAAACACAGAGGAGACCCTCACAGCCCTGTCCTGGACACAAATTAAGACAGACATGTTCAGAGCAACAAAATACTAGGCTACATCTAAACAGGAAAGGGACAGAGCAGACCGTCTCTACAAGTAAGGATGGTGCAGACTCTTTCTGCTGAGGAGACTAAGGTCTTTTGGAGTGCAGGGAGCACTACTGAAGACCTTTTATGACTCAGCATCATCTATGGAGTGGTCTGCTGGTACAGCAGCATCACGATGGCAGATACGAGCAGTCTCGAGAAGTTGGTCAGGATGCCCCTGGAATCTGCAGGAGATTGGAGAAAGGCGGACGGTAGCTAAGCTATCATCCATGCTGGAGAACGACTCCCACCCACTGTACGACGCAGTGTCATCTCTGAGCAGCTCCTTCAGTGACACACTGTTACATCCTAAATGTCTGAAGGAGCGATACTGAAGGTCGTTTTTTCTCGGCTGCTGCCAGACTTTACAATCTGCTCCCAGTGAACCATTATCACAATTAGTCACTTTAAAAACTGTTTTTTTAAACCTTGCAATACAAATTACCCATGGTGCAACTGCTTGTATGATTGTGTACATATGTGAGATATTTTTATTCTTATTTTTATTGTTTCATTTTAGATTGTATATACATTTTTTTGGTTTTTTTTTTTGCCGTACAGTGAACATTCTCTGCTGCTGTAACATGGAAATTTCCTCACTGCGGGATACATAATGGTTTATCTTATCTTAAACAATAAAATTAGTAAGCATATAGTGGAAAGTTTCTGTAATGCGAAAATATCAACAGTGGTGTTTACCTCTTGGTCAGAGCCAGGCTTGTTGATCTCTTTCAGCACCAGGCCAGTGAAGCCCTGTGGACATCTGAGCTCCTGCCCCTTCAGCCCACGGCCTCTAAATGAAACGGTTTTCTCTGTGAGGGGGGGAATTCAAAAATAATAGAGTGATAGAAAGGCTTTATTCCCCACTAGAAATCATTATTGCATAAAATGTAAGATTTTTAAGTATACATATTTGATGCAACAAACCAAATGCCTAATGTTAAATGTTAAATCATGCATATTCATATCAGATCTGCTTATTTGTTTTCTAATGGCTGTAGGTTAAATTTTTCATGTTAAAATTACCTTTTAATTGGATAATAAAAAAAACCTTTTCTTGATGATCATGGTTAAACAAACATCGATTCTTAACAGGGATTTGTCTGAACCATAGAATAGTTAATCATTAGCCCTTAATGTCTTGGACATTAAGCCACTGGTTTCAAGATAACAAAGCATAAAATGGCTCAAAATAAGCGTAGGAAGATGATCACATTTACATTTACAACATAGTCACTAGTTAGCATTCTTTCTTAAAGCCAAACATTTTATCTCCAGCACTGTTTCCTATGAATTGCAAACAGGGTGAATAACAAATAAGTTTTAGTCTTCTAGTAAAGAGGCTTTAAACCTTGTGGCCCTAACCACTGACAGATGTAAACATATTCTTAGTGTACCATGTTTGTGGTCTTTTGTGGTAGCAGTGAAATATTCCAACACATGTGCTGGCCCATTGTGTTCGATCTCACAAGGCATTAGGTGAACTGGAGCATGCTTTGCCTGGCCCACCGATGACACATGAATCTGAATAACACTGGTGTTACAGGACATTCTGCAACCTGAAGAGAGAAGAGGATAAAACTTGTAAATAACTACAATTTACACTCTTGTAGTGTCTGTTTAAATTAAACTTTCCCTTTAAGAAAGGTTTAAAGGTTTACTCCAGCTTACTTGTCCAATATGTCCGATCTGTGAACCAGAACCACCACGTCCTCTGACTCTTTAAACTGTTCCACAGTTTAGTTAATACAGCTTTTAGCTTGTATGCTCCATGTCGGAGGTTGTAGGGTCAATTGGAAGTGCTGATATATTTAAACACAAATTAGAAATCCACCTGTTTAGTCTGACTTTTGGCTATCATGTCCATGGGCATTATTGGTTTTGTTCAATCATTTTACATGTATTAAAACGTTTTTTGGTCATAATTTTTTGTTAGTTTCGTCTAGTTGTTACTGTATTTTTATATACTTTTCCATTGTAAACCATATTACCATTATAATTCCATGTGCTGATCTCTGGTGTAAAAGCCCTCGGACAGTTTGACAGCTTATAGTTTCTAGAGATGTTTTGAAGATTTAACCTAGAATAAACAACGCTGTTCCGATATTAAAACCTTTCATATTAGCTTGTTTTCCTTCGTATTTCTTAAACATACTGTTAAATTATTACTAATATCTAACTGATAAACAAAACTCCAATATTACCTTAAGTTTCTGCAGTTTTCCAGGCGGGTACTTGAAGCAATGAAAGTTTCCGGTTTGCGCCAGACGCTGGGTTTGATTGGTCGAAAAAACTCTTCTTCTACGCTGGAGGTTATTTTGACGGGCGTTTCTGTTCCCCCAGAGGATTTGGCTCCTCCTGGTGAAAGATTCGTTTTCCACTGTGTTTCCTGCTCGTCCATTCATTTCATCCCGCTCTTCTTAGCGATGTCAGTGAGGTGTGTTTCATTCGCCTTCTTGATGGTCGAGAATATTTTGCTCTTTTTGCCTCTAAATTATTGGCTTTGTTATGATTTTTCGATTTGTTTACATCCATCAGTTCCAATGTTTTAACTTTCTGGTGTGAAGGGTTCAGCCTGGGAAAATACACGTGACCTTACATTGTAGAACTGAAGTCTGGTTCTGCCTAGAATATCTTGTTTTTGTTTTTGTAATATTGCACAATTGTCTAGTCTTTTTGAGCCACTTGTTCTAACATTTTAAACATGGTGCCTGCATCCAAAACGATCATTTTTTTTATATCCTCGTAGTATATTTACAATCAAATTCGCTTTGTAACAGTTGCAAGTCATTGCGTTTTATTTTACGATTATTTACTCAACACCCCAACTTTTAGTATTTTTATTTTTCTCCACTAAATAAAAACCTTATAGTTGTGATTATTGAGGTCAAAGTTAAACATTATAAGAGGTGGTTCTAACGTTTTAGCCCATCTATTTAAATTTAATGAGGTGGATAAACCATTAAATACAATATGAAACACATAGTATAACTATCATATCTTAATAGTTGCACCCCAAAAACTAAGATATTTTTACCTTGTAACAGTCATGGCAGATCCACTGGACTGGATTAGATTATCCAGTCCAGTGCACCGGCACCGGCAGTCATAATGCTGTGCCTGACCGGTGTATGGCCAGCAGTGACATTTATAGACTGTTTTATATACATATTGCCAAATAAATATTTAAACTCTGTAAACTTTTATTTTGAAGCCTCACGCCTCTTGCCAGTGTCATGGTTAACACTAAAAACTCTGTTCCAGTTGGCAGCTGCATCTCTCTTAAAGTGGGATGGACTAGACCCTGTCCAATAGCTATTTTTCAGCAGCTCCGTATAAACTACTGGAGCTGTTTTTCTGCTTACAACATTTCATCAAGACTGCGTTAATCTTTCCTCACCACACTTAGCTGGCCAACGGAAACCAAAGGTGAGTTTTTGTAGTAAGTCGGCCGAATGTTCTAGACATGATGCTGTTTCAGACTGAGGTTTTAATTTGATTGTTCTCTTGAAGCTTTGATTTAGATATTGAATTAATTTTAGTATTATCACATTATTACTTTTGCCAGACCCCAGAATGTCAGAAACAATGTATGTCTTCATCAAGTCAAACTCGTTCTTTTCATAATGAAATATCATTAAATGTTTGGCTGCTACAGGCATTTGATACTGACCTTGGAACGCTGATGAATACTTTACTAGCATGTGTGCACAATGTGTACTGCTTCAAAGCTAGAAAATACAAGTTTCTGAATTGGCTCTTTGCTTTTAGATACATGTAATGAGTGAGAATGTTGCCTGTTGACCCAGTTTGGAGTCATCTGATGAATATGCCTCTGGCAGAGATTGGACTCAGTGGTTTTGCTGCTCCCAGTACAATTAATGTGTTGGCCTGTGTTGTAAACCTCATCATAATATTGTCACTCAATTTTTGTGACTGTATAGAACGCTAAATATGACTTTTTAAGATAAAAATAGAGCAAAAAATACTTGCGCCTCAGTGACAACAGAACTAGCTCCTTTCAATTACTTTCACACATTCACCATTTCAAGCAAGTTTATAATCGTTGTTATGTTTTTTCCACAGCTACCATTATTTTGCAGCCGTTCTTGATGAACCTCCTCCTAATCTGAATTGCACCTTTACTGTCCGCCGAATTCTTCGACTTTATGGATAGAGAAAGTCATTTGCGTTCAGAATCTGATGGGGATGTGTCAGCCCTCATTGATCAGCTGCTGCTCAAGCGCCAGGATGCCATTGCCATGACAATAGCACGCATCCGACAGAGAGTTATGCAGAGCTTTGTCGTGTTTGCTGTTGTCTCCCTGCTCCTCTGGCTTGCTGCCTTTTTATACGGTAGTTTTTACTACTCTTACATGCCCAGGGCAGCCTTTTCCACACCTGTGAACTATCACTACAGGTGTGTATATGAGGTTTTTCAGTTGCATCAGGAAAATGTTCACTGCAGTTACTGCTCAGAGTCTGATTTCCACTTTTTGCTTTCTCTCTCATTTAGTAACATATTTTTTTTGTCTACAGAACAGACTGTGAGTCGCCTGGGTCTTTTTTGTGCTCTTATCCACTGGCCAACATCTCTCTGATAAAAAACAAGAAACACGTATGTAAGAATGTCCGTTTGTGTGTGTATCTCATCTAATCTGTTTATAGAGAAACACTCAGGGGTGTAATCTTTTTAACATGTATTCTCAGGTGCTGACTTTTGGCCAGGCCTATCGGATTTCCCTGCAGCTGGATATGCCTGAATCCCCAGCCAACCAGGAACTGGGGATGTTTATGATCAAGACAACCTGTTTCTCTCAAAATGGAGGCACAGTTGCCTCCTCTGTTCGCTCTGTAAGTTGCACTAAACATTGTTCTCCTGGCCTTATGTGTACGCATAACCAAACAATGCTTTGTTACTGGTTCCTCCAACCACGTGTGATTCACTGGCTGCATTGCTGTGTGTTTCTCAGGCGCAACAACTGCTGTCAGCCTCCAGCTCTCGCTTTGTGAGTACAGCGCTGACGCACAATAACCTTTAATCACACAACCTGGTCAGAGCCAGATTAGAGCTGCTTGTGCTTACTGCAGAGCTTCACTGTAAAAGTAGCTGATCAGTGCTCAGCTCATTCAGATGACGAGATGAACATGTGAATTCGTGGCTCTTATGCTTGGTCAGTGTAGATGGGGAATGAATGGCATCATTCAGTTGAATTATTTATAGACGTAGACACCATAAAATTAGAATTCCACTCTACATGCTGCAATCAAGTGTGATAGTCCTCTAACAAACGCTTCTTTTGAAATCTGACTAACAAGGGGGGGGGGGTACAAGGATGCATTCAATTATGTTTTTACATTGAATTATATAGTGTTTTTGAACATTCTTGCAACTTATTATTTTTAGTCACACAAACACACAGAAACCTGAAAATGAAACCCAGAAAATGAGTCAACAGAGAGCATTAAAGTATTAGTTTAAAAAAAACTAATAATGTGAAACTATTCTCTTTTACTTCTTTACCCTGGGCAGAGGTCTTTTGTATTTTTGTACTGCACTACTCCACTGAGTTACACACAAAACACTTGCATTCATGCTAACATTGATCCTTTCCGAAGAATTCATCATATATTTTCACCACTGAAAACATCATGCAGTTATCTACACTGTATTTGTAAGAGCGGGTTCATTAAACCGCAGGGGCTAGATACATTTATCTCCAGGACTGTGTTGTTGTAGGTGTTCATGTCAAAGTGACTGGGTTGTCCTGTTGGCCAGAGCATGCTGCGATACCGCTCTGACCTGCTGAGGTCCCTGGGAACGCTGCTGTTCCTCCCAGCCTTCTTGACCGGAGCTGCTGAGCAGAAACAAGTTAATGAGGTGGAGCTCTTCTCGGACTACACAGACGACCCTGTGAGTGGTGTGCTGCTTTTGTGAGTCTGTTAAGAAGGACTGAGTGTGTGAGTGAATAACAAGCAAGTATTATAATACAGTCAGTAAGTCTGTCTTTATATTTAGTATTCGCCTTCAGTTATGGTCGTCATTGAGATCCTGTCTAACAAGGTGCAGATCTATTCGTCTCATCTCTATGTTCACGCTCATTTCACTGGCATAAGGTGAGAATCATTTACATGTTGCACATACCTGCATCAAAGCATGGGTTCCTATCATAAAACTGATGTGATGCCAAATCGTATCTGATAACACTAGAAAGAAATTCATCTTTGTTGTTGTTTTTCTTTGTCTTTCCTTGTCAGATACTTGTTGTTCTATTTCCCTGTCGTATCAGCCCTGGTGGGCGTGTCCAGTAATTTCATCTTCCTCAGTTTCCTCTTCATCCTCAGCTACATGAGGCTGCTGCAGAGAGTTGAGTGGAGACCAGAGGAGGTACGACAAGACATCTGTTACTGTAGGCAACACAAACCAGCATCTGGTCTAAGCAAATTTATGTGAATTATTACCAAATTCATTTCAGGCGTTAAGGCTGGACTCAACAGACTCTCTGTGTGTTTCTGTTTTCCTTGTTGTTGTTTACAGGTCAGAACATATGAACTGCTGTCAGAAAGAGAAAGGAGCACAAACAACCAGCAAACCGAGGAAAACGACTTTGCTGCAGGTAGAAAGAGACAACAGTCACTTGTTATGGACAAAATACATGTGTTTTTTCTAATGTGTTTATCTGCAGAAATAAACTCTTCCACATGTGCTGCAGAGCTGCTGGGTCCCCTCCAGGCAACCTCCAAAAATCTGAGCCAGGAGAAGCCTGATATGACTGCAGCGACTGAGTAGTTGACGGAATCAGACGCAGCCTATGGCCACGAATAAAGGAGTTATAGAGAGTTATTTGAGATGATTTATGTGGTTAAAAATGACTCAGGTCAGGTTGAGTCATGACTGTGTTTGAGCGTAACAGTGGCTATTTACACTTTTACCTTATGCAAAATGTGTCCTTCTGGTTTTTGCCTTTAATGGCGAAACTATTTGTAAGTACGTCATTTCTTAAACATGTCTTCTTATCACTGACTTTTAAATAAGTAACAATTAAGAATCATGATCTGTTGTTCACTGTGGAGACCAACATGTTTAAAAATAAATAAATTTGCATATTAATAAACATGATAAACAATATTTTGAACTAATATGACACATTTAAAAAATCAACAAACTACTTGTTTACTAGAGGTCTTTTTTTATTTCATTGTTTAATTATTTCACAAGTCACATCTGTTCTTTATTTTAAAATGCAAATTTTGAAAAAAGTTTCTGTTCATTAGTGTCTGTCAATGGAGACAAACAGGATTGAGGTAATTACATGACTGACTGTTGCTTTGTTCAGCAACACAGCCAATCTGCCTCCATCTCTTTTGTCTTAATTGAAAAACTGATAAAACATAAAATTGTGTTAAAAAAAATTAATAAAGTGCATTATGCCTGCTCGTGTGCTCAGTCACACAATAAAAAGTACCATAATGTGATTTTGTAAAAATACATGCACATGCACTTTTGCACCTTAATAGGATTTAGGTATGAGGGGGTTACAGTAACACTTGGTCACTTTGACCAATCAGAAAAGAGCTGCAATGAACTCATTACTATCATAAGCTCACATTTCACCTTTTTTATAATTGTTCATTAGACCACTTCTGTCTCCTGTGTGCTAGAAAACAAAGCACTTAAACAACAAGTACTCTTGTGTTGGGTTGGAGGACACCTCGCTCTACTTCACTCTGCTCTCTGACACAGGCGGGTGTCATTCCTGGATGTCCAACTGGCAAAATTCCAGCTGATGAAGCTGTGGAAATTTAATAACGTCATTGCATGCAAAATAAGTCTCCAGCAGAGAGAATGAGAGAGAGATGTAGCTCACTGACAGGTTCAAAGCATTCTGTCACTGAAAACTAGCAGATGGAAGACACAAGTAAGTTAAGTTTTGATGATTATGAGCATTTGTAGTTTTATAATTCAGTTTGTGTTATTATAAGAGAGCGTGAAAGAGGTGTGTTGAGGCTATGGTAGAGTAGCATTTAGACTTGTAAATGCATTTCCTCAAAAATATTCAAAACTGCGTCTCTTCCCTGTTTTGTACAAGCACATGTTGGTCTCATGGAGTAGACCTCTCCACACTGGACACAAGATGGACACGGCAGATAAAAAGTGCATGGAAGAAATGAAGATAGAGATACAGAATAAACAAGCTGTGGATAATGACTTTTCGGCCAGGTTATCAGATGAAGCCCATCGACATCTGACAATCAGTGAGGGGTCTTCCAGCTGCAGGAAAGTGTCGGCAAGATCCAGACCCAAGCTCCAGACAACAAGAAGTTTCCCCCCTTACAGTCAGTGTATTGGTGGACTTGGAGAAAACACATTCTTGGACAGTGAACATAATTCAGAATCAACCACTTACAAGCAGCAGCATCTCAGACATGATGAGACGATTAGGGGAGAAAGATATCCAGCAGTTCAAGGCATGGAAAGAAAAGAGGCGGAACTGACTCAGAGATGTGCAAGAGATGAACTGAAGGCTAAATGGAGGATGAGGAGGAAGGAGAGGATAGGGGGAAGCTATGAAGTTGACCCAGATGGATGGGAGAGAGGACAGTGGAGCGGGAAAAGAAGAGTGGAAGATACTGAAAGGCAAGCATATACGCGTGAGGATAAGGGAAGGGACGGGGCCCAATTCAGCGAGTGGAAACACTTGAGTAAAAACCTGAGTTTTGAGACAGAGAGAAAAGAAGAGGAGGATGAAGGCAGAAAGAGGTCTAGTACTTCAGCAGTAGCGGGAGAGTGTGATAAAGGGAAGAATGAGGAAGCTGAGGAGCTTTCAGGTGTGAGAGAGGGCTCCACAACACATCAGTGGTCGTCCCCTCATCCAATTCTCTCCAAACTTTTGCACTCCTCCTCGTCCACCTCCTCCTGCTCCTCCATCAATCTCTCCTCACCAGAGAGTGATGAAGTCTTCAGTGAAGGAGAGGATGTTAGCAAAAAGAGAAAGACACTCAGAAAGGTGAGAATGGCTGGATTAAAATTTGAGATTTGCTATTTGAACCTGTGCACTGACATTACAGCTGTGCATCAGGCTGCTCTGGTTTTCCATGGAAGGCCTAAAACTATATTTCTCAACTGTTCTTTGCACCTGTGGCTGTGGTGATTTGCATGGGCTTGAAAGAGGACTTTGACAAGGTCAGATTTGAATGGTGTTTGCATGCCTGGCTTTTGCTGCTGCTGCAGATATGAGAGAAGAGGTGAGCAGACAGTTGGAGGAGGACAAGGGAGTCGAATTTCACTTTGTCAGTGCAATGTGTGCAGTATGTTGTCTGTTTGCATTGTCCGATACTGAACAGTAGTCGATAAGGACCGTATCAAAGGTGAAGAGCTACACATTAGAAGAAGATATCTACAAGCCCATGTTTGTGTAACATTTACATTTGTCATTTTGTAATGTTTTTCAGTGGCCATGCCTGTGTCAGAGCTGTTTTGTGTATAAACAAAACAGCTTATAACTCTTGAGATATGTGTATATGATCAGTTGGGTGATAAAGAGAAAAACTGACAAATTTAAACAGTTTGTCAAAAAATATAATAACTGAGCAATTAACATCCAACATTGAATCATGCTGCATGGCATGTGTAGAAAATGTGGGGCCAGCCAAGTTAATTTGGATTTTAGATCAAACTGTCTCAGATCTCAGAGAAGATGACAATATCTCTGTACACAGGAGGCGAGCAGTCAATGACTGGTTTAATGGAAAAGATGTGAATGTGTCATGGCCTTCTCAGTCACTACATCTCAACCCGTTTGAACACCTAGTTTGCACTATTGTGCCCACAGGGGTCTCAACAATAATCATCAACACATATGAAGGAAAACTGTTCGGAAGTAATGTGATCCATCTCACCTCCAGGAGACCTTAGAGACTTGTAGAATCTGTGCCAAGGTGCACTGAAACTCATCTACCAACACGTGGTTGCTCGACACTGTACTAAGGCATTTAGTCTTGTTTTCTCTTCATCACCTGTGGGTAAATATGATATACTACCTACTGAACATGCACAGCTTTAGACCGACCTGCAGTGAACAAGAAAAATATAAATTAATTTTTAATAGGTGCCAAATGCTGTTGCCTTCTCACTGTTCTAATGAAGAATAAACAAGCCAATCTCTACTTTTATGTTTCAGTGTCGTTCCTGGAAAACCTACTTGACCATGATGCACTGGTCGCTGCGGAGGCAGAACTCCTGGGTCCAGCTGGGTGGACATCAAGGCATGTGTGTCATAATAGACCTATAACCTGTGTTTAAGTCCCCAAATTACAAAATAGAGTTCTGTGAGCGCCTAAATTTGGATTAGTTTTATTGATGTAGATAATGGCGGTGACTGTGGCGCAGTTGGTAGTGCGGTCGCCCACCTATCCTACACTTGTTGGCTCGATCCCTGGTCTTCTGGGGTCACATGTTGAAGCATCCTTGAGCAAGACACTAAACTCCCGCTTAGCTGCTCCCACTGAGCAGCCATGCGAATGAGTGGGAAAGAAGCAGTGTTAGTGCCTTGAGTACCAACAGGTAGAAAGAACTCTATATAAGTACAGACCATTTACAATACACACCAATCAGGCATAACATTATAACCTTGCCATCAAATCTATTTTTACAAGCTTTTATTTCTCATTTGTTAGGTTGACACAGTTAGAAAGATGCTAATTCTACCATGTATTTTTTGTTATTACATTAGAAGAACTGGTGGTTCTAATGTTTTGGCCACCTAATTGATTTTAAAAAGGGTGGCCACTCACATATCGTTTTATCTAAATATTACTACTGCTGTCTAATAACTTTCACCAGGTTTAGTTTAATCTACATTTATCTTAGTTTTATTCAGCGCATTTTAGAAAAGTTATTTAGAGGTCAGGGGTTTATTAAGTAAGGACTTGTGATTTCTTATAGAACTAAAATGGTTTATTCAATTTATATCAGGAAAATCCCACAACTAAGCAATATCACCCTTTAATGAATAATAAGTGTGCAGCTAGACACAAGTATATTTTAATGATCAGACCTTCAGCAGAGGTTAAAAAGAGTGCAACGTTATTTTACTCAAGTAGATGTACAGTATATCTACACTTACATCTACACTAGACTTAGTGTGGTAAAACTATTGAAGGAAAAGTAAAAAGCAACCTTTTTAAAATGTGATTTGAATAGATGTTACTACTCACTTCATGTAGGACTCTACCTCACAATTTAGACAGTGCAGGTGCATTTATGAAATAAAAATAGCATGTTATATATCGCTTATTACGAACATGGTTCTAAAAAGTATAAACCATTATAATCCACCCTAGGTGACAGATTTGTCCCATGACATCCTTAGAGAACAAAAGTTAGCAGCTATCATTTGTATTGTGATAACTTCAGTATATTAGGAAAGATTAACTCATATACAAGCAGTATTTTTTTGCCAACAGCCTCTGAACCAATATCAGCAATGCTACTGGTTATAACCACCGAGAAACCCGAAAGGTCTGCAGCCACAGGTAGTTGGGTTACCTGCACAGTTGTGAGTGGCTGTCTCCATCGTTTAGTTGAACCCTGGTTGTGGCCTATTAGACAGGTCACTAGGATTTACTTTACTTTACTAGACATTTGAAATTGTAGTGAAATAAAAATACTGGAGAGGAAATATACTTAAATACAGTAAGTTTAAAAAAAAATATTACAGCGCTACATTTGTCAGCCTTAGATCACATACAAAACTATTACTGCTGAATGACTATTGTCTATAAACATCAGTATATGTCATTTATTATTTCCCCCCTCACTTTGAATTCTAATTAGTTTATCTTGCTTAAAAGAAGCATCTAAACCAACTGCTATGAAATAAACAAGTACACTGCAATAGGAATTGTTCTTTAAGTTAATCTGCCCTCTGTCCTTAGTGTCCTCAATGGTCAGTGGTGCTTTATCCGCACTTACACTGACCTACAGTACTTGTAAAAGCAGTACTTGTTTTTTGTGTACTGCTGCCTCGCAGTGGTGTAGTAATGTCATTGCCTCATTTGTTGCTGCTGTACTTAATGGTTTCAAGTTAGCTTAACTCAGACTAATTAAGTTTGTTTGCCCTGCAAAGTCTAGCTTTATTGAAAAAGTAAGAAGTGGCTATTGTTGATAATTCAGTTAACTAACAGCTATAGGAATTTGCAGTGCTGCAGTTTATTGTCTCCTCAAGCTGAAAGACTGTTTGTAAAATCAGATGATCCCCTTATTCTGGCTTCATGAACACATGGTAGCATAATTAAACCATTATAAGTCTGTTTCCCTTCCTCGCTGGTTGCCCGTGTCTTGCCAGGTAACTTCCAGCTGGGTGAGGGTGGCGAGGTGCTGAAACTCTACAGCGAAGTGGAGGCAAAGTGCCTGGACTGGCTGATGAGAGACCCGCTGAGACCCTTTGTGCCACAGTACCACGGCTTGATCACCAGAGGGGAGCACTGCTACATCCGCCTGGAGGACCTGCTGAGCGGCCTGAGGAGACCCGTCATCATGGACTGCAAGATGGGAATCAGGTACATATGTTAGATGTGACCATTTCAGGCTTGACTTTAGAAATCTGCTATGTTTGTTAGAAGTGAAAAACTCTTTTTTAATGTTCATATCTCTAAGAGACCAACAAAAGCTGATTTGGCATTTAATG
This sequence comes from Channa striata, assembly GCA_033026295.1. Lineage (NCBI taxonomy): Eukaryota > Metazoa > Chordata > Actinopteri > Anabantiformes > Channidae > Channa > Channa striata. The sequence continues at coordinate 14,532,272 of CM065173.1, read as the reverse complement.
GGAAAAGTAAAAATGTAAATTCCTTTGCTATACTGATATACTTTTGTCAGTAGATGTGTATTTTTTATACTGGTTTCTATTCCCTCACAATAAAAGTGGTAGAACGTATGTTATTTTAGGAACATCTTAAATAAGGTCTGAACACTATAAATGACTTTTAATTTTAAAAAAATCATTACCACAGTAAAATAATCCATAGCAAGCTTAGTACCTAAATTAACAATACACATTTCACAACAATATATATTAGTTTGTTGAATTATAATTATTGGGGTATTGATTTGCAATGTTGCAGTTATTAAATGTGGTGCTAATTTTTTCAAAAAGTTCTATTAATGCAATTGTTCCTAAGTACAAAATAGACCCTACTTTCTACTACCGCTGTAAACACATGGCATCCTTTTCATATTTTTGAAGTACTCTGCCTGAGCCTCACAGTTCACTGAAAACTTTGGAAGCAGCACATGATAAATGCTGTCAGTGTCTGAGAGCCTGAAGTTGTAACCTTGCTCATCAGATTAAGACATTTAATCCATCTCTTTGCAGTCATGTACATCCCTCTTTACTAACTTGGGGATGCTATTTACCCAGGTGTAAAGCATTTTCATTTCAACCTATCTGACAAGTATTTTTTTATATTTCTATAATAGAAGCATTACAATTTTGGTGTGCCTGCTCTGAATATAAAAAACCTTAAAACAATTGCTCTGCAATTTGTGTAAATACTAACTGTAAATTTATACAAAGCACTGTTTTACTTCTTAGGACATACCAAGAAGAAGAACTGACCAAAGCACAGACCAAAGCCACACTGCGCAGTGACATGTATCAGAAGATGATGAAAATAGACCCATCAGCTCCATCAGAAGAAGAACATGCAAAGAAAGGTGTGACCAAGTGGCGCTACCTCCAGTGGAGGGATACAACCAGTTCTACATCCTCACTGGGCTTTAGGATAGAGGGCATCATGGTAGGACTGAAGGCCGGTAATATTTGATGCTATCCATAATTGACCTGACTTGCTTTATTTCATACAAATAATCTAACTTGTCATTTCTACACTGTTGTGGTTCTGTCACTGGGAGCCAGATGGAAGATGGCAGCATCCAACGAGATTTCAGAAAAATTCTGACATTAGCTCAGGTCACAGAGGCTCTGCTGTACTTCACCAGGAGTCAGCTGGACATTCTGGTCAGTGCTCTCTATCACAGAAACACTAGCTTCCCTAACGTCACACTGCTCTGTTCATACATGACTATCGAGCAAAAATAACTTTAACATTAGGCTGGTTGTGTGTTACTGTGTGAGTCTCTGTAGAGGTTTCTTGAAAATTACCATTTTTTCTGTTCCCACGTAGTAACATAAACCCCTCTTATAATGATCACAAATTGTAAACAGAATCTACTGTACAGGCAATATATAAGTTAGAAGGTACTCTTTCAAAAATAATAATAATAATAATACAGTGCAAACAAAATGTTCGGTCAGTTCCCGAGTTTAGCTGCTCCTTTGTATTACTTATGATTTACTGTATGTGCAGGTACATAAAACTGCAGTGACAATTGAGTAATATCAAACATTTATAAAAAATATACGATTATGACATCACACTAGCAGTTTACCAGCAAAAATTAATAATTTTGGAAAATTATTTTGGTAAAAATAAAACCTGTAATCACTCTCATTAATCTACCACCCTGCTTGTTGTTTTTGTATCTGACTACCCCTCACCTCAGTGTGCCACATTACTCTTTTATCTTGTATTGAACAACCAGCTGTTTCCCTCTCCTTTCTTTCCATCGTTGCTCTCAGAAAGCGTACCACTCCAGACTCCTAGCCCTCAACGGTGCACTGATGAATTCACAATTTTTCAAAACCCATGAGGTTAGTACAGAAAGACAAATCTTCCTATTTTTGTTCATTTCTGCACTTGATGATTCTGCTTAAGTCATGAATGCAGACTGTTAGTGGTTTGGTCCAACTTGTGTCAATAAACTTTAATGGCAACAACAAATTTTAGATATAGTCCACTCCGTTACAAATTCTTAACCAAGTTTATTTAACATCAGAGAGACTAAATAAATGTCATAAATATCAGCATTTTGTTTTAGATGTGGCATGAAATTGGAATTCCTCCTCCTCATAGGCAGATGGTTATTCAGAAATTAACAGTAGTATTCCATTAGAAAAAAGTCAGTCAAAAAACATGGATGCTCTACCTATGTCAGCCTTAGATCAAATATAAACTATTACTGCTGAATAACCATTGTCTGTAAAGCACTTGAAATATTTGTCTCTTTTCAATACTTTCATTTTTATTATTAATTTATTTGTATGTGTATTTTTCCTTGTAATAATTACTTATTTAGCAAGCTTTTTTTAGTTTGGTTGATTGTGGGTGGGTCGGTGAGAGATCTCTGTTGTGTTTACATATATTCACTGTAAAGCCTACAATAAAATATAAAAAAAAAAAACAGCTAATGCAGCAAAAGACAGATATGAAGAAATGTACTTGATCTACTTTGCTATTTATGTTTGACCTCTGTAGGTGATTGGCAGCTCACTCCTTTTTGTCCATGACCACAGCAGCAAGGCCAGTGTATGGATGATAGATTTTGGGAAGACGACCCCTGTGCCTGACACAAGTGAGCTCCAACACGATGTCCCATGGGCTAAGGGCAGCAGAGAGGACGGCTACCTCATCGGTCTGACCTCCCTTATCACCTCTCTAAGCCAGGCCATCAGCGTAGCCTCCTGGCAACAGGAGAACAGCTGTGAAGATGAAGAGTGTCACATGAAGTACACTAACGGCTGAGTTTGAGATTAATTCAGAATCAGGTGCAGGTGCTGTTACAAGTTTTACTGTTGGAGATGCAAATGAGGAAATATATCTGGAAAATCTGTTTAAGGAAGAGGAAGAAAGGTATAGAAATCAACTAAAATCCACATAAATGTGATGTGTTATGTCTGACAAACACACATAGACGTATATAGAGACAGTGTTGTGACTACAAAGACCTGGCAGCCTTACAAGACTCTCTCATTTTTTTAAGTTTATTTTTTACATCATTCATACTGAAAAAAAGTATGTTCTTTACATTTCTTAGCAACAATGTTTAGTTTTTTCTTTAGGATGATCTGCCGAAACAAAGAGCTCCCACCTGTGTTGCCACACAAGTAAATCATAATGACTAATCCACCAAACACGCACACATGCTTGAACAGTCTTATGATTTACCGGTTATAAGCCAGTCTGTCTTACAAACAATCATACTATTATATTATATTATAGTATATTATAAAATTATACTATTTTTTTATAATAAGAGATATAAAAAACAGGTGACAAATTAAGAGATTATGTGATATTATCAGGCATTTTAACTATGCACTGTGTGATGCAGCTGAAATGTTTTTTTTGGCTTGTCTGACAGGGTGTGTGGAGTTAAATGATACAGAACATAGTCACATATCACGTGGTCTAAGATAAGAGACAAACCATATAAATGTCCACATCACTACTCAAACCATTCAGCCATTATATTTTGTAATAAATTATAATGTTACACTCAACTACAGTATAATAAGAAAGATTAAAACAAACATTTTATATGATTTAAAACCCACTAGTCAAAACATAGAACAGCAACAACAATTTAAGTTGCTTTTCTACTATGTGGAGACATCTGTCCAACAAGCATCACAGAATTTTGGGTGAGAATAGACTCTACAAACTGTCACATTGCCTTCATCCTTTTTGGAGTAATGTGTTGTGTCTATAAATAGGTCAGTTTCATAAACATTTCATTTTTACATCTATGTCTAAAAAATAAAACAAAACAATAAAGGAGCATGTTATTTTTTGAGAATCCTATTCACACTCCAGAAAAAATACCAACTTTTTTTATCTGCAATTGAACCTTTCAGAGTTACAACATGTCACACTGCTTTTCTCTGGTTTATTAAAGATGTATTCACCTGTATTACCATGTATTGAAATACATAACTTAAGTAATACTACCAATACAGACATTTTGGAGTAAAAAAAGTTGAGTAAAAGTCTTTAACCATTTTGATCAATGTCAGGCCTATTTAAAAATGAAACCATCCTAATTAGTAAATTATGTACTAATATTTAATAACCACCTCTCAGTAAACTAAGAGTGCAATCGTCACATTAACCTTTAACCCTCCTTGACCACTTCCACTTTTCTGGAACTGCCACCGAAACAAGCGAAGAAGAAAGTGTGAGCTTTTTCCGTTTCCGCCCCGCGCGTTGTTTTGAGTTATGGCTTCATCGCAAAAGAAGCGGCGAGCAGCAGCTGGAAGAAGCAAGTCGGATTTCTTTGTCTGGACGGACTGTGAGGTAGAATTGCTTCTCATAGTTACCAATGAGTATAAAGCCTCCAAAAATGTAAAGAACGTGGACTGGGAGTCGTGTCCGACGAAGTACAGGGACATTCTGGAGCTGTATAAGAAGCAGTACCCCTCCACGGAGGAGTCGGAGCCTCTGGAGGGAGACTACCCGCACAGACCGGAGGAAATCACGAAGGCAAGCCTCACAACGAAGCTGAAAGCGATCCGACACAAATATCGGCAGGCGCTGGAGTCTGGAAGTAGGAGGACACACGGCAGGGTGGTTTTACTCTACTTCGACCTGTGTGAGCAGATCTGGGGCGGTGCGACGGCCACAAAAACAGCCAGTGACACAGACGATAGACCCCGCCAAGACCCCGGCGACCACCTGAGACAATACACAGCCACCCCACTCGCCCCTCCGCAGGAGTCCGTCTTGGTTGGTAGCAGCAACTTGACCGGGCTGGTCGAGTCCAGTTACAGGAAAGAGAGGCTGAAGAGAAGACTGCCAAAGGACGGACGGATGGTGGCACTCGCCCATGAAGATCTAAAAATTAAAAAACAAATACTCGAGCGAATGGAAACGTTCACAGACAATATGACCAGGTTGACGTCCAGCATTGAAAGACTGACCCACACGGTGGCAGATGGATTTTCTATGTTCAGGCAGATGATGGCTCAGCCAACATATTCTTCACCCCCACCCTACAGTTATGGACACACACAATCCAGGCTGGTGCCACCAGCTTCATCACCGGTACCACAGCTTAATGGTGAACACGATTCTTGTACTCAAAGACATTTTTTTGGTGAACAAGACCATAAAGTTTCAGCTGAAACATCTGTGCAATAACCAAATGCAGCAAGTCTGATGTGGCTTGTCGCTGAGTACAGTGAAGTTTTTTGTATTATTTAATATTGGTGTTCTTTTTGACAACACTTAACGTCTGAAAGTTTTAAAATGTATGTTTGACATGCTTTATGGTGCCAGATTGACAGAAAAGTACAGTGGAAAAACTCTGTCTTGTGGTTACATAAAGTATTTCGCTGTACTTTCAAAATTCTGTCAACAGAGACAGAAATGCCTAATAATTAGGGATTAACACAATTTGTGTACACGTCTCACTGCTGCTCTCGATCTCATTACAGGTTTTAGGGCAATAGGTTAAGTGAGTGGTTGAAATGCTCATATTGCAAAGCTGTATGAATTACTTTTCAAATAAACTCATCAGAAATACGGTTTTCAAGTAGTTTTTGCATTACAGGTGTACATTAATTAAACTTAAAAAAGCCTGAACATTTTGATTTCTGCAGAAATGGTATGTGGGAGGCACACTCAGGACAAATCTAGTCCGGATTTGTAGATGCATATTTATACACATCAAGTATTTAAACATTTTGTTCACTTATAACTTAAGTGGAGTGATCCCCAGAGAAATCAGTTTCTTTTACAGGAAAAGGACATTTTGGAGCTAATATTTAATATTTCAACCTAAGTAAATAACATGAAGTGGTACATCTACTGTGGTAGTTTGGCAACTACGTGCACTACTTGTGTAACAAGTTTGTTTAACCTTTGTCACCTTTATTATTTTGCTGAGAAAATGATTACAAAAGAAAATATACTCAGTTGTCAGTTTACTAGGTAACATACACCCAGCTTAAACAATGCAGTCTAGTACAATAGTCCTGCAATAAATCCTTTTTCATAAAGGTTTTTGTGCCCAGTTTTTGAACGTTTAGTATCATTTTTCTTTTTGGCTGAAGTAGTACTTTTTTACTTAATAAGAGTTTTTATACTTCAGCCACGTCTGTTTTATCAGCTATAATAGAACAGATTGTAGTTTCAGACAGGACCTGATCTTGAACCAGTAGGTGGCGCTGTGCTGGAGAAAAGCGGCGGGAGCGACATAACGACGACAAGACCCCATAGCCGTGCTACTGCTAACAGCTAAAGGAACTTGTCAACGGTCACATGCATGAAAAAACTGGCGCGGTTAACGTTTGCAGTCCCGCTTTAACGGAACTAGCGTTTCTTCCACAGTGCGGGCGGCTTTGATCCATTAGCTTCAGGCTGAAACTGAGGAGCTTCACGGGATGGACCGTGAGACTCTGTATCGGAGAAACTATGCCAACCTACAGGTGGTGACACATGTGCTGAACAACAGTAAGTTATGTTTCTCTCGACATTTTATCCATTTGTCTGACGAGTTTTCTTTAGAAGTTCTTGTTTCGAAATATTCCCACGGTAGAGAGAATTATCGTGGCCATAATGAAGTTTAGGTGGTAATTTTTAAAATAAACTGGATGTGCTGCATCACTATGGGAGGGACGAGGTCAGCTCAATTTGTCCCCACTCACCTGGATGCAGACTACAGGTTTTCATACACCTTCTGGTTGAAATGGGTTTGTGCTTTACAGGAGAGATAGAAGTTTTTACTTATTACTCAGTCTATACCGGAAACGGATAAATCTCCAACCGGCCATAGGCACGTTAACAGCACATGCACGTGCTCACACAGTTAGCAAGCTACGGTACGTCACATTTCATAGCTAAACAACAATGCATGGCTTTAACTACAAGTCCACTAATAAGAGGCAAGTGTACAAGTAACTTAATGATATTTTGACTCGACATATGCACAAACATGCTTGAATAGTTGCGTTCCTGGTTATGTAGCGCGGAGATGCCTTTAAATATGGAGCAGGTGCGACGTGACGCAGATCAGCTACGTTGATCTTAAGCAGCTGGTACACTAATGATGATGAGCAAAGTTGTTGGTAGTGGTGTTTGTTGAGCACGACTGTGAGTTCCACAAAGGGAATGACATTAACTATTTGTTTTATTCTACAATCCTTTAGAGGAGGTACCAAGTCAGCATTATGGTAAATGTGATTGTAATAGACTTTATAATTGTAGCATGATCAGTGGCCAATTTTGTATTTGGATTTACACAGCTAAGCCAGCTGTAATCCCATTTCACCATTATAGTCTCTTGCTAATTTTGTTCTATATTTTAGAATTGTGTTGTCTGTCCATGTGCATTACCTACTGCTATAATAAATTATCTTTACCCAGTTTACAGCACCGACTGTGGCTCTGCCAATCGTGCCAGCTACAACTATGGGCATGCTCTCTGACATTATGGTCATAACGTAGCTGTGGTTCAAAATCTGCAGGTTAAATAGGAAATGAAAGCAGTATCAGTAGTTGGAGGATTGCTTACATCTGGAAACACATAAATGCATTTTCTTTGGAACCTCCTCTGCTGTGTGAGATGAATTCAGTCTCAGGAAGCTTTTGTAGACTTGGTAAACACTGAGAGAGAAGATAAGTTATTTAATATTTAACAGCTACTAAAGTAATGTTCTTGCTGGAATATTCCCTTAAACAGAATAATTGTATTTTCATGTGTTATGAGGTTTATAAGTTTAATAGGTGTCATGTACTTTAAAATATTTATTAGATTTGATTTTCAAATTGGGTAAATCTACAAAAAAAGCAAAGAAGCATTTTTCTCTGGTTTATTTTTAGGGATTTATTAGGGCAACCTTGTTAAAGCAAAGTCTGATCCAACATTACTGCAATACATTTTTCTTTATGATAATGATAAAATTGTGTATTCCGGGGTAGTGTAGATACTGCTGTTGAATTGTAAACTGACAGGTGTTTGTTATTTTGTCTATGCCATTTACATCAGTGAGTTTGGGCTACATAACAATTTTTTTATTAATGCAATACAGCCAAATTGCACAAGCAACTACATCCTCAAAAAAGGGTCATACAGTTATCCAGTTTAAGATGGAGCTTGGAGCTTAGTTTGGCTCACTTGATAGTAGCTGAGGGTCCACTGAAGGTTTCTAGGACCTGAAGTGGGCCGAGTGCTCCAGAACGCTGTTGGACTCTACACAACAAGAAGGGTATTTTGTCACCCTGGCAACACAGCATATGGGGTTGGGCAACAGCAGAGAAGATCTCCTTAGAGAAGAAAGATACATAGGCAGCGTTCTGAAGATCTTGAGCAATGTCCGCAGGATGTATAACCACAAGCAAATTGAATAATTGGCCACAATGTAATTTAGGGATTAAGGCACTACTTAGTTTAACATCAAAAGTCAGTTCAGTCTGTTACTTGAGCAGAAATTTTAAACTATCTTTTATCTTTTGCCCATATGTCTGCAGATCTTAACTGAACTTTAGCTGACAGGCATGTATATTCTAGTTTTCTTTGTCTGAAAAATACATACTCTGCATATGCATCATGGTCATTTTCCAATCATTATATGCTCAAATGAAATAAGTAATGATCAGAATGTAACAGATTGTGAATTGTCTAATACATTAAAGGCCATCATTAATTGGATTTTAATGATAGCCTGACAGGAGACTTTTATAAATCATTTACTTTAAAACTTGCACCCTTTCTCGTCACATTAACGGATGGCTCCACTGTCTCATCAGACGTCGCTGCCTTTCTCTTTGACTTCTCTGCTTGGATGAGAGAAAGACATCTTCAGCTTAACATCATCAAGACTGAAGTTCTTGACTTCCCAGCCAGACCTTAAACACATAAACTTAAAAACATAACACAACACAGATTGTGATTGTGATTGTCCCCACTAAGTTGGCCAGAAATCTGGGGATCATCAACAACAACCAACTGAGCTTTACAGACCACATGTCGTCAGTCTCTAGGGTATGAAGATTTGCCCTCCACAACATCATAAAGATCAATCCCTACCTCAAAATATACAACTTATATCTCATATAACAAGTCATATCTTGTCTCAATTACGGCAATGCGCTGTTGATGTCATCAGCATGCACCATCAAACCCCTACAGATGATCCAAAATGCAGCAACATGCCTCCTTTTTAATCAGCCAAAAAGGCTCATGTCACACCACTCTTCAGACCTCCGCACTGGCTTCCTGTGTCTGCGAGGATTAGATTCAAAGCTCTGTATCTTGCGACAAGGGGGTCAACATAACAGCTCCGGCTTACCTCAATGAACGAGGTCTGGTGGTCCCAGCACCATACAGAAGACACCAAGCAAAACTCTTCAGCTCAGTGATCCCATGATGTTGGAATGAGCTTCCAAACTCTGCACGCTCAGCAACGTCATTGCTGAAAACAGAGCTCTTCTGCATCGTCCTATCCACTTAAAAAAAAAAAAACTTTCCTTTTCTTGTATTTGTATCTCATGAAACAGAAATACTACGGATAGCACTTTGCTTTTATGTTTTTTCCTTTAGTAAGATTTTTAGCTTCCCTTGTACCTCACTTGTAAGCGTCTGGGAAATGACTAAATGTAAATGACTTATGACTTAACTGCAGAAAACAGAACTGTTCTGCAACTTTCTGCACTTTCTTGTGCTTGCATCTCATAAAATGGAAACACTTTATAGCCCTTTGCTTTGATGTTTTCCCCTTGACCCCTTTTCCCCTGGAGGTTTTTGCTTGGCTTGTACCTAATTTGTAAGTTGCTGTGGATAATAGCGTCTGATAAATGACTAAATATACATGTGAATGTAAACAAGGTTTACAACAATTAATAGACAAAGAATAATCAGGACTCATGCAAAAAAGACACGTTGGCAATAATATTTGTTTAATACTGGATATGAGTGTTTATAATGATCTAATGCCTGATAAGTTTTTTATTTATTGGTATTTATTTTATTATTCTACAAAGCCTTAAACATAAGTTTATGTTTAAGGCTGTGGATTTCTTTGGAATATACTTCCAAAAGGCCATTCAAACATTATACAATGGCTTTGCCAGTAGTATTAAAATAACTTATGGCACCTCTGAAAGATTCAACATTTATCGTGGTATTGGGTAAGGTTGCCCAGTGTCCCCTTTCCTACTTCTGTTAGCTACTCAAACAATGCATTTGAATGCAATGAATTTGGATAAATCAGTTCTATTCCCACAAAAACATTCTAACTTGCCAGAATGTTATGGGTTCCCAGCTATTTCTTTTCTAATTATTATTTGTAAGAATGTGGAACCTATACTATCATTGAAAAAACAAAATATAAAATTTATTTCTGGTTAATGCGAGACGTTTGTTATTCAAAACAGAAGGAATATGTGGTTCAGTATATCTATTTATCTCTAGATTTCCCAAATAATATCATTAAAGTATTAGATAAAAATGTATATGATTTTATTTGGAAGAAAAAAATCATCTCTCCAAGTCATTCGAGGCAGTAGAAAACAAGCTATTCTTGAAATTTTGGACTCAACATTAAATATGTTGTTTAGAATAGTAAAGTTCTGAATTCATTCAAAAAATCTGACAGCATCTGGCATGCTTTTCCCACACATGTTGGTGGCATTTTACTGTTTTGTTAAAAAACAAGTATACTGTGGACAAACTCTGGCTTAAATTAGCCAGTTTTCACAGGCAAGTTCTTTTAGACTGTTTAGCATATCAAAACAACTTCAGCCCTCATAGACATGTCATCTGGAATAATCCAACATAAGTACTGCATCAGTAATAAGGTTAAAGAAGTCACTTTAAAGTTTTACATCATATTTACCCTGTTGAAGAGGAAAGATTAAAGTTAAACAGATTATTCTTGAGATTTTTGTAAAACACAAAGAATCTATTTTTCACTTGTCCTTTCAATGTGTATACTCATAACTCATTCAGGATAGATATGTGCTTTTATGTCAGAAGGAAAGTAAAGGTGATATACAAATTGATATGTATGATGTAATGTTGTATTTGATGGACAATGTTGTGGTGACTATTTCCTATATAGTTCTGTTACTCGTCATTTTAGGTAAATTTCACATCCATAGATCTAAATGGACCAGCACCAAGCCCTGCTTTCATCGCTTTATTGTGGAACTCAAACACTATAGCCACTAAATCAAAGATATCAACAACTAAAAGGCTATAAAGACATTTGATATTTTGAAGGAATTTAATTTAGTTTAAAATTGATCCAATAACTTGATCCTAATGGACTGCTCTGGCCTGTTCAAAATGTTTTGTTGTGTATATATATGTTTGTTATGCGTTTGCATTAATATCGATATATGGGTAGATTTTGCGTTTGATATAAATAAAGATTTGCTTAAAAAAGAATTTGCAAATTACACAATGACGTCACTTAGAAGCTTGTGGAACGGCCAGCTGCTGGAACAGCCAGCCTTACGGAGGAGTTGGCAACACTGCATCGTTATTGGAAATATTCACAGTTACGGTACTGAAATCCTTTAAATAAATGGCCTAGGTTATATGCTAGCATGCAAAGCTAACGTTATTATTAGTTTTTTTACTTCAACTGTCCGCGCCATTTTCTTCTCCCGGAAGGTAAACGTTAAGCTTCCGCTGTGTTCTCGCCAACCAATGCGCAGTAAGAGAAGCTAGCTAGCGTCGTGCTACCACCTAGTTGAAGAGCACGTCCCTGCGATCACGTCGTGGTCGTCTTTCTTTCCTTTGAACAAATTGGGACTTAGAAGTGTCTGGAGAACCACAGCCGTTCTATTACATGAAATAGAAATAGGACGTCTGTGAATCTGTTTCCCTCTCCAGGGTTCTTTTTGTTCCTCGTTGTATAACACTAATACTTCTCCAAGAAACATGGCGGATGGCGGGCATTACTACAATGGTAAGAACGTTTTCACTAACATTGCAGCATTAATCTCACATCTCCTCTTCACCATTTTTCTTCAGACCGTGGGGACTTTATGGTGAGGAGAGAGGTCAGAAGCACTGGCTTCACATTTCTAGGAGGTAACGTCATAGATTTGGCTCTGTGGAGATCTGATAATGCTACTTGATCAGCAAGGGTGTTAACACAGTACATTGTTATTTTCAGTCCTAGAGAGTGTGGTGTAGACTTGTAATGCATACAATATATTAAGCTAAAGTTAGCGCAGAGTTTATGAAGGCAAGGTCCAATAGCACTGCTATAAGACGTAATGGGGGGGGAGGGGGGTTAATTTATAACTGGGCTTCCCCAGATTTTTATATGAATTTAAGACTTGTTTTGTTTTTTTAACATCTGCTTCCAGCAGTCATATATAAAGTGTCTCCATCCAAATGCATCTTCTTACTCAAATTTACAGAATTATGTTCTAATTTTAATTGGAATTCAATTTTGTCCATTTTAGTTTTTTAAAATGTTTTTCAGATGTTTGTGCTATTTAATTTACATGTGCTTTTGCTTTCTTGTTCAGAGCATGATGATAGAACTGCGCCACAGTTTCGCAATCGTAAAGGCAGAGGCCCCCACAAGGGTCGATCATATGACAGGTCCCGCAGAGACCGCCAAAGAGGAAGTAACTTTGGAGGCCCGGGACCACGGTCTAGGCTTGAAGAAGCAGATGGCGATGTAACTATGAGTGACAGCTCTCAGGACAACAGCGCCCAGCACAGATTGTAAGTGTGGCTGAGTCTGTTGGGTTATGGACGTATTTGAAGACTTCAGTCATTAGATGTATTTTATTAGATTTTTCTGACTTTGTCCAATAAAAATAGCACCAAACTTTGTAATGATGGCTTAGAGAAGTTTTAGGTCTAATGAATCAAGTGAATAAATCAGAAACATTGTCAGATTTTAAGAGGGATGTTCTGATGCCAATATCAGTATTGGGCATCAGGCCCGATCCTGCATTTGACAACTTGAAATCATGCTTGTAAAACTTCTCCAATACTACACCCATTACCACGTTAACCTCTGCGGGTAGGCAGAAGTGGACAAATGTAGTTTAAAGGTGTTTTAAAATGCAGCAAGGTCTGCTGTGCTAGAGTCTTTACTCTAGTTAGTGTCAGCGAAAGTTGCTGTGTATATTAAACACACCGGAACTGTTTAATTTTTTCAAAGCAATCCATATGGAAAACCTTTTCGGAAAGGAGATGGACGGTTTGACAGAGACAGGCGGCAAGGCAAAGGAGGTAGAGGAGGTGGTGGTGGCTTTAGAGGCGGGGACAGAGGTGGAGGAGGCAGCAGTGGAGGAAAGAACCGGACAGGCTGGTACAAAGTAACGGTGCGTATTAAAAAGGTGCCACAGTACATCTGCATCTATCATACAATCCAATAAAAGAGATTACATTTTGCTTTATTGTCTGACAGATACCACACGGAAGAAAATACGATAAGGAGTGGTTGTTAACAGCTCTTCAGAACATTTGTTCGGTTCCGTATACACCTGTACAGGTGATGTTCAGCACTTTTATATTAATACTAATTATAAACTACTAATATATTTATGAAGGTAGTTGCATGCTTCTCATGTCACTTGAGTTGTAAAATCCAGTATGTGGGACATCTTCTTTAAACTTTTTTTGTGTGTGTGTGGGGGGGGTATTCATGTTATTGATTTTGTGGTAAACCCCTGAATTTTTCTACAAGGTTATCTTGAATACACATTTAGACATTACTAAATTTCAGGTGAAGGTATTTGTGAATGCCATTTTACTATTTATGATTTTCAAATCTTTCTTTCTCCCTGTCTACAGTACCATGTGGATCAAAATAGGGTCCATTTCTATGTGAATGATTCTGATGCTGCCAGTGCTCTGCACAAATGTTCTCACGCGATCACAGGCAAAGATGGTTATAAGGTATGTTGGTGTAATAATGTAAATCTCACTCTGGTGATTGCAGAAATGCTAATGTCTTCAATTAACAGTTTTTTTCATATGGACCATCGGATCATAACATGTCAAACTGCCATGTGTAACTTGTAGAGCATGGACACAAACTTAGTAACATTTGATCCTATTTAATACAGTGGCACAGTGTCCCAAGGAAAAATGACGTCTATGTAATAATTAATTCTAATTTTTCCCTCTTTCCCCAAGGTTGAAGTTCATGTCAACGACAGTGCTCCACCATCCTTCCTCTTGTCAGACTTGAAGCCTGAACATTTGGAACACCTGAAGGTAAGTTAAATTAATAAATTATTAAAAGGGGTTGAATGTAGATGAGCCTGTAGTGACCAAAGTCTCAAAAATGTTGTGTTTCAGATTTTTCTTTTCTATTCTGTATGAGTACATATCAAAAAGTATATCAGTTTAATCAAACATCTTTGCCTATTGCAAATTGAACTTGGGTTTTTTGCAATTTTTGAGAGGTAGGGTCAGTTTTGGGCTTGCTTTGATTTTTTTTTTATGTTTGGCAGAGGGTTTCACCTAATTTTTACTTCTTTTCTATTGAGAGAAGTCTTTACATGTTGGGTAATATTTATACTTTACAGCAATGCATGGCAAAACGTTTTGATGGCTCTCAGCAAGCACTGGACTTGAACAACATTCGAACAGACCCTGGTAATTACACCTTGATTGCTTTCAAACAATCAGATAACAGTGTAAACACTCATTTGTGAAGGTCTTTTCTTATATTTATCTGTGATACACGGGTAGCTAGGCTTTATGTTTAATGGTCAATTATTTCTGTACATTCAAGGATTAAACATTGAAGCAAAAAGACTAGTGGAGACATTAAAGATTAGAGTTTTATTACGGTTTTATAATGTGATGACCTTTAACATTAATGGCAATTTGTCTTGCAGTTTTAATATTTTATTTTTTGTGACAGATTTGGTTTCGCACAACATTGAAATAGTCTTAAATCGAAAGACAAACATGGAAGCTGTCATCAAGATCATTGAAGAAAACATTCCGGAGGTAGTAACACAGTAGATATGTTTAGCATTTCTTTCTGGAAAGTAAACAATATTTTTTGTGTGTTGTTGTAACTATGTAGGTGGACATTCTTATTTCTTGCTAAATGACTGATGGGTTGAACTGACTGTACCTACATCTCCTTACTGTTACCAGCTTACCTGCTTAAACCTGAGTAACAACCGTATTTACAAATTAGATGAACTTGCTGAACTGGTTACCAAGCTGCCTAATCTGAAGACACTCAATCTTTCCCAGAATGAGGTAAAACGTCTGTCTGCTTAGTCAATCAAGCCAATAATGCAAATAAAAAATAATAGATGTAAACTTGAATCATTTTAAGTCGTCATTCTTCTTACCTTGTCCTGTGTCTGTGTGGTAATCCAGTTGAAGTCAGACCGGGAGCTGGACAAGGTGAAAGGCCTAAAGCTAGTGGAGCTGTGGCTGAACAAGAACCCTCTGTCTAACCACTTTAAGGATCATGCCTCATACATCAGGTCAGTCATGGATTGTAGGGGAGAGGATTTATGGAGGGGACACACTGGTGTGACTGTTTGTCCAGAAGTGTCTGGGGTTTTTTTGGGGGGGGGGGGGGCAAAAGGATGCAGCATTGGGCTACAACAGAACATCAGCTACACGTAAAGACTAAAAGAACTTCCCCAGCAGCCTAGAAGAATCGGTTGTTTGTGTGTTTTGTGGAAGAAGGAGAGCAAGAAAAGAAATGCATGAAGTCATTTGCAGTTAGTTCAATTGTTGATTTATTTTATATGTTTCTTCCCACCGTTGACACTGCAAACTAAACATTCCTTGATTTTAAAAACTGTAGAGAGCACCATCTAACCATGATAGGTTTCGCCTTGTTTTCCTTTCAGCTTGCTTAAACTTGCCACACCTTGGTCATCTGTCTTCTTTCTGTCAGTTATTCTTCTTTGGGGGACATCCTTTCAAGCTTTTGCTCTGTTTTATGGTTCTCAGTGATGCTGTACCCAGCATTCCCCTGCTGACATCCTGGGTAGTTGTCCTATAAACTGCTGTAAAACACCATCACACTGCTGATGGGGGTGGGGGCACTTGGAAAGAGTTTTTATAAATAAATAAATAAATACAAAAGATCTGAATATCATTTATACTGAGCTGCTTTCAAAATAACTCCAGTCTATGAGCTCTTCAGCACCACTATGTAGGTTGTTTATTGGATAATGGGCAGTCCACAGATATTTTGAAAAATGTTGGATGTACCAGGAAATCTGCAGCCAATGATTCCCCTCCCCTCGTATCGCCCTTGCCCACTCGGCCTCCTGTATTAGGCGAGTATGGAAGGCTGGATAGCCCATGACGGGTAAGATCCCACCTTGAAACCCCGGGACAACCTAAGGCAGGCACAGTCACGATTACTCAGCCTCAGTCCCTGTGAGCTGTGACTCACTGACAATGTGATAAGAGAAAATTGAGAAGATGGGACTCCACAGGAAAAGCCATTGGGCTGAGGTGGAGGGGCATATATGTCATCAGTGGCCATTGATGAACCAAAAAGTAAAACCAGTCTCTCCTCCACTAAGCTCCCTCTATTTGGCCTGAACAGGCCTATGCTGTCCAGTGAATGAAATGGAGAGTTTGGCATATATACTATACTAACTTCTGCTGGAAATATGCTCTGAACTGAAAATAAACCTCATTTTTTTAAGTTGTTAAAATTCATCTTTCGGTTTCTGGAGTCTGTGAGGCTTACAACAAAAGCTCAAATACTAAGCAGAGAGTGCAGCTAAATGATGTCCTAGTGCTTCTGTAAACAGAGGCTTGGGCCCAAATCAGGCTTGAAAGTTAATGTCTACAGCATGTCCAGTTGCTGTTTCTGTGTATAGACAATATTTTCAGTATTGATGGTGTCACTGAAAAACTCAAACAGTAACAACTTTGTGCAGCAGAGGGTCACTATAGGATGAGTGGTGGGACTACTGGGTCCGGCTCTGGTTGAGGCCAACTTTCCTTTTTGTTCAGCTTTGTTCTCGGGTTGTCTTTCTTTGCTGATAATCAGGAGCACAGACAAAAATAAAGTCACCCAGCTGATGAGTAGTGTTTGGCGCCTCTTCCAAATGTTATTTGCTAGTATCTGTGTAAATTTTATTTTATACATATATTTTTTTTTACCCAGACCCTGTTTCGTTTTTTGGTGACGTAGACTCTTCTGTTCCCCAACATCTTGACCACAGTTGGGGAGACGTTAACATGAGACTGGCGGTAACCACCTCTCTCCCAGCAATGGATAACCTCTATTTTTTGCTAATTCAAAAACAGATGTGTTTGCTGGTTTCTAGGGCAGTCTGTTAGATCATAGGTCTTTGCATGTTTGTGTGTGTGTGTGTTCCTAGAAAAGTGTGCTTGTGTTGCTTTCCCATGTCAGATCTCTATTTATCACCATATTGTGGGAGAGGGTGAGTATACCTGCTGGTAAGTACATTTGGGGGTGGGAGAAGCGTCAAAAGGCACAGCATGAAACTAAAGGGAGAATAAGAGCGCGTGCAGTCTGTTTACCCAAGGAAAATAAATCCTTTTGAGATGCCGCATTTGGTTGCACTAAGTTTTCATGAAGCGATACATGACTGTATTTTCCCAGATTGTCAGTGATCCTTGATAGTGTAATGGTCAAAAATTCCACCAACCGAAAGGCACAAAGTAAAATTAAATGGATCAACAGAGGTGTGACTGACTGTAGTAGCTGCAGCACTAAGTATGATTTACTTGTGTGTTTCTGTTGTGGTGATAACTTTTTCCTATTCTTGGTTTTTGTTTCTATACCAGCGCTGTGCGGCAGAGGTTTCCCCGGCTCCTCAAATTAGTGAGTTTGTTACTTTCAAATTTAAAATGGTTTGTCACTATTCTCCATTATTTCATATGTTAATTGTTGGCAGTGAAATTCAATCGAGCAATAGTAAATGATGTAAAATTGAGTCAAAGGCCACTTGACATTTTACTGTAGTTTATGTATTAACTAGTGTTGCAAAAGTCACAACAATTATAGTTTTGAGGCCAGTTTCATACAGTTTTCTATGAACATGAGATTAATATTGAGTACAGTACAGTCATACAGCCTGCATTTATTTTTGTTTATGAAAGGTGTCAATGTTGAACACTACATTTTTAGTCCTGATGCCATGATATTTGTAAAGGTTTCAATGCATAGTGGCTAAGTGATCCACAATCTCTTATATCTTTTTCTTCATTTGTAATGTTAGGATGGCCACGACCTCCCACCACCCATTGGTTTTGATGTGGAAACCCCCACAGCGATCCCCCCCTGCAAGGTTACTGGTTTTATCTAATAATATATTTTATGTTTTTACTCAAACTGACATGGTTTCAGGTTTGATCTGAATGAACTGAAGTCTTGTGTTGTGTGAGGTCCAATATAAACTTGTCAATATATTAATATTTATAAGTAATGATATCAGTATAAATTTTAAAATACCTTGTGTATCTGGTGCTATCTCCTTTTTTGTGATTTTTCATTTAAACATTCCAGGGCAGCTGTTTTGGCTCTGATGAAATCAAGGCTCTCATCCTCCGTTTCTTACAACAGTTAGTATCTGCTTTTTTATAAAAAGCTATTTTATGCCTGATTTCTAGGGTTAAGCCATTGTTACACACCTGTAGTACCAGGAAATTTTTGGTTGGCTATAGAGTTAAAGTAGAGAGGTTTGTTTCTTACTTGTGTTACATCTGTACTGTGTTGCAGGTACTACAGCATATACGACTCAGGGGACAGACAGCCACTCCTGGATGCTTACCATGATGGTGCATCGTTATCCCTCACAACACCTTACTCCACCCAGAACCCTTCCAGGTAAGCGCACAAAGATGCACTTTCATGTAGACATCTGAAATATTGATGATAAACACTTAAAGAAAAGGATGAATAGTTCGGGCCTTTCCACTGGTTATTAAGTCAGCAATTTAAAAGATTATCTTATCCCTGATTCCACTTCCAACACCTCATGATCCGAGTCTGTGCTGTGTGTATATATATATATTGATTCTGTCTCTGTCCTGTGGTATAAAGGAGCAGTCTGGGAGAGTATCACAAAGACAGTCGCAACCTAAAGAGGGTCAAAGACTCCAGTGAGTTGTTCAGCTGCTGATCTTACATGGTGTCTGAATATTTGTGCTGTTAGTTGCCCTCTGACATTGCCCTGTGAATTGTGCCTCCTTTAGCAATGCGGTTTCGACTGCTGAAGCACACACGGTTGAATGTTGTGGCTTTCCTCAATGAGTTGCCCAAAACTCAGCACGACATTGCTTCCTTTACTGTTGATGTGAACACCTACACAGTGAGTCTATGCTTGATCTGTTAGCTAGCACTTGTTATTAACCTGTTTTTATTAACTGTAGCATTTGTTTTAAATCTGAAAAAAAAACATTTTTTGTTTACAGAACATGCTGCTATCATTCACAGTGAGTGGAGTCTTTAAAGAAGGTGAGTTGTTAAATTTTACTCTCATCCACTTAAAAAACAAGAGGTGGTGAATTTGTTCTCAATTTATATTATGTTTTTCAGTTGCTGTTGATGGTAAATCCAGAGACTCCACAATGGCTTTCTCTCGGGTTTTTATCACCGTCCCAGCAGGAAATTCCGGGTATGTCTAGTGAGGTCCCAGTGGTTTCAATCATCTTCCTTTTGTCCTTCACACATTTCCCAGTGGAAGTGTATTTATCATACTACATAGTAACAACTTTCAAATCAATGCAGACAAACATCCTTGTTTTTTTCCTGTAGAATAACAAGCATAAAAGAAAATATATGCACTAAAATATCTGAGTTCATAGTGTAGAATGAAATGCATTGATAACGAGGCACCTTATCGGATACGTTTTTGTTTTTCCCCTCCCCACATTTATCTTCAGCAGTCCCCATAAACTATGCACACCTTTTTTTTCTATTGCCTTTCTGAATGACCCTCATCTCTATCCTTAACCGAGCTGCTAGCCTAAAGACTGATATTTAGGTATACTTTTCAAACATTCAAAACCATTCATAATTTCTCTAAACATCTGCAAATTGAAGAGCTGAAGGTGGTATCTGCTTAATCTTAATCTCAAACCAATTTCACTATTCAGTCATTATTGTAATCTACATGGTGTTTGGTTAGGTGACCCTAAAAACCTCAACTTTCAACAATTTCATCTCCCTGAAACATTCACACCTCATTGTTTACTGTTTTTCCTCTTGTGCTAAAGTCTCTCCATCGTAAACGACCAGCTGTTCATCCGCATGGCCACAACGGAGGAAATTCATCGAGCCTTTGTAGCTCCTGCCCCAACTCCATCTTCCAGCCCTGTTCCAACCCTCACTGCACAGCAGCAGGAAATGCTCACAGCTTTCTCGCAGAAGTCTGGAATGAACCTGGAATGGTCCCAAAAGTAATTATTGTTATTGTTATTGTTAATATAGTGTTTGCAGTTTAGCATAATGTGATTTATTAATCCAAAATGCCTAAATGGTTTGTTTTCTGTTGTAGGTGTCTGCAAGACAATGAGTGGGATTTCAACAGGGCAGCACAAATCTTCACTCAGTTAAAGGTAACTAGTTATATAACTAATCATTTTCTATGAAGGTGTGATTTTTATATACATATATTTTTTTGTTTTATTTTTTCTTACATCGTCCTGTAATGCTTTCTCCACATTCACGTTTCAGAGGGACGGCCAGATTCCTGACGTGGCGTTTATGAAGAGTTAAACCATAAGTCTATAATCTGTGAAATAAAAGTTGCAGTTATTTTATTTATGGCTTTTGTTTTATCCTTTACTGTGTCCTTTTGTTTAAATAAACATGTAGATTCAGTTTACCTATGTTAATAGTTTTATCCAGTGTATCATTTGTTAATTTGTTTTTCAAAATAAAACCAAAAATCAAAATACAACAAAACATTTCCATTGTTTGTTAATTGGACCATAAGTTGAATGAGAAGTGACATAACCGCTATTTTTTGGTACATGGTGCCATTCATCTGCCTTCCTGTAATTGTAATCTCCCTCTTTAAAAAAAAATCCATGCTTTGAATTTTTACTTTAACTAGTTTTTAAACATAGGTAATCTTTAAAATTATAATAAGATAAGACTTGATTGATTCCACAGTGGGGAACTTTGTGTTTTAGCAGCAAAACACAAAGAAAGAATCTGCACAGAACAATGTACATTTTTAGTTTAACTTAAACCAAATAAAAAGGAAAAGGAAAAACAAAACAGCATTGCTAAATATGCAAAAAATGCATTTCAAATTTGAGGATAATCTGCATATGTACATATTAACATTGGAAAATGAAACAGATGAGTATTGCACATACTAAGTAAAATTGCACATTGTGTGTCACTGGAGTGATGCATTGTATAGTGTTATGGCTGCTGGGAGGAATGAGCGTCGGTAGCGTTCCTTCTTACACTGGGGTGTAACAGTCTTATGCTGAAGGAGCTGCTCAGAACCTCCACAGTGTGGTGCAGGGGGTGGGAGGGTTTGATGGCCAACATCCTTCTGTTCGCCACCGCTTCGATGGAGTCTAATGTTCAGCCCAGGACAGAGCCGGCTGTCTTAAATAGCTTGTTAAGTCTCTTCCTGTCTCTGTCAGTAATGCTCCCAGCCCAGCACACAACACCGTAGAGGACTGCTGAGGCCACCACAGTGTCGTAGAATGTCCGTAACAGCTCCCTGCACACACCAAAGGACCTCAGTCTCCTCAGCAGGTGGAGGCGACGCTGGCCCTTTTTGTACAAAGAGTCTGTGTTGTTTGTCCAGTCCAGTTTTTTTGTTTAGCTGAACACCCAGGTATTTAAAGGTGTCCACAATCTCAATGTCTGAGTCCTGGATTCTCACCGATGTGTGTGGTGGAAGGTTCCGTCTGCAGTCAAACCCTAACTCCTTTGTCTAACTGGTGCTCAGGAACAAATAATTGTTCTCACACCAGTCAACGAAGTCAGAGATGACCCCCCTGTATTCCCGCTCATTCTCACCCAGTACACAGCCCAAAATGGCCGCATCGTCTGAGAATTTCCACAGGTGACAGAGATGGGAGTTATACTTGAAGTCTGACGTGTACACTGTGAACAGACAAGGGGAGAGCACCGTCCCTTGAGGTGCCCCTGTGCTGCAGACTACCACATCAGATACACAGTCACGCAGCCTCACGAACTGTGGCCTGTCTGTGAGGTAGTTGATGGTTCAAGCAGCTAGATGTTGGTCCACGCCTGCCACCTCCAGCTTTCCCCCTCAGCGGTGATGGCTGGATAGTGTTGAAAGCACTGGAGAAGTCAAAGAACATGACCCTTACAGTACTCCCAGGAGACTCCAGGTTAGACAGGGCCCGATGCTACAAGTAGATGATGGCGTCATCCACCCCGATGCCAGGTCGATAGGCAAACTGCAGCGGGTCCAGTGCTGAGCTCACCTGAGTGCGGAGGTAGCCGAGGATGATCCTCTCCATAGCCTTCATCAGGTGAGAGGTTAAGGCGATGGGTCTGTAGTGCTACGGCTCCTTGGGATGTGATACTTTCGGAACCAGAACCAGACAGGATGTCTGCAAAAGCACTGGTACTTTCTCCAGTCTAAGGCTCAGGTTGAATAGTGACAGAACAACCTCACAGAGCTGGTCTGCACATTCCCTTAGGAGCCTGGAGCTGATGTTGTCAGGGCCTGTGGCCTTCCTGGCCTTAGTCTTCCTTAACTCTCTCCTAACCTGGTCCACAGTGAGGCAGAGGGGGGTGGGTGGTGACTGGTCTTGAGCTGTGGGTTGTTGGGAGCTCTCTGTGACAGTGGGAGGAGGGGCAGAGTGGTCTGCATGGAGCTGAGGTGTGAAAAGCTGCAGCTGGGAGGAGACGACTGGACTGAAGTGGTGTGAAGAGGGGGCTGTGTGGATGGGGGCTGGGGACTGGGCAGAATCCAATCTGTTAAAGAACAGATATAATTCATTTGCCCAGGCCTGGTCACTCATGGCTTGTCGACCATCCCAACCCTCACTGTGGCCTGCGATGCGTTTCAGTCCTCTCCACACATCACGGACGTTGTTCTGCTCCAGCTGTAGCTGTCCTTGCACCTCCTGATTTTGTATTTTAATTCCGGCTGAACTCGGCCCAGCTCCTCCTTGTCCCCTGAGAAAAAGGCCCTGTTCTTCTAATTCAGCAGCGCCTCAGCTCAGGTCTCACCCAGGGCTTCGCACAAACAGTACAGTAATAACATATTTCTTTGACACAATTTACTGGGCATTATGCCAAGTAGCAGAAATTCTACATCAAAGCAAAATTTAGTCTTGTTCCACCCACCACAAATA
This sequence comes from Channa striata, assembly GCA_033026295.1. NCBI lineage: Eukaryota > Metazoa > Chordata > Actinopteri > Anabantiformes > Channidae > Channa > Channa striata. The sequence continues at coordinate 14,508,951 of CM065173.1, read as the reverse complement.
TCTTCATGTTTGGACAAACCCAGAAAATGTGACAACTTGTAAATTAAACTGGTGAGTTAGAAAGGAAAATGTTATTTTTAAATTTTTATACAAATTACCTTTTATGTTCTCAAATTGTAACAGTAGGGTTTTTAGAAATGTTTTAAAATTGGAATTGAGTGAATACAAATACTTTTCACTTTCCCATGAATCCAAGGTTATAATAAATTTCAACATGCTCCAACCAGCTACCTATGGCTTGAGACCTCACAAAGATGGCGCCTGGCTGGCGTCATGTGTATTATCCTACGTTGCCTGCGTCACAGTGACGCGTTACGCACGGACGTCGCCACCATACCATCAGTTGGCGTATGATAACAATAAACAACCCTCGAACAAGAGATCGGCACCAACTCGATTTTTCGCATCAGTTCGATAAAAACGTGCCGAAAATATGACCCGAAACTGCAGCAGTCGTTTGGAGTAACGTTTCAGCAAGTAGCGTCGGATGCCCGTCCGTCCTGACACAAAGGATTTTGGAGTTTATGCGTTAAGTCTCGAGGAGAACTTGTGTTGCGATTCACCCCTTCCTTAGCCCCCTGTAGCTAGCTGTGGCTCATTCTTTATCTTTGCTCACTTTGAGTTAGCTTGGTTTGTTATGCAGTTTCCAGAGGATTGTTCTCGCACTTGTTCTCCTCCGCCACCTCTTCGCTCCCTCTCCCTACTCTCTTTGGCCCTATGTCTCGCTGGCTTTTCCCCTGGTCTGGCTCAATCAAGAAGCGGGCCTGTCGGTACCTCTTACAGCACTACCTCGGACACTTTTTGCAGGAACGACTGAGCCTGGACCAGCTGGGCCTGGACCTGTACAACGGCAGCGGTGTCATCAAAGAAATCAACCTCGATGTCTGGGTGAGTTTGGACAAAGGGGAGAGGATGGTTGTGTTTATGTCGGACTCAGTCACCCAGGACTATTTCGCAACTGTACTGAAGTTCAACAACACTCTCGAACGTCATCCTCTTAGCCTAGCTCGCATTTCTTCGAGGAAATGCACTTATGGGAAGCACAACTCCAGCCACTTGATTAGCTACATCTCTTACAAGCCTCTAAACACTTTGAATATAGAAGTTTCACCTGCTATGCCGACTGTGCACTTCCTGTGCTGCATGAGGCTACACTCACAATTATGAAACAAATGTGAAATCGGTTTCTCGTGGCTTTCACTTTTTATTCCTTCTCTTCTTGCTGAATGTCACCTCTCCACTCCAGGCGGTCAATGAGCTTTTGGAGTCTCTGGGGGCTCCTCTGGAGATAGTGGACGGCTTTGTGAGCAGTATAGCAGTGACCATCCCATGGCAAGCTCTCCTGACTGATCACTGCACCTTAGAAGTTTCTGGTCTTCAGATAACATGTCGGCCCAAGTACCGTACCAGTAAGTTACCTTAAATCTCCTGAGTCAGTAGGACTTTTTACAGCTTGACAAATATGTTTTGTCTGCACCGCAGCACCTGCCGCTAGTCTGCTCTCATATCATAAGAATTTATCATTTAGATGTGGTTGGTTGTGGAGGACACTGTTTGAGCCTTATCTCTGCCACCTGAATTACCACAGCTGACTACAAGTTGGACTAGTACAAACAAGGTTACACCAGAAGCCCGCCTTAACTAAAGTTAAGCCTAGCTAAATGTCAACCACACTCATATCAAACAATACGTAACATATCGCAGGTTATACACACATTTCAGTAAGTGTTCATTGCACATAGATACTTGCCCTTATACAACCAAGCCTG